>OU612012.1:24653333-26064166 GCA_914767945.1 Eilema depressum
AAACGTAATAAGAATTTATTTAATATTGACCAATACAATTCAGTTTAACAAAAATATAGATTGTAACCTTTGCGTCACTTTGAGCATATATTATAAATATATAATGTGTCCTTTAGTCTCAGTAGACCGGTTGCTGGTCCGGTTGATCGAACTACTGCAATTATTCAGTAGCAGTAGTCCGGTTGTCAAACGGGATCGAACTATTGTTACTTTTTTGTAGCAGGTAGTTCGGTGAGTACCTAGTTCGGTTGATCGGACTACTGCAAAAACCGGTACACCTGCTGATTGTCGGCTCTGGCGCAAATTTTTCTATTGCTTATATTTATTATTAATTCTTGCATAAATACTTTGTTAGACATAGGTTACCATAAAATTTTGAGTGGCCAGTCTGCGTGCGACATTGTTGATCTATACGAAGGCATCGTCATTCACATTTCGTCTCTTTCTTCCGACCTGAGGAAGTGATACAATGTTCTTTCGATACAACCTTACCCCACGTAGTAGGTACTCGGACACAAACAATATGAGGACAGAACCGGCCTTCTTCATTTAGGTTCATAACAGACGTGAAAATTGTACCTGAGGCAAGTTGACTTGCAAGGTCCTCGTTCTTCAGTTATACTTATGACTTCGTACGGACATCAACTAAAGTGTTTAACGTGTCTAAAAGTTGGATAAAAACAATGCAGTGATCAATGTGATACAAAACTGTGTTGAAATCTGACTAAGGTACGGATAGTGTTTACAGCAAATCCTCTTAGTCCTAAGCTTTACGTGCACCTTGTGTTCGGAGCCGGTTGTTGAGACTTATTTTTTTTTACTTTTTATGTACGAGCTTTCTTACTGTACATCGCGGTAAAATATTTTTGTAAATGTTTTACTTTGGTATTGTGTAGTGAATTACGTTCAAGTTCGATTCTATTTGAAATATCGATCGTTCGAGTATATCAATATCGCACTGCACTTGTTTTTATTAATCGGTGTGAAGTAATAGAATCTAATCTGTCATGTATAATATTTAAATCGTACCAATTCGGATACGATGTTCTTATATTTTAACGTTAGCAAACTTCATAATCAAAAATTTAAGATTTCGTATTTCGAACGGTTATAATCCAGCTTATATCGTGTGAAAAATTAAACAATGGATTACACTAAATAGCATTGAAAAGAGTTTGTGAAAACAGACTAAAAAGTCACATACCTATCTCTATGCTATCAGTCAATAGCAACGAAATGATAGCATTATCTGTTGCCATATTTTAGGAACCGCTTTTTGCAAATTTCGCTTATTGGTACCAATCGAATGATGAACTACCACCCTCGGATTGCTCTACATTGGATGGGGAAACATCTGTAGTTTCAGATGCGATCCTAATTTATGCGAAGTCAATGTGTTGTCAAATAGATCTGAAATCTTTCGATGTCGCAATATATTGCTACATATCATACATAACAGTATCACAGAACAGATAATAGTACTAGCTAGTGTCCAAGATAAAACCGTAGCACCTTTTAAAGAAGTCTAAAGCTCTAGAAGCTTCATTATTTATTACGAACAAAAACCTTACAATATTTAGAGAAGATGAATGGTCTTATTCTCTCAACGCTTAATAAAATAAAAATTTTTTTTTCTAAAGTATATAATTTATACCTTGGTAAATATTAAGGCATAATCTATGGAAAATCGCAACAATAGATACAATCGTACCGTAACTGTAAAAGTGTTGTGTTTTCCCACAAGGAGACACTGCACTACAAGTACAATCACACCTATTGTCCTTATAATAAAAAGTTCTATTCTTCGATATATATGAAGTTGGAACTATGCTTAACTATATTAATATATGTAGTTACTAATGAACTATGCTTGGTATCAGAAATGCCAGTTTACTGCCATGGTGGGACTAAAAAATAATAGATTAGTCTTCAAAATAATAACATTACGTAAATATTGAAAGCTACGGTAGTGTTATATATATTTAAAACTAGCTGCACCTTGCGGATCTGCTTGCAAGGAATCCCTTACTTGTTAATAAATAGGTATTGAGTCATAACTGAAAAGTTTCTTCAGATTATAAGCTATATCTGTGCCAATTTTACCAAAATCGGTGTAGTGATCTGTGGTCTAACCTTGACATCGAGTTACTTTCGCATTTATATTATAAAGATACCTACTTATGTAGCTTCGAAGCACTAGGATATGTTGACCTTAGATCATATACTGTACAGACGCAGTAATTTTGTTAGCAACAAAATTCATCACAAAATACGGCGTGAAATACGCGTTATGTGCGAGTAAGCTAATGTCAATATTGTTCTTTAAACTGTCAATCTGGACATGACATAGGATGTATGAATATGTCATCTTGTACCAAAGTAGTAGCAATTTTTACACCGTGTTAAGAGTGACACTAATTACGTCTATCGAGTTTTTAAAATGGTCTGAGATGTTGACATTATGTTCACCTATATGAGGACATGATTGCAATTACTAATAGGTAATAATAGGGGACAACTCCAATACCAATAAAATCAATGAAAGCCTTGTCGAGATCGGGCCTACTGATTGCTGCCATAGTAAGTCAACTGGTTCCTTGCAATAATCCAGTTTGACTCCCTAGTCGATATTATCTTTATATGTGGGGCAAGATACATCAGTGGCTAAAGTGGCTACTTCTATAATATTATGTTGCTGCTGGATAATAGTTGCCTGATCTCTTTTATGTAGGTCTGTAATTTACAGTTTTAAACATATTTAGTATTTATTTTATATATAGATTCTATATATAGAAACACCCAGACCAAAGCAAATATACCTACATATTTATGCATTCAATTCAAATGCACTGAACGGGAGTTGAACTCGTATTCTCCTACTTGGCAGTCAAACGTTTAAGCACGCAGCTGCAAAGTTGTCATCAATGGATAAGAATCTCACACGGTTGGTAACTTCTGGCGTGCCCCAGGGCACAATCCTCGGCCCTCGCTATTAATTTTGGTTCATTAACTGATTAACTTCATGCATTGCTACTATCGTTGTATTGAAATAAAACCATGGCTGCTAAAAAGTAGCCGAAACGTCGGGCTAAATGTAAATAATACCAGATAAATCGCTATAGAATCCGTTAAAACGTGTTTTTATATCACCTAGTGATATTCGCGTAAACTTCGGACACTATTAAAATATCATTGTAATCTACAGAAACCATCTTCTGTAGTTGGTCTGACACGGTTACTCATGCGTCCTCGCAAGGTTAAAATACTTACCCAATTTAAACGGTAAAAGTTCCGAACAGCTGCCATATATGAGGACAGAATAGATAACATTAATGATCAGGATGACTTGCAGGTGGATTTACACAGTTACGCAGGTTTTTTTTTCTCAATTATTCTAATGTTAAAAAACCATTTAAAAGAAGTTCATTCAATAGATATAGGATGGAAACATTGAATACCAGCCTTGAACTTTACATCAATAATATCTACGGATAATTTGAGTAACTTTGAGACGACTGTGAAAAACACAATCTCCACTTAAAATATTAGCATTATTATGTGACACTGGATACCAGCTCCGATCCTGATACATGTTTATAACCCCTGTTAGCCATTTCACTATCTGCAACTCAGATAAGTGGCAATTCGTTGGCAAGCGACAAAATTTATAGAGACCGCGCTAGCTAATAAGTCCCGTGGCAATACTAGGAACTAAAATGACATCGCCGCCATACTGTGTGTTGATTGGTTCTGGCCATGTTACTGTCATGGCCTGAACCAATCAACACAGTATGGCGACAGCAGTCTTGCGATTGCTACGCCGGCTCCAAGGGACTTATTTCTTGGCGCGTACTCTAGGAAGGATTTGACGTATATGACAGTCGTCAACGTAACGTCAAATACCATATATATTCGTCATTCTATTGTACAACACGCCGGGCAACGAATTGCCACTTGTCTAGGGGCTGTAAAGGCTAATATTAGGGCCGTACTTGATATATTCAGTACATTTTCTAAATAAGCCCTATTAACTTGATAGCGTATAAATATAAAATTCAGCATTGATATAGCATTCAGCATTGATATAATTCAGCATTAATATAATTCAACATTACTGCAATTCAGCATTACTGCAATTCAGCATTAATACAATTCAGTATTAATGCAATTCAGGTATTTACTTCGGATTCTAATTTTGGATTTTACCAAGGAAAACCTGTTCAGGTAATTTTAGTTCACACATTATACACAATGAAATTCATAGACTAAATTGTGGTAGTCTGGAAACCCGCTCTAAGTTGTCAGTGGACCGAAATGTTAATAATTTTGCAGTGAGTATTAATAGCACACAGATATTCACAGAATGTGTGTTTTTGTTTTGGAAGTCAGTTCTGATTTTATTCAAGCACAAGCTAGCTATATGAACTAATATTTGCAGTTAGAATATGCGTGAATTATAAAATGACTGTAAAGACTGTACTAACTTCATGTAGAAATTGTTTTGTATACCCGCGCGCCATCCGGCCGTGGAAGCATTTATGTCGGACTCGAACCGACACACGCTGACTATGGTGCCGATTCTATTGTAGCAAAACTGGACTAAAATAATCTTTAATAATCTTTCTTTTCTGAAGTCAAGACAAAGATAGAAATTGACACACTAATTTAGTTATTTTTTCTAGCTTTAGAATGACACCTACGAGTATGTACGTCATTATATACCCTAAAGCGTGTTTTCTTTTTCTATTTTGAATTTGTTTGATTACCCAATAAAAGAGACCAATGTTTAAAACACAATCATCAGTTTGTTTCCTACTTTAGTAATAATACAAGATACCTAATCACTACGGGTTGCACTAAAGTCAGTATCAACGGGTGAAATCGCAGCCTAATGCTAGACATAACTAATTGTGAATGTTCTATAATAGCACACTGGGGTTACGACTGCATTCGCATTGTATAACAGAAAGAGTGAATGCGTAAAGACTAACAGACAGACCTCCACAAGCTCATTGTTTTATAATATTTACTAGCAATATTCACATCAATGGCTGTTATTAAAATTTTCAACACAACTTATTGAAAACATCGATATTTTGAATTGTTATTCTAATAATAATATATAGTACAATCAAAGTTATTTCCTCGACATGTTTCACATCGATATTAACGGTGCATTGTAATAAATAACTCTTAGAAACAATATACATAAATATAAATCAACAATGAATATATTAATATGCGGATTTCTATTTTATTATCACTCTCTCCTATAAATCCCGTGCTAAACGCGAAATGCAAAAACTATGTTTTTAAAATACTACTTATTATCCGTGGTAATGATTTCCTTACGCACAGTGATAGTTCTCTTTTGTGAGGAAACCTCTGGGTACACCTCATCGAGACCAAGGCCCATGGGTTATATCTGCATAAACCCACAAGATAGGTATTTCAGTCATCACACCGTTAGTGGTCTTCTGACGAGCGAAATGCCCATCAGTTTCCAGCAGACCTCGGCCACCAATGCAGTGACCCTATCTTTTTAGGGAGTCAGGTCTTCTCTTTTCTTGAAAACTGCACACAAGATGCGAGGATACTGCCTAATCTAGCAATTCCTGTTTTCTTCGTGGCCTTTTGCGTTTCCTATACTATTCAACAAAAATAAATAAAAGACTTTGACGCTTATACCAAACTTGGCTTCGAAAATACGAATTAAAACTATATAAAAATGATCGAAATTGTACATTTCAGACTTTATAATAAGTAGTTATATAAATAAATTTATACTTAAACTACAACTTATGGCTATTCACAATCCATTGTGAAATAAATAAATATTTACTGAAAAAACAGCTGCATCGAATCAGAACAGTAAAGACCAGGAAATCATTTACGTCTAGTAGGTAAACTACGCACTAATGTTAAATATAGATACTGAACTGACCAAAGCCGGGAGCAATTTTATTGGAATCTTTAACAAAAACCACCGTTACGAATTGGACGCCTTGTCGATTATCTCAGCTAAATGTGTACATACTTAATATATACGTGTAACGAAAAACAAAACTGACGATGAAAAACTAATAATTGGTGCTTCAATTTTTATATTAGTAAACAAAGAAACTGTTCATTCAAATGTTGTTTTTTAAATCCCGTGACTGCGCTCTCATTCCCTCTTTCACGATTTGATTCCACTGGCTTTCAAGGAGGTGACTGTCACCCCCCACAATAAGATGAAAGCTAGCGCCAGAACCTCGTCTTTTATCAGGAAGTGTATGTAGCATGCACCAAATTCTTACATATTTTTAGTCCAACAATAATTTGGGGTTCTTCAAGAAGGGCATTAGAAGGTTTCTTCAGGGTCGGCAGCGCGAGTGTGACGCCCCTAGTGTTGCATACGTCATAGGCCACGGTGACCGCTTCCCATCAGGTGGGCCGTGTGCTTGTCTGCCAACTAAGTGGTTTAAAAAAAAATCTTACATATTTTTGGAAAAGTAGCAATAAAATAAATAATATTTACTTGCGTAATAAAGACCCAATAAATCAAACATCATCATTAAATGATATATCACGCGGACTCAAGTAAAAATAATGTCAAAATTTGACATTATTTTTACTTGAGTCCGCGTGATATACCTAGGTACTACTACCTGTGTGGTTCTCTTTTATGAGAAACCCCATCATCGTAAGTACAATGCTGGATGACTGAATGAATTTAGGGTCGATTTCATCATTCAATTTCACATTAACATCTCGTTAAACGGTAAGCGCAACCATCAATCAGTCAAAATTTCGACATGAACAATATTTTTTACGTATTTTGTTTTGCATACTGTAACTGTACAAACATCGTTCAGACGAAGTTTCGGCAACTACTTCAATACATTTCGTATAATTCATTGCTGGGATTGCAATAGGTCTGCCTGCGTGAAAATAATCAGACAACAAGAGCTCACGGCCACTCTTTCCTAATTTCCTAATTACAATGTAATTTTATTTTCGCAAATTCGAAAATTACCATGGAATACAATCAAGAATGAAAATAGCAATATTAAATGGTTTGTTAATGTGCCATTCAGTCATTTTGAAAGTTTTATGTAACAAGGCACCTTACAAATAGGTACTAGCAAAGATTTTATATAAAAGTCCATTAGAAAACCAACCAAAGGACTAACCAACCAATGACGCGAGCCTTTGGTGAACCCTTTACAACTATCAAAGGTAGCTTACCGAAAAACGCTTTCTGCGCAGCTATAGTACAGTCGACAAAGGATTTATGTATACACTTTTTCGTATAAAATTATATGATAAGGTGTATACTTAAATCCTTCATTGACTGTACATTATCTATACCAAGTCATTTATTTCGTCAATATAATATCTCTACACACCCTTTACTCGCTCTAAGTCTACTAATTTCCATTGCCAGGTACACGTTATCAACAGGATATTGTAAATTTAACTTTTTAAGACATCCGGCATTCGATAACCACTTTATTACTTTACACCTTTAGACAAAGGATAAAGCGGCGTTTTAAGAAGGAATCGTGGACGTTTTGTACCGCAGGTGTTAGGTGATAACAAATAATAAATATGTGCGAGGATTGGTTCTTGGAACATTAGTTTTTGAAAGAAGGTCAGTATTATAGACCCGCCTTTCAAATTGATAAGCAGTGAATACTTTTTCGTGACGTAGTTGGAAAGTTAAAATAAAAATTGTAAATGTTTCCTTGAACTGTAAAAAAACATCTCGAGAGAGAGAGCTTTCGTTTTCGATGCCTGGTAATTGGTGTGGAGGAGTATTAACGCTGGCAATTGCTGCTGCAGCAACTTGATGTTGACTTATTGTGTGTTGCAGTTGATAACAACTGCAACACACAAATTATAAAATTTGAATTCTTCCACTTTATTATCCGCCAAGAAACATACTTTTATAACAAAGTACACTATCAAAAGAAGATGTCGACGCTTCCGCTAAAAAAATAGTATTGACAAAATATTAAAAATAGTATCGCTATAATACAGTGATCAATGAACTCAATGGGTATGAAGAGAAGAAAGCTTGCAAAATCTATGTAAATACTCAAGACAGTGGCAAAGGAATGAGATGGTCTAGTCTAGGATTCATTTTTATCCCGGGAATAGCTTTCTACAGGTTACAAAGAACGGCTTCACTATTCAATGCCAGCGGAATCACGGGCAATAACTACCCAATTGCACTAACGGAGCTGTATTATGTATTTATAAACATATAGTTTACATTAAAAGTAGCAGAAGTTGGGCACTTAAATGTACAAGCCGAGAATTGTTTTTTCCGTATGCGGGTGATTCATATGGAGGAATGTCTTACCTTTATTGTTTTACCACTGGTTACGCAGCTTAGTAGTTAATTTAGTGAATATCCGTTGAAAGAAGCTAACTAATTGGTTACTGAACAGGTTGCAAAAAGCCATATGGCGAGGAAGTGAATACCGCTAGCTATTTGTTACCAAAGGTTTTTAGTGTATGGTGAAGCTTTGAGTTTTACGACTTTTTGGAATGATGAGTTTTTGCGCTTCCGCATTTTTCGTCGCAGTGTATTAAACAAATATCATTCCAATCTTACACTGCTTAGCACGACGAAGTGGTTCTATAAAATTTCGATAACATGGACGCGCTAGATTAAATATTGAGAGCAAAATCATTTTTTTATAAACTAAGTTGATAAGTTTTATTAACATTCTAATAAATTTTACAAGGGTTTTGTATGTACCTATTCTGAAAACTAAGCTTATTTATTAGAGCCATAAGAGCTTTAATAACTTTAAACTTAATATTAGAAGTGAATTAGAAACATGTAAAAGTTATTTGGATACATTTATCCAATGATCTTATATAAAATGAAGTAGATGCGTTATTGTGCGAAAATCGTGAAGATTCGAAAACGAGACAATTGGAACGTTTGCCTTGTAGTATCGCGTGCCGAGCGGCGCCGGTCGGACGTTGAGCGGAAGAATCAGTGACATAAAAAAATAACGAAAATGCTATCGTATGTTTATAGACACTGCACGAACATTTCAATCGATTGGTTAAGTAGGGAAATGTAGATGAATTAAAAATGTGTCTGTGTGTGTTCGGCACAATTTTCTACGTTGATTTGTAAGCGTATGACATATCTATTGATATTTCATCTTTGCATTTATCCAAATAACGTCGTTGCTATTCAAATTTTGCATTAAACCAAAGAAGGTTCTCGTGTTTTGTCCACAAAGAAACACCAAATTTAATTACTAAGCTTACTTCGTTCGGTTGCAAGAAAACATCGCATATTTTTTACAAATGAATAAAGACTGGACCACGCGGAAACCGGTCATGTTTACGGCAACCGGTCGCTAGGAACAATATTCTGTGAACAGAAACGATATCTAAAAGCCTTCGATTCGGTCGCTGATTTATTGAGGCCGTATATTGTAGCTTTGGAAAGAGTGCAGGTTATTTTCTGAACGATCTCCGTCTATGTGACGACTATAGGCATAGGCCTTTAGTCGTCACACAGACGGAGTAGGAGTACTAATATAGATTCGTAATAAAAAGATGTTCAATATTTAGTCTCGATCTAACCTAAATCTCCTAAATGTCAAAAGCGGACATTCTTTTAACACACTTTTTATTTCATTTTTGCGTTAACATCGTGATCGTTTTTGACTTTAATGAGATTGAGCTTAGATCGAATTTTGAACATTTACTTACTTCCTCTTAGCGTTAATTCCCAGTCGCATCCGAAGCCTTCAGCTCGGAGTCTGGGGTCCGCTTTACCAGTCTTAACCACGGATTTGACTAGACCTCGATATTTTCCGTGAAGCGATTGTCATCTGACCTCCACAACCCAATGTTAACATTAGGCGATATCGAAGTTTAGCAGTTAGACCGTTGTTTTTGGATTTTTGAGGGCTCCAACTACCCGTAACGACTGCCATAGATGTTCTCATGGCAACCGGGACCGACGGCTTAACGTGCTCTCCGAGGCACGACCAGACCAATGCAAATACCTACTCATATTTCATTCACACAAATATTTGCACTGAGCGGGGATCGAACCCGCGCCTCCTGCGTAGCGGCCGCGTTCACTACCGCTACGCCACGGAGAACATTTGAACATTTATAATACGAGAATTGTCTTCTGGTGATGTGATGTCGAGTGATCACCGACAGATGGATCAAGCCATAATGTGAATCTGGCTTGTGTGTGGTAAATTAACAATTTTTTATTTTATTTTATTATTTATTGACTCCGGGCTTTCATGTTAAAGCCTAGGATGCAACAGGGAACATCACCAAGAAGATGATGATAAGTGTGACTACTAACTGAGAATGACTCCTGATTCACGAGGGCATTCTACGAAAAAGAGTTTCGAACTCTTGATTTCAAACTGCTCGCTTCCATCTGTGATCATAATGAAAGTGATAGGCGACAGACTGTCTCCAAAATATTGAAATTGAATGGAAACAAATTGAACACTAGCGTCTAATAACAGAGCATTATTACTACGGATTAATAATTTATGTTACATACGCCCACTTGTCGCGAGCTAACATAACAGTCGGTACGTCACCAAACTCGGTACTGGACCAAAATCATTATGCCTTTCCCGGGACCCAACATCAAGTTATAAGTATAGTTACCGGCATATATCTAAACCCCAAACACGTCACAAAATGTACTCTTTATGCTCAGTACCTTACGTACATTTTTAGGGTGTTTTTTTTTGTCTATGAGAATAGCACTGCGGCGGCGGCGGAGGAGCTCAATTTCACCAATCATAGATTAACTTAATAATCCGAGAGCTGGTACGATTTTTGAGTACATTCTTGAGGCAAGCTGAAAACTTGTCACACAACTCTCCTGTTGTACCCCAACACGAAGCTGGAGACCTGGCTGGTGGGTATGGGGGCTAAATCAACCCCTGAATTTAAAAAAAAATCGCCGAAATACATGTTTGAGTCAATATGCAATTTTTATAATGTTGTAGTTTAATATTTGAGGAATATATAAAAAAACAGCCTACTTGGTGAGGGCTTTACCATTGCCAGGCGGGTTCTCAACATATTATAAGTAACTCACATTTGCCAGTGATTCAATAATATTATAGTGACGTAACAACTGTCTAAATCGCATAAACTTTGTGTTGTGGCCAACGACACTATAATTGAAAAAATATGCTTATTTTACGATCGTTGGCCAGGTGTGAAAGAAATCTATAATATAACAGTAAATATTATCGCTATTGAGAAGTTTGAAGATACGGTAGACGACTCAGGTATAGGTGATTTCACACATTAGTAAAGTTGCAGTTTTTAGGCCTACAGACCGCTACCAACGTAAATAGGAATGCGATTGATGCATTTCTAGATTAGTGATAAAACTAGAGAGCACGGAGTTCGCTTACTCCTTTTCCTTTTGGTTTATATCATTTTATGGGAGCGACTACCGTATAACCTATCAACCTCGAAAGGAAAGCCTGTACTTTAGCCTCGTCTGTCAATCAACAGGTGTGTACCTATTTTCAGGTGAGGTTGGTTTAGACACAAAAATGTTCATGGACTCCAAAACACACAGTAGGTAAAATAGTTTGCAATAAGTATTCGGGGTTGAATGCTGTGATGGTAATTAAGCGAAATGGTACATAGAGATCTACCATTTCGCCTAATTACCATCACAACATTACACTTTAGACTTATAACAGATTTTTTATTTTGATATCTGGTCCTTATTTATAATTTATTTTAGAAAATATAGTGTAGGATGTTAATGAAGGAACTTAATAAAACTAAGTATTGTCCTGTCAATATTCTTCTACGTAATACTATTCTAATTTTATTTTGATACCTGGTACTTACTTATAATTTTATTTTAGAAAATATAGTGTAGGATGTTAATGAAGGAACTTAATAAAACTAAGTATTGTCCTGTCAATATTCTTCTACGTAATACTATTCTAATACAAAAATTCTACTAGACTGAATGCGCAGAACAAAGAATCTATCTAATATATAAAAATCAATGCCACTTTTCGTTGTTATTTTATTACTCAAGAACGGCTGAACTGATTTGGCTAATTTTAGTCTTAATATATTCGTGGATGTCCAGGGAAGGTTCAAAGATGAGAAAATAGGTGCAGCGGGAACGGGATCAAAAATTCACGCGGGTTGAAAAAAAAAATGGCGGTACGAAGTTCGCCGGGACAGCTAGTTTTGTATAAATTGAAATTAAGACCACAATCTGACCTTTTTGTAGCTGTCATAGCGATGACGTTACAAAAAGGCGCGCAACATCTCCATACAGTTAGGTGTCAAAATTAATTTAGTCTAGTTTATGCGTTCTAATCCAAATTCAAAATTTAAAATTAATTCCCGCCTCACTCAGTATGTAACTGCGACACAATGTTTTCTTTTATAAGCGTCCCGTTCCAAATTCAAAATTCATTCCCAACTCACCCATTTGCCCGCGACACTTTTTTTTTCTACACAGTTTGCCTAAGAAGTATACAAACCTACCTAGATGTAACTGGTTCTATTCTGTATAGCTATAATCAGTATTAAAAAGATGTCCATGCCCATATACCTGGTATCGAAACAATCTGCTTAGCAATTAAAATTATGACACGAAGTTTCCTAGTGAATTAACAAAAGATTAGAAAGGCATACTTACTAAGTGTGTTTTCACTTGGCCGCGATCAAACTACAAAGGATCAATGATAGAACGTAAACGGCATCTTCACTCTTTAAAATTTAAATTACGGCTGTTATGATGGTGAGGTTATTTAGTTTTAAGTTATTGTTAGTCTAAACTTGAGGTGTATGAGGTTCTATTAACATGTTCGGGGTTCAAACCAACCTCACCAACCAGCTGATACGTACACCTGTCTGGCCGTCCTCGAGCTAAAAAGGGGCTATGTGACAGAAACAAGTTACCTACAAGCAAGAACTGAAATGAGAGAATATTTTTATACTTATTATGGTAGTTAATTTCTATGAATTTCGAATAACGTTATAATATACCTATCAGAAGATAATTTTTCGAGTTTTTACTTGAATAAAATTGATTGATTAATATATTATTTCGAAATGTGAAAATTGATCAGATGTCACTTTGAGTTTGAGAAGCCGTTCTCAGTGCCAATCACCGGACGAAGCTATGGCAAGCTTTCCTCTCGGGGTCGCAAGGTCAGATCTTTTCCATAACAGTCAAAATAAACCAATAGGTACCTACAAAGAGATAAATAAAAGGTACCTACAATTTCCTTTCCTTTTCCTATTGATCGCTGGCAAAAACAAGTAGGTATAAACATTGCTTAAAGTCCAAAGCGTCATTGTCATTATACTCCTACCTAAATAAATATCTACCTATCAATATTATTACTTGTTAAGTTATAAACATCTAAAAATGTATCTGCCTTGAAAATAAGTTGCAGAAATCTAAAAAAAAACTTCGGATCATGACAATAAATAATGTTTTAATTTTGGAACACTAGACGTGATCGGCTGAGCCGGGACAGCGAGGCGTTGACCCCGCGGTATCGCGAGTTAAGAAGACTAAAATTTCATACCGATTCCTGATGCGATGCGAGTGTAATCGAATGAATACAGACAGATCTAAACTTTTTGTGCCTTGCTTATTCTTATAGCCCGTTAGTCGAATATGGCTGCAGTTATATCGACTTTTGTAAGTTAGGTAGGTACTCTCGGTTATGTTTGGGATGCTTTTCATTTCTTTTTTATTAAATATTCTTCTTCCTCCTAGCGTTAATTCCCAGTCGCATCCGAAGCTTTCAGCTCGGAGTCTGGGGTCCGCTTTTACCTGTCATAGCTACAGATTTGGCTAAACCTAATATTTTTATTAAATATTGGGTTTATATAAAACTACAAGGAGGTAGAATTGTTTGAGAATTAGTGAAATTATTGTTTAGTAAAAATATAACACCGTCTAAGATAAGCTCACTTACCAACCGGTATACTTATAATCATCATCGTTGTAATATGGAACAATGATCAGGCCCTCGATTCTACTGAAGCAAAACCACTGTCGTGCCAGTCTCTGCAAAAATTGGCATTAAAATTTAGACTTTATTGTATAGAATTAAAATCCAAAATTAAATGACAATATTTTCATTACACGCTTTCGTTCACTCTACAAAAAGCCATTTAATTTTAAACTTTAAATGTACTTCTTCAAAGGCTAAAATCAAATGGCATTTTCTCGCAGTCTCTGTGGTGTGACAGTGATTGTACTTTAGCAGAATCGAGGGCCTGATGATCTGATACACTGATGACTCTTTCCCGAGACTGTGCCTTCAGCTTGCCAGGCGAGGTAAATTCAAATTGATGTGTCCTTTAAATAAAAAAAGTCCTTGCGCTAACCCCGGTCGCATCCGAGGCCTTCACCTGGAAGTCCGGGTCCGCTTTTTCCAGTGTAACTGTGAAACGGCTGACCTACGATTCTTCCATGAAGGGTCCGCCTTTTAATTTCTCCATTTTGTTCCAAAACTTGCACTTTAAAGCCACTAAAGATTCTTACAGGGTCAACAGTGTGGATGTGACTCCCCTGGTGTTGCACACATCCATATATCACTATTACCTACCTATTAGATGGGCCGTGTGCTTGTCTGCCACCTAAGTGGCATAAAAAAGCATTCGGATGAAGAATGAATGTAGGAAATCACACAAGTTGTTTGACAACTTAATTTTATTGCCATCAATAGTCAGTCCATTTGCATAAAATCTGGACCGAATTCTAGAGGTACAAACTAGATTCTGGTAAATTACATTAAATTGATTAATGTACCGAGACTAGAAGAACCGGTAATGTTGGGATCATGAATTGACTACTTAAAAGAAAATTAAAATACTTAAACTTTCTGATATTATTCGCATTAACAATTTTGACTAATTACTGTTCATAATATTAGCTACCTTTTTCACTCGTATTTTTTATACAACTTAGATGGCAGACAAGCAGACTACCCACCTGATGGAAAGTGGTTACCGTGGCCTATAAACGTGTGTAATACCATGGAGTCGCACCTGTTTGTCAGCTAAATATTCAAGAATATTTAGACACACACTTCTCATCCAGATACCAATAACTCTATACTCACAAAGATCATTAGTATATTAGAAGAACTGGTTCTGCGCAGGATTGCCTAAGTGCGTTGTACTTAATAGTGAGATTGATTAATAACAACCGTTAGTATATCGATCGACATTACGTAGATATTAATTCGCCTTTTAGTGTTCTAGATGAGAATTGAGTTCAATCGGTTGTGAAGTCCTTAGGGACATTATATTAATGACAATAAAATACATACTGCCGATAATGTTGTGTGTTTGCGCCCCGTTTGAGTAATACCTAAAGCGGAATACGATACATGTTCTTACGGCTGCAAATCCTCGGAAGGGGTAGGCAGAAGCCTCGACTTAGGAGAAGGTAGGACACGACGGTACCTATGTCCATCCCAATCGAGCAGTCCGACTGGGGAATTACCTTCGCCCTACAGAAGACCGTGGCTTAATAACCTCGTGTTGTGGGAAAACCAAAGGCTTTGTCCTACCTATCTTTTGCGCTGACGGCACAGAATCTCTCTGTTATTACAGGGTCGGCAGCACGAGTGTGTATCCTTTAGTGTTGCACGGTAACCACTTACCATCAGGAGGGCCGTGTACTTGTCTGGGACCGAAGTAACCCACATTTCGCCAACTATGATTTTCGGTCCCACGTAATAGGGGATGAGTTTTTTGCCGTTTAACAAACAATCTATCTCTTAGTCCCCTTTTACGACACCCACAGGAAGAGATGGGGTGGCCCTATTCTACTCCATCGGGAATCAACACGAAGCCTCAGAAACTCAGAGCCTCAGAAACTACAACACCTACAAACTTGAAACTTGGCAGGTAGGTTCCTTATAGGGCGTAGACATCCGCTAAGAACGGATTTTCTGAAACTGGGTGGAATTTAAGGTTTTCTAAGACGGTACAACGAACTCCACGTGTACGAAGTCGCCAGGTGACCGCTAGTATTGTATAAACACAATATTTTGACAGTGTAGGTAGGTACTTGTGTCAATATTATTAGGTGCCGCGTAGTTCCCGGCATAGTAGAATTTGGGCCACCCCATCTCCTCCCATGCGGTGTCGTACAAGGCGACTAATGGATAGGGCTGTTTAACATCAGACAGATTATACAGCCCAGACTCAGCCTATACCTACATGGCTCGAGCCAGCAATAGTGCCCGGAAAACGGTAATAGGCTCACCCCCTGTTACGTGGGACCTAGTACAATGATTGGTGAAATGTGGGTGTTGATTCGCCTCGGCCTAACCCCCCGGTGATAAAGGCGTGATTGTATATAAATAAATAAATAAATAAATATTGTAGGACATTCTACACAACGCTATCTAGACCCAAAGTAAGCATAGCTTAACTAGCTTGTGTTATGGGTTCTAGAATGCGGATAAACATACTTAGATACATTTTTTTTTTGTAAATACATACATATTATACATGGTACATAGTACCTAGCTAAACCGTTCTTGCGTTGCAAGTTGCAATAAATAAATCTGCGGCCTTACCATAAACTCTTAAAACACGTCAATAATTGAACTGCTGTCATTCTACCAACTGCAAATGTCACTTTGTAATGTCATATAAATATATCAAAATATACAGGATTACAAAGTGACATTTGCAGTTGGTAGAATGACAGCAGTTCAATATTGACCTGTTTTAAGAGTTCATGGTAAGGGCCCCTGGTCCCTTACTCATGTTTGTCAACCGTAACTTAAGTAACTGTGTTTGATCATGTGTCTTTGTATTAGCTACTATATTATTTAATTTGTATTGGTTATGCGCTAGTTCTTTCTTATACAAGTACATTTACAGGATGATATCTAGAACGAATATATGTATTATATTAATATACAGGGTGCAAGAACCCCACAACATCTTTAGGGTCGAAACCAATCTCACCTGCTTATATAGTATGTGTACCTGCTAAATAACGTACGAGACTCTGGGATAAGTTTTCGTCTAGAGGGAAAAATCTAAATAACAATCAACAACAATAAGCAGATTACAGATCAAAGTTTTCACTAATTCTAACCACAAATTTGGATCCCATAAAACGGAACTTAAGCGGAGATTTTATGAACGCTCAGGGTGACTTACATCCATAAAATCTGCATTCGAGATTAGTTCAAGTCGAGATTCATGTCTGAGTACGTATCGTTTAGAATATGGGCCCACGAAAGTTTCATAATCAGGACTGTGAAGTCACTGAATGACATACCATAAAATTAATAGGTAAAATTTGTCCCCAAAAATTGCAATAAACGGTGACATTGAATCAAGTGTGTGCAAACCTCTTTTTGTGGCCAAGCCTTTTGTTGTCATCAACGTGTGTAGGTAGTAAAGTGCTAACAATTATATTTACTTAACTAGCAACATTACGTAAGTCCTTATTCCATTGCTGTCATGATGTCATTGTCAGATTTATTTTGTAAACTTATCTTGTTTGTACATATAATTGGACATCGTTATGTAAAAAGAGGTCCAACGGAGGCATTGATTACGAGTATTATATTTTGAAGAGGTCGGCAGCGCGAGTGTGACGCCTCTGGTGTAGCATACGTCCTTAGGCTACGGTAACTACCTTCCATCAGGTAGGCCGTGTTCTTGTCTGCCACAGGCCATGTCGAATCGGACTAGAAGACTCAGTAGTCCGGTGATTTATAATCATCTACATCATCGGACTACTGAGCCGAAAAAGTCTCAGTAGTTCGATCATGGGAATATTTAATCGGACTATTGATACTAGGCCCACCTAAGTTGTATAAAAAAGTAAAAAAAGGTCTATTGGGTACTTAAAATGAAGGCGCACGGGCAACTTCCAACTATTAGGTAATCTGTGACACGGGTGCGTAGCCAAATAATCAACTAAAAAAAGATAGTAAGTACAGTAGAGCTTTTAGATAGCAAATGGGTGTAGGTAAAGGGCTTTGGGACCTTTGAGGCCCAAACCAACTTCATCTGGTAGTTGATGCAACTGCTAAACAATAGACGAGAGCGTTGGGAGTTCAGACGGCTACGACAATCTCACCTCCGGCAATCGACGGCCCACAGACGGCGTGCGTTTAAGTCGGTACGAGCCCGACATAACCTCCTCCTCCGGCTCCGGCGGGGGAGGTACCCGTGGGGATTTTTCGCACGATAAAAAAAGGGAGTTCAGACGGCAGTTACACTCAGAAAATTTAAAATACAAACAGACCTCGAGATCCAAAGCACAAACTAAGGACGCAACTGTAAAATCGCTAATAGATGGACAAAAAAACTATAATTAGATTAGGTACTATGCCAGTGTGATAGTAGAGGAAGCTCGTGAAGTATGTAATGATAGAGTCTAATGGCGGGCTAATGTCTCTGCCTACCCCGCCCCGGAGGGAATTAGGCGTGAGCGTAATATGTATGCTAGTGTAGCAGCAGCATCCCCTTTATGAAGTGAATACAAATAAAAAAAACACTGCTTTCATTAATATTTAAAACATAAACATTTTTCTTCCGAATTAATACTATACTCGTTCATGAATACAGTTTGAGCTAAACACAAAAAGTGCTTCACAGTCCAGTTACTTCACCTATTTCTTTACAACGCTGTCTGTAGTACATTGTAGTATTTATTGTGATACGATCTGAAACTGTTCCACACATCGCACATCATTAGGCAACATAAGCAATACAGCACGCCTAGGATTCGTATTCCACGGCAACCACTTCTCATCAAGTAAACCGCGGGCTTGTCTGCTACCAAAGTGGTACAAAAAAAATTACCGCGTTCAAACCGCATATTTTCACCAAACGTTTCTGAACGTACATTTTATGGTGTCAGTAAACAGAGATATCCAATTTCCGTGCTTATTAGTGTGCAAAAGTATTAATATTAAGTATACCTAAAACTTACAACTTACACGAGGCATAGCGATTCAGTCTTCGAATGCTTAGTCAGTCAGAGGTCGCGGATTCGATTTCCTCATTCTGCAAATTGTGGATTCCATACTAATATTATAAATGCGATAGTAATGCTGTCTGTCTGTTACGGTTTCACGCCTAAAACACTGAACCAATTAGGTACAGGGATAGATTAGACTTTAGGAAAGGCTATATGCCTATATTTGGTCGCGATAACCGACATCCATCCAGTCGATGCCGCGGGCAACAGCTAGTGTAAATGCCATTGCATTGGTCCGGGATCCTAGGTCAATCCCGGGCTCATCCAAAGCACTGAGTGTATCTATATAAATTAAACAAATACGGAAATTTTAATAATTTTAATTATGCAAGTAATAATAATGACAATATACCTCTAGCTGTCCCCGCGAACTTCGTACCGCCTAACAGTCGATTCTTTAATATTTTTTTTGTATTTTTCTCTGCGTAAGAACCATCCTCGTACTTCAAGGAAAAAAAAATAGCGAAATCGGTTCAGCTGTTCTCGAAATTTGCGCTTAGCAACACATTCAGCGATTCATTTTTATATTAGGTGAGTACGAGTACCTATAGAGAAGATTTTTATTGTCAACGCATCAATTAAGTAGGTCCTTCGTGAAACACAAACGGGCAACCGAGTGCCTTATTTATTTGTTGACTTTTTGCTACATAAACCTGTATTCCCTCTGCCCGTCAATTCTTGTTTCAATATAGACAACACCCACATAACCGCGAGTAGTATTTTCCCACGTTGCCTATTTATGCATAGGAATTCAAGTCAGTTTTTTGTCCCGTTCTTTTGTACTACAATGGAGAGGGAGCGCGATAGCCTGTGTATATTTTGGACGTCAGTTTTTGTTTGTATGCGGAGCCGTTCCTTGAGGAGTGGAGTCTTGTGAGTACTTATGACGATTTGCGGTTGATTCTGTGGAATATTTATTAAGTTCGGCAAAATTATCCCAATCAATATTTAGAATAGAATAGAATATGTTTTATTGATCTCACAGAGGATTTACAAACATGTCAAATGTGTTTTAATGCCAGATACTAGTTCCTAAACTAGGCTTGCACCTGTAGTGTTCCACATAAAAAACTAACTAAATTTTTGCAACATTTTTTATGGTAGGATTATAAAATATATAATATACAGGGTGTCCCAAAATTCAAGGATAAGCCGGCAACAGAGGGTGGCCCTACTTATGGCTGCTCTGGAAAAAATAAGAAAAAATTAATATCTCTATTTTTTTTTAATTATTTAAACTTTTTTTAAATTCTTCAAAATTCGGTACCCCTAATGATATTTCGAACTACCAGGCCCACAATTTTGCAAATATTTTGGAACTCTTTTCTGTATTAGCAAGCTAAAAAGCATGGCTATCCATCAACATCCTGAAAAATTATAGAATATTTGTAGTTATTTATAAAAAATAAGTCAAAATATTTTTTTATCGTCAAATTTTCATACATGTTTACTTTCGACCCACTTTATCTTATCTCGGTGAAAAAAAAAAGTATGGACACCACTATGGCATCCTTTTTTAAAAATTGGCGCAACTATCCAAGATTTCAAAATGGTATGATTTGGGTATGATAATCCAATAAAATACTTAATTTTTTTTTTTTAAGTGAATAAGAATCATATTTCATACATTGCTTTATTGAAAATCACCAGATTTATTTTGTACACAATGCATTCATCATCAATAAAAAATCATTGACGGGACTCGTGACTAATTGGTAACCTAGTAGGTTAACACATAACGAGGTTAAGCAACACAAGCCAGGTTGGTTTTCGGATGGATGACCATTCTTAAGACATTGAGACACCTCCATTCCTCAGAGAGCACGTTAGGCCGTCGATAACGGTGGCCATACGAGCATCTATGACAGTTGTTAGTCGGTAGTCGGAGCCCTAGAAGTCCAACAACTGGACTCATTCGATAACTTTGATATCGCCAATGGGTTATGGAGGTCGGGTGGCAGTCGCTTCACGGAAAATTTCGCGGTTCTGCTGTTTCACAGTTAACCATAAAATCTGACTCTGTACTTTGTAAAGGCTCAGAGGATAATGAGTGTTGAAAATCCATACTGTTAAAAAACAATTAAACAAACATAATGGTATACTTTTATAATTATTGCATTATTGTTACTATTTTTTTAATGACCTAATTGTTTTTAAGACAATTCCAAAACTCTGAGCCTCGGAATTCCGGTCTAACTGTGAAGCGGTGAACTTCGATATTTTCCGCGAGGCGACTGTCACCTGATTTCCACAACCCACTGCCGATATCGAAGCTATTTAGTTAGACCAGTTTGACTTGGTGAAGTGGAGGAGGAAGACTAAGAACTGGAAGGCGGACTCTGAGCTCCGAGTTTATCTTTTCCACGGATGCAATCAGAATAATGCGTATCCATGAAGATGATGATGAATAGTTGTTAGACTTTTAGGAATCCCACTACCCGTAGCAACTGTCATAGATACTCGTAGGGCCACCGGTATCGACGGCCTAACGTACTCTCTGAGGAATGGAGGTGTCTCAATGTCTTAAGAATGGTCATCCATCCGAAATCCAACCTGGCTTGTGTTGCTTAACCTCGTTATGTGTTAACCTACTAGGTTACCAATTATTCACGAGTCGCTTCAATGATTTTTTATTGATGATGAATGCTTTGTGTTCAAATAAATCTGGTGATTTTCAATAAAAGCTTCATACATTGCTTTTATTGAAAATGTGATTCTTATTCACTTAAAAAAAAATTTTTGAGTATTTTATTAAATTATCATACCCAAATCATACCATTTTGAAATCTTGGATAATTGCGCCAATTTTTAAAAAAGGATGCCATAGTAGTGTCCATACTTTTTTTTTTCACCGAGATAAGATAAAGTGGGTCGAAAGTAAAAATGTATGAAAATTTGACGACAAAAAAATATTTTGACTTATTTTTGTAAAATAACTACAAATATTCTATAATTTTTCAGGGTGGTGATGGATAGCCATGCTTTTTAGCTTGCTAATACAGAAAAGAGTTCAAAAATATATGCAAAATTGTGGGCCTGGTAGTTGAAAATATCATTAGGGGTACTGAATTTTGAAGGATTTTAAAAAAGTTTAAATAATTTAAAAAAAAAATAGATAAATATTTTTTTTCTTTTTTTTTTCAGAGCAGCCATAAGTAGGGCCACTCTCTATTGCCGGCTTATCCTTGAATTTTGGGACACCCTGTATATATAAAATAGGAAAATAAAAATGGTGCAAGAACATAAAAAAACAAAGAACATTCATTTTCTTATATTTTTATATATAAAAAACTAGCTAACCCCGCGAACTTCGTACTGCCTAACAGTCAAAATGTGATAAATGAAGAACCGCTCGACCGATTTTGTGCAAACTTCAAATAAACCATCTACTATAATAGTCCGAACAAAGTCTAAATATTAAATTTGGTTTAGATAGGTGAGCCCGTTCTTGAGTTATAAAAATTCAACGAAAAGTGGCATTGATTTTTATATACGAGTATGTAGATATATAGATAAGCAAAAAAATAAGTTAGTTCTTAGTTATTAAAAAGAAAATAATAATGATGTCGATAGTATAGTAAAAGCTATAAAAATATTAGGTAGGTTCCACGTGTCAGACTTCACATAACTTTCGCCTATAAATTTGCCTAGAGCATTTACATTGATCAGATTAAATTGACATCACGGTCAACACAAAGGGGTTATAATTACAATTACTCGTTTTGTCCTACACAAGACAAACAAAGCAAGCTAAGAACCCGTTTAAAACTTAACTGTGTTATAATAAATCTTCTAATTGAACTCAGGACGGCCCTTGCCACCAGCTCTTTAAAGTAATATTATTTCAATCCCCTTTTCTTTGATAGTCTGATACGGATTTGGACTGTTGTTGTCCGTCGATATTTGTGTCCCGTTCTTCTTCTTTTCTTGTAAGACAAGTGAAGAAGATAGAGGAATTAGAAGAGAAGAGAGATGTTTTTATCTTGTAAGACAAGTGTAAAATCCAAAACGCCAAATTTAACAATCAAACATATCCACTACACTACAAGAGATACTGTTTAACCCAGTTCGACCATATAAAACTTAATAACTACTGTCTGAAGTTTACGCGAATCTCATTCATTAAAATAAAACTACTTTTTAACGAATTCTATCGCGATATGTTTGTTACTCTGTTGACAGCCTCCGTGGCGTAGCGGTAGTGAACGCGGCCGCTACGCAGGAGGCGCGGGTTCGATCCCCGCTCAGTGCAAATATTTGTGTGCATTAAATATGGGTATTTGCATTGGTCTGGTCGTGCCTCGGAGAGCACGTTAAGCCGTCGGTCCCGGTTGCCATAAGAACATCTATGGCAGTCGTTACGGGTAGTTGGTGCCCTAAAAAAGTCCAAAAACAACGGTCTAGCTGCAAAGCTTCGATATCGCCTAATGTTAACATTGGGTCGTGGAGGTCAGATGGCAATCGCTTCACGGAAAATATCGAGGTCTAGCCAAATCTGTAGCTATGACTGGTAAAAGCGGACCCCAGACTCCGAGCTGAAAGATTCGGATGCGACTGGGAATTAACGCTAGGAGGAAGAAGAATGTTTGTTACTCTGTTGCCCGCAGCTCTGCCCGCGTGGAATTCTGATCCCGTTCATCGCTGATATATGATATGGTATCTATCATACTCTATCTATACTATTATATAATTGTAAAGTGGTCGTGTCTGTACATTGGAGATATTTCAAAAAAAAATACTTGGGTTATGTTATGTTAACGATACTGAACACGAAAATATTTTTTTTTTAAATTTCCTGTCCGTTTGTCTGTTTGTCCGCGATGGACGCAAAAACTACTGGACGGATTTTGATGCGGTTTTTTTGTTAGAAAGGGCTTAATCAGACTTAAAATCTTACGTTTGTTTGATCGCAATCGGTTGAGTGGAACCGAAGATATGAGCAAAGGTCGCGTTTACCGATATGCATGCGGGCGGAGCCGCGGGCGGAGCCGCGGGCGGAAGGCTATAGTAATAAACATCCTCATATACATACATCCTCACATACTCCTACAAACTTTCGCGTTTATCATATTAGTAGGATTATTTACTTTGAGCCCAACGTTTCCGGCTCATTTTCAGCAGCTTTATGAAACTTGTATCCTGAAATCCTGAGTAACCTGACGGTCCGATTCACACTATGAAAGTTACAAAGTAAGATTAAAATACTCGTAATAATGGTAGAGATGATAGTAGCCCTCTTTTCATTATTTTTAATTAATGTTAGGCTGTTAATTAACGAGTATAATAAAATTTGTATTATATGAGATTGCCAACAAAATATTGCATATTATGTTGGATATTTATGCAATAATAAGTTGGTAATTTATTGCAACAATTTTTGAATTTTAATCAATTAAAATTTAGTTCGGCTTCCTACAATAACCACGAATCTTCGTCCTATTACTTAATTAACATAGTTGTAGGTAACATAAAAGTACTACAATTGTTTGAAGTAATAACAAACAAAAACAAACGTCTAATTTCGTCAATCTAAATGTGTTTGTAGCCTTTTTTTACGCATAGTATTTGATAAACCAGCTGTACACATTGGCCGAACATGCACCAATATTATCCAATATAAGCTTTCGCAAGAGACGTGTTCAATATTCTGATAAAATTAATTAGTTTGAAAATACTGCACATTGGCAATACATGCATTGGCGCAACATATAAAGCCAGTGCTACACAAAAAGGGCTTGAATAAACAATCAATGTGTATTGTATTGACCAACATGTAGGTACAATTAATGCGATGGTTTTTTGTCACTGTTATATCAATTAAAATCGTTAACTGTTTGTCTCTATGAAGATCTGTCCTTGCGTTGATTACTATTGCTTCCTATGTGAGTAATATCTTGTTTATGAAGATCAGACGTAGGTTCGAATCATTTCATCATTCCCGGGCTCCCGGCAGCATTATGAAATAAATCGGCCAAGTGCGAGTCGGACTCGCCTATGAAGGGTTCCGTAGTAGCAAAGGCGAAAATTGGGGTTTATGACGTATTAAAAAAAAACTA
This sequence comes from Eilema depressum, assembly GCA_914767945.1. NCBI lineage: Eukaryota > Metazoa > Arthropoda > Insecta > Lepidoptera > Erebidae > Eilema > Eilema depressum. Next base: position 24,678,426 of record OU612012.1, read on the forward strand.
CTGACGATCTCGTTCGAACCAATTTTTAGTGGCAGTTTGCATGGCAATTTACATCATATATTTTTTTAGATTTATCACTCTCTTATTTTAGAAGTTAGAGGGGGGGAGGGGGGGACATTTTTCCACTTTGCAAGTGTCTCTCGCGCAAACTATTCAGTTTAGAAAAAAAATATATTAGAAACCTCAATAACATTTTTAAAGACCTATCTATAGATAACCCCACACGTATGGGTTTGATGAAAAAAAAAAAATTTGAGTTACAGTTCTTATTATGGGGACCCCCAAAATTTAATGATTTTTTTTAATTTTAGTGTAAGGACAGACAGACAGACAGACAGACAGACAGACAGACGGACGGACAGACATGACGAATCTATAAGGGTTCCGTTTTTGCCATTTGGCTACGGAACCCTAAAAAGACTTTAAATACTACTACAATACCTACTGTAATCGTACTTGTCTCTACCATAAATATATTGGTGTACAATAAAGTACTATCTCTCTATCTATCTATCTATCCATCTATCTATCTATCACCACGGAGCGCACGACCCGTTCATTCCTTCTACTTTTGCTTAAGCTTTTATGTTACCTGCCGCCTAAACTTCTTACCCTACCCCGAGAGCAGCTGAGGTTTACTTGAGCACTCTTCATAAACTGTTTACTATTAGATCCATAAAATCCGGTTCCATGCTTATTGCCGTAGAAAACCGTAGCCAATTTTCTCAAGTTTTACTGCATTGTATTTCTCCTATTTACTTGAACCATTCTTTTTAGAAAAGGATAGTACGCATATATTTGATGTTCTGCTTACCATTAGTCTGGCTCTGTGATTTTGAGTACTTCTGTAGATACTTTAAAACAACTGTGAATCTAAATTAAATAGTTACTTTTCATAACAATAAACTACGAGTATCATTCACCAGATCAGTAGACCAGAAAACATTCCTTCCTTTATGCCACCTCCGAGATGACCAGTTTTTTAAACAAGGGACGTTCTAGAATAAGTTTAAAAAACCGACAAACAAAAATCAATCGTACACCGTTTAACTAAAGTTGAAATTCACCCAAACTTTCAATTTATAAAATACAGTAGCGTTACGCCTCTTCCGTTGTGGAATACAACCTGTCAATTGGTTCCTGAATGGTAATTTTTTCCTGTTATTTCGAGAATAGATAGACATTCCATTTTGGATCTTATTGCTTACAAAATAAAAGCGTGAATAGTTCTGAGCGTAGCCAAACGGGGTTGTATTGTAGTGGATAACTATCGTTTTACTAGCAAGACAATGTCTTAAAACATTCTAAAGATTTTTTTGACAACGAGCGGTTGGAGCAGTCACGGGAAATGCCCACGGTAACTGCCCAGAAATTCTTAGTAAAAGGTATACATATATACATACTCATAAGATAATCACACAACAATGATTGTTCTGATTGTCGGTTGTGTGTGGCTGAATCATAGACTCTTAATGTCTTATTATTATGAGTTTAATGGGTTGAATATTTGTCAGAATAAGGTGGATTTCACACCATGAATATTATAATTTTTTGAAATTGCATGACCGTGAATGAAAAATGTACCTATGTAGTATGCACGTTCATTTTTCAACCTGTACAGTAGGTTCTCTCTTTACATTCATAAAATTGTATTTAAAGGATTCAGAAGAAAAGTTTTGTACTTAATCAGTTTACGTGCATACGTTAAAGTACTCTTAAAATTATATAAAAGAAAAAAAGTGATTGTTATTAATTTAATTTAATAAAAAAATATTTGTACATTCACGACTTAACATTCTATAATTATTTGTAATATGCCAAAAAATAACATCACAAGATAGGTTTCCATTATCCGCAAAACATTACCTTCAAAATGGTATTAATACAAATATCTGATGATTCCTTAGATTACAATTTTATGATTGATACTTATAAATAAAATCGGCCAAGTGCGAGTCGGACTCGCCCATGAAGGGTTCCGTAGTACCAAAGGCGAAAATTGCGGTTTATGACGTATTAAAAAAAAACTACTGACTGGATCTCGTTCGAACCAATTTTTTGTGAAAAAAAATTCATATATTTTTTTTAGATTTATCATTCTCTTATTTTAGAAGTTAGAGGGGGGGGGGGGGGACACATTTTTCCACTTTGGAAGTGTCTCTCGCGCAAACTATTCAGTTTAGAAAAAAATTATATTAGAAACCTCAATAGCATTTTTAAAGACCTATCTATAGATACCCCACACGTATGGGTTTGATGAAAAAAAAAAAATTGAGTTTCAGTTCCAAGTATGGGGACCCCCAAAATATAATGCTTTTTTTTTATTTTTGTGTGACATTCTTAATGTGGTTCACAGAATACATCTTCTTACCAAGTTTCAACAGCATAGGCCTTTTAGTTTCGGAGAAAAGTGGCTGTGACATACGGACGGACAGACAGACAGACGGACGGACAGACATGATGAATCTATAAGGGTTCCGTTTTTTGCCATTTGGCTACGGAACCCTAAAAACAGATCCTATAAATCAGAAAAACCTATTGTACACATAATATTATAATCCTTAACTTTTTATGAGCGGGATGCGAAAAAACCTAGCCCCAACGCAGAGTACCGTTGAGTCAGACAGGATCGATTTTTGCTCTATGATTGATACTTATACCCGAATCCCAGTAAAATGCATAGGTCAGTCCCATCCTACCCACATCGCTCTCATTATCCGATGATTTTGATTAGCCCACTGCCCCGTACAAAGTTTTACCGAGTTTCAAAGGAAACGTTAGTAAGTAGTATGAAGTTTTTGTTTCATTCATTCATAAAGCTTATTAACCGTTAAAGGAACGTTGTACTTATTTTCCAGAACCCATGGGAGTTTTGGAAAATAAGTACAATCTCAATCAAAGAATTCAGATTTTTTATATCTTGTAAAAATATTCATTAATATAATATTATTTAACTTTATGAATTTAATAAATAAAACATTTATTTACAGTCACATAGTCATTATTTTTGTAAGAAAAGAGTTCTTATCGTATCCCTATTTTGGCATAAACCACTTTCGAACAAAAAAAAAAAAATTTTACAAATCCGTCTACACTTGACGGAGCTATGTGCGTACAAACATCCATATTCATCCATCCATCCATCCATCCATCTATCCATCCATCCATCCATCCATCCATCCATCCATCTATCCATAATCCTTCCATCTTCCATCCTCCATCCTCCATCCTCCGTAATATTATAAATGTGAAAGTAACTCTGTCTGTCTGTATGTTACGCATTCACGCCTACACCACTGAACCGATTTTGATGAAATTTAGTATAGGGGTAGATTAGACCTTGAAAAAGGACATAGGCTATGTTTGGTCGCGATAACCGACATCCACGCGGGCGGAAGCTAGTAAAACTTATACATTCGAATTTAGAATCTCCTCCTTTTTTTAATCAATTAAAGTATTTGTACATATTGTAGTATTGTAGCGTACCTAGCTCTCGAACATGCGAAAATCCTTGCTCACAAAATGGGGTCACGAAGCAATCACTGTAATATATGCATCATATTTGCACTACTTTCGGTAATTGGGTTTAGTAATAGTACAACTAGGTGCGTTGCATCATAACAATGTACGATAATAAAAATTATATTCGTACATCGGCAACAACCCGTGGCGATAAAGAATTTCAGTTGCCTTCGGATTATTATCATCAACGATTGAGTGGTTTTTTTTACAAAATATGAATTTTAATAAGTAGGTAATTGTTTTAGATAGGCGGTTTTTTATCATGATGTTGTTACGGTACTCTACTGTGTTTGTACTTTGTATGTACACGGAACCGAACCGACTAAAACGCACGCCGTCTGTGGGTCGTGAGTTGCCGGAGGTGAGATCGACGGAGACATAATATATTTTTCGCATTCCAGCCGACCCAGGGACATAAGCCCTCCTAGACAAGTGCCGATTCGTTGGCCAGCGTATTGTAGATGCATGCAGTTGTCAATGCATGTCATAAATATGTCAAATCCCATATATTCTTTATTGTGTTCTACAATACGCCGCCCAAAGAATTGCCACTTGTCTAAGGGGGCAGAATAACGCTACTCGATCTTCCTCGGCGCTTGAGAATGGCGGTCTCAAACTCAATGTGGGCAAGATCGAGTACTTGACATTGAACTTTACAGATCATTGAGACTGTCCACTGTCATCCGCTGCAGCACGTATGCCAGCGGCTGTTTCGTGAGTTGACTAGCCTATGTCAGTGGCTAAGCCCGCGCGGATGTCGGTTGACGCTACTTTTGCTTATATCTCTGGTTCTACTCAACTAATTGCGATCAAACCATCAACGTAAGATTTAAAGTCTGACCAAGACCTATAAAACAAAAATAACCGTATCAAAATTCGTTCGGTATCTACTTTTAGTGTACATCGTGAAAAAACGGACAAATCTTGCAAAACAAATATTTTGGTGTTTTGTATCGTTAGATAATTATAACAAATGTCAAGCGTGATTATGTCACATCAAATAACCCGGCCCGTATCGTTCCCAGTGTAAAGGTGCCCATGATGCTAGCAGCGTTGCCTCGCTGAATGATAATATAACATAACCCAAGATTTCGAGAAAAAAGCGTATTCGCCCGCATAAGGCAGCAGGTGCTGCTGATAGGTTATGTATGACTTCAACTCACGGATTGGGGACATCGATGACGAGTTCAAGGTCATTGATGCCAAGTGGGTCATGTGGCATGGAGTGGCTAGTGTCATTTGTGACCCTAAAGTGATGATGATGATGATGATGATGACTCTACTTTGTAAGTCTGGGGATATCTTAGTACTTTAGCTGATACGGGAACGACTGGCGTCAGACCTCCCAATCCTGAGAAGAAAACCTACGCCAGTGTCTCGTCAATCAATCCGCAGGTGTACTAACTTACAACTGAGGTTGACCCGAAGATGTGAATAGCGATTCTTAATGAATGCTCATCCAGTTTGACCCCAACATCGCCCACCCGCCGTATGACACAGAAACCACCTAATGATCTGTATCATACGGTCCCATCAAGTACAGCGTGATACTTGAGTAACGACCATACATTACTAAGAACATACGCCGTGAGAATTCGCGGACGAAATTAGTCGCGAGTCACGAATTAAAATCAATTCGAAACTTATCAATGAACGGTACCCTATCCGCTGATCAACCGAATCATGACTGGTAAGAGTCATTATCGTCATATATACCTACCTACCTACCATGCGGTATACCGTTACGTGTTCGACGCCTCAGAACCACATAGGGCATTGTCGCTCGTCGCCAATCTAATATACACTACCTGAATTTTAATTGTCTTATTAACACATGGGTATTTTTTCTCGGATACTATGATCTGCTGATAATGTCGTATAGCGTCGTCGTCGATAATGTCGTGGTTATATCAAAGAATTTATCATTTTGCGTCATAGTATTTACTTCGACAGTTACCTACATTTGCATTTATTCAGAATTTATCACTCACCATCATTCCTCACTGCATAATACGCGTTAGGGTCGTAACAAAGTAAAATAAAATACCAACTTCAACTGGTTGTATTTGAATGTATATGAAAACAAAATAATTTCAATCAAGCTGCAGCCGATACATGTGCTTATTGATAAGTAGATAAAGCTCTAGGAAGGTTTTTCTCTCGCCATTGGACGTTCAGGCGGCAGTCCTGCCCATAAAAAACCAGTTAAAGGAAGAACACGAGAGCCAACAGCCAACTTTGGATTGGCGCTCGAATAGTGAGAAAGATATTTCATGAATGGGCAATTCCATTTGACCCTGTCCCTTGGTGTAATCAGATTCCACTTGCTACGAAACTGACATACACCTTTTACTTCTTCTTTTTCCATTTTTTAGGGTTCCGTAGCCAAATGGCAAAAAACGGAACCCTTATAGATTCGTCATGTCTGTCCGTCCGTCTGTCTGTCTGTCCGTCCGTATGTCACAGCCACTTTTCTCCGAAACTATAAGGCCTATGCTGTTGAAACTTGGTAAGAAGATGTATTCTGTGAACCGCATTAAGAGTTTCACACAATAATAAAAAAAACATTAAATTCAGTTCTAAGTATGGGGACCCCCCCCCCCCCCCCCCATACTTAGAACTGAAACTCAAATTTTTTTTTTTCATCAAACCCATACGTGTGGGGTATCTATAGATAGGTCTTTAAAAATGCTATTGACGTTTCTAAAATATTTTTTTTCTAAAGTGAATAGTTTGCGCGAGAGACACTTCCAAAGTGAAAAAATGTGTCCCCCCCCTTCCCCTCTAACTTCTAAAATTAGAGAATCATAAATCTAAAAAAAATATATGATGTAAATTGCCATACAATCTTCCACTAAAAATTGGTTCGAACGAGATCCAGTCAGTAGTTTTTTTTAATACGTCATAAACCGCAATTTTCGCCTTTGCTACTACGGAACCCTTCATGGGCGAGTCCGACTCGCACTTGGCCGATTTTGTACTTAATCTGGCCATAAAAATACTGTTTTAATTAAAAATAAACAAAAGATTCTGTCATTTTTATTTTATTTGTTACAGTATTTGTGGCAAGACTTGCTCACCAGTTGAGGAAACTCTTGACCTTTGATTATATAAATGTAATGACATTTAAAAAAGCTTTTGACCTAGCTTTTCCCAAAAATAGCCTCAGTCTATATGCCATACATATTTACCCTAGTCTAATGATATATCGTGTTTGCTCAGATTAAAAGAATGATAGCATTGTTGTCCAAATAGTATAAATCTTATTAACTGAAATAAACTAGGAATAATTTAGGCAATCTCTTCAGCTAAACTAAATTGATTATTTAGGTATCGGTCTACGTCAATAGTGTAGTCAAGATTCAAAATTGCGACGATCTCACAATTACGAGATTATGCCAAGAGAGAGAGATCCATTATGCCAAGTCACTTCAAACTTCAAACTAAATCATCAAATATCTTCTCAGCAATCGTTTTAGTCCTGTCAGCCTCAATGAGACAAAAAGAGGCACCGCCTGCATAGTCCATTAAACTAAAACCGCTAATATACATTATACAAAACTCAATTCATTCTGTTAATCTTAAAATATGGTCTAATGTCTCGTTTAAAATAGACAATCCACTATTGACCTCCTGACCGAGGATTTATCAGATTGGTTTGCAGATCAAAATGGCCGCACCTCCATCTCTGGCATCGTGTATTTTGAGCAGTCAATTTTATAAGTAAACTAGCAGTGCCCATATATTATATTAAATTAATTTCTAAGTTTGTAATGTTAAAATGAATAGAATAGAATAGAATAGAAATAAACTTTATTGTACATCAAACAAAAAGAAAAGTATACATAAAATAAATGGCAAACATTATTAGGTAATGTACATGGTAGGTAATGTAATGAATGTATGAATGTATTATTTTGGATAACTAAAACAAAAACAAAACAATCTGTCTTAATTTCCGGTTATTTTTAAAGTGGTTAGGCCGATTTAGATGGGATTTTTAGAACTGATAGCTGATGTTATAAGCCTTATAACATTAGCTTCTATGTGCAATTAATATGAGGCGTAACTTAGGTCACTTATTTAGCAAAACGTATTACTGTTCCTCTTAAACCCAGATCCAAGTATACACGAGCACTCTTAAAAGCTAACAAAACTCGACATAGAATCCCTTTTAAAAATAAGAAATGGCGCATTAAGACTAGAAAGATTCAGGCATTCTCGAATATTCTCAAGCGCAGCGCATAGGGGTAGATTAGACCTTGAGAAAGGACATAGGCTATGTTTGATCGCGATAACCGACATCCACGCGGGCGGAGCCGCGGGCAACAGCAAGTCTTTCATAAACATTTGTCGATATGGTAATTATTACAAAGTCAGATTAGAAAGATGTCGGAAGTTCTGATGGACAAACTGGAAAAGGCATTGTACGATAATTCCCATCTACTTATCTGACATTATTTTTGCATTTTGTGCGTTGACTTGCTATGTTCGTGAGTAAGGCCCACATTCTAGAATGGTGCTGAGCTCAGTTGTACTCATCTCAGTTCCAAATCTTGGTTTATCTGAGGACAGATTGGATAGACAATCTGTCAAATATATTATTATCAATCTGTCTTCAGATTAATCGAGATCCAGGACTAAGTGTCGTTCTAGAATACCGGCCTTAGATTATCGCGTGGAGTTAGATCTGAGTTTTAATTTTGCACGGAACCCTATTCTATTAACCGACTTCAAAAAAGGAGGTTCTCAATTCGTACCCAATTTTTTTTTATATCATAACTCAGCTATTTGGGAAGGAAAGTTCAGACGAATTCCGAGTAAAAATTTTAAAAATGGGCCATTGCCATGTCTCCCCGGGCATCGAGCATAATACCTAATACCTTGTGTAGTTGAAAGGTGTAAAGTCTTTACTCGAACACTTTTGTATTAACTCGGTCACTGGTGCAACTAAAGTGAAGAATTTATACTGAATCATTGCCTGAATCATTCTCCGTAATAATATTTACCTCGCAATCTTAATTAAAGTATATTTACTTAGTGGTTAAGGTTAAATTTTGGTGCCGTCAGTATGCTTTATTACGCATAAAAATTATTCAGAAAGGGTTTACCCGTACACTATGCATATGGACGCACCCGAGTCTATAGATGTGCTTGTACAGTTGTCGTCGAAAGTGTTTTATTTTTTTAACATTACTACATTTCGATAAGCTTGTCATTAAATTGAATATGCGGCCAGTTTCAATAATATCAGGTTCAATATGACAGTGAAGTAGTGTACTTCGGTAAAAGCCCGTTAAAATTGCCACAGCCCTTTAGGAGATTACGTACCAGTTACAGACAGACAGGAAAAAAATGCATTTGCATTATAGGTATCGTATATAAATCCATATTATGAATTCATTAAAAAGCTGTTATTTTAACGTTACAAACAGATACGCACTCAAATTTTATTTACTTATACCTACCTATGTATAAGAAGATAATTACCAGTAGGTAACTATCTAGATTATTTTTCTGCCTAAGTTCTAATACGCCTAAGCACAATTTTTAATCTAAATAATACGTAATCATGAAACTACTTTCACTTTGTGCTTTAACAATTTTTTGCTTTGTCAAGTTTCCAGCTCAAATTCTTCAAATCCAATGATCATATTTGCTAAATTATATTCAATCAATCAATCAATTAGCCTACTGCAGTCCACTGCTGAAGAAGGTGGCTGGGACGGACTGGATGCGGAAGGCGGAGGATCGGCAAACGTGGCGCACATTGGGGGAGGCCTATGTCCAGCAGTGGACTGCAGTAGGCTAAATTATATTAAATACGTTCAATTACAATTTGTCAAGTGGACAAAAAGAAAAGAAAAATGATATCTACAGTTTCGACACGTTCGCTGTTATTTCGTATCCCTTACAGATATACCGCTAATGGAATTCTATAACCATAAATGTTTTCATAACGTGAATAGTTAGAATCGTCACGATATAATAAATATATCCTCAAAGATGATACAAATATTATAATCGTCACACTTGTCATAATAACATTTGAAAAAAGCAGTGCCGGAATATAATATTATTATTTTTATTCAATCCGCGTTTATGTCGGTTTTTGCGACCAAACATAGCCTATTTCCTTGCCCGAGGTTTAATCTATCTATGACAGCTTTTGGACAATTGCTGTTTCATACACCCTTGCCTTATAAAAAAAATCAAATTCTCTTAGTTCAAAAATAAGGCGAAGTAATTTATAATAGTGCCAATTCTGTTGTTCATCTCATTAAACTAAACGTAGTAAGTAGGTACTATTATTGTCATGTGACTATAATAAACCATCCTTAAATTATTCAATATGTTAGGCATTGCAAAACTACAAATAACAGTGCTGTGTAAAATGATTACAATTGAATCCGAAAATATCGGCTGCAGCTGCAGCACATCAGAATGTACGACACGCGACTTCTCGTTGATACCCTATTGTTCTTATGCTCCCATGATCCGTAGCACCGGGAAAAACCGCCGAGTTTTCAATATATTCCACGAATTGAGTAACGAACCCACAGGTCATGTAAATGTGACATCCAACGGGACATATCTTACTAGTATTACGGGGAAATGCGAACACATCTGTCACAATGGCATATAGATAGAATGTGATGTAGTCTGTGATTTTGTACTAGAATATGTACCTATACTATTTTTATACCGCTTCGGTCGCAGACAAGCATACGGCCCACCGATGGAAAGTGGTTCCGTGGATAAGTGCAACACCAGGGAAGTCATCATCATCATCATCTGCATATAGACGTATTCTCCTGATTGCATCCGTGGCCAAGATGACCCCGAAGCTCAGGGTCCGCTTTCCGGCTCTTCCTTCTCCACTTCGTACGATCTTGGGCATCCATGGTAGTGAGACCATTAGCACGCATATCACCCGTGTCGCAGGAAGTCACACTCGTGCTGCCAACCCTGTAAGAACAGAGATTCTGTACTGTCAGCGAAGAAGACAAGTAGGAAAAGCCTTTTGGTCTTCCCACTGACAGCACAAAACCTCTCCAATGAGCTCTGGCTTCCTTACTCACCGCTAGGAACACAACACGAGGTTATTACTTATAGCCGCGGTATTCTGTAGGGCGGAGGTATTCCCCAATCTGACTGCTCGATTGGAACGGAAATACCGTTGTTTCCTATGGGTGTACTATGCCAAATCGAATGCCAAATAATCGAATATCAATTGATCGACCACTATAAATCGAACATCCAAATACTCGAACGTTCATGAAATCGAATGTTTAATATATCGAACATTCAATATATCGTACACTCAATACACCGTACACTCAATACATCGAGTATTCAAAATCTATCCCTTACTGGATACTTATTGTTTATATATTTTTCTATTGCCTTCTTATCTGCATTTCCCTTGCAGTGTTCCCTAATCGCGTCGTTTGTTGCTTGTGCCACACTTACTGCGCAGTCACGGCCAATCTCATTAGTGAGCCAGATCGCACGTAGTTATGACGTTGACGGAATCCCTTCTGTTTACTTACAGAGAGTAATATATATACGTATACTCACGCCTGTAAATCCCTGAAGGGGTAGGCATAGATGTATTAACACCCACATACAGAGAGTGATACTGTTTATAATATCACCATAATAATATCCACGATTTTACACCCTCGCACAAAATGCTAATTGTTTTGATTTGATAAGACATGAACAGGCGTCTTGCTTTTTTTTTCTATTTAAAAAAAAAGTCATCAAAATTACTAATTTATTCCCTCTACTAACCCCTGCAGCTAAGCTAAGCTTTCTTGTTTTAAGTGTGTTCATGACGGTGGTTTAGTGTTAAAAATCCGAACCCGGGATCTCTCGATCGTAAGACCCACTCCTTAATTTCGCTAATGTCAAAAAATGTTAACGATTTCAACAAAAAGAAGACCAATTCTTGCGATGTCACGGGGTGGATCATAGTTGTATATTTGGAGAATGGTCTTTGGGTGCATACGAAGGGCGCTGTGCAGACCCGACAGCATAATTTCTGCATGATGATGATTAGCTCGGTACTTAACTCGTCACTCTAACACCTTCGTGATATAACTTTCTATCCTTCAATTGGCATCAAGCAATGATCGTGACGAGAATGCAACATGGTTTTCCTACCACAGAACTACTTCCGGACATGACGTCACAAACTATTTTCGGCCATGATGTGTCGCTTACATCAGTGATGTGAGTGATGTCGTCATGTTGCAAGAAATTACTTAAACTACAAAAACGACGATCAAATGTTTTATTTAATTATTGCGTTCTCAATACAAATACCTATGTTTTTCATAAACAGTTATCACTTGTATGCCCGTACGCAAGTTACCTACCTACTATTTATATTGTGCCTGAATCGAAAGACATCTCAAAAATTGTCCTTATACCCAGTAAAATCTAGTAAAATACAACGCAATTTCAAATTCCCTGAACCGGTGAACTGACTAACTAACTTAGTAACTTCTACTAGGCGTTTTCCAGTAGTCACCAGTACAAACACAAATTCCCGCCTTCATTTAGGGCAGACAGGAACAATACTAGATTCCCTTGGTTCCTTAAATATCTCTCTAGCCTGGCTTCCCCAAAGGATTACAAGGGATCAGCTCCTAGCCCATCTCAGTATAGCTACCACTACCTACTGATAAAAAAGAGAATCATCTGTAGCTTAGTGGTTAAGAGTGAATCAATACTGATTATGAACACATTTTCATTAGGAGTATCAGTCTTCTGTGCCTACCATCTGGACACATGCTTAGTGCAAATACAGCAGTGTATCATTTGTACGACTAGTTGAACTACATAGTTGTACTTCAGTACCAGAGGGATATTACTGAGTAAATATCGTGCAGATAATATGCACTACGTGGTGCAAATAATTTGCACAACCTATGGACACCTTCATAGAGACAGCGGAGAGGATTACACATACACTCTTATATTCTGCCCCCTAGACAAGTGGCAATTCGTTGCTCGGCGTATCATGGAATAGAATGACGAATGTATAGGATTTGACGTTTTTGACATTCATTGACACCTGTCATACCTATATGTCAAATCCCATACATTTGGCATTCTATTCTACAAAACGCCGGCCGACGAATTGCCACTTGTCTAGAGGGGCTGAAGACTGTTATAGTTTGCATTGCAATTCGCACCCACCGGTCATGTTACTTTCTCACGGGACTGGACTGTGTCTTGTAATAATTATTACTAGCTAATTAATCAACAAACAACACATAGGTGTGAAACCACTCTATAAACGCGTTATATTTACAGTAGAATTTTTGACGTACCTATTTAATTAGGGCTAGCATTTATCACGAGGGAAATACGAGTAGAGGTTCGGACTTCGTACATCGACTGAGTTTTTTTACCTGAATTAAATGTTACTGTAACATTCTCTATATTGTAACATTGTGATGGGATATACATATAATAAAATAGAGTCTACTCTATAATTTTATTGTAGGCAAATTTATTCCGAGGATAGGCCCCCTGTGAGTTGCGAGAACGGGATCAGTATTTCGTGTGGTTTTCGCGATCCACGCACTTAGAACAAAATATTTTTTATTCCAGTTTTCTGCGTATTTATCATTCATTAAGAACCAATTAATACATTTTTTCTCTAAGGTAATATTTTAATTTTAGAACTAAACAAAGGCAATCAACAACAAGGTCGATGTTTTTATTGTCAAAAAAAGAACATCGAAAACTAAAAAAAAACATTGTAGGTACCATAAATTAAAAAATAACGATAAAACGTCTTCATCGATGGTTGTAATTTTTTTTTTTCACGCGACACTCAATAGAATGCCATAAACGAAACGTGTTAGAATTTAACAATATGGTAAGTTCTCTTGTGGAATAACAATATAGGAAATCGACTGTCTTCACAGTTTTCGATACTTGCGTACAAAATACACGGACACATGGCGCGTCGAACAATAGATATGTTTACGTTGTATGGTCGAATTGTGCAACACGTAAGGCCGACATTACAACAGAAGCGATGCGAAAGCTAAATTTACAGCTTGCGTTTCAATTTTTCGCGTGAGGAACTCCCGCATTCGCTGGTGCGGCCACGTCTTGCGGCAACTGCCAGGTTACGTGGGTAGCAAATGCCTGGCAATGGCGCCCCCGCCGGGTCCAGGTAGAAGGGGTAGGCCTAAGAAATCCTGGCTTGACGTCGTGGAAGATGACATGCATGCAAATGGTCTCACTACCTTGGACGCCTAAGATCGTGCGAAGTGGAGGAGGAAGAGCCGGAAGGCGGAACCTGAGCTCCGAGGTTATCTTGGCCACGGATGCAATCAGGAAAATGCGTCTTTATGATGATGATGATGATGATGATGATGTTTAAATTTTTCATTTGGTAAAATATTTTATAAACAGTATTCTAATATCAGTGAGATGCTGGCTGATACAAAGAAGGATATAAGTACATTTTGATAAGAATACCTACTATTCTACGACATTCTACACAGCGCTACGTTCGACTGCTAAACAAAAGGTTGGGGGTTCGTGCAAAATAAATATTTATATGTATGAATAAGCATAGAAGTAATGGCGAGCAGTGGGGTGAGCACGAACAACTATCGTATTCGTATCGTGAACGTAACGAGAGCACGGAGCATTGCGATTGACCGCCTGCCTGAACGTTGTTACGTTCACGAAACGATTACGATAGTTGTTCATGCTCACCCCACTGTTGTCACTGCTTACCCGAAGGGGAAATGTGCATGTATGTATGACTTATTTCTTCTTCTCAACGATGCAGATGTGCCAAATCAAGAGCTAAGTACTCTTCTTTTGCCTGGCCTTTTCCCATTTCAATTGGGGTCGGCCCTACGTATCATGCGCCTCCAGGCTGCTCGGTCCTGGGTCGTCTCTTCGCTGACTTGAGCCTTAAAGAGATTTTTATTTACTACGGACATCCATGTGATTAGGGGTCTTCCTCGTCCTTGGGGTTTGGTCTCAATTTCTAGTACTTTCCTGGTCATATGGTCGGATGGTCGCCTCATTACGTGTCCGTACCACCTTAGACAGCTCTCCTGCAGTTTATCTGGAATAGGTTTTGAAGGTGCCTCTTATGTGTGTATAAGAGCTAAGTACTGTGATTTGACAAATCGCTGAGTAAAAAACGAGGGGCCGACTATTTTGTATGACCGGTTTTTTCGGTTTATAACCTGTTGCTGCCTGTACTGCTGATACTACCGTTGACGTATGACGATCAGTGCAAGACAAAAACTATAGCTGGCATATCTTTTGCAAGCAGTGTGCCCAATCCCATAATATCGATTATGACACAATGTAGCTTCTTTAAATGCAAATAGCAGTGACGTATGCGATAGTTTTACCCACTAATTTTGGACATGTCACGGTCTGTTCGGTTTAATTAATAAGTAAGATATCTTTTAAAATATAAGAAAATAAATAAATAATAAATACAAACCACACCACTATCGCCTAATGTCACCATTGGGTTGTAGAGGTCAGGTGGCAGTCGCTTCACGGAAAATATCGAGGTCCAGCCAAATCCGCAGTTAGACTGGTAAAGCGGACCCCAGACTCCGAGGTGAAAGCTTCGGATGCGACTGGGAATTAACGTTAAGAAAGAAGAAGAAGACGGTTTGTGGTGACGTAAATATTTTACACTAGGATATTTTATACAATCAATCAATTAGCCACCAGTCACGCAGCCACGCAGTCCACCGCTGGACGTACCTAGGCCTCTCCCAATGTTGGGAGGCGTTGGCCTCCTGTTTCCACACTGGCCAGACGGCTTATTTCGAGTTTTTATTCGAGTTCACACGTTTTTATTTCGAGTTCATATTCTATACAGCGCTTTCTAAACCAAAATACACAATAGTAAATACCTAGCTTGCGCCTATTATGACATTAATTAATAAGGGTTCTAGAATGCCGACATACAGAGATCCGATTCTCAGCACTCCATGGATCCACCGTGCGGTCGCCGGGTCCATAGCGTGATACAGAGAGGAACACCGTGACGGCGACTGGGACTTGCGACCCAGATGTAGGTTTATTTGAATACATTTTCCGCTGTAAATACATGCATATTATACATGTACAAACACTCAGATGAATGCAAATATAAATACTTACTCACGCATACCAATATTTGCACTGAGCGGCCATCAAACCCGCGACGCGAGACATTGATGGTACTTTCATTAAGCTTGTGCTGTAGGTGCTAAATTCGAGACTTTTAAGAACGTTTTTAGGCTCAGGCTTTGCTCTAAACCAGTTGCTCCCATAGAGTCAAGATTAAAGTGATCTTGCAAGCACTAAACTGGACTCATGTTGCTGCATCCATAAAAATTGTCTGCCTTACATTGCGACAATTGTTTTTTTTATTGCCTCATTTTACACTGTATATTTTTTTTAAGAATATTAACAACTGAAATTACTAATATTTCCTTTTAACATCTCCAACTAAGCTAAATTGCTTGTGCTAGGGGTGGGTTCACGTCGGTAGTGAAATGGCCAGCATTCGAACCCGGGACCTCTCGATAGTAAGGCTGACTCCTTAACCACTAAGCTACCGACGCTTAAGTAACTGTAAAAACATATATTCTTGTTTCCCTGCGTTTGATATAATGTAACTAAGTCTTGCGGAAATATATACATGCAACAATAAATTGGCCTTTCTTTCTTTCTTTCTCCAAGGTTTTGATGCACCCGGGATGGGGCAGTCTACTTCATCCAATAACAGTCCTCATCTTCGCAGAAACTCATCTTATTTTTAAATGACTTAAGTCCACCTCAAATCACATAAGTCATGCCATAGCTAATTCACCTGACAATATTAAAAGATAAATCATATAAAATCTATTGGAACGTCTAAAAACGTCTATATGACAGGTCCCATTATTTTGACAGCCGCTACAAGTCGTCATTAGGCGGTATTCTATTCTAATTTAGAACGTTGCTTAATAGATATGCGCGTGGGCAACGGAGCTGGAAGTATTGGGCAATACGCGAATTCGTGGACAGAGGTTGATGTGTACAATATTCCTGTGGTGATGAAATATTTATTACTCATTTACTTATTCTTGTTCGTTGAACTAACAAAATGGGATTTTCAGCCAATTGTAAATGTACAGGCCGTTGGTTTATAGATTTGAAGCAGGTTCAAGTAGGAAGTACTGTGACCGCGAAGATACTTATTGCAAACAAATTGCAATGCATGCTGCTTAATTACCTAACTGCCAAAAAGGGTTATGTTTTTCACGTGTACCCATTTGCAAATCATAAACCGGATGAAAATTAATGGGTAGGTAGGTACCACCTACTATCAAACTTGTTTCTATTTTTTATATAAAAAAGACAGTGGCTCCTGCAAAAGCCAATATGAACCGAAGAGAAGCAATACGGAATCGAAAACCAGAGCTTCATTTCGCAGGATTAACGTGAAATGTCTGTTAGCACATTATTTTCAGCAGCTACTTACATGAAGTCTGTAAATATTCCCGATTAAGATAAGCATGATAAGTGAATACTTGAATAGTAATTTAAAAAGGTTAAAATTAATGATGTGTTGCACCTTTCACCACTAACCACTGATAAGCATAAATAAGTAAATTAAACCATCTAAAAAACTGCGATTATGAAAATAATCTAAAAGGTAAATTGTGAAAATAAAAACGAATGTGACGGTTCCCACGTATAAATTAACGATATTTATTTGACCCTGATATAAAAAGTTGCAATGTGATTGTAGAGTTGACTGTCAATGGATGAAGCGCGGTCGTGACCATATTGCTGCGCTGTCTATGATGGACGATTTTCTACGGTAGGGTGACCATAAATTTAGAAGAAATCTGCGTCAATTGTAATGAGGGATAATACTTCAATATTGCAGAGAGTGCAACGCAACATCTGTCAAAAAACTTTTAATGACTTCATTAAAAGCGCAAATCGCTGCAGTTTGGCAAGGACTGTAGTTTTTTGACACCTGTCAAAAAACCTTTAATGACCTCATTAAAACGCTTTTAATGACCTAAATAAAGGCGCAAATCGATGCAGTTTGGCAATGTCAAGAAAATGAGAAATGGCAAAACATGGTTTGGTTACTGATTTACTGTATGTGCTAGCGACACCCTCTGAGCCCACCTTAAACCCTTTACTATTTAAATTTTCTTAGTTTAAGTTAATACATAATACAGAGTCAGATATGTAATGTGTGAGCAAGTACATAAGCGTAGATTTCACCTATATTTTTTAGTTTTTACTGGGCAATCAGTTTGCACTTGGCCATCTGTGATTAAAAGCTGATACAAATTATAAGGTATTTTTAAAATAAAGATATTTATAAGACTCAATGCGTACCTCGTAATATCTAAAATTCTAATGAAAATATTCTTAACCTTCACTACCATTATTTTTAAAGCACAACGATTTTCTTATAAAAAGTCCACGCAAGTCAAGCTAATTCCTTAATTTACTCTTTAACTGTCGATATTGACACGTTCAAACAGAGTACCAAATGTGTGTCGATATCCACAATAGTTGGTGACCCTAACCTCGACTTCAGTCACCGCCGGGTCACAGAAAAGCATCACGAACAGACCGGCCACTGGACATAGTCTCGGGACAAACATTATAATTGCTATTGTTATTATACATTTTGCTATTCTACTTCACGTGTATCTAATAAAAGAGAAAGGACACGACTTGAGCCGTGGTGATTTATTTCCGTTTTTGTAATTAACTAGATACTTATTTTTATTGAGCGTCTTGTAGAAGGGAGGGTCAGTAACTTTGGTTTACATACAATACAGTTTCAGTATTGAAACATTTCTACACACGTGGTTACAGCAAACAAGTTGCCAAAGTAATAACATGAGAGTAAGTTCAATTCGTGCGAATCGTCCAATAACCCAAAATTAAAAACAAAAGTATATGTATAACCTTAACCACGATATAAGCTACATATACATATACTCACGCTAGAAGGGGCATGCAGAGGTGTTTTAACACCCTTGTTTCGCCAACTATAATTTTCGGTACCACTTAACAGGGGGCAAGCCTATTGGATGGAGAACAGCCCTATTCCTTAGTCGCCTTTTAAGACACCCGCAGGAAGAGATGGGGGTGGCGCTATTATAATCCACAGGGAACCAACACGACATTATCGTGCGTGATCCAGTATCAATATAATCGCAATATGCGTATGAATCGCGTTTGTACATCTATGTATATTGACAAGATCGCGAAGATCGCGAAAATATAAATTTAAAAAAAAACACGTGTCACTTTATGCATCTGTAAAGCAATCCAAATCTTCTTACATTTTTTGTATTAAAATCTTTTAGAATAGGCGTAATTTAAAAGGCTTCTCTTAGAAAGGCAGCTCTACAAGCAAGCTACGAGTATATTGTATACAATTTTCTTTTACTTGCGACGGCACTGGAAAAATAATAAGTTACAAAACAAATGTAATACAACTGTAACACAAACATTCAGGGAATGTCATCCTGGTTACGTCATGGTCGGTTATTTATGGTGGTTATTCAAATTATGCGGTAAAGCATTGATAATTGGGTACTTGGTAAAGCATGCATAGAATTCCCAAACAAATATATGGGAATATTTGTTTGTTTCAATCGCTCCGTATACTTATCTCCGTTTAAATTGTTTTCGTCCTGTACCTTATGATGTAGCGTGAAAAGCATCAGGTGAGGCCGTCAAACCGAAAGCCACCATTGTATTGCTCGGGACATATATCTTGGACCTAAAATGTACTCAAAATGTGCTTTAAACGCACAATACACGTTTCTTGAGTGTCTTTTGACAATGGTGTTACGGTGGTGGACGAACTCAAATTCACCAAGCATAGATTATTACAAAACAATCTGCGCGCGCCAGAACCACGTTTGTCTTGCGATTTAGGTTCAAGATACGTGTCCCGCATTATTACCCACCTTTAACTTAAGAGAGGAGTTGATTAGGTCTACATTAAAAAAATTATCCTTCTTGGAAAAATCTGTGAACTGGGAAATATGCAGAGATAGGAATAGTGAAGTTTGTTACTCGAAGTAACTTTGGGGGCAAAACGTGGCCTCCAGAAACAATCTGTAACATTCATTTTATTGGTGAGAGGAAATGGGGGACACCAGTCATTCAATTTAAAATCATATACCCAGTAGTCGAAGTACTTGAGTCACCTGTCACCCTACGGAAACTCCAGTGTCACCCTACGGAAATTGAAGTTAAATTCTGGTACACATTATCTATTACTGCGTGCTTATTGTGGATTAAATAATATAATATACATTATAGACCTGCCTCGTTCCCATTGGGGTAGCCAGAGAAAACGTTTGTTAGGTACTACATAATATATGCTATAGGTATAAGAATATATCGAATGGCATAATATATAGCATATAGCTATATAATAATAATTATGCCTTTCGATTCTTGGTAGACTAGGGGCATGGGCATAACCTTCTAGCAAAAAAAGAGCAGTCAGGAAAACACGATTGAAACCTTATGTGCCAAAGATGTGTCATTTACACCTCAGAAGTATATAAACTTTTGTACGGAATAAAAATATTTCTATTTCAGTTCTATATAAACTTATTTCTTGGCCCATTCAGAACCATTATCTATTATCTTTTTTAAGAACATGCATCGGGAGACAACACAGCCCAATTAATCTTATTATGAAACGTTTCTGTCGGAATCAGTTTGGTATATAAATATTTTTTTTTTCTTCTTGTGGTCCCCAATCGACGCGCGATGAATCGTAGAAACAGAGCGAGCGGCGCGTGCGCTGGGGTCAATGATCCCGTGTGAGACAATTTCCCGAACAGAAAGTTTGGGAAGATACTTAAACATTTTTCTTAAGAAATAATATGGAACGCTGGCGACGATTTACGACTGGGTTCCGTGGTGTCTTGTTGAACATTTTATACTTACATAAAAACTAATGTTTGGTTCTTGTTTATACGTTCACGCATCGATCTCTTGATTGATTTCATACTGTGTACAGTTGTTGTAAGTTTTTACAGTCTCTGATACTATTATCGACAAAATCACAACGTTTCTCCCAGTTACATTGAGAAATTCTCGCATCCGCGGCAGCCTTCATGTCCGTAACATCGCAGATAAATTGCAAGAGATTCGCTTTTGCTGGTGCGGCCAAATCTTACCTACCTAGAGACCTAGACAAAGTGACATTCTATTGATGGAATCGCGCTGAAGCGAACCATTTTTAAGGTTTTACCCATGGATTTCGGGATATTGCGGTGGTTATAGTAATAATGATAAGTTAAATAATGTATTTCGAGATACAAAGACTCAAATTTCAAACAAAAAATATAGTTATATTAATGATTTATGTCAATTTCATACTACAATCAGCGATTCCACTGGCGTTTTCGCCAATAGAATGTCACTTTGTCTAAGGCCCCTGGTTACGTGGATAACAAATGTCTGGTAATGGCGCCACCGCTGGGTCCAGGTAGAAGGGGTAGGCCCAAGGTGCCCAAGATCGTGCGAAATGAAGGAGGATAAGCCGGAAGGCGGACCCTGAGCTCCGAGTTCAGCCTCGCCTCGGATGCAATCAGGAAAATACATCTCCATGAGGATGATGATGACATTTAAACTTTGTACCAGCTTTGGTGCCCGGGGTCCCCTCTCACTGTCTCCTGATTTGGTTTAGCTTATTTTTTACGGAAGCCGCTTGACCCCTCCCTTTCTTCCCCAGGGGCTTTATGTCAAAGGCCGGCAATTAAATTTCCATTGAGTGCAACTTAATATTATCCGTAGTCTAATAATAATAATCTCTCGTCAACTGTACCATACTGTACCTACGTTAAACTTTGAGGTATAGTTTGTCGAAATTACAAACAACCTTCTTCATATTGTTCCGTAGCATTTAAAATACTGAAATTAAATGTGTTTAAATTACAGTATTACACTAACAATGGTCCTCCAAACTTGGTAAGTCTGTCATTAACAAATCGTGACCCGCGGCTTGACCTGTGTTATATTGTTATATCTCCCGCTTTCATCATCATCATCATTATAATCAGAAAACTTGAAAATGGATTCAGTAGTTTTTATGTTATAGTCGGCCAGGTACATAACAGTTAAGTTTGAATACCCTTATCATTATCTATACATAATTTTATTATACTTTTATATAAAAAGTTAATTTGGTTTGTGCGTGCTTCAAAAACTCAAAGGTTCTGCAATACACGCCCAGTTTCCGAAAGACTGATCAACGTCAAATTAACTAATCGGCTGTTAAATTTTTTGTCAAGTAGCAATTGGGTTGCTAAAAGCATGGTTAAATGTTATAATTTGATCATCGTGTTGGTTAACCAGCTATTTTAACCGACACAGTGATTAAATTAAACTATTTAACCATGATTCTAGCAACCCAATTGTTACTTGACAAGAGATTTAACAGCCGATTAGGATTAGGTCATTGACATTGATCAGCCTTTCGGAAACTGGATGTAAGTGCTGCCCCCCAAGATAAGTGGCAATTCGTTGGCCGGCGTATTGTAGAACAGAATGATGAATGTATGGGATTTGATGTATATATGGCACGTATTTTGACGTTTATGACATACAACGTTGACTAATTTCATATACGTCAAACCCCATACGTTCATTATTCAGTTCTACAATTCGCCGGCCAAAGAAATGCCACTTGGCAGGTTGATAATTATGCAACCCGCTCCAGAGATGATCGTTAGCAATATTTTTCACATTCGCAGATGGCACTGCAATCAGGTTATAAGATTTTTTACGAATGCCAGGCGAAACTGGGACTATGCCGCTAGCATGTTATAAATTAATCATTATTCTGGTCGTTAGACTTCTATAATGAGGAGACGTCATGAAACAGGTTATAGATAAAAAGAACGTATAATGTATGAACCGCATCGCCAACATTTTACCCAGATAGGAAACGGTTTCTCGTTATAATATCATTTATATTGCGTGATATTCAATTAATGAATATTTAACATATT
Organism: Eilema depressum; assembly: GCA_914767945.1. NCBI lineage: Eukaryota > Metazoa > Arthropoda > Insecta > Lepidoptera > Erebidae > Eilema > Eilema depressum. The sequence goes on from OU612012.1 coordinate 24,701,012, forward strand.
TGAGTTGGAATTAGGCACAGTAGCCTGACTTATGATTTGGCACGTTGCACGTTTGGAACAAGAGATCGGTTTGCTTCGGGTTATAGAGCATTCTCGGTCTGACAGCTCGGCACTTTTATAGAGATGTTAAAACCGTTTATGTTTATAAGGTATTTAAGCGATATTTTTGTGTCATACTCTCCAGCAGAGCCACCTTCATGATTAGCGCTCAAATTTATCTCGAAACAATGTACGTCGAACGTACATAGTGTACATGCATTGTATGTAACTGTACGTATACGGAATAGAGGAATAATGTCCGTTGAATGTGGCTCTGCTGCAAAGCATACTCCCTGGCAGCGCCACCTAGAACAAGTACTTAGGATAGATGTGGAGGAGTGGTTTTCATGAAAATTGATGTACGTACGCTGTTTATTATGTACATGTTAAAAAAGTACTTATCGATGTAGTCGTTTTATTTATTTCTGCTATTCTTAAATTTTCATACAAAACGCCTGATAATAATTATTTGTTAGCAAACAATATTATTGCTATTTTATATGTTTAGGCACTCAAGTATCACTAACGACCCTAAAGGTGCTGATAAACTTGAGCATTCACTTGTAACAGAACATCGAGCATTCGCCGTTTTTAAATTTGTCGCTCCGCTCCGCTCCCGCATTAGCCTTCTAACCTCATCTATCCAAGTCGGAATGAGCAGCTTTCTCAATGAATCTATTACTAACTGTCTGTAAAATGTTTAAAAATAATTAATTTGTGAAATGAAGCCTTATATAAACAATACTTTGTACAATGATATATTTATCAAGTTATTCAATATTTTTCCAATTTTATTTCAATTTTCAATATTTTAATTCAATTTCAAGCTATTCAATATTAGAATAAAACACCTTTATGAACATAAAAGTTATTTATTGAAATGATTATGGGTTTCGATTATTAGTATAAACAAATATATTAAAACAAATATTAGTAACAACAACTTTATAATAAGTGATATTATGAATTTCAATGATTATACACAATATTTATTTGTTAAATTTTTATGAAGAATGATCATTATGACTTTAAATGGTATGAGAAAAATTTTCGGAAATCCGGTGATAGGAGTTGAAAAGTTATGTAAGAAAATGCGCACCCTCTTAATTTGCTTCAACTAGAGCGTTCGCTATAAAGATCGTGTAAATGTTAGTGGCATTGTTTGGCTCTACGCCAAGCGTACTCGGCTCGTTGTTCGGTTCGACAAATTTAAAAACGGCGAATGCTCGATGTTCTGTTACAAGTGAATGCTCAAGTTTATCAGCACCTTTAGGGTCGTTAGTGATACTTGAGTGCCTAAACATATAAAATAGCAATAATATTGTTTGCTAACAAATATTATCAGGCGTTTTGTATGAAAATTTAAGAATAGTAGAAATAAATAAAACGACTACATCGATAAGTACTTTTTTAACATGTACATAATAAACAGCGTACGTACATCAATTTTCATGAAAACCACTCCTCCACATCTATCCTAAGTACTTGTTCTAGGTGGCGCTGCCAGGGAGTATGCTTTGCAGCAGAGCCACATTCAACGGACATTATTCCTCTATTCCGTATACGTACAGTTACATACAATGCATGTACACTATGTACGTTCGACGTACATTGTTTCGAGATAAATTTGAGCGCTAATCATGAAGGTGGCTCTGCTGGAGAGTACGACACATATTTTTAATCTGACTCATGTTATAAATATGAATATTTGTTACTCTTTCACGCAATTAGAACTGAACGGACCGGAATATAATCTGGAATATCAGGAATAGCACATGGGCTACTTTTTGTGCCGATAATAATTGTTTATGGGGTACGGAAATGGGATCAGTATTTTACACAGATGGAGCCGAACCCGTTGCCAGCATTACGGTTATAATTTACAATCAACAATAGTTAGCATCTATAAAAACATCATTGTTTTAGTATAGTTATGCGAACGTTATTACAGTAGGTCGACTGTCAATGGGACAGTACTGAAGTACAAGAGTATTTTACAAATTGATACCAATACAATTCACATTAACAATGATTGGATCGACTCAAAGAATCAAACATTTATCTCTATGATAACAATCTATTCTTATATGTTTTTTGTGAACCGAGCTTAGCTACGAGTATGTTATATAAGTACGATAATTGTATGTTTGTCTCTACGGCACTAAAAATTGAGAGGAGTATCTTTCGGCTATCTTTTTGTGCTGAAACGCTGTAAAAGTTTTCTATTTGACCCAAACTTCATAAACCTGTATTCAATGCAGGTTAAAGAGACAGTTACGATATGTAGATGAAAATAAGAGGTTTACAGTCTTATTCTAATCGTATCGTATTTCGTTTTTCATTCAGGTTAAGGAAAAACAACACATATATGTCACTGAATTTAAGGGCCGGCTACGCCGAGCGCACGACTCAAAATCTGTCAAAATAAGACGCAAACGTGCACGCACACATCGCCGAGGTGCACAGTGGGCTGCAAGATGCTTTTTGCAAGTCAACATAATGTAGAAAATTGTCTTACGAATACTGAAAAAGCTATTTTATTACTTATGATTAGAGTGCATTTTCAGTAATACGATTTATTGAGACGAATTTCGTCTGTCAAATTATATTTCTTTTCCTTTTCTTGCTTGTATATTCATCCCTTTCATTTCGTGCATGACGTCATTGGCATGTCTTTTGTTTTGGCATCATGACATGACGTTGTTTGAATTTTTTACAAAGATTTGAGATATTGAACAAAATAAGGTTGGTAACATACCTACACCTAAATATTGATATAAATATTAAAAATGTTCGTAAAATAAAAATGCCCACCGCGTAGAAAGACTATAATTATCATAGTAGAGAGATGATGAATATCTCATACTCTAAATAAATAGTTTCTTAAAGAACTAAATTGTCCTACCTTACTTTTATACTCTTTTATCATGAGCAAAACATTGCCATAAACAGCTATTGCCTTGAAGGTATTTTTAAGCCACTCCGAGACATCACATTTTATGGCGATATTGTGCAAAACTGTTGCATAATGTTGCCCAACAACGACAATTATCAACGCGAGACTTTGTTTTCTTTGAACTGGAAACATCGCACTTGTTGCGTAATGTTCCCGAACTATAGAGTCGTTCAACAAACAAACAAACATTCCTATCAGACGTCTTTACTTCGATTTCGGACTGTTCGTTCCACTGTTATGTTCCACTAATTCAGCAACATGTGCTCAGGTAGGAGTCAGTCAAAGTTTCTAATGTCAATCAAAGAAAGCTAATGTTTCAATTATTATATGTAATAATAAAAGGCAGATTTAGGCTTTAGGTTATAGACTTTACTCCAACTGATAAAGCCAAGAGTTTTTCAATCAAAGTTGAGATATAGGGTATGTTGGGGTCAATAAAAACATACAACTTATATTTTATATCTTATGTATTATCTTACAATATTTTACAATTCATAGTAGGTATATTAAAAAAATAAAACCAGGCTTAAAAAAACGAAAATTAAACTGATTTAAAGAACAGATTTATTTCAGAAGACAAAATTAAATATAGCTCTATGAGCGGAAAATCGACTCCCGGATCCGACAGGAAAGTACACTCTCGGAGTGCCAGTACGGGTTCCGTCCCGGGCACGGGACCATGGACCCAGTGTTCGCCCTAAGGGTTGTGGCGGGGAAATACAGGGCGAAGAACACGCCCCTGCACTGCCTATTCTTAGACATGCAGAAGGCCTTCGACTGTGTTCCTCGCGAGGTGATCTGGTGGGCACTGCGGGCCAAGGGTGTCCCAGAGACTTACATTGACACCATCCGAGACATGTACTACGATTCCGGTTCCGTGGTTCGGACTGCTGTTGGCGACTCGAAAGCCTTCCCCATCACCGTCGGGGTACACCAAGGATCCGTCCTTAGTCCTTACCTGTTCAGCGTGGTATTAGATGTTTTGTCGGACAGCATTAGAAACTCACATGAGCAGCCTCCGTGGTTGCTCATGTATGCTGATGATATTGCGCTCATGGACGCGGACAGGAGCAGATTGGTGCGACGCGTGAAAGGATGGAAAGAAGCGCTTGAGAACGGCGGTCTGAAGCTAAATGTAGCGAAGACAGAATACTTAGCGTTAAACTCCACAGATCCCACACCCGTCCGCATAGGCGATGATTTGGTCGAGCGCACGGACCAGGTTAAGTACCTGGGATCTGTACTTCATGTGACCGGTGAGATCGACCGCGACGTCAAGGCACGCATTGCTGCCGCGTGGGCCAAGTGGCGAGAAATGACTGGCGTGACCTGTGATCCTAAAATGCCAGTCAGGTTGAAGGGGCAGGTCTATAAGACGATCATTAGGCCTGTTCTCTTGTATGGTTGTGAGGCGTGGCCGCTGCTCGAGCGACACAAGCAAGAGCTGCGTGTCACGGAGATGAAAATGTTGCGGTGGATGTGCGGCGTTACGCGTAAAGATCGCGTACGGAACTCTCGCATCCGCGGCAGCCTCCATGTCCGTGACATTGCGGATAAAATGCAGGAGAGCCGCCTTCGCTGGTGCGGCCACGTCTTGCGGCAACCGCCAGGCTACGTGGGGAACAAATGCCTGGCAATGGTACCCCCGCCGGGTCCAGGTAAAAGGGGTAGGCCAAAGAAGTCCTGGCTTGACGTCGTGGAGGGTGATATGCGTGCAAATGGTCTCACTACCATGGACGCCCAAGACCGTGCGAAGTGGAGAAGGAAGAGCCGGAAGGCGGACCCTGAGCTCCGAGGTCATCTTGGCCACGGATGCAATCAGGAGAATACGTCTATATGCAGATGATGATGATGATGACAAAATTAAATATAGGAGTAAGTTTTTTTTTGTTGAATTCTGTGACAAGAACGGAAACAAAGTCCCGTAAAAACCTGTTTTTCTTTTAGGGTTGTGTTCTTCTCCTTCTTAATTAACGTAATCCAAAACTTTCGCGAAGCGATTGTCATCTGACCTCCACAACCCAATAGCGATATTGGGCGATATAGAAGCATTGCAACTAAACCAGTTGTTGGACTTTTTAGGGCTCGAAGTATCCCTAAAGACTACTACTACTTAGATATTTTCTTGTTTAATATTAGCGTAATTTTTCAGTAGTCGGGTATTAGTTTTTACCCGACTGCGCCAGCGAGGGTAATGTGTTTCGCGCGTATATAATATATGTATGTATGTAGTTTTCTTTGTTCCCCTTTACAGGCCTAATCCCTAGACGGATTTCAATGAATGGGGTCTCAAATGAAAGGTATTCATCTCCCGAGTGTTATAGGGTACCTACATAAAATTCCATCAAAACTATACGGTAGATTTTTGATGCTAATAGTACATTATGGTACAAGTGAGCAAAGTTGGTGATTACCGCCGAGGCGCTATTGAGACCCGAGCTGTAGGCGAGGGTCTTAAGAGTGCCGAGAACGGTAAACGCCATACGACTTTTACAACACACTTGCGAATAAAATAATACTACAAATACTAAATAAACAATACTACAAATTAATTCGTTTTCCTATGCGCGCGCATTTAACAATGGTGGTCGGCCATATTTAAAAAGAAAATGAGGTTTGAATGTAACTTTTTTTACTCTGTTTTTTTTTCTATTTTTTTTTTTTTTTATACCACTTAGGTGGCAGACAAGCACACGGCCCACCTGAATTACATTTCTATACTTAGAGAAAAAAAAAGTTAAGTTTGAGTGAAAATTTTGTTTAATATACAAGTATTACAAGTTGAAATTATTTATTTAAATACGATAATGCATCAAATGACCATACAATAGGCGTATTAATTTATTCGTACTATTAAACACGTTCTTTTTTGTATCAAAACTCTTTTAAGAACATAGACACTTCCTATAAAATTTTAAAAAGAATTTATAACTCACTTGTATGTCTATAACTTACTTGCCTAATTGCGGTAAAATAATAGCACTTTTATGAGCAGGTGTGTTGTAAAATATATTATGTGTTGACAGAAAACATTTTTATTCAAATTTATCGAGTAGGGTATCAAAATGAAGAGAAAAAGGAGATTACAAAAGTATATAGATGTCATATCTTAACTAAAAAGGTTAAAATAAAATTGATTATTAAAAAATGAAAAACCTGACTGCTGTCCAAAAGATCGAAACAAGCTTAATAGCAGGCGGTACGGTACCCATTACATTTCTTTCGGTTTATGATTGGCAAACAAAGAAAACTACATACATAAATACATTACCCTCGCTGACGCAGTCGGGTAAAAAGGCATCCCTACAATTTACCAAGTCACTATGCCATAGCGGGCCCTCTACATTCCGCTCGATCGCATGTATTGCGTCCAGCCCCTCTAGACAATTAGAAATTCGTTGCTCGGCGTGTGATGGAATAGAATGCCAAATGTATGGGATTTGACGTATATGACAGGCGTCAACGAAAGTCAAAAACGTCAAATCCTATACATTTGACATTCTCCTTCCATCATACCTATTCCATCATACGCAGAGCAACGAATTGCCACTTGTCTAGGGGGGCAGGACCTACTTCCTTGTCAGTGTAGTACAACTTACAGTCCCAGAGTGCGTAATCACGGCTTTCCTGGTCGAATTCCCTACATGGGCATGCTGCAGACTCGCAAGCTTAGCTGGTGTAAGCGTTGCCTAAAGCAGCCATGGCCCGTTAGTAGTCGTGAAAAAAGAAAAAAAAAGATATAACAAGAATAAAAAGAAAGTATCCACAAAACGTATTTTAGCTAGGTATATACCAAACTGTTTGGTCCAACCTTTTTGAGCAACCTTTTTGAGAAATCATATTGAGCCGGTATGTGTAACATAATATACAGGGTGGAAGATTTTAACCTTACCTGGAGGGAAAGTTCTCTAAATACTGGATATAGCGAATTTCACCCAAAGGAAACATTCCTTTATTTTTAAAAAGAAATAAAACTGCATTCATAATTTTTTTTTAATTCGCTTGCCACACCCGATAATCGAACCAACTAAAATCCGAAAAAATAACATCCTGTATTTTTATGACATCAATAAATAGTGTAAATCATAAGGATCAAATCTGTCTAACAAACATGGTTAATTAAATGAAAGTAAATCCCTGAAAACTATTTTTTTTAATTCAAAATGAAGAACTTCCATCGGATATCATATCAACAATAAAATTCCATATTTAAATTACTTGTCCCTTTCTTCATACGAATACCCTCCCAGGCCAGCAGGGGTATTTATGTCACACTCGAACCGACTAAAACCGCATGCCGTCAGGTTAATTCAAGTCTCAATTAACGTAGGTATTATAAGGCGAACCAATAAGGCAATTTTATCGCCATCTCCGTTGCCCAGGGTGTGATGCGGTGTACCACGCAGAGGTTTCCAAGCCCAACCAAGTATACCTCGAGACACGTATCTTGGACCTAAATCGGGAGACCTGAGTACTTTATGGAGTTACCTAATAACGTTACATTCTAAATCGGAATCAAAGTTCAGTCATTTAGTACTTATTTTAATAAATAAATGGCTTCAAAGATAACTTTATTGTTGATAAGGTACCTATGTGATGTCCCTTGACCAAAAGTACCTACTGTGTCTGTTGGAATTGAATTTATAAGTTAAGATTTTATGGACTTCCTTTCATTTAATTTACCATGTTTGTTAGAGAGATTTGATCCTCATAATTGACACTATCGTTTGATGCTATAAAAATACAGGATGTTATCTTTTCGTATTTTAGTCAGTTCGATTACCGGGTGTGGCAAGCAAATTTTCAAAAATCTATGAATGCAGCTTTGTTTCTTTTTAAAAATAAAGGAATGTTTCTTTTGAGTGAAATTCGCTATGTCCATTATTTAAAGCACTTACCCTCCAGGTAAGGTTAAAATCTTCCACCCTGTATAGACCACGAACTTACGACGAACACGCACAATATAACCCAAGTACTTACTTAAGTTTTCTTTATTAATTTCTAAAATGTACGGAAACAGCTACTTCATGATACATGTATTTTAGGAACTTATGTTTATAAAATACATATACATGTATGACTACGAACTTATTGTCTAATATAATTTCCTTACAACAACTGACAGCCTCCGTGGCGTAGCGGTAGTGAACGCGGCCGCTGCGCAGGAGGCGCGGGTTCGATCCCCGCTCAGTGCAAATATTTGTGTTCATGAAATATGGGTATTTGCATTGGTCTGGTCGTGCCTCGGAGAGCACGTTAAGCCGTCGGTCCCGGTTGCCATAAGAACATCTAGTGCAGTCGTTACGGGTAGTTGGCGCTTTGGCGCCCTAAAAAATCCAAAAAAACAACAGTCTAGCTGCAAAGCTTCAATATCGCCTAATGTTACCATTGGGATGTGGAGGTCAGATGGCAATCGCTTCACAGAAAATATCGAGGTCTAGCCAAATCCGTAGCTAACTAAAACTGGTAAAGCGGACCCCAGACTCCGAGCTGAAAAAGCTTCGGATGCGACTGAGAATTAACGCTAGGAGGAAGAAGATAATTTCCTTACAACAGGACCCAAAAATATTGTCTCTAAAAAAATATTTTAGATTAGTATATCCCCAACTTTTTAGTTTGACATTTTAGGCGTTTGTGGTTAGACACTAAATCGAACCACTATGTTATAAATGTACCAACGAATTCGTGAAACGGCCAAAATCGGAACTACGTTTGTCATTGTCAAATGCATACTATTTTATTGAACATCTAAATAAATTTGACAACACTGAGAAGACAGTGTCGCCACTTTTGACTTCACATTTTTGTTGGTATGCCTATTGTGTATGTGTGAACTGTCATCACGCATCAAAGAGACGTGCTCTCTCTCCGAAAGCCCGTGGGCGACTGACGTGCGAAGGAATCTACACAGATCGCTGCAAAATTGTATGGGAAATTTGCACACATAGTTATTTTTATTGATATGCGACATCATAACAGTTATTTACAATTAATAAAATGTGTTCAGCGGCAAGTATAGCTCTTTATCTACTTATATACATATTTATTTCTTAAGAAAATTATAACTTCACACGAAAACTGTGCCAGGCAAATGACACAGTTTTACGCGTTTTTCAATAACTTTGGAGTCTTTTTTTGGATTAATTACTAAATTTATCATCAAATAAGTTATTTCGGCCCCTTCAAGAACTCTTTGACTTTCAAACCGACTCCAGTTCATCGCTAATATCATACATTTTCTGTCATGATTTCCTTCGAGTTCGAGCGCTGTTTCGCGTAGCCTGTCCTTAACGGCCGGGATCTCATCAACCTGTGTTCAATGCAGGTTAAAGATACAACTACGATAAGTGGATGAAAATAAAAGGTTTTCAGTCTTATTCGAATCTCATCGTATTTTATTTTCCATTCAGTTCAAAGAGAAACAACACAATACATGTCAATATTGTCAATGCATTTAACGGTCGGGATCTCATCAACCCGTGTTCAATGCACGTTAAAGAGATAGTTATGGTAAATATATTAAAATACTACCTTTTGCCCGCGGCTCCGCCCGCGTGGATGTCGGTTATTGCGACCAAACATAGCCTATGTCCTTTCTTAAGGTCTGATCTACCCTTATACCAAATTTCATCAAAATTGGTTTAGTGGTTTAGGCGTGAAAGCGTAACAGACAGACAGACAGACAGAGTTACTTTCGCATTTATATTAGTATGGATAAGTTTTTCTGTCTTATTCGAATCCGGCAAGGGTTTTCCTTTTGGGGTTGAGAGAGATCAGATAATAGTAGCGTTATAGATACAATAAATGATAGACAGGAAAGAAAGGTTGCATCCTCCAGGTCACAGAGGTCAAGGTCAAGAGGTCAACCGAGAACAACGCATAGATGATGAGTAAATTAAACATTTGATGTAAATTGATTAAGATAGGAAAAAACGAAATCAAGCTCAGGCGGGATTTTCAATTTGTACAGTAAGCATACTAAATACTTTAAAATTCATTCAATTTAATGTTAATATTAATATTATGCATTATTTAATTGACTGGTAATTAATTTCAAAAGTGATAATTATTATAATTTATTAGTTGTAAGATAGTTGCTTTTACTTGTTGCAGTAAGTGCTATGAATATGCTAAGCTTGCTAAAATTTATAAATATTCTAGCACATTATACACAACGCTGTCTAGACTCAAAATAAGTAGTTAGCTAGTGTTATCTGTTCTAGAATTTTTATAAATATACCTACCTAGATAACGGAGAATTACAAGGAAACATCGGCAAAAAATACCGTGACGAAATGAAAATACTCAGCGCGGGAATCAAACTCGTGATCTCTGATTGTACCTACCTAATACAGCTATTTTATAATGGCATAAGATCTCAGAAACCATTCTTACCTGCCACCCTAGACAAGTGGCAATTCGTTGACCGGCGTATTGTAGAATAGAATGACGAATGTATGGGATTTGACGTATGTGACAGTCGTCAACGTATGTCATAAACGTCAAATCCCACTTTTCTAGGGGGGCAGTTCTTCATCATTACTATCCCAGTTTGAATCCCAGTTGAATCCAGGGCTTGGACTTTGGACCCGGGGTTTGCTCTTCTACATTTTCACCCACTGATGTGGCTATATTTTGGCTTTGGTGATAACGACTGCCTCCTGACCTTAATTCTGTGTACCAGATTATTGGCCTTTACGATATCTCACAAACATTGTAAGTTAAATAAAATTTATAAAATAGAAAATCATCTTTCAACCTTCATCTTAGCGTTATTTCCAGTCGCATCCGAAGCTTTCACCTCGGAGTCTGGGGTCCGCTTTTGCCAGTCTAACTGCCGGTTTGGCAGATCTTCGATATTTTCCGTGAAGCGACTGCCATCTGACCTCCACAACTGCGATTATCGAGGGAAAAGAGCTCTAAATATAGAGTATAAAACAATTATAATAATTTATTTGTTATCACGAAATAAGTTTTACGAATCTGAAACCGTAGCCAGTTGGTTCATAATGAATAAATTTATTGCAATACATTTCATAATGATTTCAACAAAATAAAATTCGTTACCAAGTGTAATCTAATACGATGATAGTATAACACCACGTTGAATAATAATTATTAATTAATTACCATTATTTATTTTAATTCTTCAAGATAATCATACATGTTTAACGTTTTCTTGAAGTTTACCGCTTTAAGAAATTATTTTATTTATCTAACCTAGGTGGGCTACCTAGACAAGTAGCCATTCGTTGGCCGTATTGTAGAATAGAATGACGAATGTAGGAATGGGATTTGACGTATATGACAGTCGTCAACGACCTATGTCCCATACCTTTTTATTTTCACTTGTCTAGGGGCAGATATTCATATTAACCAAACAGGAGTGTCTTTAATATCGACGTATCGCAAAACTAAACGCAACGCGAACGCAACGTGATTGCGTCGCGTCGTTCGCAACAAACTACATCCTTCGCGCGGTTCACAAAAAATTAAATCACAAACATCTTGCACGTATATCGTGTCCCGATCAGCCATGGACGCTCATTCTCCATCGCGAACATGACAGACTTCAGTACGCGCGCGCACGCGATTACGCACGCTGGCTGGAAAACATAAAAACTCCGCGGAAATATTTAAAACGCCGGCTCCGAACACTGTTATTTTTTTTATTAAAAAAAATGTGTGTTCTAATTGTTGTTCTTTTTTTAAATTTGAAACAGGTTCCAAAATAAAATGTGATAAACTGTGATTTTAAGTTAGTGCAACAATGATAGAACTATTGAAAGTGAATGACAACCGGGTAAACGGAACAATGAGGGATATCGGGTCAGACTCATTCGTGTGCAGAGTTCAATACCTGGACGACTTGGATCCTTTCATGGAATACAACGTCCGGGAACCTCCGCGGCCACTATACCATACATTCAACACGACAATACCGCTGTCGTATCAAATCGCTGCCGTACACCGATTGCTCCAAGCTCCACATCGGGTAAGTCTCCTGGTTATATCACATGATTTTTATTAACATTTTAAGGCCGTAAAATTTTTATAACTTGTATACGACCTCCTTCGTTAATTAAAAAAACAATCGCCGATTGCTTTGCAGTTCGGAAACACGCACACGTAAATATTGACAATAAAATCAGTCACTGATAATAAACGTTAGTTATCAAGAAATATTCGATGGCAAATATAGTATGTTGGCGACTACTCGTAATAAGTTCAGCTACAATGGTACCTATATTACACTATATATTTTGCAAATATTTGATAAAATTTTACTTATCACGTTGTCCACTATTTATTTTAATGAACTGTCAGTGTTGATATAACTAGATTAAAAACTTATTCCGTTTTCTACTGTATCTTTTTTTTTTCTAAGAATTTAAATTTCGAATTATGTAATGTAATGCCTTCTTTATAAAAAAAATCGTTTGATAGAATTTTTTATTTTTTATTTTATTGTTTCAATATCATGGCGTGCTCTTTTTTACTTAGAAGCTCATACTTCGTTAATGCTTACATCACAATAGAATTTCGATTCCTATATATTCGAGTCTAATATTATTCACTCTACTCAACACTGTATAAATGTATTAGAGCTGTAAACTCCATTACTAATAGGCTTACTCATCGCTGGTATTTGGCTAAAATTACTTGTTCTAAATACACCGGCCACCTAGCTCAGGTGTGCTACACTGCATTGATAGGAACATCATAGTTTTCTATCGACCAGAAGATCAATGTGTCTTAATGAAAAGTTATTCAAAATCCAGTCTCGATCTAATTCCAAGCGCCCAAATGTCAAAGGCAATCACGATTACAATGATTTCGATGTTGCATTCATCTATGGCCACGGTTGCCACTTTCCATCAGGTGGGCCGTGTGCTTGTCTGCGACCTACGGTATAAAAAAAAGAAAAAGAAAAGAGGGCCATTTTCCGTAGTAGCATTTTTTTCAAAGCCTCGATCTAATGTTATACAGAATTACGAGTACGAAGTCAATGTTCTTTCTTGAAAATTGTGTTACGAAAAACTGTTTTTGATATTTCGTTTGATTTTAACCGATCGAGACTAATGTTGTGATCAAACATTAAAAAATTTATATTTATTCTACTATTAGAACTATCGGGATATTTACCATGAATTGTTTGGAGTTTCCGATATTTACGAAATATCGGCAACTCTAAACAATAGGTACATGATAAATATCCCGATAGCTCCAATAATAAAATAAATATATTAATAGTAAATGACCATGATAGTTTAAATACAAAAAAAAATATTTGTTCTTTCCGTAGTAAGTATAATATTCGTGTGTATATTTCAGAATCACATCTAAAATCAAGCTTCCGCCTTCTGCGTCTAAACGCACGCTTTGACCCCAAAAAGGTTTACCGAAATAATTTAGGTTATTATGTGACCTCGTATAAATAAGCAAACATTTATAGTTTTATAAGATACATGTAAACGTACAATCACGTTTTTTTGCCAGTGGATAAACACATGGGTATGGGAAAAGACACATGAAAGTAGAGTAAATACAGTAGAGATGCGGTCTTTGCGTACTGCGCAAAGACCTGACCGGTTTATGTGGGATAAGGCTGGTTGGTAGAAAGAGGAATACTGAGATTCGAGGTAGGTGTGGCTTGAAAGAGGTTGTTACGAGGTCGCAGTAGGTACACATATTAGCCAAATTAATAAAAAAAGTCTCGAAGTACTCGAAGCTGGCGGGTTTGGAACTACCAGTATTAGCGCCATCTGAAAACCAGCGCTTCCCATACTCCGGTGTGCGAAGCATTCATGCTGAGATGGTGGCCCATTTGAGTACGCACGATGTGCATTAAATGTTTATATTGTTAATGTTAATCCCTACTAATATTATAAATGCGAAAGTAACTCTGTCTGTCTGTCTGTCTCGCTTTTACGACTAAACCGCTGAACCGATTTTGATGAAATTTGGTATAGGGGTAGATTAGACCTTGAGAAAGGACATAGGCTATGTTTGGTCGCGATAACCGACATCCACGCGGGCGGAGCCGCGGGCAAAAGCTAGTAATTGTTATATATATTTATTTGATCTTATGAGCATTGTGTGTTCTTAAATAAATTCTTTCATTCTTTCTTTCTTGGTTGATAACAGTAGGGGAAGCTTGCGAAATTTGTAATCAATCAATCAATTAGCGTAGTCATAACCTGGAAGCTATATTGTGCTACATAAGGTTGCACATACCAGTCCTACACATATCAACCTTGTAGCAATTTACAATTTAGGTAGGTAGGTATACGCCCCCTGCCCTGAGTTTCTGTCAAGCCAAATATGACGAATGTGTGAATAATATGACACGATACTGTCGGAACTTTACGCGAATATCACTCATTGTATTAGAACAATTTAACGGATTATATTGCGATTTTTTTGTATTATTTTATTACTAGCCCACCCACATGGCTTCGCCCGTGATATAATTATTTCCAAACCCCGTAGCCACATATGCCCGAAATTTATTAATTTTCAATTAATGTATGAAATATGCCAGATTTTTTATGATTACTGCTCCACTCCCTTAAGTAGTAGAGTAGCTTGATGATTTATAGTCTATAACCTTCCTAGATAAACAGGCTATTCAATACAAATAAAAAATTTCAATTCGAACCAGTAGTTTCTGAGATTAGCACGTTAAACCAAACAAACAAACTCCTCAGCTTTATAATAATGTATTAAGATTTACACTGAATCGCGATAGAATCCGTTAAATAGTTTCAATGTGCATGACCCGACATTCGATTCTAGCCAGAGTTCACAAGTTTTTACTAAACGGAAGAAGTAATGTTATAATTTCGCGTGCGAATAAAACACAATGAAAGATATTGTTAAACATTAGTCATAGAAGTGATGAATCACTTGGATTTACTCTTATTATAATAATAATTTGGCTGATGAAAGAAAATAACCCAGACGGATCTTTAAAATACGTTATGAGAAGCTACTTATGAGAAGTTTCATTTGAAAACTAATGGCTACTATACAGGCAGAACGGAACAAAAAAAAATAGCGCTCTGCGACACCTCTGGTAACGGTTACAGTGTCGCGAGTTCAATTGTTTTATCCCATCTCACATGATCCTGACCGGTCTTGGCTATCAACATTGTACATAATACAATAATATGTCAGAGATGAAAAGAAATACACAAATAATCCAACAGTGTGTGTTGTCCATTTCCCACTATCACTGTAGGTATTATCAAATGAACTGCACAGAATGTTTACATTATCGAGCGCATACATACCTCTCTGTGATATAATATCAAGTGCGCTCCGAGAATTGTATAAAACGATTTGTGTGATTGGGATTCGAATATAGATAACTAGCTTTTGTCCGCGGCTCCGCCTGCGTGGATGTCGGTTTTCGCGACCAAACATAGCCTATGTCCTTTCTTGAGGTCTAATCTACCCCTATACCAAATTTCATCAAAATCGGTTTAGTGGTTTGGGCGTGAAAGCGAGACAGACAGACAGACAGACAGACAGACAGACAGACAGAGTTACTTTCACATTTATAATATTAGTAGGGATAACGCTAAAGTCTGTCATTAAATATTTATGAGTAGAAAATTTCGTTTGAGCAATATAGACTGGATACTTGACAAAGAAGTGAGAACAATTAAATCAAATAGAGCCCGTCTCGTCTCTCGGTTCATGTCGTATCTTCTATAATCTGTCGTATCTCTAATATGACCAAACTCTATAATATGACCAAATTTGGTTCATTTTAAAATAAAACCAACAGGTTATTATCCAAAGTAAAATTAGCTTAGCTGTTATAGGCTTAACTATACTTAGATTTGTTGTAAAACCTACTCGTACATGCAAATTATAGGTAGGCACATAAAAATACACAGGTCATCACCTACAATTTCAGATAAAGCATGCAAATGTTCCACCGTCTCGCCAAAAGAGGTCGTCAAAATCTGTCAAATGGCTAGTCCTTTAGCCAATACCTATAACATAAATTACAGTAACATCGATACCAAAAAAGGATTATTACTAGACTATCATCCTTAGTTTCATTACGCATTTTAAGTATTGTAGCTGTCGTAAACCAGAGCTTTAAAGTCCATTTATGCAGACCCATTATGTAGTAAGCCCCTAACAGTCTCTATGAGATCAATATGACCAAATTTGGTTCACTTGGTATTTGTCATTTTGGTTACTTGATCTTTACTGGAGTTGTCTGAAACGTAAAAGAATAATGGAATTGAAAAGATGATTTCAATCCATCATAACGAAGAGAAGAGATCTAACCCTCTACCTCAGACTAGAGTACTTAAATCTTACGATAAATACACTAAATAAGAATATATAATGAAAACACACTACAAAATGTACACACAAAGTGTTAAATCTAGCTTTTGACAGTAGGAGTTTTGTAAATTGGTCTTTTTATAAATCTTCATGTGTTTTTGCCTTTATCGCCGCCATGCTGAGAAAATGGCACCTATAAGCAGTTTTTTGCAAATATCTTTCCTAAATATAAGGAGACAAATCGAAATTCAGAAAGAGCATATCAAAATCTACAACTTTATTGAAATTTTGAAGCTATTGCTAGCTATTCAAATCGATTAAGATGTGAAAAAGAGAAACAACTCAGGCGAGACACGAACCCACGACCAGTTTCTTACAGGAGAATACTCTGACCACTGAGCCACAAAGCTCCAAAGTAAGGGACCGGTCGCGGTCGCTTTTCATATCTTAATCGATTGGAAAATCTATAAAGTTGCCAATTTTTAAAACTCTCAAAAAACTTTCCAGATTTTTCGAAACAAATGACAGTAGGCCTACTAATATAGGTTTACATTAATTTTAAAACCGTGAAAAGTAAGAGCGCGGTTCACTTTCCCATTTATAATTAAATGTAATTATAACATCTGACATAGGGTCGATGGCCGCTGCCGCAGCCGAAACGCGACGCGACCTTGAACGAAGACCTTGATACGTTAACTAATTCTTCTTACTCACACTCACACAAACTGTCCTTCTTAAGAAAGAGACAGCAGACGACCTGCTCCAGTAACTACATAGTTTTTTGCAAAACAAATGTTTTGTGTTTTTTTTTGTATAGGACACTTCAATTTGACTTCACCTCGCCTGATGGTAAGCTGAAGGCAAAGTCTCGAAAAAGAGGGTCACCATTATAGACACGTACCATGTTACAATGGTGGCACTCAGCTTGACGATCCCAACAGATACTTTTTCACACCCCGCTTAAAGGACCCCTGTATGTTTTTTTTTTGTTATTGTGTGTGAGTAAGAGCCGCTTTCCACGATCCGCGATTTTACAAACACGTGCGCGATTTCGTGGACTACGCTACGCACCGTGGAAAGAAACTAGTTTGTGATACTGCAGATACATTTGTTAGTAAATGTGTCCGTGTCTGTGTCCGTGTCCGTGAAATCTCACACCGTGGCAACACGGCGTAAAACAAAACATCTACATTAACTAAAGTTATACAAAACAATCATAAAATGATAGAGACTAAATTGCACAACATCTCTACATAACTGATTATTTCTGTGAATTTTGTGGACTGTCTCATAAGGAAAACCAGGGTTTATAATACAATTGTCTACACTGAGACGATATATTATTATAAGTACCTATAATTGTATAAATAGCCTATAATAAGTATAATAATACTACTGTCGATTAGAAAATTGATACTTCTAAAGTGTAAAGTGGTATGATCATTAATATAAAATGCATTTACAACACACCTGCTCATAACAGTGATATTACTTTACCGCAATTAAGCACGGAATGACACCTATTATAAAACTGTGACTTTTTCATTACTATTATTCACAAAAGTGAGTTATAGATTCTTTTTTAAATTTTATAGGAAGTGTCTATAATTGTCTATGTTCTTAAAAAAGTTTTGATACAAAAAATAACGTGTTTAATAGTACGAATAAATTAATACGCCTATTGTATGGTCATTTGATGCATTTTCGTATTTAAATAAATAATTTCAACTTGTAATACTTGTGTGATAAACAAAATTTTCGCTCAAATTTAACTTTTTTTTTCTCTAAGTACAGAAAAAAAAACAGAGTAAAAAAAAGTTAAGTTCAAACCTCATTTTTTTTTAAATATGGTCGACCGCCATTGTTAAATGCGCGCGCATAGGAAAACGAATTAATTTGTAGTATTGTTTGTTTAGTATTTGTAGTATTATTTTATTCGCAAGTGTGTTGTAAAACGTCGTATGGCACGTGTGAGCATGATGATTACCGTCCTCGGCTGTCTTAAGACCCTCACCTGGCGGCTCGGGTCTCAATGGCGCCTCGGCGGTAATCACCAACGTTGCTCACTTGTACCATAATGTACTATTATAAGTTACTGCATAGAATATAATTGGGTGTTTGGGCCTTGGCACCCTACCACGACCTTCGGAGGGTCAAGTCAACGTCACCTGCTAGACAGTAGATACATATACTGATTGACAGACGAGGCTATGACGTAGGCTACCCCTCGGGGTTGGAAGGCCAGTCGCTCCCACATAAACTGTATGAGTCAAACCAAAAGGAGGAACAGCAGATACAGGTCTCCAGATTTGGAAGTGAAGGCCTCGAATGTGGCCAGGACTAACGCAAGGATCAAGGATTATGAAGATTCCCTCGACATATACGTCATTTTTACTAACAGTAGACTTAAGACGAATTGTAAGTGACAAAATGGGTCTATTTATAGTTGCCGTCATTTAATTAATGTGAGTAAAGAGGATATAAAGATTATGACTTTTCTTAGGATGACGAACGAAGTCGGCATAAACCGGTATTAGAATATACAATGAAACAAAATATGACGTATTACAAATGTATTATTCAATTGGTAAAGACTTAGTCATGTTGTATGATATTTATAACTCATTGCAAATGCATTGAAGATAGAAATATCGAACTCATGTGCAACTACCCACGATAAGCTTTAAATAACCAAGAAGTTATTGACTGTGAGAGAACCAAGGTCGACGTAGAAAGTAGTCGTAATGTAAATAAACAAACGGCTTGAATTAAATCTTGGCTTAGCGCTGAAAGACAAGTAGGTATAGTACCAGACATATTTCTTGACTTCAAGTCGCGAGAGAAACATTTTAATATATTCCATTATTGATGGATTTCAGCACTTCTGCCGCCGCCGCAGCACCCGTATTGATAGGTTTCATTAAAAGCAACCAGAAGACCCTCAATTACTTAGTGGGTTTTACAGCAGTAGCATCAGAATTTCTTCCTAGCTGTATCATTAAATCTACTGCAAGGTGTCAAATAAATGTATTATCTTGTCATTCTACTTAATTGGCTTCACAATAGTCATAACGTTTGAAATTGAGCTCTATTCCACTAAACAAATCCAATAAATGAATTGTTTTGACTTTTTAATACAACTATTTATTAGGCATTAGTTAAATTTTACTTCCAAGGTTAAACAAGGCAAGTTAATACAAAAGTTTGTAATTTGTAAACAATTTACTTATTTCTTTTTGCGTTTTACATTTTACAAACAATAGATTTCACAGCTCTAAATAATAAATCTGCGGAGACCTGATTCGTAGTTTACAGAACGAATTGGCCCTAGCATTGTCAGTATAATAAAAATATTTGTATTTGTGCTGTCATGATACGGAAAGACATACAACATTTTATTTATTTATGAAGGATAATGAATGGATATCTTAGAACTGAAATGGAGTCAAACAAAATCGCACAAGTAGTTAGCCTTTTCAGAATTAAAATTTTGATTTGTGCTGTGATTGTACACTTATTAGCAATTCCAAATTATGGCAGGGAATCTAATTATGATTTGTTATTTAATAAATTTTCTAAATATTTTGTACCTTCATTTTTATCGAAGTCTTAAATAAATTATTACAATACATCAAACAATTAATTAATTAGCCTGTTGCATATTCCATAGGCCTCTCTCAATGTTCGCCATTTTTCCTGTTTCTCCGTCAAGAGCATGCAGTAATCTGTCCCATCAACTGCTTGCCTATCTTTTTTTTTTAGCCAAAATTTGCCAGCACATTTATACTGTTCTAACTCGCCGTGATTCATACGAGTATTTCCTCAACTCAATACTCCACATACAATTTAAAACACAGCCAACAGCTTCATAACACAACTATGATGCAACAGTGTATTGAATCCCGACCTTTCCGTTTGGAAGTCATAACTGTGTCATCGTGTTACTGCATCTGCCAAAAATAATGTCGACTCCGTTTCTCAGAGCGATCTTTGTGCACACGTGAACTGAACACTCAAGTGATTTAAATATAGGTCAAAATGACATATCAAGTGGATTGTCATAGTTTGTAAATGTAGGCCTGCTCTGTTGATTACGTCATCAACCCTAATTTTCTGCCTAGTCTTCAATTAACGCTAGTTGTATTTTTACTAGATAAATGATGACAAATATCTTCCTGCCCATGGCATGAAACGAATAACTCTGTCTGTCTGTCTGTCTGTCTGTCCCTCTTTCTATCTATCTGTCTGTCTTTTTTACTTTCTGTCTGTCTATCTGTTAATCTTTCACGCCTAAACTACTGAACCGATTTTGATGAAATTTGGTACAGAGATATATTACACCTTGGGAAAGGACATAGGCTATATTTGGTCGCGATAACCGACTACCACCCTCGCGGGCGGAGCCGCCACCAACAGCTTATAAAATAAAGATAAAAAATTTGAATTCAAAGTACTTATATTACTTATACCTATGTATTTACTTATTCATAATGCGTACGATGCAAATTAATGAGTTAATGTTATTTAATCTAAAGAACTAAAAAGATTTTGACTTTTATCTTATCTTCAAATTTAGTAATTTTAAGATTAGATAAAATTCAAATTCTTAATTTTTTTACACTTATGCTCTGTCCTTGAAACGATAATACACGCCCCAATACGCCCACAATTCACCAACTATTTCAATCAACATAATAGGCACCGGAATCCGTGTCGCTACTGGGAATTCTCTAAGTCCGGTAACACTTGCCTGACCTGGGATATGAAACCGGAATTTGATGCACGACAGCCGTACTCGCTACATAATTACATAACCACATCTAATTAACCTTGAACGACGCGTACCTTATCTGTCGTTGTACAAATGTACATAAATATTTGGAAAGTGTCATTTTGTAATTTGTTCCTACAAAGATATATGACGTTTTAGCTCTGTTATCACGTCACGTAATACCTACTTTTGTTCTTGTAATCGCCTTTCAATGCCAGCGAAGCCGTGGAAGTTCTCTCGACAATTCCGAGCCGACACCTCCCGCAGTTGTAAACCGATTTCAATGTAGTTCTTGTTAAGTCGGTATTTTATTCAATATTAGGTGTAACGTATTCGTAATAATTGACTTAACAATTGTAAAATCTGTAGTAACAAAGAAATCAATGAATTCGGGGTAATTGACTAAATTGGAAGGGAAACGATTACGTTTTACATGTTACAATATAAAGTTATAAGGCTGCAGATTGTACCTAAATATGCATATCAGACCAGCCCCCCTAGACAAGTTACATTCTACAATGCATTGTAGAATGTAAAATGTATGCTGACAACTGTTTATAGTCAAAATATGTGTCAATCCTATACATTCATCATTTTATTCAACAATACATCGCGTCGCGCGTCAGTCAGCGAATTGCCACTTGTCCATGAGGGCAAAAGAACATCGTCAAATAATATCAATTTGATGGTAGTGATCAAGGTACCTTTTTACTGCCTATTTACGATTACACCCTATGTCCCATGGCAGGATAAAAAAAGGCATGTATTTAAATCGATATTTATATATTTCCTTTTTTCTAACAAAATATTTCAAAGTTATATCAAAAATACTGACTTGCACACTAATTATGTACACTAACTAAATCAAATTAAATATACTGTTTAATGAAATTTGCAGAACAATTCCTTTGGTTAAATAAAAAAAATAACCACGAAGGCAAATGCGGGA
Organism: Eilema depressum; assembly: GCA_914767945.1. NCBI lineage: Eukaryota > Metazoa > Arthropoda > Insecta > Lepidoptera > Erebidae > Eilema > Eilema depressum. The sequence goes on from OU612012.1 coordinate 24,723,038, forward strand.
GCTCCGCTTCGCTCCACTCCCGCATTAGCCTTCTAACCTAATCTATCCAAGTCGGATTGCGCACCTTTTTCAATAAACCTATCATTTGATTTAATTAGTGTGCAAGTCAGTAAATTAGTGGAGTTATTTAGTAAAAAATATACAGATGTGCATTTAAAAATATCCCATAAAAAACTCGTTTTGATTTTTACGAAACTTTTTCATGCGATTTCATTAGCCAAAGACACCCGATAGACATGAGCCCAAGGTAACTTGATAAAGGTCAAATTAATCCACGACCTTTTTTATCTTTATTTATTTATAGGACTTTTATCTGATGACATGTCAGTCCTATTGCAACAAAATAACATTTAGTATAAACTAAACTTAACCTAACGAGTTTTTCACAAAGAAAAATCCGAATTCAATCTGCCGAAACAGCAAGGCGATTACACGATAGGTATGGCTAGTTATATGAATCTTTTAACAAGTTCGTTGCCTGTTAATTGTTAGCGTAGTTTAGTACATTTTTAATCGGTGTTACGCGGGACTATATTTATCTACTACTAGCATTTCCAGCAGGTACCCTGGCGAGGTGCCAAGTCGTGCTATGTAATGCGTACGGCGCTTTGAAAACAAGATATCTCTAGGAATCGAAACCATGTGTCATTTTATGGAACATGTTTTGTGGTATTTTGGACTATTCAGTATTATTGTTTACTGCGACTTCGCCCACGTGGATGTTAACTATCGTAGCTTTTTGTCGTATCACCGCTTCTACTTAATTTATTGCAATACATAAGGCAGATTCTAAGTCTGACAAGACCTTTTTAGCACAAAATAACTGCAGTTCAGTAGTATTTCGTCTATTACGAACAAACAAGCAAAATATTATTTAATGAATGTATTCAATTCATATAAATATATTCAATTCATTTTACAGACATAATATTACAATTGCATAATAATATAGGCGACTATTATACGCTCATTCATAGTATAGACCGGTGCTATTACTTAGGGAATCGTCTGCAAGTTTTTACAGCTTATCATATCGCACATAGATACTTATCGTAAACGAACGAATTAATTTTGGACGCAACTGCTCCACTAATGTATATTTTTAACTTATCGAGCAATTTACTAAGAAATTTACATATAATATAAATGTTATACATTTCATGCATACAAATATTTGCACTGAGCGAGAATCGGACTCGCGACCTCGACTCGGCTCGTGCTCGACTGTGCTCCTTCAACAAACATTATGGGACACTGCAGAAAACTATTTTCCAAAATACCGATTCTCCTAAAATAAAAAGATGTTCGAAATTCAGTCTCAATCTGTCAAAATCAAGTTACATAAATGTCAAAATAGGTATTTTCGTAATACAACTTTCAAGAAATAACATTGCCATCGTGACCAGTTTAACATTAGATCGAGTTAAAAATTAATGACTTTGTGCAATCATGATCGTTTTGACATTATTTTGAGAGATTGGTTTTCAGCCACTCTAGACAAGAGGCAATTCGTTGGCCGGCGTATTGTGGAATAGAATGATGAATGTGTGGAATTTGACGTGTATGGCACGTATTTTGACGTTTTAGGATATAGGTAGGTAGAGTCCGCGCCCGCTGCTAATAAGTCCTGCGGCAAAACTAGGAACTAAAATGACATCGAAGTGTTGATTGGTTCAGGTCATGTTACTATCATGGCCTGAACCAATCAACACACAGTATGGCGACAGCAGTTGCAATTTCTACGCCGCGCGCGGCCTCCAAGGGACTTATTTCTTGGCGCGTTCTTTACATTGGCGACTGTCATGTACGTCAAATCTCATACATTTCTCATTCTATTCTACATTTGTCTAGGGGGGACTGGACAGTGAACAGTGATTGTTGTATGTCTATACTTGACGCCAGGTATGACGTTGCCCGTTTATGCTCAGTTTGTCAAGCGCAGACGTAGCTGAGGCAGGCTATTGAGCCCGTATTTGTATTCATAAGACGTACCAGTTCAAACCCCACAAATTAAAACCATTAACATAAGCATTGAACTCGAAGGCACTTCACGTTATGTATAACACGTTACATTTTTATATTTGTGTAGGTACAGTCAGCAACAAAAGTTGTTTTTCCCCATTACCATTTTACCCATTCAATTAACAGGACATTTTCTCTAAAATAAATCTACGTCTTCACTTTGCTGTTGGCGTTGGCTTGACTCCTTAGTTCTTGATGGGATGGATATAGCCAACAAAGTTCACAAAAAATTTACAAAAAATTATTTCATTGACATATTTCATATTTCAACGTTTTTTCAGCTATTTATCTGCTGTACCTAATAATCTGATTACAATTTATACCCTTCAATCAATTAGCCTATTGCAGTCCACTGCTGGAAATAGGCCTCTCCCAATTATGCGCCACGTTTGCCGATCCTTCGCCTTCCGCATCCAGTCCGTCCCAGCCACCCTTAATTTTATACCCTTGTTGTATACCTATTGCACACTGAATTGTTATCAAACTTTATTTTTGGACTATAATACATGTTACTTATCAATCACTTCACACAGCAAATCATGCAACAGTAGGTAGGTATGCCTATTGATTGAGATTAACTAGGTACGCCTTTTATAACAAGTACATACCTAATAATATATGTACAGTCAGCATAAGATCGATCTTGACTGGCAGGGTGCTTTTTAAGTATTTTCATGCTCAAGATCGATATAATGCTGACTGTACAAGATTTGTAAGGCTAATGAAGGCGAGATAATGCTGTATCCATCTGAAAATAAAAGATATAACATCCTATCTAACTCATGTCTCCTACGAAAAAAATTCATTTCATAATATTATTCGAAAGAACTTTCGATTTTCTTTGAATGTTCGAAGGCGATCGCTACGACATCTATGAGAAATATACGTGACTTAAACGGCACTAATGCAGTATACGATGGTGCTGAGAAGTGATTATAGATGGCTTTAGTAGACTCATGTTTTAAATACAAATTAATCATTCAGCCTTTATTATATCTCTTCTCTCTTCTTCTCTAATATATAGAAATCAATGCCACTTTTCGTTGTTATTTTATAACTTAAGAACGGCTGAACCGATTTGGCTAATTTTAGTCTTGAAATATTCGTGGGTGTCCAGGGAAGGCTGATCAACGTCAAATTAACTAATCGGCTGTTAAATCTCTTGTCAAGTAGCAATTGAGTTGCTAGAAGCATGGTTAAATAATTTAATTTGATCATCGTGTCGGTCAAACAAAATAGCTGGTTAACCAACACAATGATCAAATTAAACTATTTACCCATGCTTTAAGCAACCCAAGTTCTACTTGACAAGAGATTTAACAGCCGATTAGTTAATTTGACGTTACTGGACGAAACTGGACGTAAGTACCCACTTGACGGCAATAGGCTCGCCCCCTATTAGGTACGTGGGACCGAAAATCATAGTTGGAAATGTAGGTGTTAATACACCTCTGCCTACCCCTTCGGAGATTTACAGGTGTGAGTATATACCTATATATATGTGTGTAATGTGAAACATTAGATAGGTAGGTATATTATGAAAATAATTATACATAGTTTTCATCTTTACCATGGAGAAGGCATCCCGTTCTTTTAAATCATTCGTTAAACAAAAAAATGTGATTAAAAATTCATTATATTGTGTTTCTATGAAATATGTTTCATTCTAGTAAATTGTATTTGAAACAAAAATATTCGAAATAAAAATACAAGGACCAAATATTATATGAAACATTTTCTGGGAAACGAAATTCTATAAAATTTCTGTCTGCGAAACAAGGGGCTCCCGATTTTTACTCATGTGTATGACAAAGTACCTACCAATAGTACCTACTTAACCCAATGTTGCTACTTACCCCAATGTAGTTAAAACTTCCCTATCATCACCATGGAGACGTATTTTCCTAATTGCATCCGTAGCCAAGGTGATCTCGGAGTTTAGGGTTCGACTTCCGGCTTTACTTCCTCCATTACCACATAATGTGTATAATAATAAGTAATGTGCGTTATGTTAGCAATAAAATGTATTTTCTTTCTTTCTCTCACTTTGCACGATCTTGGGCGCCCATGGTGGTGAGTTCATTGGCACGCATGTCACCCTCCTCGACTTCATGGGTCTACCCCTCCTACCGAAACCCGGCGGGGGCGCCATTATCACGCATTTGTTACCCACGTAGCCTGATGCCATCCGTAAATATGACCGCACCAGCGAAGGTGACTCTCTTGCATTTTATTTGCGATCTCAAAATACAGAACAAACTTTGTTCTGTATTCTGAGTCCGCGATATTACAGACATGAAGGCGTTATAAAAATTACCTGCATAAGTATGTTTGCAGTGAATGTATAAATAAAGGAGTTATAGCTATTAGCTAATTATTAAGAAGACGGCCTTTCGGTCGAGTGGTCCAGGGTGCGAATCCAGACCATTAGGTACACTGCCGCCGTGAACCCACATCCTAAGACAAGCAATTTAGCTTAGCTACAGGGGTCAACAAGAATACTAGTAAATTCAGTTCCTAATTGTCTTTATCAATTCAACGATGTAACCCAATTATTTCCGTCATTTCAGCTGGATGATGCGACGCTACAGGTGTTCAAAGATGGCGACTACGGACCGTATCTGGACTTGGACTCAACCCTCGGCGAGCAAGATGAGGAGCTCGAAGGTCTTCAGGACAGGTAGGTTATTTAAATAGAGTACTGTCCTTAGTTATTTAGAGTGGGGCTCGATAGGAACTTTGGGGCTAAATCAATCTGAACTGCGAGCAGTACACCTGCAAATCGATGTACAAAGCTCTGACCTCCTTGCCCACAAAGTGGGCTTCGTGAGCAAAGGAGATTTAATAATAGTCATGGGCAAAGTAGAGATGAAGAAGATGCGCTGGGTGAAAAAAAAGTGTTTTAAAAACTGTTCCGGCTGAAAGAGAAACAGGAAATTTTCGGTCAACCTTCAGGACTGGAGAAGTAAAAAGTAAAGTATATCTTTATTGTGCACACCAAGGAGAAAAACATGTGTCATTAGGTAGTGCATTTTGGGTATAAACAATAGGCGGCCTTATCACCTACTGGCAATCTCTTACAGGCAACAATTTGATGGCGATAAGAGTTTGAGTCTATTTTTGGGTAGTAGGTGTACAAGGTCAGTTTCGGTACCTTACAATATAGGTACACTTCACATAGGAGTCTGATAGAACATAATTAATATATGAGTACTTACAATATATACACACCTAAATATACACTATGCATACGCCCTACAATATATACCTATACATATAGGTACATAAAGAAAGAGAAAAAATTACAAAAACGTTTTCAAACTACCTATTCACTACTAAACAAATTTGCCATTGATTCAATTCTAACAGAATAAATCTATAACCAACCCTTGATACTCTTATATAATGTGGTATTTGAATTCGTTCAAAATGTGTTAGCTGCGATATTAATTAATACCTCTGACATTCGCTTGAATAGATCCCGATTGAAATGCAGTATTACATCATGTTTGCTGGTTTATTCAATTTCCTCTCTAGAACTCGAAATAATTATGAAAATGATGGAACTAAGTAGTAAAGAATAAATAGTAACTACTGGCTTATATTCATGTATCAAGTTCGCAGTTCGCAATATTTGCTAAAGTTGTTTGTTCATCTTTACGGAGTGCAACAACATTAACATTACATTTCGCGATAGGTATATTATAAAGTTCCAGACCTAAGTAAACATTTTACGTTTTATCTATTTTTGACTGCCTCTGTGGTGTAGCGGTAGTGAACGCGGCCGCTACGCAGGAGGCGCGGGTTCGATCCCCGCTCAGTGTAAATGTTTGTAAAATCAGTGCAAATATAAATATTTGCATTGGTCTGGGTGTTCCTATGTATAATATGTATGTATTGTATCATCAGCATTCTAAAACTCATAACACAAGCTAGTTAAGCTATGCTTACTTTGAGTCTAGATGGCGTTGTGTAGAATGTCCTACAATATTTATTTATTTATTTATCTATAGGGCATTTTGGAATATGACTAAAAAATTAATAGGTAGGTATAAGACAGGCGATAAGTAGCAACACTTTTTATGCTATTCTTTCTTGTGCCCAATTTAAACGGAAAAAGCAAAACATCAAAATCATTTAAATATACGAAAAGCCTGTCTTAGGTTCAAAACTAATACCTAAATCGTAGTTTTCAATTGAACGTCAAGATCAAAATGATCACCACTCATGAAGGTTATTACCTACATTATAGGCAGGAATAGAAAACAGATAATGATTTTTTTCTTTCTTTTCTTCTATTTATTTCTGATATCTTTATTTTCAATTCGAACCACTATTAGTGTCTGAGATTACTATGTTCAACTAAATAAACGAACTGACTTTTCAGCAAAATAACATTTCTATAGATATTAAGTAATTAGATCATACTTTAGTGTTCGCCGTCATTGAACGGTCGTCTCAATAGCGTAAGTCTATAAGGAGCTTATATTCAATATGAAATACGGAGAAATTAATAATTAACTTCATAAAAAAATAATCGCTATTCGCCACTCATAACGCCCTCCCCGGCGAATAGTATGGTAATGTGCTATAACAACAGTTAAGGTTTTATTGCATTTTCGGTTGTTAGAGCATCGAATACATTATTGTAATTTTTTTTGTAATTTTTCAGTGGATATTTTTGAAAATACAATAATTCCCATAGGTCCATAATGAAAGTAACAATTTTATTCAGTTAAATTAGAAATACAATTTGTACATGAATAATACCGTAAACGATAATGCAAAGTTATTTTTTTCCGTTAGTATCGGTAATGCCTTTTTACAATAAATTACAGATTTTAATAAAAAAGGTTTAAATATTTCTTACCGTATCATATAGATAAAATTCTAAAAGTAACGGGTTTTACATTGAAATATTGCAATTATGTTGGACCGCAATGCAATAACACACTACTATTTTCGGTGGTAGTATTAGCGGAGCAAAAGCGCTCGCGTATTTTGTTTCCAGTCAACTGAGTCCGGACTCTCCTATCGATAAAATCGAGGAGGAGGAGTACATCAAGAGTGGCATGACCCAACTATTACAGACACACCTTGTTTTTCTTAAATTACTTTATTCCAATAACCTATTTAAATAAAATTAACATAGAAACTAGTCTGTACAAAAATTAGCTTTCTTTTGACATATAAATTATTGCCATACAATCTACCTGCACTGAGATATAAGCAGAGAGATCCGATTCTCAGCACTCCATGGATTCACCGTGCGGTCGCCGGGTCCATAGCGTGATACAGAGAGGAACACCGTGACGGCGACGGGTCCGTAACTTAATTTCCAGAGACATAAGTATGTTAGATTATTGGAATATCGACTGAACGATTGTACGAATAGAGTTTATTGCGAAACAACTTTTTGTCGCCAAACGCTGCTTCGACTGAACGATTCTTCGAATATTTTTTAATCGATGGACTGACTGATCTTTCGAATGTTAAATTCAGAGTATTTACATGCAACTGGGACTTGCAACCCAGATGTAGGTTTAGGGTGGCCACCTTGTGATGCATCAGCGCTCACCTCCACCGTCAGTAGTGTCCCCCCCCCCCCCTCCCCTACCTATCCAAATTTGGTAAGATCCTATCAATGCCGCTTTTGATATTCGATTTAGTAAAGAGCTTACTGAAGCTCTTGGCAATCCGAGGTCTTTAAGTAAGTTGTACAGGGATTTAACTGGAATTCCACTTGCTCCTACTTCTACGGTGTAGAGTTTAACCACGTAGCCGTTTTTGGTTAACTCGTTAGTCAAGTCAAAGTATTTGTTTGTCTTTATAGCGTGATCTTTAGGTATATTAGTTTCCCACGGTACTGTGAGTTCTACAAGCACTGCACGCCTATGCGATCGTGAAAAAAGGAATATGTCGGGTCTGGATTGTCCAGTCAACGGCAGCTATCAAAATTGAATATGGCTTTTGAGGTGATTTCTTTGAGCAGCCTTCCTTTACAAACACAATGTCATTTCTTGTTACAAACAGTTATTTCCTTCTCCTGTAAAATTTAGAATTTGCGATTACCATATTATTCGCCGGGGAGGGCGATAAGTCGCTGAGTGTAATGAAAGTGTATTGATTTTTTACTCTTATAGGTATATGTTTTGTTCTTCGTTCTTCTTTATATGTTTTTGTTCTTAAATGCCGTTGTTTTTTTTTTTCAAATACAATCTATTAGGGAGCCATCATCACAATTTTAACGTTGTTTCCGGGTGCATCTGAGACTTTCACCTCAGTACCCAAGCTCCGCTTTTTCCTTTATATCCTTTGATAAGAAGATTATTTTCTACAATTTAAAGTTTGAGAAGACAGACAAAAGAACTTATAAAGGTGGTCGGACTATTTTCCTTGAGATTAAAAATAGTGCGGAACCGGTTTCGACATACATAGATTTATTTGGATTGCTGTTAACGTGTAGGTAACCCGGTAAACTTAGGTATTCGCGGTTTCGTGTACTATCCAGAAATGTGAACATCTGACCACTTTTTTTGCATATGGACCATCCTAGATCAATACAAAATCCTTCAACATCGCGAAATAGTTCGAATTAACTGTAGGATTTTTGAAACTACTCAGCAATAATTTTCATTAGTCTGATTTCAGTTAAAAATAAATTTCAACATTGTTATGAGTTCTGGAAAACATTCCATATGACTTCCTATATTAGTATTTTTAAAGAATATTAGTAACTGAAAGTCCTAATATTGGATAATATACACTGCAGTAAAGAAAACTAGTTAGGAGTTAGTTCCAGTGGCAAAGGGTACCTATAACCCGATTCTGTTAGCTTGCTAATGGGTTGTACATTGTACTAATCTGATGATGCGACGCTTCGATTCTTTCTATAAATATAAAAAGGGGGCAAGGTCTTCAAAGTGCATGTGCAGGTCAGGTCGACAATAATCCTTAAAATATTTGTCCTACTTCTTGGGAAATAACCACTAGTGTAACTTAGAAAATAACCACTTGGAAAGTAACCTTAGAGTATACATTGTATTATATAGAGCACGCGTATCACTGATACGTTGTACCGAGCGTAGGCACGGGTATGAACAGTTTATGCGCACCTATAGTGACGTTTTATGCATTACCGAAACTATCAATAGTTGGACTTATGAATTTAGTGTGATGTTACGATTTTTTTTTTGCATGATTTACTAGATGGATAAAATAAAACCAAGATAGGTCGTTTTATGTATTACGAAAACAATAAATACTACATATATATACAATGTAATATAAAATACTGATTTAAAACATCGAATTAAATATTATTTTATAAGTCACTTTGACGGGTATTGTTTTGCTACTGATTGAAACCTCGGTATGAACGATAATCGTACCTATGGTTTATACTTAATAAGTGTGCTCTCTCTAGATATATATACTCTAAGTAACCTTACTATACTGGTGGTTAGTAGATTGGTAACAAAATTATATGATCATATACTACTTGTCGCATCTCTTTCCTATTGGGGTAAACGTGACAGTAAGCATTCGACAGCTAAGGACAAAAAAAGGTCATGAATTGTTGTCTAACCTAACCAGCTTGTCTTTGCACTGATGGTAAAGACCAATGGAGCGCATGGTGCGCGACAAAATAGATAGCGAAAAAAAATCCACCGGTTTCCCTTTTGAAAATTTTCAGCATTTTCACCCTTAGCAACGATTCGATTCCCGATCAGTGTAAATATTCGCATTAATGAATATCAATTGCATTGGTCTGGGTTTTTTTAACTGTAGAAAACCGTCTTCTAGAAAGCCAAAATACAAGCTAGTTAAGCTAAGCTTACTTTGTATCTAAACAGTCTTGTGAAGAATATCCTGGAATATATCGCTAGCTACCATCCTGATTGATATAATGTTTCGCTTCTTCTAATTACAGATTTAGCGTATCGCTGTCCACTGCTGGACACAGGCCTCTCCCAATGTTGGGAGGCTTTAGCCACGCTGGCCAGATGGGTTGGTACAGGGTTTCATTTCGAATTTTCCTTTTTTCGCCACTGCGAAAGAAGGAAAACAGTCGTAAGAGGCGAATAACGGAAAAATACGCAGAATATATCACTATATATTGTGCATATTTTTCCGTTATTCGCCTCTTACGACACCCTTCGGATGAGATGGGGTGGTGATACTTGTATTCTTTCGCCGTCACCACACGGATACTCTACTGCTTATTGAATAGATAATATTGTCGTTATTATAAAATGACAGTATTACCTACCGTTAGTATAGAAAGTATAGATATGACTAGCAAGCGAAACTGCTGTGTTTTGTTCAATTAAAGTTTTTTTCACCTATTACAATCGCGATGAAGACGAACGCAAACAAAAAGTAAGTCTCCTTTAAACAATGAACTTACGCTGAGAAAATATATATACAGGCTGTGTTCTTTTACATCTTTAGATACTATGTCCTAAGGCAATAGGACTCTCTACGCCTTTGCGTTGATTCCTGTATTGCTCTCTGTCACCTACTACTGGAAGTTATTAGAACTCGGTAGCTTAGTGGTTTATGAGTCGACCTTATTATCGAGAGAACCCGGTTTTGAATACCGGCTATTACACTACAGATGTGAACCAACTCCTGATACAAGTGAGCTGTCGGGCTAGCGGTAATTTTAGTAATTTCATTTACTGTTACTGGTATATTTTTTAAAGACGTCTGCTTAAACTTTAAGCAGTCGTCTTTAAAAAATATACCAGTAACAGTAAATGAAATGCTTAAAGCCTTAAAATGAAACATGCTACAAGGTTCTCATTCGTGTTACCAATGCGGAGAACCAAGCGAGCAAATGCCACTGCCGCTGTTTCTTACAATTATTCTGATTGTTCATATCACAGCTTAAGCTGCTTTTTATTCATTTTATTTAAATTCACTTTCCATCAGGTGTGACCTTGTGCTTGTCTGCCTGCCACCTAAATGATATAAAAAAATATTGTATATTTTATTGTAGGTACGCCAATTCCAATATTCATGATACAGAAATTAATAAGAAGGGAGCTCTGCCTAAAATGGGTGGCCTTACCGCTTACCGCAATTTCTGTCTGAAAATAGGTACTTACTAACCTTTAATACTTATTAACCTTTTAATATATTAATAGCAATTAATTGACATGTCAAAACATAATATATAATAAGTGTGCGAAATGTAAAAAAATGCTCCTTTATGTCCGGCAGCCGCGCCATACAGTTGAAAACTCTACTGCTTGGTGAATTCGCGTTTCAGAACTTTCAGTCCGCTGCGAACGTTCATCGGGACGGGTCATCCTCACGTATGAACGCGAAACTGCGCGGATAAAACGCGCGCAGAATTTTTGCTCACCAAACTTGGGCAAAGTTTTTGATGGTTTTTGCAGAGTACTGACGGACAGACTTACTAAAGCTTAGGTATTAGTGAGACGTTAGACATTAATTTGATCTGTTTTATTTGAAATTTCATATCTGCGGTTCTTTTGTTTAGTGAAAATTTATTGTTCAAGATAAAGTTTTATTTAAAAAAAAGACAATTCATTCTGTTATCTGTTTATTCTAATTTTAAAAAATAAGTACGTGATATTTACATTAAAAATAAATAGAACAGCCTGTAGATGATTAGAAGTACATAATGGAAGAACACAGGCAAGTGTTCAGACTGTTCGGAAGGCCGGGGCTACCAGCCGTTGATATAGTGTCTATCCGAATTAAAAAACAAGATCTCGACGTAGGAATATATGAAGACGAGCCCTCTGTGGAAGAGGAATTCAAACTGGAGCTCGACCATGGATTGTATAGCCGAGAGATCCAAAAGGACCCTGAGCTCCTGAAAACTCTAGATCTTCTAAGGGTGTACACTTTCACGTAAGATAGCTTATTTTTACTTACGTATTCATTTTGGAGATTTATTTGGTACCGGTCTATTTTATTTTTCAACCGACTTCAAAAAAGGAGGAGGTTCTCAATTCGGATGTTTATATGTTTTTAAGACTAAGTTTGAAGGGTATGTTAACTATAATGCGTACTTACTTTAACTTTGCTCAGACTTTGATCAGTTTATTAGTAGCTTATTAGTAGAGTAGTTTAGACCATAATAGTGTATAGACCAGCATTTTGCTAGCACCAAAATTGCATAGCAAAAACTGCGTGAAAAACGCGTTTTGTGTAAGTGAATATTGTTCTTTAAACTGTCAATGTGTGTATGTCATGGGATGTATGTAATGTCGACATATACCGAAGTAGTAGTAATTTTTTCGCCGCGTTGAAATGACATTTGCTGCGTGTAGGTATAGAGTTTGTATAAGGTCTAAGTAGAGTAGTAGTAGGAGTATTCTTAGCTTATTTTTACTTCGAAGTTTTATAGTCATATATCGTGTAAGGAGCTATGAACTTTCTACTCTATGAAAAAATATTTTTTATTTGATTTGATTTGCATTATCTTCTTAATATTATATATTAAGAAGATAATGCAAATAAAGATAATGTCTGCCTCTGTGGCGTAGCGGTAGTGAACGCGGCTGCTACGCAGGAGGCGCGGGTTCGATCCCCGCTCGGTGCCAATATTTGTATGCATGAATATAAATATTTGCATTGGTCTGGGTGTTTCTATGTATAATAGGTATGTATGTATTTACAAAAAAAAAAGTATCTAAGTATGTATATCCGCATTCTAGATTCCATAACACAAGCTAATTAAGCTTACCATGGGTCTAGATAGCGTTGTGTAGAATGTTGTAGAATATTTATTATTATTATTATTTATTATTATTATCTTTAAGTAAAACTTAAATTAAATGTCTTTGTAGATACTCGTTGATCAAAGAGAAATTTATAAAAAAAAAATTAAAAATTTAAAAAACCCCCGACCCAAAAAGAACCTATAAAAATTAAAATAATAACTATTACATTATGACCTACCCTAAGTATTGACCCTTTTGTCATTTGTCTCGTCAGGGACCGTCGTCTGACCGTCGTCGTCGGGGGGAATAGGGCATACCAAGGAACTTAGCGGTCTTGGCGCGCTCTTCGGGTCTATAATCATTAATCAGTAACAAAAAAAATATTTTTATTTCTATTTTTGTAACTGGTTATAATAAAATACAAACTAGTGTTTTAAAAGGAGAAATTAAAATTAACAAATTTAATCCTTCAAGTGAGAAAGGGATCTCAATACTTTGCGAACTTTTGAAAACATCCGAATTGAGAACCTCCGCCTTTTTAGGGTTCCGTAACCAAATGGCAAAAAACGGAACCCTTATAGATTCGTCATGTCTGTCCGTTCGTCTGTCTGTCTGTCCGTCCGTTTGTCACAGCCACTTTGCTCCGAAACTATAAGGCCTATGCTGTTGAAACTTGATAAGAAGATGTATTCTATGAACCGCATTAAGAATTTCACACAAAAATAAAAAAAGCATTAAATTTTGGGGTCCCCATACTTAGAACCGAAACTCAATTTTTTTTTTTCATCAAACCCATACGTGTGGATATCTATAGATAGGTCTTTAAAAATGCTATTGAGGTTTCTAACATAATTTTTTTCTAAACTGAATAGTTTGCGCGAGAGGTACTTCCAAAGTGGAAAAATGTGTCCCCCCCCCCCCCCCTCTAACTTCTAAAATAAGAGAATGATAAATCTAAAAAAAATATGTGATGTAAATTGCCATGCAAACTTCCACTAAAAATTGGTTCGAACAAGATCCAGTCAGTAGTTTTTTTTAATACGTCATAAAGCGCAATTTTCGCCTTTGCTACTACGGAACCCGTCATGGGCGAGTCCGACTCGCACTTGGCCGTTTTTATTTAGAAGTCGGTTAAAAACTACGGCAAACCCAAAGGAGGCTATATAACGTGTCACTGAATCTAATATGGCACCCTCTAGCGGTCACAAGTTACTGCGTAAAAAATAAAATTGAGATAAATATACCGTGTTTGATATATCCCACTTGAAGTCCCTTATAGGGAGAAGGCCCGGTAGCTCAGTGGTCAGAACATTCCCACTATAGGGGACTGGCCGCGGGTTCGAGTCGAACCTGGGCAATTTACTTTTTCCATTCTATAGAAGACAACAGAAGACCGCGGCTGGATAACCTCGTGTTGTGCTTCCGACGGTGAGTAGGGTAGCCAGAACTCACTGGAGAGGTTTTGTGCTGTCAGTGGGAAAACCAAAGGCTTTGTCTTACTTATCTTTTGCGCTGACGACACAAAATCTCTTTGTTCTTACAAGGTCGGCGGTACGAGTGTGACTCCCTGTTGTTGCACACGCCCATAGACCACGGTAACCACTTACCATCAAGAGGGCGGAGTGCTTGTCTGCGACCTAAGAAGTATTAAAAAAAAATTGAATAGTTACTGCTTTAAAATTTCATTCAATTATTAAACAAATATTTACGGTTAAAAGATTGACTAAATTCATTGACATCTTATACGTATGCGCCTGTACAGTACATACTCGTAACTGGTGCGTTGAGGTGACACATACCTACTCATCTTGCTAATACTTTTTAATAAGGCGTTAAACTTTTCGGTACTTAGCTGTACTTTTTAACCGACTTCGCAATTCGGATGTTTATATGTTTTTTTTATGTTTGCACGCTTTTTTTCGAAAGTAGATTATTCCGAAATGGTCCCATTTAAATTTCGTAGATAAAGATCTGATGATGGGTTTCTGAGATTAACCCAAGGAACTCTTCAAAATAAAAAAGGAAATCAGCCGCGATTGCTACAATCGCATATTGCAATGTCTGCCATTACACATTATAACATAACGCCTAAAACTTTCGAAGGGGTACGCAGAAGTATTCAGAATATCCAGCCATATTTCCGGTGTTTGGGTATCGATTTTATGAATTCTTTGTGCACTCGTTTTGGTTTAGCTTTGAGATAGTACAGATAGTTTATTAAAGATAGGTACCAGGTATCAGCATGCAGCAATTTCATCGATCTATTGATTTGTATTTTAGTGCTGCCGAGTTTTCTATTGTAAGCTCGCCTCAAAATAGCCTTCGATGCATATTTCATACTTGAAGATATTGATTCAAAACTATCTCATATGAGTAGCGTGGTTGATGGGCTGTTCACTAAAAAGGTAAAATAAGATATTATTTTTAACAAAAAAATTAAACCGACTTCTAGAATGAAGTCATTCAACAGAAGTCCTAAGCGCATTTTTATATTTTCTATTGTTATTTTCTTTTTTTTTACTTCGCGGTGCATTTTAGTTCTAGAAGTCGGTTTAATTTTTTTGTTAAAAATAACTTATACCTGTAGTCAATTTGATTTTTTGGCAAATTTTTTGGCAGGAGGGAAACTGTCATACCACAAAACAAATAATAGTACTGACGTAGTTTATACTACAGGGAAACTTCAAACAAGGTTCTTCAAGAAGGGCATAAGAAGCTTCTTACAGAGTCGGCAGCGCGAGCGTGACGCCTCTGGTGTTACATACGTCCATAGGCCACGGTAATCTCTTTCCATCAGGTGGGCCACTGCCACCTAAGTGTTATACCACTTTTGCGGCTAAAAGTGGTAAAAAAACAGTATGAGATTCATGATTCTATTTACACGAGCAATTCAGAACAAGCTTTGTGCTGAAAAATATACTCGTGTTTCTAACAACACGGGTAAAGACTCATCTCTGCCTACCCCAATGACAAATAGGCTTGTCAGTATACTATAGTACTACTACCTATAATATTTGTAAATATATAAAATAAACCACTTACCATCTGG
This sequence comes from Eilema depressum, assembly GCA_914767945.1. Taxonomy (NCBI): domain Eukaryota; kingdom Metazoa; phylum Arthropoda; class Insecta; order Lepidoptera; family Erebidae; genus Eilema; species Eilema depressum. Next base: position 24,738,812 of record OU612012.1, read on the forward strand.
TGAGACGTGTGCTTGTCTCCCACCACACTGTGGTTTTACAACCGGGGGACGGTTCTTCTACTTTTGCTCTTAACTTGGCTGTTGCGGGAGCGACTACTACCTAACCTCCTAAACTCCAGAGAGAGAAGTCTACGTCAGAGCTTCGTCCGTGAATCAGCAGGTGTATCGGCTAGAAGCTGGGCTCCAAATGTTAGTGGCCCCCAAAACATTATATTTTAAAAATATGAATACTTATTCATATTCTTTATTGTACACACAAACATTATATTGACAAATACAAAAGGATATTTCTGTAAAAAGGCGAGCTTAACTCAATGTTGAGTTTTCTTCCAGCAAACCTTAGAGTGATAGAGGAAAATAAATATAGATAGAGGGCAGAGCCAAGTGTACAGCAAAATGGATATGATAGACTAGGAAAGAGAAAGTTTAGAGAAGTTATAGGTACAGATAACAATTAAATAGGTAACACCTATGTTGTATGCTTACGAGCATACCCATAATACTTGAATAGGTACATCTAATTTCGTGATGAGAGATTTATTTGAGGATGGTCGTGGGCGCAGGAAACGTAACAGACTGGAAACGAATACCATCCGACTGGTCCCCTATAATATGTACTATTTTTGGGGACCAGTGGGTACTCGTTTCAAGTGTATCACGTCTTCTTTTGTAGTACCTACCTACGCCAAAATTTATTTTTAGATATGATATCTATTGTCCCTACTGGTGTGTGTGTTCGACTTTGGAAATACATTCATAGCATGTAATTTTCCTTGTTTTATTTATATTTCTACTTGCTACGATTCTGGCATACCTACATCTTTCGCTTCGTCTACCTTCAAAATTGCATAAATGCTCACCGGTTTCGAGCACTCTTGACATGCCCTTTGTTTCGTCCTAAGCTGTTTCGAAATAGCTTCTTAGAACTGTTAATATGATACGTTTAATAAAAGTACATCATATCATATAACAAGCGCGAATTAGTAGTAGGGGGTCAACAGACAGGGATATGACAAGACTTAATTGTGACTGCAGGGCGTGAAAACAACGCCAAAGTCTTTGACTATGCTTGATTTTTTTAAGCCAGCCGCTTCAGACAAACACTTGGACATAAGAATTTTATATATTAGAAGAAGAAATTATTAATCAAAATCACTATTCTCCTAAACTTAAACAAGTCTTTATTTTTCATTTTTTTTTTTGTAAGTTCTTACGGCATTAGAATGTTCTTACGGAGTCGGCAGTGCGAGTGCGACGTCCCTAGTGTTACATACGTCTAGGCCACGGTAACCACTTTTTTTCAGGTAGACCGTGTACTTGTCTGCCACCTAAGGGGTATATAAAAGTGCCGTTTCAATTATATCTATAGGACAAATAGTACTCGAATTGATTTTAGTAATAACGGTCAGAATGTCCTCGAATAAATTATTTATAGGTATTGATCTATTACCAATATTACCATGTTAACCAATGCAATGGCGTAATTTTATGGCGCGTCGTGGGAATTCGAACAGCTGTCAGCTATTACGTATTAGATTTTATCATTGAGTATGTGCAAAAATTAATAATAGTTTTCTTTTCAGCCGCAAAAATGGATTGGTGCTTCGCACACAGCTTTCTGTACGAGTTCATTCTATCATCGGTAAGTCTTAGCTTTGACTACTTATGCAATAATGTATTCATTATATTTAAACTATCGCGGTGTAAACTCATCGTTTTTGTGATATCGGGACTTATCGCGAGTAATTATTATTATGGAACTTACTTGTGCCGACGTTTCGGGTGCGTTGCAGCCCCCGTGGTCACGACTTGACTGGTCTGCGAGCGTCGAGAGGTGCGCGGGATTAATTTGAATAATTTGTGCGCCTACCCTCCACTACTTATTTGTGAATGGTAAGGCTGGCGACACACTACACTCACTACGTCAGTTTTTAATGGCACTGTGTTTTTGGGTTTGTGGCGTAGCAGTAGTGAACGCGGCCTCTTCGCAGGAAGCGAGGGTTCGATCCCCGCACAGTGCAAATATTTATATTATATGCTAAAATATGAATATTTGCATTGGTATGGATGTTTCTATGTATAATATGAATGTATTTACGAAAAAAAATGTATCTAAGTATGTTTATCCGCATTCTAGAACCCATAACACAAAGTCATCATCAACAACAAAAAACATCGAATTGGAGATTTTAGCATCAAAGGTATTTGTTGATATTTTTAGGGCGCAAGATATTCCTCCTACAAGTTGGCAGCCTTGGGATGAATCAGTCATTGAAGAGGCTGAGGCGGCTGATGGCTAAGATGATGATGATGATTTTATTTTTTTTTGGTTCTTACAGAAAGGCTGCTACAATCTGAAGGTCGCGAACTCCGCAAGGCCCTTTTTACGCTCAAACAAGTGCTCCAAGCTGACAAAGACTTGGTTCATGATTTTGTTGCGAATAAAGGTCTCGATTGCCTTATGCAAGTTGGCAATATGGCCGATCATAACTTTCTTGATTATATTCTGAGAGCTTTTGGACAGGTAAGATCATAAAATCTACTCACTGCAGAAACAGCATTTCAAAGTTATCTTTCCTTCAAAAACTAGGGTCTTCTGTTTGATTGTGGTGTTTTAAATGATGGCATAACGTGTTGATGCCAAGCATACACACTCTGGAATTATGAGCGATTCTAAGAATAATTTTAAGCACCACTAAGTCTTATAACAGAAACTACTTAATTGATTTCACGTAAAGTTAATTAATATTACTGATATTATACCTTTTAAGTTATATAGTCATTTGATAAGGTACTTAAAAGGAACAAGTTATTTTGATTTTAATGACCGTCATAGCCCTTATGATAGCGCGAGTAATTTATCTTCCAGATTCTTCTTTACGTGGATGGAATGCTTGGTGTTATGAACCACGAACACTGCATTCAATGGCTGTATTCTCTCATTTCAAGTAATTTCCGGCACGTCGTCAAAACAGCTCTTAAACTTCTTCTAGTCATCGTTGAATTCACGGAAAACAACTGCCTTCTTCTTGTAGATGCTATCATTAATACAGATAATACAAATAATCGTCAGCCATGGCACAATATCATGAAGATTCTTCAAGATTTCGATGCCTCGGATACTGAACTACTAATTTATGCAACAACCCTTATTAATCGATGCTTGAATCATATTCCTGATAGAGATACTTATTATGACCAAATAGACGCTTTACATGACCAAGGCATAGATGAAATTATTCAGTTGTACATGTCCAAACAAGGCACTGATTTGGATCTTCTCAGGCAACTGCAGATATTTGAAGCCGTTCTTCTGTACGAAGATGGCGATGAGACTGGTACAGCAACAAAGTGAGTTGAATAAATTCTAGTGTGTTTCATCAATAATGTTAATAATAATCAACATAATTCAACTAAACAAACGGCGCAATGATCATCAGTAAACAGACAGCCTAATCTCGCACTAGGCACCATGCTTTTTACGTCTTTATTTCTCTATTCGTTTGCAAATAAATAAACTGAAACTTTAAAAACCAAGAGATCTACAAAAATGACTACTATAAAAACTAATAAAACTGCAATATAAATGAGGAACAAAAATTACTATATTTTATATTTCCACAGGCTACTGGACGATTCAGTGCTCAATACTATTCAACGCAGGAGCATCGATTCAAGTACTTCAGAAAGGAGGAAATCAAAAAAACAATTAGCCAAAGAAAAAGGTACCAAATTAACAAATAAAACTGTGTGTTGTTGTTGTGATGCTTTTAATATATCCTTTAATTTTGCATGGTATGACACTCATGCCTTATTATTTTGCCTTGTGTTTCAAACTCCGATAAATCGTTTAAACTAAGAAAGGTTCTAATTTTATTCTTATGTCTTATTACTTTAGAACAAATCAAGAAATAATTAAAGTCACTATATTAGTAATCTTAAATTATCTATTTGTTAAAGTTTATCTTCAATTATTTCAATACTTTCAAAGAGTAATTAGTTTCAAGACTTAAAACATCGAATATCAAAACTCACTAAATAAGTAATTTCGCATTACCTTGAACTTCGTTAATTATCGTGTGCTGTTTCTCACTAACACAGTAAAACCAGTCATCACTCATTCAGAACCTGAAATCAAAATAACGAATCACCGAACACAATACCTACCCTCATTAACTGATAACAAGGAGAATAAAGAATTAAGTACAGCTTTAAGAAGAAGAAGAGATAGGTTTGCAAGACAAGCACATCATATTATCCAACAACAAGAGATGTTAAATCATTCTAATGATATATACAATGGACTCTTCAATAACACTAATAGTACATACCTAAGCACCAATAGCAGTTTCACAGGAAGCACAGGCAATTTTACAGGAAGTAATGGAAGTTTTACTGGAAGCAATGGAAGTTTAACGGGAAATAATGGAAGCTTTTCGGGAAGCAATGGGAGTTTTGTAGCGAATAATAGAAGCTATACAAGCATCAATGTAAATTTTTCTTCACCTAATGGAAGTTTTACGAGTAATCACTGGAATAATTCAACCCCTAATGAAAGTTTTTCAAGTGCAAATGGCAGCTTCTCGAGTACAAACGACAGTTTTTCCAGTTTAAACGGCAGCTTCAAAGCAGTAAACGGAAGCTTTTCAAATAATATTGGAAACCTAATCAATGGGAATGGGAATCATATCAATGGATCGTATATGAGTAACAAAACTTTCTCAGGAGTCAATGGCAGCATTAATGGCAATGGAACCAATGGCCACCAGGATGAAGAAGACAATTATATTAATAAAACAACAAAAAAATTCAATCTAGGAGAAGTTTTAAAGAATGGTTTGTGCTTTCAACTAACACACTAATTTGTTTGTCATCCGCTTCTTATGCTTCTGTGTTGCTCGATGTTTTATATATTCAAATTATATTCAAGAGCTTTGTTATCGAAATAAGTTTTTCTAATGTTTAACAGGAAGCCAAAGATATACATCAGGTCTGAAGCAAAGGATTCAGAATGGAACGTTAGGACACAGTGTGAATGCTGTAGATACCATAACTGTTATGCGTCAAAAGCAACAGCTTGATAATGCACCTGAAGTAAAGGATGATAGGGACATCTTGCTTAATAGGGAGCACAGCATCAAAGATTTAGCGCAAAGGCTAACTAGTCCAGTGAGCCCTTCTACTGAAGATAAACCTTTAAGGGTTGCTGATATGGCTGGAATTGTATCTAAAGCCAAAGAAGAATTAGCCAAATCTCAATCAAAAGGTACTTCTTCATCATATAAATAATATCCACTTAAAACTTGATTTATATCTATCATTGCGTCGATAATGTAATAACAAATTCTATAGCTTCTAAAATAAAATTTCAATATAATATTATCTTATCTACATTCATTTTTCACAGAAATCATCAAGAGCCCGACTATAGAAAAGTCACCCAAAGTTCACGAAATAAAAGTTTCTGAAAATGACCTGCATTGGGAAGAGCTGAAGAAGGGATGCCTTCATAGAGAGTATCACTTATGTGATTTGGACTTTTCGGATCTCCGTGATGACTCTGATGATGAAATGTCATCACCAGCAGTGAACGCTGCTAGTGGTCCACCACCTCCTCCTCCTACAATGTTTCCCCCAATGGGATTACCTCCACCCCTTCCTGGTTGTTTTCCACTACCTATACCTAAGAATAATGTTCCTCTACCCCCAAATTCACTTGAACTATCAAATGAATCAGATAGTTCAACTATAAAGAAAAACAAGAAAACTGTTAAGTTGTTCTGGAAAGAGATTCAAGAAAACCCTACACCTATGGCTATACGCCCAAAGGTTGGGGGTTTTATATGGGATGACTTGCCAAATGTGACAGTTGATACAAATATGTTAGAACATTTATTCGAATCCAGGACCAATGACTTGATAATTAAGGTTAGCAATTCTTTTAATTGGCTGTTCACTAGGATTCTTATTCACAGGCACAGAATAAGTAAAGTAATCAATGCTTTGCATCACAAATAATAAAAATATATTTTCACGGTCAAACAAATGCATATTTTTTATGAGACTTTCTTACCGTAATACTGCCATTGGATCTTGAAAACTTTTTTTTTACTTTGTACTCCTCCAAATTCTATGACTCGACTCGACCAGTGAGCATTCACTCGACGCTGCTGATGTCTCGTTTGAATTGTGATCCTTCGGGTGACACTCTTATTTTTATTTACAATAATTACGAACACAAAGCGGAAACATTTTATTTTCAATATTTTGTGAGTTGTTATTAGATTGTGTATTTAAATTGAAAAGATAATTGGAAACATTATAATGTAGTATCAATATTTACTAATATGTACTTTTTCTTTTCCATGTCATTCTACGGTTATGCAGGAAGTAAGTATTTTGGAAACAAATTGTATTTATACGATATTAATAATCAGTTACTGTCTTCTGTTTGCTAAATTATTTATATTTACAGAAACTAATGGAACCAAAGAGAAATCTCATATTAGACGCGAAAAGGTCAAATGCGATTAATATTGCTATGAAGAAATTACCAACGCCACAAACTATTAAGGCAGCTATTATGAAGATGGACGCCACGGTCATTGGAAGGGAGGGTATTGAGAAGTTGCTGACAATGCTTCCAACAGAAGAAGAGAAAATCAAAATTCAAGAAGCACAGGTAACACTTAACATTATGTTAGGAAGAAGAGAGAAAATTCTTGCCTGTTATGAACAATTCAGACTAAAGTTATGCTATGGAGTCTTATAGCAATTTATATCAATTCATTGATTTCAGTACGCCAACCCTGATCTGCCTTTAGGCAGTGCTGAACAGTTTCTCCTCACTTTGGCTTCTATCAATGAACTGTCATCGCGACTAAAACTTTGGGTGTTCAAATTGGACTTTGACAATTTAGAGGTAAGATTTGAAGATATATTAGACGTTTCAGTTCTTACTAATTAATGTAGATATACAAGTTAAATGTGTGTAAATAATTACAGAAAGAAATCGCCGAACCCCTGATGGACCTCAAACAAGGAATAGAATTGTTGAAGGTCAACAAGACGTTCAAAGTGATCCTTTCAACTCTGAGGACTGTAGGAAACTATTTAAACGGCAATTACGCCAAAGGATTCCGCTTGGAATACCTGTCAAAGGTTGTCGAGGTGAAAGACACAGTCCACAAACATCCGCTGCTGTATCACATTTGTGAAACCATAATCGAAAAGTTCCCGGACAGCTCCGACTTTTTCAGTGAAGTTAGTTTTCTAACTTTTATTTTTACGACTATCAGTAGTGGAATATTATTGTATTGTATTAATAAATCAGTAAAAAGGATGTTAACAACATTATTATTATATACAGATTTAAAACGAACGAGTTTGAACATGCTTCATTTGTTATTATCTTTAATAGATAGTATCTGTTATTAAATACCCCATTGGATTACACCTGACTCAATAAATTTTCAGGTCGGTCCTGTGATCCGAGCGTCTAAGGTCGATTTCGATATTTTATCAGCGAATCTTCAGAAGGTTGAGTCTGATTGCAAGGCGTCATGGGATCATATGAAACGCGTTGCAAAACACGACGGGTCTCAGATATTTAAGACGAAGATCAACGAATTCCTTACAGATGCGGCTGAAAGAATCATTTTATTATCAGTTATTAAAAAAAGGGTCACGAACAGGTAAAGTAAATACGTATAACTTATCTATGCTAGGGTGCTGTTAATGCATCGCGAGGAGCCTTTTTAGGATACAACTAGCCGTTTGTTGAATTTAATTCCTAAATAAATTCAATATTCTGTTGTATACCTAATGTAAATGTTTGTGCCTCTGCGATTTCATGTGAAAATGTCTCGTGCTTTGCGATTTGTGCCCTTGCAATTTTATACTCATGTAATTGAATACAGATAGAACAAAAAAGGTTTTCTTTGTTACAGATTTAACAAATTCCTGCAGTACTTAGGAGTACCACTCTGCGACGTCCAAAAGACCAAACCAGCAGAATTTCTCAAGGTTATAGCCGAGTTTTCGCTAGAGTACAGGACGACAAGGGAAAGAGTTTTGCAGCAGTTGGAAAAGAAGGCAAATCACCGGGAGAGAAACAAGACTAGAGGCAAAATGATCATCGATGTATGTATGCTTAGCTGTATTACAGAACTGTGCAAACAAATTACCTAAATAATTTCATGTCAGTTACTCAATCGAGAATTTTATTTACTAATATAAACAATTTATCCAGGTGGGTAATTATTCATCCAAAAACGGCGATCATACAGCCGATAATGCTCTAAAGGAGCTTTTGAAGACTGATGCAGACACAGACAGTCTCACTGAAGGTCGCAGGAAGAGTCAGCCCAAAATCAGACGGAATCTAGTCAAGTGAGTATCTTCTTTGGATCGCCAAATTGGGCAAGAAATACTCCCTTTATATAATTATCAGCCAGCCAGGGGAGACCTGGCATTAAAATATAGGATCTAATTAAAGAGCTTTATTCTAATTAGCAGCGGCGATCTATCAGCAGATGAAGAAATATTAGAATCTTTGGCAAGGTCAGCGACCTTCAAGCGGAAGCCGATGGCGCGAGAACGCAGGAGGAACAGGATCTCCGACAGGAAGAACTGTAAGCAGAATTTCGTAAATTCTAGAATTTAATCTAAGGCATTGCGCAAACGTAGACACTTTTGTGTTTTGTGTGATATACAAGCTACCAGTGAATACCTATTTTATTTCCCATATTCAACATGAAATCTGCCACTCTCTCCACACAGACGTACACACTTTTTAAATCCAGTTACGTACAGTTAGTTATCTCCAATCGTTGTCAGTAGAAAACACAAGTAACATTAACCCTTTAAAATTTTACTACGCTGCGCATACGAATTATTTGCAGTTTGTGTCCTCAGTCAGTCTAAAAGATGGCAGTAGAATATCCGTAATCTTCTGTTCCATTTTCTGTATATTCGTTGTTACCAGTAATCAATAGTAGCAACCGGCAACTGTATCTTTACTATTTTCCTGTAGTGTGCCTTGTCGGTAAAATGTATCTACGTTTGTGGAAAGCCTAAAAGTGACAAATGCGATGAATAATGGTTTTATTACTTGGGGATGTGCGTGCGTATCTACTTTAATAAAAACTCTGATATGATCTTCTGATTAGTTGTTCACTATTCACTTCGCAGGTAAGCAAGGTTCATTGGATTCTGATTAACTATGTAATATGCGAATTTTCATGTTATGTGTGTAACTGCTGTGCGTCACGAGTGTAGTCAGGTTTAATTGGTTTCAGTGGCTATAATTTCAGGGGGGGGGATACTCGAAAAACTACTGTTGTTGAGGGACGTCAGAGAACGATCAAGCCATTTTAGTAGAAGGATTGGTTTTACCGAGACTAGTTGCTTCCAGTTACACCGTGTGAAGCTTCTTTTGTGTTCTAGATAATATCTCTTTTTTTTTTGTTTTGGGGCTAGGGACCGTTCTCCCAAAACACCTCTGACTACGCCCATGCTGTGCCCATTTTTTACCTTTTACCATAACTAACCGTTTTTCCATTATTGTGAATAATAATTATTGATTTAATAGAAATACGATTTATGAAGTAGGGAATAAAAAACACTCGTTATTGATAACTTTAAATCTCCTCAATAGCTACTAATCCAAAAAGAAGGAAAATGACATTAGAGGAGGAAAAGGTACTGAATTGTTTTGTCTTTGCCCATTCTTTTATTATTGGCTTCAGCTGGATTTCACCACTGAAAATCCGTTTAACTTAAACGAGGATTCACGTTTTACTCAATTCAATGCAATGAGCCAAACGTAGTAATGTAATTTAAATATAATCAATACGTTTACAGTCATCGGAGAAATCCAGCCTTAGAGAATTTGCACAGAGAAAAGCACCTATAGTCTATTCTATTCAAATAATTTAATCTTATATACTTGTTTGCACCTGTACACTTAAACACAAAAGTTAAGTATAAGTAATGTTAAGCATGTTAAACAATCGTTGCTTATTTCAAGTGAAACTTATTTAAGTTTAAGATTTTTTTTGCAACTTCAAGATTCTTGATTCTTGACTTTTCTTTAATTGTTATTATTTTTGTGTAACAGCGACCCATACAGTTTAGTAAAATGGGTGTTTCTGCAAAATAAACCTGTAAACAATATTTTAATGTTATTTCTTTTACAGTGAACAGGACTCTAGATGGGAACCAGTCCTGACCCGATGATCAGTCCCCGTCTTCGAGGTACGTACTATCTTAGTAAAATGGTATATAATGACAATAAAAGAAGTACCTACCTGCTTATAACAGTTCAATGGTTGATAATATCGATTTCGTGACAGTAATATACATTTATCCTCATAAAAAATAGAAAAAATGTAAGCAGATCATAGTATAATATATATATTATGAATAGTATAATAATATATATCACCTATACTATGATCTGCTTGCATTTTTTCTTTAATCCTTATTATTAATAGCGTAAAAGCTGTGTGTAATGTACTATTCCTTTACAGTAGGTAATTCTTCATTTTTATGTTTCAGCTCTCTGGAATACCGACGGTTTTAAAATGGCGATTTGCAACAGGACCCATCAACTTTAATAAAAATATGAATTTTAATATTTCTTAATGTCGTGATTTTGAATCTGAATGTAGTGTTTTACCACTTTTGACTGTCAAATTTCAATAGGAACTTTGACAGACCTCGGTGTTTTAAAAACTCTAAATGTTGTATTTATAGAATCTCACTCATAGTTGTAGCTTATCAACTTTTTGGATCGCGAATAGCCATGTAATGTAACATTTCAAATTTTATTTTGAGCATTGCGTTACAATACTACCTGTATGACTGACGAGCATTCGCTTGTAATGTAACATTAATGTTACAAGTTGTATCAAATAAACAAGACGGTGCACGCTTAATGCTCAGTTTTCATCCTTCACTGATTTAATGCTCAATCGTTACATCACAGTTCGTACACTGTAATGTTCGATATGCCTCCCTCTCCTATGGACGCTCGACTTTGTCCCGTCATCGCCAGAGGAGGGAGCGCCTTAGCGAGAACCTTGACATTCGTCAACCTAGTAATTTAATAGGTGTTCATTAGATATATTAGTAGATAAATGTGTAGTTCGTGCAGTCAATGTGGTGATTTTTCTTTTATTCAAGAAATAAAATAAATTATCATCGTTGTCTCGTAATTTAGTAGGTATCTGTTAAAATAAACCAAAAATTAAATAAAATGTATAAAATTGTAAGTTAAAGCATTTCATGTTAGGCAGAATGCTTAGAAATGTTTTTTCTACATGAAAAGTAGAAAAAACAGCATTTCTATTCTTGCATTTTTCTGTACGCTACGCTTTGGTGCAAGGGTCCGCCATGATTAGACATGTGAACAACTTTATTTATGCCCGAGTTAGCCAAAATAAGTATGATTGTATTAGTAAAATAAATTAGATGATCTCTGTTCGTTAGGAATCGATTTATCGGGCAAATGCAAATATAAATCAAAATGTTTGGATTATTTTGAGATTAGTGAAATTCTCCGTATTATTTTTAAGTCAAACACACCGAAATACTATTCATATTATATTGACTAGTTTATTATAATAGTACAATACAACGTACATTGATGAAGATGCGCAATGTAAGGCAATAAACATTGAAGTAAAATAATATATCAATGTAAAAACATTGGCAGCTATGTATTTGAAGATAATTTTAAAGTTGTCGTAGCTAAATTACATATTTCTATCACTAAAATAGTATTAAGCCAAACAGTTGACAGGAACCTCGGTGTGTTTTGCTCTTTTCCTATTTAAAAGAACGACTGCTATGTATGCCAATCTTTTAAGTGTATTTATGTAAATATCTCCTGTAAATAAACCTCTGGGGTGAGCACTACACTGCACTTTAAACTGTATTGTTTAATTAATGTCCCCGATATGTGGTGGTTTAGATTTTTATATCGAAGAGCAAATTTCGCGGGCGAGTTTTTGTAGCACTGACATAGGAAGCGGAAATGGGAGGGAATAGTGTTGTCCTATAAAAATGATGATTATGTAATAAAATGTGAGTTTGTGAAGTAAGTGTTAGAGTATACGTAATAAATTAAAATATGGATTATTCTCAATGGCGCAGCCAACCTCTTTCTATTGTTTTTTTTTATTTGAAGACTTTCAATATCTTGTGACTAGTGCTAAGCTCAGTGGATGAGGTAAAATATGTTCACTTTTAACTTTGTTCCTCGCTTATTCGAGTTTGATATGCATATAAGTAATTGAAAATGTTTATTACCACTTACTGATCCAGTTTTATGAATGTAATTATTGTGTCGTAATCGTTATATGTACCTATTGGACAATTCCTTTAATAAAATTTCCAAACTTTATTTTGAGTTTCACTTTGACCCTGTAACTACCTGTGAAATAAGCGATGACGTAAGATCATATAAAGTTCGATTAAGATATAGAAAAGAAAATCGAACTCGAGCGGGACTCGAACCTGCGATCTTTCCCTTACAGAGGGAATGCTCTGACCACTAAGCCACCGAGATCCAACCGAAGCAGATCCGAACTCCTCTATACATTTCTATATTTTAATCGATTTAAATAGTCAGCATAGCAAATGCTTTAAAATTTCATTCAATCATACAAAGTTGTTCCTGATTGACCTATCTATCTAGAGCAAATGGCCAGCTTAATTTGACCTAAGATCTACAGACTTTACCACCTAAACATGATCTACTAATGGGTGGTCACGACGGCCCACGTTCGATTGCTACATCAAATATCGCGGGTTCAATTCCCGCTTATTGCAAATATTTTGTTTATATGAAATAGGTACGTCTCTTGCTTAGATTTCTTTCTATCTTTGACATAATATGTTTATAAAAGAACTTAAGTAACGTTCTTCGTATTCTAGAACCAATATAACAAGATATGTTTTGGGTCTAGGCGCCGTTTAAATGTCCTAGAAAATTCATTTATGACTTTAAACAGTGGCGTGAAATACAATTGCAGATAAATCCAATGTGTGTATATGTACGCGTAGAATATATTTATGAAAGTAAACTATTGTGATTATGACTTAAACCTGCGATTGTTACCGTCCAGATATTCGGTAGTGAGCCATTCGTGAAAGTTCTTTGTTAGAGTAAGTTATAAAGAGCTAAACGAGTGTATTATGCATACAAAGATATTATGCTCCACTATCATTATTCTGCAACACTTACGTAAATTTCTAAACATTTCAATTAATTATTTTTCTTAATGTTTCATACTTTTTGTATTTGTTGTTTCTTTTCTTTCATGTACTTTCTTTTCAATGAAAAGTCTATAAATAAATAAAATAAATATAAAAAGTAGCTCTCTAAATATATATTTGCTTTAGAGACAGAATACTTGTAGACTATTAATAACCAGATACACCTCGAAAAAGTGCCTCGGAATCCAATGCTAGGGGGCTATCGACGGAATACGAGAGATAAATCTTTGGTAATGTCATGCCTCAAATCTGAGGACCCGAGACGGCGTACGGATTTAGTCGGTTCGAGTCCGACATAACAGCGGCAAAGGGAGAGGCTATCCGAACCGCTCTTCAAAAAAAGGGTTAAATATAATACAATTATTATATTGCAAATATTTGTATGCATGCACAGAGCGCGCTTGATTAAAATAGCCTGCACTTGTTACGATAGGGAAATATTTTTGGGACACTGGCAGTGTGGACGACTTGCAACAAATTCCAATTAAGTGGGGCACCCGACCTGAAGTAATTACTAGTTACAGTGATCCTATAGACTGCCCGGTCGTATACACACGCCTTTGAGCGAGTTCATTAGTTTAATCCAATCATCACCCTGATGGCGATTTCCCAGAAGCGTTAAAAGCATGCACTTCGGAGCCGGAGGTCCGCTTTTATCGTTTGGTATGTCAGCTTTCACAAAGCATTCAGTGGTTAATGTTATTTTTAAACACATCAAATGATAATGAAATGACAATCCATTCAGTAGTTCTCCGGTAAACTACGTAGAACCATAGTTTTGTAGCAAATGGACATCGCAGATAAAATGCAGGAGAGTTGACATCGCTGGTACGGTCACCTTTCATGGAGACCACCAGGTAACATGGGTTACAAATGTCTGGCCATGACGCCTCCGCAGGGTCCCGGTAGTATGAGGGGTAGACCAAAGTAGTTCTACCTGTAAATGGTCTCGTTGCCGGGGATGCCTAAGACCGTGCGAAGAGGAAGAGAATAGCTGGAAAAGGGATCCCGGATTTCGAGGTTAAATCCTCGGATACTACTGCTATGCAGATGATCTCCTTATTTTTTGAAGTGTATGGAAAGGAATGCTTGAATATGTGAAGCCTCTTAGTTATTTAATAAAATCTGTGTTCATTAAAAAACAGTTGTGCAGGTTTTGTTGTGTTTTGAGCTGAAGATAGTAAGGCTATGGTCACAGTGGATGAAATAATAATGTAATTATTTTGGTTGGGAATAATAATGCAAAGGATAGCAAATTATCCTATATTCGGGTGGCACAGTTATCTGAATATGCAGTCTTACTTACTAATTATATTATAAACTAGCCTTCCGCCCGAGGCTCCGCCAGCGTGTATCTCGGTTAACGCGACCTTTGCTCATATCTTCGGTTCTACTCAACCGATTGCGATCAAACAAACGTAAGATTTTAAGTCTGAGTAAGCCTTTTCTAACAAAAAAAACCGCATTAAAATCCGTCCAGTAGTTTTTGCGTCCATCGCGGACAAACAGACAAACAGGCAAACAGGCAAACAGGCAAACAGACAAACAGACAAACAGACAAACAGACAAACAGACAAACAGACAAACAGACAAACAGACAAACAGACAAACAGACAAACAGACAAACAGACAAACAGACAAACAGACAAACAGACAAACAGACAAACAGACAAACAGACAAACAGACAAACAGACAAACAGACAAACAGACAAACAGACAAACAGACAAACAGACAAACAGACAAACAGACAAACAGACAAACAGACAAACAGACAAACAGACAAACAGACAAACAGACAAACAGACAAACAGACAAACAGACAAACAGACAAACAGACAAACAGACAAACAGACAAACAGACAAACAGACAAACAGACAAACAGACAAACAGACAAACAGACAAACAGACAAACAGACAAACAGACAAACAGACAAACAGACAAACAGACAAACAGACAAACAGACAAACAGACAAACAGACAAACAGACAAACAGACAAACAGACAAACAGACAGGAAATTCAAAAAAAATAGTTTCGTGTTCAGTATCGTTAACATAACATAACCCAAGTATTTTTTTTTAAATATCTCCAATGTACAGACACGACCACTTTACAATTATATAATAGTATAGATATTAAAGTTTATGAAGATAATCTGCTATTACAAAGATTTGGATGAAAACTAACATATAGAGAGATCAGAACAGGTTCCTTAGGGGATAAGAAGCGAGAAAACTACACCACACGGAAGCAGCTGCGGACACCATCCAGTAAACAATAAACAAACGAAAAAATCAACTGATCAAAATAATGATCGAATGATCTATAATAAAAATGAGGTGGACATGTTTTCTTAATACTATTATAATGTTAAAAGTACATCACGTTGTATGGCAGAAGTTATTCCTTGTTTTCTCTCACACTCACTGATCACTTAGAATATGGTCTGGTGCGTTGATGTCTAATCAACGTAGTTTTTAGAGACCATTTTAAATACCAGTGCTATATTCACCTCATTCTTCTATCTCGAAAAATAATAATAACAATGAAATTTTAGGTATTGTAAACATTACAATTTTGGTAGCCACTCTCGAATTTACAGTTTTTACGGGACCGACTGCGGTCTGACTATCGAAACCCAGGGGGAATTGTGTTATTCTAATGTCAAGTGTGCAAGTGTAGTAGCTTCACGGCCCCGCCGGACCACCTGTACCATTAGTCAGTACCATTGATGGTAGGTACAATTGGCACTGATTTATCCCATTAGTACAATTGATTGTACAAATACGGCAAATATCGAAATTTGATAGTTGAATTGCAATCTAACCCCAACTGGATTGGGAAAAGACTACAAAGTAAGTACTACTTAAGGCCCCGAATCAGATTGGCATCGAAAAATCGATATTATCGAAACCGTTTTTCTTTTTAACTATAAAACCTGAAGATCTGGAATTTACATCCCTGCATACTACAGGATATACAGAGTAACTTCACCTTTTCATAAATTCAATAAAAAAGGAGGAAATAGTTGAAAAGAGGCTCTGAACATCACTCTACTCTTTCTTATGAAACCAAATATTTTCTACAATATGTATCAAAATAATCTAAAATTTCAGATATATGTTAAAGGAGTTTATTAGCATGACGTGACCTTCTTAGTTTGTAATCGTCCCCTATAAAATTATCTATTAAAATTAGTTTTACTGATTTTTACGGCTGAAAAACGAGCGAATGACCTTGAGCATTTGTATGGTCAAAGTCATTCGCGTATGTAATCACCTTAAGTAGGTACAATAATGTGTAGATACCGCAATTAACTTAGAGGAATCTGAATCTTTTTTCTAATATCAAGGTTCCCTGTCAAAGTTTGTACAATGGTAAGTAGAAGTAAATA
Organism: Eilema depressum; assembly: GCA_914767945.1. Lineage (NCBI taxonomy): Eukaryota > Metazoa > Arthropoda > Insecta > Lepidoptera > Erebidae > Eilema > Eilema depressum. Next base: position 24,755,493 of record OU612012.1, read on the forward strand.
ATAAAGCCTACTCGCTTCCCGCTGTCTTATGTACTCTCGCGCAGCCTTACGAGCATAGGGGCAGGCTCGGTGCCGCGGGGACCAGCAGTACCGCGATAGACTCCATCTTGAATGCGCGTGCGCCGAAGTGCGGTTATTAGTGTTGTGATTATTTCCATGTTTTATCCAGGTTAGTTTCACACTATTTACTTGTTCTTTATGAACATAAGTGATGTTTTATTTCGTTTTTCTTTAGTTTTAATATTTTTTTTCTACAATGTGCTACACGTTGAACCGGTTGGGTAATAAGATACTTTTACGGCTCGACCGAGTTAGTCAACTACTGGGTTTTAAGTTCGCTATATTTACTTATGTACAATTGTAAGACAATTTCTTAATGTGGTACCGTTTTGATGCATATAAAATGGCCTTTTACACTTTTTATTGTGTCTTTAATGCTTTATAGTGCGAAGGTGAGATTAGGAGGTGACTGTACGATATATTCATTATTATATACGGTAAACGTATACAGATGCACTTATATACTTACATTAGTTGCGTTTAAAGCTATTTTTTTTAAGAAAACTGTAAGAATATTTTTTTTAATAATAGGTAACTTACATATTTTTGCAATAGTGTACTACTTTAATCACTTATAGTACCTACCTACGAAAGTAAAATTGTGTAAGAAGTGTGACGGCATACTCGTATAATTTTGAACCAAAACGAATACAGTTGCTTATTGCTTGTAGCTTTTTTAGATGTACCTAGGCAGTGTCTATCGTTCTAAAAACTGTTTTTGTAGCTAACTGCACTTGTGGAATTGCAGCCTCTAGACCTAGACTATAACTACCTATCTACGTATCGATGGTCAAGAAACTAGATTAGACACTGAGATAAGTACCTTAAGTGTTGTGAGTGCAATACCTGAGTGAGATCCGACTCGTGAGTCACCGCTTGTTGCAAGTTTCACCGGATTCAGATAAGCCGTTTCGCAGCGATTGGGTAACAAACGTTTAAGCACGCTTTCTGATCCTACTAGTCTACATGTTTTATTAGCTAAACGCAATCTCGATAGCTTCTGAAATGCATATCGAGGACAAGTAATCATGTTAATAGCTTATGTAGTGCAGAAACTATAACTAGGTAGGAATGCTCATGAAGCATTTATATCTATACTTAGCTGTGCCTGCGACTTCGTCTGTGTGACCTAGTGTGACTTATGACTTTATACGTAGGCCTTTATACGTAAACAGATTTATCTGCGGATGTTAGCGATGGACGCGTCTACCGAAGTGTGGATGGGATGATTTGCTCGTCTGACTTACTTATCTACTTGGTAGGTATTTAACGTTAAATACCTACCAGACGAGGAAGTCGTTTCCGACCTTTATGATCTGTACAGTAGGCCAACGTTGAAACAGTCGCAGTTTCAGTGCAATCAGTTCCTTGAAACATATTTACCCGAAGACGATAATTACGAAATTTTTTGTTTCTGCTTAAACCCTACCGTAAGAAATTCGAAGTGACTTCATAGTAGGTACCTGCCAACATAGCTAAATGCTACGTCTCTTGTTCGAATTTCGTGCGGCCCTTAAATTTTGGATGTTCCATAGTAGCCCCCCAGAGTCAAAGAACAAGATAGAACTAGTAGTAATATTGCGCAACGAAAGAGCACATGCGTTGTCGCTAAATAGTGGTCTTGCGCGACATATTTTTTATACCATGTAGCCATTGGAGTAAGTAATAGGAATACATAGATCTTCATAGAAATCATTATCGGCGAACACCATTATCGATCCAGTGGATTAAGGTATCAATTAGAACTGACCGCATAGCAGAATATTTTAACTGTTTATTAATTTTTAAATTATGACCAGCGAGTCACCGGAAGTTAATTTCTATTTTCTCATGATATCTAACTTATAATACATCTCTGGCATGTGAGTCTTCGTACCTTTTGACTTGCTTTAGCCTTCCGCCGATATTAGCAAAAATAATAAACAGAAGATCAAAATTTAGTGCTACTTATTTTGCTAATAAAATATTAAAATGTAGCAAAAAATTATGCGAACTTTAAGATGACCTTTGCTAAAGACACCAAATCTTTATTCAAATTTCGAATGTCAGCGACTCATTTGACAAACAAAGAAGTATTCTATTCCAAATATTTTAGTTGAATTCCATAAAATGTCAGATTAGATTTTTTTCTTTTGTAAGTCGACTGTATTATTTTTATATTTTAGTATTTTTTTATATGTCTTATTAAGTATTTGAAGTGAACTTTCAGCATCAGCCAATTCAAGTTTAGAGAAAGAGTTTTCTTTTAACTTCTAAATCCTTATGTTAGGGATATTGCTTTATATCCCTTGATGGTCAGCGTTCAAGGCACTAAAAAAAACATCGTACATACCTCCAAAAGTGCCCGATTGATGATAGGTAATGAGCTCACCCCTATTACGTAAATTAAAAAAATGCGCGGAAATATGGGCGTAGAACTTCACTACCTACTCCCCTCTGATAGAGTTGAATACACACATTTTCACAAAACTATACTGCGATTGAACGAATACCACATCAAACATAGCTTACCTACTTCTACCGAAATGTAATGGTTAATCTGTTTCAGGCATTGAATTCAATACAATAGATATTCGGGAAACAAGCTTGTTTGTTTCAAATAGTACTATAGGTATCAGTTTTGGGAACATTTATTTACACTGAGCCCTTATTCGGCTTGATCAACCGTAACCAAGTGCGTTCGTATTGGCCGACACATTTAAATCAGTTTACTTTTGCTCCCGTTCTATCTTTTAAGTTAACCAAGTAAAATCCACCGTCTAGTCTTGTTACGACTGCGTTTAAAATTAATAAAATTGGCAATTAGAATAATTGCCCAAACAGGCCTACCGATTATAGCTGATTCTTTCATGCCCTTCTTCAAACTATTTCAACCCTACAACATAATCCTATTTTATCGATACTCAACTGCCCTTCTTCAGATCATTTCAACACTACAACATTGTACTATTTTATCGATACTCAACCGCCCTTCATCAGACCATTTCAACACTACAACATAATCCTATTTTATCGATACTCAACTGCCCTTATTCAGACTATTTGAATACTACAATATACAGTAATCCTATCGATACTCGACTAGCTGGATGTAAACAAAAGAGAGCTTTGGTTTGGAACGGGTGTCGGTGACAACTCTTACAGGTAGGAAATTACCAACTGTGTGAAGTGAAAAGCCACGTCGCGTCCGCTTGCTCGACATTTCAAACGGATAATGCCGCGATTCCTCCTTTCCTTCCCTCCGCGGAATCCTCCTTTTGCGTAGTACCTACTGTAAACTGAAGTTACTTTGGAGTTATGTTAGTAACCCAGGTTACTTTGGCACAATATTTAAAATATTACACATTATTTATTCAAGTTTAATATTTACATGATTTACATAATATTAACAATAAACCTAAAAAAATAAGGACTACATATTAACCATTAAAAATTAAAGTTAGAACGCGTCGTGAAATTCCATTTTTTAAATTATTTTTTTAATAATAAACAATTATAACTTTACAGTCAAATTTCAGCCAAATCCATCTAACCTTATGTGGTCATACTAAATAGGTGTCCTTACAAACCTTTAGGATGAAAAGTAAAGAATAAGATAATTGCTCCATTATGGTACTTCCAAGTTTATAGTAAACAATAGTAACTAATTAATTATGATGATAGCAATTACCTACGTTACTATTGATATTTGAAAAACTGGTTCTAGACTTAAGGTCGTATTGAAGGAGCTAAAGTCAAGAATAAATCAAACTCTTTTCAATTCTCAACCGTTTTCTTAGCTCATTAACTTATATTATTATAACTACCTTGTAAAACTTAGGATGATAATCTTGACAGCTCAAGTTTATGTCGTCAAATGTAGGTACATCATACTTCATTGATACATAAACCTCCATAGTGATGTGCCAAGAGCATATTACATAGTTAGTTTGTTTTGTATTATAATCCTCATAAAATACATCATAAACCACGTAACTATCGATTCCACGTTTTATGAGAATATTATAGTGAATATACTTAGTCATAAATACGATAGTTGAACAATTTTATTAAAACTCGCGGCTCCACCTGCGTTGAATTCTGCTCCCGTTCATCGCTGATAGTAGCGTCATGTTGATACATTGTTAATGTAGCTTTCTAACAGCGAAAGAATTGTTGAAATCGGTGTAGTAATTTTTGAGTTTATACAAAAATACAAATCTTTCCTCTTTATAATATTAGTACCTATAGAAGTATTGATTATAGATACACTCCTCCCATTTATACCTACATAATCTTATTGCTAGCTTTTATTTTATATGTTACCTACATGCTGAAACAAAACTACCTACCAGAAGCCGATATTATAAGTAATGAATTAAAAACAAATATTTACATATCTTAATGGCGAAGGGTGAAAATTTTAATTCCGGTGGAAATAATCTTATCTCGATCTAGTTTGTCATGCACCATGCGTTCAATTGAAAAGCCGGCAGGCATCGTGTTATAGGGACCCCTCGGAACTGGTAGGATGTAAATGAGCCATTGTATCTAATTATTAAATATCTACACTTTTCTTATCCGCCTTCGAGCAACAAAATTATTTAATTTCTTCATCTGTTAATAATCCGCGAGCTAGCATCATTTTTTGGGTAGGTACATGCTTGAAGCAAGCTAAAAACTTGTAAGTCACATCTGTAATTAGCCAATTGATTTTGAATTAGCCAAATGAGCGCGTTTGAGAGTTCGTTAACGCAACATTAAGCTATAAATTACTCGCAAAATTAAACTACATCATATAAAAATTGCATATTGCCTCTAACATGTTTTTGGAGATATTTTGAATTTTTAATATTTTTAAAAATTAAGGGATGATTTAGTCCCTTAACTCGCCAGTCAGGTCCGCATCTTCGTATTGGGGTATAATAGGAGAAGTGTGCGACAAGTTTTCAGCTTGCCTTAAGCATGTACCCAAAAAATGGTACCAGCTCTCGGACTATAAGATTCCTTGACAAATATCGATAGTATGCGTAATCTTAATTCTCTCAAATAGATCAAATCAAATTATTGATTAAGACGACCTCGTAAAAGTTCTTGACGGTAGTTCTCCTTGAACTAATTTAATTTAAAAAGTGCCTACCAGTTGAAGAGATCTTAATTCTTACATCAAACTTATATTACTCGTAAAATGGTCTGCAACCCGTTTTTTCCGATTTTATTATAATGCTTATCTTATTCACAATTGCATAGATTTTTTGGGCAGAATCCTAATTCATTCCTAAAGTAAAATTAGCCTTAGCTACAACTTATAGTATCAGCTATCTACCAGTGAAACCCCTGTCAAAATCGTTTCAACTGCTCCTGCAATTCACAGAAACGTACAGGCCGATATAAGTAAAAAAATGTTTTTTCAGCATTAGTAGGCATACCTACTTACGAGTATAATGCCTCTCCTAATGTAGTTATGCAATAACACCCCATAAGCTTTATACAAAGTGGTATAAACGTTAACACATTTTTTTTTACCAAATTCTAATAATGTCATGACGTCAGTCAACGTAAACAGACAGCCTATTTTCGCAAAAATGTAAAATACGTTTTCAAATAAATGTTAAACTTTTTAACTTTTGTTCGAAATCGCGATTTTTATTTATTTACTAAAATAGATACAGCGTAGTTTCCTCTCTATCGGTCGTAGCTAAAAATGCTTATAGTTACCTATTACTAAGGCAGCAAACAGACAAATGTTTCTAGTTGCATACGCAATAATAGAAGTATCACCAAGGAGCTACTGATTGCAAACAGCAACGGATTATACAACATTATGCGTGTACTGATAACTGTGGAAGCCACACCGCACATAATTTTAACGGGAAATCCCGTTAACCTCCTGCAATGCAAAGAAAGAGGGGCGGCTCTACCAATTTTTCAATATTGAAACAAAAAGGTGTGTTTTTTAATCTATCTTCATACCTACTTACCGAAGTACTATAGATACCTATATAATGTAGTATAGAGCTTTCTCCTTTAGAGGTAAGCAGTGGAGAAAGTCAAGGCGCTGGGTCTCACAATGAAAAGGAAAATGTAGTGTGTAAAGTCGATGAAAATGTTGTTAATGCTGGATGGGTTGAATGTGAGGAGAGGTGTCATCTTAATGAAAATTTTAATGAAAAGGAAAATATAGTGTATAAAGTCGATGAAAATGTTGTTAATTTAAATGAAAATGTTGTTAATGCTAGATGGGTTGAATGTGAGGAGAGATGTCATCTCAATGAAAATCTTAATGAAAAGGAAAATGTAGTGTGTAAAGTCGATGAAAATGTTGTTAATGTAAATTAAAATGTTGTTAATGTAAATTAAAATGTTGTTAATGCTGGATGGGTTGAATGTGAGGAGAGGTGTCCATCATAGAGTGACACCAAAATGGATGGAGGAATACGTATGTACTATGCGGATTAATCCTAAAGAGGAGGATTATGTCGGTTCCTGAACGTGCTATCACCCTGATAACTCTTTCAGGAATCCACAACACTAACAGATTATTGTTTCAATTCTGTTGGGTCTAAAACACGTTTGTTGAAACAATCTTTATAAAAGGATGCAGTGACGACAGCCTGCAATGCCACTTCTATCAATCAATCTGACTGAACGTGCGCTGAACATAGCAAACATATTACATAACAAGTTTCTCTTCTAATCAAGCTTGTATTATGATGCCAAAGAACATCACGTCCTACCGATTTAGGAACACAAAAGTAATCCATTTATTTATTAAATGGCAATAGATACGCTTAAATAACAATATCAAAGATACAACACAGTAAATAAACTTAATACGGTCTGAAGTAGCCATAACATGCTATCATAATGCTGCATTTCTATTTTTGAGATTTTGAAGAGGTAAGTTTAAGTGATAAAAAATACATAAAAAAATTAAATCACGAAAGTGTACTTTAATTAACTCAATCTTAATTAATATCAGTTAAATGAGGGGATTAAACCAGCTAATCTTTTACATTTACCGAAACCGAAACTGTAATCAGATTAATTAATGCAAAACAAACTTAGAAAAAGTCTGTGATTAATTTCAATAATCCTTGACAATGAATGAAGGCAAAAACAAAGGTGTAACAGTTCACATGCGCGTATGAATGGTGACGTCTCACGGCGTAGCGCACATCCGGTAGTTTCGTCTAGACGCGTGGAACAAGATACAAAAGACAGCGATTGAGACCGCCGCTATTCTCACTTTTAACTGTATTGCTACACAGCAGCAACGAAATAAATAAAGAAAATGATTCATTAAAAATTTACTACATAGCTAGCGGTAGGTTCACCTGTTAATAGACGGACCAGACTCTGTCGCCGGCTTCAGGAACTCTTAAAATTGGGCGGTTAGGCTGCAGTCGCTTCCGTAAAAGCTAAGATTGATAGAGAGATATAAAGAAATTAAGTTTATTAAGGACACGTACACCTTCTCTACCGGAATATAAGGCACATTAGAAGGAGAAGCCTAGAGAGCTAATCCTGGGCTTCAAAGCAGAAGCTTCTAACCAGGTGGTAATGTGAGTGCCGAATCCTTGTTACTCCGCCCTCTCTTGTAAATTGCGCCATACTGCTGCCTACACATATGCAGTGGAGAGCTGAACAAGTGGGTCGCCAGCACCGGACGTCACAGTTTCCTTGACTTTCATTGAACGAGTAAACAACGAGAAAAGCTACGCTTTCATTGATATGTCTACTGATATTCAGATTACGCGTACCTACGCGATATTTAAATTAGAGTAATAACATTACGACACTGACAGCACAATGGTTCATGTTCTACTTCTTCATCCTAGCGTTAATCCCAGTCGTGTCCGAAGCTTTAATCTCAGAGTCTGGGGTCCGTTTTACCAGTCTTAACTACGGATTTCGTTGGATTTCGATATTTTCCGTGAACGTTCGAGACAACGAAGCATTGCGATTGGCAGTCTTGACACACACCCAGGTTCACAGTAGGCAGGCGGCCAATTGATTGATTGTTGGACTTTTTAGGGCTCCAACTACTCGTATTCTACAAAAATTCGTACGGCAACCAGGACCAACGGCTTTACGCGCTCCCCGAAGCACGGAGGAATTTCAGAATGTTAAGAATGGTCACCCATCCTAAGACTGACCTGCCCAATATTGTTGCTGCGAATTGTTAGCTCCGAAGATTCTTAAAGACGTAACAATAACAGGCTTATTTATGTTTATGCTTCATAGGTACATTGTTTTGAGCAGTGTTTCGCGATTTCACCCGTGCCAAGGCAGCCACATCCTTTGTTTCTTTTTTTCATGGCTATGAACCAACTAAAGGCTCCCAAAAAGTGGCACTCCGGAGAACCGACAGAAGTGAAAACTTGGCCAATATTCGTAGAAAAGAATTGTCACAATTTGTCAAAGCAGGTGTCAGTAACGGTGTCGCGAGTTCCAAGTTTTTTTCCTATCTCAAAAAATGTTTTACGGATACCTTCCAAGTGCGAGTCAGACCGGTGTTGAAGGGTTCCGTAATATTACCTAGCGTCCCTTAAAATCTAGTTTGTTGCTCCTATATATTTATTTTATTCTGTTCTTAATATTTGTTGTTTAAGCGGCAACAGAAATAATCTGTGAAAATTTCAACTGTCTACCTATCACGGTTCGAGAGGTTACCGGAAACACGAGTTATTTCAATTAAACTACTCTTCAAATAAACAGAAAAAAATATAACACGAGTTATATTAAAATTATTACAGGGTTTATTAAAAGTATTACAGGTAGGTATTACATAACTTAGAGACGCGCCAGTCTTTAAATATTAAACATTAATTTAAAAATTAATGTTGAATGTTCTAGACATAGTTATCATGCCGAACATCGGAACATAATGGCCATGAATATATTTAGTTCCTGTATTAGGTCATCAGTTATCGTACATTTAATTTACTTGACTCGTAAGTTTCCTTTTTGGGGAGTTTCGATTATTTTATTGATTTATAAGATTCAGAAATAGTCGATTTAATCATTATTAGTTGTAGGCACCCGTGACTTAGTCCAGGTGTAAATTATTTTCTGACTTTTTCTAAAATAATAAATAAAAGAAGAACATAAACCATTACTACTGGTAACTCTCCTGGTCTGGCTGCAATGTGTCGATATCGCCCAATATCGCTATTAGGTTGTGGAGGTCAAATGGCAGTGGTTTTACAGAAAATATCAAAAGATCGTTACAAAATCAGACCGAGACCGCACTCCAAGTGAGTTGGGAAAAGACTCGTAAACAAAACTAAATATTTAAAAGCACACACACAAGGTTTTGGTTTAGGTAAACTACACTTACATGGCTCCCGGCGGAGCAGAATTTCTGATTAAATCAGAAATTCTATGTATGTATATATATATATGGTCTTTATGATGGAAATATGTGCGCAGAAACATAAAAAAATATAAAAACATTCTCCATCCTCTTTTTTAAAGTCGGTTAAAAATTCAACCGTAATCACTAATTATAATGATAGAAAAAAACGATGGAGGTTTCACATTCAATTTATACTGTGAAAATAAGGAGGCCAAAAATATTATTAGAAATGTCAAACTGTGTCAGTTACACGCATGCAGAATAAAACAGAGGTCGTTAACCTGTCACCACGGAGTTATCCGTTACCTACACTTGACTTTTAAATGTAGTATTTTCTGTTATTACCTACAGTCAGGGTGTATTTGACCGTTACTTTTAATGTACCTACCTATTTTGATAAGTTGCAGCAAGTATGGGAGCTGAAATACAATTTAGGAATGTGAAACGTTGCATTATGATTTGATTAGTGACGGAATTTGACATTTATAACTGTTATATATCTGCAAACTTAAATGTCAAATCTGTCAATTAATTCGCAAAACTGTCATTCAAGTGCACTTTCCATTGAAAACATAAGCCAATAAGTAAAAGAACTCTTATGCAAAGAATTATTTTTTTAACACACGGATTAAACTTCACTTCCACACTTTATATTGTACTTACCAATAAAATTCTTAATTTATTCTCGGTGAGATTCATTCTCAATGAGAATAAAATAACATTTAAGAACTCGAATATTTAAAGTCTAGGATAATAATATCAGCCAATTTATAAGTAGTCAATCTACCACCAATAATTCTTAATTTATTCTTGGTAAGATTCGAATGAATCTCACCGAGAATAAATCTTCTAGAAAAAATAACATTTAAGAACTCGAATATTTAAAGTCTAGGATAATATCAACCGATTAATAAGTACCTACTTAATCCAAACTAGGTAAATGCGTAAATGTCAGTTGCAAACTATGTTTCACAATCGAAAGCGGTCACTTTCAGTTTTTTTTAACAGTTTATACTTAATTTATATCTTAAATAACGTGAATAATTTTCGGGGCTACTTAGTATCTAGTGTATTAAATAATGATAATGTTTAAACTTAATTAGAATAATTATTTATATGTATATATATCCAAGTATATGCGTAGAAAAAAATATAATTTTACTAAGCAACTTCACCCGTAATCGACAAGATTTATTGAAGAGTTCAAATTGATTCAAAGTTTAATGATAATAGTAAGAAGCTTCTTCTTTTGTTCCTGTGAAATCTCCCTCAAGCCTCACCTGACCTTAGATAACGATTAAGTGAGAATGGCGGACAATCGGACTCGGGCCGATTAAAACCGCACGGTGTTTCGTCTCATCTGCCCATACTCTGAATTGTAACCTTGCCCTCAATTCTAATGCTTACTGGTCGTTTTCAAAACAAAAGTAATGAGCTCAAACTCGAATGGTTTTCACTTGTAAAACTTTCGAGTTTATTTCATGCCCATTTGTTTTATTTAATGTTAAGTGAGGCAACTCTCCAGTGTCCCCTAACCATCATCAGAGATGATGAATGGTATCAAATTATTGTTTTCATTTTGGTTTTGCACACATACAAAATTTCCAATCGACAGCTTTAGTAGAAGTAGGTTGAAATCGACTTCCAAGATTGTATTACATAATCACAGGTAGGCACACATATCTAGGTAATCGAGGCGTGTTGAAAAATAATAAGAGTATAGTTGTTTGTGCGTAGTAGAGTAATTAACCGGTAGGTAATTATCAATTTAATTAAATATCTACGGATCTTAAAATCTAAAATAGTAATCTTAAAATAGCTTTTCGATTTGCAATGCCATAGAAGCAATTGTTTTAATAGAAAAAGAACCATAAATAGGATATAATCTATATTTCAAACAGTTCTCGAGACAAATTAGAAATATATAATTGAGTCATTGTTTAGCAATATTATTGTCTGGGTGTGAAACACAGAACTATCACGAGATTGTCAACTCTGTGTAAACAGAACTTCATCGTCATACTTCATCAAGTTTTAAGCAAAGGGCAGCACTATTACTACTTAAATAATCTTCTAACATATCTAAATACAACTTAAGACCTAATGAAATGAGTTCACATACACCTAGTTACTTAATTTCACCACAATTACAGATAAGACAGACAGTTGTTGCAGTATTGACACACATGACGCAACGCAAGCGCAATTGTCGTTATCTCGAACTGTGTAAGCTACGAAAATATTCGAAAGCTATCGAAAATATTTCCGGAGAATCATATATTAAGTTTCGCATAATTTAATTCCGAATTGATTAGAAGCTTAGAGTATAAATTATATTATTATATAGAGCGCGTGTATCACTCAGGTCTTTGGCGCTGAGTGTTATCAGATTCTTTGCGATGGTATAGCGCACCTATAGTGACGTTTCATGCATTACCGAAAATATCAATAGATGCACTCTTTAATGTAGTTTATTGTTATGAAGTTTTTTGTTCGATTTGATATGCATGGATAAAATTAAAGCCGAAATACAAAAAAATGGCGTCATTTTGCGTATTAAAAAAACAATTATTACTACAAATATATGACGTTGTATAAAATTTTGATTTAACATATCGAATTAAATATTACTTGCGAAGTCATTTTGATGGGTATTATTTTGCTACTGATTGAGGTTGAGCCAGGAGCCTCGGTACTGTTCGTACCCGTGATAGCAGTTCATACTTGTAAGGCGCGCTCTATAGCAATGTATACTCTAAGATAAGAAGATATTGCGCTTTTTATTGGTAAATGTACTGTTTGTCTTGGAAGTATTACACCATTTGTGTTTCTTATTACAAGAAACAAAATTGTTAGGTTCCCATGTAATTACACATGTACCTAACATATGGCTTGGTCAAAACTTTGGAAATTTTTTGGCCTCAGTATTTTACACAGTATTTCATTTTGTGCTTTCTTTTCTACGAAAAAATCGAAACTTTCTATGGACAGACAATCAATAATTGACTTTTATATACACCTCTATTACGTTTTGTAATTTGTGTATTGGAAAGGACTGGCCTAGTTAAAACCCGATCAACTTAATCGACCAATCTGCTGTGCCTACCGAATAGAACTCGAACCAGTTTATCAAAGGGAATTATGTCTTATTTGATCAACCGCATAGTTGTACCGTTAGGAAGAATAACGTTGATCGGTTAGTATTGATCAGATCAGTTGATCGGAGCTTTCCCCCCAGGCCCTGTTGCTTTGCGAACCAGCATCGTGACTGTATCTCACTAGGGAAAATCCATTCATGCACCAAACTAAGGTAGTTAAGGTATGATTCCGAAGCAGTCCGCATTCGACAAGACGCATGCAGCAGATACAGCGTAGCCATGACTTGTTAAACTCCGATACGGATAAAGGAGACCATTGAGAAGCCGCAATGAATTCCGCGCAACTGCTGCGTGCGTCGCGTCGGCAGTTGTTGTATGGACAAGAAAAACTGGACTCAAATGTATGAAGGTTAGACAAAGATGAAAACACAGTTTTGACAAGTTTAAGTTTTGTGTGTATTGTGTATTAACCCCATCAACAACCTTAGGGCCAAGTCACCTCCTTGCAAGCCGATGCACCTGCTGATTGACGGACTAAGCTCCTGCGTAGGCTTTCCTCTCGGGATTGGAAGGTCAAGCCGCATAAGCCAAATTTCAAGGAAGAGACAGAGAAACGGACCCCAGACTCAGAGATGAAAGCCTCTGATGCTAGGTAGGATAGCTAGGTAATGATGATGATGAAACTAGTGTTGTAACAACATCGCTAACCACCGTTAGCACAGCTTCCAATTCGTAAACAATTGATACCGGATTCTCCAAGTGAATAATTCGAACATTACATGTTCTCGCTCAATTAAACTTTACGGTACTCGCCGTGTGGATACATGTGCCCGTTCCGAGTACCTACGCGCCGTGCACGCTCAAATAGATGTGCTTGCGCACGCTCGAACAGTAATGCCAACTCCGGGGATTTTTCCCTAAATTTGTTGAGAAAAAAGTGTATATGTACGGAATTTTTAAAGGGTAAACATTTTCGGCGCCTATTTTGAGGGATGACGATTTTTTAAATTACTCAGTATGCCTGTCATATTATTGAAAATAAAAAAAAAATTGAAAAAAATAAAATAGGAAAAGTAACTTACTAAAATCAAACGATGTGTGTATATAAAGTAAGTTCCTTATAACTTTATTCTTAACAAAAAGTATTACCAAATAAATATTAGAAGTACTTTTTTACCTAGACTGTTAATTTAACCTAGAATTGTAATTTTCAATAACGATTCGGTGAACTTCAACCAATGGACCAATGCCACTATTAATTCAACATCTGCCACTATTTTGGGCCCACATACAAATGAACTTAAATACAAAACGTTCACTAAAGTCACGATGACTCGCACAAAGAACAAACGCGCACAGAAGCATTGCTGTCAAACAACTACAAATAGAAGCATACATTATTATGTTATTATGCTGACATGGCATGAAGATTTATTATTTATCTTCAAGCTTAGTGATGTTTAGCGCAAGCAGAATGTATTTTTAAAGCACTTTTACTTATTAAACTTAAGTTGTCGTCCGAATTTTATGGTAATCACGTGAGTTACGATTAGTTAGTTATCCTCTCCTGACCTTATCTATGTCTGTATAATCTTAGGTTTTACGGAGGCTACTGCGGCTCTAGCGCAGAGTTTTGTCTCGGGGTTGGGAGGTCCGATGGCAGTCGCTACCCGAAAAACCGTGATACCGAAATATACCTATCAAAAACAAGAATGGATACTTAACCGTGACCCTCAAGAACCTTTTCCAGCGATATAAAGTAGCCTACGTATTAAGACTGTAATCTATTATCTGCATATAGACGCATTCTCCCGATTGCATCCGTGGCCAAGATGACCTCGGAGCTCGGGGTCCGCCCGTAACACTGTAGGTAATCTATATCTATGTATTTACGCACTGGGCTCTGGCACAGGTTTCCCTCTTGAAGTAGAAGGTCAGAAGCTCCCATAAAAACCGTAGATATAAGCCAAATCAAAAGGAGGAGAGGGCTAAGCCAAAAGGAGAGGGCCTTATAGTTTTTGTTTTTCCAAACCTGCTATCGGCATATATGCAAAGTAATGACCTAAACTCCTGTAACTTCACGCTCTACAGAAAAAACGTCAAAAAACATATAAAGAAAATCAAGAACACTGTCCAGGAATAGAACTTGGTACCTCACATTCAGCTAACACGCCTGTACCTTCTAAAGGATGGTCAACTACCACCTAAAACGGTGACGTCATTAAATAGGCTCCTACTCAAGTACGAGAGTAACCATTTTCTCTCACTCCACTGGAAATCTTATTGTGTGTGTTGCAACAATGGAAAATGCAAAGTAAATTGTAACGATTGAATGTAATCTCGTTTTTATTCACTTTCACATTGAATGTGCATGTTGTTAAGTGATGACAATTGTATAATGTTGGCATGATACTGTCGGAAGTTTACACAAATATTGAGATTAAACACTTTTCACGCATTCTATCACGAATCATTTTGAATTGATCCCGATATTGGTTGCTTTCAACACCCATCCGTGGCCGTAGCTGCCAAATTATGGTAACGATATCGATGAACGTTATGTGAATTTATATATTTTTTAGTTACTAGAAGTGATAACTTTTAATTATCTCTCAAATTATTAAACGGATTTAATATTCTATTGTGCCTAGAAGCTTCAACTTTTCCATATTTCAATTTAAAAAAAAGCAAAAATGGGTCTATATAATTATGGTAAAAAGGAGGTGCATTGTCTCCCCTGTCCAGAGGAATTACTAGGGGACACATGACCCGTCGCCGTCAGTGGATCACAACAATCTCTAGTGTATATTTTTTAAGCTGTTGGCCCCCAAAATAAAACAAATAAACAAAAAAATATATATATTTAATAAAGTAGTTACTAGTATATTTACATCCTAATTATTATTTTATCCTACTGCAAAGTACTCTCAATAGTATCATTCAATAGTGCGACAAACGTAATGATCCGAATAAATCCACTTAATCCCTATCAACACAACGTGCTTCAGCGAGCTTTCATTCCCGTATTGAACAAATATGTTCACTAACAGGGATTAAGCACGACAACACGTGTACTGAACAAATAATTTACGCCACGAATAACATACAGTTTTATAGATAACTCGGCAAATCCGGTAAACATTGTTCATCATATGAAGTATCGAAGAAATTGAACGTACCTAAGTATAAAAATGCTAAATGAAATGTCAGGTTCAGGTCTCAGTCTTGACTTAAGGACTATTGACAGCGGGGACCGACTTTTGACGTGCCCTCTGAAGCACGTACCCGCTCAAATGAAATGCCACTAAACGGTCACCCATCCTGATGACAACCACATTTGGGTACCTCACTGATCGTTTACCGCAGAGTGAGCGCACACAGCCACAACCGCTTCAATTGCGGTTAAAATACTCGTATATTGTTCATACGAAAATATTTTTTGGGGCACGTGGACCTAAACTCTGTCTAAAATGTGTTCTATCCACCTCAAAAGACACACAGGAAACGTGTACTTCGCGAGTATGTGTTTCCTGGATGTCTTTTGAAGATAGCACGAGGTGCTACCGCGGTGGAAGAGCTCAAATTCACCAAACATAGATTATTACAAAACATTCAGCGCGCGCCAGGGTCTCGTTTGTCTCGCGATTTCCAAGATACGTGTCCCGAGGTATACTAAAACCGTGATATATCAATGGGGTGTTAATTGTACAAAGGTAAAAAATGCCTCCCAATTACAGAAAAGAATCAGCGAGCCACATTCAGAGGAGTGTAAACACACACACGTGACTCGAGATTTTTATATATTCGATTATTTATACCACACGTTTTTAGTTGGATGTTAATCTTCAATCTAACCGGTCTGTCTCGCATTCAGTAACTAGTCTAACAACAAATGACGTAACTGCCAAGTGGAACCTAAGAGAAAGGTAACGTAACAGAATTAGGACAGTGTTGAGGAACTGATATTCAAACATTGGCCGTAAGACCGAGATGCCCACGACCGGCGTTAATACCAGAAAAGGAGTGTTACCTAATCAATTAGCTCACTTCACTGCTGGGCATAGACTTTTCCCAATGTGCGCCATAGCACCCGATCCTCCGCCTTCCGTATCCAGTCTGTACCAACTACATACATTTTAAAATCGTCAGTCTGAGGAGTACCTACCGATTAGCGGTCTGCACTCTAAAACCAGTTTTTCCAACGGCTATCGGTCCCTAAGCTTGTGGCTAGCATAATTATCACCCCAGTTAGCTTATTCTGTGAGCTTATGTCTGTAACTTTCATTCTTTACTTCGAATACTCAGATAGGGGAATTTTATCCTTTAAAATAACCTCCAAAGGATCGCGGACTCGTGTCTCCCCTGATGGCTCCCCTAGGGGAGACAACAGGACTTCTATAGTACTGATGTCTCCCCTAGGCGGGGGAGACATCAGTACTTACTTTTAATGTTATATTTTGAGTACTCGTATCTCCCTTTGTCAAATTTAGGTAGGTACATTGAAACCATTAAAGAAAAAAATACATTTTTCAAGCATGACGGACAGGCATACCTACCTACCTACGCATTACAATAAGTTCTTACTTATATAAATAATATTACAAATAATAATAAAATAATATTAATATATTATTATTATAATTATTATTATTATAATTAATAATAATTATATTATTATTATATTATTTTAATAATAATATATTATTAATAATAATAATAATATAATATATTATAATTATAATAATTAATATTATAATTTAATTATTAATATAATTTAATTATTATTATAATTATAATTTATTAATAATAATTATAATATATTATATAATATATTATTATTTTAATAATAATAATATATTATTATTATTATGTTATTATTATTATTATATTATTATTATTATTCTCCTTTATTCATTTTATATACATATAAGTTATATTTCTAAATATACTTAAAAAAAAAATACATTTAAAAATATAAAAAATAGTGTCCCACCGGCATCGGGTACAGGGACCAAGCTGCCGGTGGTTAGGGCTCCAGGGAGAGGAACTTCCTCACTATGCGTGCAGTGCCTAGCAAAACTGCCTTCTGCGTCAAGCCCTTGAGCCAACCGTCTAACGAGAGCCTCTTAAGATGTTGATCGAGGCTCTTGACGATAAGTCCGTGAACGGAAACGACTATCGGTACAATAATAGCCGAGTCATCATCCCACATGTCGACAATCTCATGGGCCAAGTCCAAATATTTAATTTGTTTTTCTTTTTCTGCCTTCATGAGATTCTCGTCATGAGGGATAGTGATATCAACTATTATTGCACGGCGCTCTAATCGATCTATTATCACTATATCAGGCTTATTGGCAACAATAGTCCTGTCAGTGATAATAGATCGATCCCAGTACAACGTGATATGCCCATTTTCGAGAACTGGGTCGGGCACATACCTATAGTATGGTACCTCTGATTCCACAAGGTTATACTTCAGGGCAAGTTGCTGATGGATTATCCTGGCTACTTGGTTATGCCTGTGCAAATACTCGCCGTTGGCAAGACGAGAACAACCAGAGATTATATGTCTAAGGGATTCCCCGGGACGGTGACACGCCCGACAAATGACAACCGTACCGTCCTTTATGATATATCTCTATCTTATTATTATTATTATTATATTTATTTATAATTTTTTTTTGTATTATTAATAATATTACTTATATAAATATTACATAAATACTTATTTATCCTCAAGTGGCCAGTATGGCTGAACATGACAGAGAAATGAAAGGGGAGATACGAGTACTCAAAATATAACATTAAAAGTAAGTACTGATGTCTCCCCCGCCTAGGGGAGACATCAGTACTATAGAAGTCCTGTTGTCTCCCCTAGGGGAGCCATCAGGGGAGACACGAGTCCGCGATCCTCCAAAGATTGCTTTTCCCCCGCTGCCTGACTTTTAGACTTTTAGTTTGAAAACTAACCCCTAGGCAATGACATTTCATAACATAGACATGTCATATGCTTACAAATCAACGTAGAATAAATTCATTTTTAACAAAAAAGTTTAACCGACTTCAAGAAACGAAAAAGAGGCACTGAAAAGCGAAAAATAACTTAATTTACAGACTTACTGATTTATTAGAAGTCGGTACCTAGCCCAAGAGAGGCCATATTTCAATTGATTGCATCATAGTAGTTCAGACACAACAAACAAAGTTGGCTGGCACCGACTTCTAATAAATCAGTAAGTCTGTAAATTAAGTTATTTTTCGCTTTTCAGTGCCTCTTTTTCGTTTCTTGAAGTCGGTTAAACTTTTTTGTTAAAAATGAATTTATTTTTCTCTTTTTAGTGAGTTTGTACAGTCTTACGACTGTACATCGCATGTATAGTGACCTGACTGTACATGCGCTGCTGACGCTGCAATACAGATCGAACCGGCCACGCCACAAAAATTATTAAATCATTATTCAAAAAGGATTTTTAAAATCAATGCATATACACCGGAAATATAGCTGAATATTCTGAACACTTCTGCGTACCCCTTCAAAGGACTCAGGCGTGATGTTATGATGTGTAATGGCAGAAACATTGCAATAATATGCCATTGCAGCAATCGCGGCTGATTTCCTGGTACTTTTTGAAGAGTTCCTTGGTCTAATCTCGGAAACCCATCATCAGATCTTTACGAAATTTATATGGGACCACTTCGGAATAATCTACTTACGAACACAAAAAGAATTTTCAAAATCCGTCAAGAATTGGCTTCACAATCGCGTAACAAACATACAAAAAAATAAAAAAAAAAATAAAAAAAAAAATAGGGTACGAATTGAGAACCTCCTTTTTTGAAGTCGGTTAAAAATGTGCCGAACTCACACACACACATTTTTAATTCATCTACACTTTTGGTGTATTAACTTTAGAGTAATAGTTCGTGCAGTGTCTATAAACATACGATGGCATTTTCGTTATTTTTTTAAGTCACTGTTGCTTCCGCTCACGCCCGTAGCACATCTCCGCCGTTTCGCGGCGGACAGCGGAACTGCTAGTTGAGTTTCGCTGTGTTCAAGTGTAGCTGGAGCAGCGAAACATGAGCGGAACTTGACACTTGTTATCTAATATGGAGCGCGTACCCGAATCTAACTGGTCCGTGTAGAACGCATGCGCCAACTACCTGACTTCTGATTGCTCCGTTCAACATGATAACGTCTTTTTCGCATGCGCGAACTTGATACCGTGCGTCAAGAACTTTCAAAATCAACAGGGCCGAAATTGGGTAATTGGCTGTCTAGTTAAATTATTAGTTACTTTATGGTGAGTGATAGGAAAAGGAGATGTTCACTTTTTGTATGGACAATGGGGACACTAATTTGCACAAATATAATACCTATATATAAATTAGTTTTATATTTGGGACCATTATACGTTAACATTACATTTAGATAAATATAATATTAATACAATTAAAAGTCTATTATTATAATAAAAAGCGTACCTTCCACATTTAATTCTCTCTGAATTTCTAGCCATGCTTGCAATTTTTTCACGTTATTTTTATAATGTGGATGGCTTATTAAATAAATAACGGGTCTATTTCTGATCTCTATGAGAAGCTATGAGAAGCCCATTATTGAAATCAGTCAACAACAGACAAAAAAAAACAAGAAAAGGACTTTCCTCTTTAGAATATTAGTGTACCTAGATGTAGGTGATACCATCCTGTACAAAAAACTGTAGACGGCGAAAAAATAATCAAAGTAAAACTTTTTTACTGATCTTGATTCATTTGGAATTTAAAAGACCCCTAATGCGGCCCTGCAATTTACGTGTTACGTAAAATTGTCACGTGACAACACTGACAAAATAGCGGACGAAGCGCGGAGGTGTGAACGGCATAGGCGAAACTTGCGCGGCGAAAGAGATAGAAGATAGGTAAATCTATGCATTAGAACATGCCGTTTCGCTAGAGTTTCGCTCCTCGTACAACTGACAGAACATGGCGAAACGACCGCGGTTCCGCTATACGCGGTTTCGCGGCGGAGATGTGCTACAGGCGTCAACGTCCGACCGGCGGCGCGGCGCCGCTCGGCACGCGGTACGAGAGGCAAACGTTCCAATTGACTCGTTTTCGGATCTTCACGATTTTCGCGCAATAACATATCTACTTCTTTATATATAATATCTTTGCCCCTAGGTATTGTCTACGTTTCGGAATTGTAAAATTATAACAGGCAAGACGTCATTACCTATAGAGTACTATTATCTGTTCTGTGCCTATAATAGTAGTGTGTTTTAACACACTATACAATATATTATCATGACAAAAAGATATACCACATTTTATGCATTAAGCACCTTTCTATATAAAGTTGTATGTACAGTCAGCATCAAACACACCAACTAGACGCTGTCAAAGGAAGATCATTAATAAAACATTAACCGCTGGTTCGCAATGATGCACTAAATCCTATTCAGCACAAACTACTCCAAATCAGCTGTTTCATAAGTAACCACACACGAGTTGACCTTTTAACAGCGCGAAACTTTCGATTACGATTTCTATTACTATTTTAACTGACTCAAAAAGGAAGTGTTTCTAAATTCTTTGTAATATTTTTAAAATAAATCGATAATTTTTCATCAGATTGTCGATTTTAGTGATCATTATTTTTTGTGTCTATTCTTAAGAAAACATACAGCTTTCCTCCTTATAATACTAGTGTTTAATATTAGCTATATTGTTATATTCAATCCAATGAAAAACAATAATAACACATTTATAACGTAAACCATTTTTATCTGACCATATTTCAGTTGAAAACATATTTGTAACGCAAAATAACGTCCAGAATGTTTTTGAAAAGTAATCATATTACCTCTATTGTCTGCGGACAAAGGTGCACCTGAATGGTGCAGGCACTGGCGTATGCATCAGCAAATTTAGTTACATCGGCAAATAGAATGTTCACAACAGTGGCAAAGGGTGAATATTTTCAAAAGGCAAGTCGACACAATGAAAAATTCCCGACTCACAACTCGATCTCGTTTGTCACGCACGTTGCAGTAGCTACCTAAAGCGGGGTAAAAATCCATGGGTGAATAGAATAAAATGGTCAGTAGATTTCTGTAAATATTTTCTTTACAAAATTTTAAATATCTAACCAGATAATGTATTTGATAATTCTGTTCCTTATTATATTGAAGTAGTTCATATTTTCACTTGAAAGAAAATGAATAGAGAATTTAGCTGACCATTTTATTTCTATTCACTCTATGCTCTCTATTCCCCCATTTTACCCGGTACCTAGGTATACTTATGTGCCCTTGGCATCTACCGACGCGATCTTTCGACTTTCACCTCTTTCGCTATATAGGTACTGTGCCATCTCATCAAAGACAAGCCGACAGGAATCGGCTTATTATGAAAACTCTGTTACTAAGATATGAGTACATAAACTTAGTCACACACAGAAAAGTGATATCATGATTACATAATATTAGCAGTTAAGTTACGCGAAATATTTCAAAATGAGGGTAGACCTATTAAAGTTGGTAATTAAATAATTTAATAGTAGGTATTAATGTCATATTTGCATTGCTAATAAGCAAATAAAAACATTTCGTCTATTTTGCTGTACTTAAAGGAAATTTCTAACCTAATTAATCTAATTTTTATTTGCCTACACCTTGAGGTACACATGATTTTTTTCTTAGGTTGAATTTTAATTGTCCCCCTCTTTTCGGAGGTAACAAAGGGACACAGTAGTAGTGTGAGGGATATATCTTAGAAAATCTCACACCCCGATATCTAAAGACCGTAGACAGCATGCGGTTTTAGTCGGTTCAAGTCCGGCATAACCGCGAATATCACTCATTAAAATAACCCCGCAGAGAGTCATCCCGCAGAGTTACCCCGCGAACGCCGGGGTATTTTTTTTTATACAGGACACGTTCATTCGACTTCAGCTTACCATCAGGCGAGGTGAAGTCAAATTGACGTGTCCATATTACAGTACAATATTACAATAAAAGCACTACATAAATAATACAACTATCGCGTTAATAGTACATTATGGTACAAGCGTGTAAAGTTGGTGATTACCGCTGAGGCGACATTGAGACCCGAGCCGTAAGGCGAGGGTCTTAAGAGAGCCGAGGACGTCCTCGGCTCTCTTAAGACCCTCGCCTTGACATTGAGACCCTCGCTTTACGGCTCGGGTCTCAATGTCGCCTCAGCGGTAATTACCATACACGCGAGTGGTATACGATTATTTTCAACACACTTGCGAATAAAATAATACTAAAAATACTACATAACACAATCAAAACGCAATAGTAAAAATCTATTTGTTGTCATACTTGTCATAAATATGCGCGCGCATCAAACATTTTTTTTATTTGTTCCTTTCGGAACAGGCTAAGGTGCTATCACCATGATGCCTTGTCATCTACTTACTTATTTGAATTATGATCTTTTTTTCTCTGTAAATACTCACAGAGAAAAAAAAATACATTTTAGTGAAAGTTTTGTTTATTAAACACGTACTACAAGTTGAAATTATCTTTTAAAATACGAAGTTGCATGAAATGAGCAAGCAATAGGTATATTAATTCGTTTGTAATATTGGACACGATCTTTTTTGTATCAAAACTTTTTTAAGAGCAAAGCAACTTAATCAATGAAATAAAAAAAAGAAGTCTATAACTCACTTGTGAATAATAGCAATGAAAAAGTCACAGTTTTATAATAGGTGTCATTCCGTGCTTAATTGCGGTGAAATAAAAGCCTGTTTATAAGCAAGTGTGTTGAAAAGTCTTTTGAAAATTGGTTTTATTTCAAAGATTGACTTTTACTTTGTTTTACGACTTAGATTCCAGTGAATTAAAACGTAATTTTATTTTAGTAGAACTAAGAGCATCATACTAGGTATAATGCTGATCGGAACGCCATGTTAGTCTCGTTACGCTCAGCAGTTGGCATGCTTGATGTATTATGTATGTTGTTGTTATCATATTTCATATGCATTGTCATCAATGACATCTTCAGCTCTTGAACAGATGCCACAGTCAATAAGTAGTGATTCAATATATCAATACACAGCATTCGTTTTGTAAACGATTTTCGTGGACATTGCCATGCCATATGCATATGCAATGTCCACGAAAATCGTTTTATTTAGTACTTTATTTCCGAGGAACGGGAGTCGCTATTTCTTCGAGCGCTAATCCTGATTGCATCCAAAGCTAGGACTTTGGAGGTCAAGGTCGGCTCTCCCTTTCCTGGCTTCCATAATTTGGCTACTTTTCGGATTCTGTACGTTATGCCGATTCAAACCCGAGGTGAAAGATTGATGACTGTGCCATAGTTTCATTGTCCTGGTAGAGCGCCATACACTCCTATAGATTTATAGTAACTATTTTGTACTAAATTGAATTTTTAGGTTAAAGAGTGAGACTTCTGTCGAAATATTTGTTACTAGCTGTTGCTCGCGGCTCCGCCCTCGTGTAATTCTGATACCGTTCACCGCTGACAGCCTATGTTGGTGCCTGATTATAATAGCTTTTTAGTGACGAAAGAATCTTTGAAATCGGTCCAGTAGTTTTGAGTTCGTTCGTTACATACAAAAATACAAATCTTTTCTCTTCATAATATAGGTATAGATATCTCATGTGTTGATTAAAAATATGTTTTGTTGTAGGATGACAGATTACGAGCGAATCAAGCAAACATGTTTAGAGAAGGGGGAGCTCTGGGAGGACCCCGACTTCCCTGCGAACCAGTCATCCGTTTTCTACTACCAAACACCGTCTTTCGTCTTTGGGTGGAAGCGATCTAAGGTATTTATTTTATTGTCCTAAGTATAAAGAAAACAGTAGTGAAATGTGAAAATTCAATTTTTTATACAATCTGTTCTCACATAAATCGAGATTCAGAACTGAGTCTATTAGTTAGAGTCACATGAAAACTGAAAAATCAATTTTTGTAACCATTTTCTGCCTAAAGAAACAAAAATTACAAAAACAAATAAGTAGGTCCATTGTAAACTTCAGTTTCACGTTATTGTGACATCATCATAGATAGAATACAACATGATATTATTAAACATACAACGTTACTTCTACACCCTTTGTAGCATGACGGTAGTTGAGCTCACCAGAGAGGTTTTATGCTTACTATGGCAAGACCAAGGGCTTGTCTTCTGCACTGACAGCACAGAATCTCTCTGTTCTTACAGGGCCGGCTGCACTTATGTGACTCCTATGATATTGCACTCGTCCATAGGCCACGGTAACGACTTTTCATCAAGTGAGGCGTGTGCTTGTCTGCGACCTAAGTGGCATACATATATATAATGACGTTTATGACAGTTGTCAACGTATGTAAATCCCATAAATTGATCAATTTTGATTCGATTCTATTCTATTCTACAAACGTATTGCTACTTGTCTAGAGTAGTTTGGTTCGTACAACTAGTCTAGCAGTCTGTCTGTGAAGGGACACCAACAAATCATATAAATTGTACAAACAAAGTAATAATCACCTGTACCCGAAACACACCAAGTAGCCTATTTCCGGTCGTCTTTTTATCCGGGAATCGATTCCTGTGTCATCCGATTGGAGCCGGAGACAGACCAGCCTATTATATTTGAACAGTACAAGGTCAATCCTAAAGTCATTTACTTTTATATTCACCGGCGAGGTGAAAGTGCTCACTGTACGACATACTTAGGTACAAGTACATATTTACTTACTGCGTTAACTTAGGGCGGCACTAAACGTAATAGCAAAGAAAGTTATTTGTATATTAGATAACTCGAACATATCGGACGCCTTTCACTATGTTCTAAGTACACGATGCCAATTAAAATACTCTGTGAACACCTACACCTATACCGCAGCGCACTTAGGGCACACGACTGGTGGTAATTTCGGCACTTTATCGTTTTGTTAATATACACACCTACTGCAATAATTTTATTGCACTATTTATCAGCTATGCGCAATAACCTGAATAGTCGATTAAGATACGAAAAAGTGAAAAGACTCAAGCGGGACTCGAACCCGCTCCAGAGGGAATGCACTGACCACTAAGCTAGTCACGCCTTGATTACTCCAAATTCTCCTATACAACCATATTGAGGCGAAGGTGGGATCCATCTACCGATAGTCGTACGAACTGACGCGGTAGCTCAGTCAGAGCATTCCCCCTTGGGAATGGTCGCGGGTTCGAGTCCCGCCTGACTCATTTCACTTATTCCCATCTTAATCGATTCGAATAGTTAGCATACTAATTGCTTTAAAATTTAATTCAACCTGAATAGTGATTACTTACAATACGTTACGAGTTCTTAAAATTGTGCCCCACGATATTAATTAGTTATGTTCACTGAAATGAACGCCCACCGCGCACTTCCCGGTTTATATTGCTGACTTCTCGCTATCCACATAAGCAATGCAGGGCAGCGACGACGAGAGGAAAATCGTCTCGTTTTCCTCGCCAATGGAGCTGTCTCCAATGATATAGAAAACAAAATCATTCCCTTTTAATCGTTGTAATGGGGAAAACAGGAACTTACTACCTACTAATACCATATAAAAATTATTCCCTATTTTCCTTGGTCACGGCATTACACGTGAACGGCTGGATTGATTTCTTTAATTCTTTTCTTGTAATGTTTGCTATTGTCAGAAGAAGATTTGTTAGGAATATGTGCGTTCCTTGTAAGCGTTCGTTGTAAAATTCAAGGGAATGCGCGGTACTCGGGTGACACTGGAACAAATAGCCAATATTTAATATATAAACATCAACGTTTGTTTGCTTCTCGTAACTTACTGCTTGCACTTGCTCAAAGATTAGAGAAAATATGGATATAAGTACTTCGTACAAAGAGAACCAGATCGAGAGAGATTATTCAGACGGTTCGTGGCCGACATAACCTCCCCCACCGGCTCCGGTGAGGGGTTTCCGTGGGGTTTTTTCGCACAATAATAAAAAGATATACTTAGTACAACCACAGAACAGATAATAGAAGTCCAAGGAAAACGCTAACTTTTGACGTTTCAAGTAGTATCTATCTAATGTCCCAATGAGTGACCGGCTCTATTTTATATGACAAACTAGCTGTCCCGGCGAACTTCGTACCGCCATATTTTTCCCGTGCCCGCTGCACCTATTTTCTCATCCCTTAAACCTTCCCTGGACACCCACGAACATTTCAAGACTAAAATTAGCCAAATCGGTTCAGCCGTTCTTGAGTTATAAACTAACAACGAAAAGTGGCATTGATTTTTATATATTAGAAGATTTTTTTAATTTATTTTTT
Organism: Eilema depressum; assembly: GCA_914767945.1. Taxonomy (NCBI): domain Eukaryota; kingdom Metazoa; phylum Arthropoda; class Insecta; order Lepidoptera; family Erebidae; genus Eilema; species Eilema depressum. The sequence goes on from OU612012.1 coordinate 24,782,309, forward strand.
AACCTTAACTACTACCATTACAGGTTGCCCCAATGCGGCAGTTAGTAACCAATAAACATCTTTGTGTATATATTATAGATATTTACAAACTAAATTAGGTACTAATCTTATAACTAAAAATATATAAAGAGGCCTTTGTGAATTCACTCAGAGAACCCGTAAACAGGTCCACTATTTCGGCTATCATATTGAGGGTGCGAAGAGCCCGAGTGAACGGGGCCTCGGCCTGCAGGTTGGTGCGCGCGCGCGGCACCGCCAGCAGCTGCGGGCGCCGCCGCCGCCACACGTAAAGGTCGGGCACGTGGAGGCTCAGGTGACACAGCACTCCTGGGTTGTGAGTCAGTCCACACATCGTGACAATCGACTTTGTTTAAGAAGAAGTCTCAATCGGTTATACGATTCAATATTTTTGATTTAGTCGAAAGTTTACGCGAATATTAGGTACGTATTGAAATAAAACTATTTCTAGCGGTTTCTAATCCTACGTCATAAATATATTATGCGTACACATATAAGACTATATATTTACAATATACCTAATGACAATTTTGTATGCACTTCACAAATTGTTGTTATTCATGTAAAGTAGTAAAAATAGTACAGGTCACTCATTGGAAACAACTTCATAAAATATCAAACGTTAATTTTGACAGCGACTTTGTTTTATAATATGTAGTGATACGAAAACTTAATATAAAAGATAAATGAAATCGGTAAAATCGTCCTCAAGTTATGGCGTGACTAACATAAACAAGGATGCATGTTTATTGGATTAAATTACTAATATTACTGCTGCAGATTTCGTTTAGTGAAACTCTAACGTGTTACCTAATATTTGTAGTAGTGTGGGTAAACTATTCCATTTGTCAATGGGTGTCAAAAAGCTGCCTTTGTCTTGTCTAGCCACACTTGGTGGGATTACTCAGTGGATAAACAAAGTTACGAAATCTTCGGTGCGAACAATACGGATAGCTGAACGCTTAATGACGTTTGAGCTGAGCGACTTCATGCTTCGGAGGGCAAGTGAAACATTCGTCAAAGCTATTGTCATCGGCAACCGTTAATCCAAGGCATTGGCAACGGCCACAGCTCCCAAAGAACGGCTGCATAATAGTACATTATGGTACAAGCGTGTAAAGTTGGTGACTACCGCTGAGGCGACATTGAGATCCGAGCCGCAAGGCGAGGATCTTAAGAGAGCCGAGGACGGTAATCACCAAACACGCGAGTGGCATACGATTATTTTCAACACACTTGCGAATAAAATAATACTAAAAATACTACATAACACAATCAAAACGCAATAGTAAAAATCTATTTGTTGTCATACTTGTCATAAATATTCGCGCGCATCAAACTTTTTGTTTATTTGTTCCTTTCGGAATGCTGCCTTGTCATCTACTTACTTATTTGAATTATGGTTTTTTTTCTCTGTAAATACTCACAGAGAAAAAAAAATACATTTTAGTGAAAGTTTTGTTTATTAAACACGTACTACAAGTTGAAATTATCTTTTAAAATACGAAGTTGCATGAAATGAGCAAGCAATAGGTATATTAATTCGTTTGTAATATTGGACACGATCTTTTTTGTATCAAAACTTTTTTAAGAACAAAGCAACTTAATCAATGAAATTTAAAAAAAGAAATCTATAACTCACTTTTGTGAATAATAGCAATGAAAAAGTCACAGTTTTATAATAGGTGTCATTCCGTGCTTAATTGCAGTGAAATAAAAGCCTGTTTATAAGCAAGTGTGTTGAAAAAGAATTTTACTTATGTCCAGCGACCCCGATGTGGGGGCACTACAGATTTAGACACACTTGTTTACCCACTACAGTGTTTTTCATTTTCGTCTTGGCGTTGAACCTGGTTGCGTTTTATTTTTACTGTTGTTTTTTATTCTAAATTGTGTATTGTGTAATGTGCGTTGTGTTTTGCAATAAATGTGTTTTCTTTCTTTCTTTCTTTGTATCTGGGGCCTTAAAACTTAGCGTTTGCTTATTCCTTCTCTTCCTTTTGGTTCCAACGCGGAATAGCCGAGGAATCAAATGTACCGTCAACCATAGCGTAGGCCTATAGTTGTATTAATGTAGTAATTACACGCTTAACTACCTCATTACATAGGACGTTACAGACGCAGGTGCATGCCTACCATGGAGCACGTACCTACAACACTTTCTAATAAATAATTTATTGTAATACCAACACCTAATTATCACGTGCCTTACCGAGGTGGAAATCTTAGGAATTTAAGGAGCCTAATATATTTTTTGTCAACCAAGTTTATATTTTTTCATCATGTTAGTATTTAAAATGGTAAATCTGTCGCCAAATATATCGATCGAATCAAACCGAATCTGATACGACACTGCATACCCAAACACGTTATGATGACGTTAATTAGCTTCAAATAGTTAGCTTCAAGAATGGTATAGCGAAATTACTTACAAATTATCTACTACCCATAAAAAGTTCAAGATTATTAAGAAGTAGGTATACGGTAAGAATACAAGTTCTCATCTCCTGTCGAAAACACGCGATTGTTGAACCGGTAACAGCATGACACAACTAAATCAAATTGTGTTTTATAAATGCTTTTATGCGCTGTCTCGACGTCATTTTCATTTAGACGCATTACCGTCACGCTTTTGAACTGTTGAGGACGCATATTGAATGTAGAAGTTTGTTTTTATTGCTTTTTTATTAATAATTTATAGTGAGATGTTAAGTTAGTGGTGTATGTTTTTCTATAACTTTCTTTTATTGTCTACTTCCTAGTGATACTATGACGATGAAACCCATTTTATTCTATACTTTTTAGAATAATAGTACCTAGCCTAAGTTCCTAGTATGCCCCCTAACCTTTCTAACTTTTATTGTGAACCCACTTCGGTTTACAGCAGTAGTGTAAAGCCTCAAAGACACCGCCTGTGTCTTTGCAGTCTTATCAGTCTAGCAATTTTTGTTGCTAGACTGATAAGTCTGTATTTTTATTGCATCAATCGATAGGGTCAACCATAAGGAATGTTATTATGTTAAATCTCTTTAACAAACTTGAGTGTGACATTTTCAGAAAACTTATAATACTGTTTAGTATGTTTTTTAAAAAGAAACAGAACCGACTAAAATTCGAAAAAATAACATCCTGTATTTTTATTGTTCCTCAAGCCGGGCACAAAATTCTAATCATTTTCTCCCCAACGAAAGCCCGTAAGTAGAATGCTTCAAACAGTATTATCAGTTCTTGAATGTGCGTATATTATATGAAAATATCCAAAAAATTATAGCCCAGGAGCCAATTGACTATTCAATAGGCTGTTTGTTCGGGGAGTTGTCTAAAGGGAATGTAGCCGGATCATCGATTCACTGACTGCATCTCTCATAATAAGTCTATAAAATTTGATAGAAAAGACTCAGGAATAATGTTTTTTTTTCGCGTTTAATTAATTTCATACAAGGCCAAGCCAATCAACTATTGTCCGAGGCTCTCCATTTACTGGAACTTTTTCGAAGTTATTGATCCGGCTAGAAGCAGTATTAGGAAACTGGCCCTACTATATTAAGTAATACTTGATTATCTTTTTAGAGGCTCCGTTTTTTACTCGTCAATGTGGCGCTGGAGTAGTCATTTTAATTTCTTTAATCAAAAGAACCTAAATATAATAGTCCATAGATTATTCCATAATCATCCGCTTCCAACCGGTCTTATTGGAGATCTATAGGGGAGGCCTTTGTCCAGCAGTGGACTTCCTATGACTGAAATGATGATGATGATGATGATGATCCCATACATCATCTAAAGGGACAGTGCTAAAGATGTCTCTGTTAGTCATCAACATTTTAAGACGGTGTGAATCAAAATAGCTACCATCGTTAACAAGAATATTGTAGTTTTAGTTAATCTGAATGTACGGAGATTTATTGTAAATCCGAAGTTCTGGCGTTTTATTTAATGTATTTTACTGATTAAACGCAGTTAAGTCCGCCTTAATCGCAATTCCTTTCGTTAATCATCCAAGCTTAGAACGCACAAATACCTACTCTTTCGACTGGATGCACATACTATGTGGGAAGGCACTCAACAATACCTCAACTTTTGCACGTCTCTACCTTCCTCTCTACCAGTTTATGGATCAGGGTGGAGGGTGTAAAATGGGAGGTAGTCCGGCGAGTGTAGCACACACGTCAATAGAAAAACACACAATACGTGCGTCCAGTCGAAAATGTATTCTGCTACTTCGGAACCTTTGAGTACTCGTGCGTTCACACAGAGGCTGTGGACAAAGATATACCTACGTATATACAGATAATATCTTTGTGTAAAACAAGTTATCAAACAATATTTACAGCGACCAGATTTTTAGTTTTATATATATATAGGAGTTTTAATATATACACACATTAATTTTAATTTCTCATCATTATATCATATAGGTCGCAGACAAGCACAAGGTCCTCCTGATGGTAAGTGGTTACCGTGGCCTATGGGCGAGTGTAACACCAAGAAAACCACGCTCGTGCTGCCGACCCTGTAAGAACAGAGAGATTCTCTGCCGACAGCGCAAAAGATAAGTAGGACAAAGCCTTTGGTTTTCCCACTGACAGCACAAAACCTCTCCAGTGAGCTCTGGCTACCCTACTTACCGTCGGAAACACAACACGGGGTTATTAAGCCGCGGTGTTCTGTAGGTCGGAGGTACTTTCCCAGTCTGACTGCTCGATTGTTACGAATATACCATCGTGTCCTACCTCCTCTATGAGTCTAGCAGTAATCGGAAACAGATCAGGTACAGAGGCTAGCCATCGCAATACAGCTAGAAAACGCGTCAAGTGTGATGGGCACCTTTGCACCGGGAGCGATCAGGGGTGAGTTATTCGATTAGTAATGAAATTAAAAGCTCTAATTATTACCCCGAAACATCGAGAATCGATCAGTAACATCGTAGCATCGATAACACCATAATCGTACCTTCGCCGTACCATTATAGGATCGAAAACATGACTCACATATTTAATATTTAATATAATATCGAAGGACACTAATAAACTTGCTAATTATCAGTTCTCTAGACGTTTAAATAATCTTTATTACCTTGTTCGACACCCACAATAAGAGAATGTGTAATTCTGCAATGCTAAATCAATAAATACCCTTGGAGGTACACTAACCAAAACTTTCGCGTTTCTCGATTACGTTGGTTGATTGTTAGCCCAGTATTAGTCATTAAAAGATGACCTTATTCAAAGAATATAAAAAAATATTACACGGAAAATATCGAGGTCCAGCCAAATCCGCAGTTAAGACTGGTAAAGCAGACCCCAGACTCTGAGGTGAAAGCTTCGGATGCGACTGGGAAACGCTGGGATGAAGATGAAGATAGAAGATAATATGCCGGTAACTAAGTATACTGGTCGGCAGTCGGCAGCACTGGGTTATTTCAGTATGTGGTTTGGATGTACTTGTGGAAATCTATGGATAATTGACTCTATTTACGCCTAGCCGAATTACTGGTTGTGTTTATTTCTTACACGCGAAGGTTTAACTGAAAGTGAAATGGAAAACTCGGACGATAATTGCATTAATGTGTAATTTACTGGTACTAACTTCTAACGTAAGTCACGATCGACACCAAATTAGTATAATTTTGAAAGAAAGTTGTGCACTGATGCAGGCTTGTCGTAAACAATAAATTAGGTACCTATTAAATGAATAAAATACATATTAAATGGCCTATACACATACTTAACTTTTGTAACACATACATACACATGTAGGTATAGGATAGGCAGAGGTACTAACACTAACATTTCGCCAACTATAATTTTCGCTCTCACGTTAATAGGGGACGAGCCTAATGCTGCCTAGCGGTTACTTTGTCTGTATGTATGTTTACTGACGGATGGAGAACAGTCCTACTATCCCTTAGTCGCCTTTTACTACAACCACAGGAAGAGATGGGGTGGCCATATTCTACTCCACCGGGAACCAACACGGCTATCCTTGACTTTTGTATAACATGTTTATTTATTTACTAGCCTTCCGCCCGCGGCTCCGCCAGCGCGCGTCTCGGTTAACGCGACCTTTGCTCATATCTTCGGTTCTACTCAACCGATTGCGATTAAACAAACGTAAGATTTTAAGTCTGAGTAAGCCCTTTCTAACAAAATAAAAACGCATCAAAATCCGTCCAGTAGTTTTTGCGTCCATCGCGGACAAACAGACAAACAGACAGGAAATTCAAAAAAAAAATATTCGTGTTCAGTATCGTTAACTTAACATAACCCAAGTATTTTTTTTTTAATATCTCCAATGTACAGACACGACCACTTTACAATTATATTATAATAGTTCTATAGATTTATTATATAGGTACTTTATTGTACATCAAGTTGCAATATTTCGATACAGAAATTAAGAAAACAGGAGCAATACAAAGGGCGGCCTTATCGCTTTACGTAATTACTGCCAGGCAACCTTTTTTCAGAAAAATTATATCGGTACCTACTGAAACCTACTGAAAAATCTTTTTGGTTGGGTTGGGATATTTTCAAAACATCAGTGAAGCACAATACTGGCTGATTACAATATTGTTACTCAATCGGTGGTTACAAGATAGCTATAAATAGTCAACAGACTCACAACTACCAAGAATTTCTCAAAGCATAATTAGTACGAGAAAATTAGGATTTGACACAGGAATAATTCCTAGTAGCAATTTTCTTTCGGAATTCATAGAGGGAGGTTACTGGCAGTCTAAATTTCGATTTTCGTGGTATTCGGTTCGTTGCGTTTTCCGCCATCTTTAATTTAAGGGTACATTTTTGTTTACTAAATAAGTCGTTTAGTTTTATTTTTACACGAAAAATATTTACTACAAAACTGTTAAGAATTAAATTTACTACCGTTTAATATTCATAATTTTCTCCTAGGATCAATATTTTTCGATGTATACCCCAATAAGGTGGGGAAATTGTATTCGATTTTTTGACAAAGGAAAAACTCCTAGTAGTAATTTTCTTTGGAAATTAGTTGAAGCAGGTCACTGGCAGTCTGAATTTCGATTTGCGTGGTATTCGGTTCATTGCATTCTTCACCATTTTGAATTTAAGGGTGATTAGTTACTGAATAAGTCGTCTATTTTTAATTTTACACTAAAAATGGTAATTTAAAATTGGTTTAGAATTAAATTTAAAAAAGAAAAAAGATGTTTTTTCACCATCATTCGTGTAAAACTAAAAATAGACGACTTATTCAGTAACTGAAATTTCACCCTTCAATTCAAAATGGTGAAGAATGCAATGAACCGAATACCACGCAAATCGAAATTTAGACTGCCAGTGACCTGCTTCAACTAATTTCCAAAGAAAATTACTACTAGGAGGTTTTCCTTTGTCAAAAAATCGAATACAATTTCACCACCTTATTGGGGTATACATCGAAAAATATTGATCCTAGCGGAAAGTTATGAATACTAAAAGGTAGGAAATTCAATTCTTAACAACTTTGTAGTAACTATTTTTCGTGTAAAAATAAAACTAAATGACTTATTCGGTAAACAAAAATTTACCCTTAAATTCAAGATGGCCGATAACGCAATAAACCGAATACCACGCAAAACCAAATGTAGACTGCTAGGGACCTTCCTTAATGATTTCCGAAAGAAAATTGCTACTAGGAATTTTTCATAAGTCAGCAAATTCAAACAAAGATTTACCACTTTTTGGGGTATAAATCAAAAAATATCGATCCTAGAAAAAAATTAAGAAGAGTTAGAGTGTAGAAAATTTAATTCTAAACAACTTTGTAGTAACAACTTTTTGTGTAAAATTAGAACTAAACGATTTATTCAGTATACTCAGTTAACTCAAGATCACGGAGAACGCAACGAACCGAATACCACGCAAATCGAAACTTAGACTACCAGGGACCTCCCTCAACGAATTCAGAAAGAAAATTGCTACTAGGAATTATTTCTAGGTTTGCCCCTTAATTGAGCTAAATCGGTTGTACTAAATTTATCTCCGCCAATGAGCTAAATCGGTTGTACTAAATTTATATCCGTGCGCAATGAAAGTTACATAAAAATCCTAATTATATATATTATGCAAAAAATGGCAGCCAAGGCCCCCACTAGGCAGTCATCTGTCTATAGCGACCTGCATGTAGCATTGTATTAACCTCTCAAGTAGCTAACACAGTTTTAATATTGCATATGCAGACATTTATTAAGTATCTTTTTTTTATTGTACCTACTCTTAGTACCTTCGCTTATTTATAGGAGTATAAATTTCCCAAAAAAACGGCACGAAACGACCAGAGAAATAAAGGACCGGGCCCCTTTTACAAAAGTGTTGTAAGTGCCTACCTTGTTGTTTCACGGTGGAGTACAATTCGGCGACCCCATTTCTTCCCGTGGATGTCGTAGAAGGCGACTAAGGAATAGGGTTGTTCTGGGCCCATACCATGAACTCTTAAAACAGGTCAATAATTGAACTGCTGTCATTCTATCAACTGCAAATGTCACTTTGTAATCCTATATGTTTATGTGACATTACAAAGTGACATTTGCAGTTGGCAGAGTGACAGCAGTTCAATTATTGACCTGTTTTAAGGTTTATGGTAAGGCCGCTGCATCCAACAGTAAGCCCATGACGGCAATAATATAATAAGTATATTATACTAGTACGGCGAAATGCGGGTGTTGAATTTGATACACCTCTGCCTACCCCTTCGAGCATTTACAAGTGTGAATAAATGGACATGTACGTACAAAAGTGACACTTTAATAAACAATAAATGTAGGAAGATTCTAGAACCGCCAATTTTAATTAGTATTTGGATCATTCATGTATAAATTTTGATTATTGATATATTTGATGCTGGTTTAAATCCCACTACATACTAATATCATGCCTAGGAGAACCCATTCCTCTCACAACCATACAGATAGATGAATGAATAAGGATATGTAGTAAATAGTAGTAATATCAAGGTTTTATCCGCATCACGTAGCTATTCAGTAATCTGGGGCGACTTTACTGACCGTCTGTTTAAACAATAAAAACAACAGAACATACCAATGTATAACGTGACCCAATAAATTTAAAATAGCGGTCACACGCATGAAAAACAAATATATTGGGTACAACCTTAAATTCATAATATTATACCTTCATTTGAACAACAAAACGCCAAGTATTGCGATCTCTACAGCCTCCGTATTCTTGCATCTATGCATGCGTACGCGTGGCTTAGACTAAGTACCTACCTGCCTATCTACTGGGAAATTCATGACATATGCCTGCTTACTGAACAACAGAATTAGAATTGCAGTCTCTACATTCTTCTCTTACAGCCGCCATATTCTTGCATCTATGCATACATGCACGCTGGTTTAGAGTACCTGCCTATCTACCGTGAAAATCATGATACCATGCCGGCTTACTGAACAACAGAATTAGAATTGCAATCTCTACATTCTTCTCACAGCCTCCATATTCTTGCATCTATGCATACATGCACACCAGTTTAAAGTATGTGCATATCTGCAGCGCACCTGATCTTCCTCGAGTAGGTACACTATAATAAGTTTGAAGTAAATTCTCTGAAACACAACTATTATTTTTATCGTGTAATTTGAATGAAACATAAGAACACATAATGTCAATAGTTATCTACCTACTATATTTTTCACACGAACCATCTAATTTTGCGTTTATTTGAAGACGCTTACAATAATAACCTTCACATCCATTCTATACCTATGTAAAACAGATGTCTATAATGGTAGAAAGTTTGAATCGTACCAAACATGGTGCATAATTAACAAAAATCCAGCCACTATTCAAATACTTTTTTATTTGGTCTCTTGCTGTAAATTGTCTGATGCACAATATAACTTCAGCTTTAAATCCTCCAGAAATATAAAAAAAGCTTTTTGGACTTCATTAGTAACCTGCCAAAATATCATTAATTAAATAAATGAATTACTATTATTAATTTTAATTATAACTAAAGCCTTGTAATGTTCAACCTTCTTTCTTGTGTTGTAAATAATTGTTTATTTATCTAATTACAGAAAAGTAACAACTAAATTAAATTCAAAAAAATTCTACATTGCACTTTTTCTGTTTTATTTCTGTTACGCATTGTTTTATACTTATTATTTTCTTTCTGTAATCTTGGAAAATAGATGTACTCGTAGGTAAGTGGGTAGGTAGGTGTACCTAACTCCTTTCCCATTAACACTTTAAAAACATTTACAAACCCAGTATTTGGAATTTAGACAAATATCATAATGAACGCATCAAAAACAATTCGAGGTTGAACACATAAACACTATACCGTCCATTTTTGGAAATGTTACAAGTTAAAAATGTAGGTGATAATAAAATCTAAATATGGCATGTGCATAAATGAAGAAATCCGCCCATTTATAAAATAAAGTTGTAAGAATTGCATACGTTACAGGTCGATACCTTAAACTGGTCTGCCAACGGGTTAATAAAAGTAATAGGTATGTATATGTGACTAGCAATGTAAAAGTAAGAGGTATGTATGTTTCAGCAGTAGGCGGTGGTCGACCTTGCCTTACTCCTACATCTGCTCATCGTGACAGTTCATTCATACGAGCATTTACGAAATTAACGTATAAGCCTCACAGATGATGACAGATGAAAAATGATTATGGAGAACAAATTGGGAACACAAATACGTCAATACCTTGTTCTATTAAACGAGTAATTTTATTATTAATAGCTATACTCGTATACACTATACGCACTATCTCCGAAACTACTTTAACTATTCCGATGATTTTTTTGTATTTAGATTGGGTTTTACTTGTTAATTAACTTCATTTCCCTGAAAAGAAGTCCAAGTGAAACTCAGTCAGCCCTAAATGACCGACTATTGTACCAAATTATTATTTAGGTGCGTTTAGTTTAAAAACAGTTAAAATGTGACGTTGGTTAATGATGATGGTATATTTTTGATTTAATAGTTATAATTTAAAAATGTTACACTTAATTAAATAAGATGTAACAATAACAATAATTAATTAAAAAACTCATTCGAGATAACTGCTCGAACTTCTGAATAGCATTCTCAACCACTAACAGAAATGATGAGATTTTTATTTATTTTCATAATTACGTACCAGAGCGCAGCGTAGTTTAGGTACTGTTGTTGAGTTCTTTTAAAACATATTGAAAGCCATGACGTTCACAAACCGGACTAACAGCTGACAACATGACCAGTTGAATATTAATACTCACTTGGCCGATACTATAAAAAAAGAAAGAAAGAAAACTGGATAATGGTAACAAACTTAATTACCAACAGCTTTACCAGCCTATGTCTAACACCAGATGAGATCTAAGGATTGAGCTCCACAGACTTCACACCATCTGTTTGGCGAAGCTTTGGTGGAGGCTTCTAATAAATAATAAGTTGTACTTACCATGACTTGTACCATGTCTTGTACCATGACTTGTACCATGAAATGTACCATGACTTGCACCAATTCGAATTAAATGGGGAGCATTACATTATCCATTTAATTAGAACTATAAATGTACATATTATGCCTCACTTTATACGTAAAGTATGTAGCAGTAATACTGAGACCACCTTTTGATTTAGTTAATACAGTTTTATGGGGCCACCATTATGACATTACTTTATATGTGCAAAGGTAGCCCTCATTACTGATACTTTTCCTTTACTTTACCATGAGGCGAGGTGCCATACTCATACAAATTAAAAAAACGTGTTAAACGTGGGTAAATCATTCCAGTTCTTTATCATGCAATGAAGAAAAGTAGGAAGGAATATATTTTTTGCGGAAGCATATATCGTGACGATGCCATTACTACTAAATAAGTAGTTTCTTTCTCTTTGCATTGTTATTATTAAAATAAACTACACAATTAAACTTTAACATTAACTCACTAACCGAAATACCAACCAATCAATGTTACTACCTACTTATATTACGAAATACGAGTATAACAAGTTATTAAAACATTATAACGTAGCAAATATTTTACCACCATAATAATATAAATAAAAACAAAATTAAAAATCATATACCAACTTAACTAAAAAAACAGCACAAAATTAAATAAGAAAGTGAAAACAAACTCGTTTGGCGTTACGAAAGGTTACAACATAAATTTTATTTTTCCTTGGAGATAATGTAGTCTAACACCCGTATTCACAAACAATACTTCGCTATGCGTACCACCAAAACTGTGCAAAGAACGACAAATTCTCAGTGCGTTCGTTTTGGCAAGCCTTTTTATTCATTGATAACACTTAAGTAATAGTTCGTTGAGGGAATGCACTGCGTTAGATACTGCTCCGTGATGTTTGTGAATTAATTTTACCAGCCCTATGCGCTCGAGCACACTATGAGACCTTACAGTATCGTTTGTGAATACGGGTGTATGTGTGCGTGGGGTACTGGGTATACCTGTTTGCAGCCCACACTCACCTGTCACAGTTCTATTATTTATCTATAGCCTAGCATTCGTATCGTATTCGCATATTTGTTGCGCAGTCTGCTTGCCGCATTGACATTACTGTAGTGTAGAGATCCTTTTCTGCTCTAATTTCAAATTAATTGTTACTGATTTACTACTAAAGTAAGTAGCACTGTAGTTGCCGGGCTAATCCGTCTCAGTCAGTATAGCATTTGGTTGGCCACAGGCAAATAGCCTGGCTCCCGTCATTCAAGCAATCAATCAATCAATCAATCAAATCATTTATTTGTATAAACACGTGTCAATATACATAATGCAAGATTCATTGGAATATCTCAATTCATATTTAGGTATATCGGATTTAGTTATTATTATCGCAAGTAACATGTGCTAGGTCACCCTCTAGCAATTTGTTCTCACTCAGAACTTTAGAAAAGGGGGAATGGGGCCTCACTCAGACCTTAGGGAAATGGGGGAGTGGGAGTGGGTCCTCACTCAGACCTTTGGGACCAAGCCAACCTCTACTGCAAGCTGGAACCAAACTGACTAATTATACTATCCGCATGAATCAATAAACTGGTATAAAATCACTGGTAAAATAGAATTTGAGAGTGGAGGCGCTATCGATTCGACAGAATCTGACGTATACGGTAACACATCACCTAATCACCGTCATCTCAATAAGTCATCACCACCTTCTTAGTGTTGTTCCCAGTAGCAACAGAGGCTTTTACGTGGAAGCTCTGGGTTCGCTAACTCCTTCTGCTTTAGATTTACCTTCAGTCACTAATATGAGATCGACTACCTCGCAATCCCGAGAGGAACGGAAAGGAAGGTGCAGCTTAGAAATTTTTTTTTTCATATTATAAAAGAAGGATTACGAGACATGCAAATAGGAATTGTAACCCGGTATGAACTAATTTCTTGGTAAAAGTTTTTGCAGAGCTTCAATCTATCTGAAATCAGTAGGTACGCGAGGCATCAGTCAAATGACTCAACAATCAACTAACCCTATTGCTATCGAATCTAGTGAAACTTGTTTCCCATCCAACTAACATAATCACCTAGATTGAAACAATACCATAGACAATACCGTCGGGAAGTAAAACAGTGTTCTATTATTAGCAACAATCGTACGAGTCGAAGAGGAAAGATTGACTACAATGTTCAATATCGTAGATCGAGCAGTGTGTACGGCTAATCGCACACTTGCACTAATAATATTGACAGTAAAATATATAGTTACTGACAAAATAACAACAACTATACTTCGGTTAGGTAGGTAGTAGGTACTTAACTAAAAGTAAAAAATCTTGTAGCGACTTTTTTAGAAAATACATATCAAACAAATAAACTAGGCTAACTAATTGACTAACTAGTGGTTCCATATCGGTTTTTAGTCTTCAAAATAAGTTTCTAAACAGAAAAATATTAATAAACTGAGTTTTTAAATAAAACATTTTAAATAGACACATCAAGATCGTTAACTTACATTTAGTTAAGTACCCAGGCGCGGATCCACTAGGGTGGGCACTATGGGCATGCCCACCACCATAATAGACCTGTGACGTCACTTTTTTATGGTATATTGAAAAAAAAAACCAAAATGAATCATGCATCACGCGTGATTTGAAAAACAGCGTATAGTGCAATAGACGATTTACCAGCATTTGTTCACACTGTTATAATATCAGAAATTACACCCTATTATTGCGGCTTTTTTGTACACCTTTATAAGGAGCACAGGTCTGAGGTGTACATTCAATCAATCAATCAGTTAGTATATTGCAGTCCACTGCTTCTCCGAATATGCGCCGCGTCTGCCGATCCTCCGTCTTCCGCATCCAATCTGACCCAGCCACCTTTATCTGGTCGTCAGTCCATCTGCCTAAGGGGCATCGCATCTTTCCTTTTCCTTCTCGCGGTCTCCACCCTAGGACTCATCTGCTCCAACGGCCATCAGTCCTTCGACAGATGTGACCAGCCCACTGCCATTTCAGCCTGCTTATTCTGCGGGATATGTCAGCAACTTTGGTTCTATTTCGGATGACCTCAAAGAGACTCCAAGGATAGCTCGCTCCATAGCCCGCTGCGCGAAGTCTGTCCCGGCGTTGCCAAGTCCACTTCCTGTTGGGGTTTTTCTTAAAGGAACTATTAATAAAAAGAGGCTCTGTGCCCCTGACTCGAGGAAGCTGACTAGCATTTGCCCCTGCGATTTCTGCACCCCACTCCATAAGGTTCGATTTTCGTCTCGCGGCGTTCAATTCAACAGGTCAATGTGAGACCAACACCTCCTAAGACACCCCCCTCCCCCCCGGGCGCATTTAACATGCTTGACATGACTTCGCACTATGACTCGCACTTGACCGATTTTCGGGTACCTGTACCCACAACCTAATTCCGCACCTGGATCCGCGCCTGTAAGTACCTAACCGAATGGAGTATAGTCAATCATACAGAGTACGATACGAGTGAATACAGAAGTCTACAAGTGGGCTGTGGAGGTCAAACGGCAGTCGCTTCACGGAAAACATCGAAGTTCGGTTGTTGCGTAGTTAAGCTGGGGCGGGCTGCCCCACCCAACTAAGTCAAGAGAGAAGAGTAAAACTTAAACTAGTGTGCGACAATATGAATTACTTTAAGTTTTTCTGTATATTTTTCGTGCATCTCTGTACATAATAAAAAAACTTTTCTTTCTTTCTTTCTTTCTTTCTTTCTTTCTTTCTTTCTTTCTTTCTTTCTTTCTTTCTTTCTTTCTTTCTTTCTTTCTTTCTTTCTTTCTTTGTTTCTTTCTTTCTTTCTTTCTTTCTTTCTTTCTTTCTTTCTTTCTTTCTTTCTTTCTTTCTTTAAACGTCTAAGACTAATATCACACCACAAAACTTAGTGAGCGGTGCTAATGCCAATTTACAAGCTGAACAATCTAATCGCCTTGATGTAAAAAGTTTCTGTAAATAGCTAGTGAATGGTAAATATTGTAATCAATGAAATTTTGTTAGTAAGTACTGTGCTATTGTAAAAGTTTAAGGTCAAACAGTTATTAATTTATCTTGCATAGGTACAGTCAGTGTCAAAAATAGATGAACTCGATTTAGAAAGTGATAAGAGAATCGACCTCGAGCGGGACTCAAACCCGCGATCTTTCCCTTACAGGGGGAATGGTCTGACCTCTAAACCACCGAAACCGCACGAAGTCAATCCAAATTCCTCTATACTTCCGTCTTTGGGGCGACGCGGACGGTGGTCCCGCCCGAGGTCGATTCTCTTTTCCCCTTCTAAATTGATTTGAATAGTTAGCATAATAAATACTTCAAAATTTCATTCAATGGAAGAACTGTTTTCAAACTTAAAATGTAATGGAAGATTATATTGATATTAACCAGAATTTTAAAAACTATTTTGTTAGTGCCCACTAAGTAGATAGATAACTCTATGACGATAAAAGTAGCATGGATCACAATTTTATAAGTTACATGTACAATGTGCGGCCTTAGTCCCTAATGAAAATTAGGATACCTAAGTTACTTTCTATAAGAACAATTTTTTAAATCTGTAATTGATCATCTACTTTTAACGCTGACTATACCCAGCGGAGACCTTAATTTGATTATAGTCACTTTACAGAACTCGTTTGAAAATTATGAAACTGTAAAAAATATTTCAACGCAATATCGGCTTGCATACTCGTATAATATAACTAAAGGTATCATATTCTATGTGTATAGGTATTGGCAGATTAAAGCGTAATAATTCGTGTGCGCGTGTCAAAGGTTTCTGGGAACTGCAATTGCAATACCGTTCCAGAAAATAGAAATGAACGATATTCGATTTCATATTTGAAACGGAGCCGAGAACTGCTGCAGGGATAAAATAAATGTTTTACGTTTTTATTTTATTTACCGTTCGTAAATATACCTACAACCTATCCGATATTTCCACCGCAATATTTTTTGATTTACCATTTACCTTGTATATGTATTTATTGCGTTGTTTATGTGTTATATGTAGTTATTTGGTGTTTGTTGTTGGGAGGTCAGATGGTAGTCAGAGAAAATATCGAAGTCCAACCAAATCCGAAGTTAGACTGGTAAAGCGGACACCAGACTCCGAGGTAAAAGCTTCGGATGCGACTGGGATTAACGCTAGGATGACGAAGAAGTTCATGTTTTACATCACCCATACTGATGAGGCTGCTCACAGAATTGGAGTTAGTCCAATTCTGTGGGCTCCCTACTCCCCACGCTTTCGTTATCAAACATTCTGACAAAACTCCGCAAAACAGTTGAAGCTCATAACAGCTCCTTGAATCTTCGAAACTATTTTTTTTTGTTTTTTTCTTACATATTATGTGTACATGCTTGATCCGCAATAAAACGATTTTTCTTCCTTCCTTTCTTTCTTTATCATAATATTTAATGAACTTCCATTTTTGTCCACAGGAAATATACCAGAACCCTTCATTCATACTCGACAGAAATGAAGTTTTCGACGTTATACCGGGCAAACTGGGTAAGAAAATATTACATTATCTCCTCTCCTGTTACTAGTCCATAAAATACTCCTACATACATAAGCAGGGTAAGCAGAGAACATTTAAATAATCCGTTATTCAATTTCACTTCATTCGACATCTGGACCTCACCTTACAATTCTGATAAGAAAAAGAAGTGCTTTAGTTTATTTACCTATCTATTATGTGCCATAACAGGTATATCACTTGTATAAATTTTGACTAAAATATTTCTTTATAACTTTTATCAATATCCGATTTCGTCAGGTTCAGTTCAGCCCCCTAGAAAAGTGACAATTCGTTGATCGACGTTTTGTAGAATAGAATGACGAATGTATGGGATTTGACGTATATGACAGTCGTTAGCATGTCATGAACGTCAAATCCCATACATTCGTCATTCTATTCTACAATACGCCGGCCAACGAATTAATGACAAAATTGCCAAATTCAAAATGTATAACTGCGGCCTTTTAAGTGACTATACCTACTCCTTCGCACGTCTGTATATGACCTTTGCCGACAACTTCGGCATAGCTTGCCACACCAAACAATTTAATTGAATGAATTGCCTCTTCACTATGGGGGCAGGTAACATTAAAGTTTGCGATTATTTTATTTATGCAAAGTATTTGAGTTCCAAGCGAATGATATTATGACAAACTGTGCTTGCGTATTACTATTAGCAATTTGTCGCTATACTTTAATGATAACATCGCGAATTTTCTATATTGACTATTTATAGCACATTACCTAAGTAACTCTGATTTATCGAAGAAGTCTGACCAGTCAGTTTCTGTGTTGTAAACTACCATATCGTCTCGCTGCTGACCGACTTCAAGCCATCTGACCAAGTTATCTACCTGAGCTACCTACCTACCTGATAAACAATTATTCACCCAGATATTGTGCAGACGACTTTCAAACTGAAACTTTAAAGTTTAATAATTTACTAATGAATCGCATCATCAGATCTTAACCAATTAGTAGGTACTTGATTACTCAGCTATGGACCACATCCGAAGTATTATTAACATATTCAAATAGGGTACATCGCTGTAATTGTACCTAACTACAATGAACTGCAATTACAGACAGGTGCAAACAAGGGGTGAGGGTCCTTTGAATCAAAGCGAAATGAATTTAGGGATGAAGGGAGGGCCAGACGGCTCCCCACCAGTGTGACCTTGAAAGGGGTCCGGCCGAGATTATTGATTTTTAATGAACAGCTGACAGATCATTTTGAAATGATTTAAATGTGACTGGGAGATGATGATAGGTCATCATACCGACTATACAGTCAAATAAATAAATACATTCATAAATGCTCACGCTTATTTTCCTACAGTCACTCACGCATAATTCAGATACGGATTTATTGCTTATTGGTAGGAAAATAATGATCAAAGCGTTAATCCCAACTGCAATCAAAGCTTGCACTTTGGAGCACGAAGTCTGGTCTCCAACGTTCCATTACTTTGACTTCTGCAGTAACAAATATACCGTCCAATCAAATCTCTAGAGGTAAGCTTGCGTCAGAGCCTCGTCCATTAATCAGCACGCGTAAACGGCTTGCAATTAAAATTGGCTTGGGTCTGGGTCCCGATGATCTTGGTGGAGCTGTATTTACTTACCCTCAAATAAGGATATTATACCTATCTATCAACCAACTATATAGGTATAGGCTTATCTCATATGTTTCACGTGGGTGTAAAATGCAGGTTTGCTTACCAGTTCAGTTCTGAAATTGTTTTCATTTTTACCAGCTTGTTTTGACCTATTTTATTTGCGTTTGAATGGATTCTTGAACGGTTTATATTTGCGATTGGATGCACTATTTTGCTGTGCAATTGGCGATCCTTTTTATGCTATGCGTAGCCGAGACGGACCACTCGTTAGTATATAATGTTACGGATATAATAAATTGTATTGCGTTGATGTCAGCGTTTGGTTGCAGGCGACAAGTGGATGGTGTCATGTCTCGGAGTACTGTACCTCACCAAGGGTCTTTTCTACCGGGTGGTGCCAGCAGATCAGCGGGTGGATGAAGCTTATGCTGGCGTATTCAGGTACCTCATACTTTTTTCTAGATAGAAAATTACTTGTTGACTCTAAATTGAAGGAAGAGCCTCCATCGTTTATACTTCAAAACATTCATGATGAAAATATTTACTGTGGCCATTAAACTCTTGTAAGACCAGAGGTATTAAGCTATTGCTTGTGTCAGGAGTGGGTTTACGCCCCAACTATGTCAGGATTGAGTTACAACTAACTCAGCACACTGTTAAGGTTAAGAAAGCAGCAGTGTTTGCCATCACTCAAATTAGTTGATACTTCATCATTAGCATCATGGAGAGGTATTTTACTGACTGTATCCGAGGCCAAGCTGGCCTCGGAGCTTAGGGTCCGCTTCCTCCTCCACTTTGCACTATCTTGGGCATCCAAGGTAAGAAGTCCATTTGCACGCATATCATCCTCCACGATGTCAAGCCAGGACTTCTTGAGCCTACCCTTTCTGCCCGGGCCCGGCGGGGGCGCCATTGCCAGGCATTTGTTACACATGTAGCCTGACGGTTGCCGCAAGAAGTTGATACTTCAATATCCATGAACGAAAACGGTCATTAAATAAAGTATGATCTACATTTTTCAGATTCCGCCTGTGGTGGTGTGGGCAATGGCTGGAGGTGCTCGTGGACGATCGACTCCCCACTGTCAACGGAAAGCTGGCCTTTCTACAAAGCAACAATACAGAACAAATGTGGCCAGCTTTATTGGAGAAAGCATATGCCAAGTGAGTATAAGATGATGACTAGAGAATTCTTTACAGCCCCGGGTTCTTTGCGCAAGTACGTAAAAAGCATCTGTCTTGGCCGTAAACTTAAAGACCACCATATTAGGTATGTCAGTATCTGATTTGGTGTTCTTCTGAACCTTCTTCCGTACTTTTGTACCTTCTAAACTTCACCCTAGTTTCTTACTAGTGGGATGCAGAATAATGGACTGAATATAGAAAATATTTACCAAATTATTTATGGTGGGTTAATTGTGTGAAAAATTGTAAGTAGGTAAGGTTGAGGAAGAAATATTGTATTATCCTCTGTCTCTTAATACGTTTGCATGAATTAATTCAAATATATTGCCAAATTTTTAATTCTAAAGTCAGTGGGTGAAGTCGGTATCCGACTTCAAGGCTATGATCGACATGACACAGATTGTTTTAAGGGGTTCATATTATGATCTTAAAGTCTGGCAGATTGATTATTGAAGTGGTAATTACGCCTACTATACCGACTATACGGACCTCATGTTATGAACTAAGCTTCATTTACATGCTTTCATATTTGCATTTTTACCTTTTCATCATAATTTACGCTAATCATAATGCGAAAGTGAGATCTCTATAAGCCTCTTGTCATTTATTTCAGACTTCACGGATCATACGAAGCCCTCAAGTACGGCAGCCTGCTCGATGGGCTGGCGGACCTCACCGGAGGTATCACGGAGTCTATACAGATGACCGACTTGACTGACGCTGAAGCCTTGAGAAACTTATTGAAATACACTAGTCTTGTCACTGCACATCATGTTGCTGCTGTAAGTCGTTATGCACGCTATTTCTGATTAAATTAAAGGACAGGAGTATTAACTATATGATTCTTACTGTCGGGATTCAAAAACTTAATCTTAGTCTCGCCATTAATAATTTACTTGACATTGGCAAAATTGCTACGATTTACTGCAGAAGTCATTAAGAATAAGAAGAAGAATAAAATTAAAAGGAAACAATATGGATAATATTGTCTTGTTTAGAAAAAAGCCAATTTTCTTCTAATACAAATGTGTTCTAAATTCAATCGAATCAGAATTCGAAATTAATCTAATCTCAATATCCCAAAAGTCTTAAACGGTAATGTCGTAACACAATTTTTAAGAGCGAACATTGACATCTTGATCGTTTTTGACATTAGGAAGTTAATCTCCCTAATGTCAAAAACGATCAAGATGATTAGGTCTTATTTGAATTCTAATTCGATTGAATTTGAACAGATTTTTGTTACCAAGATTAGCCCTCAGGTATAGGCATAGAATCCTTGTTGCCGGCTCTTAATTATAAAGATGTTTTATTTTATTTTGTTTTTAAGTCATATGAATTGTTATAATAACAGGCCCCAGAAGAAAAAATTCCTGAACTTCACACAGAAATGAACTATGTCATCATGAACGTAGAACAGGTGGAGAGTTCGAAAGGTCCAACATATGTAGTGCGTCTGCGCAGACCTTTTGGTATTGGAGAAGTTCCCGTACCATACATCGTTTTAAACCCGGAATCGTAAGTGTAATTACATCAAATTGTTATAGTTTTTTCCAAAAATAAAATGGATTGTTGATATTTAGACTAGTTGGGTATAGTTATGGATTTACTAATTCGACCTGCAGCCAAAAGAACTTACCATCTAGCTTATGGATGCTTGTTCACGCAGAATATTGCAAAGTCAAAGCTTTAACACACATTGGCAATGTATGTAGCATTGTAAGTCTAAGAAGTTTAAATAACTCATGATTAAAACTATACTATTACGAAAAGAGCAAATGTCTGATAATATAAAATGATCAGGAAAGGGAAATACTACTTATTTTCTAAAGTATGTAGTGTCGTTTTTTAGTAATACAATTTGTGTTCAATTAGCTAGCTGCAGGGAAGCATGTAGACAACATTTACACTAAAAACGTAGGCATTTGTCAAAAAAAATTCGAGATTGTGCCCTTTTCGAAATTGCATATTTAATTTATTTTTTATCAAAACCGTCCTATGCTTTGCTTTCCTAACTAGAATTTAATTTTAACAGCTGGCACACAATCCCACAAAAAGAGAAGGATCGTTTCATATCCACCTCAAAAGGCACCTGGATGTTGTTCTCTGACTTTCAACGAGCCTTCTGTCGCGTCGAAGTCGTACATCTTGACTCTGAGACATGCTGGGCAGAACCATTCTTAACAGAGAAACTCAAATGGCAAATGAAAATGCACCAAGCTGGTTGGAAGAGAGGCGTTTCTGCGGGTGGATGTCGGAATTACGTTCGTAAGTATCATTGATAATTACATCTTGAGGAATTATTTATTGTAACATTGTAAGTTGTCGTTTTGGATAAAAGGCGCAGTGGAGTTTGTTGCGCCGCTTTTCCAAGCGCCTAGGAAGCGGTGGTAAATTAAGGCTAAGTAAAATTGACGTCAATAAATTATAACAATGTTATACTGTACACAAATTTCCGTTTCTTACAAGTATGTATCTGTCTTACAATAGCCCCTCATACATTCCTTTATATGAACTCTATATCACATACCTTTTATTTATTATAATAAGTTAACGGTAAACATCTCGAATAATCTCACAAAGTACCTATGATCAACTGCGGTGTGTCTGATTTATTTCCTTTTTTACAGATTTCTTCCATACAAACCCACAAATACAAATAATTCTGACAGAACCAGACACAGTGATTATATCCTTAAACCAGCATTGCATCATGGAGCCCAAAGTTATTGGATTCAGCATCTACAAAATCTCTACGCCATTGAATGAAACTGCTAAAGCATTGTTCTTCCGAAAAGTCAAAAGTACTATAAATTCTCAGTATACGAATAGTCGACAAGTAACACACAGGTGTGTAGAATTGTTTATTATAAGAAGCTAATGCGAATAATAAGAAAATAACACAACACATGTCTATTCTTTTTTACGTAACTCTCGCACAAAGAATCCTATTCATGCAGACAAATCCGCCCAAGGTTTTTCTGTGAATCGTATAAACACTGCTTCGATTAATGCAATGAAACATAACATGTATTAGGTATTGATTTGTAAGAAAGTGCGTTTTAATTCACGATTTCTTTATAAGCCTAGCGATTGTTAGTTGTTTTAAGTTGTGCGAATGATTTTATTATTACACAAAAATTGCGAATAACTAACTTTAAGTTAATTAAATTTTAAAGCATTCAGTATGCTAACTATTCAAATAGATTAACATAGGAAAATGCGAAATTAGCTTAGGCGGACCCCGCAATCTTTCCCCCCAGGGGGAACGCTCTGACCACGGAGTTACCGAGCCTCAAGCTTATCCAAGTCCCACCTGAGCTGATTCGCTGATTTCGCTTTTTCATATCTTAATGGATTTGAACTAACCATAAGATATCAATGAATGATTTAGCACCTATCTTACTTATCTGTTTCTAATTCCCAGATCCCCTCTGGAAGCCAGTGCATATATAGTGATGCCTACGACGTTTGAACCACGAGACGAAGCCAACTTCACCCTTAGAATATATTCAAGTAAACCAGTCAAAATGAAAGTTTTGGACAATCCTCCAAAGATGACAAAGACAGCTTTAGTAAAAGCACCTCCAGTTGTTGAAGTGAATAGTTTTGCACAATATGAAGCCGTTTTTTTGCAGCTAGCTGATGAACATAAGACAATAGACCCGTTTGAACTGCAAGAGTTACTAGACGCTTGTCTGCCAAATGACTACATCAAGAGTTGTGCATCGATAGACACCTGCAGGCAAATTGTGCTATCTTTAGATGTATCCTTTTTTAAAATCACGCCATTAACTTTTGCATTAATGTGATTTCGGCATGAACATCATAAAACCGAATATACCTTTAGCTCTTCCATGTTGAATTTACGCACTTGATACTATCCTAAACTAAACATTACCTACGGTCAACATTTGAAAGAAAGAAAAAGTTTTTTATTCTGTACAAAAACACTGTTAAAGGTAGGTTATTTCCCATTTATTTAATGTTCCCCTTTTCTCTGATTTTATTTTCATTGTGAACTGAACGTAAGACTATAACAGGTACTTCTACTTTTCCGACAATGCTATTTTATTCTTACTCTAACCCCGCGTTTACATACTGCCGCTCGCATTGCTCATCGTGTTGCCGGAAATATTCGCGCGATTAATGCCCTAGCGTTCACACACGCGCATCATCGCGTTGGTCCGCATTACAGTATTCGCCCGGCAATGGAGACGGACGTAAACGTATGGAGGACAACGCTGTAGCAATGTACGCATTATGCTTTTACAGCATATCGAATTAATTATACTATTTGCCAGTTAGCCTGGCAATACGGATCATTCACCCACCTTCATCTCGAAAAAAAACAATAGGTTACTTGGCGTATCGCTTCCAGTACAAAAACTGTCGCTAATGAATATCGCTCGCTTATCATAATACACGGGGACTCCGTCTTATGAAGCTACCAGAGATGCCACTAAAAATAAAGAATTAAAGATTATTATATTATCATTTTACTAGTAAGTAGTAAATGGTAATTGCAAAAAATGTACCGCATCAGAACTAATTATTAATGTTATTATGAGTGAAAATTTAATAAGAGTTTGATATTTTGGATAAGTACCAATAAAATACTTTGTTTTAATGTTAAAACGTCGACAAATGTCACATATATTAAAGCATATTTCTTATATTCAAATAAAAAACCTGAAACATTATAATTTCTGTTAAATGTGTATCATTGAAATTAATATTCTCGATAATATTAAACAAACGCGGCGCCCTAGTATTTGTCTAACTCTACATAGCGCTCACGGTGGTTTTAGTTCGAACAACGTTTTGTCCTCGTTATTACTTTGCAAGCCTAATAGATGGCGCTAATTTACTCATCATCATCTGCATATAGACGTATTCTCCCGATTGCATCCGTGGCCAAGATGACCCCGGAGCTCAGGGTCCGCCTTCCGGCTCCTCCTTCTCCACTTCGCACGATCTTGGGCGTCCATGGTAGTGAGACCATTTGCACGCATATCACCCTCCACGACGTCAAGCCAGGACTTCTTTGGCCTACCCCTTTTACCTGGACCCGGCGGGGGTACCATTGCCAGGCATTTGTTCCCCACGTAGCCTGGCGGTTGCCGCAAGACGTGGCCGCACCAGCGAAGGCGGCTCTCTTGCATTTTATCCGCGATGTCACGGACATGGAGGCTGCCGCGGATGCGAGAGTTCCGTACGCGATCTTTACGCGTAACGCCGCACATCCACCGCAACATTTTCATCTCCGTGACACGCAGCTCTTGCTTGTGTCGCTCGAGCAGCGGCCACGCCTCACAACCATACAAGAGAACAGGCCTAATGATCGTCTTATAGACCTGCCCCTTCAACCTGACTGGCATTTTAGGATCACAGGTCACGCCAGTCATTTCTCGCCACTTGGCCCACGCGGCAGCAATGCGTGCCTTGACGTCGTGGTCGATCTCACCGGTCACATGAAGTACAGATCCTAGGTACTTAACCTGGTCCGTGCGCTCGACCAAATCATCGCCTATGCGGACGGGTGTGGGATCTGTGGAGTTTAACGCTAAGTATTCTGTCTTCGCTACATTTAGCTTCAGACCGCCGTTCTCAAGCGCTTCTTTCCATCCTTTCACGCGTCGCACCAATCTGCTCCTGTCTGCGTCCATGAGCGCAATATCATCAGCATACATGAGCAACCACGGAGGCTGCTCATGTGAGTTTCTAATGCTGTCCGACAAAACATCTAATACCACGCTGAACAGGTAAGGACTAAGGACGGATCCTTGGTGTACCCCGACGGTGATGGGGAAGGCTTTCGAGTCGCCAACAGCAGTCCGAACCACGGAACCGGAATCGTAGTACATGTCTCGGATGGTGTCAATGTAAGTCTCTGGGACACCCTTGGCCCGCAGTGCCCACCAGATCACCTCGCGAGGAACACAGTCGAAGGCCTTCATGCAGAAGGCCTTCGACTGTGTTGAAAAGAGGAACACAGTCGAAGGCCTTCTGCATGTCTAAGAATAGGCAGTGCAGGGGCGTGTTCTTCGCCCTGTATTTCCCCGCCACAACCCTTAGGGCGAACACTGGGTCCATGATCCCGTGCCCGGGACGGAACCCGTACTGGCACTCCGAGAGTGTACTTTCCTGTCGGATCCGGGAGTCGATTATCCGCTCATAGAGCTTCATGGTGTGGGACATTATCTTTATACCGCGGTAACTACCACACTCCTGCACCGATCCCTTGCCTTTGAAGACTGGCGTGATGATGCTCAGCCTCCACTGGTTCGGGATCTCGCCGGTGAGGAGTACGCGGTTATAAAGATTTGCTAGAATGCCCACACCACGGGCGCCCATTGCCTTCCAAGCCTCGATGGGGACTTCGTCGGGTCCGACAGCTTTCCGGTTCTTCATGCGGCGAATGGCAGTCTGGACTTCCGCAGGCGTTATCGGTGGCACTAGTCCTTGATTCGGAGGGAGGTCTGGTGGCTGCACCTCTTTATGCTGCTTATTCAGCAGCTCGTGGAAGTATGAGCGCCATCTCTCCTTCACCGCGACTTTCTCGTACAACAAATTGCCCCCAGGGTCTTTAATGCAGCGGCACTTGGATAGACCCCGCGCCGCTTTGGCCCTGGAACGCGCCAACTTATATATGAGCTTTTGCCCCTCAGACGATTCCAACTTGGTATATAGAGGTTGCAAGTGGTCTCGTTTGGCCCTGGCTACGGCTCTCCTGGTGGCGCGTTTTGCATCTTTGTACGCATCGCGGTCATCGGAAGATTTGGACGCTTGCCACTTTTTAAAGAGGGCTTTCTTCACCCTGATCTCTCTCTGGACTGTGTCGTTCCACCACCAGGTGTCCTTGTCACACTTGCGTCCACCCTTAGACATGCCGAGCACCACCCTCCCCGCCTCAAGAATAGCTGCCCGAATCCTGTCCCAAGAAACCTGTACTGGTTCGTCTACAGCATCGGCGCACTTGTCACCGATGGCTGAGACGAAACTTTGGGACTTAGCTTCATCAAGCAGCCACCACCTGATTTTGCGTTGGGCACGCTCGGCACGTTTGTCTTTGGGTTTCACGCGGAGGTCCATGACAAGGAGACGGTGTTGGCTAGTGAGACTCTCCCCGGGTATAACCTTGCAGTTGGCCACCCTGCTGATGCTGTGCCTCCTAGTGAGCAGGAAATCAACCTGGGTTAAGCGCCCCCCGCTCTTGTAGGTGACAAGATGTTCGGATTTCTTTTTGAAGTACGTGTTCACGATGGCCAGGTCGGCAGTCGCACACGTTCTAAGGATGTGCTCACCCTCTGGGTTGCGACTACCGTATCCAAAACCGCCGTGGACACGCCCAAACTCCTCACATCCGTCACCCACGTGACCGTTCAGGTCACCGCCCAGGACAATCTCCTGCGACAGCGGGACGTCACGAAGCACTCCCCCGAGTTGGTCCCAGAACAAGATCTTTTCGGCTTCGCCACGCCCAGCCTGTGGAGCGTAAGCACTTATCAGGTGGGTTATAATCCCATCGATAAGCACCCTCACAACCATAAGTCGGGCGCTATAGCTCTTCACCTCCAAGATGTCATCCTGCAACGCCCGGGAGAGCACCACGCCCACCCCGGCCTGCCCGTCAGGTGCACCTGTGTACATCAGCTGGTAGCCCTCCCCAATGTGCATGGTGCTATCGCCACCCCACCGAGTCTCCTGCAGGAACGCCACGGCCACTCTCCGCCTGCAGAGTACGTCAGCCAACTCCCTCGTGCGACCGGTCAACGTGCCGATGTTCCACGTTGCGAAGCGGAGTTTTCGTGAATCACAGTGTTGGCCTAACATCTTTAGCCGTGCCCGGCTCAGGCACGGTAGCCCTTGCCCACTTGCGACACGAGGCGGGCGACCCTCATGCGCGCCGTTTTGCGGCGGCGCCCTACCCTCATTGTGATTCCTTTTATTACGAGCCATATTAATTTTAAATTTGGCAATTTTGGCTTTTCCGGGGGCGACTGCCGTCCGACCCCCCAACCCCGAGGGGAAAGCCAGCGCCAGAGCCTCGTCCGTTGTTCAGCAGGTGCACCAGCTAGCAGGTGAGGTTGGCTTGGGGCTCAAGATCTAGGTGAGCCCCCATACACCCCTATCGGCGCTAATTTACTATCTACCGACTTTGTTTTTATTTGTGTTTCTAGTCCTATTCCTTTTTTGTACTTGTGAAAATTGTGAATTTATATGTTTGAACTCCACCAGTATAAAAATTATCAATTTTCAGTCTCAATTCTCAAAATTAAGATATTTATGATTATATAATTATACGTAGGGTTTTGTAGTAACAAAACAAGGCCATAGATGTCACTAGTATCGGAAATTTAACTGATGTCTCTATCTCTATAGCGCTGAGCCGTCTAGATGACTTTTACCACGATTCACTAGCGACAGTATTTTCTGTCGTTAAGGGAACAATGAAACTCTCGTTTTTGCAAATAACGTGTCAGTGGTAGAGAGGGGTGAATGACCTGTATTGTAGCACTAACTGGCGCGTACTATAAATAGATTATTAATAAAAACTATCACTTTCAACTACTATACACTTTCCGTAGATCGATATAAATATTTTTAAAAGTAAATATTCGAGGAGCAATAACGAAAGCCGTGTTTACTGATTAGCGCCATCTACCGGTCTCGTATAGTTCATCGCGCTAGTATTGCCGCTCCTTTGACTCGCGCCGCCAAGCCGACATTCGCAGCAACATACGCGGCAGTACTCGCGGCATGACGAATATACCATTCACACCACTCTCGCCAGTTCCCTCGCTCTGCCGCGAGTATGTAAACGCAGCTTAACGTAAGAATATAATAGCCTTGGCGGAAAGACTACTAATACCTTAATAATAGATAGTAAACGTTCCTGAATAAAAGATACAGAAGAAAGGCACAGGCCGCATTTCGCTTTCAGATTTTAAGGATCTCATGTGTAGTTTAAAACACTGGCAACTGGTATTCAGAACTCATGCTCGAGAGAAGATGGGAGTCCTCAGAGCCGAAAGGTTTCGAGATGCACTCAGAGACGTTGGATTTATAGTGCCAGAGAAGGTGATGAACCTCCTCGTCCTCAGATACATGAGGAAGGACGGAATGCTGAGGTTCGGAGATTTCGTTTCAGCTGTGATGCATTTACATCGTGCATTTGGTAAGTTAAAGTTTCAAGATCAGATTTACTAAAAAAAACTCATGCCTTAAAAGTTATGAGCGAAAATGTTACGCATTTTAGCATTGAAAAAAAAATGGAAGGCGTTACATAAATTGAAAATAGTAAAAAGCCTATAAATAGTATCTACCGATACATGTAGAACAGGTGCTATGTCTGTTACCTTACCGGTATCTCACCAAGGCCAGTGATACCGGTTCCCATAAATACCGGTATTTCAAGCTTGACCGAAAGCTTTGAAAGAAAGACGAAAGTTGAGAGAAATCTAGAAACTAGAGTCCGCGCCAGCTAATAAGTCCCGCGGCAAAACTAGGAACTAAAAAGACATCGCCGCCATACAGTACTGTGTGTTGATTGGTTCAGGCCATGTTACTGTCATGGCCTGAACCAATCAACACACAGTATGGCTACAGCAGTTGCGATTGCTACGCCGCCTCCAAGGGACTTATTTTTTGGCGCGTACTCTACTAAATATAATGTTACGATTAAAGGTAACAAGTGTCAGAGTCTGTATATTTGGAGTTTGTTTTTTGATTTGAAAGAATAAGAAATCGTTCAACAAAAAGGATGGACGACTGGTGAGAATCTGGTAAGTTGCGAATCTGGTGAATCGAGAAACTGGTGAACTGCTCCTGAGCGGATGGAAATATTGAAAAGAGAATTAATGCGGGAAATTGGGTGAATGGAGCTCTACATTGATTCATTTTTATTTGCAAAAGCTTAGTTTTAGTGTTATTGTAGTGCTACTTTCCTCTTAATCTTATAATACGGTTATTTAACTTATTACAGAAATCTTCCACAAAGGCAATAGTCTTAGAACAGAGGGTGTTCAGATGAACTTGACCGAGGTATGTTAACTTTTCCTAGACAAATTATTTAGATTATAGACTATAGATTATTTATTTCGTACGGAAATCCTTTGAAGGTGATTCGGTTTGAAGTTGAACCGACTAAAACTACAGGCTATCTTTGGTCTCGATTCGAGGGTGTAAGGTAGCCTAAGGCATTTCCCTCTAATTTTTCATACATTTTCCGTGAAACTGAAAATTTTAACATTTTTATTTTTTTATTTATTTATTTATTTACTTAGATACATCGCCTTTACAGTACAAAAACCAATGCGACAATGTTCTTACAACTAATGTACATAATATAATAATAAAAAGTTAAAATAATTTATACCAGTTTAGACAAACACTGTAGCGTCGCTCTTTCGAACTCAGCTAATGTAAACAAATAAAACATATAAAGATATCAACATCACGCGAGACCGTGTTTAGAGTGTTTAGCGCTCGTACGAGAGGAGCAAATTGCAGTAAGTTCGTCCGAGGCACTGGCACATCGAACGTTCTCCCCCTCGGCAACTGTCGCAGCCTCGTATTAGGAACAAGCAATCTCAGCGATTCTAGGATTTGCGGGTTATTTAATTTTCCACGGAATATCAGAAAAACGTAGACACAAAAAACATGACATCTATGTGTATTATATAGATTATATTATGTAATTTTAGTTATAAGTCCCGTAACGAAAGCAAACTGGAAAAAGATTATAGAAAATAGTGTTCATCAATATCTGACTTTATTTTTATGTAGTTTACGTGTGTATATTTGAATAGCAAGTAGGTAACAATGTTGAATTCGGTTGATAAAGGATTTATTCGATTAAAAAAGGATTTAAGCATGCATTTATCAAATATCATTCATGAGGATTTAAATTTTCAATATTTTTATGCTTTCATATTTTTTTGTTCACAGTGGCTGAAAAACGTTTTCATGTGCTAAGAATAAAAGACATTTATAGTGATCGTTATAAGTTTTGGACATTATGAATAATAACTAACCTAGGTGATTAATACGATCTAATATTGAGATCAAGGACATAAGTGACAGTTATGTTGTGACATTGTTGTGTATTTATTCAGATATATCCTATTAGTGTAGATAGTGCATAATTATATACATATTTAATTTTCTACAATGAATTGTAATATTTTATAATTAGATAAGGTCTTTACAGTTAAATCAATGGCTTTGGTGGTTATAAAAAAAACAGGCTCGTGAATTTGTTTAACGCAAAATTTGTGCACTGAAAGAATATTTTTTATACAATATTTATATAGTTAGTAATAGTTTTCTCTCTGTGAAATATACATTTTGACTGACATGACCAGAGAAATGTATAACTTTGCCATTCATTATTACCATTTTATATTACCATGACCGTTAACTTATTATTCTCTTAAGCCGCCTTCCCACGGCCCACAAATTCACGGACGCATGCGCGATTCACGGAATACGCAACCGTGGAATGGGGCTCGTCTGTGTCGTTTGCTCGTTTGCGTCATGCATGTCCGCATGCGTCCGTGTCCGTGAAACCCCGTAACTAGACTTGCGCATGTAGATACTTATTACTCGTACTCAATTAGCTATGCTAGTGTATGATGTATGCTCGTCAACAAACAAAGTTTAGGTAGCCCCATATCTAATATTCTGATAAAGTTGTGAATATTGCAACTAAATATGAGAATATAGAAAACTGACCATTTAGATTTCTATAATACAACAATCGAAACATAAGTATGTTTCAAGAAATCTAAAATTTGGTGAATCCCGATAATATTTGGATACTGCTCTACTTATAAGGTTGATGCCTTTGTTTAAGTAGGTACGTACTTCGGTAATTACCTAGTTACTATCATAATTCTTTGATCATAATAATACTTAATAATACTCGACGCATTTAACTAGGTATTAATGTTAAGAAAAATTTATTTGTGTAAGTACCCTGTATTCTAATAAAAATACAGTTACCCTCGTCAAAAAACCAGTTTTAGAAAAAAGCCGCATTATATATTAATAGGATAGCAAATGCATCGATATAAATGGTTTATTTGACGCGAGTCAAATAGTGAGAAGTGATGGTTTTAATATAATAATATTTAGAACAGAAGCAAAATGAGTACCTAAAGATTGAAAAATATATCCTTACCATAAAGCTATGTATAGTATTACTTATGTGAGTGTTATCCTCTTGTCGCTATTGATGTGTTTATTTTTATATAATATATTTTATGACGATCTCGCTTAACTCAAAATAATAATTATATTATAGTTGTAAATAATAGAATCGTAAATCCACCGACTCGGTACATTAGTTTATTATGATTCACTAAATTTAAAATGTAGAATCACAATGTTTGTTTCATAATTAAGTGATATAGTTGTCGAATAAATTTTGTTTTGAAACCATATTCTTTGTTTTTTTAATTGAAATTATACCTACATTGATATGACAATGCTGATTTCCTCTTGGCGTTGGGAGGTCAAACGTCAGTCCCTCCCATAAAAGCCGTATACGCCAAATCACGAAGAGGAGAAGGATTAAGTAGACCCTGGGCTCGGTGTTTTAAACCTCGGATGTAACCGGAAACAATGCTAGGATGATGATCATGATACATATTAAACAATGCATGACCAATTTAATCTATGAAGCTTGAGATCCTCAACCATCAAAAATTAAAATAAATGTGTCATGCCTTTTCGAATTCTTAAATCAATCAATCCCTTGTAGTAAGAGAGCTTGGATCATTAACTCCGGTACCATCAGCGTACTGAATGAGATGTACATCATTAGACGCGCCTTTAATTGGAGAACACGAAATGGCTATGCTGCAAAGTCAAAAACCTGGTGGTGATACCAAAAATCAATTTTGAAAATGCTAAAAAAATCGGTACCTAATATTGAAAGATTACCAATTTTCGTTTGTTCCTGGCAATAGAGGAGATTTAGGACTATATGATAGTGCAGTGCTGCAAGCCTCCATAACTGGCCTTGTCAGAGGCAGCACCTTGCAAAGTGCCGCCTGAAAACAGGTATCTGGTACGATCGAATTACCAAATAAAACCGGGCTCATCTGAAAGATCATCAAATTCTGAGTATGAAAAACTGGTGCTGCAAATCTTAAACACTGGCGAAGGTGGTTGCAGCAGCGATTGAAGATCGCGAGTTGCGCGTCTCGGTTTGGTATTTTCACATTTATACGATCGAGTTACCAAAAAAAAACAGGGCTCATCTGAAAGATCATCAAATTCTGTGTAGGAAAAACCGGTGCTGCAAATCTTAAACACTGGCGAAGGTGGTTGCAGCAGCGATTGAAGATCGCGAGTTGCGCGTCTCGGTTTGGTATTTTCACATTTATACGATCGAGTTACCAAAAAAAAACAGGGCTCATCTGAAAGATCATCAAATTCTGTGTAGGAAAAACCGGTGCTGCAAATCTTAAACACTGGCGAAGGTGGTTGCAGCAGCGATTGAAGATCGCGAGTTGCGCGACTCGGTTTGGTATTTTCACATTAGTACGATCGAGGTACCAAAAAAAACCAGGGCTCATCTGAAAGATCATAAAATTCTGCGTAAGAAAAACCAGTGCTGCAAATCTTAAACACTGGTGAAGGTGGTTGCAGCAGCGTTTGAAGATATCGCATTGCGCGACTCGATTTGGTAGGTATTTCCATATTAGTACGATCGAATTACCAAATAAAAGCGGGCTCATCTGAAAGATCATCAAATTCTGAGTATGAAAAACCGGTGCTGCAAATCTTAAACACTGGTGAAGGTAGTTGCAGCAGCGTTTGAAGATCGCGCGTCGCGCGACTCGGTTTGATTTTCATATTAGTACGATCGAATTTCCAAAAAACCAGTGTTTAAGATTTGTAGCACCGGTTTTTCTTACGCAGAATTTGATGATCTTTCAGATGAGCCCTGTTTTTTTTTGGTACCTCGATCGTACTAATGTGAAAGTACCAAACCGAGTCACGCAATTCGCGATCTTCAATCGCTGCTGCAACCACCTTCGCCAGTGTTTAAGATTTGCAGCACCGGTTTTTCATACTCAGAATTTGATGATCTTTCAGATGAGCCCGCTTTTATTTGGTAATTCGATCGTACTAATATGGAAATACCTACCAAATCGAGTCGCGCAATGCGATATCTTCAAACGCTGCTGCAACCACCTTCACCAGTGTTTAAGATTTGCAGCACCGGTTTTTCCTACACAGAATTTGATGATCTTTCAGATGAGCCCCGTTTTTTTTTTGGTAACTCGATCGTATAAATGTGAAAATACCAAACCGAGACGCGCAACTCGCGATCTTCAATCGCTGCTGCAACCACCTTCGCCAGTGTTTAAGATTTGCAGCACCAGTTTTTCATACTCAGAATTTGATGATCTTTCAGATGAGCCCGGTTTTATTTGGTAATTCGATCGTACCAGATACCTGTTTTCAGGCGGCACTTTGCAAGGTGCTGCCTCTGACAAGGCCAGTTATGGAGGCTTGCAGCACTGCACTATCATATAGTCCTAAATCTCCTCTATTGCCAGAAACAAACGAAAATTGGTAATCTTTCAATATTAGGTACCGATTTTTTTAGCATTTTCAAAATTGATTTTTGGTATCACCACCAGGTTTTTGACTTTGCAGCATAGCCATTTCGTGTTCTCCAATTAAAGGCGTGTCTAATGATGTACATCTCATTCAGTACGCTGATGGTACCGGAGTTAATGATCCAAGCTCTCTCTCTATTGGGCCCTTACTATTTTCAGTAATATGCCAAAAATCAACTACCAAGAAAGCTATTGGATTTTTGAAAGAAACCTATTGGATTTTTCAGCATAGTCTGGAAACGTACCTATAATAAAGGTATAAGCGAGAAAGGGTGGGTCAACAGTATTTTATTAGTAACTAGTTACAAAACAGTGAAACAAAGTTTCTTAGTAACTGGTTACAAAACAGTGAAAAAAATTACTGTTTCGTAGCTGGTTATGAACCATATAGTTACCAAAATGGCTGAAGGGGTATGAAATCTATCATGAAAGTAGAAGAAGCGAAAGATTTTTTACCACCATGGACGGCCAAGATCGTGCAAAGTGATAGAGTAAAAGTCTGAAGACCCTGGGCTCTAAGGTGAAGACCTTGAAATGCAATCGGGACAATAAGTATTTATGATGAAGAATCGCAAGATGTATGCCTAAACCGATTCTAATGAAATTTCGAGATGTGTTTATTTGCATAATAAGGGTTTGTGGAAGCTCAAACACAATTTGAACTTATCCTGCATGAAAGTCGTGGCTAAGCGGTAGAGCGCTGGCTTAGCAAATAGAAAGTCCAGGGATCGATACCCTGCGACAACAAACGTTTTAAGGTGCGGTTACACCTCCTGTTCCACCACATTTTTACCACCATATTTTTATTTTTTATTTTATTTGGCACTTTAGAGAAATATTAATCTAAGGTACCAAACATTGAACAGCAAGCACCTTAGGGAATGTTTTATTCTCTGAGGTGCCAAATAAATTAAAAAAATGTTATGAAAAACCATAGCGATGAAAATCTCTACATGTTGTGTTGCGTGTTTTGTGTGAAAATATTGTGAAAAATAAGGGCACTGAACGCAGTTTTAAAGTCTAGTTTTTTTATTATATTTTGCAATGCTTTTGACAATTACCCACAATATTTTTTTTCTTATAATTACCAAAACGACAGGATGATTCATTGAACAATAGGGTTCCCTTCCTCTAAATACCTCAATGTATGTAACCAAAATGAAGGTATTAATATTAGAAAACGCGAACAACAGAAAAGGGTAGAATTCAAAAAAATGGAGACGCAGGGTATCGATGCCAGGACCTCTCGTATGCGAAACGAGCGCTCTACCACCTGAGCTACGCCCCCCATACATGAGATGTTCAAAATATACTTTAGGTTCTACGAGTATATTAATATAATTAAATCTTTTATAAATCATATAGATTTATGTAAGGTAAACGCCCCAGACATAAGTCTGCTTATATGAATAAGATTAATAGTATGCTCAAAGCACAAATGATTGTAAAATTCGTATCGCCCACCTTGCCTTTACCTGGTATAATCACACTATCTGGCGACCAATATCGGAACTCGATGGAGAATATGGGTACAAATTAGTGCTCATCGTTAATGATTGATGGCAGCTCTGTACAGTTACGTAAAACATAAAGGATTCAAAAGTATATAACGAAACCTATTCGAGATTAGCGTAAAATACATTTAAAAAATTGTTTAAAAACCGAAAAAGTGCAGCTTGTAGATATATTCGTGATTTAAAGAACTTCCCGTGACGATAAAGTACCAATATTTGACTAATTATCGTACAGCCTCGGTGGTATAGTGGTTAGTACACTCGTGTAGCGATGGGAGACCAAGGTTCGAATCCTTTCCGAGGACTTTTATTTTTTCGTAATTTGAGGGTAGTTTTAGATGGAAGGTCAAGTCCATAAGAAAATTTTATCAGTTTTTTTTGTTTGTAATTTCCGCCTTTTGTCCGCCGTTTTTGACAATTACCCACAATATTTTTTCTTATAATTACCAAAACGACAGGATGATTCATTAAACAATAGGGTTCCCATCCTCTAAATACCTCAATGTATGTAACCAAAATAATGGTATTTTATTAGAAAACGCGAAAAACAGAAGAGTAGAATTTAAAAAAAAATGGAGACGCAGGGTATCGATCCCAGGACCTCTCGTATGCTAAACGAGCGCTCTACCATCTGAGCTACGCCCCCCATACAGGAGATGTTCAAAATATGCTTTAGGTTCTAGATCATAATATAATGAAATCTTTTTAATCATATAGATTTATGTAAGGTAAACGCCCCACGTTGGGCACCAACTTTCGACATAAGTCTGCTTATATGAATAAGATTAATATTATACAATCTAAAATTACAATCCAATGTCCCATCCTCCATCTATTCCTCAATCTGTAATATTTTAACCAAAATAATGTTGTAGAAGAAATAGCGAAAATAGAAAAAGAGTAGAGTTCAAAATATTTGGAGACGCCGGGATTCGAACCCGGTACCTCTCGTATGCGAAACGAGCGCTCTACCAAGTGAGCTACGCCCCCCATACAGGAGATGTTCAAAATATGCCTTAGGTTCTATATCATAATTATTATATTTAAAAATTTTTAATCATAAACATTCATGTAAGGTAAACGCCCCACGTTGGGCGCCAACTTTCGACATAAGTCTGCTTATATGAATAAGATTAATAGTATACAAT
Organism: Eilema depressum; assembly: GCA_914767945.1. Taxonomy (NCBI): domain Eukaryota; kingdom Metazoa; phylum Arthropoda; class Insecta; order Lepidoptera; family Erebidae; genus Eilema; species Eilema depressum. Next base: position 24,819,420 of record OU612012.1, read on the forward strand.
CTAAAATTACAATCCAATGTCCCATCCTCCATCTATTCCTCAATCTCTAATATTTTAACCAAAATAATGTTGTAGAAGAAATAGCGAAAATAGAAAAAGACTAGAGTTCAAAATATTTGGAGACGCCGGGATTCGAACCCGGTACCTCTCGTATGCGAAACGAGCGCTCTACCAAGTGAGCTACGCCCCCCATACAGGAGATGTTCAAAATATGCCTTAGGTTCTATATCATAATTATTATATTTAAATCTTTTTAATCATATAGATTCATGTAAGGTAAACGCCCCACGTTGGGCGCCAACTATCGACATAAGTCTGCTTATATGAATAAGATTAATAGTATAGAATCTAAAATTACAATCCAATGTCCAATCCTCCATCTATTCCATCTAACTCTAATATTTTAACCTAAATAATGTTGTAGAAGAAATAGCAAAAACAGAAAAAGAGTAGAGTTCAAAATATTTGGAGACGCAGGGTATCGATCCCAGGACCTCTCGTATGCTAAACGAGCACTCTACCATCTGAGCTACGCCCCCCATGCGAGAATTGTGCTTTAAGTTCTACATTATATTATCTTTATAAAGCATGCAAACCTGCCTATATGCAAACGCATCAGCACCTGCAATTTAAGCATCGTATGTACCTAAAATACAGCTAAGTGTTTTTGTATAATCACCCTATCTGGCGACCAATATCGGAACTCGATGGAGAATATAGGTACAAATTAGTGCTCATCGTTAATCATTGATGGCAGCTCTGTACAGTTACGTAATACACAAAGGATTTTAAAGTATTTAACGAAAACTATTCGAAATTAGCATAAAATAGATGTAAAAAATGATTAAGAAACCGAAAAAGTGCAGCTTGTAGGTATATTCGTGATTTAAAGAACTTTCCGTGACGATAAAGTACCAATATTTGACTAATTATCGTACAGCCTCGGTGGTATAGTGGTTAGTACACCCGTGTAGCGATGGGAGACCAAGGTTCGAATCCTTGCCGAGGACTGGTATTTTTTTTTAATATGAAGGTAGTTTTAGAAGAAAGATCAAGTCCATAGGAAAATTTTATCAGTTTTTTTAATTATTGTTTGTAATTGCCGCCTTTTTAGTTATTAGATAATTATGTACTTATACGTACAGTCAGGTTTCTTTCCAATTAACAGAGTGAATTTATTTACATTTCGATGAAGAAGAATCTATGCAATATCGTATATCAGAGTCGGATAATGTATTTCCTCCGATGCGGGGATATTTTATGCTAACGCATTAGCACTATCACCTGCGATTTTAGCATCGCATGCGCACCTAAAAATAGCTGAGTGTTAATAATTCAATTGAAAAACCACATTATTAAGGTTTCATCAGAATGTTTTATGTTGGTGCCCAATATGATAAACGCCTCATGTTGGGCGCGAAATTTTAATATAAGTTTACTTTATGTTGAACCGTGAAAAAGTCGCATACCTAAATATAGCAACTAATACTGTGCCTTTTGGATGTTCTCAAATATTCATATATGTATAGTATAGTGTATTATATGTATAAACTCAAAGCACAAATGATTGTAAAATTCGTATCGCCCACGTTGCCGTTAACTGGTAAGTTTTTGTATAATCACCCTATCTGGCGACCAATATCGGAACTCGATGGAGAATATGGGTATAAGTTAGTGCTCATCGTTGATCATTGATGGCAGCTCTGTACAGTTACGTAATACACAAAGGATTCAAAAGTATTTAACGAAGACTATTCGAAATTAGCATAAAATAGATTATGCACAAAATTGTTTAGAAACCGAAAAAGTTCAGCTTGTGGGTATATTCGTGATTTAAAGAACTTCCCGTGACAATAAGGTACCAATATTTGACTTGCCGAGGACTTTTATTTTTTCGTAATATGAGGGTAGTTTTAGAAGAAAGGTCAAGTCTGAGAACTGTATCAGTTTTTTAAATTATTGTTTGTTATTCTCACCTTTTTAGTTATTCGATATATGTACTTATACATACAGCCAGGTTTCTCTCCAATTGACAGAGTGAATTTAATTAAATCTGGATGAAGTCGAATCTATGCAATATCGTATATCAGAGTCGGTTTAATATGTGTGCTAAATTTGTAATAATGGATTTCATCCGAGGCGCATATTGTATGTCAACGAATCGGCACTAACACCTACAATTTTAGGATCACAGTACCCCCTAACTGAGTCCTAACTTAGCACAAAAAATAATCCAAACTCACGGAAGAATGTTTATTTAATTCAGCCTCCTTTACATCAAGCCGTATAATTTTCTGTAACGAATATCCATTTAATTTCTTCATTACATGAATTTATAATTTGACAATCATAGCATTTTTTTATTACCATTGTTTAATTTTAAAAAAATGCATTTAGAAATTCCCCCAAACTATTCTAATGTTGAGAATTGGTGCCCAACGTGGGGCGTACCCACGTTGGACACCAATTCTCAACATAATTCTACATCACGAAGATCATTTTGTGAAGAAGCTATACCACCATTTGAATGAGTATACGTACAAGGGTCACATCCATACAATCCGTACAATCCATACAATCCGGTCGCTTAGCAAATGAGAGATACAGGGATCAAAATCCGTGTCCATCAAATTACTTATATTTTATCTTTTTGTTCCAATAATTCTTTATTAAAATAATTACCATTAGTTTTGGTTATAATATAACTAGTTTTTTGTATGGGGTTTATTTTTTATTGATTTAATTAACTATTCTTCCAATGTAAAACAATATTTTTCATTTATTTTCAATAGTTCGGATCATAAAAAGTTTATATTTTAAAGATTTTTAAACTCAAATGAAACCGAAGGAAGTGGTCCCTCAACTTTGACGCCATAAGAAAAATGCTTCTAAGAACAAGCTCTGACGAAATGTCGTATTTTTTTCCTTTGGCCGGCGCTTTCCATTTTGGACTAAAATGGGTGATGTCCTTTATTAGAACGGCGAGATCACGGACACACAATAAGTCAAATAACAAAATGAAGTGATCCTTGTGAAGTCGCAGGGGAACCACAATCACCTGATGCTGTAAATTTAATATTGTGTTGTACCTTTATTGCATCAATAGCAAAAGCAAACAAAACACACAACGAAAAAACAAACAAAAGCAAAACACCAGCAATATAACCTTTATTGCTGATGTTTTAGCACATAAATAGCGAAATGTAAAATAAAATTTATTTGGAGACGCCAGGATTCGAACCCGGTACCTCTCGTATGCGAAACGAGCGCTCTACCAAGTGAGCTACGCCCCTCATACAGGAGGTGTTCAAAATATGCTTTAGGTTCCAGATCATATAATCTGCTCTCAAATATGTATAAGTATGTATAGTATAGTGTATTATATGTACTCAAAGCACTAATGATTATAAAATTCGTATCGCTATCGCCCACGTTGCCGTTAACTGGTGAGTTTATGTATAATCACCCTATCTGGCGACCAATATCGGAACTCGATGGAGAATATGGGTATAAGTTAGTGCTCATCGTTGATCATTGATGGCAGCTCTGTACAGTTACGTAATACACAAAGGATTAAAGAGTATTTAACGAAAACTATTCGAAATTAGGTTCGAAAAATGGTTTAGAAACCGAAAAAGTATACCTTGTAGGTATATTCGTGATTTAAAGAACTTCCCGTGACGATAAAGTACCAATATTTGACTAATTCTCGTACAGCCTCGGTGGTATAGTGGTTAGTACACTCGTGTAGCGATGGGAGACCAAGGTTCGAATCCTTGCCGAGGACTTTTATTTTTTCGTAATATGAGGGTAGTTTTAGAAGAAAGGTCCATTCTATAGCAAAACTGTATCGGTTTTTTTATTTATTGTTTGTAATTCCCACCGTTATCAGATATTATGTACTTACATACTCAGGTTTCATTCCAATTGACAGATATTGTGTGTCAACGCATTACACAATTTTAGGATCGCAGTACCCTTAGCTGAGTCCTAACTTAGCACAAAGAATAATCCAAACTCACGAAAGAATGTTTATATAATTCAGCCTCCAAATTTACATCAAGCCGTATAATTTTCTGTAACGAATATCCATTTAATTTCTTCATTGCATGAATTTATAATTTGACATTCATAACATTTTTTTATTACCCTTGTTTAATAAAAAAAATGCAGAAATTCCCCCAAACTATTTTAATGTTGAGAATTGGAGCCCAACATGGGGCGTTCCCACATTGGGCACCAGTTCTCAACATAATTCTACCTACATCACGAAGATTATATTGTGAAGAAGCTATACCAAAATTTGAATGAGTATCCGTACAAGGGTCGCAGCTCAGATGGTATAGCGGTCGCTGAACAAATGAGAGATACAGGGATCAAAACCCGGCTCCATCAAATTATTTATATTTTATCTTTTTGTTCCAATAATTCATCATTAAAATAATTACCTTAGTTTTACATTTATGTTATATATTATAAAGTATTATAATTATAGTATTATAGTTATTACAGAAACTCGCTGAGTACCAGAGTCTCAGTTCTCTCCAGGATTTAGCAAATAAATTTTTGGAAAAAAAATTGAAAGTCACATTATTAAACTTTTAATTGAATATATATACCATTTATAAAGGTCACAATGGCGCCCAACGTGGGACGTTTAAACTTCCGACATAAATCTAGCACCATAATTTTGATTATGCATATTATTAAAAAATAAAAGACCCGACTGCTGTCTAAAAGAACGAAACAAGCTTTATAGCAGGCAATACCCATTTGCCAATTGATAAACCGAAAGAAATTTAATGGGTACCGCCTGCTATCAAACTTGTTTCGATCTTTTAGACAGCAGTCGGGTCTTTTATTTTTTAATAATTTAGCACAATCAAATTAGGATTTGACATAGGAAAAATTCCTAGTAGCAATTTCCTTTCGGAATTCGTTGAGGAAGGTCACTGGCAGTCTAAATTTCGATTACGAAATACGAAAGAATCATGAACACCAAAACTGTAGAAAATTTAATTCTAAACAACTTTGTAGCAATAACTTTTTGTGTGTAATTAAAACTAAATAACTTATTCAATAAACAAAAATGTACCCTTAAATTCGAGATGGCGGTGAACGCAAAGAAGCGAATACCACGCAAATCCAAATGTATACTGCTAGTAACCTTCCCCAATAAATTTCGAAGGAGAATTGCTACTAAGATTTTTTCATAAGTCAAAAAAGTAAAACAAAGATTCTCCACCTTTTGGGGTATAAATTTAAAAATATCGATCCTGCGAAAAAATTATGAACACCAAAACTGTAGAAAATTTAATTCTAAACAACTTTGTAGTAATATTTTTTTGTATAACATTAAAACTAAATAACTTATTCGATAAACAAAAATATACCCTTAAATTCAAGATGACGAAGAACGCAACGAACCGAATACCACGCAAATCAAAATTTAGACTGCCAGTCACCTCCTTCAACGAATTCCGAAAGAAAATTGCTACTAGGAATTTTTTCTAGGTTTGCCCCTTAATTGAGCTAAAGGGTTGTACTAATTAATTTTATTTTAAACTTTTTAGTTAAGATATGACATCTAATCAAAACATTTTAATCAAAATCACAAATCTTAGTTAATTGAATATCGGTCAATTACAATGAGGATGAATCACATAATGGAATATTGTATTTTTGATCAGTATACCAGGTGCGCTATACCTTTCTGAGTATCCTATTTTTTAAATAATCAAAATCCGTCAAGAAATGACGAAGCTATTAGGGATTTCTTAACGAGTACCTAAAAACGCCCGCTTACACTGCGATTTAGACGATGACGTCATCTGTTATGAACGCGTCCCGACTCCCGACTAGCGCAGTCGCCAGTCAGTCAGTACAAATTCTTTCGTGGATCGACTAGTTTATTTTATTGGTTTTTTTTTATTTTTTTGGTACCTACTATTTTTTATTTTTTATTTTTACTATATTTACTATTTATTGGTACTATTTTATTGGTTTTTCTTAGTACTTTATTTGTGTTTTAAGTTCTTTGGTGATTATTCAAATACAGTTTGTTTTTAAAATACTTTATAATATACGTAGTTCGTCCTAACGCTTGTACCTACTTATTTACCTACCTTATGATGTTCTGTCGAAAGTTGTACCTACTGTGTTGTCAAGCGAGTAATAAACCACGTTAGAAATTGCGTGAAATACCTAACTGAAGCTAGTATAATACAGGTTCAGAAAAGGAAAAGGTATTAAGTTTTATAATAAAACTAGCTTTTGCCCGCGGCTCCGCCCGCGTGGATGTCGGTTATCGCGACCAAACATAGCCTATGTCCTTTCTCAAGGTCTAACCTACCTCTATACCAAATTTCATCAAAATCGGTTCAGCGGTTTAGTCGTAAAAGTGAGACAGACAGACAGACAGAGTTACTTTCGCATTTATAATATTAATAATAATAATAAAGTAGGGATGAAGTACTTAAGTAGGTATTGCCGTCATGACCACTTCAAAAGTATTTAGGAGACTTATTCGTAGTGGTGCAAGTCTGTAACTTTTAAAAATGATAGAATAGGTAGGTATATAGTATACGCCTGCAGGATAATCTCTAGACTGAATTTTGTTATCATGTATAGACATAGGTAGGTACGCAATATAGGTATTTAAACTTTCATGGCCTTTCACATTACTATTAAGGTCCAACCCCACCAAACGGACGACATCGGAACGGATTTTACATTACAATCTTTAAACAAAATAAATCTTATATCACAGCATTTAAAGTTTATATTATCAAGTCACGCATGACAGCTTGATGTGCGTCATGCCGCCGCACGTCGCTGTCAAGCTGTTGTGCGTGACTTGGTAATATAAACTTCAAACACTGTGATAATAAGATTTAATTTTGTTTAAAGATTGTAAAATCCGGTACACCTACCGCTCGGTGAATCGTCGACGACACAAACTGGCAGAGAGAGGGCTGCCGAACGCCCGCCTGAGCGCTCGCATCACACTGCACCGCACGTTTCCCGCTCTTACGCTTACCTAACGCTGAAGTTCTTCATTGTAATCAAATAGTTTGAATAACAATTTTAATCTACATTAAATGCACAATATATTGAACGTATTTAATTGGATAAGGAATGATACTGTATTGTTAAAAATAGCTTCGATAATGACACATTATTATTTTGTAATTTTTAAAAGATAAAAATGATTGCTGTGGGTTTTTCTTAGGAGATAGACATATGCTATCGCGGACTTTTATGTAGACCTTTTTAAGTTATATATTTCCGCAGTACATTATCTTATTCTATCATCAATAGTTTTCGCAGCGCACGCGATGTAAGAAATATTTTAAGTAATTTTTTTACATCTTGGATTTCATTATTGAAGTTTTAGTAAGGATTCCTAATTTGTTTGAAAATAAAATAAAGTCTATGTTAGTCAGTGATAATGCAGCTTTCTAATGGTAAAAGAATTTTCGAAATCGGTCTAGTAGTTTTTGAGTTTAATCGAATACAAAAATACAAATCTTCCCTCTTTATTACTATGTTAACATAGATGTATGGAAGTCTGCCGGATTTGTTGACATTTATGAACACTGCTCCGCTCCCTTTTGTAGTAGCGTGATGTTATATAGCCAATAACCTTCATCGATAAATGGACTATTCAACAGAAAAAGAGCTTTTCAATTCGAACCGGTGGTTCCTGAGATTAGCGCGTTCAAACAAACAAACTCTTCAGTTTCATAATATAATAAGTAGGTATAGATATAGTTATTTTTATTAAAAAAAATATTGAAGTAAATAGCACAAAAACTATATTATTAGAAGCATTGTAAATTACTTAAAATCCGTACAAAATTTCAAAATTATACGTTACGAAATAAAACAGCTATGGAGTCTTAACCCAAAAGAGCCCTAAGTCTTCATACTTTCCATAGCGGCGGCGCGCGCTGTCATAACAGATGACGTCACACAGTATCTTAGCGCGGCGGCGAGCGTTTTTGAGATTACTGCATTAAAATTGCTGTATCTTCGTCATTTTTGATCGGATTGAAATAATTTTTTCACAGTGTTTATTGTTTTTTTAATCATTATAAATCTGCATACTCTGCTAAAAACGTGAATGATCCTCATTACAAATAAAATAAATATTGACATCTATATATTTTTGTAATCACCTGTCAATTCTCTTCATTTTGATATTCTACTCGATGAATTTGAATAAAAATTTTTTTTGAGAACCCATATTTTAGCATCAAAAATCTACCGTATAGTTTTTGTTGGAATTTTATGTACCCTATGACACTCGGGAGATGAATACCTTTCATTTGAGACCCCATTCATCGAAATCTGTCTAAGTGTTAGGCCTGTAGAGGGGAACAAAGAAAACTACATACATACATACATAGATACATACATACATACGCGCGAAACACATTACCCTCGCTGACGCAGTTGGGTAAAAAGATATGAAAATTTATTAGAAAGGCGAGATCAAGGACACACAATAAGTCAAATAACAAAATGATCCTTATAATTATTAAGTCGCAGGGGAACCATAATCACCTGATGCTGTAAATTCAATATTGTGTTGTACCCACCTCTATTGCATCAATAGCAAAAGCAAATAAAACACACAAAAAAAAAACACAAAGCAAAAACAAAAAATGCAAAACACCAGCAATAGAACCTCTATTGCTGATGTTTTAGCAAATAAATTATATATTATTTATACATAATTACTACTATTGCCGAACTAATATTTAAAATAGCGAAAAGTAAAATAAAATTTATTTGGAGATACCGGGATCTGAACCCGGTACCTCTCGTATGCGAAACGAGCGCTCTACCAAGTGAGCTACGCCCCCTGTACAAATCATATTCAAATTGTAGTTTAGGTTCTACACCCTATTTTTATAACAATGCAAGTAGAGCTGTTCTTAAAGGCCTAATGCAGAAATACACTATAGATTAGAGCATCATGATAATAATCTTTACTAATATTGGAATGAGGAAAACATATTTCGAATGAGGAACTTATCAATGCAGAGAGGCGTTACTGTTTCCATTGTTCAGACTACACCAGGGAGATTTTGTAGCTAAGCAACCCACGCGCACACAGGGGCGGATCCAGCTTTCAATTCAGGGGGGGTCATGGTGTAGCCGCGACATACTTTCGGGGGGGGGGTCTAGTCTCCCAATAAAATGTCATTGAACAATACAATGAAAATACGATCCAGAACCCGGTTAAGCTGCTGGCCCCCAAGTTGAAGGACGCAGCTGGCACTCTGCCTTGAGGGGGCTGGAGGTCTCCTGTAGGAGACTCTATGGCGAATGAAGATATCAGAGCACCTTCGGTACTAAATCCGTATCAAAAGGTGAGAATCGAGGCTACGAAGTCCCAGCTTTATCGGGACATGGTGGAGTTGAAACTACGACTTGCACAACCAAGCGTAGGGCACGCCGTGATAGTGGTGGTAAGAAAACCTATCATGGAGAACTGGCTAGAAAGGCTTCAATGAGGAACTCTCGTACCGGTTGACGCAGATGATCACCGGATATGGATGTTTCGGAAGTTAGCTGCGGTGAATTCAGAAGGAGCCAACGCCCGGGTGTCATCACTGTGATGCAAGCGAGGACACGGGGCTCCATACGCGGACCGAATACCCGGCATGGGAAACGCCGAAGCGGGTCTTTGTGGCGGCCCTCGGGATGGGAGTTCTCTTGCTCAGCACTCTCTCTCGCTTACTTACAGTGATGGCGTAAAACCGTAAGCTCGCGGCTGCCACCGCCTCCATCTGAGAGCAAGTAATGCTCGAGAAGGAGGCGGGGGAACGGGTCTGGAGAAGATTCAGTTGTTACCCATTCCGCATAATACACAATGCGCGAAGGACTCGGGCGACGTAGGTCACTCAACATCTTCATTATCTTATCAATATCTCCATATCGGTCCCCATTAGCACGGGCCTGACACTCTAGAAGAAGCAAGCCGCGTTGGCGGCGCGATGTGCGTCTCACCCTTTCATGATTATCGTATATATTTTACTGATTGCTTCCGAATCCGAGGTGACCTCGGAGCTCAGGGGCCGCCTTCTGTCTCTTCCTCCTCCACTTCGCACGCCGTTGGGCGTCCATGGTGGTGAGATGAGACCATTTGCACGCACCATGGATCATTATTTGTCACCCTTCACGACTTCAAGCCAAGACTTCTTGGGCCTATCCTTTTCACCTGGTCCCGGTGGCTGTGCTACTGCCAGCCATTTGTTACCCACGTAGCCTGGCGGTTGCTGCAAGACGTGGCCACACCAGCGGAGGCGGCTCTCTTGCATTTTACGTGTGATGTCGCGGACATGAAGGCTGCCGCGGATCTGAGAGTTCCTCATGCGATCTTTACGTGTGACGCCGTACATCCACCACAGCATTTTCATCTCCGTGACACGTAGCTCCTGCTTATGTCGCTCCAGCAGCGGCCACGCCTTACAGCCGTGTAAAAAGACAGGCCTAATGATCGTTTTATAGACCTACCCCGTCAACCAGACTGGCATTTTAGGGTTAAATGTGACGCCAATCATTTCCCGCCCCTGGGCCCACATGGCGGCAATCCGTGCCTTGACGTCGCGGTTGATGTGACCAGTCACGTGAAGTACAGATCCCAGGTACTTAGCCTGGTCCGTGCGTTCGACCAAGTCATCGCCTATGCGAACAGCAACTTTTGCGGCAACCACCAGGCTAGGTGGATACCAAATGTCTGGCAATGGCACCCCGGGTGGGCCCCTGTGGGAGAGGTAGCCCCATAAAGTGCTGGCTTGACGTCGTAGAATGTGCAGATGTAAGGCATATGCCTATACTGGGAGTGAGAGCTCTCACGCTCGCCACTTTGCTCGCAGCGATGGCTCGCTGCGCGGATGCGTGGGCCGCCGGCGCATCCTTCTAATGCTCGTGAAGGAGGCGGCGGAGCGGGAGCGAAGGAGAATCGCAGACCTTGCGGCCCGCGAGGAGCGAAGGAGAATCGCAGACCTTGCGGCCCGCGAGGAGCGAAGGAGAATCGCAAACCGCGCGGCCCGCGACGAGCGGCGGCAACTCGGGCGTCGGAGGTCGCAGAATGACCTCCGTCCCCCATGAGCGCGGGCCTGGGTATGACGGGTGGAGCCGCCTGGAGCCCTAACAGAAGCAGGCCGCGGCGGCGCGCATTGCGTGCCTTCCCGTACCTGGGGGCGAGCTGGGGGCTCTATGGTCCCCACACCGGAAGAGGACCAGATCGAGAGATATGGCTCTGGGTCGGCCGGGGTGCGAGGGATATGGCTACGACAATCTCACCTCCGGCAACTGACGGCCTACAGACGACGGCGTACGTTTTAGTCGGTTCGAGTCCGACATAACCTCCTCCTCCGGCTCCGGTGGTGGAGGTATCCGCGGGGATTTTTCGCACGATAAAAAAAAAGACCAGGCATATGAGCCAGTTGCGTCATCCGCAGCAGAAGATGGCCACTGGCCACAATCGCTGGGCCCGCGGTAATAGCGGTAGTAAGGCCCATCCCATCCTATGGGGGAGTGGCTAGAGAGGCCACACGGCTGCCTCTCATACCGGCTGACGCAGGTTATTACCGGGCTGGGGTGCTTTGGTGACTACCTACGTCGGATCCAGAAAGGAAGGCTTCTTCCAAATTCACAAAAAGTTTTTGTAAGCAAACAGTAACATAAATACGGGGCCTTTGAAGCTGAGCCCAAGTCAAGTTGTTGCCGGAATCGAAAAAGGACCTCATGGCTGTTAGCTCCAGACCTTCGACTGCCGGCCTGGTTAGTCATTCGCGCTTATTTCTTTAACATAGCGGACAGGGTGTCAGGTCCGAAGACTATTCGAGTCCATCGGTTGATCGGCTGCGCTGCACGATAAATTGAAATTTTCAATCGTGTGAATAATATTCATACCTACTAATGTTTGGTGCCTCATAAAATTATAATACTAATAGGTACAAAGAGACAGTCTTCTTATGCGTGTTATTTTTTAAAATTTAACATTGACATTGGGATATTTTTTAGTAGGTTTTTAGACCCGCCCAGGGGGGGGTCATGACCCCCATGACCCCCCCCCTGGATCCGCCACTGCGCGCACACCCCTTTACCTACAAGTTTATAACCTACCACCACATAATAAAGTCTGCTGTACTGTTCCTTTTGGATACTCTCATATCTTATGTGTAATACAATATATTATACTAAAAGCTCAAATCATAAGTTCGTATCGCCCACGCTGTCATTTTCTAGTAAAATATTTGTAAAATCGCCCTATCTGGCGACCGATATCGGAACTTGGTGGAGAGAATATGGCTAAATTAGTGCGAATCATTAGTCATTGATGGCAGCTCTGTTCAGTTACGTAATATACAAAGTACTTCAACTATTTAAAATCAGCATGAAATATGTAAAAAGCGATCCAGAAATGCTAATTGTAGTTTGTACTTAAATTTGTGATTTAAAAGATTTTTCAGTAACAACAGAGTATAAATATTTGACTAATTACGGTACAGCGTCAGTGGTAAAGTGGTAAGTATACCTGTTGTAGTGATAGTGACCAAGGTTAGGTTCCTTGTTGAGGGCTTTTTTTCAATATGAAAATAATTATAACAATTTCCGTTGGGTAGATGCACAAGGAGGGTAGTTTTAGAAGGAAAGCTAAGTCCGCAAGAATATAATTTTTGCATATTTTGGATTTAACAATATTGTGGCACTTCCTCAGTTCACAGAGTTCTTAGAAACCCGCTGGCTTAAGACTAAAATTACTCTGTTTTGTGCCATCAGTAGGAGCCCTTGGCTTCTCCAATATTTATTAATTCTTCTCGATTATGTAGGCAGGATTCCTGGAGAAAACATGCCTTGTTTTATAAATTAATGTTTTTATTTGTTTCGTTTTATCTGTTCAGCAGAATATTTATTTATTTGCATGGAATGTAGGTATTACACGAGGTGTTACATTTCAACAATAAGGTTCCTGATACATTCTACCATTTAGGCATAATATTAAAAACATGTTAATCATGCGCTTTTAGAAGAATTTAGTCAATACATACATACATACGTCAAATAAAGTCAGAATATAAGTTCAAATTACAGTCATAATATAATGAAAATGTCAGTTCAGTATTACAGTTATAATGAATGATTTAAGTTATTTGTGTTTAAGTTTGTGTCACAAAAAATTAGGTTCATTATTCTAGGTTAATATCAGCTTGACGTCCAGAAAGTCCGATACCGAGTAAATTTGTTTAGTAACATAGCGGTTAAATTCTTATTAAATATTTATAAGGGCAGGATATTTACTTGTACACACAGTCAGATTTATTTCTTATTTGGGTAGATATATTGATTTACACGACTAATATCCGGATATTTACTTGTACACACAGTCAGATTTATTTCTTATTTAGGTAGATATATTGATTTACACGACTAATGTCCAATTTCAAACAATGTCTAGTCAGAATAAAGTCCAACCATAATAAGGTCCAGTCAGAATAAAGTCCAACCATAATAAGGTCCAGTCCGAACAAAACGTCAAAGTCCTCGCATCGTCAAGTAAGGGATAATAGCCCCGTTAAAATAGACGAAAGAAAATGGTAAGCTTGCATAAATTCGCATAGAGCTGAAAATTGGTGGGGCTCTTAAAGACACCATAATGAAAAAATATCAAAAGTCCCCATCGATTGCACTTCTGTTTTTTTTTTTTCATTCAAGATTATTGGTCAAATATATTGGATTCTCGCATTTTTCTCGTAATCAGTAAATATTGCAAAAATATGTTAAATTGTAGATCATGTAATTACCTATAAAATTGGTGTAAAATATTTTTTTGTGCGGGACACCATTTCGGAGATATTGCGTTTTCAAAATTAGAAGAAGTCATATTTGTTTTATATGAAATTTCATTCCCCATAGTAGTATTCATCAACGTAGAACCTGAACCGCTGGTGTAAAATTAAAAATAGACGACTTATTCAGTAACTAAAATTTCACCCTTCAATTCAAAATGGTGAAGAATGCAATGAACCGAATACCACGCAAATCGAAATTTAGACCTGCTTCAACTAATTTCCAAAGAAAATTACTACTAGGAGATTTTCCTTTGTCAAAAAATCGAATACAATTTCACCACCTTATTGGGGTACACATCGAAAAATATTGATCCCAGCGGAAAATTAAGAATACTAAAAGGTTGAAAATTTAATTCTTAACAACTTTGTAGTAACTGTTTTTCGTGTAAAAATAAAACTAAACGACTTATTCGGTAAACAAAAATTTACCCTTAAATTCGAGATGGCCGATAACGCAACAATCCGAATACCACACAAAACCAAATGTAGACTGCTAGGGACCTTCCTTAATGATTTCCGAAAGAAAATTGCTACTAGGAATTTTTCATAAGTCAAAAAAGTCAAACAAAGATTTACCACTTTTTGGGGTATAAATCAAAAAATATCGATCCTAGAAAAAAATTAAGAAGAGTTAGATTGTAGAAAATTTAATTCTAAACAACTTTGTAGTAACAACTTTTTGTGTAAAATTAGAACTAAACGATTTATTCAGTAAACAAAAATGTATCCTTAGTTCAAGATCGCGGAGAACGCAACGAACAGAATACCACGCAAATCTAAACTTAGACTACCAGGGACCTCCCTAAACGAATTCAGAAAGAAAATTGCTACTAGGAATTATTTCTAGGTTTGCCCCTTAATTGAGCTAAGTCGGTTGTACTATGATTTATTCATTTAGACTAGAATCTGACCGAGACTAACTTGAAGATCAACAAATTTAAAAATACCTAGGTCAAACTAAAGTCTAGATTATAGAGTTGTGGATCTAACTGTACCAGGAATTTAGTTAACAGTAGGAGTTATCCATTCAAAGAAATCTAGACAACTCCGCTTATTTATTCAGCTCATTCACATATCTAGGTCATACCTACAAAAGTCTAGACTATTGAGTTGCGAACGTAATGGTACCAGGAGCTCAGTAAATAGTAAGAGTAATTCATTCAATAAATCTAGGTAGAGTTGATTTATTCAGAAAATTTACAAGTTTGGTCTGGCTGATATATTCAGACGGTTTGCGAGTTATAAATTGTAAATGAATCGAATAAATCAACATCAATTCTATATATGACTAGGGAGTCTTTATTATATTACAAATCCATTACGGAAATAGCAATGTGGGGGGCGGTGGGGGGTTACTTTATGTTCAAACTCTCAAAATGGGAGCGCCCAATTAAAAAAAAATTACAAAAGTATTTCAAAATAATGTCATTGTTTTGTTTTATAAATCGCCAATATACTTCAAATTCCAAAAAATCATTACCACAGGGACATCCAATGTTTTTCGTGCAAAGCAAGATAAGGGGCAGTGAACTCGAATCAGTTAACCAATGTCACCATCTTAACTGTCCTGGGGCCTTAGATAAAGTGACATTCTATTGGCGAAAACGCCAGTGGAATCGCTAATTGTAGTATGAAATTGACGTAAATCATTAATATAACTAATTTTTTTTTATGAAATTTGAGTCTTCGTAACTCGAAATACATTATTTAACTTACTTATCATTATTACTGTAACCACCGCAATGTCCCGAAATCCATTGTTAAAATCTTAAAAATCGTTCGCTTCAGAGCGATTCCGTTAATAGAATGTCACTTTGTCTAGGGCCCCTGTTTACTTGAAGCTATGATAATAAACGAAAATATATGTGCATAACTTTAGTATTACTAAAAGTCTAGATTTTAAAAGATTAGCTACTTCAATGTCTGTGTCCCTGGTACCTAGTATCATGAATTCTGAAGCCCCCAAGGGTGCCTCGCATACGTGTGTATCTGTATTGGTGTCATTGTGAAGAAAACATCGATGGCCTCGAACTGAATATAAGTGTATAATTTACGCTTTATAAATTCAGATAATCTACCATTCTTTTGGTCTATGAGTTTTGAGAGACCTAGATTTTATAAAGGATACTTTAATTGTCATCCTGATATTTGAATACAAACAATTGAGATATTTAAATTTCAAAAATAACATAAGCCAGATGTGCACCATTGCACTGCAAACACTCCTCAAACTCCTCGATAGAGATTGTCATTGGTCGATCTCCAGTAACGTGACCCTATCCGACCAATGACAATCACTATCGGCCACAACGTTGCGACTCGCATCGTTGTGCTCGTTTAGTGAATTGCAGTGCTGAATCTCACATTGTGCATGAAATTGCGGTGATTTCTTCTCGAATAGCTTTTCAAAATTTCGCCTGAAATACTGAGTTTTGACAATTTACAGGGATCTACTTACTACTAAACTAAACCGATTGGGAGACCTACTATTCGATTTTTTTTTTTATCCACAATAAGCATTTATTGAGCACCCGATCGGGCTGTAAATAAATGCAATCGTAATTCTCGACGCTGAAAAAATATGCAAATTTTTGTTCACCCAATCCAACGATCCAGCCGGGCACCTACAGGTGGGCGTGGCCCAATTCTCTTACGACCTCGCAAGGCCAAAGCATACAATTTATAAGTTAAACCAGTTAATTCTTGAGACTGGTTTACGACAATACCAAATTGTACCTATACAACAACCTAAACTCTTCACAACTATGAATCATTTGAAAAAGCATTGATAAATCAACCAACAAACAGTTTTTAGGCGTTCTACAAAAGTAGATACTATTTTTTTACATTAAGGCTGCGCTGGAGAAAAATGATATGAATCGAGTTGATTATCACTTTCAGGAAACTTTAAGCACCACAAAAGCACAACAACATGTTTTTGCTCTTTATATTAATCAAAACGGAGATTACAAATCTAGTCCAAATGCGATGTAGTCATAATTATTGAGATTTAGTCCTATAGCGAACTAGTCATATTGATACCTTGTCTTATCGAGAAATAGTACTTCTAGCCCATTAAATAGACATATAAAATTTTGTACGAAAACTTCGCTATCTAAGGAAGAACTATCGTACTAAACATATTGAGGTCCATTAGAAGTTATTCGATTTGTTTTTCAATAATACTCTTTACCTGAACTTTTTACCTCCTTTTTTTTTCTTGTAAATATTTTAGTTTATTAGTTTAGTTTTAGTTTATTTGTAATTAAATTATTAGTTATATGTTTAGCCTAGTTTATTTGTTTAATATGTGTTTTTTATACTACTAAAATTGAAATAAATTGTTTATTTGGGCTTACTAAATAATGTAACGTTTTCTAAAATACATAAGATTCTAAAATACATTTGTCATATAGATAATTTTTTTGTATGACTAAGTTTTCCAATCCAAAGCATATTTGAACCTCTGATAATATAATGTCTAATCAAAGATTCGAACATGACAACGATGACAATACGAATTATGAAATAAACGAATACGGAAACGAATTATTATAAAATAAAATATTCAACACAATATAATCTTTCTGATGCAAACAGTTTTTGTGGGTAGACAATGGAAATACCTCGGTTAAAAGGGTTCAAAGCGGACAAAATAAAGGTGGGTTGAGTTTCGTGGGTTGCGGCGAAAGTTTAAACACGCCACGTTGGGCGCCATTCAAAGGTTTAAAAAAATAGTAATGAAGTGACGTGCAATTAAGAGTTCCATAAAATGGATGGAAAAATGGGTACATTTTTGTTTACTAAATAAGTCTAAATTACTAAAAATTATTACTACAAAGTTGTTTAGAATTAAATTTTCTACAATTTTGCTGTTCATAATTTTTTCCTAGGATCGATATTTTTTGATTTATACCCCAAAAAGTGGTAAATCTTTGTTTGACTTTTTTTGACTTAAGAAAAATGCCTAGTAGCAAAATTCTTTCGGAATTCATTAAGGGAGGTTACTAGCAGTCTACATTTGGTTTTGCGTGGTATTCGGTTTATTGCGTTATCGGCCATCTTGAATTTAAGGGTATACTTTTGTTTGCCGAATAAGTCGTTTAGTTTTATTTTTACACGAAAAATATTTACTACAAAGTTGTTAAGAATTAAATTTCCTACCTTTTAGTATTCATAATTTTCTCCTAGGATCAATATTTTTCGATGTATACCCCAATAAGGTGGGGAAATTCTATTCGATTTTTTGACAAAGGAAAAACTCCTAGTAGTTATTTTCTTAGGAAATTCGTTAAAGCAGGTCACTGGCAGTCTACATTTCGATTTGCGTGGTATTCGGTTCATTGCATTCTTCACCATTTTGAATTTAAGGGTGAACTTTCAGTTACTGAATAAGTCGTCTATTTTTAATTGTAAACAACTTTGTAGTAACAACTTTTTGTGTAAAATTAGAACTAAACGATTTATAGGAAACAAAAATGTATCCTTAAATTCAAGATCACGGAGAACGCAACGAACCGAATACCACGCAAATCGAAACTTAGACTACCAGGGACCTCCCTCAACGAATTCAGAAAGAAAATTGCTACTAGGAATTATTTCTAGGTTTGCCCCTTAATTGAGCTAAATCGGTTGTACTAAATAGAACCCTTAGTATTTTTAAATAAATTAATAAAATTATTCCAGATATATGTATAAAAAAATATGTCGCGTTGGTCAACACTGTTGACCAGTAGAACAAAACATTCCCAGTAGTTAACAGTGTTGACCATAACTTAACCCTTTAAAACGGTCAATTAAATTTGGAAAAACACAAAACTTAATTCACAAAGTACTAGGCGAGCATAACATATTGTGATCAACGAATAGCCACTGTGCAAACAGGACAGCACGAGTCGAGACGCAAATCACAGTCCGAGCTACGTCGTACGCTACAAACAAGGTGCGCGACGCGCACCCTTTTCAAACTCTGGATGTCACAATTCATGAGCTGTAGCGAATAACGGATATTTCTTTGTTTGCGATAAGGGAAAAAATGCCTGCGTCATAGCCTCGTCCATCAATCATCAGTTGTTGTTGCTTGCAGATGAGTTTGGATAGATCTTGGTCAGATGAATCCCATAAATCCTGCTGTTGGCATCTAATCATCAACGCTAGGATGACCTCTCTGCAGTTTAATAACGTAACAATTATTACATTTACCTACTTACTGCTGCCGCTAGCCGATGCTTATGACTTCATCGTTGTGCAAAATAATACAAAAAATCTTAATACTTCAACATCTCGGCTGCTCCTCAGTCAGTCGACTCGATTGGACTCTCAATCGTCTCTAAGTCTAGAGAAGAAGCACAACGATGAAGTCATAAGGTCTAGTCAGACCTGTCGAAAAGGAGTAGTTGGTTTTTTGGTAGTATCAATAACTACTCGCTGGAAGCACGCACGCGATGGCCGCAAATATAGGTAATTACGTCTCATTTAAATGAAATATATCGCTACTGATTACATCTAAAACTTGCTTTCGCATTTAAATTATTAGTGTGGATATTATAGTTTCTTATCATTTATTTTTATCATACATTTACAGTCAGATTCGCAGGGCAATTAATAAGTAAAGCCTGTCAGAAAAATATCAGGTAATACTAACTCTAACTAATCGCAATGTAATTGATTCCAATCATTTATGCACCATAGTCCAAAAGTCCAAACCAAGTAGGATATAGTGTGACTGCGAGTGCTGTACCTACTGCTTGCGAGATACAAACGCCAGCGCTCACGACCACGACGATATCTCGCTCGCTTTTAGCCAATGAATGCTCTTCCTTTCTCTTTCTTACAGTATAGCCAGCGCCCTACGTGTATCATGGGAGCAGACCAGCACTCGCGGTCACACTATAGAAAGTAATATCTCATGCAGAAGTTCCTTAAATACATCGCAACTTTCGCAATATCAATCGATCAGACATCGACACCCAGATCGATCAAACTAGCGCTACCGTTTAGTGTTGATATCTAAAGTAGTATAGTAGGTAACAGATCAAATACTCACAGTTAGAAGATCTTCGCATTCCGGATTTCTTATGGAGTTCGTTTTGTAGGTACTCTGTTGTGACACGTCCGTCTAGTTGTAATCCTCAGTTACTGATAGTTCTGGAAAAAAAACTATTTCACATCTCTTTTAAACGTCATACTATATGATTAGTAGTATTTTATGTAAGTAGTATATGAGTAGTAGATAGAATAACATGCATGCATACATATAATCACGCCCTTATCCCCGGAGAGTTAGGCAGAGGTGAATTTTATTAACTCCCACATAGGTATACCTTGTGATATGTGGGCGTTAATTTTTACTTAATGATTAGTGAATCATTGTATTCGGTCCCACGAAATAGGGATTGCCGATTGCCGTCCGGGCACTATAATTGACTCGAGTAATGCATCTGAGCCTGAGTCTGGGCTGTATATATTTTTCTGATGTTAAATAGCCCTATCCCTTAGTCGCCTTGTACGACACCGCATAGGTAGAGATGGGGTGGCCCAAATTCTACTCTACCGAGCCCAATTCAATTCTATTCTCTATTTTACTACAGATTCTATAGCTAGGATGATCCATTAGGTACTTGGAATATCTTAAGGTATTTCTAAGGATGACTGTATCATGACTCAATAGTCTAGTCAATAGATACTAGACATAGCTTATTGTCGCTTACCTGACTAACTTAGGCGAGGGCCAACGTGTATATACATAGGTATATAGTTAATTGGGTCTGCCTTGCCGCAACTCGGCACAACCACTTCGATTCACCTCACTTCGAAACACGGTCGTGATTTTTTTTCGAAGCCGACTGAATAATCTACTTACCCTGTGTCGTCAATCGGCCTCGTCGTTTCTTACTTACCTTTGAAACACGTGGAATTCTCCTTCGGCTATTTTATGACATTTCGTCTTAAAATAGGATAAGTGAGATGTTTTAAAGAAGTGCTCCACTCCAGTGCCAGTGCTTGTCATGATCTGGTTATGGGTCATGGGTCATAGTGGTGATGGAATACCTACAGGCAGTCAAGATCCAACAATATCGTTGCCAAGCACCATAATTGCCCATGTTGCCACAGTCGAAAACTTTCTCATAGCCTACAAAAGGTTTAAGGTCCAACCCCACCAAACGGACCGCACCGCCGCCGGCTCGCATCGGAACGTATTTTTCATCCCACCATCTCGGAAAGACTATTTTTGCTCTTCGATAACTGAGCGTAAAAGTCGTTTTTATCCTCTAGAGAGGTAAAGTAAATTTGAATTTAGAACATCGTGTGTACTAGGTTTGTGGACTCAAAACATCATTAAACCTATTTACTTCTACCTCTATGGTACCGAATTTATCATACAACTTTTTTTTAATTCATGAAAAACTCAGACTCGTAACCTCCTTGGTGTACTTTTTTTTTAATTTGCTTTACGCGCATCAATTTTTTCACGTCATATTGTTGACATTGTTGTTGAATTTTTATTTTGTTGTATTTTATTATTAGTATTAATACACATATTATACAGCCTCCATGGCGTAGTGGTATTGAACGCGGCCGCTACGCAGGAGGCACGGGTTCGATCCCCGCTCAGTGCAAATATTTTTTATGCATGAAAATGGGTATTTGCATTGGTCTGGTCGTGCCTTGGAGAGCACGTTAAGCCGTCGGTCACGGATGCCAAGCCCTAAAAAGTTCAACAACAACGGTCTGGCTGCAATGCTTCGATATCGCCTAATGTCATCATTGGGTTGTGGAGGTCAGATGCAGTGGCGGATCCAGGGGGGGGGTCGTGGGGGTCATGACCCCCCCCTGGGCGGGTCACCTACTAAAAAATATCCCAATGTCACTGATAAATTTTAAAAATACCACGCATTAGAAGACTGTCTCTTTGTACCTAATAGTATTATAATTTTATGAAGCACCAAACATCAGTATGAATATTATTCGCACGATTGAAAATTTCAATTTATCGTGCAGCGCAGCGGATCAACCGATGGACTCGAATAGTTTTCGGACCTGACACCCTGTCCGCTATGTCAAAGAAATAAGCGCGAATGACTAACCAGGCCGGCAGTCGAAGGTCTGGAGCTGACAGCCATGAGGTCCTTTTTCGATTCGGGCAACAATTTGACTTGGGCTCAGCTTCAAAGGCCCCGTATTTATGTTACTGTTTGCTTACAAAAACTTTTTGTGAACTTGGAAGAAGCCTTCCTTTCTGGATCCGACGTAGGTAGTCACCAAAGCACCCGTGCCCGGTAATAACCTGCGTCAGCCGGTACGAGAGGCAGCCATGTGGCCTCTCTAGCCACTCCCCCATAGGATGGGATGGGCCTTACTACCGCTATTACCGCGGGCCCAGCGGTTGTGGCCAGTGGCCATCTTCTGCTGCGGATGACGCAGCTGGCTCATATGCCTGGTCCTTTTATTTATCGTGCGAAAAATCCCCGCGGATACCTCCCCCGCCGGAGCCGGAGGAGGAGGTTATGTCGGACTCGAACCGACTAAAACGTACACGTCTGTGGGCCGTCAGTTGCCGGAGGTGAGATTGTCGTAGCCATATCCCTCGCACCCCGGCCGACCCAGGGCCATATCTCTCGATCTGGTCCTCTTCCGGTGTAGGGACCATAGTGTCCCCAGCTCGCTCCCAGGTACGGGGAGGCACGCAATGCGCGCCGCCGCGGCCTGCTTCTGCTAGGGTGACAGGTGGCTCCACCCGTCACCCCCAGGTCCGCGCTCATGGGGGACGGAGGTCATTCTGCGACCTCCTATTTGCCGCCGCTCGTCGCTGGCCGAGCGGTTTGCGATTCTCCTTCGCTCCTCGCGGGCCGCAAGGTCTGCGATTCTCCTTCGCTCCCGCTCCGCCGCCAACTTCACGAGCATTATTTGCTCGCAGAGGGAGGTGCCGGTAAAAAAAAAGTACTTGCGATCTGTACTTCACGTAACTGGTCACATCAACCGCGACGTCAAGGCACGAACTGCCGCCATGTGGGCCAAGGGGCGGGAAATGATTGGCGTCACATTTGAACCTAAAATGCCAGTCTGGTTGACGGGGTAGGTCTATAAAACGATCATTAGGCCTGTCTTTTTACACGGCTGTAAGGCGTGGCCGCTGCTGGAGCGACATAAGCAGGAGCTACGTGTCACGGAGATGACATGTAGTGTACCATAATGCTGCGGTGGATGTGCGGCGTCACACGTAAAGATCGCATGAGGAACTCTCAGATCCGCGGCAGCCTTCATGTCCGCGACATCACACATAAAATGCAAGAGAGCCGCCTTCGCTGGTGTGGTCACGTCTTGCAGCAACCGCCAGGCTACGTGGGTAGCAAATGGCTGGCAGTATCACAGCCACCGGGACCAGGTGGAAAGGCTAGGCCCAAGAAGTCTTGGCTTGAAGTCGTGAAGGGTGACAGGCGTGCAAATGGTCTCATCTCACCACCATGGACGCCCAACGTCGTGCGAAGTGGAGGAGGAAGTGACGGAAGGCGGCCCCTGAGCTCCGAGGTCACCTCGGATTCGGAAGCAATCAGGAAAATATGTACGATAATCATGAAAGGGGGAGGCGCGCATCGCGCCGCCAACGCGGCCTGCTTTTTCTAGAGTGTCAGGCGGTTCCCCCTGTCATTTCCAGGCCCGTGCTAATGGGGACCGATATGGAGATATTGATACGATAATGGAGATGTTGAGTGACCTACGTCGCCCGAGTCCTTCGCGCATTGTGTATTACGCGGAATGGGAAATAAGTAAATCTTCTCCAGACCCGTTCCCCCGCCTCCTTCTCGAGCATTACTTGCTCTCAGATGGAGGCGGTGGCAGCCGCGAGCTTACGGTTTTACGCCATCACTGTAAGCAAGCGAGAGAGAGTGCTGAGCGAGAGAACTCCCATCCCGAGGGCCGCCACAAGGACCCGCTTCGGCGTTTCCCATGCCGGGTATTCGGTCCGCGTATGCAGCCCCGTGTCCTCGCTTGCATCACAGTGATGACACCCGGGCGTTGGCTCCTTCTGAATTCGCCGCAGCTAACTTCCGAAACATCCATATCCGGTGATCATCCGCGTCAACCGCTACGAGAGTTCCTCATTGAAGCCTTTCTAGCCAGTTCTCCATGATGGGTGATAGTTAGCTGCGGCTAGCTAGTTCACCGTGATAGTGGTGGTAAGAAATACCACCACTATCACGGCGTGCCCTGCGCTTGGTTGTCCAAGTCGTAGTTTCAACTCCACCATGTCCCGATAAAGCTGGGACTTCGTAGCCTCGATTTCTCGCCCTTTGATACGGATTTAGTACCGAAGGTGCTCTGACATCTTTTTTCGCCATAGAGTCTCCTGCAGGAGTCCTCCAGCCCCCTCAAGCCAGAGTGCCAGCTGCGTCCTTCAACTTGGGGGCCAGCAGCTTAACCGGGTTCTGGATCGTATTTAACAACAGTCGTTCAAGGTATCTTACTTTTCTCCTCTCACCTCATTCCTCCTCCATTATTTCGTCATGAATTTCATACACATTTATTTTCATTGTATTGTTCAATGACATTTTATTGGGAGACTACACAAACCCCCCCCCCCCCCCCTTCCCCGAAACTATGTCTCGGCTACACCATGACCCCCCCCCCTGAATCGAAAGCTGGATCCGCCCCTGGTCAGATGGCAGTCGCTTCACGGCAAATATCGAGGTCCAGCCAAATCCGCAGTTAAGACTGGTAAAGCGGACCCCGGACTCCGAGGTGAAAGCTTCGGATGCTGACTGGGAATTAACGCTAGGAAGGAGAAGCATTTCATTATTTCCTCGCTGAGGTGGGATGAAAAGTTACGTGTTGCACTCGAGTGCAAAGATTTTTCACCTTGTGCTCTTTTGATTCCCTCGCTAACGCTCAAGATTCTAATTTGTGAATCACTCGCTACGCTCGTGATTCAAATTTAGAATCTTTCGCTTGCTCGGTCATCAAAAATGAGCACGCGGTTAAAAAGCAACTTTGCACTCTTGTATAACAAATAACTATTACAATCTTTAAACAAAATTAAATCTTATTATCACAGTGTTTAAAGTTTATATTACGGACGGTGCTGATAGTGTGTCGCGGCATGTCGCCGGCTCCGTGTTCACCCGTCGACGTACGTCAAGCTATCGTGCGTGACTTGGTAATATAAACTTTAAACACTGATAATAAGATTTATTTTTATTTAAAGATTGTAAAATCCGTTCAGATGCGGGCCGGTGCGATGCGTTTGGTAGGGTTGGACCTTTATTCTATGCTCCAATCTCACTGTCACGTGGTTCAAACAACAACAATCGAAGTTCAGCCGCATCACGGGTGGGCTGGTAGAGGCGAACCCCGAACTCTTGTGGTAAGTCCTCCGATGCGACCGGGATTAACGCCGGGATGATGATGATTGTATTATGTCAACACAACCAATTACAAGTATATTACATTTCGTGAATCTCTTCTTCATCCTAGCGCTAATCCAACTCGCATCCTAAGCTTTCACCTCGGAGTCTGGGATCCGCTTTTTTCAGTCTAACTGAAGATTTGGCTGAATTTCGATATTTTCCGTGAAGTGACTGCCATTTGAGCTCCACAACCCTGTAGCGATATCGAAGCATTGAGCATTTCCATCACATTTCGTGAATATGGTAGTTTTTCCAACAGGAATTCGGCAACATTGGGAGAAGTTCCACCTTTCACTTCATTTTGTAGCAGAACAAGTAGTATGCTGCATTTTGGATGACCTGGCGAGAGTGACGAATGCCTTACCTCCTTTTCTTATCCATTCCTCTTACCTTCCACAATGTAAGTTGAAACAACTCTTCTACCCCCCTAGACAAGTGGCAATTCGTTGCTCGGCGTATCATGGAATAGAATGACGAATATATAGGATTTGACGTTTTTGACATTCATTGACGCCTGTCATATACCTACGTCAAATCCCATACATTTGGCATTCTATTCTACAAAACGCCGGCCAACGAATTACCACTTATCTAGAGGGGCTGGTGCTACATTTCATGTAGACCTCCGTAACTGTCTACCATCAAAATCATATGGACTGTTTGCGTTTTGCTATATATTTCTTGAAAAAACTATAAATCATGTGAACCATGGAGTGTCCCGTAGTGATCCACAGTGGTCTCCGGTCCACATGGTTTATATTATAACATAGCTTTTATGAAACCTGGCTAGCTCTGGGAGCCGTAGAGAGTAAAGGGATTTCTCTCGTCAACGACTTGGCAGTGAGTAGAGCCAAAATTTTACGATTTCAGTTTCAGGGCTATTTAATTTTTGAACAACAGATTCACCCTTTCGACCGTTCATTAGCACACCTTTGGGCTCACTAGCTTTGCCATGCTATAGGTGTAGAGCTGCAAGCAATATAAGGCAAGAAACCGTAATATAAAAGCAAAAAAGTAGAAAGTAAAATGGAATTACTAAAAAATCTTGTACAAAAGATACATTTGTACAAATCTCTTTTGTACAAGACCAGTGAACTGTACAGGTATACCCCTTCCTTTCTAGCCAAGTTTAGTAAACAACTCATCTTCGTGAGGAGGCAAAGAGTCCCAGTAATAGTAAGTATAGCTAGTTGTACCTAATCTACATTACCAAGGGTATACTTGATGAATATCAATCAATCAATTAGCCTATCGCAGTCCACTGGTGGACATAGGCCTCTCCCAATGTTGGGAAGCTTTGGCCTACTGTTTCCACGCTGGCCAGATGGGTTGGTACAGGGTTTTATTTCGAGTTTTCCTTCTCTCGCAGTGATATCATCGGCGTATTGTTCCGTTAGTCGTCTCTTACGACACCCTTCGGATGAGATAGGGTGGTGATACTTGTATTCTTTCTCTGTCACCATGCGGATGAATAACAAAGATATTTTTATAAAAATTCTCTATAATTCCAAAATTCTACTTAACCTATATAAATAGTAGGTACATAATGTATATAATATTAAATATGTTAATACTATGTACATATTTCTCTAGCTGAACAAAGCAAATGACAGAATACGCCATGTCTATACAATCTTTCAACTATGATGAGAACAAAGTCTAAGGACGTCTCCTGCCTTGTGCGTGGGCAAACATGCGGATGCCTGTTTCGTGCGAATTATATGGAGTTAATTGCATGCAAAACATTCGCACAAAACTCGTGCAAAGAATACATACGATTTGCACGACGACGTGCGGAGGCCCGCCTGTGTGACACGCATGGGACAGCAGACGGTCTAATCTCTAATTGCATCTATCAAATTATTAGTTTGTGGAGCAAAACATCTACAATAACAGGTACAGCTCTAGAGTTCCAGCAGTAGAAATTAGTTGTAAGTATCCAATTTATATTATAGAAGGTGTATAACAATAATATTTTTATAGTAACTATGCCTGCAACTCTTGCCATGTATATAGTATCTGTTCCTAGCTAGACCCACATAACACAGAGGCAAAAGTTACCTGTGTCTTAATCTGTCTATCTGTCCTATGTTTAAAATTTAAGCATGATTCTACTGATATTGTTGTTCATACCTAGCTTCCCTTCAGCTAAAGCTCAAATGAAAAAGCTCTTGTAGCAATAAAATTGAGAGTGCAGTACAAATGCATATCAATTAAATCTAAAGATATAGAGAAGGCCAAATAGGAAAACATAAGATATATACAAGAGGTAATTGTATATGGTTTTTTTTTATACCACTTAGGTGGCAGACAAGTATTAGACTGTCAAAAATATCATGTTCTTCTCAATCCTGTCAAAATATTGGCGTTCCATACACTGAATTACAATATTGAATTATGACGTAAACGGACTGTCTAATCCCAGCCTAATAATATGCCTAACTTGATTATAGTGAGAGTTAGGTAATTTCAAATGACATAAATTGATCTGTGTAACAATACAACAGCAAAACCAAGCCAAACATTGTTGGGAGTTGGGAACTCTCGATTGAAAATCTTGATTATTTTTGTGAGTGTCTAAGGGTTAATTCTCATTGAAAAAGCAGCAGCTAGCAGCGGAAGGCAGCAGCCCGTAGTTTTACTAGAAATAATTGCAAGAAAAAGGTTTCTAATATTTTACCTCAATAAGTCACTGCCCACTGCTGACCGCTGCTCCTTCAATAGGAATTGACCTTCAATGTAGAATCATCTGGTTATTACAATGTTGTAAAACAGACAGATAGAGAACAAGATTTAACTAAACTTGTGTAAAATAGTATAATAAATAACAAACATTTAAAAACTGTAAAACTGTGTAAATATTTCACTATCAACAAAGGAAATTATGCTATATATTACAACATAGAACATATTTTTTATGTTCAAATCTCTGGCTTGTTTGAAATAGGAACTCTTCTCTTATTGCATTTTGTCTATAATAAAATTCAATAGAATTATTATTGTTGATAGCAAAAGAGCTGTACTGTAATAGCACAAACTCTTACAAATATTTGTGCTAGATTATTGAAAAGTGTAAATAAATATTGCATTCTGTAAAATCGCATCGCACAGCATTGAATTTTAAAGGTTAGTAAATCTCATCAAGTACTTTTTTATGTCAACTACACCTAGTGATATTTAAAAAAAAAAACACTACATGATGTTATTAAGATCACTAAATGACAAGCAGTACTAATTCTTATGCTATTCATACCTTAACAGACAGAGAGATAAACAAATATTATGCACTATACTCATTTCTTCTGTTGTTCTTGTTCATCAGATTCTGTAGCAGCCCTATGCAGTTCATACAGTTGTATTAGCTGATCTTCTGTCATATGTTCAAGGAGTTTTGGATCTAAGTATTCACCTACTTTCTTTTTCCTCGCCTGTTGCAGAGGTTTCATTTGTTTTGCTAATGTTATTGCATAATCCTGAAAAAGAATAATATAATATTAAGTAAAGATACTTTTGGAGCACTATTTTTTATTGTTTTAACACATTGCGGGACGGTACTGACTTTTTCAAATTATGCGATATGACAGTAAAATTGCCCATACAAGTTACGAACACTGCTATATCCGTACTGCAGTAGTCTACAGAACCTTGTTTACTAATCTAAGTGTATAACAAACTATTGTAAATACACATATCAATCAAAATAATTACGGTAGTCCATAAATATGATAAATATGATGAACCAAAAATGGCGCGAAAGTCTACGAATGTGTCTTTATTCAAGAACCGCGCGCAGCATGATACTACTCGAGCCGTCGCATAGAATCTTTATAGACCGATTACGGCCATAACCGTAGTGTGCGTGCAAGGACTTCATAGGAAACACCCCAACACAATGTGTGTGTTTGTGCGTTCTAATGCGTCTATACTTATGAAAGATTAATGTGATACAACAGTTAAAATGGGTTTCCTTGTTCCTCTATACGAAATTTTACTGTAACACCCGTACCTCACTTCAGAATAGTTTAAAATTATACGGCGGTGCCCATACTGTAATTTTTCCGCAACGTGTTAAGTATATTTAGAAATTTCATTTAAATGTTTAAAAATGAAATATAAGAGGTAGTTGTTACAGGGAGCTCTAAAAATGTCGACAGGGTGGCAATAGTTTGTTGTAACAAAATATGTTGATTGCAAAGGTAATGTTTGAAGATTCTTTTAAGCAACTGATGCTGGTGACATGAAAATGTCTACCCTTTAACATATAGTTGCATATTATTCTAGTCTAGTACATAAATTAAGAGTTAATACACATACACTGACTGTTGCAGACCATTACAATAATTAGTTCTATCTACACATATTATATTTAGTAATACATACTGTCCACTCATTAAGAAATATCTTTGACTCCTCAGGATTGCAGTTTCTATGTCGTTTGAACTCGTCTCTTGCGTAATTATCTCCCATAATACGAAGTTCGGGCGGTAACGCTCTGTGTATTCGGAATATCAACTTGTATAAACGACGAACACGCAATACGTGCTCAGGGCCTGACATTCTGTAACAGTAAGTTTTAGGATTTAGATTATTAGTTGCTGCAGGCATTAACAGCTATATTTTCTGTAAAGAATTTCTTCATTATATAGGCAACATACATAACTTATATTTGGTTTTTTACCTGGTGTTCCACCAATCCTACATCTTTTCAAGTTGAGTTCAGATCAGGAATTATAAAATCAAATTAACATAACACGAAATCATATTGTAGAAATAAAAAAATACTGCTGCAACCATAAACTTATAAGTACGAGTCCTTGTCAAATTGTTAATGTCATTGCTGTCAATGCTGTCAAGTGTCATATGGCCATAGACTTATAGCTTATAAATTTCGGTTTTTTTCATCTATAAGGTAACTGTACCAATGCGCGACACTGTACCAATGCTAGACACTTTCGAACAAAACCCAGTATTTTGAGAAAATTATCCATTTGTTTTATAAGACTATTGACTTAAAAGATGCCTAATGGTATCTATAAGATATGTTCAAATATTCGCAACACCATCCGAAGTAAATTTAGAAAGACTGTTGACAGCAAATAATGTGACTCCGTGAACACGGTCGTGTTATTTCTTAAGATTTTTGCCAAGGGTACTGATTTTTATAGGTGTGATTTTTTTGTTTATAAGTTATGATTATTACTAATTTTAGTATAAACGTTATAAATATTGAAGTTATTGACATACTTGGACCATTGGGACAATGATGTCTAGCATTGGTGTTTTCGACCAAGTGCATAATAATTTAATTTAAAGTAAAAGTATGATAGATTTTAAAGATTTTATGGGCAAAAGTTAATGTCTAATTGTTGCTGTAACAGTTAGAAAAGAATGTAACGACCATGCTGTAATTAATTTGTTAAATTTTTTAGATTGAAATTTTATTTTTCCTTAAAGTGTCGAGCATTGGTACAGTTACCTTAATGGGTAGAAAAAATTACGGCTATCGTTTGATGTGTATAAACGACGTAGATCCAAAGAAAAACAAATGAGTTAAGTATAACAAACTTTGGATCTGCCACCCAGTGAGGATCGAAATCCAGCTGCTGCTATCTATGCTGACAGCAGGCTCGGATCAAGAGGTGGGGTAAGCTAGCGCCCGCACACCAAGTGGCAACTTCAGGGGGTGGGGAATGCACAACTCATAATTTGATAAAAAGGCAAAGCGTGCACAGCTCGAAGGTGGCACGTCCGGGGGGCAGCAAATCTTCGCTAGATTTTCCGCTCCTGGACCTCAAGGGTTCCCTAGATTAGCTGCCCCTTGGACGTTTTGTCGCGCACCCCTGGTGGTCAAATCCTCGCTGAATTTGTCGCTCCCTGAACATCCATCACGATGACGAATTTCAAAGTAATGAGGATCATTCACGTTTTTAGCTGAGTATGCAGATTTATAATGATTAAAAAAACAATAAACACTGTGAAAAAATTATTTCAATCCGATCAAAAATGACGAAGATACAGCAATTGTAATGCAGTAATCTCAAAAACGCTCGCCGCCGCGCCAAAATACTGTGTGACGTCATCTGTTATGATAGCGCGCGCCGCCGCTATGGAGAGTATGAAGACTTAGGGCTCTTTTGGATTAAGACTCCATAGCTAATTCGTAACGTATAATTTTGAAATTTTGTACGGATTTTAAGTAATTTACAAAGCTTCTAATAATATAGTTTTTGTGCTATTTACTTCAATATTTTTTTTAATAAAAATAACTTTATCTATACCTACTTATAATATTATGAAACTGAAGAGTTTGTTTGTTTGAACGCGCTAATCTCAGGAACCACCGGTTCGAATTGAAAAGCTCTTTTTCTGTTGAATAGTTCATTTATCGATGAAGGTTTAGGCTATATAACATCACGCTACTACAAAAGGGAGCGGAGCAGTGTTCATAAATGTCAACAAATCCGGCAGACTTCCATACATCTATGTTAACATAGTAATAAAGAGGGGAGATTTGTATTTTTGTATTCGATTAAACTCAAAAACTACTAGACCGATTTCGAAAATTCTTTTACCATTAGAAAGCTGCATTATCACTGACTAACATAGACTTTATTTTATTTTCAAACAAATTAGGAATCCTTACTAAAACTTCAATAATGAAATCCAAGATGTAAAAAAATTACTTAAAATATTTCTTACATCGCATGCGCTGCGAAAACTATTGATGATAGAATAAGATAATGTACTGCGGAAATATATAACTTAAAAAGGTCTACATAAAAGTCCGCGATAGCATATGTCTATCTCCTAAGAAAAACCCACAGCAATCGTTTTTATCTTTTAAAAATTACAAAATAATAATGTGTCATTATCGAAGCTATTTTTAACAATACAGTATCATTCCTTATCCAATTAAATACGTTCAATATATTGTGCATTTAATGTAGATTAAAATTGCTATTCAAACTATTTGATTACAATGAAAAACTTCAGCGTTAGGTAAGCGTAAGAGCGGGCAACGTGCGGTGCGGTGTGTGTGATGCGAGCGCTCAGGCGGGCAGGGGCAGCCCTCTGCCAGTTTGTGTCGTCGACGACTCACCGAGCGGTAGGTGTATAGCGCGCGGCCTTGAGCGAGTGACGGAGGCCTGACGCAACGCAGTCCACTGTAGTGTATAGACTGGAACGTTTGTTATTGTTTCGGTGGTAATAATGCCCCCATACAAATATTGTATTGTGCCAAAATGCAAGAATACAAGTGTTACTACGCCTAATAAACTGTTTTTTATGTTCCGAGAGATGCAAAGATAAGAAAAAAATGGGTTAAAGTAATGAGAAGAGATGATAAAACTCCTCTTTCAAGCGAAAGTGTTTTACATTGTTGCGAAGATCATTTTGACGTAAGTAGGTATTGTGTACCTATTACTTTTAGAACTATCGAGATATTTACCATGTATTGTTTGGAGCTTCCAATAAAGGTCCAACCCCACCAAACGGACGTAAATTAAAGATTGTAAAATCCGTTCCGATGCCGTCCGTTTGGTGGGGTTGGACCTTTTTTTTTTTTTTTATCGTGCGCAAAATCCCCGCGGATACCTCCCCCACCGTAGCCGGAGGAGGAGGTTATGTCGGACTCGAACCGACTAAAACGCACGCCGTCTGTGGGTCGTCAGTTGCCGGAGGTGAGATTGTCGTAGCCATATCCCTCGCACCCCGGCCGACCCAGGACCATATCTCTCGATCTGGCCCTCTTCCGGTTAGGGGACCACAGAGTCGGTGGGGTTGGACCTTAATAGTAATGTGAAAGGCCATGAAAGTTTAAATACCTATATTACGTACCTACCTATGTCTATACATGATAAAAAAATTAAGTCTAGAGATTATCCTGCAGGCGTATACTATATACCTACCTATTCTATCATTTTTAAAAGTTACAGACTTGCACCACTACGAATAAGTCTACTAAATACTTTTGAAGTGGTCATGACGGCAGTACCTACTTAAGTACTTCATTTTATTATAAAACTTAATACCTTATCCTTTTCTGAACCTGTATTATACTAGCTTCAGTTATTTCACGTCATTTCTAACGTGGTTTATTACTCGCTTGACAACACAGTAGGTACAACTTTCGACAGAACATCATAAGGTAGGTAAATAGGGTGGTGGCACCAAATATCGGCCATGTCAACATTTTTTGACCTTTGATTGATTGTAATTTTTTGGTTTATAGCATTTGCTTTCCTGCGATGCCTTTTTCGGGTAGACGGATACTGAAACTCCATTACTACAGTCGTAAAATTTCCAATTCTTTGTTATTTTTGAAAATATAGATGTTTTTTTCCGGGTATGTCGATTTCACTTAATATCGGCCTCTAACACCCTAATTTCTGCCGCCTGTGACCCTAATATCGTCATACCTTTTCCAACGTGAATTTAGGTCAATAAAACTAAGTAAAGTAAAAAAATATAACGTTATAAATTCCATTTCAGGTTCAAATTATTTTTTTTAACGCTTATCTATCATTAATTTATCTTTTCTTTATATCTCAGCCTTGAAAATTACAGTAATTGCTGTTATTATAAACTAATGATCACAATGATTAAAAAATTTTAAGACAAATGAAGATTTTCAAAATATATTATTATAAGAAAAAATATTATTTAATAAAGTCAACAGAAAACTTGAGTTTCTTTAAAGGTTTTTCAATTTAAATGCACTAAACAGTGACGGCAAGTAAAATCTTCTTTAGTCACATCAATATAATTTCGCCCACGATGAACTGTACACTTTAAGTGGAACTAATTGTATACATAAGTCACATTTAATATTTTTGGCTTCATCTTCTTCGACATCACTAATTAGTTCTACTTCACAGCCACCATAAAGAATTTTCACCTTTTCTTCTTAAAAAGGTAAATCATGAGGTCAGTTACGCTGTCCATTAATATTCTCTTCTTCTATTTTAATACTCTTCTTCTTCTATCTACTAGTTTAATTTTATTTGACTGGTTTATGTTTTATATTCTATTGTCCAGATTTCTCTTTCTCTCTGTATCTATTCTTCTAGGAAGTCTGTCTTGTAAAGTGATCCTGAAAATTTCGTATTGTCGAAATGCTACTCTTCTTCTACTTCATCCTATCATTAATTCCCAGTCGCAATCGAAGCTTACACCTCGGATTATGGGGTCCGCTTTGCCAGTCTTAACTGCGGATATGGCTAGACCTCGATATTTTCCGCGAAACGTCTTCCATCTATCCTCCACAAGCCCAATGGTAACATCGAAGCATTGTATTACTGCCTGCTTCTTTGAACGGCATTTACTCCATCTCCTCTTATTCTACTACGGTCATAAAAACTATAGGGATCATAGAACCTATAAAGGTCATAGAACCTATAGGGGTCAGAGAACCTATAGGGGTCATAGAACCTATAGGGGTCATAGAACCTATAAGGGTCATAGAACCTATAGAGGTCATAGAACCTATAGGGGTCAGAGAACCTATAGGGGTCATAGAACCTATAGGGGTCATAGAACCTATAGAGGTCATAGAACCTATAGGGGTCATAGAACCTGTAGGGGTCATAGAACCTGTAGGGGTCATAGAACCTATGGTCATATAACCATAGATTTGAAACCTTTCTCTTTTTGTTGGGCCATCATTATGGCATACCTACCTGTTGATTAAAATTAAAATACCTAAGTATTTGTTCATTTTTCACCACGTCCCTGTTTATTGTAAAGTTCGAAGGTTGTAGAAAAGTAAGTACCCTATACAAAATAAAGTGGCCGTTATTACGCATCGATTCTCTATATATCGGCCGTAGCTGGCAAAAGAAGTTTTTAGGCGGCCGATGTTAGGATCTAGTCATCAAACAGAGCTGTTATTTCATTTTTAACCTTATTAATGTTACTGCTAATATATAAAATAGCTAAACCTATAGTTTAGTGTTTTCATGCATTTCCCCAATATCGACCAGGTGGCCGATATTAAGATTTATCCAAAATAAAGATCCCTAATCTCGACCCCCCGATTATTTCATAAAAAGTACAAATAAATTTAAAAACACACTACCTAAACAGTACTTAGACTGTTTTTCTTTATTATAAAATAATATAAAATACCATAGGTATGTTTAATTCCATTCAAATACTTATCAACGGAGTGAGTCGACTCCGGGATTTGACTCGGAAATGCCAACAAATGACACAAGTCGGTACCTGCGCGTGCTCTATTGCCACCTGAACGTTCAAATGTGGAGGTACCCGCACCAAAATATGGGATGTTATTCGTATGGATATAGAGTCGCTTTTTGCATAAAAACGATCATAATTTTAGGGTTATTTTCATAGTTCTGATCCATTTTTTCGAAAAGGCCGATATTAGGACATGGCCGATACTAGGAGACCTCACCCTAAGTACAAGCGTTAGGACGAACTACGTATATTATAAAGTATTTTAAAAACAAACTGTATTTGAATAATCACCAAAGAACTTAAAACACAAATAAAGTACTAAGAAAAACCAATAAAACGCAAGCACTACTAGTCGATCCACGAAAGAATTTGTACTGACTGACTGGCGACTGCGCCAGTAGGGACGCGTTCATAACAGATGACGTCATCGTCTAAATCGCAGTGTAAGCGAGCGTTTTTAAGTACTCGTTAAGAAATCCTTAATAGCTTCGTCATTTCTTGACGGATTTTGATTATTTAAAAAATAGGATACTCAGAAAGGTATAGCGCACCTGGTATACTGATTAAAAATACAATATTCCATTATGTGATTCATCCTCATTAAGCCGTGAATTTCTACGGCGCGGCGCCGTAGAAATTCACGTATCATAATATCCACCATAACTACTTTGCTAATCTCATAAGACCATAAACAGTACAACGCGTATAAGTATTAAGATATGAGGACAATCAATCAATTAGCCCATTGCAGTCCACTGCTGGACATAGGCTTCTCCCAATATGCGCCACGTTTGCCGATCCTTCGCCTGCCGCATCCAGTCCGTCCCAGCCACCCTTCATAGGTAGTCAGTCCTCCTGGTTAGAGGATAATATTTTTATTATAATTTTTTGACGTTTTATAACTGCCTATGTATTTTAATAAATTACTTTTGATTTTTAACCACGACGCGACGGACTTTTACTGCAGGCTGTAGTATGAAAACCGTCTGATGCACTTGAAATTAGTGGATCGATAAATCAGTTCAAAATCCAGTCTGTCTCCCAAATGTGACGACGGTATTCTCGTAACGTAGCACAATATTTATAGAAATCGAGATCGTTATTGACATTATTTTGGCAAATAGGGATTAATTACGACTGAATTTTGATTTGAACTGACTTAGCGCCTTCGCTGCGTTTAGCGGGTGCACGGCGCGGACGTCCGCTTCGCGTGCTTGTTTCATGTTATTTCAAGAGCAGCGCTGCGTGAGGCGGATACCCGTCGCACGCGACGGACAGGCGGACGCACTGCGCGCGCTTCCGCGACCCGCACCCGCTTAACGCAGCGAAGGCGCTTAGGTAGATATATTAAAATTGTCATTATTTGAATCTTCAAAAATGGGGAACCGTGGCTTGTTTTACAAGAATTATAAATAAAATTACGGGATGATACCTAAATAATTTATTTTCAACATAGACACTAAGTTCAACAATCTTGTAGCACAGTAGTATGAAAGTACATTGTACAACCTGTACAGAATTATTTTTAGAGTAGGTAATGCCAAACCATTGCTCCTAGAACTTTAAAAATCACTACGTCGAAAATCGTAACCTTCCGAAAGAATACAAATAACTACAAATATTTACAAGAAGAGAGATTGGGATGTACATACATACCAAAAAATATTATCGCTAGATGATGCTACTTGGAGGTCGAGAGCGAATTGACTACAGACTATAACTAAGTTTAGTACTTTCTATGTATAAGGAAACAAACACAACATTATGTATTTTAAATTCCTAAGATCCCACGTCTAAGAAGCTCCATCTAGCACCTATGTGTATGAATATGTTTTCATGAAGTTTGTTGACCGGAATGACAATTTTATATCAACATGCATATATTATGTACATTTAGAATTAAGTATGAAACCGCATAACACCTTTGGAGCTAGAAAAATAACAGATATTCCTAGATATAGTCTGAAATATTATTTGTATATTTTTCGTTGCAAACATCGAAATACACATGAACACTTTCACTTCTAACAACTACAATAATACCAGTTGAATGCTATTTAACGGTTATTTGCTAAAAAACAACCTATAGTGACAGTATATTGATAGTAAAATGTTAAAAACCCACATACATTCATAGATTTAAAATCTTTTACATAATTTTTAACTATAACAATGGAATAGTGTAACAATGGTAAATAAGGGCGCTCGTGGGCGCTCGCCAATAGTTGGAAAAAACACGGCGGTTGAGCCGAAAATAGACTGAAGTCCTTAAAGATTTTAAAAATATACGTCAGTGGTGTGCCGCCATAGTAGAAAATGAGTTGGTACAATTTCTGAATTAGAACGTACATTTATTCATTAATCGATGGTATAAACTGTGATTACTACATTCACGACTCACGTCAGTAAATAGGTGATGGTGTTGTGGATGTGACAAAAACAATTAATGTTGATAGAGCAACAACAAGTAGATGAAACGTCTGTGAAGAGAAATGATTAAGATTGTATTTTTATTGTTTTGCAACTTGCAACTCTTTATTGGAATAAATATTTAGCTGTCTAATTGATTTCTCATTTAACATTGACAAAAAAAAAATAGCTAGACCTAAACGATTTCATTGAGATCTTTCAAATTGCAGTGTAAAGATACGACGTTATTTTTTTAAATTGTATGGTTTGTTTCACAAGTAAATTATTGCAATATATGCAACCACAGCGTTAGTTTGCAAATCCTGCAAAAGATAAGTGACTTTAAATTGCACTAGTCGGTAAAAATTGTGAATTGTCTTTTTGTACAAACCCATTCGATGCCGGCATGTCGAGTATTACAGTATACTTCTATTCGGTTCTAAACTTGGAGAAGTCTCATGTTACAAACGCGGTCTGATCTCCATCAAAGTCATACTTTTAAAAAGTGTTTTATGACCACTTAGTTCAGGCTTAAAATAGATTTTTAACGAAAATACAATATAAATTTCATCACTGGGTGAATACAGGTAAGCATGTGCAAGCGCCAGAAAGCAGAATCATGTAAACTAAATACGTAGTGATTTCATATTAACACCAATATTATAGAACATTATGTTGAACAATTTGATGCATGATGATGTGTAGTGTGAAAACCTTAGAGTTTACATTAAAATATATATAGAGCGCGCGTATCACTCAGGTCTTTGGCGCCGAATGTAATCTGATACTTTGCGATGGTATAGCGCAACTATAGTGACGTTTCATGCATTACCGAAAATATCAATAGATGCTAGTTTTTTGTTGGATTTGATATGCATGGATAAAAATTAAAGCCAAAATACAAAAAATGGCTTCATTTTGCGTATTACAAAAACAATTATTACCACAAATATACGATGTTGTATAAAATTTTGATTAAATATTATTTGCGAAGTCATTTTGACGGGTATTGTTTTGCTACTGATTTAGGTTGAGCTAGGAGCCTTGGTACTGTTCGTACCCGTAATAGCAGTTCATACTTGCAAGGCGCGCTCTATAGCAATGTATACTCTAAGGTGAAAACTCTCTTATAATATCGATAGATACAGTTACTAATGTACAATGTACTTATATTTTTTCTTGTATGAAAGGATGGGTGAGGCAGTGGTTGACCGAGGCGCGTTTGGCTGGGTCGAGCATGAGCATTCGTTCGAGAAGA
Source organism: Eilema depressum (assembly GCA_914767945.1). Taxonomy (NCBI): domain Eukaryota; kingdom Metazoa; phylum Arthropoda; class Insecta; order Lepidoptera; family Erebidae; genus Eilema; species Eilema depressum. The sequence continues at coordinate 24,858,560 of OU612012.1, forward strand.
TCCTTGAGTTGTGTTATCTTCTTGGCCTCGGGTGCCAATATTCGATGATGTGGCGGCGCTAGTTCGGCTTGCAAGTCCCGGCTCGGTTTTATGCTGGATATTATTACAATTTTTTCCTGTAAAAAATACGATTTATATTTTTTGTTCACTACCAATGGTCATGTGCAAATGCGGTATTATACGAATGGGATATAATTCGGATGGCACATTATGCGAATGGGACATAATGTGGATGGGATATCATACGAATGGGATATAATTCGGGTGGGACATTCCTCGAATGAGATGTAACCCCGCGTTTACATACTGCCGCTCGCATTGCTCATCGTGTTGCCAGAAATATTCGCGCGATTAATGCCCTAGCATTCACACACGCGCATCATCGTGTTGGTCCGCATTACAGTATTCGCCCTGCAACGGAGACGGACGTACACGTATGGAGGACAACGCTGTAGCAGTGTACGCATTATGCTTTGCTGAATTAATTAAATAGATTATTAATAAAAACTATCACTTTCAACTACTATACACTTTCCGTAGATCGATATAAATATTTTTAAAAGTAAATATTCGAGGAGCAATAACGAAAGCCGTGTTTACTGATTAGCGCCATCTAGCGGTCTGGTATAAGTTCATCGCGCTAGCATTGCCGCTCCTTTGACTCGCGCCGCCAAGCCGACATTCGCAGCAACATACGCGGCAGAGCTCGCGGCATGACGAATATACCATTCACACCACGTCTCTGCCCACTTCTCTCGCCACTTCCCTCGCTTTGCCGCGAGTATGTAAACGCAGCTTAATGCAGATTGGACATTGTGCAAATGGGATATAACGCGAATGGGATATACTGCGAATGGGATATAATGCGGATGGAACATTGTGCTAAGGGACATTGTGCAAATGGGTCACTGCATTACATTACATCCGAACAAAAAAACTTACCCTTTCAGTAATTTTATCCAACTCGTGATACAAAAAGTTGCAGTTAGCATCAAAATGTTGTTCTTTAAAATAACCTTTTTTGATAATCTTATTAGGTATTTTTCCTTTTAAGTCCATGAAGTATTTCAGCATTTCATTATTAGATTTACCACTAAACATGATTTTGCCCGTGGATAGTTCATAGACAGTGCATGCCATTGACCACATATCGATTCCATAGTCATATGGTACTCCGAGAATGATTTCCGGTGATCTGTAGAAGCGTGACACGAGGTACGGAGTAATCTCGTTATCAGATATGTGGCCTGCTGCACCGAAGTCACATAATTTCAGCATTAACTTGCTTTCGTTTACGAGTATATTGTCAGGTTTTATGTCTGAAAAAGAAAAACAGATATTTTAACTTAGGCTCGTTGAAATATGTTATTGCTTGAATGGATAAGTTGGAGGCATATTGAAGTGCCATACACATACAGTTACGGTTCTTTTCCAAGTGTACGCAGAGACTACATGTTACGACTTGTTTTGATCCTGGCATACACTTATCGCTTTCTCTACTATAACGCACCCTACATAAAATAAAACATACCTGCATGTAAAATACCAGTCTTCTTCAATAGTTTGAGGGCCAACAACATCTGCTGAGTATAACTTCTAACCGCCTTGATATGAATGCCACTGTTCTTGCCATACTTCTTTAGCACTTCTCTCAAGTTCATAGACAGAGGCTCTAGTACCATGCACAAGTGTCTCTTGTGGAAGAAATGACGGAATAGACGGAGGCAGTGGAACTTATCCTCTGTGTCGGCATCGTTCAAACGTTTGAGTATTTCTAATTCACGTAAGCCAGTCTTGTGCCTGTAAAAAGAGTATAATTTTGTAGTTCAATACTTGCTTTTATAGCCACTTCACCTGTAAGACTACCGGTTTACAGGAGAGGTGTAATCACCTTCTGATGGACAGATGAGGTTCTGGTGGAGGTTTTCCTCTGCTAGTTGGGAGGTCAGACGTTAGTTAGAACTAAATTATAGAATGGAGGAGTAAGGCCGCCTTTTCACTATGGGATGTAATATATATTACATCTTGAGATATATATTACATCCCGCGATTGCTGTTTTCACTGTAAGATATATATTTGGGATAGTTCAGTAGCTTTACCATGAGTTGACACCAAAATTTGACAACTTCGTTACCCTATCGAACTGCGTACGCGAATCTGATTGGTCTGTGTAGAATGCATGCGCGAATTCCCTGACTTCTGATTGCTCAGTTTAAAATGACAACGTGATTTCGCATGCGCGATCAAACGTCGCCATTCAAACGGGCGAGACAGGGGGAGGCGTGGTGTCCGGGGACGTGAGGTAAAATATACCTTCCAATATCGCTCGAAAAAATATTTATAGTTTGGGATGTAATATATATTATAGCGTAGTGTAAACGGTCTCGTACAAAATGTATGACGAGCGATATGCCAAGATGTAATATATATTACATTACATCCCATAGTCAAAAGCCACCTTAAGAGAGGACACCCGGCTCTCCAAGGTTTATCTGTGAAGACTTTCTTATTATAGATGTAAGTCTTTTGAACGTAAGTAGTTATTAAGACTTTTAGAAGCCAATAGGTACTCATGAAAAATGAATCGACTTATTAGATAAGATAAGAATATAAGATGCATTGAATTGCTATCAATTTCAAAATTTCTTAAGAAATATTGTAAATTTGCGAATGAAGAATAATAATTTTACCATGCGACTTTATATAAAAATTAGTCAACTTACATAATCTCATTGTTCCTAATGATTTTGACAGCGACGTCACTATTGCCGCGGGCTTGGTCCCGAGCTCGAACCACGTTGGAGAACACACCCTGTCCAGTGTAGCCGTACACCGTGTATCTGTTGTCGAGCGTTTCTCCTATACGTACTCTGTGGAGAAAATAATCCATTAATATAAATAAGTCCATTAAATAAGTGTATAAGCCACTGTGGGGTGAAGGATATGTCCCACACTATGAAGCTCTTTCAACATTTTAATTACCTTGTAGATTCTATCAAAATCTGAAATAAATCTCAATCTATTAAAATCTCAAACGCTAGATGCAACCAGGATTTAACCGAGGATGATTACATGTGACTAGCGTCACTTAAACCTATTAATATAATTTACCTATAGTATCCTTCAGCGTCATCCCAGTTGTCAGTCAAAGAAGGATTTTCCAATGCGTTCTTACTTCTGGGCTTACCAGCTGTCGGGGTCTGCATCACATACAAAAAAAATAGTAGACATAAATAGATATTACGAAATATAATTATGTTTCTATTCAGAAATCTCTGTAGATTTTTTATACGACATGAGGATGTGATGGCGTACATTTTACTTACGCAAAAATGTACATATTTAAACATAATGTTAAGGCTCTACTTAACAGATGGACTGCATTTCAACAGCACTCCGGTCGTGGCCTCCTCGGGTGCAATTCCTAAAACGACTGCACCGCAGTGAAATGCAGTCCAGCTGTCGATATCTAAAGACGTTAAAGTTTGAGATCGCGCAATAACCCATACCATACTCACATCAACACTGAAGTTGTCCTGATCAGCAAACATGTCCCATTCTCCGCTTTTGATCGACTTCTCCAACTTGAGTTCACTTGTCTTATCACTATTTATATTCTTTATCAATGCAGACATATTAGAGTCAGATTTGGATTCTTTAACTTTATCCTTAAGCTTGGTGTCAGAGAGAACGGATCTCACATCTTTTCCTTCTTCACGGGTGCTGGCCTGACGTTCTAACTTCGGATCAGGCTTGACTGGCGATGGTGATGTGGCCTTTTTTTCCTCGGGTTTCTCATTATCGCGTTTATCGCTACCGAGCCGCTGTGAAAGGAAGGCATAATTTATATTTTTTTCTTTTTTATTAAAGAGAATCTTACAAGATGAAAATGTAGTAGGTGTGGCAACTAATGCACTTTAATCAAAATGAATCTGAACTTGATATGGCCATGTCCAGCAAATCTATGCTAATGCTATAAAGTTGAAGAGTTTGTTTGTTTATCTATTTGGTTGAACGCGTTAATCTCAGGAACTATTAGTGCCAATTGAAAAATTGAAATATGTAATAGGAGATATTACCTTCATGAGCTGTTCCCTCTGCTTGCGTCTCCTTTCAATGATTTGTTCCTCTGTTTCCTCGTCATCGTCAGTATTAATGGATATATTGAGTTCTTCTTCACTTGAACTAGTAAGTACCTGTGCCGTTTCATTTGCCGAACTCTAAAAGATAATGACGATATTGTGACATTTACTTTCATTACGAGTTCCCGCCAAGACGAGCCGTATTAATGTTATAACATAATATCATAATAATTATATAATTGGATTCTATTTTGGAGCTACTGTGAAAGAACTGGTAAAGAACAGTTATAAGAAAAATCCATAAAACGATAAACTAATTTGATTACAAAAATGACAAGACCAACGCGTGGTGTTTGTGTCAGTCAGTCCACTATTACCTACCACAATTTTATTTCATGTAATGCATGAAATAAAATTGTGATTGTGTGAAAGACAAGCAAAAATGATGTCTACTAAATAAATTACTATGTCTGATCCAAAGATTTGTAGTCGAACTTATTTTATATGTGCAAGTATAAATCTTAATATATATAAATCTCGTGTCACAATGTTTGTCCTCAATGGACTCCTAAACCACTTAACCGATTATAATAAAATTCGCACACCATGTACAGTTCGATCCAACTTGAGAGATAGGATAGTTTAAATCTCAAATTATAGTCGCAATTTTAATTTATCGCGATAACCAACATCCACGCGGGCGGAGCCGCGGGCAAAGGCTAGTAATTTTATAAATATATTCAATAAAATGAAACTGTACTACCTTCCGCCTTGTCCTATGTTCTGCCTTGGAATTCCTATCCCTCGATCGGTCTCTGTAGCGTTCTCGAGATCTTCTGTCGCGGTCCGATACTCTATGATCAATATGTTGCGCCGACGAGCGGTCCCGAGACCTCCGATAACCTCTCTCCCAGTCCCTCCGCTTCAATTCTGATGACCGCCGATCCCGGTCACGCTCCCGCTCACGTTCCCTCTCACGCTCCCGCTCCCTCTCTCTCTCCCTATCTCGTTCTCTTTCCCTTTCTCGTTCTCTGTCCCTTTCTCTCTCTTTCTCTCTATCACGCTCTCGCCTCCTCTCTCGCTCTCGCTCCTCTAATTTACGGCGTTCCCTTTCTTTTCTTTCTTTCTCTTCCAGCTTTTTCTCAAACTCTCTCCTATTTTCTCTGTTTATTATCTCTCTCAAGTCTTCTTCACGTTTCTTTGTTTTATGTTTATCTATGTCAGATGAACGGTCTTTACTTGACTTATGCTTATTACTTCTATTGTCATGCTCCCTTTCTCTTCTGGATCTCTTCGGAACAGGTGATCTTGTGTCATCATTTATGCTTATAATATCAATTGATTTGTTACCTTTAGCGTTGGCACTGTCATCATCACTCTTTTCCGAGTAATATGCAACAAGGCGAGCTTGAAGCAATTCTTTTTGTTTCATAAGGTCCTCTAAGTTCAAATCATCTTCTATAACCAGTTCAGGGCTTTCACAGTCATCCTGGTAGTTTTCACTATCAGAATTTGAGCCTATTACTTCTACAGCTCCTTCCCTCACAACTTTTCTGGTGTGGTTATCTCGGCTATGAGATCTACTCGACGTATCACCATTTTTTTGTTTAACTACATCTGGAGTCAGTGGTCTTGTTTGTTTCATGCTTTTACTCTTATTAATCAAATCTTCAACATCTGAGAGAGAAGTTTCACTCTCTACTTTAGGACTTTTCTGTTTCTCTTTTTTTGATTTCTTTTTCTTCTTGTGTCCCTTGTCATTGTTTTCTTCTGACAAATGTTTGCGTTTCTTATGCTTTTTACTTTTCTTCTTCTTCTTACTTTCATCGTCAACACTTTCGCCATTCGTAGACTTTTCTTTCTCAGTAACACTGTAAGCAAAATAAATCTACCTATACTTACAAATTTGATTTTCCTCGCATCCTTTTCAACGCCCTTTCCCTTCACAATATTATGAACAACTCTGTAATTTAGAGAGTATGGTCAGAACTATTGATTTGAATAAAGTACCTATTCCTAATCCAAGGTGACGATGCAACGCTGGTTTACTAGGAACACCTCTTTGAATAATTTTTATTGATAATACATTGCCATGAGATAATACTATCCTAGCCAACAGAGGTAGGTAATAGGTACTTAATTAATGTGATAATATTTTTATCTGTTCATCATCATCATCATCATTTCAGCCATAGGAAGTCCACTGCTGGACATAGGCCTCCCCTATAGATCTCCAATAGGACCGGTTGGAAGCGGCTCGCATCCAGCGCGTTCCCGCGGCCTTAATGAGGTCGTCTGTCCACCTTGTGGGTGGATGTCCTACGCTGCGCTTGCCGATACGTGGCCTCCACTCGAGGACTTTTCGACCCCATCGGTCATCAGTCCTCCGTGCTATGTGCCCTGCCCACTGCCATTTCAACCTTGTAACGGTAACCTTGGTTCTTCTACGGATCTCCTCGTTTCTGATTCGATCTCGCAGAGAGACTCCGAGCATAGCCCTCTCCATAGCTCGTTGGGCTACTTTGAGCTTACTCATAAGGCCCATAGTGAGGGACCACGTTTCAGTGCCATAAGTCATCACTGGTAACACACACTGGTCGAAAACCTTCGACTTGAGACACTGAGGTATGTCGGACGAGAAGACATTGCGCAATTTTCCGAACGCTGCCCAGCCGAGTTGGATTCGGCGATTGACCTCTTTCTTGAAGTTGGACCTACCTAACTGGACTACTTGTCCTAGGTAGACGTACGAGTCAACAACTTCAAGAACCGAGCTCTCAACAGATATTGGGGTAGGTACAACATGGGCATTACACATCACCTTTGTCTTGTCCATGTTCATTTTAAGACCCACCTGTTGAGAAACTCGGTTGAGGCCTTCGAGCATCGTGTTGAGATCTTCCATCGATTCTGCCATGACTACAATATCGTCGGCAAACCGGAGGTGAGTGATGTATTCGCCATTAATATTGATGCCGAATCCTTTCCATTCCAGGAGCTTGAAGGCATTCTCCAAAGTGGCCGTAAACAGTTTCGGAGATATCACGTCTCCCTGTCTTACGCCTCTTTTCAAAGGGATCGCCCTCGAACTCTGTTCCTGTACTCGAACCGACATGGTGGCGTTATTATACAAACACTTCAACACTTCGATGTACCGATAGTCAATACGGCACCGCTGGAGAGACTCAAGCACAGCCCATGTCTCGACCGAATCAAAGGCTTTCTCATAGTCCACAAACGCTAAGCAAAGTGGCAAATTATACTCTTCGGTCTTCTGTATAACTTGCCGCAGCGTATGGATGTGGTCTATGGTACTGTAGCCTCTTCGGAAACCGGCTTGTTCGGAAGGCTGGAAGTCATCAAGCCTGCGCTCGAGACGGTTCGTAATGACCCTTGAAAACAGCTTGTAAACATGGCTCAGAAGCGAGATGGGTCTGTAATTCTTCAGTAAGGTATTGTCACCTTTCTTAAAGAACAGCACCACCACGCCTCTGTTCCACGCTTCTGGCGTTATGCCCTCGAGGACGACGGTGTTAAAAAGCCTCTGAAGGACTTTAAGTACCGGTGTTCCACCCGCTTTCAGAAGCTCTGAAGTGATTCCGTCGTCACCCGGCGCTTTGTTGTTCTTAAGCTGATTCAGGGCCATTCTAATCTCGTACAGGCTGATGTCTGGGATATCCTCGGTGAAGTGTCGGGTCAACTTGGCTCTTGGGTCGGTCGCCATGTTGCCAGCAGGATTAGCGACCGAAGCGTATAGCTGTCCATAGAACCTTTCGATCTCCTCCAAAACCTCAGCCTTGGTCGACGCTATACTGCCATCTTCTCTCTTCAGCTTAGTCAACTGGCTTTGCCCAACAGACAGATTTCTTGCGAACACTTTGGAGCCTTTGTTCCGCTCGATTGTCTCTTTAATATGTTCAGTATTAAAGAGACGTATGTCGTGTCGCAGAGATTTGGAAATCTGTCTGTTGAGCTGCCTATATGACTCTGCATCATCGGAAGACTGCAGTCGAAGTGAGCGTCGTTTAGCCATGAGTTTTTGGGTGTGATCGGAGAGTTTCTGAGGTCTATTTGAACGGCGGGGTCTGAAGTGCTTAGAGCCCACCGTTTGGACAGTTTCTACGAGCCTGTTGTTGATCTCGTCCACCGACGCAAAGTTTTCTAGGCAATCAAAGCGATTCGAAAGCTCAAGTTGAAAGTTCTCGGGGTTTTGGATTTGGGCACGAGTAGGTCGGAGTGTAGACTTCATCAGGCGGGACCTTTCGAGTTTAACATTAATACCCAATGTGCCTCTTACGATTCTGTGATCACTACCGGTTTTCACCCTGTGGATCACGGAGACATCACTGAATATTCGTTTCTCGTTGGTCATGATGAAGTCTATCTCATTCCTCGTGGAACCATCAGGGCTCATCCAGGTCCATTTCCTGTGCGGCGGCTTCTGAAAGAAAGAGTTCATCATAAAGAGTCCCTCTTTCTCCAGAAAGTCAGCCAGCCTCTGTCCCCGCGGGTTCCGTTGTCCATGTCCAAATTGCCCCACTCTCAACTCATCATCGCTTTTCTTACCCAACTTTGCGTTGAAGTCCCCCATAACAACAGTGAAGTGGGTCTTAGACGTATGTATGGCCCTACTTACGTCCTCATACATAGTCTCCACTTCATCATCTGGGCGTTTCGAGGTCGGTGCGTACACCTGAATGACCTTCAGCGAATACCTCTTGGATATTCTGAGTATTAGGTATACAACCCTGCTCGACACACTTTCGATGGTAATGATGTTGTTAATGAGGGATCTGTGAACGAGAAAACCGACACCACCTTGCGACTGCTGGTCGCCTTCCCGGTAGTAGAGCAGGTTGCCGGATCCTAGGGTTATCGTGTCCTCGCCCTCTCTACGGACTTCAGACAACCCCACAATATCCCAGTGCAACCTACTCAACTCTTCTTCCAGCTCAGCAATCCTCTCGTCAGTCCTCATCGTGCGTACGTTGTGCGTTACCAGGGCCAGTCGTCGTTTGGGGTGGTAGCCGGATCTCTGCCGGGGATTCTTAGCACCCCCTGCTCCGCCGTTACCCTGGCCGCTACCGGAGCCAGGGCTAGCGGAGCTGCCGGGGACTAGGGGCCTGGTCCTATTTGTGCCTATCATAGGGGGAGTTTGCCCATAATCGCCACGCTGGGCAGGCGTGTTGGCAATCGCAGGACGTAGCTTCGCGGCGAGGATGCTGCTGCCCATCCTCGCCCTGTGCCATTTTAGCTACGCCGATTTAAATGGTTATACCGCCATTGGTCGGTTCCGCTGTACCTCAGTCGGCTCCTACGACACCTGGTACTAGAGGGGGGTACTATTCTACTCTGCCGGTACCCCACGGTTTATCTGTTGTTGAACTCCTTTGCCCAAGTAGACTATGTTTTTAATTTATATTCATCACGGATTCTGATCGCGGACACGCCTTCTTTTTCTTTTTAGCCAACGTCAATGGATTAAATTAATCTAAATTGCCATTAAATAGTGGATAAGTACATATTAAAAACTGTAAATGTCAAATAAAAACTGTCGGACCGATTTTAATTACTCTCTTTATGTTAATGTACCGCGTGATTCCCGGCAAAGTAGAATTTGGACCACCCCGTCTCGTCCCATGCGGTGTCATATAAGGCGACTAAGTGATAGGGCTGTTTAACATCAGGCGGATATATACAGTCTAGACTCAGCCACAGATACATGGCTTGAGTCAACAATAGTGCCCGGAATACGGCAATAGGCTCACCCCTTATTAATACCTACGTGGGACTTAATACAATGGTTGGTGAAATATGGGTGTTAAATTCGGCTCTGCCTAAACCTCCGGGGATAAAGGCGTGATGGTACGTATGTATGTTCTGAATCACAGCGAATGATATATTAATCATAAGGTGTGCACGACTTGTGGATCGCTATAATATAATATGAGTAGGTAGGTATATAACCTGTTTACTTTAAGTTTGGAACTGGCGTCGATGTAACGTAAAGGTCCAAATTTAAAATAACCAGGCTATAGTGTCCAACAACCTGCGTTGACCGACACCAGCGAAACGAGCACAAAATTATAGCCTACCTTTGTTTGGAGTCATACGAACGTATTACTTGAATAGTGATGTCAATAGTAAAATTAGATTGGTACATAGTTGCGGTGTGGAATCCTATTGAATACGTTCAAATCATGTTTGAAAATAATTTATTAGGGAATTAACTTCAACTTATCCATCACGGTTTCATGTTTTTATCAGTTGACACTTTGACGGACAACCAAGAAGGTTGTCAAGTACCTACTCTTCTCGAAAGACGCACGATAAAGCATAGACGCGTCACGTCCACCAAACTATAGTTTTAAATAAGTATTGACGTAAAATTAAATAGTATTGAAAATAAAATGTAATCCACACTAATATAATAAAGGCGAAAGCACAGGCGAAAGTAACTGGACTGTTACCGCTTTCACGCCTAAACTACTGAATCGAATTTGATGAAATTTGGTATAGAGATAGATAAGACCTTGGGAAAGGACATAGGCTATGTTTGGTCACGATAACCGACTACCACGCGGGCGAAGCCTAATTGAAAATCAACTCATACTTCGTTTTTAGGGTTCCGTAGCCAAATGGCAAAAAACGGAACCCTTATAGATTCGTCATGTCTGTGCGTCTGTCTGTCTGTCCGTCCGTATGTCACAGCCACTTTTCTCCGAAACTATAAGGCCTATGCTGTTGAAACTTGGTAAGAAGATGTATTCTGTGAACCGCATTAAGAATTTCATACAAAAATAAAAAAAAAGCATCAAATTTTGGGGTCCCCATACTTAGAACTGAAACTCAAATTTTTTTTTTTCATCAAACCCATACGTGTGTGGTATCTATAGATAGGTCTTTAAAAATGCTATTGAGGTTTCTAACATAATTTTTTTCTAAACTAAATAGTTTGCGCGAGAGACACTTCCAAAGTGGAAAAATGTGTGTCCCTCCCCTCTAGGGGAGGGACACACATTTTTTTTTTCCACTTTGGAAATAACCCAACCTAACCCACCTAATAAGCTTTTATGTTTTAAATGTAATAAATTGACTTGGCAATCGCACTAAACAATCTTATTTTAATGTAATTAATGTGATGTGCGATACATTGTGTTTTCATGCGATGGCCAAGTCAATTTATTATATTCAAAATATAAAAGCTTATTAGGTACGTAATAACTTAGGATTAGGACAGAAAGTCTCTGAAGTAGGGACTAAATAAATTAACCGACTTGGTATAACATGGATCTCACAACTTTTTGCGGTAGAAGAATCGAGGGCGGCGAGGCTTGGCATTTTTTTACAAGTATTGTTTTTGATGGGATTTCAGTTCTTTTTGTAGTTTACCTTTCCGGTTTCTCTGTGTCGGACAGTCCCAGTCCTGGTCCCGGTCCCAGTCCCGGTCCCGGTCCCTGTCCCTGTCCCTGTACCTGTCCCGGTCCCGGTCCCAGTCCCAGTCCCAGTCCCAGTCCCAGTCCCAGTCCCAGTCCCAGTCCCAGTCCCAGTCCCAGTCCCAGTCCCAGTCCCAGTCCCAGTCCCAGTCCCAGTCCCAGTCCCAGTCCCAGTCCCAGTCCCAGACCCAGTCCCAGTACCAGTCCCACCCACACTCCCAGTCCCACTCCCACTCCCACGCGCACTCGCACTCCCGCTCCCACTCCCACTACCACTCCCACTCCCACTCCCACTCCCACTCCCAATCCCACTTCTTCACTTTTCATCATCATCAAGTTTATTTAGTTAGTATTTTAGGCGTGAAAGCGTAATACATACTAATAAATAACAGACGCTCAGATAGTTATTTTCGCATTTATTACAATATTTCGTTAGACTGATATTAGTTTGGATGGATTCATGTGCACTGAAACGTTCACTGCAAATGTAACTTTGTAATCCCATATATTTATATGAGATTACAAAGTTATTTATGCAGTTGGTGAAATTGCTGAAATTGAAGAATATTTTAATTTTCCCTTGAGTTGTACACTAAACACTACTTATCTTCTAAATTTGAAGCTTCTACGTCTGCTAGAAGTGACTTAGAGTTTTGATGATCGGTCAGTCAGTGAGTGACAAAATTTGCGGAATTTGCAAACTTTGACTAGTTATAATTCCTAAACGACTGGTTCAAATTGAATGAAATTTGAAATATAAAGTGTTTTTACAGTGCCTACTTGGTAACCGAAGATTCAGGCTTCTAGGTTTATCCACAACAAAGTTCTAGGGGGTCGAAAATGGCCTGAAGTGCTTCGAGAAAATAGTGTTACGGCCGTGCCGCTCTTTTCTGCTCGACTTGGCGGGAGCACTGCCGTGCCCCCAGATAGTTCCTGGTCAAGTTCATTTAAGAAATGGGTGCTTTGCTTACCTATAAACATTGATCTCGTTAGCATTAGTCTTTTTTTATAAATTATCAATAAGTGTAAATAGTTAATTTTTTGAACTTTGTGTTTTTTTATTTTGTATGTAACTTAGTACATTATTTACAGAAGTGCCTAGTTTGTTTATTTTATAAGAAGAACTTTGTTTAACCGCCTTGTGAAGACTTAAATATTCTATGTCCTTTACTAAAAGATAGATAAAACATGATTTTGATATGATTTACTTTTTGTATGCAAAACGAATGGTAGAATGAGCGCTGATGCATCACAAGGTGGCCACCCTAAACCTACATATGGGTCGCAAGTCCCAGTCGCCGTCACGGTGTTCCTAGTAATTGACGTCCTATAAAGCATCTTATTACACATGTAAAAATGCAATAATAATAATAATAATCCCTGTACCCGATGCCGGTGGGCACTATTTTTTATATTTTTAAATATATGCTTTTTCTTTTAGATGTATTTAAAAATGTAATTTATAGGTTTTAAAAAATGAATAAAGAGATAATAATAATAAATGCGAAAGTAACTCTGTCTGTCTGTCTGTTTGTTACGCTTTCACGCCTAAACCACTGAACCGATTTTGATGAAATTTGGTATAGGGGTAGATTAGACCTTGAGAAAGGACATACGCTATGTTTTGTCGCGATAACCGACATCCACGCGGGCGGAACCGCGAGCAAAAGCTAGTTTTTTATATTTTTAAATATATTTAAAAAAAAATGGATGTATGTATTTAAAAATTTAATTTATATGGATTTTAATGAATAAAGAGGAATAATAATAATAAGGCACACAAAATAAACAAAATTAAATTTAGTAGCCTAAAAATCGGCAATTTTCATAAAAAAAATTAAACGTCGAAAATCTCGAAAAGGGTTCAATTTAGGGTAAGGTGTTTCATAGAGAAATAAGTCAGAACTGATGAGTACTCTACGCTCTGAACGGATCTAGCACGACTTTTCCTGTAGCCCTGTATATATAATTAATATAATAATATAACCCTTGTTTCATTGCTTACAAACAATGTCGATAATATAGATCGTACTCATTAAACCCGTTCCATCCCCTCACTAAACTAACACTATTATACTTTACGATCGCGCGTTATCGGTTAAGACATTCGTAAGACCAATCAAAAAGCAGTTCCTTGCCTCTTCCCCGCTCGTCCTACCGCAGCAAGTTGCCAGAATTTTTTGTTCGTAAAATATGAAAGAATAGTCTTGTGTCTATTAGACTACTGGCCCATGTAGAAAAATTATGGGTCATCTGAACCACCAGGTGACCTATATAGAACGATATAAGAGTATAAAATAATAAGATTCAGCACTATGCCGTCACTTGTAAGCTGTCCAACTGAGTGCAGGTGAGCATTCAAAGCACATGTAGAGTGAGTACATTTTGGTCATATATTTTTGTACGGCATTCTTAACCATCGATAGATCCATGAAAAATAACAAGAAAACGCGTAGTGCCGTACAAAAATGGTGATCCACAAAGTCGGAATTTTTATTTTATTTTCCGACAATTTCCAGGGTAAATTTGGTCATTTGATTTTGTACGGCATCCGTTTCATACTATTTCAATACTGCTTCTAATCCATTATTCCGCAACGCCGTACAAAAATCATGATCCAAGGGGAAATAATCGAGGGTTACAAACCCCTCTCTTTCCGTGGTCCAAGGGGTGATTTGACACAACATGAAATAAATTTATTTTGAAAGTATTTTATGCATAGATAATATTTTTTCATATGCCGTACATTTTTGTGGGTCCATAGGGGAAAAAAAACTGAAAAAGAAAAAATCAAAAAGAAAAAATCCATATATCCATAATCCATAGCAGACACCTGTAAAATTTGACCATGAACAACGAGAAACGAATATTCAGTGATGTCTCCGTGATCCACAGGGTGAAAACCGGTAGTAATCACAGAATCGTAAGAGGCACATTGGGTATTAAAGTTAAACTCCAAAGGTCCCGCCTGATGAAGTCTACACTCCAACCTGCTCGTGCCCAAATCCAAAACTCCGAGAACTTTCAGCTTGAGCTTTCAAATAGTTTTGATTGCCTAGAGAACTATGCGTCGGTGGACGAGATCAACAACAGGCTCGTAGAAACTGTCCAAACGGTGGGCTTTAAGCACTTCAGACCCCGCCGTTCAAATAGACCTCAGAAACTCTCCGATCATACTCAAAAACTCATGGCTAAACGACGCTCGCTTCGACTGCAGTCTTCTGATGATGCAGAGTCATATAGGCAGCTCAACAGACAGATTTCCAAATCTCTGCGACACGACATACGTCTCTTTAATACTAAATATATTAAAGAGACAATCGAGCGGAACAAAGGCTCCAAAGTGTTCGCAAGAAATCTGTCTATTGGGCAAAGCCAGTTGACTAAGCTGAAGAGAGAAGATGGCAGTATAGCGTCGACCAAGGCTGAGGTTTTGGAGGAGATCGAAAGGTTCTATGGACAGCTATACGCTTCGGTCTCTAATCCTGCTGGCAACAGGGCGACCGACCCAAGAGCCAAGTTGACCCGACACTTCACCGAGGATATCCCGGACATCAGCCTGTACGAGATTAGAATGGCCCTGAATCAGCTTAAGAACAACAAGGCGCCGGGTGACGACGGAATCACTTCAGAGCTTCTGAAAGCGGGTGGAACACCGGTACTTAAAGTCCTTCAGAGGCTTTTTAACACCGTCGTCCTTGAGGGCATAACGCCAGAAGCGTGGAACAGAGGCGTGGTGGTGCTGTTCTTTAAGAAAGGTGACAATACCTTACTGAAGAATTACAGACCCATCTCGCTTCTGAGCCATGTTTACAAGCTGTTTTCAAGGGTCATTACTAACCATCTCGAGCGCAGGCTTGATGACTTCCAGCCTTTCGAACAAGCCGGTTTCCGAAGAGGCTACAGTACCATAGATCACATCCATACGCTGCGGCAAGTTATACAGAAGACCGAAGAGTATAATTTGCCACTTTGCTTAGCGTTTGTGGACTATGAGAAAGCCTTTGATTCGGTCGAGACATGGGATGTGCTTGAGTCTCTCCAGCGATTTTTAAAAATTTTGTACTTACAGTTTTTTGAATTATGTGCAATTTTTTTTTTCATTTTTTAATAATATTTTTTTCAAATAAAAAAAGTTTCAGTATCATAAGTACTCGCACATTTTCGGAGAGATGTTCTGTTACGACGTTCTGTTACGACGCATCATCAACAATATAACAACGACAAAAAACGAAAAAAAAATTTTTGTTTGTTCACAGTCACTTCGACCCAGGTTTGATTCCCGGTTATGTATGAGTTTGAGGAAAAACTTGAATGCCATTATTATTAAATCTAAAATCGAAGCCATGGTTCCTAAGAACAAATCTTGCTATCTCTCATAGTTTCTGACTTCTCCCTACTGACCCATTTGGATTGATCACCCTGTATAGTCTGCATAAAAATGTACGGCATTATATTTTCCTAATTTATCTATGTTAATACTATTTAAAACAAGGGATAAAATGTAGAAAACTGCTATATTTCATTAATCTATGATATTTAAAGTTTTACAATAATTAGCAAAATTTCAGTTTTTGTATTTCTCTATAATTTTTTTTAGAACGGTTTCTTTTGAGCGGCAATACTATATAACAATTGTATTTTACAATATCATGTTAAAAAAAAAGTTCCCGTACAGGATCAAATGATTTTACAGGTTTATAAATCAAGAATACGATGAAATTAACATAATTATTGATAATACATTCAAATGAACAATCATTTTTTGACGGCATTATTTATAATAGTACTTTTGAATGCCAGATAATGTTTTGGAACCAAAGCCGTATTTTTTCAAATCACCCCGTGGACCACGGAAAGAGAGGGGTTTGTAACCCTCGATTATTTCCCCTTGGATCATGATTTTTGTACGGCGTTGCGGAATAATGGATTAGAAGCAGTATTGAAATAGTATGAAACGGATGCCGTACAAAATCAAATGACCAAATTTACCCTGGAAATTGTCGGAAAATAAAATAAAAATTCCGACTTTGTGGATCACCATTTTTATACAGCACTACGCGTTTTCTTGTTATTTTTCATGGATCTATCGATGGTTAAGAATGCCGTACAAAAATATATGACCAAAATGTACTCACTCTACATGTGCTTTTGAATGCTCACCTGCACTCAGTTGGACAGCTTACAAGTGACGGCATAGTGCTGAATCCTTGCTGAATCTTATTATTTTATGCTATTATATCGTTCTATATAGGTCACCTGGTGGTTCAGATGACCCATCATTTTTCTACACGGGCCAGTAGTCTATATTGGTTGTATGGTCGTTTGTCAAAGACAAGTGAAAGGCAAACCCTTCGGAACTCACAGGAACAATATAAAATGCAGCATAATGCTGTTTCAAATTATGAGGGCCGGGAACGGCACGACCTCGATTATTATGTATGTCTAAAAATATTTAAAAGGATGGTTGTAATTCAGATATCGTATCGTAATATAATAAGTACCTATTTATTTTATATTATTACATTTATCCATAGTCACGCTTAATGGAATTAGAGTTTAGTCAGTTTAGCCACAGTCTATTTATTATGTATGTTTTTTTTATTATTATTATTATGTACTACTAGCCTTCCGCCCGCGCCGCCGCCCGCGTGCATCTCGGTTAACGCGACCTTTCACCTTTGCTCATATTGCTTCGGTTCTTCTCAACCGATTGCGATCAAACAAACGTAAGATTTTAAGTCTGAGTAAGCCCTTTCTAACAAAAAAAACCGCATCAAAATCCTTCCAGTAGATTTTGCGTCCATCGTGGGCAAACAGACAAACAGACAAACAGACAGGAAATTTAAAAAAAATATTTTCGTGTTCAGTATCGTTAACATAACATAACCCAAGTACTTTTTTTTAAATATCTCCAATGTACAGACACGACCACTTTACAATTATATAATAGTAGGAAGATATAGATGGTTTAGCTGTGGTGAGTACATGTAGCTGATTACATGCATTCAGTAATAACATCTATACCCAGTCTAATTGTGAAGTGGTTGTGCCTGTACATTGGAGATATTTAAAACTCAGACTAAAAGAATAATATAGACGGAACGTATAGAACCAGCGAGTCACGAGTGCGAGCGAAATGGTGCTACTTTAGTATCACTTTAAGTATGTGGCTTCACACGCTGTCCGCCTGTATACGTCCGTCTATATTAATCTTTTAGTCTGAGATTTAAAACAAGAACTTGTTTGTCCATGACGGATTCAAAAACTACTGAATGATTTGGATGCGATTCTTTTTCAGGCCCAAGCGAACTTAACCTTCAAGCTAGTCCACCAGCTGATTGACAGACAACCCTGTAGCGAAACCACACAGACAACACATACACACACACACAAACAAAATGCAATAGGTTGTTATTAAACCTTCACATTGTTACAAAAATTAACACTGTTGTAAGGGTCAATATGATGCGTCCTCGAAAGATATGGACCAAAAATGCCTCTGCTAGGAAAACTAGAATTTAAATCACTCACTCTTTTCCCATGTTCACCAAATTCTCTGCTCGGAATGAATAGAGCTTGACCTGTAAACAAATAACGCATAGATTTAGTTACATCTCTTTTTTTATCTAAGAGATAGACATTTTATCATGGATTGAGAATAATGAAATTGTATAGTGTTAGTAGCAACCAACTGTTTATACTTTTGATCGCACTTGGCATCAGCAGTTGGTGGACCTTGCCACACATATTGAATAACACACTTGTCAACTCAACCTAACCGGCTTCAGATAAATAATTGTTATATATTGTAGTATTTAGAAATAATAACTTTATAACCGACAATGCAAACCTTTGAGAATGCAATCAGGCAAAAACAAGTCTGATTGTTAAATAAAATAAAGTGGAAAAGTACAAAATGCGTTATTCAATATGAGTAGAAACCAATGTTAAACTCTTCAACAGGTAAGTTGAAGAGTTACTACATTGGTTAACACCATGCCATAACTACTTAGTATGGTAGCTCAAACTATCAAATGAGTATAGTAAATGTTTATTGTCGGCTTCATTGATTGATAATAGAGTAAATTAAATGCGGCTGACTGTACTGCCTCAGAGCAACTTCTATACCGGGAACACTAAAGGACAATGCCAGGATTTGTATGAAACCTTGAAATGAAAAGTCTGAACACTGATTGAACATAAATTCGGGTTCGGTCATTTTGCCTCCGAGTCCTGCAGCTTACGAAAGTCATGTGTCATTTTCTTAACAACAATGTTAATCTGACAGGCTGTTGAATTGTATAGAACTAGTATGTTTAATAATGAATAACTCTGAAGGACTAAGATAAGGAACTTGGCACCTTAGAATAGAGCTCAAAAATACCTATCAATCAATATAACACACATAGGTATTGGAAGGTGGGTCCATTTCCGTCATCGTCCTTCAGATTAATAGTGCTGATATAGACACATAGTGCAATACATCATCTATGTACTACTATCAGGCAGGGGGTTACAAGTTCATCATTGCTAATATGTATTTGTGTGCATAATTGTATCTATTCGCTATTGTGTTCTATTTATGTTCCAAACATTCACTCCTGGCAAAACAGTACTGCGGTCTAATGTGATGACAGTAGTGAATGTGAAACGTATTCTAGTCATGTTAAACACAAATATGGATAACAAAATACTTAAGTCCTTACTCCGAGTCTAGATAACACCGTGTAGTATGTAGTACAATATTATTATAGTCTTTATTTACACTAACATCTCCTTAGGTACATATTAAAATAGTATCATGAAAAAAGAAATAAAATGTACAAATAGTGCTACAGGCAGTTAGTACAGTGACAAGTTTAGTGATAAGTGCTCCAGAAAGAGGTGTTTCCTCAATATGTGCCACAGCTTCTACATCTAACCCTACTATTTAACATAAGCCTCATTAGCTTTAGTTAAGACTCTTGGCTGGAAGTCCATTGTTTGGTAAATTTATTGATTGCCAGAAATTAATATGTCTTGCTCCAATACTCAATAGATTGTATTATTGTATGTAACTACTAGGGATCTAACTTATACCACTCTAAGTGAGTATTCATAGAATTTAGTTCATATATTTGTTAACTGGTTAGTTCTTTTATTGAATGAACATTAAGATTACACATATTTTAAAAAATTATGGTCATTGACATAAGAAAAACAATTTTATTATTGACATACATAACATACTTGGCCTGCAGAACATTGACGGATCAATGCATTATAATATAATCAATAGACTGAATGAATAAGGAACACAATAAAACATGCACTTGTGTAGTTTTGAGGTTACGTGTAATAATATTAAAATACCTACGATGAATTAAAATGGAAAATTGAACAACTTTTTGTGGTCTACCTCAAGAAAATAGTGTCTGATAAAATAATATTATACGCTGCCAGGAACTGTGGTTAAGTAATTAGGTAGTGGGACTCTTCTTATAATTAATTATAACACACAATTGTATAATTCATAACACAATTTTATAGAATTTACAAAATAATAAACCTGACATTACTTTTCGACAGCCACCATAAACTTTTTATAGCGTTGTTTCAACTTTTCAGAACATGGCACAGGTTCGGCACAGGTATGCTCTCACAACGCCAAATTAAATTAAAAAGCATATTTTGTGTTTATGGTTCATAATTCGACTAAGTAAAGCAGTGCTGCACTGAACTAAGGTAAAATCACCAATAATAGACACTAACCCAATAATGGACACCTTTTGCCTATGCAAAAATCTTAACCCTTACCCTTAGGTAACTTAACCTTTACCCTTAGGTACTGATTATTTATATGTGTGATTTTGTATTAATGAATAACTAGCTGACCCGGCGAACGTTCCCGCTGTACCTTCTATTCAAATTTCTATGTTAGATCCAGAACCTCGAAAATGATACCTATCCGCACGATTGCTCTGTCTAGACTATAGATGTAAGGCCGGAATAATTCCAAATATTCCGTGAGGATAAAACGAAAAATCCCGAATAATTCCCAAATGACCCGGAATAATTCGGAATTATTCCGGTCGGTTTGGTTCGGTATCATTAAGAAAAAATGTAGTCTTGACTCTTGATGACTTGAAATGCAGTTATGATTAGCGTTATAAACGGTTAAAGATATTGGTATAATATCAGTATAATTAAGAACATACAGTCTACATGTAGGTATTCTTATTAATACCGATATTATACCAACCGTGCTAAAACGAATGAAGTGGTGAATTATAATAACAACATTTTCTTGATTTTACCGAGTTAGGGATTTAACTGAGTACCTACTTATACACTTTTAAACTCTTTAAGAGTGTTTTCACACCATCCGATATCTGTATCGGACGACGATGGCCGACATCCGATATCCAACACCATTTATTATGTTGTTTTCATATAAATATCCGATAAAAACGGTCCGATTTGGCTATTTGCTCCATAGCACAGATTAGTTAAGGATGCTAGGGATAAAAAACCTTAAAAAACGTAGTGCAAGCAATTTTCGACATTAATGACATGACATAGAATCGAGTTTTTTTTCTTATATTCGTAATCAGTGTCATCTAGTAGCGCAAAAAGACACGTAATTAAGATAATGTCATTAAGGTCGAAAGTCGCTTACAGTCGTTGTTTTAGTATCTGTGTGAAAGTTGTACTCAAATTATATAATATTCCTACATATTATAATAAAATAAAGTAGGTACCGTACATCTTGACTCCAAGTCTGATATGGTTTGATATGGTCTATGATTGGTGGATTTGAGCTTTTCCGTCACCATGGTACACGGGGTACCATGGTGGCGGAGAAGCTTAAACCCACCTAATCCACAAAAGACATCCAAAAAACGCGTGTTACTGCGCATATAAGTAGGTACATTTTGTGACGTCACTGAGGTCAACATATAACATAACATAAACTCACGCCTGTATCCCCGAAGGGGTAGGCAGAGGTGCTAGCACCCACATTTCGCCGTTTATGTTTAGGTCCCAATGTAATAGGTGGCGAGCCTATTGCCATTAACCGGGCACATATAAACCTGCGGTAAATACACACATAACTTCGAAAAGCATCGAAAAGTCATTGGTCAAGATATATAATTAGTCAAGGTCAAAGTCAAGATATATAATACTCCGGTATCTACCTACCTATATACCAATACCTACATAGGTCTGTACTTAAGTTTTCGTTTAGTAGGTAGGTGGAAGCACAGTTATTTCATTTTTGTAAGTGAGTTAAGCGGGAATAATTCCGGAATATTTGAGAATATTTGGGAATAATTCCGAATAATATGGAATAATTCGGAATTATTCGGGATTTTTACATCTATAGTCTAGACGTCTCCATCGATCGACTGTATTAGACTATGCTTACATCCCCTATCCCCCCCTTACCACTTTTTTCGCGATAAAAGGTATTATGTCCGTTCCCAAGCTCTAATACTCTATGTACCAAATTTCATTAAGATCGGTTCAGTAGTTTAGGCGTGGCGCCTAACAGACAAACAGACAGACGGATATATATTTAAACAGACAGACAGACAGACACGGTCATTTATAATATTAGTATGGAGTAACTATGGATTTATCCCTACCTACATAATAAAAATTTAAATAAAAAATAGCTTTGTGTTGTGAGAATAAGAACCGGAGAAAAAACCGGTTTTTCTCCGGTTTCGCCGCACCGGTGCAAACCTCTAGTTGCCAACCCCTATATTTCATTTTTGTAGACTGAAGTTTGATTTATCCTTAAAATAAAGACCCAATAATGGACACCTTCGAATAAAACCCTTTATTTTATCTAATCATTTGGATAATGTAAAATATTAAAGACTAGGTATTAAAGACCTACAATTTTATTGTAGGTATCGATTCGATAGTTGGTTTTAAACTGATAGTCCTTTGGTAACTGACTTTACAGATAGTATCATAATGGACAACACTTCAATAAATCAAATCAATACAAAATACAACATGATGAACATGAACAACATCGGCAAGTATTGATTTTCTCAGTGCATCGTGCATAATTTGTAGCAAGTACGGGGTCTTTCTAGTTTCTTATAACTCACGAGATTTGCTATGGTACGGACGTAAATCTCATTGCTCCATTTGTTTTACTAAATCTTGCTTTAAGTGCATGAATTTCAACCGTGAGAATAACATCGTTCTCAAAGTGAGTAATACAAGTCAAATGTTGCTTATTTGTTATAATCTAACACCTAAATACTGGAGTGGCAACGAGTTTCATTTTGTCCGTCTACTTACAGAAATGATAAGAAAGAAACCGGCTATGGTAAACCAAATTTCCCATGATGACGAAACGGGTGAGACTATCACTTACAATGTGAACGTCGAGACGGGAGAGCCGCTACTAGACGGTACTTCACCGACTATTGACTTTGCCATCAGGCAAGTCTTAAAGCCTCCTGAAGAAAAGTACATGAACTTTCCGCGCGGGTACATCGCTAAGACTAAGAAGTTCCAGTCGCTGAAGGCGAACATAATAGCTGGCTCGAACCGAGTCAGCTACCGCATGCTGCTTATACCGTCTCTGATGGTCTTTCCGAGTCTATTCTGCGTGATACTGATGGTGCTGGAGGTGGTCCTACATGTGCACTGCCACAAGAAGAATAAACTGCTGAAGGATTCCAATCACTACTATCGGAGCCCATTCCATATTGTGACCAGCACTTTTTGTGGAGTCTGCCGTGACTGTGACACTGCTTCTAGGATTGGGCAGCTGCAGGACCAGCGTCGCAACCGCTATGACTACTTCAGAGGCATAGCCATTTAATTTACTTCACATCTCATTGTGCATTATCTAGGTGTTGGTATATTTAATCATTTCATGATGTGTCTACTTTATTTAATGGTGACTTAGTACTACTCTACCATAATTATTACTCTTTTTGACAACTTTTCGTAACTTGTCTCTTTACTTTGATAGTATGTGTAGTTTCTACCATATCAAGTAGGACTTTTTAACACTGGCACTTCTATGGGATGGCATTATCATACTACAGGCACAAGACTAAAATATGCTGAAAAGTTCCTTAAAATTGTTGTTAGGTTTTTTATGTGCACTTGTTTAAAACGACCATAATTATTTTATATTATATAAATTTTGATTTTATATTAGGTTGTACCTAACATTTTTAGAGCCTATGAGGCTGAAAGTTTTTAGGCGATGACTATTAATATATCAGAAATTTTTATATTGGCATAAGACTCAAATCTGCAGCAGGGTATTTCTAGGATTGTAAGGATAAAAGTATCTTGTTGAATACTGTGGCAAAATAAGAATTTAATATTCTTATTATAATTAAAGTAAGAATAAAAAAATCATGAGTTTAAAATAAGAACTTCACATTGATAAATTTGAAATGGAGTAATTTTTCTAAACTATTGTGAGGCCTATTGTTTTGGAATGACTGAAAATCGAATAGTTCAGTGGAGCCAAAGAATATGTAGTTCCCAAACCGTGGCTTGTAATTGAATTGCATTTGAACACATTGAACACAAAGTGATCAACATCATATGGGAACAGTAGAACTGAAAGAATTTTGGGCTGCAGCGCTTTGTTTATAACTGGGTGATATGGCGCGACTTGAGGGTGGCCTAACTCAAGTAGCGGACCACGCCATAGGCACGCTTTGGTTTGAAATACAGATAATATATTCTGGTCTGAGACCTATGTCCCTTATTGTGGAGCAAGCTCTAGTCTGATTAATCACATTTTCTTCCCTCAATATAGGAAAGTTGTTGTGTTGAGGTTGTGGTTTGGGGGAATGAAAATAGTGGTTTAAAAAGTTCAAGAGTAAACTAGGATGGTTCACATAGTAGGCACAACAATCGCTTTCTCAAGTAGACTTTGTTCGTTCAGTTAAGCAAAATGTTGTTGGCTTGCCTCAAGGCCACGGTGTTAAAAGGCTGCAAAATATTGTAATACCAAACATATACAAAGATATTACTTAATTTATCATAAAGTTAAATTTTACTCTACTAATTTAAGATTTTCTTGTGTTGGTGGTGAAGGTATAATTCGTATGATAATGATTGTATATGTATACTTCTATATACTCTTATAATGTGTGGTAATAAATGATTCAATAAAAAATGTCTGAATTTTATTTCCAAAATTTGTATTAGTTACCGGCACTTTGATTAACTATATGTCACATATAGATATTCAAAGTACCGGCAGTCTGTAGGTATAATGCAGGCAATCTATACAATGTTTAGACAATGTATGCTAATAGAATGCCTGCTGCTCCACTGGCAATGTGTGAAATAAATAGATTTTACCTATTACTACTATTATTTTACTTTTTATAGGTTCTTTTTGGGTCGGGAGTTTTTTACATTTTTTTAATAACATTTCATACATTGCCGGCTGCGCACTCGGTATTCTATACATTGCCTAGGCATTGTATAGAATACCGGATTATATAAATGGACGGTAACTTATACACATAGAAGCAGAAGCAAACAAAAATGTATAAGTTAACAAAAGTGATCGGCCTGTGAAGTGTCTATTGCCAACACCTGACACTATAGGAAAAATGCTCGGAGTGCGTGGATGCCGAGGAAACCAAAAAAGATCGAGAGAACCTGAAAAGATGGGAAATAAAATAATTTTACTATTGACTAGGATTAGATGGGACAGATCATAAGCTTTTGTAAGGAAACAGGAATGTCCGGTGAGTCCGGTCCGACGTCCCATTTCCTCCACAGAGGAAAAATTGTGGAAATGGCAGCCCGTCTGATTGACAGCGTCCCGTGCTGACAGTAAGTAGGTTCTAGTACCTATGACACTATAGCGTAACGATAATAAAATCACATAGATTTATTCCTTCGTTCTCAGAATATTTGAGTGTTTACCCGTGGTCCCAGTGGGTCGACCCATTACCGGGTCCATGGGTAATTTATTTGGGTGTAGGTATGTGACTCTACAGCAGTAGCTCTCCTACCGACTATACACTTCCTCAGAATTTATTTTTAACCCCCAACAGAAAGAGGGGTGTTACAAGTTTGACGTGTGTATGGGTGTGTGTGTGTGTCAAGTCTATCTGTGGTATCGTATCTCCCAAACGGCTGAACCGATTTCGATTCTGTTTCTTTTGTTTTAAAGATGGTTTAGTCGATAGTGTTCTTAGCTATGTTTCATAAAAATCGGTTCAGCCATTTGAAAACTATGAGGAGTGAAAGTGGCAATGCAAAATCTAATATTTTCAAATATACCCGTGTTGGGTATCAAATGAAAGGTAATAATTTATACATCACGATACAGCAAGCGGTTACCTATAAAAAGCATGAAATAAAAATTTAAAAACCCTCGACCCAGAATTAACCTATAAAAAGTAAAATAATAATAATACCCTAAGTATTGACCCTTTTGTCATTTGTCTCGTCGGGGGACCGCCGTCTGACCGTCAGGGAGGTATAGAGCATACCAAGGTAGGTACTTAGCGGTCCCCCGACGAGACAAATGACAAAAGAGTCAATACTTAGGGTAGGTCATAATGTAATAGTTAT
The DNA here is from genome assembly GCA_914767945.1 of Eilema depressum. NCBI lineage: Eukaryota > Metazoa > Arthropoda > Insecta > Lepidoptera > Erebidae > Eilema > Eilema depressum. Next base: position 24,884,653 of record OU612012.1, read on the forward strand.
TATTTTAATTTTTTTAGGTTCTTTTTGGGTCGGGGGTTTTTTAAATTTTTAATTTAATTTTTGTAGGTACTACGGTTTTCACGCATGCTACTGATAGATTTGTCGATACTCATTTGTCTCGCGATTTATGTCCAAGATACGTGTCCCGAGACTCCCGAGGTATACTACTATAAATAAATAAAATAGAATATAGGTAATAGAATAGAAAAGAAAATAGAATAGAATATAGTAAATGATAGACATAATATGTAGTGTCTGTGAATTGGTGATATTAAAAAAAAAACTCGGGTTAGGTATAGTTATTTGTTATAGGGTGGTGGCACCAATTATCGGCCATGTCAACATTTTTTGACCTTTGATTGAGTGTAATTTTATGGTTTATAGCATTTGCTTTCTTGCAATGCCTTTTTTGGGTAGAGGGATACTGAAACTCCATTAGTACATTCGCAAAATTACCAATTCTTTGTTATTTTTGAAAATATAGATGTTTTTTTCCGAGTATGTCGATTTCCCTTAATATCGGCCTCTAACACCCTAATTTCTGCCGCCTGTGACCCTAATATCGTCATACCTTTTCCAACGTGAATTAGGTCAATAAAACTAAGTAAAGTAAAAAAATATTACGTTTTATATTCCACTCCAGGTTCAAATAATTTTTTTAAAGCTTATCTAGGTATCATTAATTTGTCTTTTCTCTATATCTCGCCTTAAAAATTACAGTATTTGCTGTTATTATAAACTAATGATCACAATGATTAAAAAAAATTAAGACAAATAAAGATTTCCAAAATATATTATTATAAAGAAAATATATTATTAGATAAAGTCAAAAGAAAACTTGACTTTCTTTGAAGGCTTTTCAATTTAAATGCACTAAACAGTGACGGCAAGTAAAATCTTCTATAGCCACATCAATATAATTTTGCCCACGATCAACTGTATACTTTAAGGCCGTTTGGAGCATATGTCACATTCAATATTTTTTGGCTTCATCTTCTTCGGCATCATTAATTAGTTCTACTTCACAGCCACCACAAAAAAAAATCTCCTTTTCTTTTTGAGAAGGTAAATCATGAGGTCAGTTACGCTGTCCTTTAATATTCTCTTCTTCTATTCTAATACTCTTCTTCTTTTATCTACTAGTTTTGTTTTATTTGACTGGTTTATGTTTTAATTATTCTATTTTCCAGATTTTTCTTTCTCTCTGTATCTATTCTTCCAGGAAGTCTATCTTGTAAAGTGGTGCTGGGAATTTCGTATTGTCGAAAGGCTACTCTTCTTCTACTTCATACTATCATTAATTCCCAGTCGCAACCGAAGCTTACACCTCGGATTCTGGAGTCCGCATTGCCAGTCTTAACTGCGGATTTGACTAGACCTCGATATTTTCCGCGAAGCGACTTCCATCTATACTCCACAACCCCAATGGTAACATTAGACAATATCGAAGCATTGCATTACTGCCTGCTTCTTTGAACGGCATTTACTCCATCTCTTATTCTACTACGGTCATAGAAACTATAGGGGTCATAGAACCTATAGGGGTCAAAGAACCTATAGGGGTCATAGAACCTGTAGGGGTCATAGAACCTATAGAGGTCATAGAACCTATAGGGGTCATAGAACCTATGGTCATATAACCATAGGTTTGAAATGTTTCTCTTTTTGTTGGGACGACATGATTATATCATTGATTAAATTAAAATACATAAGTATTTGTTCATTTTGCACCACGTTCCTGTTCATTGTAAAGTTCGAAGGTTGTAGGAAAGTAAGTACCCTATACAAACAAAGGTGGCCGTTATTACGCATCAACTTTCTAGATATCGGCCGTAGCTGGCAAAAAAAGTTTTTAGGCGGCCGATGTTAGGATCTGGTGCTCAAACAGAGCTGCTATTTCATTTTTAACCTTATTAATGTTACTGCTAACATATAAAATAGCTAAACATACAGTTTAGTGTTTTCATGCATTTCCCCAATATCGACCAGGTGGCCGATATTGAGATTTATCCAAAATAAAAATCCCTAATCTCGACCCCGCAATTATTTCATAAAAAGTAAAAATAAATTTAAAAACACACTACCTAAACGGTACTTCGACTGTTTTTCTTTAATAAAAAATAATATAAAATACCATAGGTATATTTAATTCCTTTCAAATACTTTCCCACTCAGTGCGTCGACTCCGGGATTTGACTCGGTATTGCCACCAAATCACACCCGTCGATACCTGCGTGTGCTCTATTGCCACCTGAACGTTCAAATGTGGAGGTACCCGCACCAAAACATGGGATGTTATTCGTACGGATATAGAGTTGCTTTTTGCATAAAAACTATCATAATTTTAGGGTTATTTTCATAGTTATGTTTCATTTTCTCGAAAAGGCCGATATTAGAACGTGGCCGATACTAGGAGACTTCACACTACAAGAGTGCAAAGTTGCTTTTTAACCGCGTGCTCAGTTTTGATGACCGAGCAAGCAAAAGATTCTAAATTTGAATCACGAGCGTAGCGAGTGATTCACAAATAGAATCTTGAGCGTTAGCGAGGGAATCAAAAGAGCACAAGGTGAAAAATCTTTGCACTCGAGTGCAACACGTAACTTTTCATCCCACCTCAGCGAGGAAATAATGAAATGCTTCTCCTTCCTAGCGTTAATTCCCAGTCGCATCCGAAGCTTTCACCTCGGAGTCCGGGGTCCGCTTTACCAGTCTTAACTGCGGATTTGGCTGGACCTCGATATTTTCCGTGAAGCGACTGCCATCTGACCTCCACAACCTAATGGTGACATTAGGCGATATCGAAGCATTGCAGCTAGACCGTTGTTGTTGAACTTTTTAGGGCTCCAACTACCCGTAACGACTGCCATAGATGTTCGTATGGCATCCGTGACCGACGCACATAGGGGTATTTCAACTATCTGGCCGGTCAAAATTATATATACCTTTTATAATACACAAAATACGTTTTTATATCGTTTTGTACTATAAAAATAATTTTGTGATGGTTATACCTACAGAGGTACCTAAGAAAAAAAAGAGATTTTTAAAAAAATGGATTTAATGTTGCTTTTATTATAAAAAAAATAATTATAAAAAAAAAATAAAGAAGTTTATTATTATTTAGTCTAATAAACCATTTTTAACAACCTCCAAACAAAAAGCATTTAATTTTAATTAGCTAGATGATGATGAATGCCAAGGTTCGTCTTCGGATTCAGCCTCCTCTTCTGCTCCTGGATCATCAGAGTCGGAAATATTCATGGATGGATCTATGTCTGCAGGCATAAACAGTTCAATAGCTTCCTTTGAAAAAGGTTTTGTAGTCTTAGGTGTGAAATTTTGTTTTTCATTTGTTTTATTTGGTCCTGTCCTGAGGGTATTCAGAATTAACTAGGTAATTATCCAAATAATTGAGTTTTTCATCCATACTTGGCAAGTTTTGTTCTTGTATTTTATCAAATAAACTTTTCCTAGTTACCACCCTGAAGTTTGAGCTACCAGGAGTTTCTAAAACATACAGAAATTGTGTTAAAACGAAAGAAAAATAAAGTTGAAATAAATAATATTTTTACGAGTATCTTCTTTAAAATGATAATAAAACAAAAACTTGCAAAAACCTGCAGCTAATTTTACAGTTACCATGTTAGTAGAAGTCCATTGGATTATTTTCAGCAAAAAATAAGGACGGGGAGCACCGAGGAGTATAACTAATACCTTATAGAAGAAAAAAGTGACTAGAAAATTATAAATTAATTGGACCCAGTTATGCCAAAATGTACCAACCCACAAATTATCATAAAATGAGTTATTGATACCAAATTGATCAGACTTTGATATATTATACGTCAGCCAAAACAGCCCAGCTTTTATTCAAATCTGACTAAAATATCAATGCATGAACCAAGCCACATATTAAGAACATGCTTAAAATAATTCTACTATAATGACCCACAATCATTTGGTATACTCTTTATAATTTATATGAGAACCAGATGATTTTGGTTTAATGAATTGTACAAAAAAATGTTCATAATAATGTCTCAAAGCATTATGGTTCATTTTAAGCAAATCATAACTATCACAATATAATTCTGCCAATATGAACCAAGTGATTTGGTTGTATGTGGTATATTTTTAAATATCCACAAAAACAATCCAAGTGTGGTTGAATCAATTTACTGACTTAAAAATTATAGAAAATAATACAACAATGTATTCCAAGCCACCTGGAATGATTAGGTAAAATAAAATTGGTTACAGAAATCCAAACTTTTTCAAAGTTAGTACACCAGGTAGGTATATCAGTATGAAAATAATTCAAAATTGTCATTTGTTATTTTTTATTTCATGTTTTTATTAAGGTCCCCGCTCCATAAAATAAGCTCTTCAGTTAAGACAACTCAGAGGAAACTAAACTAGTACTATTGTACTAGATTTTTTTTTTTAATTTTTCGAATACAAATAAAATTTATTCCAATGTCAAATTTACAATATACTAACAAAATAATAATGTCACCTTAATACTAAATAAATAAAATAAGTCAATCAAATAACCCGCCCCTGATCGCGCCCGGTGCAAAGGTCCCCATCACACTTGCCGCATTTCCACGTTGGATTGCGACGGCCATCCTCTGCACCAGAAACGACCCGGAGCGAGAGTCACCCGTGGCCTCTATGAGCCTTTGCCCAATCGCCCTTACAAGGCTTTTGGCCTCTTTGCCCCAGCTCCCCAAAGTCTCCACCGCCACTGGCACGAAGTGATACAACGGCTCCAGCTCAGCGTACTTGAGCCTCTTCCTCAAACCGGCATCATCGGCGGCAGCCGACGGAGAGTGGATGGTGCGACTAAGGTGGCTGGCGGCTACAGTGCTGACGCAAGTTGCATCCCACAGCAGGCACTTGCCGTTCTTCCAGGGCACCAAAGTCAGCCCGTCCGGTCTCTTACCGTCCGACCTGCTCAGACCCGGAGGCTCAAGTACGCAGGGTACGTTCGCCGATACAAGGGCTCTGCGGATGATATCGTTCAGAGCGTGGTGTCGCGGAAACCTTCCATTGCACCGCCGACAACTCAAAGCATGATGGCCATCCGCTTCCACCATGGAACCGCAGGTGCATATGTGGGGTTCACACACCTTACAGCCCAGGCGGAGAGCCACCGCCACCCGCAGAGAGTCGTCGTCGAGCAGGGTACCCAAGTGAGGCGAAGGTAACGCCTGTAACCACGCTCCGGATTCCGGCTGTGACACAGCCCGCAGCCTAGCCTTATCGGCCCCCGTAGCTCCCTCCAATAGATGAGCTTGGAGTCGCCTCACCCCCACCTCATCCCACGCCCGCTGAAGATGCCTCAGTTCGGGTATCGATACACCCCCATTGAGGGCCGACCATGCTGATACAGCATCCGACACAAAGGGCACGCTGCCCCCGCCACCGTTAGGGTTTAATAAAATAGTGACGAGGTTACCAACCCCCTGCGCAGACGCCAGAAAGGCCGGGAGGCCCACATCACGCACACAGCGTATTCCCAGGCCACCACTTCGGATTGGCAGGGTCGCCTGATTCCACTGATTCCCATCTAGGGAGACGTTGAGGACCGACTCTATCACCGACTTCAGGGCTTCGTCGAATGAGGAGACTTCCTCAGGACAGAGCCAAGTTGGGGTAGTCCGCAATAAGTACGCGATCTTCGGGAGGGTGAAGCACATGCGTAACAAGACACTCGCAACGTGCGCGGAAAGTCCTTTCAGTCGTTCGTGAGCGGCAAGAAGAAGCTGCTTTCGAGCAGTGATAGCATCAGGAACTGCAGAGAGAAAAATTGGTGAGCCCAACAGGTTGAAGTCCGAAGGAGAAAGCTCCTTGAGGCCAGGTAGAATGGTACTTAACTGACGAAAGTATGTTCGGGACTCAGTGCCACAGGAGAAAAACTCGCACTTCGAGGGATTCACCCCCAGACCCAGGTCTCTAAGGCTAGGAACTAAGTCCTCCAGATCCTGTAGAACGTCTTCCGGTTTACCCCCGATAGTACCATCGTCCAAGTACCAAACGTTTAGAGAGGATTTGAGACCTCGGATCGCCTTGTGTATAGCCAGGCTAAATACAAGCGGACCGAGTGGATCACCCTGTTGGGCTCCCACCTTTGAAAGGATGAGGTTATTTTCGTAGAAGAGATTGGAAGGAAGTCTATACACTTGATGAAAAAAGGGGTAGAGAGAAGGGATTTTTTCTTTGACCTCACTCAACAGAACGTCTCTCTCTAAGGTGTTAAAAGCGTTGCGAATATCCAGCAGAAATAGGATACCAATTCTATTTTTATGAGGAGTGGCCTGAATGGCGAGTTTCAAGAACTAGATATAACAAAAAAGGTCAGAAATCAGGCTGGAGCAGATTTTAATATCGAACGGCTAGAACCACTGTGGCCACAAGGCAAAGAAATTGCCCAGGCAAAGGTAGATGATATAACCAGCATGATGCATTTAATACCGGCTGATTGCCACGATTTTTATAACAAAATAAAGGGTAGAAGTGGTATAGTACCGGACATTGATGGCATTGATGGACTCGATTTCGAAATTGAGTTGCAGGACAATTTTTTTTTTTCATTATAATAAAGATTCTATTCCTTATTTTTGTTTAATTTATATTACAGCAGGTTTAACTAATGTGTATCTTTATCCCTTAAACCTTTTCTTTGGTATTATATCAGAATTGAATGGTCATTTTAGATCATTTCCACCAAATGAAAAATAATAGTACATTCTGGCATAACTAATTTAGATTCTATTGCTCGATAAATGATTTTTTGCCAAAATAAACCAAGAGCATAAATGTTCAATTACTTATAAATCTTAATTAATTATGGAACTATTTTCACATGAATCCAAGCTTTAAATTATAAGGCACAAAATTGTATTAACAAATATAAAATTTAGTTACTTCTAGAATGTGTAATTACAATTCAAACTTTAAACGTCATTTTCTTGAAATCAATTTTATGCAGTTGGTACATTTTGGCATAACTGGGTCCAATTATGGCATAGTTTCGAATTTTTATTTTACATTAATTTCTCCCAAATTTACAATCGTATTAGGTTAAAATTATGTGTTCTTACCTGTATTATGACAATCCATTATTGGTTTATCACTAACAAGCACCAACTTAAAGTAATATAACGTCAACCGTTACGTTCTCTCTTGAAACCGATAAGGAACGCGTACGCAATAGATGTTAGTCAATTTTCGACTGCAGTAAAAACAAACGTAAGCGATATGAGGGTTCCGGGGAAGGGGTAACTAATGTGTAGGAACTATCGAGCTAGTAGTACGCGGGTTCTGTATTTCTCTAAACTAATTTTGACAAAATCGACTTATGGCCGGCCAAATTCCTTCAATACCCCTATGTGCGACGGCTTAACGTGCTCTCCAAGGCACGACCAGACCAATGCAAATACCCATTTTCATGCATAAAAAATATTTGCACTGAGCGGGGATCGAACCCGTGCCTCCTGCGTAGCGGCCGCGCTCACTACCACTACGCCACGGAGGCTATAATATGTGTATTAATATGTACTAATAATAAAATACAAAAAAATAAAAATTCAACAACAATGTTCTACAATATGACGTGAAAAAAATTGATGCGCGCAAAGCAAAATTTAAAAAAAAAAGTACACCAAGGAGGTTCCGAGTCTGAGTTTTTCATTAATTAAAAAAAGTTGTATGATCTTGTATGATAAATTCGGCACCATAGAGGTAGAACTTAATAGGTTTAATGATGTTTTGAGTTCACATAAATAGTACACACGATGTTCTAAATTCAAATTTACTTTATCCTCTAGAGGATAAAAACGACTTTTACGCTCAGTTATCGAAGAGCAAAAATACTCTTTCCGAGATGGTGGGATGAAAAGTATGTTAGATTAACGTTAATGAACACGAAAACATTTTTTTTGGATTTCTTATTTTTTTTTTCAAGTAGTAATCTTATTTATTCAAATCATATTCTAAATATATACAGATAAACAAAACTAAATTAATAAATAAAAATATTTACAAGATCAACAAAAAAAAAAAAAAAAAGGGAAAAGAAAAAGGGGTCAGGTGTCGAAGAATTTTGGATTTGGTTCTTATTGGTTTGTCTCTTTGTTTGTGATGGATGCAAAAACTACTGAACGGATTTTGATGCGGTTTTTCCGTTATTAAGGGCTTGCTTAGACATAAAGTCTTACGTTTGTAACGATAATAAAATCACATATTTATTCCTTCGTTCTCAGAATATTTGGGTGTAGGACATACCTACGGCTCTCCTACCTACTATACACTTTCTCAGAATTTTGCTTAGGTACTACGGTTTTCACGCATGCTACTGATAGATTAACCAAGCGGTTTTGTTATTACCAGTGGTCGGAATTAGGTAGAGTGATTTATGTACTTGCGACGAAATGTTGATATTAATGTGGATCTTCCCGAGTGTTCTGACGGACAAACCCGTGTGGCCGTCCGATTTTGATGCAGTTTTCAGATATGGGTTCGGGTTCGATTGGTGCATGTTCTAAGATAGGTGTTATGGTGACAATTCACCAGGGGGCGCTGCAGCAAACATTTTTTGAGCAAAATAATATAGCCATTTTTTACCAAAACTAGTCCGATTTTGATGCAGTTTTCAGTTATGGATTCGAGTTTGATTACAAAATATTCTGAGATAGGTTTTATAGCAACATCTCACCAGGTGGCGCTGCAGCAAACATAATGTCTCATTAAAGTATAAAATAAAAAAGAACTAAAAACACCCACGACGGTTAAAAAAACTTAAAGTAGGTATACTCGTGTACAAATAATTTAATAATGCAAAAGGAGATGGATACTCTTCCATACATTCGTGGGCCTGATTCACAGAAAATGGAGCTGTCAGCTGTCATAGCTTAAATATACAGTTGATAAACACAAGAAATAATTAATCGATTAACGGAAATCGATTCAGAATTTTTTTTTATTACACTATTATTTGGTATTTTAAATGGTTATTATTATTATTATGATTAAGTTTTGTTCACTCTGATTGATTTAATATCAAATTGTGATGCAAGTGTTATAAGACGCAATATTGTTTAAATAATTTTTAGTAATCGATATTTTATTTTGCTAGTGAAATAAATTTAGTTTTAAGATTTCTCGTCTTCAAGATTTTCAATTGAGCTGGTTTTTTAATATTTTGAAATAGAAAAAAATACCACTTTTTTAAGTCATATCTCAACTCATTACAATTTTGGCCCAGAAGTCCCCGTCTCCTTTAAGGAACTCGAGACACAAAACAATACTTCCAAAAAGAAAAAAATAAATCGTATGCCCTTTTCCTTTGATATAGGTCCCTAGTAATATTTTGATTTAAGCGTTGTAGTGTTAGTGGACCTTAGATCGTTATGGCTTATACAACAAGTCCGTCAGTTTAGAAATATATTTTTGGTGGCGTTAACACACAACACAGGCGGAGTTGCGGGTGGAAAGTTTTGTATAACCTCGATCACACATTTCTTTTCTTATTCTTTCTTTTCTAAAAAATAGATGCAAGCTATTTTGGGCCTTATTAACTATCTACATAAGAGATAAATATAGATGACTAATGTACATAAAATGAATAAAATCTTTGTAAAAACAAATGAAGTACATATTTTTGTATTGATCTTCACACAGACACTGCGAAAAACCGTGCAAGCGACTTTCGACCTTACTGACATTTTATTGACAACATGTTTTTTCGTACTCCGCGATGACGCTGATCAAGAATATAAGAAAAAAACTCGATACTTTGTGATGTCAATAAGGTCGAAAATCGATTGCACCACTTGTGACCATCGCAAGAAATAGGTGCAAGCTATTTTGGACTTTATCGACTATGTACATAAGAGATATAGACGATTATGTACATGTGATTAATAAAATCTTAGTAAAAACCAATGAAGTACATAATATGTTTTGTGTCCACGGCACTGTCACGGCACTGACGTTTGGGAACAGAAAGGCTCCGACGGCGCACGGATGCTTGTGTGGACGCACCACACCCTATTACGCCGCACCGCACTAGCGGCCACACGGGCGGTGCGGCGTTGCAACGTTTATACGTCGCTGCCACGGCGCCGGTGCGGGACCGCAACAGGGTAGGGTTGTACTCCCAGTTCCCAGTTGACGACAGTCTAAAATAAACAATGGACCGGAAACAGCTCGGTACTCATTTTTTTTAATCATTGGTGAGAGGTAGGTATATACGTAATTAAATAGAATCCACGAGCGTGCACTTTTCTTTATACCGTACAATAAACTGAGCGGTGCCGCAGCGGCGGCGCCGCACTGCTTGCAACCCTCCCCGCCACGCCTGTCTCATTCCCAAGTCCGGTGCGCATGCGGTGCGCCTGCGGTCGCGTGGCATACCCGCCCTTTTTGTATGTAGAAAGCCGTTGCGGCCCCGCTCAGGCGCCGTGCCAGAGCTGCACCGCGCCGTGTGGCCGCACCCTTAGTCGGCCACGGCACGGACCAGTGTGGACAGCCCTTTTGGGTTTGTTTCCTAATTTGCCCCGCAACAAGATTTAGAGCATGGGCTAAGTCATTTTTTCCTAACCTTTTCTCAATAAGGATTCACTAGGTAGTTTAATATTTTTGCAATTGCAACACATTTCTTTTCAAAAAATGTTTTAAATGCATTTTTGCACAGTTGGGACCATGATATGTTACAAATACCGATAAATCACTAAATTAATAAATCACGGAATTTTTTCTGCTCTTTAACATTAATCTTGGGATTCGAGGCATATCCACATTATTAAAAATCAGTGCAAGTACATGAATCACTCTACCTAATTCCGACCACTGGTTATTACCATTAAGTTTTGGAATTCCTTACCAGTTCACGACTCTCTGAGGAACGGAAGTGTCTCAGTCTTAATAATGGTCACCCATCCGAAAACCAACCTGGCTTGTGTTGCTCGTGGTAACCTACTCGGTTAGGTACCACTTAGTCACGAGTCCCGTCAATGATTTTTATTGATGATGACTTTATGTACAAAGTAGGTAAATCTGGTGATTTTCAATAAAAAAATGTTTGAAATATGATTCTTAATTACAAAAATAAAATCGGCCAAGTGCGAGTCGGACTCGCCCATGAAGGGTTCCGTAGAAGCAAAGGCGAAAAATGCGGTTTATGACGTATTAAAAAAAAACTACTGACTGGATCTCGTGCGAACCAATTTTTAGTAGTAGTTTGCATGGCAATTTACATCATATATTTTTTTTAGATTTATCATTCTCTTATTTTAGAAGTTAGAGGGGGGGGGGGGGACACACATATTTTTCCACTTTGGAAGTGTCTGTCGCGCAAACTATTCAGTTTAGAAAAAAAATACGTTAGAAATCTCAATAGCATTTTTAAAGACCTATCTATAGATACCCCACACGTATGGGTTTGATGAAAAAAAAAATTTTGAGTTTCAGTTCTAAGTATGGGTACCCCAAAGTTTAATGCTTTTTTTTTTATTTTTGTGTGAAATTCTTAATGCGGTTCACAGAATACATCTACTTGCCAAGTTTCAACAGCATAGGCCTTATAGTTTCGGAGAAAAGTGGCTGTGACATACGGACGGACAGACAGACAGACAGACAGACGGACGGACAGACATGACGAATCTATAAGGGTTCCGTTTTTTTGCCATTTGGCTACGGAACCCTAAAAAGGGTGAGTAGGTATTTTATTAGAGCATATCATACCCAAATCCTACCATTTTTAAATCTTGGATGTGCCAATTTTTAATAAATTCATTTTTAACAAAAAAGTTTAACCGACTTCAAGAAACGAAAAAGAGGCACTGAAAAGCGAAAAATAACTTAATTTACAGACTTACTGATTTATTAGAAGTCGGTACCTAGCCCAAGAGAGGTCATATTTCAATTGATTGCATCATAGTAGTTCAGACACAACAAACAAAGTTGGCTGGCACTAGGGTTGCCAACCATACTGTTTAAAACAGTATTATACTGTTTTACACCCAATTATACTGTTTACTGTTGAACAAACAAACAGTATCCAAAATACTGTTTTCAGCATCAAAATGCATAACACTACAAAAATGTGCAGCAATTGATACAATTTTAATTAAAGTCCGACCAATAAAATAAAAAACCCGTACTGGGGGCGCCAAAAACACTATGATTATGACAACACCAAGTATAGTGATACACATGTAAAATGCCAAGTGTACAAATATTTTTTCAACACACTTGCTTATGAACAGGCTTTTATTTCCCCGCAATTAAGCACGGAATGACACCTAATATAAAACTGTGACTTTTTCATTGCTTCTTCTTCCTCCTAGCGTTATTCCCAGTCGCATCCGAAGCTTTCAGCTTGGAGTCTGGGGTCCGCTTTTACCAGTCATAGCTACAGATTTGGCTAGACCTCGATATTTTCCGTGAAGCGATTGCCACCTGACCTCCACGACCCAATGTTAACATTAGGTGATATCGAAGCTTTGCAGCTAGACCGTTGTTTTTGGACTTTTTAGGGCACCAACTACCCGTAACGACTGCCATAGATGTTCTTATGGCAACCGGGACCAACGGCTTAACGTGCTCTCCGAGGCACGACCAGACCAATGCAAATACCCATATTTAATGCACACAAATATTTGCACTGAGCGGGGATCGAACCCGCGCCTAGTGCGTAGCGGCCGCGTTCACTACCGCTACGCCACGGAGGCTGTCATGTTTTTCATTGCTATTATTCACAAAAGTGAGTTATAGACTTACAAGGACTGGGCACAAATCACAACACAGTAGTATCCGTATAATAGTTTACTGCTTGGAATGGTAAATACAAGTTAGACATACAGTTACATTACACTATGTATAGAACAGGGACCACGCGATATTGTTTTTCGGACTGCATAAAATTCTTGTATTTTATGCCTAACAGCACAGAGATCAAAATAATCGAGCAGGATTTTCTTTTTTGCGTTAGGCTTATTTTTCTTAGGCGTAGAAAATACATTTGACGTTTGACCTTTTCTTCGTATTTTTATTACACAAGATCAGGATATACCTAAAAATGTGAATAATAATTAGTCACAGTAAAATCAGTAGTTTAGGCCAATTTCATTGCACGTACTCTATGATGTACTTACCCGTCATGTTGACAACAAGGTCCGTGATGTTATTTAGAGGAACAGAGTCCAATCCTTCCTACTTTTTATCCGACAAATACTTTGTTATATTATAAATTACTTTTCTTAACTGGCTTTTAATAGTTTTCGGCATATTTCTATAGTTTTGTAGTTTTGTAGCGCTCTCAAACTCAACAACACGCACAATTGACACCACACTGACAGATGACCATAATGACATTGTATAGATTGTTACCATATGAAGAAATTAGTTCCAATAGTTTACCGCAATATGGCGAGGTATTTTATTTTACTGGTCGGGCTTTTAATTGGGCACCAATTTGCAATTATTTTATAAGTTTAGGTGTTGATGATAATCCAAAATTTATTAAATGATAAATCATAATATAGAAAATAATACAGTTTACAGCTATCTTCTATTTACCAGCCATATATTAAATCTTTTAATTTATCCATTTTTAGGGTGGCACACACCAATGACTTTTCGATGCTTTTCGAAGTTATGTGTGTATTTATCGCAAGTTTATAAGTGCCCGGTTAATGGCAATAGGCTCGCCACCTATTACTTACATTGGGACCTAAACATAAACGGCTAAATGTGGGTGCTAGCACCTCTGCCTACCCCTTCGGGGATATAGGCGTGATTTTATGTTATGTTATGTTTAATTTATCCATAAAAAAATTGATGGGAACTATATTACCATTTTCGATGTTTACGAAACCATGCTTTCTTTTAAGACAGACAGACCTAAGGGGGCAAAATAGGTGACAAACCGTTGTATGTAAAACCGTATTTTATGAAACGGATTTTTATGATCTTTGTTTTGATTCAGGGAGCCAGAATAGGATGACAGGATCAAGGGGGTTAGGATTGGATAACAGGATCTAGGGAAATCCTCAAAATGATGGCAAAACACTGTTTCTGCTGTTTTAACATCATTTAATTTCAGTATTTGCATTTGAAAATTATCTGCTCGTGATTTTAAGCTGTTGATGATAGGAACCTAAGCAAAGGATGGACGATGGATCGATTATAACTCACTAAAAAGAGAAAAATAAATTAAAAGCTTCTCGGGCTAGGCACCGCAGTTATTTTTCACTTTTTAATGCCTCTTTTTCGTTTCTTGAAGTCGGTTAAACTTTTTTGTTAAAATTAATTTATGTAATTGTAAAATACTGTTCTATTTTCCAGAATACTGTTCAATTTTCTTCTCAGACCTAAATATACTTTTTTTCTCGAAAAAAGAGTTGGCAACCCTAGCTGGCACCGACTTCTAATAAATCAGTAAGTCTGTAAATTAAGTTATTTTTCGCTTTTCAGTGCCTCTTTTTCGTTTCTTGAAGTCGGTTAAACTTTTTTGTTAAAAATGAATTTATTTTTCTCTTTTTAGTGAGTTTGTACAGTCTCACGACTGTTCATCGCATGTATAGTGACCTGACTGTACATGCGCTGCTGACGCTGCTGACTGACAATACAGATCGAACCGGCCACGCTACAAAAAAAATTATTAAATCATTATTCAAAAAGAATTTTTAAAATCAATGCATATACACCGGTAATATAGCTGCATATTCTAAACACTTCTGCGTACCCCTTCAAAGGACTCAGGCGTGATGTTATGATGTGTAATGGCAGAAAAATTGCAATAAGATGCCATTGCAGCAATCGCGGCTGATTTCCTGGTACTTTTTGAAGAGTTCCTTGGTCTAATCTCGGAAACCCATCATCAGATCACTTTACTTTACAAACACAAGAAGAATTTTCAAAATCCGTCTAGAATTGGCTTCACAATCGCGTAACAAACATACAAAAAAAAAAAAAAATTGGGTACGAATTGAGAACCTCCTTTTTTGAAGTCGGTTAAAAAGGATGCCATAGTGGTGTCCATACTTTTTATTTCACGGAGATGAGATAAATCGAAAGTATATGTAAATCTTGAGATGAGATGAGGTGAGAGGAGATGAGATAAATCGAAAGTATATTATGTTAATTTATTTTTAACCGACTTCAAAAAAGGAGGTTCTCAATTCGTACCCAATTTTTTTTGTATGTTTGTTACGCGATTGTGAAGCCAATTCTAGACGGATTTTAAAAATTATTTTTCTGTTCGTAAGAAGATTATTCCGAAGTGGTCCCATTTAAATTTCGTAAAGATCTGATGATGGGTTTCCGAGATTAGACCAAGAAACTCTTCAAAAAGTACCAGGAAATCAGCCGCGATTGCTGCAATGGCATATTATTGCAATGTTTCTGCCATTACACATCATAACATCACGCCTGAGTCCTTTGAAGGGGTACGCAGAAGTGTTTAGAATATTCAGCTATATTTTCGGTGTATATGCATTGATTTTAAAAATTCTTTTTGAATAATGCTTTAATATTTTTTTTTTTAGCGTGGCCGGTTCGATCTGTAGTGCAGCGTCAGTAGCGCATGTACAGTCAGGTCACTATACATGCGATGTACAGTCGTGAGACTGTACAAACTCACTAAAAAGAGAAAAATAAATTAATTTTAACAAAAAAGTTTAATCGACTTCAAGAAACGAAAAAGAGGCACTGAAAAGCGAAAAATACCTTAATTTACAGACATAACTGATTTATTAGAAGTCGGTGCCAGCCAACTTTGTTTGTTGTGTCTGAACTACTATGATGCAATCAATTGAAAGACTCCCAAACTGAATAATATGGCCTCTTGGGCTAAGCACCGACTTCTAATAAATCAGTAAGTCTGTAAATTAAGTTATTTTTCGCTTTTCAGAGCCTCTTTTTCGTTTCTTGAAGTCGGTTAAACTTTTTTGTTAAAATTAATTTATTGAAAATAGCTGTGTGCTAATATGTTCAGAAACGAGTTCAATAATATCAGAAAAATTGTGGGCCTGGTAGTTGAAAATATCAGGGGTATCGAAAATTGAAGTATTTTAGAAAACTTAGATATATTTTCACTCTCTGGTGCCCGCTTATGCCTACATGAATTTTAGTAGACTCTGTATAATATATGTATCTATAGATTTTGCACAATATGGAGCGGACCGGTACGATCTGTACTTATCTACATATCTAAAGGGGACCGATTCACCCTAATTATTTCGTCTGGCTGGCGTATGGGATGGTATGGGTAGGCAAGGCAGTGCCCCCTCAAGCTCAGTGGCCCCTCGGACCCAAACTAGCAAATCTCATATTGAACTATCAAAAAAACCTAACTATTGGAATGCGAAAATGGGTTGCATTGCAATATACTTAACTCTAATCAGTGCAACTAATTTGAAAAAACTTGTACGGAATTTTGTTATGTCACCTTAAAAGATTTTCCATCACATTTGCAGCTAGCTTGTGGGCCCCCTGAGCCCTCAGGAGGCCGAGGACCCCAAGCTTAGTGGCTAGAGAGTAGGGGGGCGGCCTTGCCTTATGGTAAGCGGCAAGCTGCGCCCCTGGACCCCGTTGACTCGGTGTCTCCGCCATCTGAATGGCACTAAGAGGAGTTGATGGCTCCCTGTTCCCAGCGCAGCCGACGAAACGCGTTCCACCGCAGACTACGGAGCCTCGGTCGCCTATGGCGCCCAGTGTGGATGACGACGACGACTCGAGGTCATTTGGGTAGAACAGAGCCAAGGGTGATTCTTTGTAAACCAGATTAGACATGTTTTTTACTGAAGAACACATCAATTTATTCTCCAATTATCACAAAAATTTCAGGTTACATAGTAAATAAAAATGTCTATCGACGCATATATTAATTAATTGGGATTATTTAATAGAAGCAATAATTTAACTAACAGAAAACAGTAAAAACTAATTAATCTGGTGTGTCCCCATGCCGCTTTTTGTTGAATTATTAGATTTTTTGCGATCTTAAGAAGCAATTATATTAAAATAA
Organism: Eilema depressum; assembly: GCA_914767945.1. NCBI lineage: Eukaryota > Metazoa > Arthropoda > Insecta > Lepidoptera > Erebidae > Eilema > Eilema depressum. Next base: position 24,901,691 of record OU612012.1, read on the forward strand.
GAATGTTGCATCGATATTTGAATACATGTTTCTTGATATGTTATAACTGAAATTCAAAATAATTGGATATATTCGTAATTAAATTACTTTAAAAAATGTCCCCGACGAAAATAATAATTCAACTGGCGCATCTTGTCCAAGCATAATTTCAATGTAAACACCAATGACATTTCATAACATAGACATGTCATATGCTTACAAATCAACGTAGAAAAATGTGCCGAACTCACACACACACATTTTTAATTCATCTACACTTTTGGTGTTTTAACTTTAGAGTAATAGTTCGTGCAGTGTCTATAAACATACGATGGCATTTTCGTTTTTTTTTTAAGTCACTGATGCTTCCGCGCAACGTCCGACCGGCGCCGCTCGGCACGCGATACTAGAGGCAAACGTTCCAATTGACTCGTTTTCGGATCTTCAAGATTTTCGCGCAATAACATATCTACTTCTTTTTATATAATATCTTTGGTAAACACAGAATATTTGTTATATGAATACCAACTCGTGATTGTTTGCGTCAGTCAGTAGCAAGCTATCGAACACTTGAACGTTCAAGGGTTATATTTTGTTAAAAAATACGATTGAAAGTTGTTATTTGGGAGTTTGTCACGTAGGTATGTCGCATAATTAATCTGTATTCTTTCATGGATTGCGGGTTTTTAGTTATGTTTTGAAACTAAACCAAGGTCTGTCATAATGTTGTCTATTCATGTTAATTACACCTTTTATTCTATCTGTTCACAAATAAAGGTGCAGGGTTCGATTAACTATAAATTTCTGGGTGAATTTCAACAGGTCCATTAAAATCTTCATACCGTGGATTTTTTTTTCCTTAAGTTTTGTAGTTAAAACAAATCGCGTTTATTATAGGTTTTGATACTATATGTATTCTTGCTTAATATCTAGCAGATAAATAAAAAAGCTAACGAGATATACAAGATCAAAAATTACGCGCCACGGCGATGACACATGCGTGCGCGGCAATGAAACAAGCATCCACGGGCATGAAATAAATATACCAAGGGAATGAAAAAATCAACCATGGAAATGAAAATACATAATATAAAACATAATATTTTACGTACTACTTACATGAGAAATTATACTTACATACAACAAAAATACAAAGGGGATTAGGCAATTGTGTATGGACATTGGCGTCATTTATTTTTTCAGTGGCACTGTGTTAAACACGCATATGAGTGTCGTTATTTTTATTGTAAGTAATATCGGAGCTGCGATATACAGGGTGGAACATTTCGACTTTACCTGGAGGGAAAGTACCCTCATACTAGAGATAGCGAATTTTACTTAAATTAAACATAACCTTATTTTTAAAGGGAAACAAACCTGCATTCAAAGATTTCTAAAAATAACACACCTGATGATCAAACCGCCTAAAATCTTCCTATACCTTCTCTTTTATCGGTTTCCTTTTACTTATTTTACCAAATTTGTAAGAGATATTTGATCCCTAAGATTGACCTTATCGATTGATGCAATTAAAATATAGCTTCATCCGGATTTTATTCGGTTCGATTACCGGGTGTGGCAATCGATTTTTTTGGAAATCCTTAAACGCAGTGTATTTTTTAAGATTAAGAGAGTGTTTCCTTTGCTGCTGCCCAACCTAGGTGGATCCTGGCTAGTTTTTTCTAGGAGTTGTTTTTACCAAGCTGGATAACTTATCCCAGGCAGATTTTTTCTTGAACAACTTCGAGTGTAACCCCATCGATGGCTGTCTGTCTGTCCCTGTGTATGCTTAAATCTTCAAAATTACGCAACGGATTTAGAATCGGTTTTTTTAATAGATAGAGTAATTCAAGAGGAAGATTTATATGCATAATACATGCATAATATTGTAGAGAAATATTGATAAATTTGTAGATATGCAGCGGGAATGGGATCAGAAAATATGGCAGTACGAAGTTCGCTGGGTCAGCTAGTATTAGATAAACGATACCGCGTTTGCATTGGAGATGTGGAGGGAAAGTACTCTAAATACTGGAGATAGCTAATTTCATTCAGAAGAAACATTTCCTCATTTTTAAAAAGAAAAAAAAACTGCGTTTAACGAATGCTGAAAAATCGCTTGCCACATCCTGTAATTGAACCGACTAAAATCGGAAAAAATAACAGCCAGTATTTTTATTGCTTTAATCGATAGGATTAATTATAAGACTCGAATCTCTCTAAGAAACCTGGTAAACTGCAGGTACTTTCATATTATACCATTTTCATTCATGGCTGCTCAATTCCAAAACGACGCCAATTCTTTTACACGAAAAAGAAATGGGAAATTAACAAATTAATATGATATACTTTTGTCAATATGCTATGGCGATGAGAACATAAGTTACGGAAATGAAACATCTGGTCATGGCAATGAGACTAAATTGTTTTACAAGGCATGGCAATGATTTTTTTTTCATTGCCACGTTTTTTTCTTCATTACCATAGCAAATTTTGACCACGGAAACCATGGAAATGAAAGCACGGTAGTGAAAAATGAGCCAAAAATATAATATAAGAAAAAATCTATTAATTATTCGAAGTAATAAACACTTCACTAAAATAAACAAGATAAATTTCGTTCTATTGAATGTATAATCAAGAGGATAAACTTATTGGAATAGACAGTTATACCTATCCACAGTAATGAAAGAAAAAATGTCCAGTAACATAAAAATGATATACTTTTATTTATGGTGCCAAAACGCAGGTACGTGTGTACGTCCTTCCATGTCGAGCACTTAGGCGGCACCAATATGCAACGTTTAGCGGATATGAGGGAGGATACAAGTCGTTAGATAAAACGATATTCTAAAATATGTTTAGAACATGGCGATTAAAGGTAACTCTAGGACAAATGAACTTTTATTAACCATTCGTTGTATTGTCTAAATATTTGAATAAATGTATTTCGTAACAATACTTTAACTATTCACGTATCAAATAAAACTAGGTTTTAATTAAAAAAACCAATAGATTTTTATCAATGAGGTATCACAACACAATAGGTGATGTGTAGACAAACACGGCAATGAAAAATTTCGAGGTTTAATTTTTTTTTTTGGCGAATCTATAATCCTATTTAATAAAATATTTAGTGCTCCACATAGATCACTATATCGCCTAACCAGAAAAAAATGTTAGAGTATTGTAAAAATGATTTTTAGTACCGATTTCATCGATGCCACGCAATTTTTGGCCCCGGGAAATTCACCCTTCTAATTTGTCTGGCTCCCATTAGTCTGGTTTTATCTGGCTTTTATACCCAGATGAATTTGACCGGACCAGATAAATTAGGATTAATTAAAAATAACAACAATTTCATCATATGACCAGTTTTTTTTTTACGTTTTCATGAGCTTTAATTTAAAAGAATTTTTAGGTGCAAGGGGGTCCACCAAGATCTTGGGCCCCAAGCCAACCTTACGTGCAAGCCGGTGCACCTGCTGAAGAACCGACGAGGCTCTGGCGCTGGCTTTCCCTTCGGGGTTGGAGGTTGGCAATTGCCCCCGGAAAGGCCAAAAAATGCCAAATCACAACATAAATGGCTATAAGAATAAGGGAATACGATGGGGTAGGGCACCGCCGCAAAACGGTGCGCATGAGGGCCGCCCGCCTTGTGTCGCAAGTCGGCTAGGGCTACCGTGCCTGAGCCGGGCACGGCTAAAGATGTTAGGCCAACATTGTAGTTCCCAAAAACTCTGCTTCGCAACGTGGAACATTGGCACGTTGATCGGTCGCACGAGGGAGTTGGCTGACGTACTCTGCAGGCAGAGAGTGGCCGTGGCATTCCTGCAGGAGACTCGTTGGGGTGGCAGTAGCTCCATGCACATTGGGGACGGCTACCAGCTGATGTATACAGGTGCACCTGATTCGTGGTGCTCTCCCGGACGTTGCGACTTATGTTCGTGAGGGTGCTTATCAATGGAATTGTAACCCACCTGATAAGTGCCTACGCGCCACAGGCTAGGCGTAGCGCAGCCGAAAAGATCTCATTCTGGGACCAACTCGGGGAAGTGCGTCGTGACAGCCCACTGTCGCATGGTGTCCTGGGTGGTGATCTGAACGGTCATGTGGGTGGTGGGTGTGAGGAGTTTGAGCGTGTTCACGGTGGCTTTGGATACGGTAGTCGCAAGTTGCAACCCAGAGGGTGAGCACATCTTCAGAACATGGGCGACTGCCGTTAATGCCATCGTGAACACGTACTTCAAAAAGAAATCCAACCATCTTAACACCTACAAGAGCGGGGGGCGCTCTACCCAGGTCAATTTCCTACTCACTAGGAGGCACAGCATCAGCTAGGTGGCCAACTGCAAGGTTATACCCGGGGCGAGTCTCACTAGCCAACACCGTCTCCTTGTCATGGACCTCCGCGTGAAACCCAAAGGCAAACGTGCTGAGCGTGCCCAACGCAAAATCAAGTGGTGGCCGCTTGATGAAGTCAAGTCCCAAAGTCTCGTCTCAGCCATCAGTGACAAGTGCGCTGATGCTGTAGACAGTGTAGACGAACCAGGAAACACAGGAACACAGGTTTGCTGGGACAGGATTCAGGCAGCTATTCTTGAAGCGGGGAGGGCGGCACTCGGTATGTCTAAGGGTGGACGCAAGTGTGACAGGGACACTTGTTGGTGGAACGACACAGTCCAGAAAGATATCAGGGCCAAGAAAGCCCTCTATAAAAAGTAGCAAGCGTTCAAATCTTCCGTAGACCGCGATGCGTACAAAGATGCAAATTCGCCCCCTGGAGAGCCGTAGCCAGGGCAAAACGAGACCACTTGCAACGGCTATATACCAAAGTTTAAAGTTCAAAGTTAAATCAAGTTCAAAGTTCAAAGTTCAAAGTTCAAAGTTCAAAGTTCAATGTCCTTTATTTGTTGAATATGGTACAAAAATGATGTTTACAAGTGGAATCGTCTGAGGGGCAAAAGTTGGCGCGGTCCAGCGCCAAAGCGGCACAGGGTCTATCCAAGTGCCGCTGCATTCAAGACCCTGGGGGCAATCTGTTGTACCTACGAGAAAGTCGCGGTGAAGGAGAGATGGCGCCCATCTACCACCAGCTGCTGAATAAGCAGCATAAAGAGGTGCAGCCACCAGACCTACCTCCGAATCAAGGAATAGTGCCACCGATTACGCCTGCAGAAGTCGAGACTGCCATTCGCCGCATGAAGAACCAGAAAGCTGTAGGATCCGACGAAGTCCCAATCGAGGCTTGGAAGGCAATGGGTGCCCATTGTGTGCGCATTCAAAGGCAAGGAATCGGTGCAGGAGAGTGGCAGTTACCGCGGATAACCGACTCCCAGATCCGACAGGAAAGTACACCCTCGGGTTGTCAGTACGGGTTTCGTCCCAGGCACGGAACCATGGACCCGGTGTTCGCCATAAGGATTGTGGCGGGGAAACACAGATTCTTAGACATACAGAAGGCCTTCGACCGTGTTCCTCGCGCGGTGATCTGCTGGGCATTGCGGGCCAAGGGAGTCCCAGAAACTTTCATTGACACCATCCGAGACTTGTACTACGATTCCGGTTCTGTGTTGGTGACTCGAAAGCCTTCCCCATCACCTTTGGGGTACACCAAGGATCCGTCCTTAGTCCATACCTGTTCAGCGTAGTATTAGACGTTTTGTCGGACAGCATCAGAAACTCGCATAAGCAGCCCCCGTGGTTGCTTATGTATGCTGATGATATTGCGCTGATGGACGTGGACAGGAGCAGATTGGTGCGACGCGTGAAAGGGTGGAAGGAAGTGCTTGAGAACGGCGGCGGTCTGAAGCTAAATGTAGCGAAGACAGAATATTTAGCGTTAAACTCCACAGATCCCACACCCATTCGCATAGGCGATGACTTGGTTGAGCGCACGGACCAGGTTAAGTACCTGGGATCTGTACTTCATGTGACTGGTGAAATCAACTACGACGTCAGGGCATGGATTGCTACCGCGTGGGCCAAGTGGCGAAAAATGACTGGCGTCACGCGTGATCCCAAAATGCCAGTTAGGTTGAAGAGGCAGGTCTATAAGACGATCATTAGACCTGTTCTCTTACATGGTTGCGAGGCGTGGCCGCTGCTGGAGCGACACAAGCAAGAACTACGTGTCACGGTGATGAAAATGCTGCGATGGATGTGTGGCGTCACGCGTAAAGATCGCGTGAGGAACTCTCGCATCCGCAACCTTCGCGTCCGTGACATCGCGAATAAAATGCATGAGAGCCGCCTTCGCTGGTGCGGCCACGTCTTGCGGCAACCGCCAGGCTACGTGGGTAACAAATGCCTAGCAATGGCGTGGATGGTGCCTCCACCGGGTCCAGGTAAAAGGGGTAGGCCCAAGAAGTCCTGGCTTGACGCCATGGAGGGTGATATGCGTGCAAATGGTCTCACTGCCATTGACGCCCAAGATCGTGCGAAGTGGAGGAGGAAGAGCCGGAAGGGGGACCCTGAGCTCCGAGGTCATCTTGGCCACGGATGCAATCAGGAAAATGCGTCTTTATGCAGATGGTGATGATGATTGCCAGATATTTTATAATAAAGTTGATTGCAGATAATATGTTATTCTCATTTATCTGCATGCTTCTAATTAATATGGTGCAAAAGTCCATTCATCTGCCTTGGTCATCATTAATCTGGTTGACCAATTTATCAGCACAGTCTGTTTCCTAAACTACTGGGTACAAATCAGTGCCTTCGAAATATGATATAACATATAATGATCTGGTCACGATTTTATGTGAGTTAAAGTCTAAAAGTAAAAAAAAAATTGAGCCATATCAATGAGGCAAATACACTCGGTTTCAAAGAAACACCCCCAAGAAGTAACAAAACCGCCCCGGGACCCGACGGCATTCCAAGACGAGAGTGGGTCCTTGCTCTAGCTAGTTGAAGATCTCCAAGTCCCCAACTGACAGAGCTTCTTGACGCATGGCTTTAGCAGAGCCAATTTCCGCAAACGTGGAAGACGAGGTAAATGGTTCCCGTTCGAAAGGGCGCCCGGTGGACTCAACGTTAGCCTGCCGACCCTTAGTGGTGCTTGACGAGTTGCGCAAACTCTTTAAAAGAGTTATAGGGAAATGCCTCATCGAACACCTCTCCAGGTTGTGGCCGGAGACGGCAAATGGCCAATATTGCTTCAGTCAGAGGCGCTCCACCGTATATGCCATCATGCGCATGAGGGCTCTGGTGAAGGATGCGGTTGCCTTGGGCGAGGTAATGTTAGCGGTGTCCTTGGATGGACATCGCCAATGCGTTCCACACCTTGCCTTAGACTTACCTCAGGGAGGCGCACGTGTATCATGAAGTGCATCTCTACCTTCACCGCCTAGTCGGGGCGTCATGTCATGCAGTACTCCGCAGAGATCGGTCTTGGGGTCGCTCCAGTGAACTCCTGCGGAACATCGGATATGACTGGGTGCATCTGCGAAGTCTGGTCTCCAAATCGCTGTATTAGTGGTGAAAGTTGACGTGGGAGCAGGGACGGGAATCTGAGCCTCGAGTAATCCAGCTCCACCAGGACATCATGGTGAAGTAGAAGGAACAACTTGGGCGACGGAGCGCCGGGCAAGCCGTGTTATCAATATTAGCCGGGGATTGCCCAACTGTATCGCCTGAACGCTAATGCCTGCACGCTACCAACCACCCAACTGCAGCCCTACCTGTTGGGTATGCCACTTCACACATAGGCATAGTGCCCAGCGTGGATAGAGCAGTGTCGAGTTCTGGTAACAGCCAGCGGAGCTAGTAGAATCACACTGCAGACTATGGGTGTTGGCCAAGTCTGCTGCGTAGGTGTGTGGTATGCCACCGTCTTGTCAGTTCTAGTGAACTGTCCCGTACCACAGAAGGTGCACCAGGCGGTGGAGATCATGGAACGATCTCCTTCCTCCATTAGCACCAGGACACCAGTTGAGACTAACCATCTTTCCAGCAGAAGCAGGCGACGCGGAGCTTGGACAGAATACGCCCTGGGTCACGGAGACAGCAGCACCACTCTCTCAAGATGGCATAAACGCTACCGCCTATGGTCAACTATGACCTGGGCGAAAGCGGTCCTGTCCTGAAGACCCAATACGGCGTGCGGTTTTAATCGGTCCAAGTCCGACGTAATCACCCCTGATGGCCGACGGCGCGGCGGTGGTATCTGAGGGGATTGCCGCATGAAAAAAAGGGGGAGAGGAAGGACTTCATCCCCAACAGCACGTTAGCGACCGGTAGGGGACATGGCCAGTGCCCACCTCATCTTTTACTCCGATAAGGTGACGTGCGATGCCCGTGGAAGTTTTCATAACAAAAAAAATATTGGGGCCCCTGTTTATTTTTGCACCGGGGCCCTTAGTCAGATTGGCCACTGGCTATTTCCTTCATATATACCTGGTAGTGTTCGTATGCACTACAATTATATAAGGGAAACAGATTATAAGGGGAGCCGGCTCTATTATATTTTGCAGTGAGGGTGCCTGCAGCTGCCTAGTCGTCTGGCTTTAAACTTGAACGGCGCGTAGTGCACGTGTGAAATCTTTTATTTCGTATTGCTATCTTCTTATTTTATTCGTAAACTAGCTGACCCCGCGAACAGACTTCGTGCCGCTCATCAGTCGATTCTTTTTTTTTTTTAATTTTTCTCTCCGTAGACCATCCTCGTACTTCAAGGAATATTCTAAAAAAAGAATTAGCGAAATCAGTTCAGCCGTTCTCGAGATTAGTAGCCTGCGAAGTCCTAATTACATGGAAATTACACTGTATATCACTAATCTCATCTTTCTTATTATCCAATGATTAGCTAATAAGCCCTAATGGACTAAATTATCATCAATACGTATTGAAGATCACTTTTATTGTTTTATTTTACGTAAATACGTAGGAAATAATTAAATTAAAATACTTAAAATAAAATTAGAATTTCCGACGTCTAGCTTGTATGAAACGATCCACTGTGCGCCCTGTATAAAAATCAATGCCACTTTTCGTTGTTATTTTATAACTCAAGAACGGCTGAACCGATTTGGCTAATTTTAGTCTTGAAATATTCGTGGGTATCCAGGGAAGGTTTAAAGGATGAGAAAATAGGTGCAGCGGGAACGGAAAAAATATGGCGGTACGAAGTTCGCCGGGACAGCTAGTTATATATAAAAATCAATTGCTGTTCGTGAGTCTCGCTAAAACTTGAGAACGGCTGAACGGATTTATCTTATCTTGGTCTTGAAATGTTCGTGGATGTCCAGCCAGGGTAGGTTTCTTCCTCTTAGCGTTAATTCCCAGTCGCATCCGAAGCTTTCAGCTCGGCGTCTGGGTTCCGCTTTACCAGTCTTAACTACGGATTTGGCTAGACCTCGATATTTTCCGTGAAGCGATTGTCATCTGACCTCCACAACCCAATGTTGGCATTGGGCGATATCGAAGCTATGCAGTTAGACCGTTAGCTTTTTTTGGATTTTTTTAGGGCTCCAACTAGTCGAAACGACTGCCATAGATGTTCTTATGGCAACCGGGACCGACGGCTTAACGTGCTCTCCGAGGCACGACCAGACCAATGCAAATACTCATATTTCATTCACACAAATATTTGCACTGAGCGGGCATCGAACCCGCGCCTCCTGCGTAGCGGCCGCGTTCACTACCGCTACGCCACTGAGGCTGTCCAGGGAAGGTTTAAACGGTGAGAAAATAGGTAGGTACAGCGGGAACGGGAAAATATGGCGGTACGAAGTTCGCCAGGACAGCTAGTTTGTAATATTTCACTTTTTGTGGCAAGCTATATACCTAGTTGAGTTGAGCTATGCTTACCTTGTGTGTAGAACTGACACAATCTATTGGCTCAAAAATGGCCGGGTTTTTGGATTCCGTAGCCAAATGGCAAAAAACGGCACATTCAATAAAAGCTTGTTTTTTAAAAAGTTTTTTACTTTTAATTTATACCTTTTTAGGGTTCCGTAGCCAAATGGCAAAAAACGGAACCCTTATAGATTCGTCATGTCTGTCCGTCCGTCTGTCTGTCTGCCTGTATGTCTGTCTGTCTGTCCGTCCGTATGCCACAGCCACTTTTCTCCGAAACTATAAGGCCTATGCTGTTGAAACTTGGTAAAAAGATGTATTCTGTAAACCGCATTAAGAATTTCACACAAAAATAAAAAAAAGCATTAAATCTTGGGGGTCCCCATACTTAGAACTGGAACTCAAAAATTTTTTTTTCATTAAACCGGATACGTGTGGGGTATCTATAGATAGGTCTTTAAAAATGCTATTGAGGTTTCTAAAATATTTTTTTTCTAAACTGAATAGTTTGCGCGAGAGACACTTCCAAAGTGGAAAAATGTCCCCCCCCCCCCCCTCTCTAACTTCTAAAATAAGAGAATGATAAATCTAAAAAAAATATATGATGTAACTAAATTACCATGCAATCTGCCACTAAAAATGGATTCGAACGAGATCCAGTTAGTAGTTTTTTTAATACGTCATAAACCGCAATTTTCGCCTTTGCTACTACGGAACCCTTCATGGGCGAGTCCGACTCGCACTTGGCCGATTTTATTTTTATCGTGCGAAAAATCCCCACGGATACCTCCCCCGCCGGAGCCGGAAGTTATGTCGGACTCGAACCAACTAAAACGCACGCCGTCTGTGAGCCGTCAGTTGCCGGAGGTGAGATTTTCGTAGCCATATCCCTTGCACCTCGGCCGACCCAGAGCCATATCTCTCGATCTGGCCCTCTTCCGGTGTGGGGACCATAGAGTCCCCAACTCGCCTCCGGGTATGGGGAGGCACGCAATGCGCGTCGCCGCCGCGGCCTGCTTCTGCTTGGGTGACAGGTGGCTCCACCCGTCACCCCCAGGCCCGCGCTCATGGGGGACGGGGGTCATTCTGCGACCTCCAACACCCGAGTTGCCGCTGCTCGTTGCGGGCTGCGCGGTTAGCGATTCTCTTGCGCTCCTCGCGGGCCGCAAGGTCTGCGAATCTCCTTCGCTCCCGCTCCGCCGCCCACTTCACGAGCATTATTTGCTCGCAGAAGGAGGCGCTGGCGGCCCACGCATTCGCGCAGCGAACCATCGCTGTGAGCAAAGCGGCGAGCGTGAGAACTCTCACTCCCAAGGTCGCCACCAGCTCCCGTCTCGGCGTCTCCCACGCCGGACACTCGGTGAGCGTGTGCAGCGCTGAGTCCTCGCTCGCGTCGCAGTGATGGCACTCGGACGTTGGCTCTTTCTTCGCGGTCCGATGCAGATACCGCCCGAAGCATCCATGGTCGGTGATAATCTGCGTCAGTCAGAACGAGAGGCCATCATGTGGCCTCTCTAGCCACTCCCCCATGATGGGTCCTACCGCCGCTATTACGGCGCGCCCTGCACGTGGTCGACCAAGTCGTAGTTCCCACTCCGCCACCATGTCCCTGTGGAGTCGGGATCTCACGGCCTGAATTTCTTCAGGCTCAGGATCGTTTCCCCGCTCCCGCGCCTCCTTTCGGAACCGATATAGCGCTGAAAGGGTTCTCACTTCCATGATCCACGGTAGCGATCCGGCAAGGAGACTCGCTGCTTCAAAGGATATCGTGCGGTACCCCCTGATGGCCCTGATGGCCACTATCCGCTGCGGTTTATGCAGCCGGTCCACGTGCCGGGCCTTCAGGTTGTCCGCCCATACAGGGCACCTGTATAGAGCCATGGACCGCACGACACCCGCATAGAGTCTCCTGCAGGAGTCCTCCGGACCCCCCAAATTGGGCAGCAGCCGCGTCAGAGCGTTAGCTGTGAGCACCAATTTGGGGACCAGACTTCAGAAATGCTACCCGAAGTCCCACCGACCGTCGAGGACGAGCCCCAGATATTTCATCCGGGGCTTGATGTCGATGAGAGTGTCTCCCACCGTGACTTTTAATTTATACCTATCATCTGGAAGTCATAAGATTAAATTTTAAAAGACATTTTAGGTAAGTAATGGTTCCTATTTTAATCAGGAACTCGAACACCCATTTACCTAATACTTACTCGCAACCCAGTCGTAAAATTGCTTCATAAATAAGTACTTCTATATAGGCATGAGCAGCTAGCTAGGTAGCTAGCTACAAATTCTATTTCAGCGCTGAACAAATTCATTTCCTATCAGTCAATCGATACCATATAAATTAGTTAGTCGTGGCGTGGCAGCACTGGCAGCGTCCCACCTACTGCGCATGCATCATAGCCTTTGAACTCTTCCGCCCCCTATTGACACTTTGACACATGCACAAAGTAAACGCATAATATATGCAATACGTTTACAGGATGGTGTTATAAAGTTGATGACCTGTCGTGGAAGGATTTTTTTTTATAAGTACTAGTGGAAGGAAAACGTAACGTGGGACATCCCCAAGCCAGGTGGACTGACGACCTACGAAGGGTGGCTGGGACGGTCTGGATGCGGAAGGCGGAGGATCGGCAAACGTGGCGCATATTGGGAGAGGCCTATGTCCAGCAGTGGACTGCAATAATAGGCTAATTGATTGATTGATAAGTACTAGTGGATGTCGGTTACATTATCGCCATTGGTATAGCTATGAGCTTTCACTCAACCAATTGCAATCAAATATACAGCAGATGGCAGATTTTAAGTGTGACGAAGGCCTTTCCAATAAAAACCGCATCAAAATCGGTTCAGTGAGTAGGTAGTTACAAGTACAAGTTGAATCGTCTGAGGGGCAAAAGCTCATTATATACAAGTTGGCGCGTTCTAGGGCCAAAGCGGCGCAGGGTCTATCCAAGTGCCGCTGCATTAAAGACCTTGGAGGCTATCTGTTGTACGAGAAAGTCGCGTTGAAGGAGAGCTGGCGCTCATACTCAGGAAAGTACCTACACTCTCGGCGTGTCAGTATGGGTTTCGACCCGGGCACGAGACCATGGACCCGGTGTTCCTCCTAAGGATTGTGGCGGGGAAATACAGGGCGAAGAACACGCCCCTGCACTAGGGTTGCCAACCATACTGTTAAAAACAGTATTATACTGTTTTACACCCAATTATACTGTTTACTGTTCAACAAAAAAACAGTATCACAACAAAAATGTGCAGCAATTGATAGATACAATTTTAATTAATTGGGCACCAATTTGCAATTATTTTATAAGTTTAGGTGTTGATTGTCCCATGATAATCCAAAATTTAGTAATGATAAATCATAATATAGAAAATAATACAGTTCACAGCTATCTTCTATTTGCCAGCCATATATTAAATCTTTTAATTTATCCACCGGTGGCACACACCAATGACTTTTCGATGCTTTTCGAAGTTATGTGTGTATTTATCGCAAGTTTATAAGTTCCCGGTTAATGGCAATAGGCTCGTCACCTATTACTTTGGGACCTAAACATAAACGGCTAAATGTGGGTGCTAGCACCTCTGCCTACCCCTTCGGGGATAATATAGGCGTGAGTTTATGTTATGTTATGTTTAATTTATCCATAAAAAAATTGATGGGAACCATATTACCATTTTAGATGTTTACGAAACCATGCTTTCTTTTAAGACAGACAGACCTAAGGGGGCAAAATAGGTGACGAACCGTTGTATGTAAAACCGTATTTTGTGAAACGGATTTTTATGATCTTTGTTTTGATTCAGGGAGCCAGAATAGGATGACAGGATCAAGGGAGTCAGGATTGGATAACAGGATATAGGGAAATCCTCAAAATGATGGCAAAACACTGTTTCTGCTGTTTTAACATGATTTAATTTCAGTATTTGCACCGCACCTAGGCACCGCAGTTATTTTTCGCTTTTTAGTGCCTCTTTTTTAACCGACTTCAAAAAAGGAGGTTCTCAATTCGTACCCAATTTTTTTAACCGACTTCAAAAAAGGAGGTTCTCAATTCGTACCCTATTTTTTTTTTTTTTTTTTTTGTATGTTTGTTACGCGATTGTGAAGCCAATTCTAGACGGATTTCGAAAATTCTTCTTGTGTTCGTAAGTAGATTATTCCGAAGTGGTCCCATTTTAATTTCGTAAAGATCTGATGATGGCTTTCCGAGATTAGACCAAGGAACTCTTCAAAAAGTACCAGGAAATCAGCCGCGATTGCTGCAATGGCATATTATTGCAATGTTTCTGCCATTACACATCATAACATCACGCCTGAGTCCTTTGAAGGGGTACGCAGAAGTGTTTAGAATATTCAGCTATATTTCCGGTGTATATGCATTGATTTTAAAAATTCTTTTTGAATAATGATTTAATTTTTTTTTTGTAGCGTGGCCGGTTCGATCTGTATTGCAGCGTCAGCAGCGCATGTACAGTCAGGTCACTATACATGCGATGTACAGTCGTGAGACTGTACAAACTCACTAAAAAGAGAAAAATAAATTCATTTTTAACAAAAAAGTTTAACCGACTTCAAGAAACGAAAAAGAGGCACTGAAAAGCGAAAAATAACTTAATTTACAGACTTACTGATTTATTAGAAGTCGGTGACAGCCAACTTTGTTTGTTGTGTCTGAACTACTATGATGCAATCAATTGAAATATGGCCTCTCTTGGGCTAGGTACCGACTTCTAATAAATCAGTAAGTCTGTAAATTAAGTTATTTTTCGCTTTTCAGTGCCTCTTTTTCGTTTCTTGAAGTCGGTTAAACTTTTTTGTTAAAAATGAATTTATTTTATTTTTAACCGACTTCAAAAAAGGAGGTTCTCAATTCGTACGCAATTTTTTTTTTTTTTATTTTTTTTATTTTTTTGTATGTTTGTTACGCGATTGTGAAGCCAATCCTGGACGGATTTTGAAAATTCTTTTTTTGTTTGATAGAGGATACTTTCAGAGTGGTCCCATATCCAAGATGTCCGGATTTAATGCTATGATCCTGGAGAAATCAAGGGAAATCCTCCGAAACCAGACTGATGCGCCTTCAAGCGCCTACTCGTTTATATTAGCAATCAGATGAATGTTGTTTTATTTTCAAAGAACATGCAGGCGTTGCTCTTAAAATTACAGTATAGCGAAAATAATATAAAAAATACAACTTTATTAATGATACTTTACAGTACGTACGTAATAATCAATATTTATGAAATACAGTGACTTAATAGTCATAAGTACGCGTCCTACATGGCTATGCTAGGGAGTATCTATAATATAATATATTATAGTAGTACGAGTAATAGTAGAGTCATAGATGAATACCTATGTGTACCAGCATTTTCCAAAATTTTGATACTATGGGGGTAAAATAGGTGACGAACCGTTGTATGTAAAATCCGTATTTTGTGAAACGGATTTTATGATCTTCGTTTTGTTGGAGAGAGAAAGGTGGTTCAGGGAGCCAGAATCGTATGACAGGATTCAGGAAGTCAGGATTGGATTATGGGATCTAGGGAAATCCTCAAAATGATGACAAAACACTGTTTCTGCTGCTTTAACATATTTAATTTCAATAATTGCCTTTTAAAATCATCTTCACGTGATTTTTAAGCTGCTGATGATAGGAACCTAAGCAGAGGGTGGGATTATAACTCACTAAAAAGAGGAAAATAAATTCTTTTTAACAAAAAAGTTTAACCGACTTCAAGAAATGGCAAAGAGGCACTGAAAAGTGAAAAATAACGTAATTTACAGACTTACTGATTTATTAGAAGTCGGTGCCAGTCAACTTTGTTTGTTGTGTCTAAACTACTCGTACTATGATGCAATCAATTTAAATATTGCCTCTCGGGCTTGGCACCGACTTCTAATAAATCAGTAAGTCTGTAAATTACGTTATTTTTCACTTTTCAGTGCCTCTTTGCCATTTCTTGAAGTCGGTTAAACTTTTTTGTTAAAAAGAATTTATGTTATTATTTTTTTGTATGTTTGTTACGCGATTGTGAAGCCAATTCTAGACGGATTTTGAAAATTCTTCTTGTGTTCGTAAGTAGATTATTCCGAAGTGGTCCCATTTTAATTTCGTAAAGATCTGATGATGGGTTTCCGAGATTAGACCAAGGAACTCTTCAAAAAGTACCAGGAAATCAGCCGCGATTGCTGCAATGGCATATTATTGCAATGTTTCTGTCATTACACATCATAACATCACGCCTGAGTCCTTTGAAGGGGTACGCAGAAGTGTTTAGAATATTCAGCTATATTTCCGGTGTATATGCATTGATTTTAAAAATTCTTTTTGAATAATGATTTAATTTTTTTTTTGTAGCGTGGCCGGTTCGATCTGTAGTGCAGCGTCAGCAGCGCATGTACAAGTCAGGTCACTATACATGCGATGTACAGTCGTACTCAGTAAAAAGAGAAAAATAAATTAATTTTAACAAAAAAGTTTAACCGACTTCAAGAAACGAAAAAGAGGCACTGAAAAGCGAAAAATAACTTAATTTACAGACTTACTTACTGATTTATTAGAAGTCGGTGCCTAGCTCAAGAGAGCCCATATTTCAATGAGCAGTTTTCCAGTAGGTATTTATAGGGTTCCCAAAGACGCGCTAGATGGCGCAGCCGGCACTTTTGGTAAGAAGAGTGTGGTGTTACATCTAGTGTTCCAAATGATTATTATACCTACTGGAAAACTGCTCATTGATTGCATCATAGTAGTTTAGACACAATAAACAAAGTTGGCTGGCACCGACTTCTAATAAATCAGTAAGTCTGTAAATTAAGTTATTTTTCGCTTTTCAGTGCCTCTTTTTCTTTTCTTGAAGTCGGTTAAACTTTTTTGTTAAAATGAATTTATTAGACATGCAGAAGGCCTTCGACTGTGTTCCTTCGGTTCCTCGTGCGGTGATCTGTTGGGCACTGCGGGTCAAGGGAGTCCCAGAGACTTAAGCTGCGTTTACATACTCGCGGCAGAGCGAGGGAAGGAGGGAAGTGGCGAGAGAAGTGGGCAGAGACGTAGTGTGAATGGTATATTCGTCATGCCGCGTATGTTGCTGCGAATGTCGGCTTGGCGGCGCGAGTCAAAGAAGCGGCAATACTAGCGCAATGAACTATACGAGACCGCTAGATGGCGCTAATCAGTAAACACGACTTTCGTTATTGCTCCTCGAATATTTACTTTTAAAAATATTTATATCGATCTACGGAAAGTGTATAGTAGTTGAAAGTGATAGTTTTTATTAATAATCTATTTAATTAATTCGCTATGCTGTAAAAGCTTAATGCGCACACTGCTACAGCGTTGTCCTCCATACGTTTACGTCCGTCTCCGTTGCAGGGCGAATACTGTAATGCGGACCAACGCGATGATGGGAGTGTGTGAATGCTAGGGCATTAATCGCGCGAATACTTCCGGCAACACGATGAGCAATGCGAGCGGCAGTATGTAAACGCGGGGTTACATTGAGACATGTACCACGATTCCATTTCCGTGTTTCGGACTGCTGTCGGCGACTCGAATGCCTTCCCTTTCACAGTCGGGGTACACCAAGGATCCTTCCTTAGTCATTGTTACCTTACTTGTTCAGCGTGGTATTAGACGTCTTGTTGGACAGCATCAGAAATTCACATGAACTAAGGGTGTCCCGTCTATGTATGGAGAAAAAAAATTTTTGAGCTACGGCTACGCAAGAGGTATCGTTGTTGCGTTTTGACGCGTACATTACGATTATCATTAAATTTTATTAGATATCTGTCATCTTGAGGGCTCTACCGGACCTTGAAGTTTAAGAAATGTGCAATTTTTAGGGGTTCCTAACATAAGCTACAATTCATACAAAAATAACAATAAAATGGTTTTTATTAAATTTAAGAGTACAAAAATGAGTTAGTCCAGTGTTAAAAATAGTTGAAATACAATAAAATCAATGAATATTTAAAAAAAAACGGAAATGGTCTTTGTGTCAAAACAAGGTATTTCCGCGTGATATTTTGATATGTTCCTAATGAATCCATTCCGAGCTGTAGCATTCATGACGATTTGAGAAGCCTCCGTCACTAATTTAAAACAACTTTCTATTGTCAGTGTGTGACAAGGAAAGTCAACGATATCAAGGTTTAGCCTACGGCCTGGTCACGACTTCGGTCTTAGCGGGCCGCGGCGCGGCAAGAGGCGCGGCGTCGGTAAGCGGTGCGTTTTTGCACGCCACGAACTCTCAGTAGCGGTTAGTTGCAGCGGCC
Organism: Eilema depressum; assembly: GCA_914767945.1. Taxonomy (NCBI): domain Eukaryota; kingdom Metazoa; phylum Arthropoda; class Insecta; order Lepidoptera; family Erebidae; genus Eilema; species Eilema depressum. The sequence goes on from OU612012.1 coordinate 24,919,755, forward strand.
GCGGTGGACGTATTTAGGTAGTCAAAACGTGCTTGAAATCATGGCGTTATCAAAATTATCCCTTCTCTGTATAGAAAGCAGCGCATTTTTAAAACAAGATCTACTTAATATGAGATAAAGATCGGTATTTAAATGGCGAATTTCGTGACCTATACGAAGATATATCCAGATAAGTTTTATGAGTACACAAGAATGAGTGTACAAACTTTTGATTATATTCTGAAGCACATAGACGTACCTATGTTTAAAACAATACATCTGATCCAAAAGGGTAGTTTATGTTGGGGATGTTTTGACTTCCATATAGGCGGTCGATTTAAGATTTTACCTATAAATGTCTTGGTATCGAGTTCACGTCATAAATTCGAAATAATCTGGCCGACCGTCAAAATTCCGAACGCTCATTTCGCCGATCCATTACCGCCCGCCGCTACAAAATCGTCAAATCTTTTTTGTTTAAAGCTAACGGCCTGGTCACGACTTCGGTCTTAGCGGGCCGCGGCGCGGCAAGAGGCGCGGCGGCGGTAAGCGGTGCGTTTTGCACGCCACGAACTCTCAGTAGCGGTTAGTTGCAGCGGCCGCGGTGGACGTATTTAGGTAGTCAAAACGTGCTTGAAATCATGGCGTTATCAAAATTATCCCTTCTCTGTATAGAAAGCAGCGCATTTTTAAAACAAGATCTACTTAATATGAGATAAAGATCGGTATTTAAATGGCGAATTTCGTGACCTTACGAAGATATATCCAGATAAGTTTTATGAGTACACAAGAATGAGTGTACAAACTTTTAATTATATTCTGAAGCACATAGACGTTATGTGTATGTGCTCCTATGTTTAAAACAATACATCTGATCCAAAAGGGTAGTTTATGTTGGGGATGTTTTGACTTCCATATAGGCGGTCGATTTAAGATTTTACCTATAAATGTCTTGGTATCGAGTTCACGTCATAAATTCGAAATAATCTGGCCGACCGTCAAAATTCCGAACGCTCATTTCGCCGATCCATTACCGCCCGCCGCTACAAAATCGTCTAATCTTTTTTGTTTAAAGCTACGCCGCTGAGTCCGTCACTCCTACACCGCCGTGCGCGCCGCTCTGTTCCGTGGCGTCGCACTCATTGGCTTGTACTTTTGTTCCTGCCGCTCCCCACACCGCGCGCCGCTGTAGCGATTCGCTCGGAGAAAACCGCGCGCGTTTTCGCTATGAGCGGCGACTCGTGGCGTGCTTCAAACATTTTCATACTTTTGTTCCAACCGCTCGCCGCCCCGCACTTAGCTGCCGCTCGCAGCGGCAAGGTCGTGAACGGGCCGTAAGCCGCTGAGTCCGTCACTCCTACACCGCCGTGCGCGCCGCTCTGTTCCGTGGCGTCGCACTCATTGGCTTGTACTTTTGTTCCTGCCGCTCCCCACACCGCGCGCCGCTGCGCTGTAGCGATTCGCTCGGAGAAAACCGCGCGCGTTTTCGCTATGAGCGGCGACTCGTGGCGTGCTTCAAACATTTTCATACTTTTGTTCCAACCGCTCGCCGCCCCGCACTTAGCTGCCGCTCGCAGCGGCAAGGTCGTGAACGGGCCGTTAATTCTGAGTCCATCATTGTAGATGTGTCGCAGGATCAGTGGAGCTGAGATATCTCACAGTCTCGCTCTCACCAAAGTATTCAATCTCGTGTTAAGAGGTTAAGTTTTAGTGCTTTAAATACCTTGAGAAAAATGCTCTTCAGCAGCAGCGAGAACCAGTTCTCTGGCCTTAATGTTTTGCGAGATGTAAGCTCTGGAATGTGGTCTCAGTCAGCTAATAACATGGCAATAAGCAAGTTTTCTGAGTGCGCAAAAAAGAGTTTCTTTCCATCACTGCATCTATAAGTAGATCTCTGTCTATCAGGTAAAAATTGAGAGTACGTAATAATTTAAGAAATATGCTTGCCTCCATCTTTAAATTATAGGTTTTGCTTAACTAGAAGCCAAACGCCATCAGCATACTCAGGCCGGTATTCTAGAACGGTACTCAGTTCTGAATATCGATTTATCTGAGGACAGGTTGTAACGACAATCTGTGAAATCCTTCAGTCTATCTATACAATCTGTCCTAAGGTAAATTGAGATTCAGGACTGAGTTTCTTTCTAGAATACGGGCCTCAGACTTAACTTAAGTACTGTTTCGCCGTCAGAAAAAAATTGTTAAAATGTTTTTATGTTTGACTATGGCCTACTATGGCAACACTGTATGTAATGACTATAACTATTAATGTTGGCAACATTCCTTTCACTTCCTTCTCTGAATAACTTTCATAATGGCTGCCCGTATATTTTTGATTGTGATAATAACTATTAATATAATCCTGACTACATTTAGTTGTTCCTTTATATTATGAAAATATAAGACACTAAATAGAATAGATATTGTTTTTGTGCGCAACTACCCTGTGAACACTGCCGATCTTACGACCTCGAACAAAAATTGCAGCTGCTTGAGAATTATGTGGTCTCGTTTGGTTTCTCAACTAGCAAAAGCCATCATTTAAAGAAGGAGTCCAGCATATTTTTCAAATGATTACTTATGTGTAGATATTTTCGATGTTTACCTGACAGACAGAGATCTATAGATTCAGTGATCGATTTTTACGCGCACCCAATAAAATTGCTTTTAGCCACGTTATTTGACGATAGAGACCATATTTGAGACTGCATTTAGCAAGAGATTAAAAGTCAGTGAAGCAGAAAAGAGCACCTCTCCCAGGGTATTTAAAACACCAAAGATTTCTTACCACGAGATTTTGGTTTTTATTTTGGACAAGTACCTAGTCTCACTTCGTGTTGAATTTAGTATAATTTATATTATATATATAACTGAAACACGTAATTTATCACAAGAAAGTACGAAGTGACACCTTTTTCAGCAATAAAACCGCAATGGAAATGAGACGAACTGCCTCACCATTGTAGTAGAGAATTTGAGACAAACTAGTCAAAACATTAATTTCGCGCAGTCGAGCCAAACCTATTCTTCATAGGAAATACATTTTTCATTACTTGCAAATCGTAAATTGGTGTCCTAATATCATTTTAATTACAAAATAAAATGTGATTAATGTAAAAAAATAATAATAGCCGATATGCACTGAAGGGTCACTTAAGTGATTTTTTGAAAAATAAAAGTGCCGGTAGAGCCCTCAAGATATTTTCATATTTTTTTTTTATTATTTTTACGGAAATCTACAACTCATAACGCAACTTTTGGGGGGTCTTGTGTAACGAAAATCGAAAAAAAAAATTATCGGGACACCCTAATGAACAGCCGTGGTTGCTCATGTACGCTGATAATATTGCGCTGATGGACGCGGACAGAAGAGCAGATTGGTCCGACACCTGAAAGCGTGGGAGGAAGCGCTTGAGGACGGGCGGTCTGAAGCTAAGCGAAGACAGTAATACTTGGTATTAAATTCGATAGATCCCACACCCGTCCGCATAGGCGATGATTTGGTCGAGCGCACCAACCAGTACCTGGGATCTGTACTTCATGTGACTGGTGAAATTGACTACGACGTGGGCACGCATTGCGGCCACGTGCATGGGCCAAGTAGCGAGAAATGACTGGCGTCACGTGTGATCCCAAAATGCCAGTCAGGTTGAAGGGGTAGGCCCACGAAGTCATGCCTTAAATATTTGCACTGAGCGGGAATCGAACCCGCGGCCTCTACTACTATTAGCCGAACGCTCTGCGCTACGCTACACCACTTGTGTGTGACTACATTAAATTAAATAAATGTTTTGCATTGCAAGCATGCAGATGACCCCTTTTTTCTTTCGAAGTGTTTCAATGCCAGCCAACTGACGACTAACGGCCAGGTGTGCAGGGATTACGGGATGCAATTTCAAGGCCAGCCAGCAAATTTCTCAGGGGTCTGATTGGGGGATTGGGGCCTTCAGCTTACCATCAGGCGAGGCGAAGTCAAATTGACGTGTCCTTTAAATATACAAAAAAAAAGACAAATATACAATATGGATACGATATATAGGCAATAATTGAAACCATATACTTGGTACCCCCTAAGCTTCAAGCAGGAAAAGTTTGAACAAAATTGGTCCAGTATTAAGGGCAGAAACTAGAGTTTTAATTTTATAGAATTTGAACAACTTTGAGCACTCTGTAGAATCGCATGTTGCCGCTTAGCTGTTCAAGTATTATTTTGTTAGAAAATTTCGGATTTTATAAATCAGGGAATTTAAGTTTAAATTTAATTTGGTTCTATTCCTACGGACCAGGATGCTTCGCGGTTTCAGTATTTGCACATATGTCGTATCCATATCGTATACAGCTCAAACTGAATACGGCAATTAGGCTTACCCCCTAATACTTGGGACCGATTACAATGATTGGTGAAATGAGGGTGTTTAATTAACCTCCGGGGATAAAGGCGTGATTGTGCGAGTATGTATGTAAAAGAAAAACTGTATTAAGGCTCGGTCAAACCAACGCGATCAGCTTGCGTCCGCGGTGGTGATCAGCTGCTGGCCAATCGCAGGCCGCGGCGGTGGCCTCCGATTGGCCAGCAACTGATCGCCACCGCGGACGCGAGCTGAACGTGTTGGTTTGATCGAGCCCTTAGTGTATTAGAGTGGTTCCAACCACGGTTAAGGGCGCTAAAACGTGTGTCAGTGTGTGCTTGAAAATATTTAAAAGATGTAGGTTTGTGCAATTTTTATCACACGCCATCACACGTATACACACACTCTTTATTCCCCTCTGCCACCCCTAGGCTTGCCATCGGGGTGGTGGTTGGCACTAATAGGTGTCGTTTTACCATCTCGGCTCTCAATAGCTTTATGTGATTTTTGGTGGTTATAAAAAAATTTGATGTTTTCCTCTTTTGCCCGTGGTACTACCGGCTGTACTACCAGTAGTACCACGGGCAATATTTTCTTCCCGTTGTACTACCTAGCAGTCTGGTAGTACTATTGGAAGGAAATATTGCCCGTGGTACTACTACCAAGTAGTCTGGTAGTACCTACTACGGGCCATATTTCCTTCCCATAGTACTACCAGACTGCTAGGTAGTACAACGAGAAGAAAATATTGCCCGTGGTACTACTGGTAGTACAGCCAGTAGTACCACGGGCAAAAGAGGGATGTTTTAATACGTAACCATTAGTTATGAATGATCACCACCGCCACCACAAGGGTGGCAGATGGGAATAAAGTAGTGCCAATCACCACCCCGGTGGCAAGCCTAGGGGTGGCAGATGGGATTAAACGATACACACGACGCTGCCCCTTCTTTGCCTTCAAATACTACGAACTTTAAAGACTTTACAGATTCTTTTTGTAATAAAATGTTACAAAATTTCCTCAAAGCTCTTTAAGTAGCGACTCATATTGGGGTGCTTATAATGGTCAGGTACCTCCACATGGTGTACCCTGGTCAAGCTGGTGAAAGCACCTCTCTCCCGCGGGGAAGGCGCAACTGCGCGCACGGTTCACATCGAGGGTCCAATCAACAGTACAGTAGATGGCTTAGCTTAGCGGGTCAGCCAATGTAAAGGAAATGCGTTATTGGGTGCTGAACTAACTGAAGGCGCGGATAAATTTGAGCAGTAATGTAAATTCCGAGTCCGACATAACCACGCCTAGTTTCACATCGGAGCTCGTCTTATCGCACTATTTTGAGAAGAATTTATACCTTAACAAAAAATGGGTTTAGTGGATGTTATTGGTAGATATGCACCACGGGTGTGGCTTTGCCTCTTGGCTCGAAGATATTAGCATCCCTCCCCCCCTTAGACTACTCTAGCCCAAATTGTGAAATGCCAACAGCTTTGCAATCTCCAAACTTAATGATCCATCCAAGGCGCGACCGACGACGGCATACCAAAGTACTTAACTTTTTTTGTTAAGGGTCTAATTTCTTCTAAATACAGTGCGATAAGGCGAGTCCGATGTGAAACTAGATCGCTTATGGGGGTGGTATCTTATCTGTGGGGATTCCCACACAAAAAAGGGTCGATTCATACAACAACAGAATCGAAGGGTCCACCAGTCAGTGAACCGTCAACCAGTCGCTCGCACTCGTGCGTAATGTTTTTTCTCAGAAAAGATTAGGTATGAGTGGAGCCTTATCTCAACCAAGTAATGCTCCACTGTGGTAGTGCATTACTTAGTTGAGATAAGGGTTAATTTGCAATTTAACGTTCATATTTGCGGTAATTTGCGCTTCAATGGGATAGGATCATTGAATAGGATTAAGTTTTCTGTGGTAAGAGAAAAATAAAAAAACGGATAAATAAAACTTACAAATTATTTATAATCGTATACATACTTATACATCTAAGGCCCACAGGCAATTCAATGTAATCAATTTAATAATTAAATGTACAATATATTTTTGTCACTCTTAGATTTTTGAATTATGAAGAGATTACAGTCAAAAGAGCTTCAATCGATTAATCACGACAAATAATACCCTTAAGGGTTAGGGCTGTTCTATGAACATGAACAAAAGTTTTAACAATAAAAACAGAGTATTTTGTACTCCATATTTTTTTTCAGCACAGCTATAAAATTCATTGATTCAGCAAAATGTTAGTTCCTATATTAAGTATAAGACAGTAGTTTTTCTCGTTATTGGTGAATAAATAGATAGATAAAGTCAAACCAGTATAACTACATTAGAAAGAAGGATGAAACCATTTACCACACAAACACACGAATACATTAGGTACCTACACATTACAGCTACATTATACAACTACATTACAGCTACATAAAATTTGTTACATTAAATACTTCTTTGAGTTCTTTGTGATGTCTGTCTGTCTATTGTGATTCATCTCTCTCTCTCTCTCTCATCATTACTCATTATTATCAGTGCATTCATCCTGGTTGCACCTGAGGCTCTCATCACAGAGTCCGGAGTTTGCTTTCACGGCATCTTATATTGTAATCAAAATTTAATTCATCATGTAAGATTATATTATTATATCCATATATTCACTTTCAATTGATTCAATCAGTGAATATAACACAAGTCACATTGTAAAAAATAATACTTTACTTCCTTGGGCCCATACGTATGATGTTTACCTGGTATGGTTTACCATCACCATTTCCTACCTTCAGAACTTCAATAAGGAATTGATAGCCTGGGTACAGGAATTTAGGCAGATTATTTTTCCACATCTGTTTCTCTTCAGATGAACAATGAATAGCAATACCTGGAAGGTCAGTGAATCTTGTTGTATTTACCTGTTTGATGTTTTTATAATTTACTTCCATCTGCTTTCCCCAGTCAATGAGTTTAACCATTGCTTTGGCACCAGGAACAGTCACCTTACTGACAATAGCTCTTTCATAAAGTACTGCAGCATCAACTCTTACTCCGCAGGGTCGACCGTCAGCTGCGGCTCCTTCAACGTCTTGCGCATGCTCACTTTTACAAGTTATAGCAAAATCTTTACTTTGTTTGACATACTTTTTGTAATCTTCCAATTCGGCAACATAGAAGCTCTTAATGGAGTCACCGCTCTGAACTCTCACAAATAATCTGTCTCCGACATCTAAAGTCAGAGGCCTGAATTTGTTAATCTTGGGGAGACTTGAGGGACTATAAAATCTACTCACCTCATTAGATACTGCTATCATTTGGGTGTAATGGAGTAGCGAAAGTGTTTTTCCAACGTCGTCAGGACACTCAAGAGTGTGGAGCACTACGGTAAACTTATCATGAACTTGCAATCTAATTATCACCTTGGCATTATATTCACCAACATAATACTTCATTGCTTCAATTACATCTGGTTGAAATGTTGCAGTTATTGGTTCACACATATGTAATTCACAATGTAAAGCCAGTGGAGGGCAAAATATATCAGAATCTGGTAAGTAAATACAATATACCGGAATCTGGGCTTCTCTGCATCCATAGTCCACAGCAAATATCGTACATGAGACACTGGTTTCTTCAGATGATATTAATTCAATAACTCCGCGCACATACTTATTCAGTATCCCGGATTTATAAATAACATGCTTAGAAATAATCAGATCTTCTTCGGTTATTTGGTCTCCTGGGGTCTCTAATAATGTCACTTCAAAAGCCATAGTAGCAAGTCGAACATAGAAGTCTTTCGGGTGATTTATGTGTGTAACCTCAACGGTGTGTGTGGAACCAGGAACAAAATTTCGCATTGCCATCTGATCCACCATTCGCGAAATTACTTGATAATTATTATTTGCCATGATTGCCGACAGTATACCAGCAATAAATTAAGTAGAGACTGATAACGTTCTGTGGCACTTGGCAGGTACCAGCGCACACGTTAGTTCGGACCAAGATTCGTAACGCAAGTGGCGAATCGCGAACACTGCGAACAGTCGAATAGAAATAAATAAATAAACAGATACATACACCAGATACAGTATGTACCGGTAATAATTTATGCGTATTGCGCAGAGCAGAATGACAGATCTATACCCGACACCTGACTCGCCCCCCGCCATGTCCCTCCCCCTCGCCATAGCCCACCACGGTGACCGGGGTATTGAAACTATGTAGGTAAATAGAATATACAAGATTGCATTATTGCAAATGCAAATAAAAGATAAGGGGCTACCCTATAATATAGGTACTCTAAGGGGCTACCACACGCACAAGCATCACCATTCACCACGGTTTTTGTATCTGGACTAGGGATGTTAAAAAATAATCGATTTTTTTAGAAATCGATTATTTTTTTCTTATAATCGATTTTTTATTAGTTTTTATCACAGAGGGGCCCCGTTCAACATATAGAAATTCTAGTTATACAAATATGAGGCAAACATGAATTGAACCTTGATTATATCACTTTGTCTCTTTTTTTCCAATATACAGTTGTGTCTGCTAAAAAGAGACAAAAAATTTAAGTTATTGCTCACTTGGGAAAATGAGTATGAGAATTTGACAGCGTGCCGACGGTGCCAACATTTATGAATGATTTGCGCCAACATTATGAATGATTTGCGACAGCCATTGTTGAATTTTTCTAGACCATACTACTACAAGCATAATAGTGATGTACTCCAATAAATGATTTGACGACGAAACTAATCTTCTTTACAAAAATGTACTCTTTTGAAGAAATACGAATTGACAAAATTGTAATGTCTTCTGTTTTTCCGTATTAGAACTAGGCAATTGTGGTATTGTTAGAAACGTCTTGATCATCCGCTGGTTATAGGCAATATGACGTGTGAATGACTCACTGAAACTTTGACTAGGTATAATGAAAAAAAACTTGAGATATATAGACCGTGTTTGGTATGAAATTAAAGGGCTCGATTAGCACATTAAAAACATGTATACATTATTGGGTGTTGCTTGCACCAAAATAATTCAAATAAAAATCAAGTTTAAAACTAAAATCCGACTACTGCAAATCACGCTCTAAGAAGTATCAAGCAAGAAAATATCAAGAATAACCGTGGTCGCATACCATTTACTCTAACAAAACAATACATTATAGGGATTCGTGATTCTGCAGTAGTCGGGTTTTAGTTTTATAGTTGCGCCACGTATCTTGAACCTAAATCATAAGACTTACGAGGCTCTGGCTGGCGCCCGCGGATTGCTTTGTAATATTCTATGCTGGGTGAATTTGGTTTCTTCTACCGCAGTAGCATCCCGTGCTATCCTCAATAGACATCCAAGAAATCTGTACTGCGCGTATAGGGTACGTTTTGAGCACATTTTAGGTCCAAGATACGTGGCGCGGGTTATAGTATAGATAGATATCGACAAATATTACGATAGTAGAAGGTGCATCCCTAGCATAGTAACCCTCGTCAAACGTTCATTCAATTTCATAAAAATGGAACATAGGTATTATATACACGTCAATTCTGTAGGTATACCCCGTCTGTTATCATAATCTAAGTCTATGGTTTTTATAGTAATATTAATCGATTTTTAATAAATCGATTATTTTAACTTACGCGTTTAAATCGATTTTCATAAATGCGAAATTTTCGTAACATTTTATGAACACTTTGTATAATATATATGACTTCTCGATTCTCGAATCACTCACACTATAGTTACGCTAGTACTATTATCTGTTCAGTTTATAGCTGTTTATAGTTTTATTTAATTTATAATTTTCTAAAAGAGTTACGAAAAAGTTTGTTCATATTGTTGTGATAATGAAAATATGATACAGACAAAATTGACTTTGTTGACGTTTCTTTGACGACCAACTAACAGTGCCGGCACTGCCGGCCACATACTAATGCCGGCCACACACGTTGCGGTATACTTGCGCAAGTCTAGACTTGTACAAGTATACTTGAACGTGTGTTGGAAGATAACTGCGCAAGTTTCAGACTTGTACAAGTCTCAAAAAAAGTTCCAATTTTCGATTCCACACTTGCGCAAATCTAGACTTGTACAAGTATACATGAACGTGTGTGCCAGCAGCGTTGCGTTCAAGTCTCAGTAGCGTACTAGGCACGCGCCTATACGTACGTATGTTCTGCGATCAATGTCCCGTCAATTTGTTATACCTAATTTTTTTTATAATATAGGACTCGTCAATTTGTCTTCGCCTCGCCTGATGGTCAATCTATACATTCCAATCTTTGAATGCAACATTCAATTTATATAATAAATTGATGCGCGAATACTCACGTTTTTTATACATTCCAACATACACATACATACATATACTCACGCCTGTAAATCCCCGAATGGGTAGGCAGAGGTGTATTAAATTTTTTTAACCATTCTTTAATCCACACAGTTCGTTTTGTATTCTAACTTTTAATTTTTACCCGACTACCGAAAAAAGGAGAGTAATGGCGGTTTTCTGGCGTCAAAACCAAAGTTATAAAAAAAATTACTCGATCTTATCGAGTAGGGTATCTTAATGCAGGAAAATAGAAGGAGATTACAAAAAGTTATACCATAATGAAAAAGTATAAAATAAGACAAATGATTAAATATGTAAGTTTGATAGCAGGCGGTACCCATTAATTTTCTTTCGGTTTATGATTGGTAAATGGATACCGCCTGCTACTAGACTTATTTCAATCTTTTCAGTAGCAGTCGGGTTTTTTATTTTTTAATAATTTTCTGCATATTTATTGCCAACTACTGCCAACGCGTCATCCATCGCAGCACGACATACCTGGACGCACGCTTTGACAAAAATGACACTTGCACAAGTATACTTGAGCGTCTGTGGGCACATCGAATCGAAAAAACGCGGACTTGTACATTTGTACAAGTCTAGACTTGTACAAAGTATACTGCAACGTGTGTGCCCGCCATAAGGGGTCCATTACACGGTAGGTTTTGCCATGGTTTAACCATCAATCACGCCGTGATTGACCAATAACATAACGTCTAATAACCATGGACGTATTGCTAATAACCGATTGACCAATAACATTTATGATTGACGGCATGATGCATGACACTTGCATAAGTGTGTAATGGACCCCTAAGGACTGCTAAGGCTGGTACACATGTTGGCCCAGCGTAGGCCAACGCCAACGTGTGGACAGTCTATTTGCCATCGCTGCAGGTCTAAAATGGCCGTTTTGGATGTTTCATCTAAAAATGACATTCATTTGCAGATTAGTTGGTGACATATTTTATAGATTGTAAAATGACCACATTTTTTAATATGTCATTCATATTTCATCTGCAATATGTTTCATATTTGTTATTGGTGTTGCTATGACGAAAAAAATATAAGGACTCGCCGAATCGTGCTTTTACGGTATTTACTACATTATGATTTCGTCATTAATACAGCGTAAAATGGTAGTTATTATGTTCTATATATCAATAGTTCATGATATCCATCTAATAAACATGAATTGAAAGAAAAATAACGCTATAACTACAATTTGTTTCCAATTTTTATTTTTATTTTTGGTGTGGTAATTTTTGCCTGACGTGACATTTCAAAACTGTCTGTTGTCAAAACTTAGTTTCATTTCAATGTTTATTTATGTTTCTTATTTCTTATTCTTATCAAGTTTATCAAGTATCAACTTATAAAGTTACTTCGACAAAAAACATTGAATGTGTTTGTGTTTCTGTGATTAGATTCAGAGGCGTCTAAAGTAAGGTGCAGACACGAAACTAATGATGTTACAATGGTAGACGGGTAACGTAATGGGGGAACGACGGTGGCGTATAAACAAAAGCAAAATATTGTCCTTTTATTTGGATCCTGTGGGAAGTAACTAACAAACTCGAGTCAGCCAGTCAAAATCGAGGCCACTCTATATCCTGCGTTAATAGCTCTACTACGGGACATTGACAGAATTGATGTTAAAAGCACAGAGCCATTCATTATGAATTGAATTGAACTTATCAAGTTACTTCTACAAAAAACATTGAATGTGTTTGTGTTTCTGTGGTTAGATGCAAAGGCATCTTTACACAAGGTGCAGGCACGAAACTAATGATGGCAAAACGGTAGACGGGCAACGGGATGGCAGAGCGATGGCTGGATATAAACACATCAGTGTAAAAGCCTAGAAGGCACACAGAGTACTCTTCTATATATATCATGCTACTACTTAGAGGAGTGGAGCAGTAATTATAAATATGAACAAATCCTGCAAATACCCATAAGATATTTGGAAATCAATAAATTAATTTAAAGGGTGACGCGGGGTTCTGAATAATCCCACTGGTGGAGCAGGACGAAGTCTCTGATAATAACAACAATAATTGTATTGTACCTAATGTTAATTTAGCTGTAAGTTTTCATAAAATGCAATGAATAAATAAATATGCGAATGAGAATATTTATATTTCTATATACCTCTACCTCCATGATCATTATAGTGTTTATTATGCTTAAGTAGGTAGGTATATTAGTCAAAGTTATCGAGGTTGAATCTAAGGCCTTTCACATTTGTTTATATACTGTCTGTCAATTTACTGCACCCCGCTAGATGGTAAAAACTTGAGGTGTAATCCAGAACATGTGGACCACCATTAGGCTTGCATTAGGTAACATTAGCTGTGACATTAGACTGTCTTGGTCATTTATATAATAATATAATTATTTGTAGATGCCTCACAAATTAAATAAGGCTTCAGCGCCTTGCCTGTTGACTGGGCCCTTTACACTGGTAGGCCGTTCCCTGTATGGAAAAACTCTAGCATAATTTGAATATTTATTCTACATACATAGTATACATACATATATACAATCACGCCTTTATCCCCGGAGGGTTAGGCAGAGGTGACTTTACATCCACATTTCACCAATCTTTGTTATTGGGTCCCACGTAGCCTATTGCCGTTTTCCGGGCACTATTGTTGACTTGAGCCATGTATAGGCTGAGTCTGGACTGGCTAAGTGGACGAGACTGGATATTTATTCTAATTCATGTAATTTGGAAGTTCATCATCACAGCGCAAGGTCCGGTTGAATTGCAAAGTTTTGACAAGATCAAATCACGCGTAGCAAGCAATAATCAATTATTATTAAATAAATGAAGGGGGGAGACAACACGACCCCGTCGCCAAAGCTTGACTTTTGTAGGAGCAACTCAGACCTTATAACCTGAAATAAAAGTCTACGCCAAAGCCTCGGCCGTCAATAAATAGTTGTGTGGACAAACAGAGTGGAGTTAAATTGTGCCCTAAACATCTTAGTGAGGTTTAATATTACAACAATAACTATGAAAACATCAATGACCCCAATTCTGACGTTACCATCTCTAAACTTAAATTTCTCTAAAATTTTCTTATTTTAGATAAGCGATTGACATTTCTAACCGTATTCTGTTGTTATGTCAAACTAAATTTAGTGTTCGCTAAGCACAAGACAGCACTAAATTTGAATATGACGTCGCTAAAACGAGTGTTACAACTATTAAAAAATTAAGAATGAACGATAAAGATTTTCATAAAATCTGTAAAAACTTATCTTAATAAGTCTTTAGAATGCCGACAAATGATAATTAGTGCATATTATTGATCAAATAGTAAACAAACTGTGATATTTCTCAGTCTTAACCAAGCAAATACAGTTTTTCTCGGTCCACGTACCTGACAAGTTCGCGGGGTCCGCTAGTTATTTATAAAATCCAAATCAATCGACGATTTATAGAGCTTTATAAAGGCTTTAAGCGTATATAGAACGACAATTGGCATTATTTTAGATGATGTCTAATTTTAGTTTGACATTTCTTATTTTAGTGCATATACGTACAACAGAATACCGTTTAACCAAAAATGACAGTAGAGTACTTTCTCTAATTTTAGTTGTGTCAAGCTAATTTTAAGTTAGTTGTGTGTTCTCAGAATACAAAATTACATTTTGACAGGACTAAACTGACATTTAGAGATTTTTAGCTTATTTTAGTTAGCTTGTGACAAGACAGAATTGGGGTCAATATGAAGGCTAAAATCTGCTAAAAAGTAAATCCGTGTTAACATTCAATACGTCACGAATTTCACCGAATTTGACATTATGAATGACTCATATAATTTAGACCATTTTACGCATCTTCATACAAAACTGTCAAATAAGATGATGAACATATTGAGCTTCATTATATGATTCATCAAAAGTAACCATTTTACGATTAGTGAAATCTGACAATTAAGATGATCATTTAATGAAACATCCAAAGCGGCCATTTTAGACCTGCTCACAGAGTAAGTAATATACTACGTATGAAGAGGCCGCACTTAGTACATTCATATTGAGCTCACGCACACATACACAAATGAACTAATGTATACTACCAACGTGACACGGGAACGTCAAATGTCAAATTGAAAATGACATTTAAGTAATACCAACCTAAAGAAAGAAGAATGAGTGATGTTCCTCAACTCATCGACATCGATAGTGACGCGCCTTAATATATCGATATCGATTAAATATTTTTAGCGGTTCACAACCGGTACTTAAAATTTAAATTCAATGTCAAAACTCTAAAATAAAACTTCCAGCAACAACTTATAATTTTATTGTATTTATTGATTGTTATGTCATAAAATAGGTACAAGTAATAAGAGTCAACGACCGGTAGAGGTTAAATTAATTTGCTTTCAAAATATTACAATATATAACTGTTTCAACTAAAACACAGCTTTAACTTAATTTACATAGTATTTTACTACATAAATATTACAAAATATACCTGTTTCAACTAAAACACAGCTTTAAATTAATTTACATAGTATTTTACTACAAAAATATTGCAAAATATAACTGTTTTAACGAAAACACAACCTATTAATTTACAAAATATTAGTGTTTCAACTAACATATAGCTTTAAATTAATTTACATGAAATATATCACAAAATATAACTGTTTTAACTAAAACACAGCTTTAAATTAATATACGTAGTATTTTACTATAAAAATATAACTGTGGCACCAGAAAGGTTAAAAAATATTACAAAATGTTAGTTTTAACTAAAACACAGCTTTAAATTAATTTATAAAGTATATTACTGCAAAAATGTTTCAAAAAATAATTTATTTTTATTGAATTTAATTTTGAAGCATTTATTATGCTGATTGTTCAAATCGATTTACAAAGAGAAAAGAGAATTTGACTTCGGGCGGGATTCGAACTTTTTAGTTAACAATAAATTCGCGGTAAGATCGCGTACCGCGAATTTATTGTTAACTAAAAAGTAGCTTTATTAATTAATTAATTATTTTATTGTTCGCTAATTACAATATATATCACATTATGAAAGTATTAATGCATAAGAATTTAATAGCATTTTACCTCAAAACTATTCCAAAATACAAAATATCTGGTAGAAAAATATCACAATATAAATATTTTACAATATGTTATAATATATTTATATTTTACTTATTTAATAATCACAGCTCTATCTACGTGAATTATTATAATAATTATATATATTATTTTGGTATATCTAAACTTCCACTTCTACGGTAGAATAAGTCTAAGCAAGGCCTTGCTATCAATAGAACCACATCAAAATTTGTTCAGTAGTTTCTGCGTCCATCATAAACTTTTGATATTGATCAGCCTTTCGGAAACTGGGCGTGAGTCTGATATTCATATCACTTTAAGGTTAATACCTGATTAGTTACACTGCATACACACATGTTTTTTTCTTTATTTTTAATAACTTTATACAAAAAGTACAATCAACACATATTATTAAGTAGGCAACCATATAGTTTATTTTTATTCATACCTATATTATACGACTTAAAAATTAAATAAGTAATATATACGTACGTAGTTGTACATTTTAATTATTGTATATGTTATTATTGCATGACCATAGCTTAGCTATAACTACTAAACAAATTATCGCATAATATAGTGTTGGTACTATTAAATCTTGATATCAGCTGGTTTATCCAAAGTTTAGTAGTAATTATATGGTCAATAATATAATAGAATAAATTATTATGTAATAACTAGTGACCATTTTCAATAGAGAAGAAGCGCTACCGCTCCAGCAATGCACTTCTGTAAGCGCACAACGACGGCCACAGTCTTGTGACAGCCTATAGATTGTCATTGGTCGATAGTTAGCCGATAGGTTAGTCGAAAGATAGCCTATAGATTGTTCTCCAGTGATGTCACCGACAGAACAGAAAGTTGAAAATCGACGCCCGAAGTATCAATCTGAAAAAAAAAGTAAATCAAAATGTATATTATGTTACCGCTAAATTTTGCAATGCCGTTGTAAGCATAAGAGAATTAAACATGTGCATATAGGTAAATGCATACATTCATTTCCAAATGTACCTGTTTGTTAATTCTTAAAATAAACATTGATTTTTTTTTAATGTATTTTTTGCTTTTATTAAATACACATACATTATGTACTACATGAATGCACAAAACAGGCTTTTCTTTATAATGTATGATTATCTGAATGCCTAACAACAACTGTACTCAGTTCAGTTAGGTACTTAACTAAAACTAAATATTTATGTGTCTATTTAATTAATATGTTTTATTTAAAAAGTCAGTTATTAAATATTTTTCTGTTTAGAAACTTATTTTGTAGACCAAAAACAGACATCGAACCACTAGTTAGTCAATTAGTTAGCCTAGTTTATTTGTTTAATATAAGTTTTTATAATAAGTTGCTAGAATATTGTACACCTTCAGTTAAGTACCTAACCAAATGTAGTATGGTATGCTTAATCGAGTTTCTTTTGTACTTTAGTTTAATACATTCATGTGTGCACTCATTTTTTTCATGTATCCTGCACTTTTTTCCTCTTAGCTAGCTTAGCATTAATCCCGGTGACATCTGAAGCTTTCACCTCGGAGTCTAGGGACCACTTTATCAATCTATGGATTTGACTAAACTTCAAAAATTTCTGTGAAATGACTGCCACCTGACCTGTATAACCCAATGGTGATATTGAAGCATTGTTCTTCAGTTGTTGGTTTTAAGGCTCCAACTACCCATAACGACTGTCGAAATGTCTAACGAAAATGCAACAATAGCTGTCATTACGAACTCTTTATGCTTATATATTTTAGTCTGGAAGTGCCCATATAGTAATGAACTCGACTGATTCATACGTAATTTAGTAGGGACATAGTTTTCTTTAACTTACCGGTCTGGATCTAGAGGAAATTTCGACAAAAATAATTTGCATTTTGGAAATCTCCTTTTGTGGCAAAGCTCACACCTTTTGGTGCCCTTTGTCCCTGGCATGTTTGCAGACAAGTAAATTACACTACTTATAAACTAATAAGAGTCACTGTCTCAAAATAAAAACTAAATATAGCACAAAAACGTTTCCGAAATAGGAATTGAAATATCATACAAAATTGTAAGTCACTGTCTTCAAATACAAAAAGAAAAACATCACATAACATAAGAGTCACTATCTCACTACATAAAACTCGCAAAAAAAGTATGCGTATTGTGTAAATTTTCAAAAATCAAAAAGTGAAATCGCATGCGATACAGCCATTTTGATTTTTTAAATGTCATTTTTTTTTAATTGTCAACATTGGCCAACATTCAGTCGTAAATATTATTGTCTATTTATTGCCTCAGTTGTTGCTCATAGTCTTATGCTGAATGATAATAAGGGCTATTTTTCTTTGAAATCATAGTAGTTCAAACCGATGTTCTAAGTGTCCACGGCCTGGACCTGCTGGTCTTCGCTGGCCGTCGCTCGTGATCACTCGCCTCACTTCGGATTTTGTCGGTTTGTGCACAAATCAAAGTAGAGATGTTATATTAGGTAACGATTTTGATATTCATGTTATTGAATATGTTACTTTGATGATACTATGTTACCGTATTATGTTACCTAGTAACAACGAAATAACAACCAAGAGGAATGCTTACATATTGCTTACTACATACATATTAATATAGATCGTTCGTTCATATATTATGTTCTGATACGTACATCTAGTTAGTTACTGCGCATATTATGATGTAACAAGATAACACTGGCAGAGTAAGAGCGTTTTCACAACCTCGTAATGTAAAGAACGGTCACCTATCCTAACCCTGACGTAGCCAATTTTTCTTAACTTTGCAACGTGAAGAACGGTCACCCATCCACAACCTGACCCAACCAATTTTGCTTAACCTCGTAATGTAAAGAAAAGTCACCCATCATAAACCTGACCCAGCCAATATTGCCTAACTTCGTAATGTAAAGAGCGTAATGAAACTTCGTAATGTGAATAATCTCAATACGAGAATGTTATTATAATTATCTTGTTAGGTATTACTTGTAACTAATAACAATTTTATAGACTTAGATATTCATTGAACAAGATGTTCTCAGTAACTATAATAGATGTACGTTACGTATCAAAACATAGAAACGATAATCAGATCGCTTGGGTAATAGCTACCTACGGCTTTCGTTGTTATTTCGTTGTTAGTCAGTAACATGTTATGAGAGTCATCCATCAGTAACATAATATAAATTTTAACACTCATATTATGTTACCGGTACTTGTTACGAATACATTCATTACACCCGGCTCTACGGGCACTCGTCTAATTGGCCGCATGCATTGGCGTTCGGTGCACTGGCCCAACGTGTGGACAGTACCATTTGCCTTGCCGACGCTGGCGTTGGCCTAGGCTGGGCCAACGTGTGTAAGAAGCATTTTATGCTTGCATTATGCGTGCACAACCACTGTCACACTCACACTCACACCACAATGACTGCGAGAAAATTCCATTAGATTTATCATTTAAGCCTCTAAAGTAATGTTCTTAACGTTTAAAATTAGACGGCTTTTTGTAGAGTGAATGAAAGAGTGTAATGAAACTCTTTTCATTTAATTTTGTGACTTTAAATTTATAGAAATAAGGTTTAAAATTTAATGCCATTTTTTGCATGAAACAGAAGCTAACAACACTCTCGACTCGACTAACCCATCTTTTAAACACACACACATTTCAAACTTTAATCACGTCTTTTTTGCGTCGGGGGTTAAAACTTAAAAAAGGTACACATACAATAAACCGCAATAACCACGCAATAAAGGTGCTTCTAAACGGGCCATGTCTTACTGCAATTAGTGGCTGCAACACTGTGGCCCGGCAACATTGCAACTATTGCAAGCAGTACCGTACCGGCCAATATTGCAGTAATTTCAGGCCACGCTAACTCGGGTCCGTAGACTTAATGCACTTTAGCTAATTCACCTAGGGTAATTAAGTATACTATTTGGTAGACTTAATTCACCTGCTTGCGTAGGTGATTTAGGTATACCGTTTAGTAGACTTAATTAACCTGGAATAATTCACCTAGGGTAATCCAGTTTAATAATAAGTAGACTTAATTCGCAGTGTTTTCTTCACAGTATAGTTTATGCACTCAGGTAAAATAAGGAAAATGTGTAAAATATTATCATTTTAATAAAATACAACCTGTTCTCGTATCTTGAAAATCCACCAAACAAACAAAAAGCACCAAACAAGCTAATTCCGCACCAAAATCCAAAAAGCTACACAAAGTGTAGAAGGAAACAGGGAACATAAAGGATGCACCGCGCAAAACAAGACTAAATTAAAAAATATGTTAAAAAAGTGAAATGAAGCGAAAGTATCTGCTTAAAGTTCGCTAACTGATTTCAGATTGGCACAGAAAAAAAAAACTAGCGCAACATCTCTAAAAAATGACCCACACTAATATAGTCATGTAACAAATCCATTTGGGCATCCTGAATAATTACGTCGTCTCATCGCATAATGTCCTTTTCTCGAAATGTCCTTTCACAAAATGTCCTTTTCTCAAAATGTCCCTTTCTCAAAATATGTACACTACAGGATTACAGTCTTTATGGCATGCCGTGGCAACCTGCTAAAAGCCCAGCTACTCTGTCATCATTTTTGCTCTTCGTGGTTTCGAAGTCGGTTGTGTGATTGTGTCGTTATGGTTGACTGAGATTTAGTATTAATAATAATAATAAAATAAAATAAATGAGTCATTCCGTAAAAATTTGCACCAATGCAAAAACCACAGTCACAACACTTTCGAAATTATTACTACTAATTGACTAATCCGATATTTTATAGACTTTATTTTAGCTAAAAGATGAATTGATTAACTTTAAAAACAAATATATAAATAAGCAATTACTATACGATTTAATTAATTACAAATAAAAGTTAGCAAAAAAAATTATAATTTTAGTATGTCACACGTAATATGTAAATTTTAAGAAAAGAAATTTGCCCTGTAGATTTCAATTTGAGCTCTTTGTTTTTGTGTATTTTTAAAGCTTGTAATGTCTATTTTAATTTAAACTCCAAATATATATTATAATTATATTAATTGGACGTAGTTAAGCAAAAACGTTCCAACCCACAAGTCACGTGAAATGAAGTTTTTTATTGCAATAGACTTGAAATGTCATTGTCTGTCAGATGAACAAGATCTCAAACTGAAAATTTATTTATTTGTCATATATCCGATGTTCCAATCCACAGCCGTCGTTCAATAAAGTACATAAGTAAAATATAAAACGTTTTAATCCGCCTGAAACATTAATGCTTAATTTCTATCCATTAATTACATATTCTCATAATGTTTCAGTCATTCTGGAACGTTATAACAAATTAACATATTTTTTTATTTTCCATGGATATAATGTTCCAAGATATTTGGAACCTTGTTGCAAATTTATCTAAAGCACTCTGTCCTTGATAATAACGTTCTAATGCTCTTGGAACGTTATTGCACAATAAAAGAAGCGCTGTTTTTTTGGCAACAATGTTTCAATGTTTTTAGAAACTAACATATTTGCTTTATTTCCTCGGTAAGAATGTTCCGTTCAAATTCAAATTCAAATTCAAATTCAAATTCAAATTCAAATTCAAATTCAAATCCAAATCCAAATCCAAATCCAAATCCAAATCCAAATCCAAATCCAAATCCAAATCCAAATCCAAATCCAAATCCAAATCCAAATCCAAATCCAAATCCAAATCCAAATCCAAATCCAAATCCAAATCCAAATCCAAATCCAAATCCAAATCCAAATCCAAATCCAAATCCAAATCCAAATCCAAATCCAAATCCAAATCCAAATCCAAATCCAAATCCAAATCCAAATCCAAATCCAAATCCAAATCCAAATCCAAATCCAAATCCAAATCTAAATCCAAATCCAAATCCAAACTATTTCAGCCATAGAAAGTCCACTGCTGGACATAGGCCTCCCCTATAGATCTCCAATAAGACCGGTTGGAAGCGGCTCGCATCCAGCGCGTTTCTGCAGCCTTAATGAGGTCGTCTGTCCACCTTGTGGGTGGACGTCCTACGCTGCGCTTACCGATACGTGGCCTCCACTCGAGAACTTTTCGACCCCATCGGTCATCAGTCCTCCGTGCTATGTGCCCTGCCCACTGCCATTTCAACTTGCTAATCCGCTGGGCTATGTCAGTGACTTTGGTTCTTCTACGGATCTCCTCATTTCTGATTCGATCTCGCAGAGAGACTCCGAGCATAGCCCTCTCCATAGCTCGTTGGGCTACTTTGAGCTTACTCATAAGGCCCATAGTGAAGGACCACGTCTCAGTGCCATAAGTCATCACTGGTAACACACACTGGTTGAAAACCTTCGACTTGAGACACTGAGGTATGTCGGACGAGAAGACATTGCGCAATTTTCTGAACGCAGTCGAAGTCATCAAGCCTGCGCTCGAGACGGTTCGTAATGACCCTTGAAAACAGCTTGTAAACATGACTCAGAAGCGAGATGGGTCTATAATTCTTTAGTAAGGTATTGTCACCTTTCTTAAAGAACAGCACCACCACGCCTCTGTTCCACGCTTCTGGCGTTATGCCCTCGAGGACGACGGTGTTAAAAAGCCTCTGAAGGACTTTAAGTACCGGTGTTCCACCCGCTTTCAGAAGCTCTGAAGTGATTCCGTCGTCACCCGGCGCCTTGTTGTTCTTAAGCTGATTCAGGGTCATTCTAATCTCGTACAGGCTGATGTCCGGGATATCCTCGGTGAAGTGTCGGGTCAACTTAGCTCTTGGGTCGGTCGCCCTGTTGCCAGCAGGATTAGCGACCGAAGCGTATAGCTGTCCATAGAACCTTTCGATCTCCTCCAAAACCTCAGCCTTGGTCGGCGCTATACTGCCATCTTCTCTCTTCAGCTTAGTCAACTGGCTTTGCCCAATAGACAGATTTCTTGCGAACACTTTGGAGCCTTTGTTCCGCTCGATTGTCTCTTTAATATATTTAGTATTAAAGAGACGTATGTCGTGTCGCAGAGATTTGGAAATCGGTCTGTTGAGCTGCCTATATGACTCTGCATCATCAGAAGACTGCAGTCGAAGCGAGCGTCGTTTAGCCATGAGTTTTGGAGTGTGATCGGAGAGTTTCTGAGGTCTATTTGAACGGCGGGGTCTGACGTGCTTAGAGCCCACCGTTTGGACAGTTTCTACGAGCCTGTTGTTGATCTCGTTCACCGACGCAAAGTTCTCTAGGCAATCAAAGCGATTTGATAGCTCAAGCTGAAAGTTCTCGGGGTTTTGGATTTGGGAACGAGTAGGTCGGAGTGTAGACTTAAAATCAGTCGGGACCTTTCGAGTTTAATGTTAATACCCAATGTGCCTCTTACGATTCTGTGATCACTACCGGTTTTCACCCTGTGGATCACGGAGACATCACTGAATATTCGTTTCTCGTTGGTCATGATGAAGTCTATGTCATTCCTCGTGGAACCATCAGGGCTCATCCAGGTCCATTCCCTGTGCGGCGGCTTCTGAAAGAAAGAGTTCATCATAAAGAGTCCCTCTTTCTCCAGAAAATCAGCCAGCCTCTGTCCCCGCGGGTTCCGTAGTCCATATCCAAATTGCCCCACTCTCAACTCATCATCACTTTTCTTACCCAACTTTGCGTTGAAGTCCCCCATAACAACAGTGAAGTGGGTCTTAGACGTATGTTTGGCCCTATTTATGTCCTCATACATAGTCTCCACTTCATCATCTGGGCGTGCTGAGGTCGGTGCGTATACCTGAATGACCTTCAGTGAATACCTCGTAGATATTCTGAGTATTAGGTATACAACCCTGCTCAACACACTTTCGATGGTAATGATGTTGTTAATGAGGGATCTGTGAACGAGAAAACCGACACCACCTTGCGACTGCTGGTCGCCTTCCTGGTAGTAGAGCAGGTTGTCGGATCTTAGGGTTATCGTGTCCTCGCCCTCTCTACGGACTTCAGACAACCCCACAATATCCCAGCGCAACCTACTCAACTCTTCTTCCAGCTCAGCAATCCTCTCGTCAGTCCACATCGTGCGTACGTTGTGCGTTACCAGGGCCAGTCGTCGTTTGGGGTCGGAGCCGGATCTCTGCCGGGGATTCTTAGCACCCCCTGCTCCGCCGTTATCCTGACCGCTACCGGAGCCAGGACTAGGGGAGCTGCCGGGGACTAGGGGCCTGGTCCTATTTGTGCCTACCATAGAGGGAGTTTGCCCATAATCGCCACGCTGGGCAGGCATGTTGGCAATCGCAGGACGTAGCTTCGCGACGAGAATGCTGCGCCGATTTGAAATGGTTATACCGCCATTGGTCGGTTCCGCTGTATCTCAGTCGGCTCCTACGACACCTGGTACTATTCTAGTACTGGAGGGGGGTACTATTCTATTCTGCCGGTACCCCACGGCCCATATTTATATATTTATAATATATTGGAACGTTTCTGCAAAATTATTTGAAATGCTACTTCATACAAATAGCAATTTAGCTAAAACGTTCCAGCACCAATTTTCCTTTATTACTATAGTTATACTGAATATATAAGAAAAAAAGATACATAATTACATAATAATTACATATTTCTACAATAAATTCGAAAGCATTCATTCTAAACATATTAAAACAAAAAGTGTACCACTAAAACAGTAAATTGCGTTTATCTCGAATTGCAGTTGGTGTGGACTGGAACGTTTCTGTATAACGACGTCCAATTTAGAATCAAATTCTTGTGAATATAGTCAACCAACTTTTAGGTACACATGGACATTCCACTTTAGTCACGGCTCTTACTCTGCTTCTAAAGTTTGAAACTACCCAAACATCTTTATTTTTACATCCAGGCACCATTACCAGTCGAAAGCTACCATTTTATTTCATTAGGCTACTGTCAGTTAAGTAGAATCCGTGACGACGAAACACGTTTCTTCAGGAAGATAAATAAGATATCCAGTTTAGTTACGAATTTTACGTCAGATTGGTAAGTTACTTTATAAGTATTGTATTATTATTAAAAGCTTAGTATATTTGAATATGCAATAAAGCAATGTGATGTTCATTTTAAGTGCAAATAATGTTTTTTTTAAGCAAATTTTTAGGACAAAACAGGATTCGTCACGTCCATTTAGTCATGTGACATATTAGTGGAACAATTTTCGTGACTAAATGGACACGTAAGTGCCTTTGCACATTGTAAGAAAATTTCGTGTGCTTGACAAGAAATTTCTTATAAGAAATGCAGTCGCCTTTGTTGTTATATGAGACCGTGCACATTGTAAGAAATTTTTTCTTGTGTCTGATAAGACACACGCATTTTGGCGGATCTAGACCAGAAATTTCTTACGTACGTGGGACACTCAATTACATCAAGTTTTATTTTGAGAAATTATAAAATTAACTTCGATACATAAAATATTTTTATTAAATCTTTTCTATGGACTCTCCACCAGACCGTTTCCTCGTGGTCATACTAGTTTGTCATACCACCAGCCTCTACACAAAGTTTCATGCGTCTGACCGTCTGAACCAATTTTCGCACAATCATCGTACGAAAATGTTCTCGATGCAGATCCATTTTTAAATGAGACACAATGGCTCTCAAAAATTGTGGAGGGATATTCAAAATTGGAACATTGCTATTTTTACTTTTAAATATAAGCAAAGTTTTCAAAATAATTAGGTACAAGTAGGTAACAAGTACCTTACACAAAAACTCGCAAGACGTTGTTGAACGGCCCACTCGGTACCTATTCATTCTGCGGCGGCGGCGGCGGCGGCACCTTTGTGCCCCTCCCCCGACATACCGCACCTCACTCTACACGTGCCGCTAGCTAGCGCCTGTCGGGGCGGCGGTGCGGCTTTTGATTTTTACCCGACTACGGTGAAGCCAAAGGAGGGTTATGATTCTATGCCAAATGACTTTCAGTTTGCTAGTACAGTTTAATTTTTAAATGCAGTTTCGGTTGTGAGTTGTAACTGGTGACGTCTCGATGAACTAAATAGGTAGGTATTAAAATCCTGAGAGTTACAGCTAGCATTCCACGTGGGGATATAGCTTCTATAAATTGCGTATTTTGACGATGTAATGAAATCTTCAAGTAAGTACCTATTTTAACAACTCGTCAAAAGTTGTTTGGGACATATAGGTAGGTATGTACGTACGTAGGTCATTAAAAACTTTCTTTCGTTTCGCATTAATTCTGGTACCTACAAGCTTTGTATTATGTCCCATCGCTGATTCTCGAGTCTCGTCATATTATTATTATTATACTAGCTGTTGCCCGCGGCTCCACCCGCGTGGAATTCGGATTCCGTGCCAACTTTAGCCTACCTAAGTTACTTCTTAGTACATAAGCTATCTGCCAGAGAAAGTCACGTCCAAATGGTTCAGCCGTTCCAGAGATTAGCCGGAACAAACAGACAGACAGACAAAAATTTAAAAAATATATATTTTGGTACCTATGTGTACCGTATACAATACATTCATATGCATGTAGTAGAAACCGGTTATTTTAATATTACAAACAGACACTCCAATTTTATTTGTATAGATTTAAAGTTCCCGTCTATGATATAGATAGGTATGCAATCAAAAAAAGACGCTGTCGTCTGTCTATTTTGTACCTACCTAGGTAAGTATATGATTGTGTATCCTCCGTCAAATTATGGTTAGGTACATACTAATGAATGAAGTAAAGAAATAAGAAATTACCTAAGTAGGTACTTCGTTCTGTACCTACATTACGAGGTTAAGTTATACCTATTGGCTAGGAGCAATATTGGCTGAGAGAAAGTAAAAATCAATTTTCTTTCTTTCTTTCTAAGCAATATTGGCTGGGTCAGGTTTTGGATGGGTGACCGTTCTTTGCATTACGACGTTAAGCAACATTGGGTAAGTGCCCGCTTGACGGTAATAGGCTCGCTCCTATTACGTGGTACCGAAAATAATTTGATGGAATGTGCTGTTAATACACCTCTGCTTACCCCTTCGGGAATTTACAGCACTCCTGTAAAACCCCTAAGTATAATAATATGTATGTATGTATAATATATTTTTTGTTACAAACATGTTTTATCATTCTATACAGAATGATAAACAAAACATGTTTGCAACAAACAGAAATGTTTGTAACAAACATAAATGTTTGTGGCTACGTAAGAAATTTCTGGTGTACGTAAGAAATTTCTTGTCGATAATTTCTTACAATGTGCAAGGTGTTCTCTTCATTAGACACGAAATATTTCTTGTCTGGCGTACGTATCTTATAATGTGCAAAAGGCCTTAGGCTTAGTTCATAATGTACTTTACTCAAATTTGATAAATAATAAAATGTTTTGACAAATGTGATGTGATGTGTGTACTAATAATTGTAATTTTTTTTAAATGTTTTTAATATCTAACAAAATATAAATATATCCTATTGTATTAAACGAACAATTACTTATTATTACTGTATTTTTTTTTATTTTCAGTGATGGTTCTAACAGCGGCTGAGCGTGCTTAAGGCTATAGGGATAAATTAAAATTAAATGCAGAAAAATATGAAGAACAAAGAAAAAAAACAAATTGCAAGAGTGAAGAAAGGACAAAAGAAAATAAGAGAATTAAGCGAAACCGAAAAAGATGAAACAAGAAAAATGGTTTTTGAAATCATAAAATATATTCAAATTGCTTATCATGTTGATTTATAAAGTTTGTAATCTTGCCAAAGATATATAGTAACTAATTAAAATTAATACCGGGTATGGTATTAATTATCTATTTCTAATAAGAAATAGGTAGGTACTACCTAATATCCACATTTATTTTGATTATTAAGTGTTATTATTTTGTAAGGATTATTCTATTTTTACGTAATACAAATTATTACCTAACTACGTACTGAATGAAACCAATTAAGACTGTTGATCGAATTTAAAAATATAAATTGTTTTATTTCCCTAGCCCGCCTAACTTTGCTTACGTTCTAAATGAAAACAATTAGCTTTAAACTATAGTAGGTATAGAACTAATTAACTACAACCTACAACACAATCTGATTATTTGGCAGTACCTACATTATAATGCATATTCAAGATTTATTTCATCACCTTTTGGCATTGTTATGAACACTGCCTAAGTATCTATTTAGTCACGATAGTATTTCCTATTTAGTTACGGTCACAATTTTTTGTCCACCATCGTTATCGATTATGATGGAATATATTAATAAACTGTACTTTAATTTAATTAAATATTGATATCACTAGCATGCTTACATCCCATGCAAGTTTGGTTTTATTGAAAAGCTTTTGAAGTAGCTAAAAATGAAAAAAAGTAGTCCTTTTCATTCAAAACGTCACGAAATGGTTTTAACATAATATGAATATAATAACATTAATGTTGCAAAAGGTAAGTTTATTATTTTTTATCGGTAGAATAACATATTATGTTCACACAGGGTGCATAAAATAAAATTTAAAAAGACCTATCTTTCCAGAAAAAATAAATCATTTTGTCACTAAATGGACACAGTTTAGTCATGGCGCCTAATAAAAATGACAATATCTAGTAAAGAAAACATTTTCCAAAGTAAAGTAAAGTTTTTTCTAGAACTTTAAGATACAGTGCGTCGAATAATATTATAATCCGAAACAATAATTTAAAAAAATGTCCGCTTTGTCCACATAGTCACGGTGCAAATTTTCACGGAATGACTCAAATAATCCCTACTTCCCTACTAATATTATAAATGCGAAAGTAACTCTGTCTGTCTGTCTGTTACGCTTTCACGCCTAAACCACTGAACCGATTTTGATGAAGTTTGGTATAGAGGTAGATTAGACCTTGAGAAAGGACATAGGCTATGTTTGGTCGCGATAACCAACATCCACGCGGGCGGAGCCGCGGGCAAAAGCTAGTATGTAATAAAATAATAAATAAATATTGTAGGACAATCTACCAATCTATCCAGACCCAAAGTAAGTATAGCCTAGTAAAGCCTATGAACATACTTATACATTTTTTTTTGTAAATACATACATATTATACAGCAGCTGTTGCCCGCGGCTCCGCTAGCGTGGGATTCTGATCCCGTTCATCGCTTAATATAGCCTATGCGTTATTCTGATGTATCTATATCTATACTAATCTATACTAATATTATAAAGATGAAAGATTTGTTTTTTTGTTTGTTTGTTTGTTTGTTTTTTTGTTTGTAACGAATAGGCTCCGAAACTACTGGACCGATTTCAATAATTCTTTCACCTATAGAAAGCTACACTATCTGGGAGTAACATAGGCTATATAACATCACGCTACTACTAAAGGGAGCGGAGCAGTGAGCATAAATGTCAATAAATCGGGCAGATTTCCATACATTCTTTACTAATATTAGATTTGTATTTTTGTATTCGAGTAAACTCAAGAACTGCTGAACCGATTTCAAAAATTCTTTTACCATTAGAAAGCTGCACTATCACTGACTAACATAGGCTATAATTAATTTTCAAAAAATCCTGGATACAACTTCAATAATGTAACCCAAGGTGTAAAAAAATGACCTAAAAAATTCCTTACATCGCGTACGCTGCGAAAACTATTGAAGATAGAACAAAATAATGTACTGTAGAAATGTATAACTTAAAAAGGTCTACATAAAAGTCCGCGACAGCATATGTCTATCTAATAAGGGTAGCTCACAATAACCATTTTTATCTTTTACAAATTATAAAAAAAATATGTGTCATTTTCGAAGCTATTTTTAACAATATAGTGTTAAGCCTTATCTGACTAAATACGTTAGATACATTGTACATTTAATGTAGATCAAAATTGCCCTTTACACTGTATAATTATAATGAATATTTTAGAACCTATTGCAGTATGAAAGTAACGCGCGACGATATAAATTCAAGCCGAAATGCCGATCAAAGTCAGACCACGGAATCTATACCTTTATATTAATTCTTATCTAAATAAATCGTTTGGTATTGAAGATTGTTTCAATACCTGTTGATTACTTTTTGAATTATTGAAATCGGACGTTCTATTCAAAAGATATTACGAAATTATAATGTCAATAAATCCGGTAAATTACCATACATTATTTGAAAACTAATTATTATTACGGGCATGGGCTAAAAAGGTGCAACCACGGGTGTTCGAAGTATTTCACGAGCGAAGACAGGGAAGGTCAGCTGAACACAAGATGCAACGGTAACGGGATCCGAATGCGGGATTGGAACCTCCATGTGATGCATTCTGGGTAACGGAGGCATTAACGCCCCTCACCCAGGGGAGGCGCTACCGCCTACGGCAAATAGGTACATACAGCAACGGGAGCAGCTCTATAGAGGGCTGCTCAAAGGCTTCCCACATGTCCCTCTGACTACGAGGAGGCCCAGTAGAGAGCAGGAAAGGGAAGGGCTGGTCACCGAGCGCGGACGTGAGGATTATAGGTCCGGCCTCCTGTCATCCCTTCACGCCCGTCTCCTCCCTTTCCGGAATTCGATGGGACATCGTGCTTCCCACTTCTGAGAGGGCCATCTTAAAATTGTAGATGGCCCAGGGTCAGCCGGGGGGTGCGGAAAATGCCCTAGGCAATTTTACACTCCAGCAACTGAAGACTCGCGACGGCATGCTGTTTAGTGGGTCCGAATTCCACATGGCACTCCTGATGGCTGACGGGGATGGTATCCGAGGCAATTTTAGCACGAAAGAAAAGTTTGTACGGAATCCGAATTCCACGCGGGCGGAGCCGCGGGCAACAGCTAGTAAGCTATATTATCGTAAAGTTTCATCAACATCCATTCAGTAGTTTTTACGTAAAAGTGTAACAAACATCCTCACATACATACATTCTCACATACTTACAAACTTTCACGTTTATAATATTAGTAGGATAGAAACCAGACCAATGCAAATATTCATATTCATGCATACAAATATTTGCACTGACCAGGAATCGAACCCGCGCCTCCTGGATAGAGGCCGCGTTCACTACAGTTACGACAAAGAGGCAGTCAAACGGACTGTGGCACGCCGCGGAATGCCCCTGGCACGTCGTCGTGGCATGCCACGGCCTGCCGCGGCATCGTTTGACGAAATAAAGTAAAATGAATTCTAAAGTCACTGAAATAAGATTCAAAATAACTTGATTAGTAAATAAAATCCTTTGCCATGCCATGCCGGCAGTGGGCGCCGGCCCTAAAACTTCTTGACCAATCGTGTGGCAAACACAACGGATAGGTACTTCCACCGGTGCCGGTGGAAGTGGTATCTATCTGGAAGCCATCAGGACCGTATCCATCTGGAAACCAATATAACGGCCTCGAACCTATTAAAACCGCACGCCGTCTCGGTTCTCAATCACCAGGATAATATAAGGTTACCTAATAAGGCATTTCCCTCGCACCCGGCGCACCGGCTAGCCTGGACTGGACAATCTATGGTTTTTAGATCGCCCAGGGTTAATTCATACTACTGCAGAGTCGAAGATCTACACTTCGGTGCGATGCGAATGTACTTTCCTGCAGTATAAAATAACTCTTATAACCGCATTGGTAAAGGTTTCTGTTGTAGGAGATAAATAAAAAACGAATAAATAAAAAATACAGATTATTTATAATCGTGTATACATCTAAGCTGCGATACAGAATAATAATATTAACACAAACCACACAGGCAATTCAATGTAATCAAATTAATAATTATGTAGAATATATTCTTGTATTGAAGAGATTACAGTCAATGGATTAACCGACACATCACGACAATTTACACCCGCAAGGGTTAATGTGCAGTTCTATGAACATGAACAAGTCTTAAAAACAAAAAACATGGAGTGCAAATGCACTGTACACTACACTGGTATAAATTTTTGTTTCATTGTTCAGCAAAATGTTTTTTCCTATATTAAGTACAATTTATTTTTCTTACTGTTGGTGAATAAATAAATAGATAAAGTCAAATTATCTGAATGTTGGCAATTTCGTTTAACTACAAGGCTTATTACGTAAAAAATATATACGAGCTTGGCCCTCATCTGTAGTCTTCCGGTGTCTTATAGACTAATCTTTATCCAATCACATTATGATTATGACACACTATAGTTTTTGGTTGCCGACTCTTGCAGACCTCAAAACCCGGAAGCCGTGTTGACTTCCCATAGCCCACAGGCTAGAAGCCTACATACGTATATATACGATCAACACATTTGTCGCACCAGTCTTATCGCACCTCTAGTCTGAACAGTAACAGTGACACGTATATGTAAAGTTTCATGACATCTAAGTATTTCGATTAAAATAACATATTTAATAAGCAACAAGTAAAGCGAACATCAACAACACACATACTAACAATCGAGACATGATTTACATAATATAATAGTGAATTACAAATTTAATATTCATGGACTTACTTGTATAACATCTAACTATATTTCTAACAAGTTAATTGTCTTGTATGAAATTTAGAAGCATTTATTATGTTCAAATCGATTACGAAAGAGAAAAGAGAATTAACCTTCTCCTCCGTGGCTCGTTGACTAGTGCTAGTGGTCAGAGCATGCTCCTCGTAAAGGAAAGATCGCGGGTTCGAGTCCCGCCCGAGATCGATTCTTTTCTCTTTCTTAATCGAAGTTAAAATTGTCGTTTTGTAATATTAGTTTGTTTCAACTGTCTTACCCATTTACTTTATTTCGGAGTAATTAGAATGTGTAGAATGTCCTACAATTGATTCGAACAATAAATGCATAAAATACAGAATTGAATGCCTACTAGGTACGATTATGTAAATATTTTATAGTTTAACCTTAATTTTTACATACTAACCACAGCGCTAAGTTTTCGTGGCCCTTCTATACAAATTAACCGTTGAGATGAGTTTGGTGCTTAAGCAACAAATATAAGCTTCCAACGTTCAACGCTAGCTCATCGTCTGAATGCATAACCAACCATAGCTCACATCATAATTTCGGATAATCCATAAATAAAATTTACAACTGTATAGACGATTAACAAATTTTGGGCAACTAGATAAACTTTAAAACTTAATATAATACATACAAAGGATGGCCAACGCCGGGCGTGTTAACGCATATTCTATAATATGCATAAAAATTATAATAATCTGTATTTTATAGTATGTGTGATACAAACAAAAAGAAGTATAAAAATCAGTTCAATGAGAAAATATTGTACCTCAAACCCAAATATTATATTCATGACTACCCATCATTATTGCTCAGAGAACCTTTTCTTTTATCGAAGGAACTCCAAAATAATAATGTTCAGAGATTTAACAGGTTTTAGCCTCTCGATAAACAGCCAAAAATATGAAATGATGCAGTTACAATATTTTCTACATAGACAAGTCATTTTGGGAGTTACAAAAGTCATTCGGGAGTTACAAATACTTCCGTTGATTTCATTCGATCAGATGTAAATGTACAATAATTACGCTCATAAATGAGTTCCGTCACTAGAATGCTCACTATATTGTTTGATTGTATTATGACACACGCATAGGCAATATGAATACTTAATTTTTCAGCTGAAGTAACTTATTTTGTAACTTGGGAAATTAGATTTATATACGCACATTACACTGGATACCACATAGAGCAATTTACTTGGACCATGAACTTCATCCCCATAGCTAAAAATATACGAAGAAAAAGAAGAATTTATTGAAATCGTGTAATTCATTCACAAATACTGCAAAACATAACATTGTAAAATAGATATTAACGATTCATTAAATTTATTATATCTGATTGAAACTCATCCGGATTGATACGATTTTACTTTAACTAATGATATTATTTCTGTATCATGAATTAGAATATCATACAAAATTAAATGCTGTTACATTTAATTTTGTATGATATTCTAATTCATGTACATTTAATTATAAAATATTTATTATTTATAATAATTTGTGCCATAAATAAATAGTTCGTTGATAACGATACAAATTAAGACACAAACATAGAGTGAAATTGACACTAATTGACTTTTGTGTGTGAATTGTGTTTTTGGTTAGTTATAGACATAATTTAAGAGTCGAGACGCCAACGCCACCATAGAAGAAGAAAAAGAAGAAGAAGAAAAATAAGGAGTTAGTTAATGCAAAGATCGGGAATAATTTTATTGTCCGACAATGTAGATGTCTAAATTTATTTTACAACACACCTGCTCATAACAGTGATATTATTTTACCGCAATTAAGCACGGAATGACACCTATTATAAAACTGTGACTTTTTCATTACTATTATTCACAAAAGTGAGTTATAGATTCTTTTTTAAATTTTATAGGAAGTGTCTATAATTGTCTATGTTCTTAAAAAAGTTTTGATACAAAAAATAACGTGTTAATAGTACGAATAAATTAATACGCCTATTGTACGGTCATTTGATGCATTTTCGTATTTAAATAAATAATTTCAACTTGTAATACTTGTGTAATAAACAAAATTTTCGCTCAAATTTAACTTTCTTTTTTCTCTAAGTACAGAAAAAAAAACAGAGTAAAAAAAAGTTAAGTTCAAACCTCATTTTTTTTTAAATATGGTCGACTGCCATTGTTAAATGCGCGCGCATAGGAAAACGAATTAATTTGTAGTA
Source organism: Eilema depressum (assembly GCA_914767945.1). Lineage (NCBI taxonomy): Eukaryota > Metazoa > Arthropoda > Insecta > Lepidoptera > Erebidae > Eilema > Eilema depressum. The sequence goes on from OU612012.1 coordinate 24,954,102, forward strand.
TTGTTTATTTAGTATTTGTAGTATTATTTTATTCGCAAGTGTGTTGTAAAACGTCGTATGGCACGTGTGAGCATGATGATTACCGTCCTCGGCTGTCTTAAGACCCTCGCCTGGCGGCTCGGGTCTCAATGGCGGCTCGGCGGTAATCACCAACGTTGCTCACTTGTACCATAATGTACTATTATGGACCAGTCAAGTAGGTGAATAATTGCAAAATTCATTGGTATATATGTGATAACATTAACTACATTTATGTCGTTAGATGGTTTTAAAAATTTAAATTCAGAATATTCAAATTAAAACTCAATGTTGTTATACTTCAGCTATGTAATAGTATTACTTGCGGTTTCCATTATTGGCTGATTGATAGTTACTAGAGATGCGCCGAGTAACACTTTTGCCGAGTAACGAGTACCGAGTTTTACTCGGTTCAATTTTTTTTCAACCGAGTACTCGGCCGAATAACTCGGTTCAATTAAATTCCCATTTCGTTTGCGTAAACATGTACAAACAAATATACTTCACGTTGCGCGTCATCGTAGATAAATACCATTGAAAAAAAAAATGTTCATTAACGATTGACTCACACCCAGTTTCCGAAAGGCTGATCAACGTTAAAATTAACATAATCGGCTGTCAAATCTCTTGTCAAATAGCAATTCGGTTGCTAGAAGCATGGTCAAATAGTTTAATTTGATCATCGTGTCAGTTAGCATAACTGTCTAATGTTTCACTCGAAAATCGTATTTCAACCGCCATTCTGGGTTTCCGAAACGCCTGTCAAGCCTTTTTGTCAACAATGACAGTCTGTAACATTTTTTTATCCGTTTTGGTTGATATAATAGGCTGTTACCAGAACGAAGAGCCTTGTGTTCCTGCATCTTAAGTAATTATAACTTACCTTTATTAGATTTTAAATATTGATTATTTATTTTACCTACTGTTCTCTTAATTTTGTCTCATTACAAGTAGTAATGAGACAAAATTATGCTACTCAATATGTATTAATTTACTACTCATTCATTAGCATAATTTTGATTTTATTAATTGAGATTGACAAAGATATCCTGAATTAGTAATAAATACTTTTTGATTAACACTTTTACAGTTGTTTTAATTATATCTACCTGAATATATTGCTTTTCTTAGACCGAGTATATTCGGCATTCAAACCGAGTTATTCGGGCCGAGTACGAGTATTAAAAACCCACCGAGTACGCCGAGTACCGAGTATCAACCGAGTACTCGGCCCATCTCTAATAGTTACTATTTCTGACTGCTCATATCACCGTTACTTTTATTAATTGGTTACTAACTCTAATTTCCCTGTTAACATAATAATACAACATCCATAGTAATGTAATTGGAATAGGGTAATCAGTGGATTCCAGTGGGAGGGTTCCGTTATCAAGTAAAGTCCCACATCAGATTTTATTTCACCTCTTTATTGTTCACCAAGGAATACAATACAATATGAGAGAAACAAGTGGCAATTTATTTAGATTAGATTTTTAATTTTATAATTAATCATACTTTAACAATATTCAATGTGAATGACATTGCAATTATACATCATCTTAATATTAACGGATAATTTCATAAATATTCTTTCAATTTATTAATTTAGGCAAATGATTCTGCAATATTACATTTACATTTTTCTATCCACCTAGCATACTACGGCAGACGTTTAACAAAGTGAATCCAGCCTAAACAGTAAGTTACGGAACCCTTATTAATTGAAAAAATAAGTATAAACTAATCAGATACACTGCAGATGCAGTCAGGCTGTCAGGTATTAATTCATCGGTTATTTTATTATTATGGCCTAAATGATAAACCAAGGCTGTGCAATGTCTAGAATAATTTGCCTTTCGACCTTCAGTCACTGGTATTGTAACTCACCTACTCTATTGAGAAAATTGCTATGAAATGTAATGTGAGAGAACATAAACTGCAATGATATATGAAAAAAAATGAAGAAAAAAGCAATACCAGCGTCAAAATGAGTCAAATAATTACAAAACTCAGTACAGGCCTTTAACTAAAATTATTTCTTCCATCAATTCAACAATGTTCTAACACGTAATTTTATAATTATTCGAAACATTCGTGTTAAATTAATGTATATACGAAACGACTAAAGATAAACACACTCTGAATATATACTCCTACTAGACTTCAGCCTCGTTCATCTGAAATAGCTGGCCTAATCGATTCTGCTAAAGCACAACCACTGTCACACCACAGACACTGCGAGAAAATTCCATTTGATTTTAGCCTTTAAAGCAATACAGTTAAAGTTTAAAATTAAATGGCTTTTTGTAGAGTGAACGAAAGCGTGTAATGAAAATATTGTCATTTAATTTTGGACTTTAATCCTATAGCAATAGTCTAAAGTTTAATGCCAATTTTTGCAGAGACTGTGGCACGACAGTGGTTTTGCTTTAGCAGAATCGAGGGCCTGGACAAGTTTGCGCAAAGCCTTGGTACTAGGTACTGACTGGGTGCAGATTGTCAGCAAACGGATGCAAATGCATGTAAAATTTAGAGCCTACATATTTGATAGTGTATCCTGTAACAACAAGGAGGATATATTCTACTAGTGTGATGTGTATGGATAATTAATTGTTTTCCAAAGCCTGATAATTATGATCCGAATTTGAACTTTGTTGGCACTTGTGCTGGCACTGTGAACATGTAGCCTGAAATAAAAATAATAAATGGTTAATAACGATTTGTAGGGTCATTACCATTAACTTATACAGGGTGTCCCAAAATTCAAGGATAAGCCGGCAACAGGGGGTGACCCTACTGATGGCTGCTCAGTAAAAAAAAAGAAAAAAAATATATCTCTATTTTTTTTAATTACTCAAACTTTTTTAAAATTCTTCAATATTCGGTACCCCTTATGATATTTTCAACTACCAGGCCCATCATTTTGCAAATATTTTTGAACTCTTTTCTGTATTAGCAAGCTAAAAAGCATGGCTATTCATCAACATCCTAAAAAAATATAGAATATTTGTAGTTATTTTACAAAAATAAGTCAAAATATTTGTTTTGTCATCAAATTTTCATACCTTTTTACTTTCGACCCACTTTATCTTATCTCGGTGGAAAAAAAAGTATGGTCACCACTATGGCATCCTTTTTCAAAAATTGGCGCAACTATCCAAGATTTCAAAATGGTATGATTTGGGTATGATACTTACTCTAATGAAATACTAAAAAAAATTTTCTTTGTAAATAACAATCACATTTCATACATTGCTTTCATTGAAAATCACCAGATTTACTTTGTGCACAATACATTCATCCTCAATAAAAAATCATTGTGACTAAGTGGTAACCGAGTAGGTTATCCTTATCACATTACGAGGTTAAGCAACACAAGCCAGGGTGGTTTTCGGATGGATGACCATTCTAAAGACATTGAGACACCTCCGTTCCTCAGTGAGTACCTTAGGCCGTCGATCCCAGTGGCCATACGAGTATCTATGACAGATGTTACGGGTAGTGGAGTCCTAAAAGTCTAACAACTAGTCATCATCATCATCTTCATGGAAACGCATTTTCCTGATTGCATCCGTGGCCAAGATAACCTCGGAGCTCAGAGTCCGCCTTCCAGTTCTTCCTCCCCATACATAGCTTCGGTATCGCCCGTGGGTTGTGGAGATCAGGTGGCAGTCGCATCCCGAAAAATATCGAAGTTCAGCGCTTCACAGTTGGCCCGGAAATCCGAGACTCGGAATTTTATTGGAATTGTCTTAAGAACAATTAGGTCTCCGAAAGCAATTGCAACGCTGGACTAGTTTCATTCAAATATCAATGCGACTGCGGATTATATTTCTGGCAAAAGATAGGTATGCACGAAAAATAATGTATTAATACCGGTGGCAAACAATTAAAACATGTAAAATAAAAAAATATTAACAATAATGCAATAATTATAAAATTATACCAATAAGTTTAATTTTTTAACAACAGCCTCCGACAGCGACAGCCTCCGTGGCGTAGCGGTAGTGAACGCGGCCGCTACGCAGGAGGCGCGGGTTCGATCCCCGCTCAGTGCAAATATTTGTGTGAATGAAATATGAGTATTTGCATTGGTCTGGTCGTGCCTCGGAGAGCACGTTAAGCCGTCGGTCCCGGTTGCCATGAGAACATCTATGGCAGTCGTTACGGGTAGTTGGAGTCCTCAAAAATCCAAAAAACAACGGTCTAACTGCAAAGCTTCGATATTGCCTAATGTTAACATTGGGTTGTGGAGGTCAGATGACAATCGCTTCACGGAAAATATCGAGGTCTAGCCAAATCCATGGTAAGACTGGTAAAAGCGGACCCCTGACTTCGAGCTGAAAGCTTCGGATGCGACTGGGAAATAACGCTAAGAGGATTATTTTTATAAGTTTAATTTTTTAACAGTATGGATTTTCAACACTCATCATCCTTTGAGCCTTTACAAAATACAGAGTCGGATTTTATGGTTAACTGTGAAACAGCAGAACCGCGAAATTTTCCGTTAAGCGACTATCACATGACCTCCACAACCCATTGGCGATATCAAAGTTATTACTTTTAGGGCTCCGACTACCCGTACCAACTGTCCCAGATGCTCGTATGGCCACCGGGATCGACGGCCTAACGTACTCTCAGAGGAATGGAGGTGTCACAATGTTTTAAGAATGGTCATCCATCCGAAAACTAACCTGGCTTGTGTTGCTTAACCTCGTTATGTGTTAACCTACTAGGTTACCATTTAGTTCCGAGTCCCGTCTATGATTTTTTTATTGATGATGAATGTAGTGTACAAAATAAATCTGGTGATTTTCAATAAAAGCAATTAAATGTATGAAATGTGATTCATATTTACTTAAAATTTTTTTTTGAGTATTTTATTCAATTATCATACCCAAATCATACCATTTTGAAATCTTGGATAGTTGCGCCAATTTTTAAAAAAGGATGCCATAGGGATGTCCATACTTTGTTTTTTCACCGAGATAAGATAAAGTGGGTCGAAAGTAAAAATGTATGAAAATTTGACGACAAAAAAATATTTTGACTCATATTTGTAAAATAACTACAAATATTCTATTATTTTTCAAGGTGGTAATGGATAGCCATGCTTCTTAGCTTGCTAATACAGAAAAGAGTTCAAAAATATTTGCGAAAATGTGGGCCTGGTAGTTAAAAATATCATTAGGGGTACCGAATTTCGAAGGATTTTAAAAAAGTTTGAGTAATTTAAAAAAAAATTGAGATATATTTTTTTTCTTATTTTTTCCAGAGCAGCCATAAGTAGGGCCACCCTCTGTTGCCGGGTTATCCTTGAATTTTGGGACACCCTGTATATAGACAGTGTGTGTAGTGGCCGTGCTGGTTCCCGGTGGAGCAGAATAGGGCCACCCCATCTCTTCATGTGGGTGTTGTAGAAGTTGACTAAGGGATAGGGCTGTTCTCTATCGAACAGTAAACATACAGTTAATGACTCAGTTCCTGCTTAACGGCAATAGGCTCGCCCTTTATTACGTGGGACCGAAAATCATATTAGGCTAAATGTGGGTTAACACACCTCTGCCTATCCCTTCGGGGGTATATATGGGTAAACTCGAGCACCGGACTATATTCCCTAAAATTTTATTTTATACTATTTAAATCGATCTACTAGTCAAGCCAAAACATCCGCTCGACATAAACACACACACACACATACATAAACCGGCGCGTGCGCACACACACACACATACAGACACGTCAAACTCTGTTGATTTTTGCGCCATGGGGTTAAAAATAAAATATAAATTATAAAGAACTATGTACATAATACACGTATGTAAATATTTATTTACATTTTGTAAGACCACTTGATTAATAATACTAACTTTTAACGCTGTCCCGGTCGAAATATTTTATATTTAATTAATTATTCCTAAGATCCTATGTTGCATACGTTAATTAGTAGTAAGTAGTTTCAGGGCATCATAGGTAATTATCAACAAACGCTAAATAGAACACAAGCCTCATAAAAAAAATCGACTCTTCGCATCAGCCAAACGCCTCACTAATTATTTTTCTTTTAAATTAATAAGTCTCACCATATCCAACAGTACGCTTAAAGTTTCTTTGTTAAGAACCACGCAGTTTCGATTCTGTTCCATGTTCTGCTTCATTAAATTTTTCTGTTTCTGCGTTTGGCGTTCTTTCATGACGCGGTTCATAAACTTTCTATTCTTCTTTTCACTTCTTTCCATACTAGCGTTCAACGGTGCAGTTGTGATTGTATCTTTTTGTAATTTCGAAAGGCACGGAGGCATTTTTTAAGACACGTGTTTACTGTACGAGAGTTCTAGACACACTGAAGCTGTAGTCTTGATTTCGTCGAAGTCAACAACTAGCTTCCTATCAAGATGAAAAGTTCTTACGAAAGTGTATCGCGTTTTTTTTGCTGAATTATTTTTTAATAATGTAAAGCTTGTGGAAACTTACCACCACTTTGTTCGATGCGTTTGCTGTCCTGTTGCGCCTTGCGTTGATCAGCGAGCACGAATACAGCGCTGAGTTGTTTCTGTTGTGCTTCATTCAATGTGCTCATGAGCGCAAGATAAAGTGCTGGCTCAGCGGCCGAAACAGCTGTATCAAACAAAAAATATGTAGGCTTAGATATTACAGAGAAAATATTACTATATTATAATAATAGGGACGTGGGTCACGTATGATTTGTACCCTCGTTAACACCCCTAACTTGTTTTTGTTAGAAATGGTTTCATGTTGGCTGGGTCCTAAGACTGGGACCTTTTTACTATGCAGCTGGTTAGCTACCATCAGCTAAATATAGTTTGAAATATGTATCGATTATATCAGAAATATAGGAAGCAGCAGACACCGAATTGCCGCTTCCTGATCAGATGGTTTAAGTAGCTGATGACCAACATCGCGAAACGTCTAAGGAGCATCAAGTCTAACTAGCACAAAGTCCATGTAGCAAAACGTCCAACTATCAGATGGTCTATATAGCTTTTTTTTTATCGTGCGATAAATCCCCACGGATACCTCCCCCGCCGGAGCCGGAGGAGGAGGTTATGTCGGACTCGAACCCACTAAAACGCACGCCGTCTGTGGGCCGACAGTTGCCGGAGGGGGAGTGCGAACGCGTGCCACCGCCGCCGCGGCCTGCTTCCGCTAGGGTGACAGGCGGCTCCACCCGTCACCCCCAGGCCCGCGCTCATGGAGGACGGAGGTCATTCTGCGACCTCCGACGTCCAAGTTGCCGCCGCTCGTCGCGGGCCGCACGGTTTGCGATTCTCCTCTGCTCCTCGCGGGCCGCAAGGTCTGCGATTCTCCTTCGCTCCCGCTCCGCCGCCTCCTTCACGAGCATTACTTGCTCGCAAAAGGAGGCGCCGGCGGCCCACTATGGTCTATATAGCAGAACGTCTAATTAGCGAATAGTCAGTTATTAAATGTATACACTCATGCTTAAAAGTAAAAGTCATTTGTAAATTACATTACTTAGCAGATAATAAATCATTTTATTAGTACATATTGATTCTACAAAGCGAAATCCACATTCATACTGCCGGTCAGGATCGAACTCGCTCCTTATCATTCAAAGGGTCGGTTAGGTTTCGACTCGGCTACTACCGAAGTAGAGCTTAGTAGCCTCTTAAATATTATTAACATATTAGGCACAAATTTGTCTGCTTTTATTGACCTAATTCCTTTTGATATGACCAAGGTTTGTCAAAAATTCAAAAGGACTAACTTTTTGGCTTTAAGTCTTTATATAGCTACATATTATAACGATGATGCAATGCGAGTGTTGAATTTTGTGCCTAAGTGTCCAGTCATTTTCAGAAACTGACGATTTGCTAAATAGCCATTCTGCTATATAGACCATCTGATTGGTTGGACGGTTTGCTACATGGACTTTTATTTATTTTTATTTATTTATTTTATTAGGCACATCAACAGGTTATGTATATTACATTTCAAACTTAAATAACAGGTTCTGTGGACTTATATCTAGTACATAACCCAATTATAGATATGCACAGCGTTTGTAAGCCTAAGTACATGACACAATATAAGAAAATTAACAATATAAGTGCTAGTTGGACTTAATGCTCCTTAGACGTTTCGCGATGTTGGTCATTAGCTATTTAGACCTTCTGATCAGGAGGAGGAGGGGAATTGCCAACATACATAATGTAGTGGGATTTGTTGTCTGCATACATAATTTGGTGCATAACCAATGTTAGCTAGAATTTTGATACGCAACACATTTACCTTGTAAAGTGGACTTGAATTTGATATATTCGTCGACAGGGCAGTCTTTCTCGTCAAGAGGCGTTGTGTAGCATTCTATCGCCGTGTCTTCGGGCTCGTAATCGTCGTCATCCTGTCGCAAAATAGAAATTATTAGCATTGAATCATATTAACTTACACGTTGTCGAAAGAGTAACTACTTAATATTCCCAAAATGATCTAGATAAGATAAAGCTTTTGTTAGAATGACGATTTTGGAAGAGATTGCGTGATAATCTCAACAGTTTTGTTGGAGAACAAAGTTGTTTTGATCATTGTGAACCAATGAAATTGATGTTATGCAGGGCCGGATCTAGGGGGGGGCAAGCCGGGGCACGTGCCCCGGGCGGCAGCATCAGGGGGCGGCAAAATCAAACTTTGCAGATGAAAGGCCGCCCCCTTGGGGGCGGCCTTGCCTTATGGAAAGCGGCAAGCTGCACCCCTGGACCCCGTTGACTAGGTTCCGTGGACCAGTTCTATTCAGAGGAGTTGATGGCTCCCTGTTCCCAGCGCAGCTGACGAAACACGTTCCACCGCAGACTACTGAGCCTCGGTCGCCTATAGCGCCCAGTGTGGATGACGACGACGACTCGAGGTCACTTGAGGTAGAACTAGGGCTGGCGGTGCAATGATCAGAGCCAAGAAGTAACAAAACCGCCCCGGGACCCGACGTCATTCCAGGACGAGAGTGGGTCCTTACTCTAGTCGAAGATCTCCAAGTCCCCAAGTGACAGAGCTTCTTAACGCATGTTTATAGCGGAGCCAATTTCCGCAATCATGGAAGACGAGGTAAATGGTCCCCGTTCGAAAGGGCGCCCGGTGGACTCACCGTTAGCCTACCAACCCATAGTGGTGCTTGACGAGGTGCGCAAACTCTTTGAAAGAGTTATAGGGAAGTGCCTCATCGGACGCCGCTCCAGGTTGTGGCCGGAGATGGCGAATGGCCAATATCGCTTCAGCCAGAGGTGCTCCACCGTAGATGCCATCATGCTCATGAGGTCCATGCACAATGGCCCAAAAAATGAGGCTAAGTGCGGACAAAAGAGTCCCCTTTCCATTCCAGTCCATTCCATGCTCATGAGGGCTCTGGTGAAGGATGAGTTTGCCCGGGGCGAGGTAATGTTAGCGGTGTCCTTGGACATCACATCGCCAATGCGTTCAACACCTTGCCCTAGACTTACCAGGACTTCCAGGGAGGCGCTCGTGTACCATGAAGTGCATCTCTACCTTTGCCGCCTAGTCGGGGTGTGTTTGACGGAGAGAGCCATCATCTACCTAACAGTGACCGGGCTTGGTCGTCATCAAATGTCATGCGGTACTCCGCAGAAATCGGTCTTGGGGTCACTCATTTGACAGGAGTAACCCTGTCAAAGGAGTGACTCCTGTGGAACATCGGATACGACTGTGTGCTTCGCAATAAGGTTCAGGTGCTTCAGGGTGCAAGTCTCTCTGGTCTGGGAAATTGCTATATTAGTGGTGAAAGTTGACGTGGGAGCATGGACGGGAACCCGAGCCTCGAGAAGTCCAGCTCCATCCGGACATCATGATGGAGTAGAAGGAACGACTTGGGCGACCGAGCGCAGGGCAAGCCGTGTTATCATGGAGGACTGGCTAGAGAGGCGACACGGATGGAGCCTGCCGTACCGGCTGATGCAGGTGATCTCCGGGAGAGGGTGTCTCGTGGACCACCTGTTTCGGATCAGATAGGAGTCCACGTCTGTATATAGTCTGTCGTCACTGTGATGCGAGCGAGGACTCAAGGTGGGATGAGGGAAAGATAGGTTATACTTTTGACTGAAAACCGGCCCCACGGCATTCCAGGGAATTTACGTAGGGCAAAATAGCGGCCGGGGGCGGCATTTTCAGTTTTTGCCCCGCCTAAAAAAAATTGAAGATCCGGGGCTGATGTTATGGTAAGTTACTCTGATTTTTTAGGTACAGACGGCGGGTTAAGAACATTTTACCAGCACACTGGTAATTTGACTTTATAATTTACATGTTGTTTGCGACCAGAGAAATCGTATATCTTAAAGTAATATTTCAGTCTGTTAGGTGCAATTGATATTCATCAATTCTGCAACGTTTTCCGACTGATTCAACAAAGTTAAATCAATTTTTTTACCTAGATTCCTTACCTAGATTGATTACTCTAGATTATATATTATTATTGTCACTATGGAGGTGACCTACGTGCTTTTTATGGGGTTTGCGGTGGTAACTAGGGTGACCTGGGCTCTTCGTAACCGCTTATGACACCTATGGATCATCTAGAGACCAAGCGGCAAAATGCACAAGCACTTTTTAAGCATTAATTAAAAATCAACCTTATTAGATAGATAGATAATTCTTTATTGTACACAAATACATTACAGTAAAACGGAAAATATGACAATAATGTACAATCGGCGGCCTTATCGCTACAAGCGATCTCTTCCAGGCAACCTTATTGTACTTAGACAAGGCTGAAAATAGTAAGCAGCAATAAATCTTATGCAAAAAGTGTTACGTACAATAAAGAATTATCTATCTATCTGTCTAAGAGTTGTTGCTTACTATTCTAAGCTTTGTATTAATGAAATAAGGTTGATATTAAATTAATACTCGAGCAGTTTGACGTTTGGTCTGCGTTGCGCCTAATACGTAAGCATCATGGGTGTTACGTGGGAGAGGAGTATTCTAGAATACGAGCCATAGGTTAGTAAGTTACCATCATCCATCATAAATATTACATAATTATCGCCATCTTTAACCAAACAAAACATAGTTTGTAATATGGGTTCTAGAAGTAGATAAACTTATAAAAATGAATAGAAATACCCAGACCATATTCATGTAAACAAATATTTGCACTGAATGGCAATCGAACCCGCGACCTCTGAATTATAAAGTTAGTTTGTAGCAAAGGTAGCAAATAGCAGTTACATTACTTGAATTAGTTATTGTTAGTAATAAATGCTGTATAATACAGATTTTCTCATATAAAAACGTTTATTTAATATTCATGCATAGTTCCCAGGTGAGTAGAATACAATGGACCAAGTTATGTCTTCCCGGGGGTGTCGTACAAGGCGACTCAGGCGTGAAGAATCGATATGGCACGGATAAACATAATATGATTCCATAGCCGACCGCATACGACAACTGCCGACGCACATGTGCGTAATTCATTACAGCTCCTCAATGGTCTCCTTTATCCGTATCGGAGTTTAAGAAGAAGTAATGGGTACGCTGTATCTGCTGCATGCGTCTGCAGTTGTCGTATGCGGCCGGCTTCGGAATCATACGTCAAGCCACGGATGCCTTGCCTCACTCGCATGGATATAGTGGATAGTTGACCCGGCGAGAACTCGGATGCAACCGGGACTAACGCAAAGATGATATATCCAAACAATCATCTGCTTCTGTCTGTCTACTGCTAATTAAATTTAAATTTGAATTCAATTGGTCCATATGATCAACTTTTTGGGTAAACTGGTAAGAATTGTGTATGACCATTTGCTACTCAAGTGGACACATGCCAATGGTAATGAAAAATATATCGTTATGCAGTATGTACATGCATGAATATCACCATCACCACCCGCACTAACATCTCTATTTTTACACGCGGTTTTTCCTATGTTTGTCAAACTCATGTTAACTTAACGGATTACATACTATACGCTCATTGGTTAAAGATGGTTAATAAAGCCTCTTCTAAATCTCGTATTCTAGAATGGTACTCAGTTCTAAATCTCGATTTATCGGAGAACCGATTGTATAGTATAGTCTACCTATACTCTAGACTATCTGTCAAACTGTCCTCAAATAAATCAAGATACAGGATTGGGTGTCCTTCTAGAATACGGACCTTACATTACAAACTCGCCATGTTGGTCGCGCGCATTCGACAAGATGGCGGAATAATAAGCGCCGACAAAATTTAATATTCAATTTGTACAAGAAATTGAGAAAATGTCTCAGTCACATATATGCGCATGTTGCGTACAACGAATATGCACAATAGAACATGAATTGCATGAAACGACACGCAATGCGGGCGTCCGAATGCGTGCACTGCACATGTATGATTGAAGCAATATACGGTCTTAAAGTAACATGAGTTTCACAAACGTACGCCAAATCAGGCGTGATTATTGATACGATTAACCCCAATCTTACTATTAATCAATATATTATACGCAAGCCGCAAACTCCATCCGATTTCGGAGGTGTTTACGACATTAGCGTATGAAGGTGTGGATATGTTATTTAGATGTTAGAACAAGCAAAAGCATACTAACAAGCCGACTCACATCGTCACTTTCGTCGTAGTCCTCTACTGTGGCGGTTAGATTGACACCTTGTTGTGCGCTATTCTTAACCGCCATTCGTGCTAAGTTTTCGAGATACTCATTATTCATTTCTTCTAAATCATCTTCGTCACTTGATAACACCTCTGAAAATATATCACACAAATATTATAAACCAGTTGATTCCCGCAGCTCCGCCGGTGTGAATGTCTGGATCTACTAAACCAAATTGCGATAAAACATAGTACGGCAAATTTCGAGTCTGACTAAGACCTTTCAAATAAACAAAACCGCTTCAAAGTAGTTTTTGCATCCAATGTAAGTACATCGTCCACTAACGAGGTTTAAGGGTCTTGATTTTGATTGAAAACGAAAACCTCACTGTAGCGAGTACAATACCCAAAGAAGTAGGTACCTACTTAAGATCTCTGATCTCCCTGGTTTGTCTATCTGTAGTCTCATCAAAATATGTTTATCAGAATTAAAAGACAGTATCATACCTTCATCTTCCTCTTCAGCATCTTCCTCAGAGGAGGTGTCTTCGTCAGCCTCGGCTCTCAGTTCGTAGGCGCGCTTTAATCCCTCGAAGAGTACAAGACATGAAGGTAGAATCTTTGGCATGATCTCTTCGAGATTAGGTCTCTGTGGCCCCATCTCTAGAAGTGTGCATATACCAAGGACGCACAGTTTTCTGTCATGCAAACTGTGAAGAGAAAATAAGAACTATATAAACTGTAACTAAAACTATGTATGTAAAGAAATCTGGGATGTCGAATTTAACCAAGTTCTGATTTATTCTTGCATCAAAACATATTGTAGCTTAAAAAGCACCTGATTTAAGAAATCTGTCCACCAAATTAATAAAAATAATCATTCGAGAAGGTTTATATATGACATCTTTGAAAAATACAATATGCTGGTGACATCCAAGCTCTCCACGTGTTTTCGTGTATAGGAAAGGAGAGGATAGGACTAATTAATTGGAAGTGCTCATCGAAACCTTCACCATGGTAGAGACGGTAAGAAATCTTAAAGAAGCAATATCTCTACGCATGTGTAAAGTCTTGAGGGTGTTGGTGACATAAGGGTTTCCAATAGTGCGGACCGCATGTCGCTGCAACCTGTCAAGAGCATCTATTAAGTACGGAGCCAACCCGGAAATGAGAGCAGTATTCCACACAGGAACGAATTTGTCTTGTACAGAAGACACCGTTGCTCCCGCAGCTTGAAAAACCGTTTCATCTGTTCCGAATTTACGTGAAACCGTTTTCATGATGCATTTTATGTAGTCTTTATTGTTCAGTTTACAGCGAATATCCATGCCAAGTGTACTGAGATTGTCCTGCAGTGGCAGTCACGTGTCCCGGAGAGTAAAGAGGGGGAAGGAAAGAAGATACTTCTTGGCATTAAACTCGACCAGGTTCTAAGAGACCCATTGAGTAATAGTGACAAGAAGCTGCCTTTTTCAGCAATATCAGACTGCTTGGAAAAAAGGCGCTGTCATCTGCATATCTGCCAGTGGACAGCATGTCATACATTTGGTAAGAATCCTACTGTTAGCTTTTTTATTTTATTCTCCCACTGGAAGTCGAGTGTTTTTATTCAGATAAGAAAGTGTAGGATAAAAGTATTGTGAAATCATTCAGTTCCATTTTTTCAGTCAGTAATAAATCTACTGTCTGAAACAGCCTTCTTGCATAAACAGATTTCTGTATATTTCCAATAATCACCAAATTAAAAATTTAAAAAACCGACTTCAACCGATTTTTGTTGATATTTCATAAATTGCTTGACCGATTTTGATAAAATTTACCTGGGAAGTATAACCTATCAAACAAAAAAATAATTTTGCAAATCGGTCCAGGCGTCTTTGAGTAATCGGTGAACATATCTACCTCAAAAGTAAACCAAAACCAAATTAAAAATCAACGCTTATACACCGGAAATATAGCTGAATATTCTGAACACTTCTGCATACCCTTTCAAAGGATTCAGGCGTGATGTTATGATGTGTAATGGCAGAGACATTGCAATAATATGCGATTGCAGCATTCGCGGCTGATTTCCTGGTATTTTTTGAAGAGTTCCTTGGTCTAATCTCGGAAACCCATCATCAGATTTTTACGAAATTTAAATGGGACCATTTCGGAATAATCTACTTTCGAACAAAAAAAGAATTTTGCAAATCCGTCTACGCATGGCGGAGCTATGAGCGAACAAACATAAAAAAAAAAAAACATAGAAACATCCGAATTGAGAACCTCCTCCTTTTTTGAAGTCGGTTAAAAATATAATTGGCAAAATGTTCGTTCAGGAGCATGCATAAAACAAAAGGTTTCAAAATTCTGACTTCATTGCAATATGTCACTGTAGTAGACATATTCAAATTTACTGTTTATAGATAAAGTTTTTTGGTGCTGGGTGTCGCGACGTTCGCCTATTAGCGATTCATGATTTTCCAGTCGCTTTTGTAATGACCTATATGCCCCAATATATTTTTTACATTGACATAGGTCTTTGGCTGATTCGTCTATATGGGCCTTTCGGTATTTGAACGTAGTAGATTTTATTAGTAGAGTATAGTTAGATCGTCACTTATCGGCAAACGTGGTGATAATGTTGTCAGGGCGATTTTAGGTCTCTCTGGTGGTATACGCGAGACGCGACGGCCAATATGAATCAATCAATCTTAGATTATATCACTAGTCACAAGCTCAAAGGGCCCTTTTAAGTGCATAATAGCCTCACGGAGGCCGGCGGGGGTGGCTATGTAAGAATCGAACCGGTAACAACGCACGCCATCTGTGGGTCATAACTTGCCGCGGACATATCTCTCGCACCCAGGCCAAGCCAGGCTCATAGGGGGCTCGCATCATTGGTCGACCAGTCCGTTTAATGGTTTTTCTGGTTGGTTGGGGGGCAAGATGGGGACACCGCGGTACTCACACCCCAGGGAGCCATCTCGAAACCGAAGATGGCCCCGGGCCTGGACTACTGGTATTGGAGCAGTAGTGTGGAAAGAGAAAACATTTTTCATAGTACCGGTAAAATCGGGTGAATGGGGATCGATGGGTGAATAGGTATAAAATGGTTGTTAGATTTTTTAAATTATTTCTCTCCCGAATTCCAAGTATCTAACCAGATATTATTGATAACTCTGCTCATTATTACATTGAACTAATCCGCAATTTCACTTGAAAGAAAATAACTACAGAATTTAGCTACACCCCATTTTACGTAAAATGGGGTGAATAGGGATCGATGGGTGAATAGGGATAAAATGGTTGTTGGATTTTTTAAATAATTTCTCTCCCGAATTCCAAGTATCTAACCAGATATTATTGATAACACTGCTCATCATTACATTGAACTAATCCGTAATTTCACTTGAAAGAAAATAACTACAGAATTTAGATGACCATTTTATCGCTATTCACCCCATTTTACGGACTTTTAGTAGTTTTTATTTACTACCAAGCCACATAGTGCGGTGGGTCACTTTCTGTAATTACTGACAGCACTACTGGGCCGGTAGTGTAAAATACCCGCTGTACTACTAGTAGTGTAGCTTGGTAGTGGGGTGGGGCAAAAGCGCATATAAGAGGCTCCTGGCTGATGATATTTATTTTATTAAACATTTTATTGTACACCAGGTAAAAAATATAGTTCATGGAGTTCGACTGGGGAAGTATCGCCACCCTACAGAATACGAGGTTAGTATGGATAACCTCGTGTTGTGTTCCCGGCGGTGAGTAAGCTAGTCAGAGCTCACTGGAGAGTTCTTGTAATGTCAGTGGAAGGACCAGGCTTTGTCCTGCTTTGTCTTCCGCACTGACGGCACAGAAACTCTCTGGTCTTACAGGGTCGGCAGCACGAGTGTGACTCTCTTGGTGTTGCACACGTCCATAGACCACGGTAACCACTTTCCACCATGTGGGCTTTTCTGCCACCTAAGTTGTATATATAAAAATAATACTTTTATGAAATCTTCGTGGCTACGGAAGCAGCACAATGGACGGCTTCATCTCTTGATGCGATTTCTGGCAGGCAACCCTGATTGATACCTTGATGACGCATTGACCAATATTTTCAACAAAATAAAGAAAGCTACATATATAATAGTTGTAATAATTTCTTACCCCATAAAGCAGTCTGTGTCATGTATCCATTGCTTGATAAAGTGTTGAGTGATAGAAGCATTCGGTACTGACTCCTGCAATTTGTCTAAGATGGTGAATAATAGGTGTGGATTGCAGTACAGAATTGCTATCAGAACCTGTAACAAGTGCAAAGACCTTATGGATTTTTCAAAAATAGTTCCTAGGATTTCTCCTCTTAAGGGCAAAGAGTTCTATTGGTTTATAATAATACCGTGTTAACCTTGATATTAATACTAGTAACACTATGAGATAAGTCTTGAAAGCCTCGCGGAGAACAGTATTACTTCACAGTCAAAGCAAGTGGTTACTACTCATAGTGAGAGGTGTAAGACAGAAATTGAATAAGAACACCCTGCATGATACTGTATTAGTTAGAGCACTAAAATAACAGTGAAACTAAGATTTTAGTAAACTATAATATCATGGTCTGGTAAAACTAATAAATTTCAAAATGGAGAAACTGTCAATATACACGTTTACAAGTAATGAACTTGTAATTGTGGGTAATGTCAAATAGGTACTACTGGCCGTGTAGAACCATTCGCGAACGTTCGTAATGTTCGCATAATGCATTCCTAGCTTACCTTCCAAATCAAGTGTGCCTAAAGATGTTTTCACTTAAAAAATAATTGTTATTACACTTTTAGAGCAACAATTATTAACATACCTGAAGTAGCATAGTTCTAAGTTCTGAGGTCCTCACTTTCCTAGTGAGTCTGTTCAGCACCAGCTCCACAAAGGACGGCAGGCAGTTGTCAAGTTTTCCAGAACACTGGAGAACCATCACCTCCAACAGTTTTGCTGCGTAGATCTCCGATTCGTCTTCGGCATCAGAGTTTAGGATCTGGTAATGAAATGATTATTATTTGAGCGTGTTACCAATAAAATTTATAATAGATACAATGGGTGGCATTAAATATTTTGCAATATCCTATTAGATGACCAAACAATAATGATCATTGCTAGCATTTCAAGTTGTTTCGAAAGTAAGAATTATACTTTAATTTGTACTGAGTTGTATTAGTAGTAGCTGTATTACTATCGTATAATCATGTGTATTTGTGAAAATGGACAAAGCTTTGTTATAAATTTGCATGCATATGAAAAGCCATATTACTACATTGAAAGTCTTGCTCATTTACGCCTTGGCTAGTTACACGACAAAATTCATACGCACAGCAGTATCAATCTCAACTTTTGCTTTCTTACAATCTAAGAAATGTATCCCCTATATTTCCATACAAAACGATCGATCCATGAACAAGGAGCTCTGATTGTAATTAGGACAATGCGAATATAATTATAGACTAGGATCACATTTTTTATTTATATACTTTGTACACTATGACATGAAAATATCGAGGTCCAGCCAAATCCGCAGTCAAGACTGGTAAAGCGGACTCCAGACTCTAAAGTAAAAGTTTCGGATGCGACTGGGAATTAACGCTCGGATGAAGAAGATGGTGTATCTTCTTCACGTTATAAATAAACTTCATACATCTTTTCGTATCTATAGAGAGGTCTTCTTCATCTTAGCGTTAATCCTAGTCGCATCTGAAGCTTTCACCTCGGAGTTTGGGGTCCGCTTTACCAGTCTAACTGCAGATTTGGCTGAAGTTCGATATTTTCCGTGAAGCAACTGCCATCTAACCTCCAAAACTCAATGGCGATATTGGGTGATATCGGAGCATTGCAGTTAGACCAATTATTGTTGGACTTTTTAAAACTCCAATTATCCGTAACGACTGCCATGTTTGTATGGCCACCGGGACCGACATATAACGTGCTCACCGAGGCACAACCAGCCCAATGCAAATACTAGTATGCATGCATACAAATATTTGCACTGAGCGGGGATCGAACCCGCGCCTCCTACGTTGTGGCCGCGATCACTACCGCCACGCCACTGAGGCTATCGCGTTCGATAAAGTTGTTGTGGTTCGCATCTATAGAGAGGTGTCACTAGCAAGCGGGACCACAGAAAATCTTCATCATATTTAGAAATAATAAAAGATCGCAATGTTAAAAATGGTGCCTTTAATATAATATAGCCGACTGCTGAAATAGCAAATTAACACACACATATTAACATTATTTTAGCAGGTGTTCTACTTCTAAATTCACCTCTTCTGCACAAATACATTTCAGAATATTTTATCATCTGATAACATTTCGCTTGCGCACATAGCTCTTTACAAAAACAGCATATTACATGCTAAAATGTTTGTTCAAGGGGATGCATAATCCAAAGGCTTTAAAATTCTGATCTCATTGCAATACATCAACTAAATGTATTTGAATTAATTTCATACTGAACTGCGTCAAACTATATTATGCACCTTTTATGAATTACGAAATGTCGCGACAGCTATTAAGTACCTAGTATTATTACAATGACATGAGTTATTCGCCAGCCAATATTCCATTATATTATTTGCTGTTCTTATGAAACTTGAGAGAACTCATTTAACTTCATAATTATGAGAGGTCAGACTGACAGTCATAAACTACACCTATATTAACTCTATACCTACAAGCAACAAGTGTTATTTCAACTCAGCGTAAAAAAATGGCTACTTCTTCGGTATAACTTGACATATACATATACATAGGTACTTCAACTTCTATAGAGTGACTTTAGTAGAAGTTCACCACAATTTCGTCAATGTCATGTGTCTAAAGCACAGAGCCATTTATTCAAATAA
Source organism: Eilema depressum (assembly GCA_914767945.1). Classification (NCBI taxonomy): domain Eukaryota; kingdom Metazoa; phylum Arthropoda; class Insecta; order Lepidoptera; family Erebidae; genus Eilema; species Eilema depressum. The sequence continues at coordinate 24,973,566 of OU612012.1, forward strand.
TTTAAAGAAATTAAGAGTGCATAATAATGTCATACTTCCCATGACATGCACACACTGACAGTTTGAAGAACAATATTGACATCAGCCCACACAAAACGCATTTTTCACACCGTTTTTTTGTGATGCATTTTATTAGCCAAGCTATGTCTATACAGTATATTATGGTCTAAGCTGACAGCATTACATTAAGAATAACATTAGACAGAGAAACATACACTGTAATTTCTTTAGTATCATTTTCATTCACCTTAATAAAAATTAAGGGGGAGATTTTCTCAGAGGGAGACACTTGGATTCAAATTACAGATTGCTCGCACAGTCCGCTTTTACAGGAAAAGATTGTATTTAATATGCTAATGCTAAGGAGAATACTATAGCTAAAAAGTCTAAAAATATAGACATTTTTGTCACACCTATGTAAGGGTTAGCATGTTTATTTATTTAAACTTATTTCAGAACTAGTCCATACCCACATAATTGATAGCTCGCAAAGCCTGCCTTTGCAAAACCAATAATTTCTTCATATTCTAAGCGACATTATCAGGCATGTCAAGCGGTATACAAATGATATCCTTTTTATTAAACTAACAAATTAGTCTTTGATAGGCACAAAAACACAGGTGTCTGTAGGTACCAGTTAATTTTTTTATAGTAATCTATTGCTGACTGGACAGGTATAATAGGTATAGTCGATTTTTCCAACCTACCTACAATATTTAACTATGTGTTTTTTTTGGAGACTTGTCACCGAGCAGGATTTATTATCGCGCAGCTTCTTAGAAACAATAATAATATCATAATGTTCCATTTTCTGTGCATCGACATATCAAGACATACTTTAATAGAATGAAAATTCAATACCATGAAACATCCGGCAGTTGCGGATCAAATTTTCGGGCATTCGGATCCGAAGGTGCTACGTGATAGTCGGTTTCGCTTCAAACCTTACGGGAAGAAAGCCGAAGTAACTTACGGGTGCCTACAAGGCTAAATTCATGCGGAAAAAAGTCTTTCATGCCGTTCCGGATGTGTCATGGCAGTCCCCCTGGTTCCATCTACTCACTATGTTAGTTTTATACGACATATAAAGAAGTATGTGTAACAGTAATTATACTTACAGCTTTAGCCATGTTGAACATAGCAAGAATATGATTCTCGTTGGACAAAAACGCGTTGGTATCGACAGTGATATAGTTGTGTAGCACAGGCATCATATCAGTAAAGTAATCAAAGCCTTCTTTCTCGAACACTTGATATAGGAGTTCTAGGACCTTCCACATGTCTTCAGACACCGTTTTGGCTGTCAGATTACAGAGTAAAGTCATCGCTTCCTCGTAGTATTCTATACAGGAAAAGAAAACATTTTGTTTTAGCCTTTGAAAATGGAAATATTCAATTCAACTACAGTATTTTCTCATTAATTTTACGTTTAACTTAACTTTACGTTAAATAGTTATGTCCCAATTTTTTTTAATATTTATTTATTCAAGAAACAATTACAAATATAAGAATATATTTAAAATATATATGTCTAATTATAGCCCGTTCCTGACCGTTCCCGGTGGAAAAGTGCCCATCACACTCGCCGCGTTTCCACGCTGGATTGCGATGGCCAACCTTTGCACCAGGAACGACCCGGATCGATAGTCCCCTGTTGCATTATTAAGTCTTTGTCCAATTTCTTTAACAAAGGCTCTGGCCTCCTTGCCCCAACTCCCCAGTCTGCACGGCCACCGGTATGAAGTTGTTAATGGGTGAACAAGCTATAGATAGTGTGTTGCTGTAGGTTTGTAGGTGAAAGTACATCATGTAATGGAAAAGTCTAGATACCAGCTATATATAAAATTATATGTATATTATATTATATAGATAAAATTATTATTTCAGATGTGAAGTGGCGGGTGCACTTCTCATCAGTAATCCAGACTACAATATCATGTCATGCATTGTACATTTGCATTGTATAAATAAATGTATTTACTGACATGACAGTTTCAAATTGCACTTGTGTTAAATATAATAATATGTCTTATGAATATCAATTGATAACATTCTAGATACATCTCGTGATCTCAACGACGCATATAGAAAAATTATCAATTCAAATATGTTTATGCAGTTCACAGACTCCAAGTGTACTTACCAACAATATTATGATGCAATATGTGTCCCACAACACGCAACACTGTCTTTTCAAGCTGCGCCATAATTTCTGGGTTATCCTCCATCACATTCAGTACCGTCTCCATAGTATTCAAGAGACCCATAGCTGTAATCGCTTTCTCATCAGTCCCAGAGTCAGTTTCAATAACTTTACTGAATGTGGTCGCTAAATGATCTGTGATCTCAAATGCCATGGGCATCAACTGCTCTGTATACAAAGGTACAATCTTCTGCAAAACATTAGCTATGTTATCATTTTCAGTCTCGCGAATAACTTTGAGTAGTTCACTCGTCACAGCCTTTACTTCCGACTCTAAGTACTTGTACACTTTCTCTTGTGACGACAATAGCATCTGAATGGCAATAGCAGCCTCAACTTTCACGGGTAGTTCGGCATCGGTCAAGAGCGCTGTCACTGTCAAACGTACGGCTTCGATAAGGAGCTGGTCGTTCTTAAACCGTACGCTAGCGAAGCAGTGAAGCACCCAGCAGGCTCTCGCTCTCATGTAGCCTAGCGGACTGCGGAACTCAGGGAAAACGTATTGACTCAGCAGAGTGTCAATCTCATCTTTGTAAAGCTTTTTCTTGATGAGTATGTCGTTTAGTGTGCCGACCATGTGCAAAGCACCATCTCGTTGCCTCGGGTCGTATTCTCCGTTCTGACTGGTCAACACTTGCATGCACAAATGCATTGTACGTCCCAACATATCTTTACGCTTTTTGCAACAAGAAACAAGTAAGGTCTGCGCAGCAGTGACTGGTGATACGAAATCTTCAAATATGTCTAAAAACATAAATTACTTATATTAACCAAAATATATTTTATAATAACATTAATTTTAAGCAATATAATAAATAAATATTGTAGGACATTCTACACAACGCTATCTAGACCCAAAGTAAGCATAGCTTAACTAGCTTGTGTTAGATCCAGAATGCGGATAAACATACTTAGATAAACTTTTTTGTAAATACATACATACTATACATAGAAACACCCATACCAATGCAAATATTCACACATACAGATTTTTGCACTGAGCGGGGATCGAACCCGCGATAATGTTATTACAGATACTGCAAGGGGTATGTCAGCTTACCGAATTTGATTCGTATGTATTCGTGAGGATCGGTTTCCCAGAGTTCTTCATCTGTTTCTGAATACGACATAAGGGGGAATAAGACGTCCTGGATGATGGCAAACATGTGCGGCTTCAACAGCTTCCAGGAATGAGCATGGGTCACGCTGAAAATGTCTCAACATTAACATCTAGTGTGACATACGATACAGTTGCTAATGGGAAAGTTTTCGAAAGGTTCCAGTTTAAAATTTTGGGAAATTTTCCAAGTAATTGAATATAAAAATCCCATCAAAAACAATACTTGTAAAAAAATGCCAAGCATCGCCGCCCTCGGTTCTTCTACCGCAAAAAGTTGACGTCATGTAATACCAAGTCGGTTAATTTATTCAGTCCCTACTTCAGATACCTTCTGTCCTAAGTTATTACGTAATAAGCTTTTATGTTTTAAACGTAATAAATTGACTTGGCAATCGCACTAAACAATCTTATTTAATGCAATTATTGTGATGTGCTATATACATTGTGTTTTCATGCGATGGCCAAGTCAATTTATTATATTCAAAACATAAAAACTTATTACGTAATAAGTTAGGACAGAAGGTATCTGAAGTAGGGACTGAATAAATTAACCGACTTGGTATTACATGGATCTCACAACTTTTTGCGGTAGAAGAACCGAGAGCGGCGAGGCTTGGCATTTTTTTACAAGTATTGTTTTTGATGGGATTTCAGTTCTTTTTGTAGATTACCTTTCCGGTTTCTTCCACTCCCACTCCCAATCCCACTCCCACTTCTTCACTTTTCGTCATCATCAAGTTTATTCAGATACTAGTTTAGGCGTGAAAGCGTAATACTAACAAATAACAGACGCTCAGATAGTTACTTTCGCATTTATTATAATACTTCGTTAGACTGCTATTAGTATGGATGGATTCATGTACACTGAAACGTTCACTGCAAATGTAACTTTGTAATCTCATATATTTATATGAGATTACAAAGTTATTTATGCAGTTGGTGAAATTGATGAAATTGAAGAATATTTTAATTTTCCCTTGAGTTGTACACTAAACACTACGTTTATTCTAAATTTGAGGCTGCTAGGTCTGCTAGAAGTGCCTTAGAGTTTTGATGATCGGTCAGTCAGTGAGTGACAAAATTTGCAAATTTTGACTAGTTATAATTCTTAAACTACTGGTTCAAATTGAATGAAATTTGAAATATAAAGTTTTTTTACAGTGCCTACTTAGTAACCGAAGATTCAGGCTTCTAGGTTTATCCACAACGAAGTTCTAGGGGGTCGAAAATGGCGTGAAGTGCTTCGAGAAAATAGTGTTACGGCCGTGCCGCTCTTTTTTGCTCGACTTGGCGGGGGCACTGTCGTGCCCCCAGATTGTTAATGGAGTAATCAAAACCCAATGCCTAAATATGATTATAATATCGTTCATTGTCCTCAATAGTTTGTAAGAATATAGGTAGATGACTCCACCGTCGCCCATTCACCCTCGCCTCATAAGTTTTTAAGCTTTATGTTAAAAGTCTAGTAAAAGAAGAGATATTGCAGTAATTACAGTACAACAAAGTGGAAATATAATCCATACTAATATTATAAATGCGAAAGTAACTCTGTCTGTCTGCCTCTTAGGGCCGGCGCCCACTGCCGGCATGGCATGGCATGGCATGCCGCGGCATGCCGTGGCAAACTGCTGGAAACCCAGCTACTCTAGCATCATTTTTGCTCTTCGTGGATTCGAAGTTGGTTGTGTGATTGTATCGTTATGGTTGACTAGGATTTAGTATTAATAATAATAATAATAAAATAAATTTTCAACACACTTGCTTATAAACAGGCTTTTATTTCACCGCAATAGGCTATTTGACAACATTAAAAATATACTACAAATTATGGTCATCCTATTAGAAAATAACGTTAAAAGACCTACGAGACTACAATTTACTCTCAATTATGTGTATTTTATGAGAATTTCAATTATAAAAATGTTATATTTTGTTGATTTATTGTCTATGGCAAAACCGCTCGTGATTGGTCCGAGCTCTGGGTGACGTCATTCCTACAAAATATCTCCAATTGTATGAGCTATTATTGTTTGTTTCGGTGTTATTATTTGCTTTTTCCTTGATTATCGCGAGTTTTATGGACATATTTTGTGATTAAGTTCGAAATGGATACAAATTTTGTGCGAGCTGATGATAACAGCAACTTAGTGACGTCAATACTCACACGCATCGCCATTTTGATTAAACATAGCGTTTTTCGCGCACTTATGAAAATTTAAACTTTATCATTGATTTTTTAACATAATGCATTGTTTTTTTACAGAAATATTAATGTGATATGTTTATACTGTAATAAGCAATCATTTAAAGTGGTTTTTGAACATTAGTCAAATAGCCTATTAAGCACGGCATGACACCTATTATAAAACTGTGACTTTTTCATTGCTATTATTCACAAAAGTGAGTTATAGATTAGTAATTAAACCCTTTGCCATGCCATGCCGTGCCATGCCGGCAGTGGGCGCCGGCCCTTACGCTTTCACAACTAAATCACTGAACCAATTTTGTTAAAATTTGGTACAGAGATAGATTAGACCTTGGGAAAGGACATATGCTATGTTTGGTCGCGATAACCGACATCCACGCGGGCGGAGCTGCGGGCAACAGCTAGTAAAGTATAAATCAATGTTAGTGACATGACATTTTCAATGCCTTATCACATGTAAGAGAGAATTAACGGCCATTACTATACCTACATACAGTCAATGAGCTGATTGAGAGAAGCGATCAATAAATGACTAATGTTTGCTGATAATTATCATATTCATTAACTATTTCAATTGAACACAGTGTAGTCACTCACGATCGAGATTTGTTTATGCTGGCGTAACTTTTCCCTCCGGGGATAAAGGCGTGATTGTATGTATGTATGGCGTAACTTTTGTGGTTTTGAACTACAGGATAATAAAGATAAAATTAAGAAACTGCATGTAAATATGTCATTATTTTCTTTTTCGAATTTATCTCTCTTATAGATGAATATTTGAGTGATAAAATAATATTAGAAAACGAGTAATTCCATAATTAATTGACCATTTGACATTATAGTGATCTCATATTTATTTAATTTTATGTTTATTTAATTTTTGGATTGATTTTAATTGATTTTATTGTGATTTTAATTTGATTTGGACTTAACGTTAAATTGATTTTATTTTATTTTAGTTTGATGTTTGTATTATTTTGCAATTTCAACGCCACACGGCAGAATATGTTGTACTTACAAAAATATTATAATACCTGATGGTGTAACCATATTCTTTGAAATAAAGCTGAATCTGAATCTGAAATCTTTCTGTCTAAGAACCATCCTTCAAGGAATATTCTAAAAAAAGAATTAGCGAAATCGGTTCACCTGTTCTCGAAATTTGCACTTAGCAACACATTCAGCCCTTTGCAATAGCACGCAAATATGAAATCCCCTTTTAACATTTTATTTATTTAGGGTAAAATTAAATTCCATTTTGAGTGGTCGCAACCGTTTTTCCGCGGTGGCCATCTTGCAAAAGGAGTGCGATTGGTTCGTTCACACACACTAGTGTGACTATGGATAATTTTTATTTATCCGTAGTCACACCAGTGTGGCAATTTGGTGTGACTACGGATCGTTCGTCAAATTTTTGTATAGAAGAGGTATATTAGAGCTTGGGAACGGCCAAAAGCTACCTTTTATCGCGAAGGAGGGGTTAGATCGGGCAATTTTTGTCAAAGCTTTGGCTTCGGCCAAAAGTGACCGAAGCCGAAGCCTTCGGCGTCAGCTTCGGCCGGACACTAATTTTAAGGAAGTATGAACACAGAATGGAGAATTCTACTAACCATTGATCAATATAGCTGATGGTCTGCTGGAGCACCCTCGGTGAGACGTAGACCTTGGTTCGGTACTGGTCTAATATCCTCAGCAAAACTTCTAAGATGCCACCAGTGAAGGTTGTAAGGTACCATTCAGCGAATTGCACATATTCTTCACGGGCATTTACTGGGCTGCCATATCTGATGATAAAGGAAATCATTGTCACTATTTTTTATAAAACAACAGAAAGTTAATAATATAAAAAAAAAATCTTTGAACACCTGACTTTTTTTATATGCTTAGAGTGAAGAATCGGTTTTCAATTTAAAAAAAAAAACGTATGAAAATTGGACCAGTCTTTGAAAAATCTATTAATAAAGTGTTCTGCCACCATGACCTATATAGATGTCGTTAAAATTATGTAGTTGGACTGATAAAGTCAAGAAGATCGCATTAAAGTACAATGTGGAACTGCCCCCAGATAGTGTTGCACATTAATGTCATGTCCATTGTGCAATACATGCACTTTGGTTGACCTTTGGTCTGTCACAGATAATGTGGATTGTAGAATGACCTTATATTTCACAAGTTACAACACATTGTTATTTGCGTCTTAGGTATATTTACTGTGTTGGTGAATATTTGAGTGATAAAATAATATTAGAAAACGAGTAATTCCACAATGAGCAGTTTTCCAGTAGGTATAATAATCAGTTGGTTTTTAACTCATCAGGAGATGGCGCTAGCATAGCTTTTGGTAATTTTAATGTACTCTGTTGTTTGTTCCTTATTTTCATTGTATCAGAAAAAATGACAGAATATTTAAGTAAAGTAAATCATTACAAAACCGAAGAACATTTTTTCCATAAATTACACTAGATGTGCCACCACTCTTCTTACCAAAAGTGCCGGCTGCGCCATCTAGCGCGTCTTTAGGAACCCTTTAAATACCTACTGGAAAACTGCTCATTAATTGACCATTTGACATTATAGTGATCTCATATTTATTTAATTTTATGTTAATTTAATTTTTGGATTGATTTTATTGTGATTTTAATTTGATTTGGACTTAACGTTAATTTGATTTTATTTTATTTTAGTTTGATGTTTGTATTATTTTGCAATTTCAACGGCACACGGCAGAATATGTTGCAGTGTCCCCGGTGGAGTAGAATAGGGCTACCCCAACACTTCCCATGGGGCACCCACAGAAGGCGACTAGGAGATAGGAGTGTTCTCCGTATATGCAGCCCATGAAAAAAGTGCGCCAATTACGTTGGATCGAAAATCATAATTGGAGAAATGTGGGCGTTAATACACCTCTCGACTGTTTTACTGGCGTTATGTATGTAGGTCATTCATATTTTATAGTATACTGGGCTGGGTATAAGTAGTCTGGGAGGACTCGGATGCGATCAGGACTAAAGCAAAGATGAAGAGAACTGGTAAAAGTGGACTGCATGCCTCCTTGGTTGCATAAAAATCCAATTACAACACTAAAAACATTAACATAAAGAACATTAGTAGCAAAACAGTTTAATATTTCCGATGCTAATATACTTTAAAAAAAAATGGTATAGGTGTTATCTAATAGCGTATTTCAATCAATTAATAATTTTAACACATGCCAACCTTTCAAACAGTCTATAGAGAGTATGTACAGCCCATTTCTTGCATTTCCACCAAGGGAGCTCCATCCGCTCCTCTTCATCCACCTGTAGAGTATTATCTGGTACTGGTTGTTCCATCACCACACGCAGGACTTCCATCCACTTTGTGAAGATATCCTTCGTAATCAAATCTAGTGGTAGTATGTACTAAAAAAAATAATTCATTAGAACCTTCCTAAATTGACAATCATGTTTTATTAAATGCATAGATTTATAAATATTACCTTTATTAAGCCATAAAAACACTTGAGTATTTGCTTTTGAATGAGCACAGATTCCACTGATGACTCAGATTGTAGGTTCACAATCAAATTATACATCATCGGCAGCAACAGATTCATGGCTTCTATTAACGGTAGTCTCTTCTCGGCAACATGATACTCATAGTTTTTGATCAGTTGGTAGAGACATAATAGTGCTCCCATCCAGCTGCTAGGCTCAGGATTCTGCAGGTATATGTGAATTTTATCGACAATCTGTGTCCAGCGAGTTGGAAAGTCGTGTTTGATGATAGTCTTGAGACAGACACACAACTGAACTCTTATCAGGTCTGGGGCTTGTATAACAGCATCTACAATAATATCTCTTATCATTGCCCGATCCTGTTCGTGAATACTGAAGGGAGCTGGCTCGCCTTCTTCTGCGTCTTTCTCCTGCCATCCTGTTGTGACAAGGTTCTTCAGGTAAACAGCACCGGCTTGTCTTACTGGGATAGGAACATCATTTAGCATAACAACTTGCAATAGTGATGGTGCAAAGCCAATGATTTTGTGAATCTGTAACCAATAAACATATACAATTCAGTTAAGATTATTTTACTGTTTTTTTATACTTAAGTTACATAATATTGTTATTGTGTGCAATAAAAAGTACATAATTATAACCTCCAAGAAAAATGTAAGTTTATGACACATTGTTTTGAATATGAGTAAATTTTTAAAGTGATTCAACCAAGCATGTTTGAAGTTTCTAACATCTAGTTTTTAAATATGCTACTAAAAACAAAATAAGGGCCACTAACTTATTTATATTTAAGTGTACTTTAGTACAATGAAAGTAACTGCTAAGTAACTCTTTGGTTGAATGAAATTTTAAAACATTATGCTAACTATTCAAATCGATTAAGATTTAGAAAAGATAATTGACCTTGGGCGGGACTCGAACCCGCGATCTTTCCCTTACAGGGGGAATGCTCTGACCTCTACCCACCGAGTCCCGCTCAAAGCCGATTCAAATTCATCTATATATCCGTCTTGGGGCGACGGTGGGTCAGCATTCCTCCTTCGAATTGGTGCGACAGAGTGGGTTCCAGTCCCGCCTGAGGTCGATTCTCTTTTCTAAATCTTAACTCTTTGGTTTATGGTCCCTTTCATGCTGGTATTCGTGTTCCTAATTTGAAAATTTACTAGCCATCATTTTAAGAAAAATTTAAACTGGATGTTATTCTAATAATTGTTTTTTATTATTATTATTACTTAATCAGGCAGGCAGTTGCTACAACTGATAGTTGCCTGTATCCAGTTTCTAAAATTTGTTTTCTTTCTTTTTGTTTTAGTCTGTATCCAGCCTGTTCTTAAATTGGTTGATGGTTTGTGCTGAAAAGCTTATTCCACTCTCTAACCACTCTGTTACTGAAGAAGTGCTTGTGCGGGTTATTGTTGGATAGTCTGGTTCAGAGTTTAAGGTGGTGGCCCCTCAGCCGATCATTGGTTTTAAACACAAACATTTTGTGGAGATCCGGCACATCATAATGTCTGTCTAAGATCTTGTATGTTTAAACCAAACCAAGTCAGTATCTTCGCTGACGTCACCGAAGTGTTTGCTAACTCTCTAACAGGCTCTAACGGACTACGACCAGCTTCAAAACTACCTAAATAAAATTGCGGACAGGTTATTTTTTTGCTTTGATTGGCTTCTTAATAGCTTGTATCGCTTGTTTAAGGAGCAGCATTATGTTGATTTGCAGTTGGGTTTTTTCCCAGAGCTATTCAAAATGCATGGAACCGGTTCTAAGAGACCGGCAGTGTTACCAGAAGACCTGGTTCAAATAGAGTTTGTACAACAACGGCGCACGAGGACCGTGTCAGTGACCAAACTATCCATAATTGATGAAGAAGACCAGCAAATGACAAAACAACAAGTTGTTCGAATTTCTCGGACCAGGGTTCAACATACAAATCGTTTAAGATTCTCCTGTCTGTATTTGAACTGGGGGATTAATCAGAGGGCAAAGTGCACTTTACAGATGAGTGTAAAGTTTTTTTTTTTAATGATGATAGGCATATTAGGGTGTGGAGACGACACGGCGAGCGGTTTTCGTAGTCCTGAATCCACGAAGTTTACCGTTTCAGTGGTTCCAACATTATGGTTTGGCGTGGGATCAGCTCACACGGAAAAAAAATACCTTTACAACACACCTGCTCATAAAAGTGATATTATTTTGACACCTATTATAAAACTGTGACTTTTTCATTGCTATTATTCACAAAAGTGAGTTATAGATTCTTTTTTAAATTTTATAGGAAGTGTCTATAATTGTCTATGTTCTTAAAAAAGTTTTGATACAAAAAATAACGTGTTTAATAGTACGAATAAATTAATACGCCTATTGTATGGTCATTTGATGCATTTTCGTATTTAAATAAATAATTTCAACTTGTAATACTTGTGTAATAAACAAAATTTTCACTCAAATTTAACTTTTTTTATTCTCTAAGTACAGAAAAAAAAAACAGAGTAAAAAAAAGTTAAGTTCAAACCTCATTTTTTTTTAAAATATGGTCGACCGCCATTGTTAAATGCGCGCGCATAGGAAAACGGATTAATTTGTAGTATTGTTTATTTAGTATTTGTAGTAGGTATTATTTTATTCGCAAGTGTGTTGTAAAACGTCGTATGGCACGTGTGAGCATGATGATTACCGTCCTCGGCTGTCTTAAGACCCTCGCCTGGCGGCTCGGGTCTCAATGGCGCCTCGGCGGTAATCACCAACGTTGCTCACTTGTACCATAATGTACTATTATTTTAAGAAAAGTAAATATTTGGGACCATAAATGACCATAATGGGAAAATAAATAAATAAAATAAAAGACTACCCAAAATTAACCACTAATAGTTATTTGACACTATTCAGTTTTAAAATCATTATTGTTTTATTTTTCGTGTAAGTTTCCATACATTTTACCATTTTGACGTAGTAAAAAGCTGATTAGACTTGGCAGTAGTTTATGATAGTAGTAAACTGAGTCATATTCATTTCATTAGGCTATGAGTAACATCTACCCAAATGACAAATAGTCCTGAGTAATCCTTGCTTAACAATTTTATAATGTGTCTAGTTATATAATCAGCCAACATTATGACTAAGTAGCTTAAGAATAAAGGTAGCCCTTTCCTTTTCATTAAAATGTCACAGTCGTCTAAAACGACAGGCCTTATGATCGTTTTATAGACCTGCCCTTTCTATCTGACTGGCATTTTAGGGCACGGCGACTAAGCGTGCCTGGACGAAGCAGGCGCAGCCGATGTCACCAGTCACGTGAATTATAGATCCCAGGTACTTATCCTAGTCCGTGCGCACGCTCAAGTCATCGCCTATGCGACAGGTGTGGGATCTGTTGAGTTTAACGTCAAGTATTAATCTTCGCCACATTTAGCTTCAGCCCAACGTTCTAAGCACCTACTTCCACACTCTTAGACGTCATGATGGTTATCGTGTCACCGACAGAGGTCTGAACCACGGAGCCCGAGAGTACATGTCTCGAATGGTATCAATGTAAGCCTATGAAACTCCTTTGGACCACCAGATCACCGCGCGTGCACATGCGTTTTCTGCTTTATTTCTCCATAAGAATTCTTAGGGCAAACCAAATCGACGAAACTCATACTGACACTCAGAGTGCACTCTCCTGTCAGATCCGGGAGTCCATTATCCTCTCCTAGAGCTTTATGGTGTGGGACATTATCTCTATACTGCCACACTCCTGCACCAATCCCTTGCCTTTGATGACTGGTGCAATGGTAATTAGGGATCTTACCGGTGAGGAGTATGCGGCTGTAAAGTTTTGTGAGGATGCTCATACCATATGGGCACCCATAGCCTTCCAAGCCTAGATGGTAACTTTGTCAGGTCCCACAGCTTTCCACTTTTTCATGCGGCGAATGGCAGTCTGACTTTTGCAGGCATTGTCAGTGGCACTAGTCTTTGCCAGGGCCTATTCCAAAGGTCTTGGATTGCTCCTATGCACTATTTTGTATACTGTTCATACAACTTAAAAGTGGTTTGTTTTGGCTATGAACTATGAGTGATTGTTATCAATATATTGTTTCATACAATTATTTTTAACATTTTCTTCATCCTAGCGTTAATTCCCAGTCGCATCCGAAGCTTTTCAGCTCGGAGTCTGGGGTCCGCTTTACCAGTCTTAACTACAGATTTGGCTAGACCTCGATATTTTCCGTGAAGCGATTGCCATCTGACCTCCACCACCCAATGGTAACATTAGGAGATTTCGAAGCTTTGCAGCTAGACCGTTGTTTTTGGACTTATTAGGGCTCCAACTACCCGTAACAACTGCCATAGATGTTCTTGTGGCAACCGGGACCGACGACGGCTTAACGTGCTCTCCGAGGCACGACCAGACCAATGCAAATACCCATATTTTATGAACACAAATATTTGCACTGAGCGGGGATCGAACCCGCGCCTCCTGCGTAGCGGCCGCGTTCACTACCGCTATGCCACGGAGGCTGTCCAATATTAACATTATTTATATTTAAAACCGCATCAAAATCCGTTCAGTAGTTTTTGCGCCCATCGCGGACAAACAGACAAACAGACAGGAAATTCAAAAAAAATATTTTCGTGTTCAGTATCGTTAACATAACATAACCCAAGTATTTTTTTTTAAATATCTCCAATGTACAGACACAACCACTTTACAATTTATATAATAGTATAGATAATGAGATTGTTTTTTTAAGCTGTTGTACTTCAGAAAAAAAACAATCTCATTATTTTAAATATAAATAATGTTAATAATGGATATTAAAAATATATACTAATATTAAAAAGTTAAAGAGTTTGTTTGTTAGGTTGAACATTTAAATCTCAGGAACTACTGCTTTGCTACACTGCCTGCACTGTTAGGCTGCCTTTTTAAGGTTCCGTAGCCAAATGGCAAGAAACGGCACCCTTATTGATTCGTCATGTCTGTCCGTCCGTCTGTCTGTCTGTCCGTCCGTCTGTATGTCTGTCTGTCTGTCCGTCCGTATGTCACGACCACTTTTCTCCTAAACTATAAGGCCTATGCTGTTGAAACTTGGCAAGTAGATGTATTCTGTGAACCGCATTAAGAATTTCACACAAAAATAAAAAAAAGCATTAAATTTTGGGGGTCCCCATACTTAGAACTGAAATTTTTTTAAATACGTCATATACCGCAATTTTCGCCTTTGCTACTACGGAACCCTTCATGGGCGAGTCCGATGCGCACTTGGCCGATTTTATTTTATTCTCTTTCAGAGGTTATCCTACAAACTGGCCACTGACTGTTTTGGTGCAAAAGTGCCCATTACATTAATAGCATTTCCTTGCAGGATTGCAAGGGGCAGCCAAATCAAAATGTTTTTATTTTGCAAGTTATACATTGTTAAAACATAACATATATTAGGTCCAACCCTAGTAAGTTAAGAAATACTTGTGATGCATTTGTCTCGCTGCTTGAGCCTCTGCATCAGGAACAATCCAGAATGGGAGACTAAGGCCCATATTCCAGAACAAGGCTCAGATGTGAATAGACTCACAAAATGGCATTAGAACGGTCTTTTAGAATACAATCTGTCCTATAATGGAGAATATAAGGGACTGAAAATCATAGTTGGCGAAATGTGGGTGTTAATACACCTCTGCCTGCCCCTTCAGGGATTTACAAGGGTGAGTATAATGTACATATGAAAAGGTAATTATATAACTGGTTAAAATGTTTGTCTAGAGAGTCTAGAGGACTATAGTTTCCAGATTATTCTTCAAAACATAACAATCAAGTAAATAATGTCTGTCATAACATGCAACTATGATAAGGTTAGTTTGGTATATAAACACAAAGACGATGAAATATTGAATACCTACGCGGCAAAGTTACATATGATATTAATTATGATATCTATTTTTAGCAATTCCCTATCGATCTTGCATGAGACGAACAACCTTAGAACCTATACAGTGTCTTAACGCTTTCAAGACATTATAGGCATTCATCGGCTGATGTTACAGATTCAGACATGCCTACAAATGGTGGTTAACATCGCCAAATTAATAATAATAGTCTACGAGAGCTAAAACATTGTGCTGGATATCAAGACCAGCGCGGCATGTCATTATACGCCAAAATTTAGATGTCATGCACACACAATTTGATGGTAAATTACTTACAGACATGTAATTTGGTCGCATTATAAAATTCCCGAGCATGTGGTTGACGGAAGCGAAATAAAAACTCACCTGTGAGAGCTGTTCTTCAGCTTGCTGCCTCTGGTTTGGATCTATAGTCCCACGCAAAATTTCAGTCAGCTTTCTAGTGTCCATTTTTAAGTAATTAACATTAAATTACAAAATAAATATTTTTCAGCAAGGGCACAAGCTGCCGCCGGGCGTGGAAGTTAAAAGATAGATTAAAAATTGTCTATGATGAAAATGTCACGTGACCTAAAAAGATTCCATTCACGATTTCAAGATACGTCAGACGTAAATAAAGCAACCCATGAACCAGGCGATTATTCCATAGAGTAGGTAATCCTTACAAAATCGAAAGGCCGATAAGCTTCCGATAAGGTTTTCATATTACATGAGGACAAAATATATTTGTATATACATGGTATAATATACTCTCTCTACGGGGTCCAGTACACGCTCATGCAAGCGTCATGCATCATGCCGTCAATCATGAATATTAATACGTTATGTTATTGGTCAATCACGGCGTGATTGATGGTTAAACCATGGCAAAACCTAGCGTGTAATGGACCCCATATGGCCCAAGGCATAGATTTGAATGGTACTTGGTGGTACATACAGAGTACAGCACACAGATAAACATAAATACTCTTTTCAACGCACTTGCTCGTAACTGGCGTTTATTATGAAACTGTGAATTTTACATTGCTATTATTCACAAAAGTGAGTTATAGGTTCTTTTTTTTTTATTGGTTGAGTTTCTTAAAAAAAGTTGGGTAACCAAAAAGATCGTGTTCAATAGTAACCTACAAATAAATTGATATCCATCATGCAACTTCATATTTAATTAGATAATTTCAACTTATACATGTTTATTAAATAAAACTTTCACTTTTTTATTTTATTTTATCTACAAAATACTTTAAATTCCCCCTTTGAGTATGGAAGTCTAAGAATTCCCCATGTTGAGTCCAAAACGCTATCAAAAAAAAGAAACTTCATTATTTTAATCTATGGCCGATACATTGTTAGATTAATCTGTGGTTAGATGCGCGCGCATTCGAAAACTTATTAATGTTTCCCGCCAATAGGAAAAAAAATTACTCATTATAATAATATATTGTAAGTGTCGAAATTATAGTTATTTATTATAGTACGAGAGCCCACGACCAAAACCATGTCTCATAGCAATACGGCAAAAACCCTATAAAATCGTTAGATTGTATGATTCTGAACCCGACTAGGTGTGTAGTAACGGTCGAAATTGTAGCAACTGCGTGGGAGGCCATTTCTGCTGTGTCAAAAAAAAAAAGGCAGTCGGTATTATAGCAATACGTCTGATAGTGAAAAGGTACATAGATTTTATAATTGTATTATGAAAAAGTTTGTTTTCAGACATTTTGTGCGTAGCACATAGCCTGAGCGCATTTTTGAAAATGTCAACAAATTTAGCCGACCTGTATCATAGCAATACGAATAAAAAATTTTTTTAACTTTTCGTATTGCTGCCATGATTACCAAAAACCTGTTTTCAGACACTTTAAGTGTAGCAGTGTTTTTTTTTTTCAACTTCATCCCAGTTTCCTTTTGTGCGATTTATTTCAGTCCTTCAACTTCAATGTTACGGTTTCGGGTAAATTCTTTGTTAATTATCATGTAATGAATTCAGGGTCGCAACGTATTCATTAGTTTGTAACAGAGAATTCAAGATGCCTCAATACGATTTTTAAATGATTGAAAAGTTGTCTGATAGAGAAGATGCTACACTTAATTTGTCTGATATAATTTTTTTGCACATGTGGACAACTTATTTTATCATGTCCAACAATTTTCAGACATATTGCTATGATACCGATCGGTAAAATTTGTTAACATTTTCAAAACGGTCTCAAAATTTAATGCGTTCACATTTCCGTCTGAAAATTGTTTTGTTCGCATCAAATAACCAAAATTTACTAATAAAAAAGATTTTCAGACCTATTGCTATGAGACATTTTTTTTGTCTCATTTTTAATTTTTTTAAGTGATTTTACGGGTTTGCGCTACACCACTAACGTCTGAAAAATATGTTTCCGGTATCTCAGAACTATCATTCAACTACAGTCTGCAAATCAGACATATTGCTATGATGCAGTTCGGTAAAATTCTTTGACAATTTTGAAAATTCGGTCAGATCAAACGCTACGCGGAAAATGTCTGATATTGGTTTTTTCGAGTTCAGGATAATCGTATCTATCGATTTGATGCGGTTTTGGCTGTATTGCTATGAGACAAAAATTTTGGTCGTGGGCTCTCGTACTATTATAAAATGTCTACAAGTACTACATAGTTGTGAAGAAAATGATTTATTTTGTACACCGCCCGATATAAAATGTGAAGCCCTTAACGTTATGGAAAGTTTACTACCTGAAAACTCCAAGGAAAAATATCTATTAACGTACAAAAATTTTATACAATGGCAAAACAACAAGAATACGCAGTATTTTTCAGAAAATGTGTTCATGGCATACTTTAAAGAATTATCTTCTAAGTATAAACCTAGCTCTTTACGGTGTATATACTCAATGTTAAAAGGCACAGTCCGAACAAAGAATGGAGCGGACTTAAAAACGTACTCTAATTTGCCGTAGCAGCCGCGTTCACTACCGCTACGCCACAGAGGCAGTCAAATATAATGTTGAAATTGCATTTAAAATGAGATAGGTAATTACACTTATTACTGCGAAACTATAGAATTTTCACTGTTAAAATGTTTATTAAGTAAATTAAAAGTTAGTGTTAGTAATTAAGTGTTTTATTTTTTATTAAATTTACTTAAGTATAACACCGTTATCATCCAGAATTTGTTAAGAAGTCATACATTTACGGGTGAAAGCTCAATCCAGTCAAACTATCACGAGTATTACTTTTGCACAAAGACACAAACTACATCGTTCGTCACAAGCAATTAGTAGGTTTTTAGACTATAAAAATAAGTATCGTGGCAATACCACCAGCCTTCTGGCCACCCTCCCAGTTGACGTCGATGGGGAGGAATTTTTTGATGCCTGAACCAGCAGCTTTGTTTATAGGTATATTAAGTATTGTTTTTATATTATGCAGTTGGTAGTATGGCAGCCGTTCAATCATTACTATCGTCATGGTTAGTTCATCCAACAAAATGAGGGCTGCAGCACTTTCCATACATGCACATCTAATTAAGCATAGAGTACATTAAGCCACTCTTTATAAACAAATAAATTAGAATAAAAAAAGAAGTTCATCTTGGTAATTGGCGAACCCCCAGACATTCACCCAGACTTCCGCCAATGTCCGTGGTTATCCTGGTATTTAAAACTTACTCCCCGAACTGTCGAATCTGTCAAATGTGTCAAAAATGTCAAATCAAATCAAACCAACCAATGTCTGTGACTATCTGTGTTTTCACTGTTTATTGATTTTGGAGAACTGGAGAAGAGGAATATTGTGGGTGGTAGTGGACCTCCCGACTTCCCACAAAAGCCACAATAAAAAAGCTGAAGTTGGAATCTTTTAACGTTATTGAATCAATACCGACAAAACAATTTGCAGGTTCGATTTTAAAATTCTATGAATAAATGTTTTGTAATTTGTTCCTTTTTACGTACTGTGCGTACGTTTTATGCGTACTGCCTATTTCTGTGCCTGATCTTTCTGTAAAATATCTATGGGGTCACCACAATATAAAATTTGGGTGGTATGATTATTACAAAACTAAAGTTGTTGAGAATTTAATTTGCAACAAAAAAATGTTTATGTCTGTGCAATAAAGAATGTGTCCAAGGTTTGTGAGCAATGTTGGTAACCACTCCATTCACAGCAAGGGTTGTGATCTTGTAACCAAGGATTTAACTTTATACTATACCTGTCTCAATATCCAATAGGAGTTTTGGCCCCTTCGGCCACGTAGGAAACCAAGTTTTTTCCAAATAAGAATAAACAATCTGTTTTCGAAACTCGTTACCAATTAAGAAAAGTAAGCGTCGGTAGCTTAGTGGTTAAGGAGTCGGCCTTACGATCGAGAGGTCCCGGGTTCGAATCCTGGCCATTACACTACCGACGTGAACCCACTCCTAGCACAAGCAATTTAGCTTAGTTGGAGGGGTTAACAGGAATATTAGTAATTTCGGTTGCTAATATTCTTTTTAAAAAAAAAAAAAAAAAAAAAAAAAAATTATTCTCCCGAAACCGGGCTTTTATTGTTTTTGAAACCAGCTTCCAATTAAGAAAAAAATCTTCTTTCGAAATAATGTACTAAATTGATTTTAGGAAGAAAATATAATAATTAATAAACACAAACTACACTTAAAAGTTAAATTACATTATTTTGTAAAAGAATTTTAAAATTTAATTTTTTTCCCTACTCCCGTTTCATTTTTTAAAATGTCGGGAACATTTGCAAGAGTGGGATTTCTACGTCCAATATACCTATTAATTTTGGAATGCCATGCCTCAAGGTGGACAAACCACCTTGTAGTTCAAATTGTTTCGTTGCTACAACAGCAAACTTTGGAAAACTCAGGAAAACCATATTGGGAATAGGTTGTAATCGACCGGACAGGTTTGATCAAACCACTGTTTCTTAAAATACGTATTAAATTTTTCAGTTTGTTTTCCTGGTGGGCTCTTGTTCATTACGTATGTGAAGCCTTTGTTTATAAAGTGTTAATTATCATCATTGTTAAAATACCGGCTACCGAGACTCTTTAACACGGAACTCCAACTATCAAAGGAGGTCAAATACCTTGGTGTCCTTGACAGCAAGTTAAAATGGAGAAGCCACCTAGATAACAAACTAGAAAAGGCCGGGATTACCTTCTGGCAGTGCAGAAGGATGATTGGTAAAAAATGGGGGCTAACACCGAAAATCATCCTATGGCTGTATGAGACAGTAATCCGCCCCATGATAGCATATGGCGCCATCGTATGGTGGCCAAGAACCGAAAACAGCACAATATCAGCTAAATTACGACAGACCCAAAGACTGGCCTGCATGGCACCACTGGATGCATGAAAACTACCCCCACCGCGGCAATGGAAGCCATGCTGGGTCTCCCACCCTTGGATCTGTTCATCCGCCAGGAAGCAACAACTGCGGCCATACGCCTAAGAGCACTAAATCTATGGAGCAACCGATACACACGACATACGTCACTGCTTACAGAGCTTGTGAAGGAAATACCCATCACAGAAGCAGTGAATGATCGCATACCCAAACAGTACGTCTTTGACAAAAAGTACAAAATTCAGCTCCATGAAGACCACCGATGTGAGGCTCTATGCCTAACAGAAATGCGTATCTTCACTGATGAATCCAAAACAGACACTGGCACCGGGGCCGGCGTTTTCTCAGAGGACCTCAATATATCCATCTCAACACTGCTGGGGGCTCACAACACAGTATTTCAAGCTGAATGTGTGGGAATCACCTTGGCCGCCTCAGCGGTAATGGCGAGGAGAGTGGAAGGTCACTCGATACGCATACTCTCGGACAGCAGGGCCGCGCTGCTAGCCCTGCACAGCCACACCATAAACTCAGGAATAATACTGGAATGCCACCTCAAACTAAACGAAATAGGCCACAAAAACAATATAACCTTGCAATGGATCAAGGGCCACAGCGGCTCGCGAGGCAATGACGCGGCAGACGAGCTCGCCAGAAGAGGATCAGACACGGTTGCGATGGGACCTGAACAATACCAATCCCCTTCGCATACCTACGAACCTTAGTCGTCAAACGAACGAGGGAACAACACAACAGTTACTGGACAAACCTGGAGGAATGTAGACAAGCCAGGGAAGCACTACCGATGCTGGATAACAAAATAACCAGGCGTCTCAGACAACTGACCAAACAGCAGCTACGCACGGCCACTGCTGCCATCACAGGGCATGGCTCTTTCAATAAACACCTCTTTATTTTAGGAATCACTGACAGCCCTCTCTGCAGAGCATGCATGAGAGAGGAGGAAACGGCGGCACACGTCCTCCTACACTGCCCTGCAACCGCCACATACAGGGCTAAGTACTTCAACGATACAGGTACGCTCCGGAAGATCACCAGCAGCGTAAACAGTCTGCTGGCGTTCTTTGCCGATCTGGGGTGGATCGAATAACTGCCCACCCTCACGCAAAAACCGCGCCTTGACGTAGAGTTGCGGAAACCAGCCCGCGATACCATACCATACCATCATTGTTAATTTGGTACTTCATTTCGAAAAAATATTTTTTTCTTAATTGGAAGCTGGTTTCAAAAACAGTAAAAAGCCCGGTTTCGGGAGAATAATTACTTTTCTTAATTGGTAACGTGTTTCGAAAACAGATTGTTTATTCTTATTTGGAAATCAGTCTCAGAAGAAGAAATATTATTCTTATTTAGAAACTAGTTTCGAAACTTGGTTTTGTACGTGGCCGAAGGGGTTTTGGCGCGACCATGATCAAAGAAACATAAGCGGTTGTATTTTATTTTCCAAAATTAGTGTGTAAGATATCTTCAATAATAAACTTTCATTCCCTGTTAATTTAGTAATAAAAGGCAATCAATATCCATTTCCGAGCACTTATCCATCTTGCACCAGATTTCATCATGAACTTTCAAACAAATTTTCATCTCCTATCCCCCCTCCTTCAACAATTTTTTTCGCGTTAAAGGTAACCTATGTCCGTTCCCATGCTTCAATCTATCTCTGTACCAAATTTCATCAAGATCAGTTCAGTGGTTTAAGCGTGAAAGCAAAACAGACAGATGAAAAATTATTTGAAAGTTCATGATGAAATCTGGTACAAAGATGGATAAGTGCTCGGAAACGGATATTGATTGCCTTATAGTATTAAATTAATAGGGGATGAAAGTTTATTATTGAAGAAATCGTGATGAAAGGGGGTTGGGTAATGTTGGCGTCGTGTCGGAATTGAGCGGCCATCAATGAAATTGGTATAATATGAAAGTACAGTATAAAGTGATCAAAAGTTACTATGGACAAACTTCTCTAAACTATATCGGGACTTAGCTATACAGGGTGGTATTTTTCAACTTTACTTAGATGGAAGTACTCTAAATACTGAAGATAGCGAATTCCACTGAAAAGAAACATTCCCTTATTTTTAAAAAGAATCAAAACTGCATTCATAGTTTTCTGAAAATGCCACACCCGGTAGTCGAACCGACTAACATCTTCCTATAACCTTCTATTTCATAGATTTCCTTTTACTTAATTTACCAAGTTTGTTAGAGAGATTTGAACCTTATGATCGACCCTATAGATTGATGTAATAAAAATACAGGGTGTTATTTTTTCGAATTGTAGTCGGTTCGATTATAAGGCGTGGTAAACGAGTTTTCAGCATTCCTTAAATGCAGTTCTGTTTCTTTTTTAAAAACATACTAAACTGTATGCAAAGTTTTCTGAAAATGCCACACCCGGTAGTCGAACCGACTAAAATCTTCCTAAATCTTCTTAAATCTTCTATTTCATGGATTTCCTTTTATTTAATTTACCAAGTTTGTTAGAGAGATTTGATCCTTATGATCGACCCTATCGATTGATGCAATAAAAATATAGGGTGTTACTTTTTCGAATTGTTCGATTATAGGGCGGGGCAAACGATTTTTCAGCATTCCTTAAATGCAGTTCTATTTCTTTTTTAAAAACATACTAAACTGTATTCAAAGTTTTCCGAAAATGCCATACCCGATAGTCGAACCGACTAAAATCTTTCTAAATCTTCTATTTCATGGATTTCCTTTTATTTAATTTAGCAAGTTTATTAAAGAGATTTGATCCTTTTAATTGACCCTATCGATTGATGCAATAAAAATACAGGGTGTTATTTTTTCAAATTGTTGTCGGTTCGATTATGAGGCGTGGCAAATGATTTTTCAGCATTCCTTCAATGCAGGGCTGTTTCTTTTTCAAAAACACTAAACTGTATTCAAAGTTTTCTGAAAATGCCACACCTAGTAGTCGAACCGAATAAAATCTTTCTAAATCTTCTATTTCATGGCTTTCCTTTCATTTAATTTACCAAGTTTGTTAGAGAGATTAGATCCTTATGATCAACCCGATCGATTGATGCAATAAAAATATAGGGTGTTATTTTTTAGAATTTTAGTCGGTTCGATTACAGGGCGTGGCAAGCGATCTTTCAAAATTCCTTAAACGCAGCTTTGTATTCTTTTTTAAATAAGAGAGTGTTTCCTTTGAATGAAATTAACTATCTCCGGTAGTAAGAGTAGGTACTCGTACCCGGTTCGACTACTGTGTGTGGCATTTTCAGAAAACTTTGAATACAGTTTAGTGTGTTTTTAAAAAAGAAACAGCACTGCATTTAAGGAATGCTGAAAAATCGTTTGCCACGCCTTATAATCGAACCGACTACAATTCGAAAAAATAACACCCTGTATTTTTATTACATCAATCGATAGGGTCGATCATAGGGATCAAATCTTTCTAACAAACTTGGTAAATTAAATAAAAGGAAGTCCATGAAAAAGAAGGTTTTGTAAAATATTAGTCGGTTCGACTACCGGGTGTGGCATTTTCAAAAGACTTTGAATGCAGTTTTGTTTCTTTTAAAAAATAAGGTAAAGTTTCCTTTAAGTAAAATTCGCTATCTTTAATATGAGGGTACTTTCCTTCAAGGTAAAGTCGAAATGTTCCACCCTGTATATCGCAGCTCCGATATTACTTACAATGAAAATAATGACATTTGTACGTGTGTTTAACACAGTACAATGAAGTGGTATCAAAATTAATTATGGCCGCTGAAAAAATTAAGAACGCCACTGTCCATACTAGATTACCCAATCCCCTTTGGTAGAGTTGAATACTTAATATTATAAATTATGCGCAAATAACTCTATCTGTTACGCTTTCACGCCTAAACCACTGTACTAATTTTGATTAAATTTAGTACAAAGATAAAAAATAAACCTTGGGGCAGGCGCAGATGCACCGTTGTGGGCACAATGCTCACAACCATAATAGACCTGTGACGTCACTTTTTATGTTTTAAATAATTTTGTAAGTTCAAATATGAACACTATGATGATGGAGTAGAAGACTAATAGGGCTTAGCCAGTATTCGCAATTCGGTTTTTGCGGTAGTCAGTTCGAACACCCACACCGAACACAAATTATGTCTTATCTAGTATCAATGATTTTTATTGTTTAGTACAGCGGCTTCGTTCAATGACGTGGTGGTATGCATGCGCGAACCCCGTTGATCCCGCCCGCACCTCTCGGTGCCCCGCTTGACCAAATACCTAAACTCTCAAAGTCATTCGCGTAGGTAATCACCTTAAAACCGTGTGATAAAAATGTATTGAAGGTTGATTTGATTTAGATAAGTAATTTAATTAGGTTTCTTTTACATATTTTTTCCCAAGGCACACCGTACGTATCCTCCCATCCCCTCCTAGTCTGACACAATTTTTGTTCTGAAATACTTGTCTAGTATGCATTGAAGCATATTCTGACCATTCACCATAGAGTGCATAGAAGTCAGCGGGGCATACGCCGCACACAGTTTTTCCAAGGTTTTTCCCAATGAGAGCAAATGAGGGTAGGTAACTATTAAATTGACAAGTCGACGCCCTTTTTTTCTGGTTATAGTTAACATTTTTAATAGATTATGTCTCCAGTTACTAGGTGCGTCTGTAAGTAATTGTATTTTTAAATATGGATTTATAACAAGTAATAATTTAAACAACAATTGCCGTAACGCATTAATATAACATTTTTAGATAACGCTACAATCATGAAGACAGCAGTGTCTGTACTCCAAGAAATGATGGTGAAGAACGGGCAAATGCCGGAGTATGAGTGCGTATCCCAGGTAAGATCTGAATGTCTCATCATAAGTTCGTAGTTCCATTTTCGAATTTGTTATTTTCGTTGTGATGCAGTGCTCCAACTGCTCCTAACTAGTTAAACTACAAGCCTGTACCTGGGATCGTAATCCAACTATTTCAAAAGTTAAGCTACCTGCCACTCCTTTGCATAGTTCCATGGTTCAATGTTATTGAATGTTTTTTTTTCTAACCATTAAATGCCGGCTTCAGTTTATTGTTTTTTAATCGGATTATTGCACTACCAATGCGCGTAAACATAGGTAGGTACTCCTAATAAGCAAATAGTTTATCTGGTGCATGGGAACGTTAATTAAAGTGCATTCAATAAAATTTAAATAAATAGGTACTGTATTTAATAAAATTAAAATAAATTTATCTAAAGCTTAACCCACAATAGGTAATATCATTTGAAATCAATGACGTATTTTTTTACACCTGTATAAAGTATAGATACCTACCTTCATTGGCAGCACTCTAAAATGGCGACAAAATTGAGGAATAGACGCGGCACTGCATTGCACTACGCAAAAATAATACGTCATTAATACATTCGCAATAATAATAATATTTATATATCATCATAGTTGAACATCAGGCAGAAATGTACAGCCCAGACTTCTCGGATCCGGATGCATGGCTTGAGTCAACAATAGTGCCCGGCATATTAGCAATACAATATTTGGTGAAATGTTTGTCCTAATTCACCTCTGCCTAACCCTCCGGGGATAAAGGGGTGATTATGTGTATGTATGTATTCATATAAATAATAACATAATTCATATAAATTAATAATAATGACGTATTATTTTTTTACTGTTTACGCTTTCATTTAATTTACGCGTTTATTTTTGAAAGCCGCAATGTTTCTGCATGGCGTGTCTGACTATAATAAATAATACGTCATTGCCTGAAACGTAATTTAGCAATACCACCTGTATAAATTGGACCATGGAACAATGAAAAGGTGTGATAGTCGATAGTTGTATAGATTTTATGAATAATAATCCCCCTTTGGCTTCGCCGTAGTCGGGTAAAAAATTAAACTAAGATCATTAAAAATATTTAGTACTTAGTTTATGTAGTTTAGTAGGATAACGCAGTTTCAAATGGAGTTTTGAAATTGTTGCTAAGATTTTAATATAAGTTCAATTAATAAACATTCAAGAACCATCCAACCCACTGAAACAGCAGCTTGTATGACTTAGGAATTTTTTAAAAATATCTATTTCCCCGTAGGTGTAAAATCGCACATGGCATGGTAAGGCCGTCTGCTGTTTGACATGTGCCCGAGGACAGTCATAATTTCGGGAATATTCTTCCCTTTATGCTACGCAAGCCTACCACGACGCACTGGACGCGCATATAAGCAATTCAGTTTTGGGCAGAGAGCCAGAGCGAGAGAGATGGAACTATGCAAGGGTGTATAGCTCAATCTATTTCCCTCTGGCTAGTGGGGCATACAAACTTGACAATTCCCGACATAACTGTTCTGTCGTGCTCTTGGTGAGATGGTGCTTCCGGGTGTCGCTAGTCAGGTCCGCAGCATCAGGCGCTTTTCGAGTACCGCTGCTTGGCGAACGGTGAAATTGTGACTGCGGCTGCACGTTCCAAAAAAGAAGCGAAGCAGGAGGTGGCACGTGTCATGCTGCAGAGGCTCGCTTCCAAGGGATGCTCGGTGCCTCCGCCCTATGGGATCCTTCCCGGTTACAAGTCTACAGACGACGAGGTATGTGGGTGATTTCACTTTAAATAAATAAATATTCTATATAAAAAAAAAAATATATTAGAAAGTGCTTGGTCAGACTTAATTCTGCCATTTGTTGATTGCAATTAGTTTGGTAGAATCAGACATGACTAAAAAACTAAAACCCGACTACTTAAAAATCACGCTCTGAAAAGTATTAAACAAGAAAATATCTAGGATAGCCGTGGTCGTATGCCACTTTTCCTTAGAATAGCATGTATGTATCGTTTTATTATAGTAAGTGGCATACGACCACGGCTATCCTAGATATTTTCTTGTTTAATACTTTTCAGAGCGTGATTTTTAAGTAGTCGGGTTTTAGTTTTAAACTTATTTTTTTATTTATTTTATTTTGGGGCACCCAACAACTATAATTTATGCATATTTGAAATGTGCTAATTGAGCTCTTTAATTTGATACCATACACGGCATATTTATCTCAAATTATTTTTTCAACACAGTACTTTATGGCCGCTAGAGGGCGCCACATTAGATTTAGTGACACGTCATATAGCCTATAACCATCGGACGATCAAGACGATTCTAACGATATGCAGTATGTCCAGTTCTAATAAGTAGTTGAGCAGCTATGAGGGAACAAACGAACATACATACATACATACATAGCCTGTCAAAATCATAACCCTCCTTTGGCTTCGCCGTAGTCGGGTAAAAATAGATGACCATTACCCACATCGGTGGAGTCGCGGGCAGGCCCACTAACACCTTTCGGGGCGAAGCCAGCCTGCTCACCTGCTAGTCGGTACTTTATCTTTATTACATACAATATTCCAATGTACTTCCACTCTAAGTGCAGCAGTATTTTTCTAATAAACGTTTTCCATTAACGTGTATGTACCTCAGGTGATAACCGCTCCCCCTTCCGACACGCGCAGCTATGTGGCACTGCTAAAGGAGCTGTGCCAAGAGTACCGTCTGCCTGCGGTGGAATACGAGCTGGTGGGCGACACGGGCCCGCCGCACTTGCGCCACTTCACGGTGCGCGCCCGCCTTGGACACTACGAGCGCCTCGTGACTTCCACCACTAAGAAGGCCGCTCGCCAACTCGCCGCCGAGAAACTGTACACCTATCTGAGGAAAAGCCTGGCGAGACTCACTCAAGATTTCGATGAGGTAAAAATTGCTATTTTCGGAGTTATTGCTATTTTTAATTTACCCAATATTTCCATCTTTAAATCACAATTCTAATCGATATACAGGGCGTCCCACGGCGATGCCACATGGAGGGAAAGTACCTTAAATCCT
The DNA here is from genome assembly GCA_914767945.1 of Eilema depressum. Lineage (NCBI taxonomy): Eukaryota > Metazoa > Arthropoda > Insecta > Lepidoptera > Erebidae > Eilema > Eilema depressum. Next base: position 25,001,684 of record OU612012.1, read on the forward strand.
TAAGTTAGCTCATTTTACTCAAAGGAGACATCATTTTATTTTTTAAAAGAAACAAAACTGCATTCAAAGATTTTTTTAAATTCGCTTGCAACACCCGGTAATCGAACCGACTAAAATCCGAAAAAGTAACATCCTGTATTTTTATGGCATCAATCGATAGTGTCAATCATAAGGACCAAATCTCTCTAAGAAACATGGTAAATTAAACGAAAGGAAGTCCTTGAAATCTAAAATTATAAATTCAATTTGGCAAAATAAAACACTAACTCAAAGTTCATCCATCCATCTGATACCATATTAACAACTAGCTTCCGCCCGCGGCTTCGCCCGCGTGGTGTGTTGATAAAAAGTAGCCTATATGTTAATCCAGGGTATAACCTATATACATACCAAATTTCAACCAAATCGGTCCAGCCGTTTATGCGTGAAAGAGTAACAAACATCCACACATCCATTCTCACAAACTTTCACATTTATAATATTAGTAGGATAAAATTCCATATTTAAATTACTTTTCTTTTTTTATCGTGCTGAGACCGCTGCTGGTCAGCAGTAGTATTTAGGTATGTCGAACTCAAACCGACTAAAACCGCATGCCGTCTAAATTAACAGGTTATAAGTTGATCCATAGGGCAATTCTCTTGCCATTTTCGTTGCCCAGGGTACACCGCGTGCAGGTTTCTAATCAAGCACCCAAAAATAACTACCTACCCTACCTAAGTACCCTACCTACACATACCTCATGCAGTTACCCAATAAAGTTACATTCTAAACAGGTAACAAAGTTCATTCATTTAGTACTCATTTTACTAAATAAATTTCATCAAAGATATCTCTAGTGTTGATACCTTATAAAAAAGTGTTTTATTTTACCAAATTGTGTTTATAATTTTAGGTTTCAAGGACTTCCCTTCATTTAATTTACCATGTTTCTTAGAGAGATTTGATCCTTATGATTGACACTATCGATTGATGCCATAAAAATACAGGATGTTACTTTTTCGCATTTTAGTCGTTTCGATAACCGGGTGTGGCAAGCAAATTTAAAAAAATCTTTGAATGCAATTTGTTTCTTTAAAAAAATAAAATGATGTCTCCTTTAAGTGAAATGAGCATTGACGTCCTGTATAACGGGTGCGAGCAAAAGTTCAAGTCTTTCTCAAGTCAAGCTTAAGCGATTTAAATGTTCTTACATTTATACAATGTCCTAACATCAACTGTTAGGATGACTAATCATCCCGATATCTGAGGAGTATCCCTTTCCGTATCTCCACAGGTTAGCTTTTGAAGGTCAATTCTCGTAATAAAGATCTGTTCCAGATTCACTCTCGATCTAATCTCAATCTCAAATCTCAAAAACGGTATTCTTTTAGGCATAGAACCATTTTCAAAAAATATAATTGACTTCTTGATCAATTTTGTCATTTGAACACATTAATTATTATTACGAGAATTGGCCCCCTGAGGGTGTTTTATCATCCCTACTAATATTATAAATGCGAAAGTAACTCTGTCTGTCTGTCTGTCTGTCTCACTTTTACGACTAAACCGCTGAACCGATTTTGATGAAATTTGGTATAGAGGTAGGTTAGACCTTGAGAAAGGATATAGGCTATGTTTGGTCGCGATAACCGACATCCACGCGGGCGGAGCCGCGGGCAAAAGCTAGTACTACATAGTTGGAGACGTGTCTTATGCTTGTGTTGCATTGCAGGAAGCGGCGCTGGCCCGTGCGCACGACAAGGCTATGGATCGTTACCAGGACACTGGCGAGGACAACTTGGGCCGTCCCGACCTGGGCCAGAGGATTGCCGACTACCCTGTAGGACTTACTGCGCGACTCGGTATTATTGTAAAAAATGTATTACGTACCAGCAGGTCGTACAATGTAGACTCTGTAGTACAGAGTACTACGAAATTCACCTATATTAGTGTCACAGGGTCTGTAGACACTAATATAGTATGAAGTGAGTTTCGTAATTTTCAGATGGCGATACCTCCTAAGTTATGTTATTCATTGTCTGTAATTTATATACAGGGTGGAAGATTTTAACCTTACCTGGAGGGAAAGTTCTCTAAATACTGGAGATAGCGAATTTCACTCAAAGGAAACATTCCTTTATTTTTGAAAAGAAATAAAACTGCATTCATAATTTTTTGAAAATTCGCTTGCCACACCTGGTAATCGAACCAACTAAAATTCGAAAAAATAACATCCTGTATTTTTATGACATCAATCAATAGTGTAAATCGTAAGGATCAAATCTGTCTAACAAACATGGTTAATTAAATGAAAGGAAATCCCTGAAAACTATTTTTTAAAATTCAATTTAACAAAATAAAGAACTTAACTCAAGGATCCCATCAAATATCATATCAACAATAAAATTCCATATTTAAATTACTTGTTCCTCTTCTTCATGCGAATACCCCCGCTGGCCAGTAGGAGTATTAATGTGGCACTCGAACCGACTAAAACCGCACGCCGCCGTCAGGTTAATTCAAGTTTCAATTAACGTATTATAAGGCGAACCAATAAGGCAATTCTCTCACCATCTCCGTTGCCCAGGGTGCGATGCGGTGTACCACGCAGAGGTTCCCAAGCCCAACCAAGTACCTATACCTCGAGACACGTATCTTGGACCTAAACCGGGAGACCTGAGTACTTCAAGGAGTTACCCAATAAAGTTACAGTCTAAATCGGAATCAAAGTTCAGGCATTTAGTACTTATTTTAATAAATAAATGGCGTCAAAGATAACTTTATTGTTGATAAGGTAAGTGATGGCTCCCTGACCAAAAGTACTGTGTCTGTTAGAATTGAATTTATAAGTTAAGATTTTATGGACTTCCTTTCATTTAATTTACCATGTTTGTTAGAGAGATTTGATCCTCACAATTGACACTATCGATTGATGCTATAAAAATACAGGATGTTATTTTTTCGTATTTTAGTCGGTTCGATTACCGGGTGTGGCAAGCGAATTTTCAAAAATCTATGAATGCAGTTTTGTTTCTTTTTAAAAATAAAGGAATGTTTCTTTTGAGTGAAATTCGCTATCTCCAGTATTTAAAGCACTTGCCCTCCAGGTAAGGTTAAAATCTTCCACCCTGTATTTAGTTTGAATGGTAATTTTGATCTGCATCAATCAATCAATTAGCCTATTGCAATCCACTGCTGGACATAGGCCTCTCCCAATATGCGCCACGTTTGCCGATCCTCCGCCTTCCGCATCCACCGTGCCAGCCACCCTTCGCAGGTCGTCGAGTCTATCTGGCTAGGGGGTGACCCACCATCAGTTAAATGCAAAACGTATCTAACGTAATATTTAATTTGGATAAGGAATAATACTGTATTGTTAAGAATAGCTTCATTAATGATACATTATTTTTGTATCTGTAAAAGATAAAAAGGTTCTTGTGTGGGTGGGTTATCCTTAGGAGATAGACATTGTTATCGTGGACTTTTTTGTAGACATTGAAGATACACATTTCCATAGTAGGTCGTTGTTTTAGTTGATGTTACCTAAAGCCTATACCTTACGTGAAGGACATAAGGTTTTGTTTTACCTATAATATATGCGATGGACATAGCCATAGTGCTTAATACAAGATAACAACATTTTTTTTTTTTTATCTAGCTGTCTTTATCTGTTCCGGCTAATCTCCGGAACGGCTGGATTCTTGCTAATGGGATTATCACTGGCAGATAGCTGGTATTATAATGCGTAACTTAAGTCACATTTATTAGAAAAAAAAGATTCCGCATAAACAAATATCCAGCAGATACGTATCGTCGTTAACAGTGGCGAGGTGTCCCAATAATTCGATTGTTGCCGGCTTGCTCTGCAAATCGAAGCTTTCGTAGAGATATTTTTAATTCCACACAAAATTGCTATGGTTGTTCTACGAGTATAAGGACTAAAATATTTTTCCACCGGCTTCCCTTTTGATAATGTTCACCCTTCTCCACTGGTCGTTAATTAACTTAACTCGAAAGTAAATCAGTAAACAAAATAAACTCAGGGCGTCTCTCTTTCTCTCTATACAGATAGGTCTCCTGGCACAAGATCTGAAGTATCCTTTGCTACTTAAAAGGAGACCTCAAAAACTAATAACTATGTAAACTTTTATGAAGAACAAAGAGATTATAAAGAGATTATTACAGATTCGGAAACGGCGGAGCGTGCTGCGGCTTTGCTGAAAGCGTCGAAGCCTCGCAACGAGCATTCTCCCGAGCGTATCATGCGCGAGGTGGCAGAAGTGATGGATCTAGAGCTGAGCAACCATTCGCTGCAGCGCTACGAGGGCGGGCCGCTGATCTTGCTGGATATTGCGCGTACTTCTCCGCAACTTTGCTTCGCTGGCGATACCGCTACCGCCGCGGCTGCTGCAGCGCTGGGTTATTTTAACATCTCGTTCAGCCTAGCCAAACTGCTCTAAGTGATTTCTGGTCACTTTACCTCCTAAGACGTGAAAGCTCGGTGTCTAATTACTTGGAATACTTACAATTATGTATGTATGGTGTAGGAGTTGGTAGATGGTAAGAAAAAAGAACAATGTGCATAAAATGCCATTGTGGTTAACTACTAATAGGATTGCTTAGTGGGGAGATTTGAACTCCCAAAACACCCGCTACGCCCTTGCGTATTACGGGTATCAGTTAAGAAAAATGTAGGTACCTACAATCATTAAACTTAAGAAACTAAGATAAAGAACAATATAGGTATGATAGAAACTGGAGTGATTGACTTAGCCTGAGGAGAGGTTAGGCCGAAAAAGGTATTAAAAAGTGGTTAATTGATCGCACGACACAGCCTCCGTGGCGTAGCGGCAGTAAACGCGGCCGCTACGCAGGAGGCGGGGGTTCGATCCCCGCTCAGTGCAAATATTTGTGTGAATGAAATATGAGTATTTGCATTGGTCTGGTCGTGCCTCGGAGAGCACGTTAAGCCGTCGGTCCCGGTTGCCATGAGAACATCTATGGCAGTCGTTACGGGTAGTTGGAGCCCTCAAAAATCCAAAAAAACAACGGTCTAACTGCAAAACTTCGATATCGCCTAATGTTAACATTGGGTTGTGGAGGTCAGATGACAATCGCTTCACAGAAAATATCGAGGTCTAGTCAAATCCGTGGTTAAGACTGGTAAAAGCGGACCCCAGACTTCGAGCTGTGAAAGCTTCGGATGCGACTGGGAAATAACGCTAAGAGGAAGAAGAATTGATCGCACGAATACTTGGCTATAATGTATTATATATTTATACTAGCCTTCCGCTGATTGCGATCAAGCAAACGTAAGACTTAATACCTTACAAACAAAAATAACCATATAAAAAACAGACAGAATTTTTATTTTTTGGATGTTCAGGTTCGTTAATATAATATATTATTCAAAGTATTTTTTAAATACCTCCAATGTACAGCACGACCACTTTATACAAATTATACAGGGTGTCCCAAAATTCAAGGATAAGCCGGTAACAGTGGGTGGCCCTACTTATGGCTGCTCTGGAAAAAATAAGAAAAATAAAATATCTCTATTTTTTTTTAATTATTTAAACTTTTTTAAAATCCTTCAAAATACGGTCTAAGGTACTCTCTGAGGAATGGAGGTGTCTCAATGTCTTAAGAATGGTCATCCATCCGAAAACCAACCTGGTTTGTGTTGCTTAACCTCGTTATGTGTTAACCTACTAGGTTACTAATTAGTCACGAGTCGCGTCAATGATTTTTTATTGATGATGAAAGCATTGTGTACAAAATAAATCTGGTGATTTTCAATAAAAGCAATGTATGAAATGTGATTCTTATTTACTTAAAAAAATTTTTTGAGTATTTTATTGAATTATCATACCCAAATCATACCATTTTGAAATCTTGGATAGTTGCGCCAATTTTTAAAAAAGGATGCAATAGTGGTGTCCATACTTTTTTTTTTCACCGAGATAAGATAAAGTGGGTCGAAAGTAGAAATTTATGAAAATTTGACGACAAAAAAATATTTGACTTATTTTTGTAAAATAACTACAAATATTATATAATTTTTCAGGGTGGTAATGGATAGCCATGCTTTTTAGCTTGCTAATACAGAAAAGAGTTCCAAAATATTTGCAAAATTGTGGGCCTGGTAGTTAAAAATATCATTAGGGGTACCGAATTTTGAAGGATTTAAAAAAAGTTTAAATAATAAAAAAAAAATAGAGATATATTTTTTTCTTATTTTTTCCAGAGCAGCCAAAAGTAGAGCCACCCTCTGTTGCCGGCTTATCCTTGAATTTTGGGACACCCTGTATATTAGTATATGTTTTAAAAGTGGGCATGTATAAATAAACTCATGAGCCCTAAAGCCTAAAATCCTGGCGAATATTTTCACAATTTCCGAAACGAAATTTTAAAATAAAACAACCAAGTCTGTACAGCTTTAAGTTCTGCGCTTACTGAAAAGTTTGTAAAAATACTTAGTATACAAAAATAGTTATTAGTACCTATTTGGTATTTCTTTTAATTTATTCAAGTAATTGGATTTCGAGCCTAACCAGTGTAGCCACCCAAGTAATTCTCCCCCCTCCTCACCAAGTAACTATCTGTACCTGTAGTACTTGTACCTTCTAATAATAATAAACTTTTGCTCTTTTAAAAGAAAAATATTTTGATTTTTATTCATTCTCTATCTATACCATTATCTCCCTTCTATTCTATCTATACTAGGCACTAGAGAGAAGACAGACAAGCAGGATATAAAAAAAAATGTGTCACGGTTCCTGGGCGATAGGATGAATTTAACGGGACGGAATGGAATGGAAAGGGGACTTTTTTCCGCACTTAGCCTCCTTTTTGGGCCATTGTGCGTGAATTTAACTGGACTATTATAAATTTATGAACTGGACATTGGTGGAATTGATGCTAAAAGCATAGAGCCATTCATTTAAAAAAAAAAAGATGAATTATAATTTTGGACGGGACACGGTGTCACCTACCTCACATTACACAAATGTGAGGTAGGTAGAGATGCTTAACCTGGTCGGTGAGGGTGAGGTCGGTAAGTCATCGCCGATGCAGACGAGAAAGCTCTGTTGAGTTCAACGCCAAGAACTCAGTATTCACCACATCAAGCTATAGACCGCCGCTCTCAAGCACTTCCTTCCACATCTTCAAACATGATATCAATCTGCCCATGCCTGCGTCCACCAGCGTGATATGGGTTATTGTAAGTAGGTTTATTTATTTGTTCGTAATGAACACTTTGGTACTCCCACCAGCTAGCGGGAGGTGGTTATATTGGCCTCGAACCGAGTGAAATCACTAATCGTCTCGGGTCTCAATTACCGGTGTGTAAGGTAACCCAAGTAACCCAACAAAGCAATTTCCTCTATGGCTTTGAATTGGCTCCATTAGAGGTAGGAACCATGGCGTTCTCATCTTGCTCTGGATAGGGGCACTGCCGCATTGTGTTCCATGTGTTAATAAGAGGGACACGTGAATTACTTCCAAGTAAAATGTAGCATAGCCCGCCTAAGTTGGTTAGCCGTAGGCGGCAGCATCTTCCGCTTCATCAGAGAGGCGCTGCCGTCTTCGTTGCCCATGGTGTGCCGTGTAGTAGTTCCCGACTAAACACATTAGAATATAACAGGTACCGATGTAGGTACAGAAACCAGATTGAATAGATATAGGGAATGTAAATTTTATTGATATTATGGACCATGAATTTTTTGATTCATCAGCAGGGGCGTATTTAAAGATTTGGCGCCCCGGGCCACTTAGGTTTGCCGCCTCATAAGTGACGTTCGCGTTCACCGTTAGCCTGCGCCCAAGGGGTTGACCCAAAATAGGGGCCCGTCAGAAATTGCTAGAGACTTTCAAGCCTGATGCGTGAGATCTCTATCTTATGGTGCGAGGGAAGTGACTACCATCGATCTCCCCACTAACCCAGGCTCCCAACCAGAATCCCTTCAAGGAGACATATTTGCATTCCATTCCATTAAAGCGCCCTACGTAGAAGATGATATATTATAGCAACCAAAAATAACTTGAGTACAGCAATAGCTTGTGAAGAGGATGTTTTATGGCTCAAAGGCAATAGCAAAAGCACGGCTTTGGGACCTGGCAGCACTCTAGGCTCTAAAGGCACTCGGATCCCGTTTTGAAGGGCTCTTTAGCGTATGCCTCAAGTAGAGAGAGATTCCGAAAATTTGAAAGACAGGAAAACTGGTCCTCTTCTGCAACGTTACCGTCCGCCTACCGGACAAGTCATGCAGGTGTTTTAAACGAATTATTCCTCGTGAAGTGCCACATCGAGCGCCTTACAGGAGTGAGGCCGAATTTGGTAGACAATCAATTTGGTTATAGTCGGGAGCACCGTGGATGCCAACACGTGCTTAGGGGCCCTGGTGGAAGAAGCAGTGGCACGGCGAGTTGATGCTGGCAGTGTCTATTGTTGCCTACGTCTTTAACACCTTGCCATAGAGCTGCATCAGGCAGGGCTGCACTCGGTGCCTCTCTATCCTCGCGTCATTGTCGGAGCTTACTTATCGGTGAAAGTCAGTATCTACCCAAGTAGGACATCGTTTAGTAAGTGAGATATGTGAAGCGGTGTTCCGGCTGGCGCGGATCTGGGGCCGCTTCTGTGGCACATCGGATAGGACTGGATGGTGACGGCATGAAATCAGAAGCAACCAAGTAAGCCACTACAGCCGGAGTTACCCAAGTCCTTGGACGTGACTGGATTGGAAGTGGGCATACCTACCTGGTTCTCTTACTTGCGAACCCTTTCTGGCCAATCAAGATTGCGTAAACAAAAAAATTATACGCAATCTTGACGCTAAAAGGCGCCCAGAGATAGACGTTCGGGGCGGCAGGTTGAGAGGGGCGGCGAAACCGCCCTGAGCGTCTTTCTCTGGGCGCCTTAATCTTGACTCTAAAAGGCGCCCAGAGATAGACGCTCGGGGCGACAGGTTGCGAGGGGCGGCGAAACCGCCATGAGCGTCTTTCTCTGGACGCCTTAATCTTGACTCTAAAAGGCGCCAAGAGACAGACGCTCGGGGCGGCAGTTTACGAGGGGCGGTGAAACCGCCCGAGCGTCTTTCTCTGGGCGCCTTATTCTTGACTCTAAAAGGCGCCCAGAGACAGAGGCTCGGGGCGGTTCCACCGCCCCTGGCCATGGCTCCCTTAGCCCTAGGGTAAATACGCCCCTGTTCATCAGGGAACTTTGTAAATCAACTGGGCATAGATCTCTTGCTAAAAAATGATTTATTTAGAGGCCAAACAGATTAATAATATTAGCCGAGCCGAAAGTAAAGTAATAAAAGGAGCCGAGGTGCCCGACATTTATTTTTTAATACCGTCGATATTGTGCCGTACGGTGCGTTGTCTTGCCATTGAACGCATAAAAATAAAAGCGGTCTGTATGACTAAGGCTCCGCGCAAACGTACGGTTTCCGTCCACGGTTTCCTGATCAAAAAGTCAGATTCAAAAAACCGAATGCTCCATTTTCATACAAAATGTTCTACTAGCCGCACACGTCCTTACTTTTTGCAGAACGGAAAAAACCTGACGTTCGGTTCAGAATGGATAAAACCCTTAGAGTATCCATTACTATAGTATAGAGCAAGTCTAACACTATGGTCCATTGTGCCGAGTGTAAGCAGTTTTTTATCTGTGGTATAAAGCGCCTATAGTGATGTTTCATGTACATATTACCAAAATTATCGATAGTTGGTTATGTTGTGAATTTAGTGTGACGCATGCGTGGATGAATGGATAAAATTAAAACCAAGATACAAATATTAGTATCATTTAATGAATTACCAAAACCTCTATGTGTTTTTGGTCAAGTTTTCAGGAGAGACAATAAGCTGTTTTATTAAATAATTGATGAGCGTATCAAAAAACTAAAAATGCAGTATGATGCCAAAAAATATTTTGAATGAACTGAGATATAAGTGAAAATCATAAACGGTACTGTCCATCCACAATAAATTGTTTTTCCCATTTTGATACACATATCAGAATTGTCTTCCTAGTGCCATTTCTTACAAGTGAAAAATGTACACATATCAGATTTGTTATGGAACTCAATAGGATTTATTTAGGCGATAAATACTGACTGGTGGCAAGGTACGTTTGATGTAAATAACATACGATGTAAATAAATACGTACTATAAACTTGATAAGGCATACAAGTAACAAAAAAGAACAATACTGAGTTAAGCTCGCCTTTGTACATCAAAATGTATCAGTTGCTAGTCGGTGCACATGTTAAACAACGGACGAGGCTCTGGTGCCGACTTTGCTCTCGGAGTTGGGAACTAATCGCTGATCGTTCCCAGTATAGCCGATAATATGACAATCAGAAAAGAAGAGCAATTCCCGAGTTCCAAGCACATTATGGTACCAATTAGTTATACAATTTAGTCCCTCTAGTCTCAGTAGTCCGGTTGCTAGTCCGGTTGATTCGCATCCGAGCCCTTCACCTCGGAGTCCGGGATACGCTTTTCCAGTCTAATTGCGACGCGGCTAAGCTTCGATATTTTCCGTAAAGTGCCATCTGACCTCCACAATCCTTTGGTGAATCTTTGGTATCGAAGTACTGCTGCTAGATCAGTTGTCGATCTTTTACTACGTCACGTGACCATAGAAGTTTGTGTGGTGAAATGTGTGTGTTAAGTGTTATATAATACACCTTGCCCTACACCTTCGTGAGCGTTCGAGGACGACTGTATCGGGAACACATATTAGGTACACAGGCAAATATCCCTCAGTCAGCGATGAAGGTAAGTCACAAACTTGTGTCTGAAATCGAGACTACTCTCACTAGAGTATCCGATTGGGGACGACTAACCCTAGGCCAATTCAACTCGGCTAAGACACAAGTATGTGCATTCACCGCTAAGAAAACCCCATTTATTGTAGCGCCGCAATTTTCTAGACACACCGTTTACCATCTCTTCGAGTATAGGGATCCTCGGTGTTGGTATCTTCAGTGACGATCAACGCCGTAGTCACTTGAAAGACTAAGTCAAGCTGGTATCAAAGAAACCAGGAGTGCTCAACAGGACGAGGCAGTACATCACTGCGGGGCAAAGACTTCTTCTTTATAACGCGCCCGTTCGGCCCCACATGGAGTACTGCTGTCACGTTTTTACCTAGACCCTTTCAACTTGGCGCAAAGACGGACGCTGAGGATCGTCGACGATCCCATACTCACAGGTGCGGTGGTAGTCCCTCTCAACCTCAGAACGAACTTGCTGTGGGTGTTTTACCGCCGATGGTTTGTGTTCAGAAGAATTGTTCGACATAATGCCTAGAATTTCGTTACTTTTCATCGCCGCACCGCTCGCCATACGAGTAGACAGTGAATTCATTCTCACACATTACGACCGGAAACGGTGCGCACTGTGCGGTATGAAAGGAACTTCATCCCACGTACGCTCAAGCAGTGGAATGATCTCCCTGTTGTTTTTCCACGCGACTTCAATATGTATGGGGTTCTTCAAGAAGGTCTTTATAAGGTTTCTACAGGGTCAGCAGCACGAGTATGACGCCCCTGGTTCAAAGGCCACTAACACTAACTACTTTCTAAAAGGAGGGCTGTGTGCTAAAAGCCATCCCAGAAATACCAGCAGTATTCCACGAAGGAGCGAATTTGTGTCTTGTACAGAAGATACCGCTGCTCCGACGTGTAAAAACGTCTCACTTTGTTCAGGACTTCAACCTTACGCGAGGCTGTTTTGATGATACTCTATGTTGTGTATGTAACAGTATTCATTCGGATAAATAAAAATCACTGGTGTACTGTATCACAAACTGTATTACCGAATTCGCCATCTTGTTACAACTTATGTATCTATGGTCGTCATAGACACTCTTCCACTAGGGATGTACAATTAAACTAGTGTGGTGCTAACACTCCCCCACGCTATTATATGAAAAGCTGAACTACGTACATGATTGTATAAAAGAATGAAGGGTAAGTGTATAACAAATCTAGGTTGACCAAGTGTTTATATAAAGGAAAGAAATTGAATTGAATTTTGATAGTAAAATATGAAACAAAATATATAGCAGTTAAAGATCTAAACGGTTAGGTATTTTAACACTTCTTCCTGATCTTCGGAGTTGCTGCGTTTGAACTGCAGGTGTAGGTTGACTCTTATGTGCTCTTGACATCTCCTGCTCCTGTGATTGGACGTCGGGCTGGCTGGATGAGCTCGGTGTAGATGGTCTCTCCTCTCTCGTAGTAGGCTGGTCCATGTATGTGGGCAGCTCTTCTCTGGTCCCTGTAGCTGTAGGTTTAGCTTGTGTACCTGAAAAGAACCTTATTATGGGTATAGGGTTTTTGTATGGGATTTCCATCTCTGTTTTCTTTATCTGGTTTATGTGTCTAATATGTTTCTTTCCATCAATCAATATTTCGTAATTAAGTGTTCCTAGTCTTCTTGTAATAATCCCTGCTTTCCATTTTTCTTCTTCATTTATATAAAATCTTGCCACTACTGTATCTCCAACTTGGTATTCTCTGTTTAAAGTATATTCTTCTTTCTTCTTTTTGTCAAAGCTTTCTGTGTATAAATTTCTTTTTAGTGTATCAATCTTGGTTCTGTAATTTCTCTTGAACATCATTTCTCCTGGGCTCAAACCGGTAGTACTATTAGGTGTCTTCCTGTATTGCATGAGTATTGTATTTATTTTGTCCTGTATGTCTCCTGGTTCATGTATAATTTTTCTTAGTTTGTATTTGAAAGTCTGTACATACCTTTCGGCTTGACCGTTTGAGGCTGGGTGGTATGGTGCGGAGTATTTAGTTTGTATACCATATTCTCTTAAAAATTTTATCATTTCTTGTGACTTGAATTGAGATCCATTGTCTGATACTACTGTGACTGGTAAACCAAATGTAGTGAATAATTGCTTTAGTATATTTATTGTAGCTGTAGCTGTAGTAGTTTTAGTAGGTATCACTTCCATCCATTTTGTGTAAGCATCCACTATAATTAAAAAATAATAGTTGTACATAGGTCCCGCATAGTCTATATGTATTCTAGTCCATGGTTCTTTTGGGTATTCCCAAGGGTGTATTGGTGCTTTCACTGGATTTTTCTGAATTAAACTGCAATTTCTACATTCTTTAACTGTCTTCTCAATATCCTTGTCTATTCCATTCCACCATACATAGCTTCTTGCAATAGCCTTCATCTTCACTATTCCTGTATGTGCTGTATGTAATTCTTGTAGTATTTTGTTTTGTAGTTGTTTTGGTATGACTATTCTGATTCCATTAAATATGCATCCATTTTGTAATGTGTACTCATGTAGTGTATTTCTATTGCCTTGTCCTGACTGTATTTTATTGTATAATTCTCGGCATTCTTCATCTTTTTGTGTAGCTTTTCTTATTTCTTCTGTAGTTATAGGTAATTCTTGTATTTGACTTATGTAAAAAGTATCATCATTTGTAAGATCTTCTATATTTTCTGTATTTCCTTTTATTCTTGAAAAATAGTCTGCATTTGCATGTTCATGAGTCCTTCTGACTTTAATTTCGTAATTGAATCCTCCTAGAAAATTGGCGTAGTGTACTAACCTTAATGCTGTAGTAACTGGTAATGGTTTATCTGGGTGTAGAATTCTAGCTAATGGCTGATTGTCTACTATTAATAGAATTTTTCTTCCGTAGCAAAATTGAAAAAATTTCTTTAGTCCCCATATTAGAGCTGCTGCTTCTTTGTCTAATTGACTGTAGTTTAGTTCTGCTTTTGTCAGCGATTTGGATGCGAAAGCAACTGGTCTCTCTGATCCATCTGGCATGATGTTCGATAGAACTGCTCCAAATCCTGTTGGTGATGCATCTGTAGCTAGACTGACTTGTAATTCAGTATTAAATGGAACTAATACCTTGTCACTGCATATTTCCTTCTTTAATTCTTGAAATGCAACTTGACATTGTTTTGTCCAAATGTATTTTGTATCCTTTCTCAAAAGCTTATATAATGGGTGTAATTTAGATGATAAATTTGGTATGTATTGTTGGTAATAATTAATCAAACCTAAAAAATGTCGTAGTGTAGTGACATCAGTAGGTGGAGTTGTATTCGTAATCTCAGCAAGTTTTTCTTTCATTGGGTGTAACCCATTCTGATCAATTGTATGTCCTAAATAAGTAATAGAATCTCTGTAGAATTGACACTTTTTTTTATTCAAGTGTAGTCCACTGTCTCGCAGTCTGTCAAATACTAGTCTTAATCTGTGTAATAATTCTTCATAGGTGCGGCCTTGTAAAGCAATGTCATCATAAAAACAAGCTACTCCTGTAAGACCTTGGAGTGTTTGGTCCATGTATCTCTGCCAAATATTAGGTGCTACTTTCGTACCAAACATTAAGCGTTTAACCTTGTATGTACCTTTACTAGTACTTATAGCTTGCATCATAGCTGTTTCCTCGTCTGTTTCCATATGAAGGTATGCTTGGTTAATATCGAGTGTACAAAAGTATTTACCTCCACTGAGTCGGGCGAACACCTCCTCTATTCGGGGTATCGGGTAGTTGTCATCCAGTAGATTCCTGTTCAGCGTGGCTCTGTAGTCTGCACACAACCTTATTCTTCCATCTGGTTTGATGGCTGGTACTACTGGGGTTCCCCACTTGTAGGTTCCTGTATCTGTTACCTCCATTTCCTTTATGTTTAAATTTTGAAAACTCCAGTCCATTGTTCGTAACCATTCACGTCCTATGATTGCAGAAACTGGTTTTCGTAGAATAAATATTCTGCCTGTACTTGTATTATTTTTGTATGTGTATTGTACTGTACATGTCCCCAAAGGTTTTATCTGCTCTCCTGTATATGTCCTTAATTTGGCTGATGATGCTGAAATTTTTATATTAGGGAAATTGTTTTTGTAGAAGTCATATGAACATACTGACACTGCTGCGCCTGTGTCCACTTCAAATTTGCATGGTTTTTCTTGTATTTGTACTGTAATGTAAAATTTTCCTGTATTATTTGAGCCTGTATCACTCCACATGTTTCTTATTTCGTATATTTCCTCATCAGAGCCTTCATTATGTATCTCCATTTGCTTTATTGCCGTCTTCTTGAAACATACTTCTGTGACATGCCCTTTTGCATTGCATGTAGTGCACTGTAAATTCCTCGCTCTGCATTTATTTGCTTTATGGTTATTTCTCCCACATTTGTAACATCTTATTTGTGTATTTTTATTTGTATTTTCCCCTTTGTTATTATGTATTTTAGGTGTATTTGTATTTCTGCTTTTGTAATGCTTATTATTTATATTTATTTTATTTATATTTGTAGATGGCTGTACCATTTGTTGACTTTCCTTTTTAGATGATTCAATCGCTTGCGCTACCTTTACTACATCTGTGAATTTCTCTATATCAGGTTCTTGTAATAACCTCTCTTTGGTTTCACTGCATCTTAGACCTCTAATGAATTGAACTCTTAAATGGGTGTCTAATGTAGACTTCTTGCAGTGTGTACATGTAAAATTGCAATTTCCTCCTATATTTTTGAGTTCAGCAATATAGTTGGCAATTGACTCACCTTCTTTTTGTAATCGGATGCAAAATTTATGTTGTTCCGCTATCTCACTTGGTTTTGGGCAGACGTGCGTCCGTAGAAGTGCCACTAGTTCTTCGTAAGTCTTATTTTCAGGTTTGTCGGGTGCCGTTAGGTTGCAGATCGTTTGGAAATATTTCGGCCCGATGAAATTGAGAAAGATGCGTGTACATTTTTGCGGATCTGTCCACTCTTTAAGATGTATAAAGTTTTGTATTCGCGCTAAGAAATTATCGAAAGTCTCATTGTGTTCGTCGAATGGTTGTATTGTATTCGGCGTGGATTGATTTTGATGTTGAAGTTGAGGTTCTTTTTGCAAAATCTTCAATACTTTGGTAAGTTCCGTCAACACGGCTTCCATTTTTGATCCTCGTCGCCACTTCTGTTGTGTATGTAACAGTATTCATTCGGATAAATAAAAATCACTGGTGTACTGTATCACAAACTGTATTACCGAATTCGCCATCTTGTTACAACTTATGTATCTATGGTCGTCATAGACACTCTTCCACTAGGGATGTACAATTAAACTAGTGTGGTGCTAACACTCTAAGTGTAGTTTTTGTTGTTCAGTTTGCAGCGAACATCCAAACCGAGGATACTGAGATTTTCCTACTGTAGCAGTGGCGTGCTCTGAAGAGTGGAAGGAAAGAAGATATCTTTGCACTGAACTTCTTGGTCTTCTTGGCACTGAACTCGATCAGGTTCTCAGAGCCCCATTCGGAAATGTGCTTCAGGATCCGGTCGAGCTCAGTGACAAGAAGCTGCCTTTGTTCCACAATATCAGACTGCTCGGCCACAGGATGTCCATGATAACTCAAGTGTAAGGTTAGCATCTGCATAGCATAGCGTCTGCATAGCAATTAATGCTGTCAGTGGACAGCATACGTTTATATGCAGAAGAAAGAATGGATGATAAGACGGACCCCTTCGGCATGCCAGCATTTACCTGCAAGAACTCCGAAGTTCGTCCATCTCTAAAGGCGCAAATACGGCACACCTGCAGGAAGTTAGCCACCCAGTTGTACAGTTTGGGAGGACTGTGCGACTGGGTGGCCAGAGGCTGGTAGACGGGCAGGAAGGCGCCAGATTCTATAGAAAGCTTTGGCGATGTCAAGACTAATTTGCCAGTGACCCCAAAACTGAGAACAGCAATATTATTGTACAAAATTTAGTCACCTGTCTCGTTTTATTTCCTATTATAAGATTATTTACGTTGTTACAAAGGTAGAACACCAATTTTACAACCAACAAACCGAAGAGAAACAAGCTGTCAAATTATCTATGTGCAAACCAATTCTGACATGTGCAATATGAGGGTGAAAAACTTTTGATGTGGACACATAACCAATTTTGCAGGGTCAGAAGTGCACATCCATATTTTGTCAAATCTATTTCTAGAAGGAATTAACACTTGTTTGTTTTTTCAGCCGATGCGCAATTTTTTTTTAAGGCCGTCTAGCGAATAAATTTTTTTTCGAAAAAATGCACATAACGACTTTGGCAGGCGCACTGAAGTATGGATAAGCATATAAAGTTTTGACGCACTTTGGAAGAGGCCAGTGGTTAATTGAAATATAAAGTTTTGCATAAGCATTTACCTACGTGGAGGTAAAGTTCTGGTACTGCATCGTCATTCAGTTTGCAAAGCCCTTTCTTAGTTACTTATTTGAAATCAAGCTTAAAATAGATAGAACAGATGAAACTTCGAATATTCGGCTCCCAATCAGGCCTCTTTATAGCTTTTAGCTTTCACTCATGCATCTATTATTATGCATCTTAGTATTTTTGTAAACCTAACAAAAATAATAGTGCATAATATATAAAAGTAAAATGAGCAGATTTATTTGTTCACGCAGTAAATACTCTATACTACATAAAAGAAAATAAACCTACAATGAAATTCTATTGCAAAAAGAAAATTATCGTAACCGAAACTGCATGTGCTACATCACTATTCATTTAAAAGAAAATATGGCCGGTGACAGCCGTCAGCTGTAACCCGCCCCGCGTTTCTCGCATCCCCCTAGGAGACCCGTATAAATTTTATGAAAACAAATAAATTAGTCATATAATACTACTCACGGGTGATATGAAATGTTATCATTCTTTTTATTTTTCTTCCGGGAATCGTTTTGAGAGCCTGGCAATGCAGAGTTCACCATTATTACCACAAAATGAAATAAACTGTTATTTGCGAAATCACTTTGGCAGATATTGTTTTGCTACTGATTGCAGTTGTCAAAAATTCTAGGCACTGTTCACACCTGTGATAGCAGTTCATACTTGCTAAGACGCGCTCTACAGGTAAGATAGATACTCTAAGATAAAACCTAATGACGTCATACCGAACGCAGCACTCGCATACATTTTGTACTAATCGCCGCACACGTCAGGAAATTTCCATCCGGAATCGCGCTTAAATTGTGTCCAGCGTTGTCAATTCCCAAGAGAGTGGGGACTTTCAAGCCGATTAGGGAATTTGTGGGGATTGTGCTTATGTGGGGCATTTAGACATTCACACTAGACCTAAACTCAGAAGTAATAAGTGGCAATTATTATACATATTGATAAATTATTAAAGCAAAATATCCGACATTAAGGTACTATTTAACTCTTTATTGGCAATATATGTACACGAGCCGCAATAAAAATCGCAAGTGGTGACTATAGCGGGAAACTTCAAGAGAAGTAATGTAGTTATCAATGTCTAATATTGAGGCCTTTCTGTTGGGTTTGTAGGGGAATTCAGATCATCAGTAATTGGCAACACTGATTGTGTCTCGCTTCCGGGGTTGCCAGATTGTATTGTAACTTTTGTTACATTTTGCGTAACTTTTGACTCTCTTACGACCCAGCCCCATAGTGGTAGACGCTCTCAGCTGCATTAAGTCCCAGATGAAATAGCTGGGGCTCGTACTCAATGGCCGGTGGGATTTCAAGGAGCATCTCGGAAGGCCGGCTCCTAAATTGGGCGGATACCCGAGATAAACCGAGAGGATTTGTAAAAAACAAGAAACACTATATAAAAAAAACAAGAATACGTAACTTTTCCCCCGAAAATGCCACTTTTAAGCCAGCTTGTGTTACATTTGACAATTTGGCACTGGCAACACTGCTCGCTTCGAACTAATAATAAAAAAACCTAATGCAAAAAACCGAACGTGTGCGCTCGGCACACGGAATTCCAAATCAGGAAACCGTGGACGGAAACCGTCTCCGGAAACCGTACATGTGCGGCCACCCTAATAAATGTCAAAAGAAGTCGAGTAAACTGACAAGTAGAAATGAAGTCAAATCTGTCAAATCAAATCACTTCCAAAAATTTTAGTGTTAAAACCCGGAGTAGGAATAACACACAGGATAATAATATCAAAAAAATATAGTACAGGATGCCGTAAAATTGTTTGTAACTTACAATCCTGAAACCAACTGACCATATGGCGTAAATTTCAGTTATAAATAAGACTTTACTTACTTTCGTGACAGAAAAAGAAGCTTGGTAAAATTGCAAGTGATGATATTTTTGTACTAATCTGGTAAATATGAGATACAATAAACAAGAATTGGTCGCGTTAGCATCTCAAACATCACAAAATTTTGACCGTGAAGGTGTTCTCGTACTTAAAGAGAAGCAGGATGGGTTCTTCCGAAGATCGGAAGGTGAGTTTTGATTATTCTATTTCATCTCCTACAAGAAAAATACGTTTTTCTTTGTTTATTTAACTAAGTAAGTACTTCTATTAAATGTTTTTAATACTATTACCTACCTATCTAGCGTATTTTTCCTATATTTAGTGAACACCAAAATTTCTGTATTCTATTGCTGATTCTAAGAAGAGAAATATCTAATCATTGGTTCAATCAATAAAAACAGAGATTGAGAATGCTTTTAATGGTCTGAGAGTACAATGGGTTGCAGCAATGTCCAGTCTCATTTTTTTTATTAAGTATATGCAATGGGCACACCCACAACCAGACAGACAATCCACCTAGGATCCAAAGCCTTAAATCATTCCTGTTGCTGTACTCTGGATTACACAAAATATTGACCTTAGCTGTGTCTCAACACTTTTCTACATGGCACAAATCTTCAAAACACTTCAGTGGAAGCTAATCTCTCCTTTTCCCTATCTATACTATTATGTTAGTTAGTTAGTTTGTGAGTTTGTGAAGTTATAATCTCTGGATCCACTGAACTGATTATGAAAATTCATTTATCAATAGAAAGGCACACTATTTGCTAGTGTCATAGGCTGTTATTAACACCCTTTAAGGGAAGGTCAGCAACAGGAATGGGATCAGAAGTCTACACAGACAGAGTTGCAGACAACACCTAGTTTCAAATAAAGTTGATTAGTAAATACAGATTAAAATTTTGCAATAAAGTGTTGCATGGTATTGCAACACTTTATTGCAATTTTTTTTTATGAATGTTATTGTTTCCCTAATGAGTTTTTACAGGGTTGGTAATTGCAATTTACATGTCTAGTATTTAATTGCAAATGTCATTTCCAATAGCAACAGTAACCATCATTCGCGTGAGCAGGGCTGTGACAAATATATTCTGCTTATATTAAAACACACACATTACTAAATATGTTGCATGTAGTTACAACATGTAATTTAAAAAAAAATCAAGTATAGTATTTGGAGTGTAAAATAAAAATATAAAAATCAGTTTATTATTAAAAATTCTAGGTCCCTAATTAATTTATGTATTTCATAATTTCATTTGTAAAAATGTTCAAACACAATGTAAAAAAATATTTTAGACCGTATTTCTATAGACATACTTTCATAATTTTCAGTTATTTCTTTTTGTTGTTGATATTGTTAAGTCCATTTTTTCTTAATTATGTTTTAAGTAATTAATGCTAAAAGTTATTGGTAAATGATTGTTCAGAAATGCATAACAATTGCAGCTATAGATTAACCGTCTCTGTAACATAAAACAGCACCTATTACATCCCTTTTTAGTAACCATTCTTTAAACACACTTGGAGAGCATGTTAACCATAACACTTATGGCAGTCATTACGGCTAATTGGAGCCCTGAAAAGTCTGGCTAAATTGATTGTGTTTGGAAGTATCCGGGCATTGTAGAACGATTGTCTGGGAAGAAGAATACATCCGAAAGACCTTTACAACCTTAATGAATACATTTACCAGGTACCAAAAATACAAATGATTTGAATGAAAATATCTACATCTATAAATTTTAATATGTAGTAGTTCACTTAAGTAACAATGTTTTATCTTTGAGCCTTTGAGGATAGTTTCGAAATTATGAATTATTCATCAGGATTAGGCAATATACGATACAATATAAATAAAGCTGTGAATCACATTAAGAGGGGCCCAACTTAAAATTTGTATTGATTTCGTAAATCTCATGAGATTTTTATTATGATAGGACATGTGGACATGCATGACAGCTATTAAGTCCCAATTAATAAAATTGTTTGAATACCGCGTTTAATCACTTAATAAATAAATAAATAAATATTGTTGGACATTCTTGTAATAAGTATACGGTGCGTGACCTTACGCCTTTTAATGCTTGATAATCTACCTAATTGATTGAAAGATACGAGAGTAACGCGACGTCGCGTCGTATTATCAGCTAAAATCTGCTGGTTGACCCAATCAATCAAATAGCCAATGGTAGTTGACTGGTTGACTCACTGTAGGAGTAATTCAACCTGGTTTGATGTTGTCAAGTGGAATGTAAATCCTTCCACTGGTAGCTGTTTGTTTGCTACCTGGTGGACACGCACAATGGCCCAAAAAGGAGGCTAAGTGCGGAAAAAAGAGTCCCCTTTCCATTCCGCTACCTGGTGGATGCTGCTGGAATTCGGGATACGCTGAAAAATTACGGTATCCGCTGAACACATGCGGCATGATCCACCCATCGAATAGGCTTTATAGGCTTAAAATGATACCCGGCTCGAAGGACCAAAGTAAGTACATAATTACAAAAAATTGGAGGGATTAATGAAGAACCTAGTAATATGTAGGTAAAGTCCGACCAATAAAATAAAAAACCCGTACTGGGGGTGCCAAAAACATCTATGATTATGACAACACCAAGTATAGTGATACACATGTAAAATGCCAAGTATACAATTTTTTTTTCAACACACTTGCTTATGAACAGGCTTTTATTTCCCCGCAATTAAGCACGGAATGACACCTAATATAAAACTGACTTTTTCATTGCTTCTTCTTCCTCCTAGCGTTATTCCCAGTCGCATCTGAAGCTTTCAGCTTGGAGTCTGGGGTCCGCTTTTACCAGTCATAGCTACAGATTTGGCTAGACCTCGATATTTTCCGTGAAGCGATTGCCACCTGACCTCCACGACCCAATGTTAACATTAGGCGATATAGGCCTTATATTATATAAGCTTTGCAGCTAGACCGTTGTTTTTGGACTTCTTAGGGCACCAACTACCCGTAACGACTGCCATAGATGTTCTTATGGCAACCGGGACCGACGGCTTAACGTGCTCTCCGAGGCACGACCAGACCAATGCAAATACCCATATTTAATGCACACAAATATTTGCACTGAGTGGGGATCGAACCCGCGCCTCCTGCGTAGCGGCCGCGTTCACTACCGCTACGCCACGGAGGCTGTCATGTTTTTCATTGCTATTATTCACAAAAGTGAGTTATAGACGACTTCTTTTTTTTAATTTCATTGATTAAGTTGCTTTGTTCTTAAAAAAGTTTCGATACAAAAAAGATCGTGTCCAATATTACAAACGAATTAATATACCTATTGCTTGCTCATTTCATGCAGCTTCGTATTTTAAAAGATAATTTCAACTTGTAGTACGTGTTTAATATACAAAACTTTCACTAAAATGTGTCTTTTTTTTCTCTGTTAAAAAGTTAAGTTTCTCTCTGTTAAGTTTTCTGGTTAAAATAGAAAAATAGACGCGGCGTGTTATACTGGTTACAAGGACTGGGCACAAATCACAACACAGTAGTATCCGTATAATAGTTTACTGCTTGGAATGGTAAATACAAGTTAGACATACAGTTACATTACACTATGTATAGAACAGGGACCACGCGATATTGTTTTTCGGACTGCATAAAATTCTTGTATTTTATGCCTAACAGCACAGAGATCAAAATAATCGAGCATTCTTTTTTGCGTTAGGCTTATTTTTCTTAGGCGTAGAAAATACATTTGACGTTTGACCTTCTCTTCGTATTCTTATTACAGAAGATCGGGATATACCTAAAAATGTGAATAATAATTAGTCACAGTAAAATCAGTAGATTAGGCCAATTTCAGTTGCACGTACTCTATGATGTACCTACCCGTCATGTTGACAACAAGGTCCGTGATGTTATTTAGAGGATCAGAGTCCAATCCTTCCTACTTTTTATCCGACAAATACTTTGTTATATTATAAATTACTTTTCTTAACTGGCTTTTAATAGTTTTCGGCATATTACTATAGTTTTGTAGTTTTGTAGCGCTCTCAAACTCAACAACACGCACAATTGACACCACACTGACAGATGACCATAATGACATTGTATAGATTGTTACCATATGAAGAAATTAGTTCCAATAGTTTACCGCAATATGGCGAGGTATTTTATTTTACTGGTCGGGCTTTATATGTTACGCTCAAAGACCAAAAAAAAAATGCTTACAATTTAAAAATGTTCTAAATATTCAGCCACACAAGTTCAGACAACGCATTGTGGCAATGAACAAATTGTTATGTCAGCCTTTGATATTGCAGTGCATGAAAAAATAATATGTGTAGACTGTTTTTCTGGGCCTTGTTCAAGATGAGCGGTAAGAGCCTTTGCAGGTTTGGTCTGTCTTTTGGCCACTACGTGCCATAATTTCTTGTTCATTTAAATTAAGCAGCGTTCTCTAGTCATTAATATAATGCTTCACGTCGTGAAACTAACCATTGTTCTGAGTAGGTATGTTAAAATCATCTTTGTGTAAGATTGTGTACAATTCTAAGATGTCAACGAACAGGCTGTTACGTGTTTGTCAATGAGTTCAATGACCTTATGGTTAAGGAATCACCACCGCGGTGGTAACAGCTTAGATTATATTGTTATGAAAACCTATTGGATATTGAAGATTAAATGACTGTAGAAAAAAAATGTGATAATAAATCTTAAACAGAGAACTACTCGAGCGCGTAAGCTATTGGATAAGTACAAATAGTTTGTCTGAACTGGAATGATGCCTCCCCACCCCACCTTAATTTGGTAAATCCAATTTTGGCAAGTGACCTGTGTTTTTACGACCTGGTGTTTACCTGTTGGTCTGCATGGTGTACGTACGAAAGTATGATCAATTAATGAAATGTGCATGGACGTACCTAGGGGCGTTGGGGGGGAGGGGGGGTGTCAGGTTTGAGAAAGTGGGAAGCTTGACCCACCCTGCCCGATGTCCCCCCCGGATCCGATTTGACTTTTACCCCTTCTCTTAAAGAAAGCTGGGTATGCCCATGGAAATGTGTCAGATAAAATAACTACAATCGGCAAGTTTAGCTTAAGCAACTAGGGTTATATTAGTGGAGGTCGTTTATGGCACACGTAGATAACAATAAATATAATAATACGTTCACTACATACGTCAGTACGGTAGGTAACTGAGGAGTATAATGGGTGTAATGACGTTAGTCTATTGTCTAGAATGAGATACAACAATAAGACAGCGCGATAATACGACAAAGGGCCTGCGCTAATTGGAAAACACGACACGGCGACATCACGGCGAACGATTTTTTGTGACGAATAGAAATAGACCTTAATGTTGCCTTAATGCCTTATATATACATAAAGTCACATCTCTTTCTCATTGGGGTAGGCAGAGACATTTTTTTTTCTACTTACTATGTTCCTGGTATACGGCTTCCGTTTCTTCATCATAGCGTTAATTCCCAGTCTCATCCGAAACTTTTCAGCTCGGAGACTGGGGTCCGCTTACTAGTCTTAACTACGGATTTTTGGCTAGACCTCGATATTTTCTGTGAAGCGATTGCCATCTGACCTCCACAACACAACCCAATGGTAACATTACGCGATATCGAAGCTTTGCAGCTAGACTGTTGTTTTTGGACTTACTACCCGTAACGACTGCCATAGATGTTCTTATGGCAACCGGGACCGACGGCTTACCGTGCTCTCCGAGGCACGACCAGACCAATGCAAATACCCATATTTTATGCACACAAATATTTGCACTGAGCGGGGATCAAACCTGCGCCTCCTGCGTAGCGGCCGCGTTCACTACCGCTACGCCACGGAAGCTGTTTGTTTCTACCTTCATAATTGTTTTCATACATTCACGCCGGTACTCTTGACCTGACCTTTCTTTAAAAGGTTGCATAAATCTCTTTTGTCTTCAATCTTCTTTCATCCATCTTCTCTACGCATCACTACCATACCAAAATCCCTTTCTCTGTCTTGGTCACTACGTCTTCAAACTAAATGGTACCTAATTAGTATTACTTACCTACTAAAATTGTTTTCCTTTCATTTCCATAATGAGCATTGAAGTCTCGTTTTTATTTTCATTTAGTTTAGGTATATTCTCACTAGCTGTTGCCCGCGGCTCCGCCCGCGTGGAATTCTGATCCCGTTCATCGCTGATATATAGCCTATATGTTAATCCAGGGTATAACCTATATACATACCAAATTTCAACCAAATCGGTCCAGCCGTTTATGCGTGAAAGAGTAACAAACATCCACACATCCACACATCCATTCTCACAAACTTTCACATTTATAATATTAGTAGGATTCGTCACTCATAAAAATCTTCATCATAACGTGCGTCCAGTCAGTGGAGGCCATAAGGAGACGATAATGTAACCTAATATTTATTTTTTGTTAACACGTCGTTGTCGTTCTTGTACCACAGAAAGTAATTTTTCACGAGTACAATATACTGAATATACAATATAATTTTGATATTCGCTTGCTGAAGCAATTCCTTAACAGCTTCTCTCAGCTATTGTCGCGATACAGTAGTTAGCATGTTGAAGGGAATATACAAGTACACATCAAGACCAAAGGCCATACATTTTCTAATTTTTTTATACCCTTTGCTCACCAGCAGAACTAGAATCAGTCGTGTTCTCGCGCGGTATTCCATATTACCTATGGTTATTTCCCTTCTAGGTACACCAAGAAATCTGTTTGAAATATCTAAAGAAATATCCACCTAGCATATAGCAAACTGGTCTAACCGTAGAATATCGTCATCTCGTGTTAGAAATTATATTTAACGAACTTTAACCAGTTTAGTATACTATGTCTAAAACGATATAAAAGGATCTAACCACTATTATTTTTTTAAATACGCTAAACATAATGTAAATGTCTTAGCAACATACATTAATAATGTGGTAGTTGCTCAACAGCTATATTTAAAGGAAACTTAGATACGGAACACACCAACTGCGGGTTTTATCTCGCAGTTCGTTTGGAAAAGGTTATCGTATCTATTTGAACCCTAATGACCCAAATAATACAAAGAAAACGTAAACAGCGCACAGAGAACGACGACTAGAAACTGTAGTTACTTATTTGTGAAGTGACGAGCTATAAACACTTTATATAATATCTGTGACTCTCCTTGTTATGTGCGGAAAGTACCTTACTGAGGAAATAAAGTTTATTTGTGTAGATTAGCTGTCCCAACCGATAACAGTTACAGTTATTAGTTAAGTAGCAGGTACCTGTTTTCTTTTACTGATCACTTTTTCATTATCTATAACAAAACAGAAAAAAAATTTGGGACATCCACCATTTGTATCGTGTTATGAAGTTCATATAAAAATTTAAGAAGACGTTTCCTAACTCCCTATTTTTAAAAAAAATCAGGAAACATTTCCTATTTTTCTTTTCAATAAAACTAATTCAGTACCTTTTGGTTTTTGTAGTCGGTTTATTTTTATGTTTAATCATTTTAATAGTTGGTTGCTTTCGTTATTAGTAGGTGGTTCTTTATTTTGTATATTATCAGCTGCGCGTGCGCAACCACATGTCGGAACCACGCTCAAGGCAGTGAACTTATAGTTTCAGTGTCATTTAGTGACATATCCTCATTCTGCCAATCCGATAAGGCAGTACACACGTTACATATTTTCAAATATTTACTCTTAACTACGCTAGTACTACATATTATCTGTACCCATAGCACGAAAAACTATCGTTATCGTAACGTAAACGCATCGAGAGGACGGAGTATTGCGATTGGCAGGCTTCGCACACACACAGGTTCACAGTAGGCAAGCGGCCAATCGTAATGCGCCGTTGTCTCGATACGTTTACGTTACGATTACGATGGTTTTTCGTGATCGGGGCACTGTTCTGTGTCTTAACTAAGATCTGTTTGTTGCAGGTTGTTCTGTAAGATGGTTCAGACTTCGAGGTAACCTTTTATTTTATCTGAAAGGACCAGAGCCATGGTACGAGCCCATGGGAGTTATAGTGTTAGGCCACCATCAGATCAAAGTACAATCGCAAGATGACAATGGACACTGGCCTTTTCAGATTGGTGAGTTTGCGACTTTCTTTGCGATTATAAACTACCCATAAAAATATGTCGCGTTGGTCAACACTGTTAACCAGTAGAACAAAACATTCCCAGTAGTTAACAGTGTTGACCACGGGGTGTTGACCAACGGGAATGACCTATTCTAAAATGTCTTGAATAGGGGTACATGGAGTACCTACCTAAGTATGAGAAAAGCCGTCTACAATGCACAACATATTTTATGCTCACGCCATTCTCCATCCGCGGTACGCAGAGAGAACAGCCCGCTATCGCCTTCTACTGCTACCTACTTCACGATTGCATACCTTCTGCCGCTATTGTTTTTAAACATATCATGAGAGCTCACCGGTTTCGAGTGCTTCTGACCTTTTCAATACAAGATCAATTAGATAAGTCGATTGTTTAATTCTGCCGTCATGCTCTTTGATCGAATTTATTACATTCATTCAATCAATCAATTGACCTATTACCACTGCTGTTGGACACTATTAGATAACTATGATGATGGTATCAATAGTCATTTGTACAACAAAAAGCCGGTGAAGTGCGTGTCGAGTCGAACTCGCGCACCGAGGATTCCATACCAAAAGTGGTTCAGGGACGAACTTATGGTACATAAACTGCAATAAATTTTGATTTTGTTGACTTAGAAGTCTGACTTTTTCGCATGAATTTCAATTTGATGCTTCCACACATTCCTGAGAAAAAGGTCTTGAAAGACCGACAAACAACGAAGTGATCCTACGAGTATAAGGTTTCCCTTTCCATTTTTTCCTTTTGACGTACGGAACCCTAAAAAGACTTAATTTAAATGAGAGAGTGGTACTATCCATCCCATTCGTACTGGGGAAAGTAATAATAACCTACATATTCCAGGCATTTATGCTTACACTCGCGCTTCAACAAACAGTAATTTATCCTTCTTACCTATTTATTTAAACAATCAGCAGTGAGTGAATTGCACACCGACAAATGAGAAACAATATACATACATAGTGTTGTCGGATCTGGAATGAACTTTAAATTGAATTGATCTCTCATGTATGAAATGAAACTATTCAAAATGATTCAAATACAGAAACAGAACTCGCATTTGAATAAATAAGCAACGTGATGCGGTATAGAATAGGTTAAACCGCCCAAATGCCGAGGCATGTAGTGATATGACGTCGTATGAGACCTTGTATGAAAAATAACATTATTTATTCTAATAACGTCACATGTTCATTTAGTTGTGTTGTTTACCCGCACAATTTAGAAGGCAATACTTATATTTCATAAAAATAACACTTTAAATAGGATAGCTACATACAGGGTTACTGGCTAACTCCAACGTATTCCTGGTAGGCCCCAAAATAGTACTTTGACCCCCATAAGTATGGCTAAACTGTTTCCGTCAATCGGTCGGTCATACATCCGATGGTCAAATCCAACGATCCGGGGGTTAATATTGTAGCATTTTGGGTCCTCAGCACCTGCCATCTATATTGTGTGTAATGACCTTAAAATTATTATGCCAGATTTCGTGACTTCGTAACGTACCGGTCTCAATCTGCAGATGTTACGTGTGAATGTTTATTATATCTATCTTGTTGTAAACAGTGTGGGAGAACGGCGTTTGTTACAAAATGGCGACGTTTCACGAATCTGAAAGAACATTGTGGTTGAAGGCGATAGAACTCGCGCCGTACGACAACATTCAAGCACAGGCTGATGCACTGAGGGAAAGACTGAACAAAATCAGGCCCAATATAGATATAACTAATTATAGGCTACAGAAAGGAATTGTTACTGGTAAGTGATCAACTGATTACGTACTGGTAGGTTTTGTCTGTGTGTAGGTACTCCCATGTAGGAAGTTAAGAAAAGTACTATTTATTTAAAAAAAATTACGTCGTATTGTACGCGGGCTTAAGGCCCCGACTCAGATCAGCATCGAAAAATCGGTATTTTCGAAACCGTTTTTCTTATTAACTATGAAACCTACAGATCTGGAATTCACATAACTGGATACTACAGGATATACAGAGTAACTTCTTCTTTTCATAAATTAAATAAAAAACGAGAAAATAGTAGAAAAGAGGCTCTGAACATCACTCTACTCTTATGAAACCAAATATTTTCTACAATATGTATTCAAATAATCTAAAATTTCACATATATGTTAAATAAGTGTATTAGCATGACGTGATCTTCTAAGTTTGTAATCGTCGCCTATAAAGTTATCTATTAAAATTGGTTTTACTGATTTTTACGGTTCAAATATGAGCCAATGACCTTGAGCATTTGTATGGTCAAAGTCATTCGAGTTTGTAATCACCTTAAGTTTATGAGTATGTGTATTATAATACTTATTGCACCACGCACAATGGCCCAAGAAAGAGGCTAAGTGCGGATAAAAGAGTCACCTTTCCAATACTTATTGCACCTGGTTAGCATCTATTTGGGAAAGATTGTCTAAGGCGTTAGCGATGACCGTAAAGTTTCCACTACTTTATAACAATAAACGTTTATTTGCAAATAAACATTTGCCTTTAGATTACTGTAATAGAAAAAACTTAACTATGACTAGCAACCTAGGTCTAGCCTGTCTCGTGGATATTATTCATACCTAGCATGTTTGTAGTAGTAATCGATCCCATAAGTATGCTAATTATAAAATATATTGTTTTAGTTTGCAATTGGCAAAGGACTAAAGAGACATTTTTTTTGGCTCCAAATATCGTGCTTATTCATTGTTTGTACCTACGTGTGTATCAATCCTTATTTGTATACCTACCTACTTCTGTTGCTTTCTTCATATGGGGCACTTTACTACAGTAGATTTTCCCTGAGGCGACGGAGAAAGAATACAAGTATCACCACCCCATCTCCTCGGAAAGGTGTTGTAAGAGGCGAATAATGGAGAAATATGCAGGCGATATAACTGCGAGAGAAGAAAAACTCGAAATAAAACCCTGTACCAAGTACCAACCCGTCTTTCTGGGTAGCGTAGAAACAGTAGTCCAAAGCCTCCCGACATTGGGAGAGGCCTATGTCCAGCAATGGACTGCGATAGGCTAATTGATTGACTACCTACAGTAGATTAAGAATTTATGGTTTATCCTAAGATCTAAGTACCTAAGTATTAAGGCTGAATTGCCTTCCAAGCTAATTATACGTTTTTTTTCAGATATGAATGAAGTGCCGTTATGCGAGTTGGCTCTGTCGTGCGACAATTTGTTGTGTGATGCTCACGGCAGGCCACCCTCACCGCTTATAGTAATATACGTCAGATACGATAAAGGGCTCTGTGTCAGATATGGAGCTACGGAGATCGTTGATGTAAGTATTAAGGACACATTAAAAAAAAAAAGTACTTCTTTATTTACGACTAGCTGTTGCCCGCGGCTCCGCCCGCGTGGAATTCGGATTCCGTTTCAACTTTATGTACGTGCTAAAGTTCCCTTGGATACCGCCCCCGTCGGCCATCAGGGTGATTATGTCGGACTCGGACCCACTAAAAACACATGCCGTCGCGGATTTTCAGTGGGGTGTAAGATTGCCTAGGGCATATTACGCGCTCCCCCTGGGCCATCTACAATTTTAAGGGGGCCACCTTAGGAGTGGGATGCATGGTGTCACCATCGAATCCCGTACCCGGTGCATCTTCTGTTCAGCTGACCCTCCCCGTTTTCGCTCGTGACATACTGCGAACGCCTGTTGCACCCTTTTAGCCCATACCCGTAATTAAATAGTTTTCAAATAATGTATGGGAATCTAACGGATTTATTGACATTTATAATAAAATTTCGTAACATCTTTTGAATAGAACGTCCGATTTCAATAATTCAAAAAGTAATCAACAGGTATTGAAACAATCTTGAATACTAAACAATTTATTTATAATATAAGAATCAATACAAAGGTATAGATTTCGGTCTGACTTTGATCGGTATTTCTGCTTGAATTTATTTCGCCTTAATATTTTTTAATATTGCGATAACTCTTAAACTATTCATTGTAATTATATAGTGTAAATGGCAATTTTGATCTACATTAAATTTACAACGTATCTAACGTATTCAATTGGATAAGGAATAACACCGTATTGTTAAAAATAGCTTCGAAAATGACACATATTTTTGTTGTAATTTGTAAAAGATAAAAATGGTTACTGTGGGCTACCCTTATTAGAATAGTAGATTGTATAACAAGGGAGCAAAATAGTATTTTTACGGCGAGGGCGCACTTTGAACCACGAGTCTAGCGAAGGTCTCTAGAATAGAACCCCGAGCTTTAGCGAGGGGTTCTAACGTAGAAATCTGAGCACAGCGAGGGGTTCAAAGTATATCGCCCGAGGGAAAAATAATTTGCTCCTCGAGTTATATACTCTACTTTTCATCCCCTTTCTATGAGAAAAATACATCGGTACTGATTACTTACATAGAATCATTCTCAAATGATTTATTTTACTTTATTTTTGTCATAATTCTTGACATAATTGTAATTTTTTGACGTTCATGTGCTCTTTTGTGCCTAAACTGAATAAACGAAATTGATTCTTTGATTCCAATACAAGAACAGAGACGGAATTCGCGCGCTGGTTTTTTTTTTACATAGCACGGGTCACCATACCGCCGTGCAGCCAACACGAACCAGCCAGTAATAAAAAAAAAAATTGGTTCTATTTCTATGAATAATATGATGTTCCAAATTCAAATCACTTTTCCGCCCGCTAAAAAGCTCTGAACAGAAAAGTGCTACTTTGCTCCCACTTATAGAGGAACAAAGTGACACTTTTCGAATAGAAGGGATGAAAAGACACCTATGCTATCGCGGACTTTTATGTAGACCTTTTTAAGTTATACATTTCCACAGTACATTGTTTTGTTATTATATATTCAATAGTTTTCGCAGCGCACGCGATATAAAGAATTTTTTAGGTCATTTTTTTACACCTTGGGTTACATTATTGAAGTTTTAGTAAGGATCCCTAATTTTTTGAAAATGTAATATAGCCTATGTTAGTCAGTGATAATGCAGATTTCTAATGGTAATAGTTATTTGTTATACAAGAGTGCAAAGTTGCTTTTTAACCGCGTGCTCATTTTTGATGACCGAGCAAGCGAAAGATTCTAAATTTGAATCACGAGCGTAGCGAGTGATTCACAAATTAGAATCTTGAGCGTTAGCGAGGGAATCAAAAGAGCACAAGGTGAAAAATCTTTGCACTCGAGTGCAACACGTAACTTTTCATCCCACCTCAGCGAGGAAATAATGAAATGCTTCTCCTTCCTAGCGTTAATTCCCAGTCAGCATCCGAAGCTTTCACCTCGGAGTCCGGGGTCCGCTTTACCAGTCTTAACTGCGGATTTGGCTGGACCTCGATATTTGCCGTGAAGCGACTGCCATCTGACCTCCACAACCCAATGATGACATTAGGCGATATCGAAGCATTGCAGCCAGACCGTTGTTGTTGAACTTTTTAGGGCTCCAACTACCCGTAACGACTGCCATAGATGTTCGTATGGCATCCGTGACCGACGGCTTAACGTGCTCTCCAAGGCACGACCAGACCAATGCAAATACCCATTTTCATGCATAAAAAATATTTGCACTGAGCGGGGATCGAACCCGTGCCTCCTGCGTAGCGGCCGCGTTCAATACCACTACGCCATGGAGGCTGTATAATATGTGTATTAATACTAGTAATAAAATACAACAAAATAAAAATTCAACAACAATGTCAACAATATGACGTGAAAAGAATTGATGCGCGCAAAGCAAATTAAAAAAAAAGTACACCAAGGAGGTTACGAGTCTGAGTTTTTCATGAATTAAAAAAAAGTTGTATGATAAATTCGGCACCATAGAGGTAGAAGTAAATAGGTTTAATGATGTTTTGAGTCCACAAACCTAGTACACACGATGTTCTAAATTCAAATTTACTTTACCTCTCTAGAGGATAAAAACGACTTTTACGCTCAGTTATCGAAGAGCAAAAATAGTCTTTCCGAGATGGTGGGATGAAATAGTTATTTGTTATACAAGAGTGCAAAGTTGCTTTTTAACCGCGTGCTCAGTTTTGATGACCGAGCAAGCGAAAGATTCTAAATTTGAATCACGAGCATAGCGAGTGATTCATAAATTAGAATCTTGAGCGTTAGCGAGGGAATCAAAAGAGCACAAGGTGTAAAATCTTTGCACTCGAGTGCAACACGTAACTTTTCATCCCACCTCAGCGAGGAAATAATGAAATGCTTCTTCTTCCTAGCGTTAATTCCCAGTCGCATCCGAAGCTCTCACCTCGGAGTTCGGGGTCCGCTTTACCAGTCTTAACTGCGGATTTGGCTGGACCTCGATATTTTTCGTAAAGCGACTGCCATGTGACCTCCACAACCCAATGGTGACATTAGGCGATATCGAAGCATTGCAGCTAGACCGTTGTTGTTGAACTTTTTATGCATACAAATATTTGCACTGAGCGGGGATCGGACCCGCGCCTCCTGCGTTGCGGCCACGTTCACTACCACTACGCCACGGAGGCTGTATAATAATTATGTGTAATAATCATCATCATCATCATCATCATCATTTCAGCCATTCATTGTGTAATAATACTAATAATAAAATATCAACAAATAAAATTCAACAACAATGTTCAACCATAGGACGTGAAAAAAAAAATTATGCGCGCAAAGCAAATTTAAAAAAAAAAGTAGGTACACCAAGGAGGTTCCGAGTTGAGTTTTTCATATATTAAAAAAAAGTTGTATGATAAATGGGCACCATAGAGGTAGAAGTAAATAGGTTTAATGATGTTTTGAGTTCACAAACCTAGTACACACGATGTTCTAAATTCAAATTTACTTTCCACTCTAGAGGATAAAAGCGACTTTTACACTCAGATATCGAAGAAAAAAAGTACTCTTTCCGAGATGGTGGGATGAAAAAGAATTTTTCAAATCGGTTCAGTAGTTCTTGAGTTTACTCGAATACAAAAATACTATTGGTAAAGATGTATGGAAATCTGCCCGATTTATTGACATATATGCTCACTGCTCCGCTCCCTTTTGTAGTAGCGTGATGTTATATAGCCTATGTTACTCCTAGATATTGTAGCTTTCTATAGGTGAAAGAATTATTGAAATCGGTCCAGTAGTTTCGGAGCCTATTCGTATAAACAAAAAAACAAAAAAAAAACAAAAAAACAAAAAAACAAAAAAATAAAAAAACAAATCTTTCCTCTTTATAATATTAGTGTAGACAAAACGGTTATGTATGACGTCAACAAAAGGAAGATAGGCGTCACGTGTAGCTGTCACGTACACTGGCCGCTCTTGGGTTGCCGCGATCACGATTACTATGGGTTGATTAGCTTAAAAAATATTTCTACTATTGTATTCGATTTGTTTGCTGCTCACTTTACTGGGTACATTCTTCTTAAATGAATTGGTTGGTAAACGAATAATTTTTGTCTTTGTTTCTTTACTACAATGATATACCTATGCATGGCCCGCTAGGTGTTTAGGGGGTTTCGTAACTTATAAATACTTGGAACACTAGAAGTTTCAGTTGCACGTTATATCTACAGAAGTAGAAGGAAAGGAACGGAAGTTAGAATTATTTATTCGGCACCTTACGAGATACACGGATGCCTAGCGCTGATATTGCTCGGGATATATTATATAATGGACCTAAAATGTACTCTATACGTGCAGTACACCATTCTTGGGTGTCCTTTAAGGATAGCACGGGGTCAAATTGACCAAGCAGAAATTATTAACTGGAATGAAATTTTTTAGATGATTAGCAACGTTATTACAAAGCAATCCGCGCACGCGAAGGCCTCGTTTGTCTCGCGATTTAGGTCTAAGATACTTGTACCGAGGTATATGAAGGGTAGGGATAAGGATGGGTTAAGGACTTTGGCACTCTTGCAAAACTTCACAAGCTTATTACTAATTAAGATAAATATATATATATACTCGTATCTTTTGCACTGACGGCACAGAATCTCTCTGTTCTTACAGTGTCGGCAGCACGAGTGTTGAGGTCCAACCCCACCAAACGGACGGCATCGGAACGGATTTTTCAATCTTTAAACAAAATAAATCTTATATCACAGCATTTAAAGTTTATATTACCAAGTCACGCATGACAGCTTGACGTGCGTCATGCCGCCGCACGTCGCTGTCAAGCTGTTGTGCGTGATTGGTAATATAAACTTCAAACACTGTGATAATAAGATTTAATTTTGTTTAAAGATTGTAAAATCCGGGCCGATGCCGTCCGTTTGGTGGGGTTGGACCTTTACTCCCCTGATGTTGCACTCGTCCATAGGCCACGGTAACCTCTTACCATCAGGAGGGCCGTGTGCTTGTCTGTGCGAAGTAGTATAAAAAAAATAAATGAGAGAGGAGAGTACATACCCATTATCAACAATCTTATATTAAAAAGAAGGTACATATACGGCATGGCGCTTATAAATTGTTACTTAAAATAATTATGGTAATATATGCACGAGTGCAAAACAGCGCGTGCACAATCAGTTAGTACGAACGAGAATAATATCGTATAACTTCTGTCATGAAACGCAGTACGCTTTGCCATCATGATAATATTGAGATCTTCGTACGCGTGGAGTGAGTTTAGACTATCATACAAAGTACCATCCCCTGTGTTAACCCCAAAAGGGGGTTGATTTCTAAGGATACATTATTAGTACAACTCCACACCATCTCTTAGTTCAAAAACAGGATTTTGTACAAACTTAACTCCTAGCGGATGTCTACACCCTGAAAGGAACCTACCTTTTTTTTTATCGTGCGAAAATATCCCCACGGATACATCCCCCGCCGAAGCCGGAGAAGGAGGTTATATCGGACTTGAACCGACTAAAACGCACGCCGTCTGTGGGCCGTCGGTTGCCGGAGGTGAGGTTGTCGTAGCCATATCCTTCGCACCACGGGCGGCCCAGGGCCACATCTCTCGATCCGGCCCTCATCCGGTGTGGGGACCACGGAGTCCCCAACTCGCCCCCGGGTGAAAGGAACCTACCTGCTAAATTTCAAGTTTGTAGGTGTTATAGTTTCTGAGTTTTCGTGATTAATCAGCGAGTGATATTTCGCTTTTAAATGCATAAACATATAGATTAATAGTATGATGTAATATATTATCTGAATACTTGTCACAATATTGAATTTTTCATTTCCACAGACATGCAGTAATCCTAGTTTTTCCAAAACGATTCTATTTCGTGCGAGTGATGGTCTTACGGGGTCAGCGCTTGTACGTATTGTGGTATACGATGTCAAGGAGCTGGTCTCAGAGACATCAGTGCCGATGGGATATACTTCAATGCTGCTTAGCACTATACAGGTAACTATTGCTGTAGCTGGGTCTGCCCCTACACGTTGGCGGTTAGAAAGAAATGACGCAGGAAGCCGTGACCTTATATTAACTGCTAGGACGCCTTCGCACGGCGACATTTCCAAAAATCATCCCTCGGTTTGGATGTCTGTACATCAAATGCTTTATCTGCTTAGACCGCGTCCATAAAATTACTCGTACATTGTTTTAAGTTGGTAGATAATCTATACGGCAATTAATGAGTGTTCAGTGTTTGGTGTGTTAAGTTGGCATGAGTCAGATGGTGTTGAAGTTGACTAATAACGTCCATTTTCATATTCATAGAGAAGATACTAGCGAGTTTTTGCGTAGGGATCTTTATCATACGCTTAAAATCATTTGTACATTCACCTTTGACACTATTTTTTTCTACCTCTTTCGTGAATTCTTATTTTGTATCAAGAATCATAATAGATTAATGTATATCTCCAGGAAGCCCAAAGATTGCGCGTTGCAATCATTTCCCGGGACCAGAAAACCGTGGGCTTCGTCACAGTCAACGGTTGGAGTCTAGAACCTTCTTACATCGGAACAAGCCCGAGCCATACAAACGACAGAAACAGTATAGATATTCCACAAAAAGTCATGTGCCATCGACGATCGCAGTCATTACCCCCAAGATTGGGGTTGAAACTGAAATTTCCGTCATATGGAAGCCTCTTGAAACAGAATTTTGTAAACAGTCACCAAGTAACTTACCGGTTCCATTCAGGATTGGGTGGCGATATCACTGTTCATGAAATAATGGCTGAACCGAAGCTTTGTTTTTCAATGCCGATACAACTGCTGTAAGTATGATTTGCATGTATTTAGCTGTAGTTTGAGTGTCATGCAATCATCGTACTTTACGGCTGAATAGGCTCCAGGAATTTCTATTACAAAACACTCAGATTATCTGATTTCTATTACGTCGCAGAACGATAATAAAAACATTACTACATGTTACATGATATATCTCACTTGCTTTTACAAGTATGGAAAGTATTTGAGGACCATTTTACATCGGAAGCTCTTGAGTTTGTCATAATGTCCTCGAAGATTGCTGGTTCATAAACATTCTTTAACACTATGGAAAAATCTAGACTCTCAAGCATGTAACAATTCTTAAGAAGGTTTATTAATATAAACCGTAGGTAGGACATTGTCCTAATGGGCTGAACTATGGTCTACCAATCTATAGCCAGCAGTAGTTACAAAAATTGTAATTTATTAAAATACTAGCTGCGCGTTCTTGCTTGTGTTTGGTGCAATAATTATACTGTAATTACATTACATTTCGACGATGCATTTCTATTATGTACTAGCCTTCCGCCCGCATGCATCTCGGTTAACGCGACCTTTACTCATATCTCCGGTTCCACTCAACCGATTGCGATCAAACAAACGTAAGATTTTAAGTCTGATCAAGCCCTTTCTAACTAAAAAACAGCATCAAAATTCGTTCAGTAGTTTTTGCGTCCATCGCGAACAAAAAGACAGGAATTAAAAAAAAAATCATGTTCAGTATCGTTAACATAACATAACCCAAGTATTTTTTTTTAAATATCTCCAATGTACAGACACGACCACTTCACAACTATATAATAGTATAGAACTATAGACATAGATTGTCTATTCATTAATTTCTGTCTTGATCAATTTCAGCGATATTTATATCCTGAGAGAGAAGGAACTTTTAGAAGAGTTACTATCGGTGGGGGAGATCTGTGGACAGTGGCACTCTCGACAGTTGGAGCTGGTGAAGACACACGCCATGCTTCTCGAACACTACTGTCATTCGCGGCGGTCCATGAGCCATTCGGAGAAGCATTTTTTCAAAGCCAGCTCTCGAAAAGGTAACAACTAAACTAAATTAGGAGAATTTTGAATATCTAGGAGTCCAGTGCCCCGAGCACGAAAAATTATCGAATTCGTAACGTAATGGTATTGAGAGAGCGGAGCATTCTGATTGGCCTGCCTACTGTGAACCTGTGTGTGTGAAGCCTACCAATCGCAATTCTCCGCTCTTTCGATACTGTTACATTACGAATAATTACCATTCTTCGTGCTCGGGGCACACTGTTAGCATAGTTGGTCGTTTTCCTCCTAAAATAGACGCGTCGCGTGTTCAAGTACCGTACTCAATTTATTGCGATCTAAACCTACATACAAAATGAAAATAAGTACATTGTTTCATATCAGAGGATGCAACTATGGAGTTTGCACCAGTAAACCTGCACCTTCAGCGCATGTGGGTTCACAACGACACACTGAACAAGACTGGTTTCCACGACATCGTGACAGCAGGCGCCTTCGCAGCGCACACCCATAAGTCGGAGAGGACTGGTGGACTCATCAGGTAAGAAATATTCAACACTAGCTGTTGCCCGCGGCTCTGCCCGCGTGGATGTCGGTTATCGCAACCAAACGTAGCCTATATGCCATTCTGATGTATAAGCTATATTATTGTAAAGTTTTATTGAAATCCATTCAGTAGTTTTCATGTGAAAGAGTAACAATCATCCATCCATACTTACAATATTTCGCGTTTATAATATTAGTAGGAAATTGACCGGTATAAATACTTTCACGGATAGATAGTGTTCAGTACCCGGGGGGCGAGGGAGTTACCTTATTTGATCATCTTATACCCCGGCATATCTCTTAGATCTCTAAGATAGGATGCGGTTTTAGTCGGTTCGAATCTGACATATTCGTCCACGCTGACCGTGGCGCTTTTTGCAAAAAAATCAGTAGTGCTCGGTAGTGGTGAAGGGTAAAAATTTTCAAAAAGGAAGTGTGGAAAAAAGCTCTTCCTCTATTTAGTTTGTCATGCACCATGCGACATATTGGTAAGCCGGCAGGAATCGTCTCATTACGTCTTATGCTATTTTAAGACACTTCGAGCATATTTTGTATGGTGAACGAAAAACTTCTCTAACCATTCTCTGCCTAATAATGATTTTATGATGCCTAAATACAACTTTTAGGTTAGTACAACATGTGAAGGACATAAACAGTACGAAAGCGGAACTGAGTTCTATAACGAACAAGATACAGGCGGAGTACGATAACGTGGTAGCTGTGAGACGCCTGAGAGACGAAGTATCGCAAGATATGGAGAAGGTGGTCATGTTGCTCCAAGCGAAGCAGTGTGCGGTGGAGGTCATTAACGTTGTTGAAGGTATCTAGGAACTGTACATTATAATTACCTACATCTGCGTTAAAATATACTCTCGCCTGTGAATCCCTGAAGGGGTAAGCAGAGGTGTATTAACACCCACATTTCGTTAACTGATTTTTGGTCCTACGTAATAGGGGGCGAGCCTATTGCCGTCAAGCGGAAAAACTATATGAAAAGTTTTATGACTGTAGTTGAGTGTATGTACATAATAATATGTGGCTATCAAGATTTTAGGGATCCGGATCCAAGTCAAACTAACCTGCCAGTTGGTGAACTTGCTCATATACGGATAAGGCACTAGCGTGGGCTCCCCTTTCGAGATTATGGGGTCAGATAGCACGCACCTTTGTGTAAATCATCTTCATGGAGATGTATTTTCCTGATTGCATCCGAGGCTGAGGCAACTTCGGAGCTCAGGGTCCGCCTTCTTCACTTCGCACGTTTTTGGGCGTCCATAGTAGTGAGACCATTTGCACCTCTGTGTAAACTCCTTTTCCAATTTGTTACTTTCATGTTAAATTTTGCAAACTTGCTTCTGAAATTATATCTAACCACGAGTAATTTTATTTCAGGCATTAAGAGTAAAGTAAAAAGCATACTAGCACAATTCGAGCCTACTGTGATCGAGGAATCATTGTCTTTCATCGGATGGCCCAAGAATAACTGTGAAGATACGGACCAACAGGTATACATAATCTACCAACGTGTACGTTATCAGTAGTACGTATCTTATATCTTACTAGCTGTTGCCCGCGGCTCCGCCCGCGTGGGATTCTGATTCCGTTCATCGCTGATTATATAGCCTATGTGTTATTCTCATGTATAACCTATATTATTGTAAAGTTTCATTGAAATCCATTCGGTAGTTTTTACGTGAAATATTAACAAACATCCTCACATACATACTTCCTCATATACTTACAAACTTTCGCGTTTATAGTATTAGTAGGATGATAATAATTAATCATATTATTCTTATCCACAGATACTATCAAAAATAATGCAACTAACCGAACAAATATCGGTATTAGAAACCAATTCCGATTGCGATACTTTCGCCTCGTCCAGCTCAAGTTCTAAGGAGACATCACCTACTGGAGAAACGCCTACGTTATCATCTAGCGTTCCTAACATCTCCAACTACCCGGCAAAGAAACTTCTAGAAACAGAGCTACATTTCCACAACGACTACTTTAAGAATGAAGCAGAGACTATAGAAAGAGGTGGATTGAATCATTCGTTTCGTTCTGTGAAGTTGTCAGGACCTAAGTTGGATAGCAATAGTTTGTCTTTTGATTGCACGAGGAGGCACGGTAGCTTGAGATACGACTTCAAAAGCTCAGCATCTTTGGAACAAGTGTCGTATAGATGTTTAGTTGATGGCATAAGGAGTGATAAGAGAAAGGTGGGTTCAATTTATTTTATTATTTTTGTGTGGTCTTGAGCTTGAGCGTTAATAGATATGGTCTCAGCTTGTGTCTGTTTGTGTTAAAACTTGATATAAATTGAAATGAATCTCTAAAATGTTATTTATAAACTAAATATTAATAAAAATCAGTCGAAATAATGTACAGCTTTTGTTTTTAACACGTTCGGCGTGCTTCGGATTTGTAAAAAAATCTCTATTGCGCGGCGCATTTCTACAGCTAGATATATTTATAAAGTAGTTAAAACCGAAACAATGAATGGTTTGAATATTTTAAAAACAAACGCTTTTAACTACTCTATAGAGGTATTAAACTGTTAGTACGGTGTACTATAGAGAGAAGAGTTTATAAAACCGAAGCAAGTCGTACTTTGTAAAATTATCGCGGTTTGCCCGAAGACGTGCAATACTAAAAATCGGTTTTAGAAAAATATTACATGTAGTTTATGCAATATAAGCAAATTGCGAACATGGTGGATTTATTTAAAGTTGTATTAAAAAGGGTTTACTTATATTATTTATCGACTACATTAAAATTATAATGTGAACCTATTTTAAAATGGAAAGATAATTAGCTGTGCGATTAATGGGGCGTATGAGCCGCCACCAAATCCTTCGAGGCCAAACCATCCTCGCTTGCAAGCCGGTCCACCTTATTGACGGACGAAGCTGGCGTAGGCTTTCCTCTCGCGGTAAGCGAACCCCGAACACCGAGGTAAAACCTCAAATGCAATCGGGAATGAAAGTTGATAATGATAATGCTGTGCGATCAACTACGCTGTACGAATGACGCGTGCGATGTGATGCCTAATCTAAATAGTCATCTTATGACCAACTCGTCAATAAAAGCTGTAGCGATTAATTAAAATTCGTAGTTGAAACAGACTTTTGCATCTGCTGTTTTATTTATCTTATACTAATCACCAATCACCTAATGGCAATTTCAGCTGCTAAATAGTAGTGGCAAAGGCTGTGCGTAGTTTAATAAGTAGCGTAGCGATTCTGCATTTTTCAGACTGTGCGTGCGAATGGTCTGCAAATGCTTTTATGAAAGCTCATGAACGCTCTCTCTGTCGTATCAATCAAACAATCAATCAATTAGCAAATAGCCTAGGCCCCAATATGCACCACGTCTGCCGATCCTCTGCCTTCCCATTCTTCTCTGTCATATATTTTATTTATTACTTACCATCATTCGCTTCAAGTTCAATAACAACCTCTATCTCTTTCTCCTCTTGACTCTTACTCTCATCCGTATTCTTGTCTCCCACTACATCTTTGCTTAATCCCTTGTGAAATTTTGATCCCTGCCCCACTACCCATGGGTATTTGCCCTGTATGTATTGCCTATGTGTTTTTCCAGACTGCTATCTATCCCAATACTAAACCGTCCAGCCGTTAGGGCGTGATGGATTAATATCTTCACAAAATTTTACATTTATAATGTTTGTAGTAGGATGCATTTAGAACAACAACAATAGATCAGAATGGTTACTAGCCTGTAGGTATGAAAAGTTTAATGGCGGTAGAGGTATTGTTCGGGACATATATTTTGGACCTAAAATGTGCTCAAAATGTGCTCTATACGCTCAGTACACGTTTTTGGGTGTCTTTTGAGGTAGTACGGGATGCTCCTGTAGTCGACGGGCTCAAATGCACCAAGCATATTTATGTAGCTTATTCCAAAAAATTCGCGCGCGCCAGAGCCTGATTTGTTTCACGATTCTGATTCAAGATCTGACTGTAGTTTCGTGAGAAATTGCTTATGAATTTCTGATTACTAACATTTTTTTTATGCAAAAAGAGCACGTGAAGGCATTCTGTACATGCAATTATCTCCTTTTGTCTGCAGACGCTGGAATCAAGGCGGGAGTCGGCGACGTTGTCCAATGTGGGGCAGGTAGACCCAGCAACGAGGGAAACCAACTTAGCCTTCCTTCGAGGTGTTGGAGTTGCGGTGGAAGACAGTCTTAGCACCCTTGTTGATGAATTGAACAAGACCACAAAGAAGAATGGTAATTACTTTTGTCATATTAGTTTGACTTAATTCGCAGCTGGAATAACATAGATTGTATGACATTTTAAAGCATTTGTATGCTAACTATTCCCGCCTGAGCTAATTTCACTTTTTCCTAGCTTTATTGAAATTGGATTGAATTTCTAAATTCGGCTATAGAATAAATTAGGTATTAATAAAAAAATGTCTTGATACGAATAAAAACTCAGCATACATTGTATAAATATGGTTTTAACTACTCTATAAAAATATCAAGTCGTAGACGTACATGTGTGACAGAGAACGCTTTATGGCGCGAGTAGGACAGCGGGCAGCGGATCCCAAAGTGCAAGCTCTAGATGCAACCGGGAAGGGCGTTCGGATGACGTTGATGATATTTGTGACGTCATCAAAGTCAAATTCAATTCATTTATTCAACATAATATAACAAAGTTATAACTTATTGACGTCAAATTGTATTCTACATAAGCTAAGTTTACCACCGCTTCCTAGGCGCTAGTGGAGAAGAAACCGCCTATTCGTTGCATTTTTGTCTTCATGATGACCCAACAACGATCTTATATTTTTTATCTCTTTCTAGAACCGACAGAGGAAGTTCTAGAAACAATAAAGAACATGATGGACGGCGTAAGGTCCAGCACAGAAGGCATAGCGAAGTGGATGCGAGTGTCACATGCGGCGCTACGCTTACGTTGTGAATCACCGCATTGGGCGCGGGAACATGGCGCCTTGCAGACTAGAAGAGACACTTGCTTTTCGCAAGCGGTAAGACCAATATAATTACTGCCACATGAGTACAGTTTTAACTCGAGTCTCTCTCACTCTCTTGTAGGGATAGTAATCTCTACTCTGCTATCAATCTTTTCTGTATCAATTCTCTGGCCTGAGTACTTCTTATCAGCTTCCTCTCTTACTTGAATATGCCCGTATTGTATGATATTTTGAGAAACAAACCGGGTGAGAGCGAGAGAGTTAGAGAGAGAGGGAGTTAGAGAGAGAGAGGGAGTTAGAGAGAGAGAGGGAGTTAGAGAGAGAGAGGGAGTTAGAGAGAGAGAGGGAGTTAGAGAGAGAGAGGGAGTTAGAGAGAGAGAGGGAGTTAGAGAGAGAGGGAGTTAGAGAGAGAGAGGGAGTTAGAGAGAGAGAGGGAGTTAGAGAGAGAGAGAGGGAGTTAGAGAGAGAGAGGGAGTTAGAGAGAGGGAGTTAGAGAGAGAGAGAGAGGGAGTTAGAGAGAGAGAGGGAGTTAGAGAGAGAGAGGGAGTTAGAGAGAGAGAGGGAGTTAGAGAGAGAGAGGGAGTTAGAGAGAGGGAGGGAGTTAGAGAGAGAGGGAGTTAGAGAGAGAGGGAGTTAGAGAGAGAGAGAGGGAGTTAGAGAGAGAGAGGGAGTTAGAGAGAGAGAGGGAGTTAGAGAGAGAGGGAGTTAGAGAGAGAGAGGGAGTTAGAGAGAGAGAGAGAGGGAGTTAGAGAGAGAGAGGGAGTTAGAGAGAGAGAGAGAGGGAGTTAGAGA
Organism: Eilema depressum; assembly: GCA_914767945.1. Taxonomy (NCBI): domain Eukaryota; kingdom Metazoa; phylum Arthropoda; class Insecta; order Lepidoptera; family Erebidae; genus Eilema; species Eilema depressum. Next base: position 25,046,322 of record OU612012.1, read on the forward strand.
GAGAGAGAGGGAGTTAGAGAGAGAGGGAGTTAGAGAGAGAGAGAGAGGGAGTTAGAGGGAGAGAGAGAGGGAGTTAGAGAGAGAGAGAGAGGGAGTTAGAGAGAGAGAGAGGGAGTTAGAGAGAGAGAGGGAGTTAGAGAGAGAGAGGGAGTTAGAGAGAGAGGGAGTTAGAGAGAGAGGGAGTTAGAGAGAGAGGAAGAGTTAGAGAGAGAGGAAGAGTTAGAGAGAGAGGAAGAGTTAGAGAGAGAGAGAGAGAGCGTGAGAAAGAGAGAGCGTGAGAGAGAGAGCGAGAGACCGAGTGAGAGACCGAGTTAGAAAGAGAGAGAGAGAGAGTGAGAGAGCGAGAGCTAGAGATAGAGAGAGATCACTATTTCTTTCCCGGATCTTTATTTTCAACCTCATGTTTACTTTCATGTTTCTTCTACCAAATTCAACTTTCACCGACAGTATAAATGTGTTCACTTCTTCTTCCTCTTAGCGTTAATTCCCAGTCGCATCCGAAGCTTTCAGCTCGGAGTCTGGGGTCCGCTTTACCAGTCTTAACCAAGGATTTGGCTAGACCTTAATATTTTCTGTGAAGCGATTGTCATCTGACCTCCACAACCCAATGTTAACATCAGGCGATATCGAAGCTTTGCAGCTAGACCGTTGTTTTTTGGATTTTTAAGGGCTTCAACTACCCGTAACGGCTGCCATAGATGGCAACCGGGACCGATGGCTTAACGTACTCTCCGAGGCACGACCACACCAATGCAAATACTCATATTTCATGTACACTGATATTTGCACTGAGCAGGGATCGAACCCGCGCCTCCTGCGTAGCGGCCGCGTTCAGTACCGCTACGCCACGGAGGCTGTCACTAAATATAAACAGATAAAATGTGTTCACTATCTAAATAAAAATATTTTTAGAACTATTTTTAAAGTTGCTATTATTTCAGCTAACGACAGCTACAGCGGGGCTCCTATGTTGGTTGTGTTCAATCCCGGGCGACACTATAGTCAAGTTGTTGAGTTCAGGCCTAGGGCCCCTGTGCGGGTTCGAGGGGCTGCTCAGTCTGTACTCCACCGAGAAGGCCATGTGGGGCGACATGGTGGTGGCGGTCGAAGATCTGCAGACCGTTGTGTTCACTTTGACTAAAGTCGGCCATAGGTAATCATAACTTTCATTCATTTCTTATCGAATATTATTCTTTTGTCTACGCAAATAGTTGTATACGCAATAAGCTGCGAGTATACACAAATTTGAGTTACTTTGAAGAAATAAATTGACGACGTTGACTTTGTACCGAAGGCCTAAGGCCTTGCATTGAAAATAGTACATTATGGTACAAGTGAGCAACGTTGGTGATTACCGCCGAGGCGCCATTGAGACCCGAGCCGCCAGGCGAGGGTCTTAAGACAGCCGAGGACGGTAATCATCATGCTCACACGTGCCATACGACGTTTTACAACACACTTGCGAATAAAATAATACTACAAATACTAAATAAACAATACTACAAATTAATTCGTTTTCCTATGCGCGCGCATTTAACAATGGCGGTCGACCATATTTAAAAAAAAATGAGGTTTGAACTTAACTTTCTTTTACTCTGTTTTTTTTTTCTGTACTTAAAGAAAAAAAAAAGTTAAATTTGAGTGAAAATTTTGTTTATTATGCAAGTATTACAAGTTGAAATTATTTATTTAAATACGAAAATGCATCAAATGACCATACAATAGGCGTATTAATTTATTCGTACTATTAAACACGTTATTTTTTGTATCAAAACTTTTTTAAGAACATAGACAATTATAGACACTTCCTATAAAATTTAAAAAAGAATCTATAACTCACTTGTGAATAATAGCAATGGAAAAGTCACAGTTTGATAATAGGTGTCATTCCGTGCCTATTTGCGGTGATATAATAGCACTGTTATGAGCAGGTGTGTTGTAAAAATATTTAGATCAAAATCCCTTAGTCCCACTGATAGCTTACCATAACATGTAAAAATGCCGTCTATCCAGTGAGAAAAAGGGGGTTATATGCATTATGTAGCTCCATCTCTCTTTCTCGTTCGACGCACGTTTTTAAACGGCATGGTAAGCTCCCTGGTATAGAAATATTTTAATTTCATTCTTAATTTCTACCATATACTTTGTAATACTATGAAACTGTGCCTCAAGCACGAAAAATAATCTAAATCGTAACGGAAACGTATCGACAGAACGGAGCATTGCGATTGGCCTTCTGTAAACTTGTGTATGTGTAAAGCCTGCCATTTGCAATGCTCCATTCTCTCGATATGCTTGCGTTGCGAATTCGAATATTTTCGTGCTCAGGGCACTGATATTAACATAGACGTTTGATATTCCAGCACCACTTCAGTGCCCCAAGTGACAGGAACGAGAGGATCTATTACCGTTCACATACCTATATCTGATTCGCTGTATACGAAGTTCACATGTAAAGAAGTGAGTATTTTTGTAATCATAACTTATAAATCAAGTACAATTTCGATTTCCTGTTTGACTTGTCTTTATGTTAGGTTACATAAACTCGATGGGCCATCTTGAAACGGAGATGGTCCTGAGTCAGTCGGGGTGCGAGATGCTTGGGTAATCTACACGCCAGCATCTGTACACCCAAGACGGCGTGCGGTTTTAGTCGGTTCGAGTTCGAAATAACCGGTCCCGCCGTGCTGCGGGGGCATCCGCGAGGATTTCCGGCCGAAAAAGTTACATACAATTAGCTACTGCCCTTACAGAAGCTTCCTCAACCTCAAACGTCTTAATGTTAAAAAAACAACTTGTACAGACTTCATTCGCTGAGTAAGCCAATAGTAGATTGTATGACAAGGGACAAGACAAAAATATTTTTTCCGGCGGGCGCGCTACTTTGAACCACGAGCGAAGCGAAGGATTCTAAAGTAGAATCCTGAGAGCAGCGAGGGATACAAAGTTCGTCGTTTGAGGAAAAAAATATTTAAGCCCATTTAATAGAACGATTTCTTTCCAGCACCTGTCATTCACCGTGACAGCTGTATTCTTCAACATTGGGGTGAATGAGAAGGCGACGTTGGCTGAAGCGCTAGGCGAAACGACCCCACAGTACCACTCCAATAGCGATAACTTGGACAGACTGACTAAATACTACCACAAGTATTCCAAGATATTTCCCACTGATCATATGGCAACAAGCAGAGGTGAGTGACCTTTTGTCATTTTGAAAGAAGTATGTTTCTAGTGGATATCTATTTTTCAGGCTACCTCTTGTTAGGCAAAGAAGTAAAACGCTACGCTACAGATGTCGTCAATCAGACGGCCAATTCTGCTAATTTTTATAATGGTTAAAATTCGGCCTCGATTCCACCTCGTACTCCCAAGTGTCAAAAACGGTATTTTTGTAATAAAATTTTCAAAAAAGAAAATTTACACCGTGATCATTTTTAACATTAGATCGAAATAAGGGTATTGAATATTTTTTTTATGAGCACTGGTGGTCTTCTCATTGAAATCGTGATCGTTTTTAACATTTTATTTTCTTTTGACAGCTAATCGAAATCAAAATCGAATCTTTATAAATTAGCAGAATTAAGCCCCAAGTATCTTTTATTGTGTGTTGTATGTATTTGTTTACTATATATTGTAATTTAATAAATATTATTTTCAATTCCAGCTTCGTCAAGAACGAAACCTCTCGAGGAAGTTATGGAGAACTTGCGAATATCAGTTCACAAGAAGGTTCCCAAAAATGTTGAGGTGTTACATCTAGCTTCGCTGGCTTCCAGCCTCATGAATGGTAAGTTATCTTATAAATAGTTCAGTATATCGGTCATTTATATAACCTGCAGTTTTTATAAAGTAGTAAAGCTTGGGCGGGCTTAGATATATAAAAAATATACCGTATCTTGCACCTAAATCGTGAGATAAACGAGGCCCCAGCGCCCGCGTCTTGTTTTGTGTAACCTGTGCTTGGTAAATGTGAATTCGTCCACCGCAGTAGCACCCCGTGCTATCTTCAAAAGTCACCCAAGAAACGTGTACTACGCGTATTAATGTACCGAGCAATATCTACTATGAGGTACATCTACTACAGGAACCCCATATGTAATGGAACACGAGAAATTTAGGGGGTCCGTCATATATATTTCATTATCGTAGGTAAATGGGCGGCGAGCGTTATCGCGATCGCACCTATGAGTGCAGATTGCCGAAGCGATAAGCGAGCACGCGGTTGCCTAGGTCGGTTAGAGTGGGATACAAATTATATGAGCTTTAGTGCGAGCGACATAGCTGGCACGCCAGTGTATAGTAATATACATAACTAGCTGACCCGGCGAACTTCGTACCGCCATATTTTCTGATCCCGTTCTCGCTGTGTTTATCTGTGTTTCTCTACAATACTAAGCATCTATTATACATATAAACCTTCCTCTTGAATCACTCTATCTATTAAAAAAAACCGCTTCAAAATCCGTTGCGTAGTTTTGAAGATTTAAGCATACATAGGGACGGACAGACATCGACATCGACTTTTTTTTATAATATGTAGTGATAGTGATGTGGCGGGCTATTGTTTCTACCTTCCCGGGAAATAGGCGTGAGCATATATTATCTATGTATGTATATACATAATGTATGTGTATATGTCGCGGCCAACTAGCTTAATCAGCTGTTCAATTAACTGCCTAGGCTGTTAACTAAACGGCGCCGTTCAACTAACGGACTGAATGATATTCACCCGTAACGTTTATTACAACATTTAACAAACTGGCTGACTATTGCTTAGGCCATTCGCACGATAGGGCGCCACCCCGAAATAAGACACAAAGTTAGTGATAGATTTTTCAATATATTTTATTCATGAACAATTTTTACATTGTGTTTGAATATTTTTACAATATAATAGTAAAATAATAATAGTAGCTTTATTGAGAAAGCTGCGCAATCCGACTTGGATAGATTAGGTTGGAAGGCTTATGCGGGAGCGGAGCGAAGCGGAGCTCCCGCTTTAGCCTTCGTGGTTATTTCTTTTTATAGCGGTAGTGAACGCGGCTGCTACGTAGGAGGCGCGGGTTCGATCCCCGCTCAGTGCCAATATTTGTATGCATGAATATAAATATTTGCATTGGTCTGGGTGTTTCTATGTATAATCCCTACTAATATTATAAATGTGAAAGTAACTCTGTCTGTCTGTCTGTCTGTCTGTCTGTCTGTCTGTCTGTCACGCCCAAACCACTGTACCGATTTTGATGAAATTTGGTATAGGGGTAGATTAGACCTCGAGAAAGGACATAGGCTATGTTTGGTCGCGATAACCGACATCCACGCGGGCGGAGCCGCGGGCAAAAGCTAGTATGTATATATTTACAAAAAAAAAAGTATCTAAGTATGTATATCCGCATTCTAGATTCCATAACACAAGCTAATTAAGCTTACCATGGGTCTAGAAAGCGTTGTGTAGAATGTTGTGGAATATTTATTTGTTATTTATTTATTATTATTATGCAGAAACAAGTCATTCGCCTAACTGTTTTATTAAATGGCTTGGCAAGTAATTAAACGTCATCGATCCAAGCCATTTGCCTAGCCGTTTATTAAATGACAGCCTCCGTGGCGTAGCGGTAGCGAACGCGGCCGCTACGCAGGAGGCACGGGTTCGATCCCCGCTCAGTGCAAATATTTGTGTTCATGAAATATGGGTATTTGCATTGGTCTGGTCGTGCCTCGGAGAGCACGTTAAGCCGTCGGTCCCGGTGGCCATAAGAACATCTATGGCAGTCGTTACGGGTAGTTGGGAGCCCTAAAAAATCCAAAAACAACGGTCTAGCTGCAAAAAGCTTCGATATCGCCTAATGTTACCATTGGGCTGTGGAGGTCAGATGGCAATCGCTTCACAAAAAAATATCGAGGGCTAGCCAAATCTGTAGTTAAGACTGGTAAAAAGCGGACCCCAGACTCCGAGCTAAAAAAGCTTCGGATGCGACTGGGAATTAACGCTAGGATGAGAGAGGCTGAATATCATTCAGGCCGTTTATAACGACGCCGTTTATAACGGCGCCGTTTAGTTAACGGCCTAGGCAGTTAATTGAATGGCTGGTTAAGCTAGTTGGCTGCGACATATACATAATGTATCTTATTCTAAGTAACGGACGCGGGACGGCTCAGAGGGGTGTGCTGAGGTAAGAAGGCGGTTTATTGTACTTCTTAATTTTTAACATATTGTCGATATGTTTCAGGTGTAAGATTCACTTCATGCAAAAGCGCCAAAGATAGAACAGGAATGTCGGTCACCTTGGAACAGTGTACGATTCTAGCTTCTGAGTACCACTTAGCCGAACATGAGATGAAAAAAGCTTTGAATATTATGAGAAGGTATGATTGACTTTTTGAATACTCGAATGTCTAATTTTCAATGGAAACGATAAAATTATTAGGTACCTTCTTTTGTCGTAATGTATAGTCTTTTTTAATTGTGTGGTAATCCCCACGGATACTTTTCGCCGGCCAGTGGAGATGGTTATATTGGGCTCGAACTATCGGCCCATCTTGGTTCTTATGTAGGAGTGGCCCAATAAGTCATTTTACTTGCACTTCGGCTGGATCTGGGCCATCTACGGCATTGATATGGCCCTTTGGGTGTGGTAGCCCCGGTGTCCTCATATTACCCCGGAAAGGAGGGGCAAGCGTCAGCTTCCGCTGGGGTGACAGGTCACTCCCTGGTCTGTTTTCAGACTGGTTGGGCTCGGTGGAGAGTATCTACCATGAATTTCCATTTAGAATAATATCGCTATGAAAATTGCAACTGGAGCGATAGTATGGGGCACTGAGGTCGGACTACGTAGCTTAGTAAATAGGTAAAGAATGTAAAAATAGTTGCATGCATGTTTCCAAAGACACACAGGTACCCAGTCCCGTCGGCTAAATTCTTAAGATTGTGTCAATCCGTGACCATAATTTGTAATAATTTGTCCACAGCGAAGGGTGTCGCAGAGAGAATACTTTCAAGAACATAGGAGTTAGAAAGTACGCATTTACTAAGAAACAAGTCATGTCTTTACCATCCGAATACAGACCTCCGCCGGGCACTTATGGCTCTTCACAAACTTAAATAGATTGACTAAAAACTTTAATAATTGACAACTTACAACGGAAGTAATTTTATTACGTTCATTTCTGTATTTAATGGGTAAATTCTCAAGTGAAAATCTATTCTGATATTATCGTAAACGTAAAATATGACACTGGAAGTGCAATGTTATTTTGGCGGGCAACAAAGAACAAATAACACAATAATTGCCAAAGAGCAGTTGTAATACACTTTAGTAACTTCTTTGGCAAATAATGTATTACTTGTTCCAAATACTTAGAGAACGACAGCGATTTGGTAATCTTTATTTTAATTTAACCACTTATTTGATAAATATTGAGATACTTAATGCAACTATGCAAATCTTACTACATACTTAAGAAGTACATAACTTTTCTATAGTATATTTATATTATAACATTGTTTATTGAAATTTTCAAGCAATTAGTTTGCTAACTATTCAAATAGATCGGAAAAAGTGAAATACTCATTCGGGACTTGAACCCGCCACCAATCCATTACAGGGGAACTGCTCTGACCACTGAGCTACCGAACCACGCCTTGAGCATTCGAAATTCTCCTATACTGGTTCGCAGTTACAAGTCCCGCCTGAGCATATATTTTTTTCTGATCTTAATCCATTATAACTTTGATTTCAATCTATTGTACCTAGGTAAATTTTCGTTTAACTAGAAATTATTTACGCTACTCTTTTGTCATGTGTCTATGGGACCCAGAAGAACAATACCGAAAAATCTTGACTTGCACAACCAAAAAAAATACTCTGGTACACATTAAAATATAACATATTAAAACTCAATCAAAATATTTAGTACATAACGAATTAAACTAAAAAAAAACACGTAATTGTACCTACTGAATAATTCAAAATTGAAATAGTCTGCATAATGAAAATATACATCGAATATCTGTTTTCTAAAACTCGTAGCGTTTAGACGGTTACATACTTGTGAAGAGGGTTTGAAATTTCTTAATTTTATCTCACTACAATAAGTATACAATCTCAACTCAAAATATGTATTTGCAATCAATATTATACATTTCTACTTAGATTTTCGATAGGTAATCTATGTAAAGAATCTATCTATCTATACTATTATATAATTGTAAATTGGAAATGTTTGTCCGCGATGGACGCAAAAACTACTGAATGGATTTTGATGCTGTTTTTTTTGTTAGAAAGGTCTTGATTAGACTTAAAATCTTACGTTTGTTTGATTGCAATCAATTGTGATCCACGTGGGCGGAGCCGGCGGAAGGCTAGTTTAGTCATAAAATTTATCTCACATCTCACATTGAGACTCACTTAACCTCAAGTTACTCATTAGAGATTCAAAATTTCGTTTGTATACAATTACTTCTGTTTCACTTAGTTACCTGTAGTATGTATGTATAATATTATGAGAAAGTAGTATGTATTATATTATGATATTATGAATTGTAGAGAATATATAACATTTAAAATAATAACAAATAACAGAGTAGACGAGAATCTTCCAATCTAGAATGCCAATGACTTATAATATAAAAAAGTAAAGTATTTTTCATTATATGACTACTACTATACAATATTAGTTCTCTAATTTTTTAAAAGGAAATCCATTTTTGCTTACTATAGAGTTAATGACTCTGGTAGCCATTTTGCAAGAAGCTGTGTTTTTGATATTGATATCGTTGCATTAGGACTATGGCTATATCACTTAGGGGGGGTTTGCTGTGTGCCAAAGCAAAGCAGTATTTGGCACACAACAAATTTGCGAAGAAAAATGCTTCTTGATAATACATGAAGAAGCAATTTTGCTACGCAAATATAGGTAATTTTGCTTGGTGCATATGCTATTTTGGTGTGTGGACCCCCTAAACTAGCATTTACATGCAAAGATGATATAGGTATCCTAAAATAAATAAAGCAATCAAAATTACCGTGAAGCGTGTCATACCAACTTGTCAAAATCAAGCATCAAAAAATTATCCTAGTCATCAAAATTCGTATTTGTTTACTCCTATGTTAGTATCCAAATTGAAAAAAAAAACAGAGATATATTACCGATTGGCTAGAATTAGGCTGCGTTTCCATTAGAGATGCACTATGTAGATGTACGACTATGTAAAAGCTAAGCTATGAAACTATGTGACCGTTTCCACTGTGCTATGCTATGTAGCGTAGAGAGTAAGATGTGCTATGAAACTTCCTACAAATATTAAAAATTCTTCATCCACAGCAGGTATCTTTATAAAAACAAAGCTTAGCTGAACAGAGCTATGCTATGTGGACCAATAAAAATGTTTTCAACACACTTGCTTATAAACAGGCTTTTATTTCACCGCAATTAAGCACGGAATGACACCTATTATAAAACTGTGACTTTTTCATTATTATTATTCACACGTGAGTTATAGACTTCTTTTTTAACTTCATTGATTAAGTTGCTTTGTTCTTTTTCGATACAAAAAGATCGTGTCCAGTATTACAAACGAATTAATATACCTATTGCTTGCTCATTTCATGCAACTTCGTATTTTAAAGGATAATTTCTACTTGTAATACGTGTTTAATAAACAAAACTTTCACTAATAGTACATTATGGTACAAGTGAGCAACGTTAGTGATTACCGCCGAGGCGCCATTGAGACCCGAGCCGCCAGGCGAGGGTCTTAAGACAGCCGAGGACGGTAATCATCATGCTCACACGTGCCATACGACGTTTTACAACACACTTGCGAATAAAATAATACTACAAATACTAAATAAACAATACTACAAATTAATTCGTTTTCCTATGCGCGCGCATTTAACAATGGCGGTCGACCATATTTAAAAAAAAATGAGGTTTGAACTTAACTTTTTTTTACTCTGTTTTTTTTCTGTACTTAGAGAAAAAAAAAAGTTAAATATGAGTGAAAATTTTGTTTATTACACAAGTATTACAAGTTGAAATTATTTATTTAAATACGAAAATGCATCAAATGACCATACAATAGGCGTATTAATTTATTCGTACTATTAAACACGTTATTTTTTGTATCAAAACTTTTTTAAGAACATAGACAATTATAGACACTTCCTATAAAATTTAAAAAAGAATCTATAACTCACTTTTGTGAATAATAGCAATGAAAATGTCACAGTTTTATAATAGGTGTCATTCCATGCTTAATTGCGGTAAAATAATATCACTTTTATGAGCGGGTGTGTTGTAAAATGTATTTTTTTTTCTCTGTGAGTTTTTACAGAAAAAAAAATCATAATTCAAATAAGTAAGTAGATGACAAGGCAGAATGGTGATAGCACCTTAGCCTGTTCCGAAAGGAACAAATAAAAAAAAAGTTGCGCGCGCGTATGAAAACAAATAGATTTTTACTATTGTGTTTTGATTGTGTTATGTAGTATTTTTAGTATAATTTTATTCGCAAGTGTCTTGAAAATAGTCGTATGCCACTCGCGTGTATGGTGATTACCGTCCTCGGCACTCTTAAGACCCTCGCCTGACGGCTCGGGTCTCAATGTCGCCTCAGCGGTAATCACCAACTTTACACGCTTGTACCATAATGTACTATTCTATGCCGTTTGTCTTTAGATAATATTATCTGTGGTCGCGGCGCAAATCGCAATCGCGCATGCGCGCGCCATCAACAAATGGACTTTAGTCGATGACGTAACCCTTTTTTAATAATAAATTCGTAATAATAAAATATTATTAATAGAAATGATATTATGTAATATACTTAATTCATATAAATTAATTATATTGATGTATTTTTAGTAAGTAGCTACTTTTTTTTAATATTTTGTGTTTGCGCCATTTTTTAGTCTGACATCTTCTTGTATGACGTATCTATAAACGTCATTGAACGTAACGTTGTAATTTTATGCAAATTATTTTAACTTTTTCATGAGATTACATAAAGTAGTGTATGAAACTGCACATAATTTGGTCTTAAATACTCGTGAGATGCTATAAAACCACTCACCATGCAACAGTTTCATAAACTACTATTGGTGGATATCAAACGCATCCATAGCAACATAGCAAAGCACATCTCCGGTGGATAGGCAGCCTTAGGTAATCAAGACGTTTTATTAATCATGATTTGGGAATCATGCTGAAGTCACGCTAGGTTGCGTCATTGCTTTCTTGATATATTGACTTTGATTACAGATTTATTTTGAGACTATTAATCCGCGATGATAACGAATGCACTACTAGTTGTCGTGTCATGATAACGGATTGCAATTCATCAATAAGTGCATTTTGATAACAACTACTCTTATCGGTTTGGACTTTGGCAAGATGTAGTATGGATTTCAGCGTGACTGTACGTGGTTACATGCGTGGAACATTCGATATTCTTCCAATCGTTAATCACTCTTGTTTAAAAATTGTTGATTAGTAACTACTGACTAATCGAAGGTAAGTTCGTGCTAGACTAATACCCACTAAAATGATGTGCCTAAATTGGGTACTATTCAAATAATATGATATTGAATCATAATACCCATTGCAAAATCACGTGTGCAGATAAAGTTCAGTGGGTGGCACCACATGTTACGAGAAATCACGGTACCGTTTGAACTGAACAGATAGTCGATGCGTGTTGGCTTTAAACATCTAAAAACTGTACAGTTTTGATCATATACACAAATGGATTAATTGGTTTATTTTGAATGGTTGTCGTAGCGTGTGTGGGACCCATAAAAGTAACGACTTGCGGTTAAAATGTTCTAATTACAAGTTGATCATATGTCTGTCAATGGTATAGAAAGCTGTGCCCCTAGCACGAACAGCTATCGTAATCGTAACGTAAATGTATCGAGAGAAGGGAGCATTGCGATTGGCCGCCTGCCTACTGTGAACCTGTGTGTGAGTGACGCCTGCCAATCGCAACGGTCCGTTCTCTAGATACGTTTACATTTGATTACGATAGGACAAATTATTCCTGGTGCCGATATTACAACTTCATAGTTGTAAATATAATTTTACCTTGATTTTTGTAATGGGATATTATTTTGATAGTATACCCTTATAAATTACGTGACCAGTATTCAACACCAATAATAGTATCTTCCAATAAAATAGTGCCAAAATCATAGTAATTAACAGAAAGACATAATTATAACCACATGTATATTTAAATTATAGTCGTGTAATCAATATTAAAGAAATAATTTTCACTTATTTATATACACAATATATTGTACTGTAATGTGTGAGTATCATATTAATAGATATATTTGGTCTGATATTGTGATAAAGATTATTTGGTTGCGAGATAAGCTAACTATTTGGTATTACTACTACAAATTATCATCATTTTTGTTGCTAAGGAAAGTTGTCGGTACACTTAGCCGTTACCTATTTCTCTATGTAAGCACCCTAATTCGGATAGACGTAGTCATATATACAAATATTTACACTACGCGGAAATTGTTCCACTCACGGTACAGATTTCGTGTATTAAGCTTTTTAAAATAGTTTTATATGATTTTGAACATAGTTGTTTGTCTCGCAATCACTTTTGATGAATAATAAGGCGACACTACAAGCCGTATGAACGAAATTTAATAGTAAATGTAGACACCTAGGTGAGGTGAAGTGAATAGTATACTTTATTCAGGTGAATTAACTTTTAAGCAAGAGCTGGCGTAAAAATAAACTGAAATAGGGGGCTAATCAGTATTCCGTATTTCAGTCGAATCACGTAGGTCAGCTAATATGAACTGTCCTATTAGCTGACCTATGTTCACGTTACGGTTGGTCAATCCGAGTAAACGGGCTATGTACCCGTACGACCTCCAAGTTTGGGCCTCATCTGTAAATGAGTCTTAAAGTATGAGTCGTACAAATACACCCGATTTGCGCTAGGGTTCAAACGAAGCCGAATAAGGGCCCAAGTTGCATTGGAACACAATACATTACGTCAGTAGCGTTCGTTCGGCTTGTAGACTTATTTTTATTAAGATTCCCCTACGACTAGGATACATGAAAAAGTACTTATTAAAAAATACGACACCAAAAAACCGTGCTTTGATTGCAAATTTAAAAAAAATTGTATTAGCTTCTTGAATTTTAGTACTTAGCGTTTTTTGATAATACTTGCACAATTTCTCTACAATGGCGCACTCGTGGACCGCCATGGCCCTGAGGCTGCTATACTTAATAATCGAAGCACAGTTTCCAATGTTACATATTAAATATCGGTGCCATAAAAATTCATATAACTTTTTAGAAATTGTCTTTATCTTAATATTCAGGTATATTTTTAAGCTCTTCGACTTAATACTATCAAAATTTGATTATGATAATTTTGCACAATGCCGTTAATAAATTGAATGTACTGATGTGTTAGTGTCACTGATGCATACTCTTAACATGGTATTTTGGTACAGCTATTGACAAGCTTCAAGACTTCAAGTCGGACGTTATGTTGGTTGAACCCCTTTACCACACGATCAGTAACGCTATTCTGTAATGTATAAATTCGTTATCGAGTCTCACTGAGACCCATTAGACAAGTGGTAATTCATTGGCCGATTGTAGAATATAATTCTATGGGATTTGGTGTATATGAAAAGTATTTGGACATTTATGACATACGTTGACGACTGTCATATACGTCAAATCCTATACATTCATCTTTGCTATTAGCACTACCAGCAATATTATTATTCACGAACGGTATTGACATCAGTTGAAAACGCCGACAGTGAGCTCCCTGAACAATACCCGGTATAATAGCTCTCGCCATAGTGAGATTCAATATCGAATTTGTACAGTCGAGAAAGGAGATACGCTTGCACATTTACATACACCTATATATGTATACTTTCCTCGTACTTAATAAGTATGTGTGTGTATTATAAAGTTGTATGTATAAGGGTAATTATATCTCCTATGTCCGCGCCAGCCAATAAGTCCCGCGGCAAAACTAGGAACTAAAATGACATCGTGTGTTGATTGGTTCTGGCCATGTTACTGTCATGGCCTGAACCAATCAAAACAGTATGGCGACAGCAGTCTTGCGATTGCTACGCTGCCTGCAAGGGCACTTATTTCTTTGCGCGTACTCTACAGTTCTTATGAAGGTTGAAACATTATGTCAAAATAGCTCCAAATATTCAAATAGTTGATATGAAAAAACGCGTATCTGATAAAATACCGGTGTTAAGAGTCACCGTCAACATTGACTTAATTATGACGTAACTTATTAATTGAGGGAACCTCGTATATCTTGTAGTGTATGTTAGTGGAGATATAATATATTTACCAATATATAGATTTGTAAGAAGTACGCTAGATGTAGAACGTGTATTTGTGTATATAGAATACTTGTTTTGTCACTGTTAACTCTGTAAGTATGTGCTTTGAGTATGGTAGTGTAAGACCTGAAAATACATTTATTTTTACAAAATGTACCTATATTTTTTGAGACGGGCTGGTAAGGACAGGTACCTCAGCCATTGTAGTTACAACAAAATATATAACGTTTGAGAGGAGATACGGTTGCACCTTAACATACAACTTTATATGAAAAAAAGTAACCGTGTCTCCTTGGTCGACTGTACCTACCCTTACTCATAATATATGCTTCGTGTATATGTTCAAGGTTTCTTAAAACCTAGGTCTTTTGACAGGTCGCGTGAAGTGAAGTGGGTATTTTTTTTGTTTTAATTAATTCTAGGACAGTATTACACAAGCATTATTTAGACAAAAGCTAAGTATGGGTCGTAATATGTGTTCTAGAATGTGGCTAAATGATTTATATATACATTTTTTTTATTTGTGCATTTATACATAGAAACATTTAGACCAAGGTATACATATTCGTTACAATTTTTTATGTCTGTCCGGGAACAGAACTCGCGACCTGTCACGTTGAAGTCGAACATAATGTCATGCATATCCATACAGTTTAAAATATATACCAGCAATATATTGCTGAATGCACAGTACAGTTTCAGTGGCAAAACAAAAACTTGGCCCCCATACTTATTTAAATGAAAAGTAATCATAACACATACAGAGATTGGTGCCAAATTCTGTTGTTACCAAACTCTCTAAACTAGACTTACATGTTTAAGCTAAATGACGTAGGTATATCATAAAGCATCGGTACATAGAAATTGACATTTAATACTATCGAAAAACTAAAGTTTGAAATGAATCCGATGCCAAACAGAACGAAATTAAGATATTCAAATGGATAGTTTAGTGAGATGAATAACAGAATTGGCACCATTAGCTTGCTATTGATTTCATCATACATAATATGTATTATCAATTTCTTTTACGTTACAAAAAATTGTACTTAAGTTGTACTCGTATATTTTAGATAAGTTATATTATACTGCTTTATATGTTGTTTGTTTAGAGTAGTATTTTGTTATATGTATGTATTTAGTCAACCGTTGAGATGTATAGAACGTGCTTGTTAGATATTATTTGTGGCCTTCTACATAATAATTCTTTTGAGACATACTCAATTTCAAATTTTTTTAATGTGAAACAAATTGGAAATTAGTTATAGTATTCATTTAAATATAAAGAAAACGTTAATTGATAATATTTTGGATCAATATAATATTTTAATCGATAAAATACGTAATGCGTATTATTGTCAGATGTATATGTATAAGATTAAAATGCCACACTGCAGAAAGTAAACTCTGGTCGTGATTTCTTACAAGTACTATAATTCATTAACTGAATAATTTGTGTAGGTTCTTAGGAACACACGACCAGGCT
This sequence comes from Eilema depressum, assembly GCA_914767945.1. Classification (NCBI taxonomy): domain Eukaryota; kingdom Metazoa; phylum Arthropoda; class Insecta; order Lepidoptera; family Erebidae; genus Eilema; species Eilema depressum. The sequence goes on from OU612012.1 coordinate 25,062,165, forward strand.
GATAGAACGCTAGACATATAAACGTTTATTCTACTCATTCTCTGAACTTTCTCCCAACTCAGTTGGGTCGGCTTCCTAGTCTAACTGTGATGAGGCTGAAATTCGATATTTTCCGTGAACCGACTGCCAATTCGCGATATCGAAGTTCTATAGTTAGACTAGTCGGACTTTTGAGGGTTCCAATTACCCGGTAACGACTGCCATAGATGTTCGTACGACAATCGGAACCGATAACCTAACGTGCTCTCCGGATTCCGGATTCTATCGCGATTTAAAAGAATTTATCACATCTTCATCATCTTAGCATAATGTGACAACCACCATCTTTAGTCAGTCCGGGACCATGGCTGCTAAAAAGTAGCCAAAACGTCGGGCTAAAAATTAAATAATACAAAATAAATCGCGACAGAATCCGTTGAAAAGTCGTTTAATTTAAATGCTGACAGTATCATCTTATCAGTACGTTCTATACACTCCATAGAAACTTTAGACTTAGTAATGAATGTTATTTTTAATCGCACAAACTTATAGTTTCTCTGTTTTATGTGTTCGTCGTATTTTTTAGCTATAAAAAGAGATGTACCTAGTGATTTTTTATGTTAATAAATGCTTGAACGAAGCTGTATGTTGCAATGAACAAAAATTATTAGAAATTTCATCACACACACTTGCTACATAGAAAGAGAACTTTACGTAGCTATATGGTTTTTCTGAATAGTGTACAATATTCCAATCATTTATGTAAATTGCAACACACATGCCATATTTTGATAATAGCTTGTCATTCCTATTTTTACGCACATATTTTTACTTATAGTTAATTGTTGTAAATGTGATTTTCTTTAAAACAATTCTAGATCAGATTGTACTTAATTAACACTTAAAATACGTTTTTAAAGGTTTTTAATGCTGTAGGTGCCATTGAAATTTGGTAATATTAGTTTTCCAATGTACAATTATTTAGTTAAACCATTTTGTAAGAAGTTGTTCTGTACATATCTTTTGTAAACTCTATTGGACGTTGACAGCCATCTTATGACAATTAATTTCTGTAGTTATTACTGGTTATCAAACATATTTATAGGCCTCAGTATGAATACTCGTAGAAGTGAAAAAAGTTAAGTTAGCACACGTTTTAAAAACTTATTAATTGCTGTTATTGTTTATTGAAACGACTTGAGTCACTTTAGTACTTACGAGGTTTAGGTAAAACAAAAGTTTTTGTAAAGAGTAACAACATAACTAACTAACCTGTTGCCTTTTAGACATAAGATTTCTCTGTAAAGGATAGATGATCGTCGTGCAAATTAACCGTTTTGCCTTGAACAAGCTATATTTTTAGTACTTGAATTATTTCATCACAGCGATGTTTTATTAGAATATAGATAGGAAGCGATTTAAGAGGAAGAGCATCACAATCCAGAACTGGTAGAAATTCCACCAGCTAGTCCTGAATACACTTACGTGGAAGTGCATCACAATACAGAACTGGTAGAAATTCCACTAGCTAGTCCTGAATAGGTACACTTACGTGGAAATGCATCACAATCCAGAACCGGTATAAATTCCACCAGCTAGTCCTGAATACACTTACGTGGAAGTGCACCACAATACAGAACTGGTAGAAAATTTGCCACCAACCTGTCCTGAATACACTTAGGTTTGCCTCACAATACAGAACTGGTTGAAGTTTTGCCACCAACCTGTCCTGAATACACTTAGGTTTGCCTCACAATACTGAACTGGTAGGACTTTTGCCACCAGCCAGTCCTGAATACATTTACGTGGAAGTGCATCGCAATACAGAACTGGTAGAACTTCCACCACCCAATTCTGAATACACTTACGTGGAATTGCATCACAATATAGAACTGGTAGAACTTCCACCACCTAGTCCTGAATACAGTTACGTGGTAGTGCATCACAATACAGCACTGGTAGAACTTCCACCAGCTAGTCATGAATATACTTACATGGAAGTGCATCACAATACAGCACTGGTAGAAGTTTTACCACCAGCCAGTCAAGAAAACACTTACGTGGAAGTGCATCACAATACAAATAAGTGTGAAAAAAATTGACCAAGGATATAAATCTTGTGCATCAGTATCTTATAGCATACGACAATAACCATGAATGAAGGCAAGCTTCGATCTAAAGAGGGTAGCTTCGACGGCTAATATTGCTAGTGAAAGAATCGTGATTTCCAAGATATGGACTTTTAAAGTGACCACACAGCGACAGGCTTGCGCTAGATGCGTGTGATGTCACGCAAATCCGCTCAATCAGTTTTCATTGCCGCTGCCTTACGTTTTACTAGAAGTCTCAGGAACTACTGGTTCGAATTGAAAATAATCCTTTTGTTTTGAATAGTCCGTTTATAGAGGAATATGGCATAGGCTAATAATTCGAAAATGAAGGAATATACTGGTCTGTCCTACTTTGACGTCTTCGTCCATTGTACGATCATTTCAAACTAATATATTGCAGAAACTTTGAATTCTGAAGGTAGTCCATGGTTGTGATTGTGGTTGATAAAGAACCGTCAGTGCCAGCCAGCAGTAGAAATGTTCTTAAGCTTGGCTTAAACTTAGAATATAGACAGTAAAAATGTAATTAACTCATCGATTCAGATAGTACCAAGGTTGTGAAATGTGAACTAAAAGGTGGGCTGTCAACGGTCAAATGAGAACTAAAACTTCCTTAGTCTGCAGAGGTCTTCCCATTTTAATAGCTTTATTTAATTTTATTAAGGACATATTTATATTATTTAAGGACTTTTGTAGTATTGTGTTCACAATGAAGGGCGAACATAACGTGTATGTACGGCTTAGACTTGATTTATGAGCTACAAATTCTTACACATACTCGTACAATACATGGTTCTTTTTGAACTCAAAGAATTGCATAATTTTAAAGTACATTGGTACAACATTTACATAACGGCATGGTTAATTATTATAATCTGTGCCGGAAATATTTTTGTTTTTTTTTGGAGGCGTGTTGTAGGACTTGATCACCAGCTAACAAACATCAAAATGAACTTTTGTTGGGTACCAGGTTTAGGTACCTACCTACCTTGGTCAGTTTTCATTCAAACATACGAAAAGAGTTCGCGCTTCATTGTAATGCACGAGATCTGTCTTTTTATAGTCGTTCTTTTTCATTGGATTAGGCTGTGAATCTGTATGTGAATCAAGTGATCAATAATAAATTATTATGTTGCCTTTTCGAGTTTTATTATATTTAATCCCCTTTTAAGATTCAGTATGTTATTTGCACAAAGGTGAACCGTAGTTAAAAAAGAACTACCACCGTACACCCTGGTGGTCTGGGAAGGTGGACGGTGGGAAAGAACCGACTTTTGTTTGTTTATACAAAATTGAAGTCGACTATCACTATGATGATCGACGAGCAGCGAGCACTTCTAGCGATTCTGAAAGTATTTTCAAGAATTCCTTATTTGTAATATTTCTTATATAACTAGCTTTTTTCATACTACTTCGGTCGCAGACAAGCGCACGGCCTACCTGATGGAAAGTGGTTACATTGGCCTATGGACGAGTGCAACGCCAGGGGAGTCAGACTCGTGCTATTATACCTGCCCTGAAAGAACAGACAGATTCTGTGCCGTCAGCGTAGAAGATAAGCTGAAGGAGCCTTTGCTTTTGCCACTGACAGCACAAAACTAGTGAGCTCTGGCTACTGTAGGTACTCACCGCCGGGAACACAATACGAGGTTATGATAGTCGCGATATTCTTTAATAAGGCGGAGGTACCTCCTCAGTTGGACTGCTCGATTAGGACGGAAATACCGTCGTGTCCTCCTACCTTCTACTAATCTACTAGGTACCTATCTACATATTATGATGAATTCAGAGAAATATTAATGAATAGTTTTCACCAATCTGCCATTAGGATGGCTGGTAGCCTCCGCGATCAGTATGAAGGATGTAGGTACAAGTTAAAAGTTTGTTGTAGAAAAGATTTAGATTAGATGTTTAGGTATATTGTTTACTAAGTAGGAATATAGTAACTATATACTTTCCATATTTTACAAACGGATGCACTCTTGAAGTCGGAGCTTACGAAAAGGTTGTTGATAAGGTTTACTTATATGTTACGTCAAAATAGAAAAATACTCTGTAGTTTTATATATTAATCTATGGCATAATCTATGGTTTTATGTCTCACATAATCACATGTTTTCCGAAGTATTACTTTACTCTATGCATAGATGAAATATATAAATAGGGTAACTCTATGCATAATCACAAACACGGAAACATAAATAAATTGCAATAGTGCATTATTCACGTCAATAGAGAACAAAAGCAGTAATATTCTAAAATTATTTTCTTTAATAAATACCTTTAAACGTCATGTCTCTTTCTAGTAAAGTAGCTCGCGCATTCAAAATAATACGCGCGAACGGTGGAATCACTGGTTCCATAGCTAAGCTTTGGAGAACGGATACGTTGAAGGTAAAGTAATCTAAAAAAATACATAGCTATAACCAAAGACATACCTACGTGTACCTACCTATTATGCAGTAACAACAAAAATTTATAATTCTTCTCATAATTGAGCCTGTCATCATAGTTGCACCCAATTTAACAGTATGTGGGGCCGCTCCGTTCATCTACACTTTTGCTCCTACAAAAGAGTCTGAGAAAGTGAGAGCAATTTGCCGTCTGACCACTGATCTGTATTAATACAGATCAGTGCGTCTGACCTTAAGATGATATTGAGATTGATGATTCCTCGGGGAAGTGGGAAGCACAGTGTGCTCATACTACACCGGAAATAGGGCGCGCGTATCGCGCTACCGTACCGTCCCACTTCTGCTAGGGCTACAGGCGGCCCCACACTACCTTTTACAGGGCCGTTCACGCCTCCCATAGGCGGTAGCGTCTCCCCTGCGTGAGAGAGGCGCTGCCGTCTCCGTTTTCCCAGGGTGCGCCACGTAAAGTTTATTGACCAAGCACGCCAGGTAGGTAAGTATCTGCCTACTTAACTAACAGAGAAAAAGTTAGTGGGGACATTAATATTAGCAGCAAGTGCGTAATTTAATCTAATCGTGCTTTTGGTATAATTAACATAATTGTTTATTTAATCAGGAGGGCGTTCACGTGGGCACGGACTCATGGGGTAACAAATACTATGAGAACTATTACTACATGATATGTCGCAGTCGATGGGTGGAGTACAACCCTCGGTTTAAATTTGAGTATGATGCTTCACAGGTTAGTTGGTTAACTTACGATTTATTAATTAGGTACTAGACTGACTGCCCGCGCCCGTGTGAATGTTGGTTAACATGATTTTTGGTTATAAGTAAGTATATCTGGTTTTACTCAGCCGATTGCTTTCTTTTCGTGCTTTTATAAAACCCATATGGTACTAAACCCACAATTCGTGCTGCTAAGTATAAAATATTAAATGTACTACAATAGGTATATTTAATGCAACAGGTAACTCCAGAATGGTATGGTTGGCTTCACTACAAGACTGATTTGCTGCCTTGTGAAGACTCGGCGAAGTGCACCTTGAACTGTTGTTGTTGGACCCAATCGTGGCTCCAACCGCACAGAGAGAACCTCACCGGGACCGACTCTTCTTACTACCCTTACTCCACCGTAGTGCCTCATATAAACCCGTGGGATGGTAATTATGTTTTTTTTTTGACAAAGAATATTAGCAATCGAAATTACTAATAGGTATTCCCGTTAACCCCTCCAGCTAAGCTAAATTGCTTGTGTTAGGAGTGGGTTCACGTCGCTAGTGTAATGACCAGGATTGGATCCCGGGACCTCTCGATCATAGGGCCGACTCCTTAATCACTAAGTTACCGACGACGACGCTTAAATGTTGAATCTTAAGACTGTCATCAGACGGCCGCACACACGCAATATTCCCAATCATCGTAAACAGCCTTGCGCTAGTCCCTGTCGCATCCAAAGCTTTTACCTTGGAGTCCGAGGTCCGCTTATTTCAGTCTAACTGTATCGCACCTGAACTTAGATATTATTATTATTATTAGTTCATGATAGTTACAACAGATGGCGCTATACGTTACAAGCTGCCTGTTCTTCTCATCATAAGTCATGAAATAAATACATGAACAGTTGATTATTAAACTCTGAGCTTGGTTCCATACTAATTATAACTTCTTAATAAGCTATTTTATTTGATTGGTAAAATACTAAAAGCCAGGTAATTATGATAAAACCGCTTGTAGTGAAGGTGGGGGTGGACAGCGGACCTTGAGCTCCGAAGGTCCACGGACGTAGCCGTGACTAACGTTTAGACGATAATGTCAGTATTAAAATTATATAAATGAATAAACAAACAACACTGACAATTAATATATTACGCTGCCTGTGAAAGTAATACAGTGAATGACATGATGCCTAGATGGCGCTACACTCATACCTATCGTAAAACGAAATGCTTTACATTTATAATAATCAACAATCATCTTAATAGCGACTTCCTAGTTATATCCAAAGTTTGCCCGAGGTTTTTTATTAGTAGGTAAGGTTGGCTTTTTCGGGAACACTTGCCGTTAGACCACCCAACGCGTTATAATAAAAAAATGGTGTGCAAATTGCTTATGATAATTTATTAGTAGGTATAGGTACTTTGTGTTAATTAAAGTAGCGATTCATTAGAGCGAAAAAAAAAATTAAAATATCATAAGTTCGCGCGAGAAAAATGGTACTTTAACTATTATATTTATTTATTAATACTGTTGTTATTATAATATTACTATTTAGAATTTATATAACTTGTAAATTATAAACAGCGTTTCATTGGAGTAGAGTAAAAATATTCATGTTCATGTAAAAGAAATCAAACTTTACTACAGTTTTTTTTCTTATTTCGGGTACCTACTTTTTCATGCGGAAATCTCCCGCTCCCATCTTGCCCGGAGTTGGTCGTAGGTAGCGTGAGAGAGGCGCTGCCGTCTCCGTTGCCCAAGGTGCACCGCGTGGAGTTTTCGCACCCCTATATCTAGTAACCCACCTACTTATTAATAATGTTATTACCTTTTTCAGGTTGCACCGTTTCGGATCGGATTGCAAAATGTAATGAATGAATTCTTTTTTCAAATATGTAATGTAGGTTTCATATTATACACATATATTTCATAGAAGTACAAATTATTTTTGAAATAAAACTTTATTAAAGGTCCTTCAGCTAGTTTAATTTAAAATTATTTACCTATAACTTTTAACTTTGACTCTCTCTTCGGTAAATATTTTTACAACACACCTGCTCATAAAAGTGATATTATTTTACCGCAATTAGGCACGTAATGACACCTATTATGAAACTGTGACTTTTTCATTGCTATTATTCACAAAAGTGAGTTATAGATTCATTTTTAAATTTTATACGAAGTGTCTATAATTGTCTATGTTCTTAAAAAAGTTTTGATACAAAAAATAACGTGTTTAATAGTACGAATAAATTAATACGCCTATTGTATGGCCATTTGATGCATTTTCGTATTTAAATAAATAATTTCAACTTGTAATACTTGTATAATAAACAAAATTTTCACTCAAATTTAACTTTTTTTTACTCTAAGTACAGAAAAAAAAAACAAAGTAAAAAAAAGTTAAGTTCAAACCTCATTTTATTTTTAAAATATGGTCGACCGCCATTGTTAAATGCGCGCGCAAAGGAAAACGAATTAATTTGTAGTATTGTTTGTTTGTTCAACTTGTAATACTTGTATAATAAACAAAATTTTCACTCAAATTTAACTTTTTTTTACTCTAAGTACAGAAAAAAAAAACAAAGTAAAAAAAAGTTAAGTTCAAACCTCATTTTATTTTTAAAATATGGTCGACCGCCATTGTTAAATGCGCGCGCAAAGGAAAACGAATTAATTTGTAGTATTGTTTATTTAGTATTTGTAGTATTATTTTATTCGCAAGTGTGTTGTAAAACGTCGTATGGCACGTGTGAGCATGATGATTACCGTCCTCGGCTGTATTAAGACCCTCGCCTGGCGGCTCGGGTCTCAATGGCGCCTCGGCGGTAATCACCAACGTTGCTCACTTGTACCATAATGTACTATTCCTTTCGGTCCATGTGGTACTAAATTAACATCTCTGGGGTTCGATACAGGTAGTTGGCAGTAAAAGGTAACTACAGAAATGTAATATCACCAATGGGTGGTATGGGTCAGGATCACCTGACTTCGATTTGGTAATCGCTTCACAGAAAATATCGAAGTTTGGCTATTTCGTAGTCAGAATGAAAAGCCCTAACAAAAGGTTATAAAGTGTAGGTACGGATATTGTGTGCATATTTGGACGTTCGTAACACAAATTATTTCGTCATTTTCCCGCTAGGAGAGCTAAGTAGATATTAGAAACATAGTTCGGACATTCATCATAGATGGCGACAGTAGTAAAATAGCTCGTCGGTGTTAAGTCTCCGCAACAGAATGACTACCGCCCGGTTCCTTCTCACTGATTTTATTAATGTGTGAAAAACCGCGGTCGCTGTAACATGTTTTATCAATACCTATAGACGCTTCGAAAAAAAAAAGTAGGGTCCAAGAACTAGGGGCACCATCAAGATTTCTGGGGCCCGAGCTAACCGCATCTGCTAGCCGATGCATGGAGGGACGCAGAATATCTTCTCACAAATTAAATGTATCACGTGTCTATTCAGTGGCTTTTTTTCTTCTTCACTCCCCTTTCAGTATCTCTATCGCACCTGCCGTTCTGTAACAATAAACTACCCCCAGACCCAGCGGTTTGGCACTGGTTCAAGCATGTTCCCAGTGTACAAAACAACTCCTTGTATTGGTTGGGGGACAGGAGACTTAAGACCATAGTGCCATTATATCTTATGTGCATCCTTGCATTATACATATTCCCTTTTTATACACATCTGCATCCCTGCATCTGGTTAGCACTAAGTGAACACGTACGTACATTCGTAGCTGAAAGTAGGTACCTACATCAGTGATTTTTCGCATTTTTTCTGAGATATTTTTTCTGGATAATTACTTTTTTTCTACTTTACTTTTGAAGTAAGAATTAAGTACCTATTGTAATCGTTGTATTTGTATGTAGGCGAGTAGATTATTCTTTCATGAATAGAGCTCATCACGATCACTTTGCCAGTTGATTAAACACTGAATTTATTCTTGTTAACGTGTAGGTCGTCATTTTAAGTTTGTAAACTTTTGCTGTATAGTACCTACCTGGGCTTTCGTATTAGCACGTCGTCATCACACGGAAGATTTCGCGAGTCTCTTCCATAAATATGCAGGTACCGCAAATGAGGTGTCCCTCAGACCCCGTATATCTTGGCTGGGCCTCAAAATCTCCCAAGATCTTACATATCCACGTATAAAGATTCAAATCGGCACGACTAACAGAACTTCTGCACTTTCAGTAACTGCTGAACAATTACTCCACTTTCAGTTTCAGGTGGAATTAGTAATAGCGTTTTTTAAATCTTTAATATGCAAAAAACAACGAACAACGTGTAACGTATTATCCAACCGCAAGTATCGAGCGGAACTGGTGCCTAACAGTTCCGGAGTACAACACACACCACTTACCATCTCTTCGAGTATTGGGATCCTTGGTGTCAACATATCCAGTAGTCCAGTAAAGGAATGATTGTGGGTGGAAAAGTCGAAAGCAGAAATTTTGACTTAGGAACTTTGTTTGGACTAGTTAGGAGATAAACATACTAAAAGTCCCCACCCCTCCGAGGTGAGCCCGAGGGGGGGGTGCACAAAGAAGGTCCCGTTTTTTGGTCTTTTGCTTAAAACTCGAAAATGCGTGCGTCGCACGAAATTTTGTTCAACTACATATTAAATGCTTATTAAATTCTCTACAAGTTTGTTCTTTGTATGTTGTATCTATCTCCAATAATTGCCTAGCTATGAGCTTCTAAAAGTGGATGATTTTCAAAGTTGTGTTTTTTTTCCCTCTGGAGCACATTGTAACGGTACAAATTTACCAAAAACCTTTCTTATTTCGTATGGATGAGCACCCACAGTATTAAAAACACCTACACAATATTTAAATATAGCACATAAGCTGGGAGCACCTCCACGCGGTGAAGGCAGAAACAGTTTAAAACTGGCTAAAACTCCCAATAATATCTATTAAGATGCCTTCGGGCTTATGTTGTTGTTTCTATTGTGACCTATCGATTATTGTGACTGTGCACCCGGTAACGCAGGGAAGCAGTTTATTGCCATTCTCCTATCTCAACTTAACAGCCACGGGATTGAAACGCAGCAAGCGCCGGATGATGCGGACTTAATGGTGGTTTCTACTGCCATCGAAAAGTCAAAGAATTCTGTTGCAATCATTGGAGAAGATGTTGACTTGATAGTTCTGCTTATAGCAAGGACTCCACATGACCATAATATTATCTTTGTCAAGCCTAGCAAAGGTAAAGTACCTACCACCTATTATTCAAGTCAAGAATTGCAACAGCTAGGCTTCAAAGACATTTTATTTCTACACGCCTTCACGGGATGTGACACCACTTCTGCTGCAGTTCGGCGAAGCAAAGTTGGTTTTTGTAAACTCTACTTAAAAAAACCTGAGATCCGTCAAGCCGCAGAGGTGTTTTCGAACCCCACTTCATCGCATGCTGACATAAAAAAAAATGGAAACTTATGCTTTTTAAGGTGGTATGGAGCAAAACAGAAGGAGACCTCTCTAAATAACTATCGCTACCAACGTTTCCTCCAGTCAGTGTCAAACGTCAAACCAGACATTTCCTCCCTGCCTCCAACCGAGGGGGCAGCGATGGAGCACTCTTACCGCACTTACCATCAGGTACAGGCTTGGCTTGGACAGGACCTTTCTCCTGAACTATGGGGTTGGAAACGAAATGAATGCAACCTCTTGGTCCCTGTTCAAACTAAGGAACCAGCTGCACCGGAAGAATTATGAAAGCTTATATTTTGCCGTTGCACTACTGATTGTAGTAGTGCTAGATGTGGGTGTAGGAAGGCTTCCATGCTGTGCTCTACCATTTGCCACAATTGCAACGGAAGCTGCACTAATGGCATTCGCATTTTGGAGGACAACGACGATGACGACGAGGATGAAGATGATGAAGCTGGAGTATCTACTACTCCTGCTTCATCATCCCCATCGTCGTACGTTCCGTTGTCATATACTGATTTGACTGATGACGAGACAGAACAGGCAGGAAATAAGGAACCCCAACCAGGTCCGTCAAGCCCAAAGAGGAGGCGACTGGTTAATTAGTCATGATTCTTGTATATCTACGGTCGCAGCTAAGAACAAGTGCCAAAAAACGTACAGAAAAGTGCATTTTTGAAAATCATCCACTTTTAGAAGCTCATAGCTAGGCAATTATTGGAGATAGATACAACATACAAAGAACAAACTTGTAGAGAATTTAATAAGCATTTAATATGTAGTTGAACAAAATTTCGTGCGACGCACCGTTTTCGAGAATTAAGCAAAAGACCAAAAAACGGGACCTTATTTGTGCTCCCCCCCCTCGGGCTCACCTCGGAGGGGTGGGGACTTTTAGTATGTTTATCTCCTAACTAGTCCAAACAAAGTTCCTAAGTCAAAGTTTCTGCTTTCGACTTTTCCATCCACACCCCCCTTTTGAGCATTCCTTTACTACACTACAGAGGTTTCCAATACCGCAGTTACTTGGAAGACAAGACAAGATCAAGTTGGGATCTAGAAAACCTGGAGTACTCAACAGGGTGAAGACTCCATCTTTATAAGGCGCTGGTTCTGCTCCACATGGAGTACTACTGTCACCGCTTTGCTGGACAATTCCATACCTACAGGCGGTTTGGAACCACTCAGCATATGGACTTTGCCTCGCTGTGTGTGTGTGTGTGTGTTTTATCGCCAGTACAATGACTTCTATTTAGAGGAATTGTTGGATATGATGTTGACAGCTACATTTTATCATCGCACCGCTCGCCGCAGGCCCCGTCTACGCTAAGTTCCTCCTCATACACATTCCGGAAACGGTGCGTACTGTGTGGTATGAAAGGAACTTCATTCCGCGCACGCTCAAGCTGTGGAATGAACTCCCTGCTGTGGTTTTTCCAAGTGACTGCAATATGGGGTTCTTCAAGAAGGGTTTTCGACCCCATTACCTGGTATTGATCTGTCAAAATTCTAACCTGTTTATTTTGACTGAATTATAGGTATTTATTTAGTTAGGAGAGTATGACCCCAGACCTCATGATCTCTTAGTGGGACAGCCTTAACTCTTGTCCTCTCCTTTAGGATTCATGCCTGCCCTCCCACTTCTTCATAGCACCTAAATGCCACCTCTATACGTTTATAACAGCATGGATACATGTAGACTCTACCTATGTATGTATCATGTATGTTACCACAACTGCGGTAGACAGGTTAGGACCTACTATCAAGTGGGCCGTACGCTTAATGCATTGAATCACAGTACCCCGTCCTTCATTGTTAACGACTCCTATGTATTATGTTACCGGCCATCTGTATAATGCAGGCATTTTATACAATGCCTAGGCAATGTATATAGAATGCCTGTTGCTCCACCGGCAATATGTGAAATGAATAGATCTTGGTCTATATCTGCGGAAGGCTTTGCGGAAATTCTATTTCTGGATGGTTATAAAATGAGTCAAATTGCGCGGTGTAGACAATGCGGATAGAATGATATAGGTTAGAAGGCAAATGCGGAAGCGCGAAGGGTGACGCGGAAATGAATTTTGAATTCGGAACGGGATCAGGAACGAAGTAAGTACCTAGATTAAATGAGTTGATGATTTTTTTATACCATGCAGACAAGCATACGGCTCACCTGATGGAAAGTGGTTACCGTGGCCTATGGACAAGTGTAACACCAGAGACACACTCGTGCTGCCGACCCTGTAAGAACAGAGAGATTCTGTGCTGTCAGCGCAGAAGATAAGCAGGAAAATCCTTTACTCTTCCCACTGACAGCACAAAACCTCTTAAGTGAGCTCTGGCTACCCTACTCACCGCCAGGAACACAACAAGTGGTTATTATAGCCGCGGTATTCTGTAGGACGGAGGTGCTTTTTGAAATCCATAGGTATAAGAATGCACACCTTTTTCTAATGGATCATCTAATGACAGTTAACAAAAGTCGTCGTCAAGTAGTGGTCTTTCGCGATACCACGTTTTGGTTTCGTACTGCTTGTCTCGACTTCTCTTCTTCTAGAGTTCATAATAGACATAACTGAAAGTTGTTAGTATGAAAAGCATAGAATACATACCATAGAAGCATATTTTTACTAACTGTTGCCCGCGGCCCCGCCCGCGTGGATTTCAGTTATCGAGACCAAACATAGCCTCTCCTTTCCCAAGACGAATTTTCAAAAATAACTGAATGCAGTTTTGTTTCTTTTAAAAAATAAAGGAATGTCTCTTTTAAGTAAAATGAGCCAACTTAAGTATTTAAGTTTAAGTTCCCTCCAGGAAACTTATTTTAATACGACTTTATTATTCCAACCTTTATAAATTTGTACCCAAGCATCTATGAAATCTTAAATGGCTAAGTTTGTAGATCTGTATTCTATTATATAATACCTATATATATTCTATATTTATCTTGCAACGTTCAGTTCAGCTAAAGCTGTGTTTAGTAAGCTAATAAGTTTTCCTAGAAGTTAATTTGTTGATAACAATCGTAGTTGTTTTCTTACAGTTCCGAGTCACGCACTGATGTTAACACAATAACTTAGGTAGGGACCTATGTAACATTCTGTATTAGATAGATTGCTGCCTGCGCCCGTCTCCCATTGACTCTACTAATAACGACTAGGAATTTAAAAGTAAAATAGTTATAAAATCATCGGCCATAAAACTATTCAAACAATATGATAATCTTATTATATAAACTTGGCCATAAATTTTTACGGTACAAATGATGAATGAAAAAAATTGCAAGCATTTATTGTGCCGAAACGCTTTAAACGGCAGAAAAAAATTCGTAAACAGATTTTAAAAAATGTGGTTTTGGTGGGGAGGGGCGGTGCCTGGGCGGTGACAGGCCCACCTTCCCTGGTGGGGAGTTCGGCCAGAGTCAGTTGCGCATCGGTTGCGGCGGGCGACGCACGCATGTCTCGCGAGTGAGTGCTGCAGTGTTGTGGGGCAGAGGCCCATACATTCGAAAATAGCAAACGAAAAAATTGAACCCCAGATGGGAGTATACGAGGAGAGGGGAACGATGCATTGGGTATGTTATTCACATTTTCATTTATATTTCGTGTTAACTTTTCTTATGAAATACTTCAGCTGATCTTTGGGAGTCTTACAAGAACTTTTTTTAATGTGAGTTTAGAGTTTCATTATGTAGTTTATTCTCTCTATATAGAGAACGATATACTTATTGACTATCGGTTTGTTTATTTATCTTTTCTATAGCTTGTTTATAAGTAGTTATTAATAGAAGGAAGTAGTTTTCTATTAACTTATATTATCTTATCGACTCTACATTCAAAGTGTTATTCTATTTAAATAGAACTTTAATCTGGTTTACATAAATTTTAACTGTTATTTTATTGGCTCATATTAATTCAGAATTTTTAAGCAGTATCTATAATTTAATTAATAATAAACAGACACCTGTGTATCGATTATATAGTAATAATAATTATACCGGTAATTAGTTTGTCCGTCTTATATCTAATTTTCATGTGTCTAATCATATTTTACTAGATATTTTATTACAATAATTAGCAATAATAATTATTAAATAATATTGATTAGATATTAAATTATTATATATTATTTAGTATTTAGTTTAATTGTCACGTTGCGTGTAGGTCACGCATTCATCGTAAAATTGCACGCATGTTTACGATATAATTGAATAGTATTTTAGTTTAAAGATAGCTTTATAAATAGGTAGGTATATAAAAGGTTTTATGTATATAATAATCTTGTGCGTAGTTTAGAAAATAATTTTAAATATATCTTGTATTCGGTACTGCTTATAGGGGTAGGTGGTTCCCTTAGAAGCTTACTACTATACTTATATTATAAAGATTTGTATTTTTGTATGTAACGAATAAACTCAAAAACTACTGGACCGATTTCAAAAATTATTTCGCCATTAGAAAGCTACATTATCAAGTACCAACATAGGTTATACCTATATCATCACGTTCCTATCAGCCATGAACGGGATCAGAATTCCACACGGGTGGAGCCGCGAACAACAGCCAGTACCTACCTACTATATAAATAAAAAAAACATAAGTACATACATAGGTATGGCTTCATTTTGAGATTTATTAACGAAAACTTTTAAAGCGCTTTAACCGAGCAACTCTGCTTCATAATGTTTTTCTTCAATAAATTATAAATATCCAAAATATAATAATACACAAAATATATTTCTATATATATTATATTATATACATCTATTTAAATCATGGCATCTCAGTACATGAATGCAGCCGAGCATAAGATAACTGCGCGATAAGAGTAATAATTTTCAGCATCTGTCATATTTTCGTCCGGGTTATTTTAATAGCTATAGCTACCTATAGCTGTTATATGTACTTATTGTCTAATAATATTTAGTTTACGTTTGTACTATTGAATTAGAGTACATGTAGCTGTTGCCCGCGGCTCCGCCCGCATGGATGTCGGTTATCGCGACCAAACATAGCCTAAGTCCTTCCTCAAAGTCTAATCTACCCCTATACTCACCAAATTTCATCAAAATTAGTTCAGTGGTTAAGGCGTGAAAGCGCAACAGACAGACAGATTTACTTTTGCATTTATAATATTTGTCTGGATGTAGAAGCTTTTAATATTTCGATCTATTTAATGATTTTCTCTGCTAATTAACTGATTTCTGCGGCTCCGTTGTCGTCTTTTGATTGTATTTTCGTTTCTAATCAACATTCATCTCTCAGCATTCAAACATACGGCAGATTTTTAATCTGACCAAGACTTTATTTAAGAAAAAGTCGCATAAATACCTGTTCAGTAGTTTTTGCGTCCATCGCAAACAAATTAACAAGCAGCTCTGAATTCTAGAACATATTTTTGATCGTTAATTAAAATAACCCAAGATTTAAACAAAATATTTCAGTGTACAGTCACACGTACCTAATTTTTTTTTAATAGTAACTAATAGACTTAGGTATATTGCAGCTACCAGCTAAGTGGTTGGTCTGCTCAGTGAAAAGTGGTCGCGGAGGTACTTTTTTGTATTCAGTCTCCAACCCGTTAATTGGTAGCGCCATTTTGACTATACCTTTTGGATGGTGATATGCTAAAGTGCAGTCCAGATGCTGCACTAAACTGTTAATTAATAAAATTGAAATGGGACCATTTCGGAATAATCTACTTTCGAACAAAAAAAGAATTTTGCAAATCGGTCTATGCATGACGGAGCTATGAGCGAACAAACATAAAAAAAAATATATATATAAACATCCGAATTGAGTTCCTCCTTCTTGTTTAGAAGTCGGTTAAAAATATGGACATTGCTTTTTAACCAAGCGTTTTCCTGAAGTGTGCGCCACGCACCTCTGTTTAACCGACTTTCAAAGGCAAAAAGGTTCTCAATTTGTCGGAATCTTTTTTATATGTTGTTCAGACTAGAATCGTACCTTATTGTAAATTTATTTTTCTATCGTCAGTATTGTTTCTGCTAAAAATATTGATTAGTGCCGTTCGTGGACTAGGCTAAGTGCTATTCGTAGAGGTTAGGCACTATTCGCCTAAGCTGCGCGATAGGGTTCTCTCTGGTTCACAAAACATATTATAATCTCTCTGGTGCCAAACATTTATTAGCAAGCAACTTAGAGAAAGTATTCTTTCTCTAAAGTGCTAAACATCTTATTTTTTTTTGTGATAGATATGTAGAGATTTCCATGTTTTGTTGTGTTGTGCTAGTGAACATGTTGCGAAAAGCATGAATGAGCTTGTGTGGCCAAAAGGTGTAGTACCAACACTAAAGCCTCGTCGGCTTTAGTGTATTACACCTTTTTTACTTACTTTTGGCTGTTTAAAAAATTCATGCTTGCACTAGTAGGTAATCGCACCAGCCTGGAAATCTACTTTATTAATATTTTACAAACAGCATCCAATGTTGTTCGGAAGGTTTAATTTAGTTAAAGCTCTGCCATTTCTAGCAGTAGGTATTATTATTATAATCTTGTGACTTTCATAGTGTGAATCGGATCGTCGGCATCCGTCAGGTCAAACAGTATGTCTATATCAGTGGATATATTTATTTGTTTAATTTGTTACATTTTACACTTGTCTTACAAGATGCAGTATACTAATTGAAGGATGACAATAGTCTGAGTCCGATTTTCACATCTTCATCCTAGCGTTAATCCTAGTCGCATTCGAAGCTTTCATCTCGGAGTCTGGGGTCCGCTTTACGATTCACACTATGAAAGTAAAGTAAGATTGAATATTGAAAGTAACTTTTAAGAGATGGTGGTAAGGCGCATTCAGCTTCACTCGTGGACGAAGTAGTGACATCACGCCGGAGCAGCGGTGCATACTGCTCTCATCTCTGGGATGGCTCCGCAAAGTACTTACTAGATGCTCTCGACGGGTTGCAGCGACGTGCAGTCCGCATTATTGGGAATCCTGAGATCACCAAAACCCTCGAGCCTTTGCAGTTGCGTAGAGATATGGCATCTTTGGCGGTATTTTACCGTCTCTACCATGATGAATGTTCTGATGAGCTCTTCCAATTAATCCCACCCTCTCCTTTCCTATATAGGACAACACGTGCAGGGCTTAGATGCCACCCGGATACGGTGCAGAATATTCCATCAAGAACCAAGCGGTTCGGTGACTCCTTCTTCTGCCGCACCATTAAGTCTTGGACTTCCTTACCAGTTCACGTGTTTCCCTCCTCCTACAGTCCCGGGTCCTTTAAGCGGGGCGTGAAAAAGCATCTGATGAGGCCGCCAAGCTGAGTGCCACCATTGTAACATGATACGTGTCTGTAATGGTGACCCTCTTTTCAGAGACTTTGCCTTCAGCTTACCATCAGGCGAGGTGAAGTCAAATTGAGGTGTCCTATATAAAAAAAAAAATCAATTTGTTTGACACCTCATGAATACCAACAGACTTTGGTAAATAGCTGTTTTTAACTTTTATTCATGATTGTTGCCCATGACTTCGAAATGTATAGCACCTGTATGGCAATACATATGCAATACAAGCATATTATATTTGTTTACATGCATTCACATTATCTATTTACATGGGTTTGCACGTTTCTCTGTATAAAATATATATGTTTCTCTGTATAAAATATATATCCGTGTTTTAGATTCTAGTACCTACCTACTTGTATTTGTATGCATGAATGTGAACGTATATTTGAAGGTATACGGTATACCGCTTGAAAGAGAGGTTGGATTAACCCCGTAAGTTTCGGTGGAGACCTATGGGGATCCATGGGGATTTTTCGCACGATAAAAAAAAGTTCCTTACAAAACTCGAATAGTTGCCACATTTCGTAGTAGTACAGTGCTATTCGAATCGTACAACAGAATAGTCTTTTGTATTGAATATATAGGTCTTCACTGTCATCTGAGCCCATACCCCATTCAGCCTGCGGGCATTGACCACTACCCGTTATTTAGTGGTTGTGTCGACCGTGTTGTCTCCAACCCTGTTTCTGCTGCATATCAATGACATGCTGTCGGATGACTCCATTCATTACTATGCGGACGACAGTACTGGAGACGCTTGTTACTCGGGCCGTGCAAATATCTCTCAGTCCGAAGTAGAGGAAAGTCGCGAACAACTTGACAACAACAAAAAAATCACTCAGCACGCAGGTCGTAACCACTATCAACCCCTTTAGGTTAATTCAGCCCACGGGCTTAATCAACTACTAACAATATGAGTACATCTCTAAAGCTCGGTTTCGGGATAATTGTTAGAAATTATTTCTAATTTAATTTTCTTCTTTTTCCCTTAATATTAGGTAATTTTTAAGACAGAATGAAGACAGCAATATTTAAGTTTCTGATTATTCAGTGTGCTATTTAAATAATAATTCCAAAATGTCTCATTAAATCAAATATTATTTTGAATATGAGTCATCTAGGGTTTTTTTAACGACACTTCAAGACAGTATAAAAATTTTGGTAGCAGAAGAAAAAAATAAATAATGATGAACTTTATATTATTTCTGACAATAAAACTACACCAACTATGATAGTCAAAATAGCTCAAGATCTCGCGGTATCTCGCACCTCCGTGCAGATCCTGCCAGCTGATAGAGACGGTGCATGAACATAGTGGATAAGTGATCAAAATGGGTTCTTGAAAAAACACTCCTCGAGTTTTTAGCGCGGTTATTCATATTGAACATGCAATTAAAGTCAGTTATTTGTAACACCTTTGCTACCTTATTGATCGTTGTTAGGTTTTTACAGAATATTAATCATACATGTTTTTTAGTGTATCGTAATAATAACTAATTAATGTAGACTTGTACCTACAGCATATGTCTCAGCATATTATTATCCTCGTATATACTCTATATACGGGGATATGCTGAGACGACCAGTTCACCAATAGTTTTATACATACTTTCGACGCAGAACAGAATAGACGTAAGACGTTTAATGATAATTAATTCATCGAAAACGTATGGAAAAGATTTTCTTTTATAATGTTTAGATAAATATAGATACTAGTAACAGAACTTGCTAGTATTCATGTTAACACCTCCAGCTAAGCTAGACTACTTGTGTTACGAGTGGGTTTCCCTCATTGGGAAATGTTGATACATTTTTCTTCCATTTCTAACGAATGAGTTCTTCTGAGCTATGGGTATTTTTTGGATACTTACTTTTACTCTACTGTAATTCTGAAAAAGTACAAGTACTGGGTATAATTAAATTGTATTATAATAAAAGTGCCATTAGATAATTATAGTCTCAAAGTACTGGGTTAATTCTATTTCTTTTATAAAATCTTGATTGTTTAACAAACTGACAAATAAACATGAAATACAAAACGGCGAAGATAAAAAAGTAAATTAATGTTTGGGAAATGGGTTCTAAATGCAGCCCTGGGAAGACTCCAGCAGGAAACTCAGCGGACTTTTCTTTTGGTTTATTTTAAAACATCTTTTCTCAATTTAATTACAACATTTTGTTTGAGAAGCGTGGTATACTATACAGTTCATTTCGAAACTTGTTTGTTGTGTAAATATTCTTGAATTGTATTAGGTATAGCTTTTTTTTAAATAGAACTAGGTATCGATAAAAAAGTACTCGAGTAGTCGATGAATTCCAGGAATCAGCTGCTTATTTTCCTTTCAATCTACATATTATGAATGAATGTATTAATTTAAAATGATAGCCTGTTTTTTAAAGTGAATATTTCTATAGAAGCGTTAGGAATTTTTCGTATATTTTTTTTTTAAGATGGGAAAAATAATTGAACTCGCATCTTTGTTACCGACACCTCTTGTGACAGATTGTGTCAATTCACATGTGACAGAGTTGTCACATGGGAACTGTGACAAGTCATGAATTCTCACTTGCCTATATTTGTATTATGAGTATCTACATATCGACCAAGTTTACACTTCTGTCGGTATTCCCGGAATGCCACTATATTTTTATATTCTTGCAATTGAAAATGTTCCTTTTTCTGTTACCTTAGTCTCTGTTAAGCGACATGAGTAGATAAGTTGAGCCGTTTTTGTAGCTAACTTCACACCTAAGCTTAACCCATAAGAGATGAAGGAGAAATATCAAGATATTTATGTACGAAATAAGTTTGCTCTGATATAAAACCAGTGTATTATTTTAATTTATGGAAACTTAATTTCACAGTAAATAATGTTTATTGCACTGAAAAATTATGCTCTTGTAAAATGAGAATGGTTTTAATTGAAGGATAAAAGTGAGATAATACCACAATTTAAAACGTTTTATAGGTAATTAAATGTGTAATAGTTTTATAATTTAATTAATTATACTTTATACTACTAATAAAGAGCTAAATTTATTTTATTTGACTTCAAAGTGTTAAAACCTGGGCGTCTCGATTTCGTTCCGCTTTTTATGTAAAATCATATTTTTCAGGCAAAACAAGGTATAAATGAATTTAATTAAAATTCTAAATGCTATCTAAGTATTAAATTTGATCAAAATTGTTAGAGCCATTGCGTAGGTGATATAAAATAATATAAATGATATAAAATACCAGACTGGAGCATTTTAAAATTTTAAAACTGTTTGTCCCACCGTCATCGTTATCTGGGTACCGAATATTCCCTTGAATTTACAAACATTGTTGGCAATTTTTACTCATGCAATTATAAATACAAAAAAAAGTAAATCATCCAAATCAATCAAGCCGTTCTCAAGTTTTGCGCCTAGCAACAAAGTTAGCGAATCCTTTTTATTAATTTTTCTTCTTCTCTCGTGTCGTTGGCCTATTGAATTTTCAGTGTCACCTAATTGTGTTCTCAGAGGCACTCATGAGTTCTTCTGGTGTACATTTCCATTAATTTATATAAATAATTACGGGAATTATTTTTTGTAGCACTTTTAATGTTTTGTATAAAGGCGCGTTTAGAGAATTATATCACAATCCTGGCAAAGAATATAAATAATTAAATTTCAGAGAAGTTGAATTTATGATTAGGACATTTATTATATTAATTATTAAAAGTATGGCTCATTTACGAATTAATTATTATTATAAATTAATAAATAAATTGTATACATTTTTTTCGTACAGGACAGTTTTGGTATAGGATAACTGTGCCCAGTGTTATATGAACTTCAGAATTGTTTGTTGTACAATTTTGATATTTTTGCGTTATTAAATAAATTACGTTTATAGACAGATTTATGTGTAATAATTAACAAATATTTACAACGGTAGTGGAGCTTTACTAATATTATCGTCTGATTCAATCGTTGCTGGTAAATTCTTGGTAGAAAACAGGTATTGTAACACTATGAAACTGAATACTCATAAAATTACTTGATTACTAAGTGTCTAACTTAAACGATATTTTGTAATAGTTCCAGTCATCAAATTGATTTTATTCTCTCCAACGGTAATTAACTCACATTAAGTCTTATAATTTGAATAACCACTTTTGCCACAACGAGCAACCATTATCAGAAAATTTCACTTTTTGCAACGCAAAGGAGTTTTTAGTTTTTCCTTTTAAACCGAGACCGACGGCTGTGCTCTCACCGAAGCTCGAAGTGATGGGCTTTTGGTTTTTTAGTATTATAAATTCATTTGAAAATAGCACTTGATAAGTAGGTATGCCCACTTCCATAATTTTTTTTATTTTTTTAAAAATAGTAACTTTTAATTATTTAAAGATTTAAGTACCACAATAGTCGGTTCTACGTTTTTGAGATATTATTGATGGGTTATTAGTAGCACATAAAAGATAGATAAAGTAATAAAAATATTTAGTAAGCAATTTCATTTCTCGGAACGAAAACTTCATACCTTGTAGTTATTCGAGTGGATAAAAGTTTGACTATTATTTATACTTTTGATCGATAGCACTCAGTGGAACTTGCTACACATATTGAACACTTGTATTTTTCCACGCTATTCTATTTTTAACCTTATCGATTTTGCAATCAACCGATCGATCTCACAAAAGCTTGCTTTATGAATGCACAGTTCAACCGATTGCAAAATTTAAGTTTCATTTGATAATACATATTAGGTATTTAGTTAGAATAATTTCACTAATATTACCGCTGTGTACAGGCGAGTTGTAATAGAGCTTATGTACAAATGTCTGGTTTTAGTTGTGTATTTTGAACTGCTCAGTTAAAACATCTTTAGACCTTGAATGACGATATCGTATGCAACCAATCTTTTTTTATTCAATAAGCAACTGAAAAATTAAACACAGTTACATTTACTTTATTTTTTAAATTGACTATTTAGTTATGTTATGAATGCAACTGAAATTCTAGTTTCAGCTACCCGCTAGATAGTCTACTTAAAGCAAAATGTTATGAAATAGATTGGTATTTAGAGGGTGAATAGTTAACGGGTTTTGCACTTATCAATTAAAGTCTACTCTTATTGGCTTTTTTGCAATACTTAGGTACTTTTATGTAAGTATTTCGTTTCTAGCTTCATGGTAGGTATTTCAGTGCTGCTTTTTATGATTCCTAACTCACGAGTCATTTATGTAACTTCTATTCACCTTCAATTAAAATAATTGCTACAGTTATAGCATGGTATTCCTACTAGTATATCTGTTACAAGACTTACGCCTCAGGTAGGTAGTACTGCTCAAGGAAGCGTATTTAATTCCGAAGTTTAACTTTTATAATGCTTAAGGTGACTTGTTTGGCTCAACCTGTCAGAAGTAGCTAGTCACTACATTTTTAACTGCTAATAAGGCGCAAACAAACTTGACGAAAAGCAGTCACCTTAGCTATTATACCTAGACGTTTGTAACACAAGGGTGACACGCGCTTGTTGTTGACTCTGAAAAAACCTCATACATTTTTCAAAGTTAATTACTCTGAAAAACAGTATGGAGGTTATTCCACAATATGACTGACAATGTTGAAAATTCTTCCGAAACGCTCTGTACGTGAACAATTTTGTTATAAAGAAGGATTTATACCAAATGAACATAGAGCAAGAGTATTCTTTCTTAATAATGTAGTGTAAACGAAACAATGTTTTCAGCGTTTACATAAGAAAGAACAACGAACGAATGTTCTGTCACTGCTTACACTAAGTAATAGAATTTGACGTAGAGAGGATATTAAGCATTCGCTCGTCTGATGTAAATCAGCCATTCACTACGGATTATTTACATTAAAATCACGTAATTACAAATTAACTTTAATACAAAATACAAATCTAACTAGCGGTTATATACACCTGTAGATACCAACGTAACGTACATGTGAATATGTAGTTTGTACAGTTTACAAATTATTTTTTCCTACTTCACAGGAAAATATTCAATGTAGGTAGCTAAAATATTTACAGTACACAGTTAAATTAGTTTATTGATAAGTTTGTGACTTACGTACTGTAGGTATGAACTATATAACATACTAGCATTCCGCCCGCGGCACCGCCCGCGTACATCTCGGTTAACGCGACCTTTGCTCATATCTTCGGTTCTACACAACCGATTGCGATCAAACAAACGTAAGATTTTAAGTCTGAGTAAGCCCTTTCTAACAAAAAAAAAACCGCATCAAAATCCGTCCAGTAGTTTTTGCGTCCATCGCGGACAAACAGACAAACAGACAGGAAATTAAAAAAAAATATTTTCGTTTTCAGTATCGTTAACATAACATAACCCAAGTATTTTTTTTTAAATATCTCCAATGTACAGACACGACCACTTTACAATTATATAATAGTATATAGGTATATAGATACATACCTATTGTTTATGTTTCACATAATGCTTGTACAAGGAAGTTTGTGTGTACGGGGTTGTAGTGTAGAGTAGGATGTAAAATGTACCGTTGACGTCAATATTTGTTACTAATCGGAGGCAATCCGTTATATAGGCATAATATAAGATGGCGCTCCCACCCATACCTAGGCTAGAACAGAATAAATAAATGTATAGGAATAATATTTTATTAAGTTTATGACAGTTGTAAACTATACAGGGTGATCAATCCAAATGGGTCAGTAGGGAGAAATCAGAAACTATGAGAGATAGCGACTTCTGTTCTTAGGAACCATGGCTTCAATTTTAAATTAAATAATAATGACATTCAAATTTTTCTCAAACTCTCATACATAACCGGGAATCGAACCTGGTCAATATTCTATATGTAATCGTATGTACTGTGTATTTGTATAATTAACCCTGAAAGTATAAGGAACACTATTATTATATATTTTTTGCAATGAAATCTTGTGTAAATATTAAATATATTTAGGTACTTATTAAAAAAATATGAAGAAGAAATATATGTAAATATATTTTAAAGTACAATTTCAATAATTTGATTATCCTGTTTGTGAAAGAGTAATTGATTATCCTTAAATCAGATACGTTTATTTACACCTTTACTTTTGGAATTCACTTTAGCCTATCTACCACAAAGTGAACTGCATTCTAATTGATAAATCCGAACATAAAAAAGTGGTTACCGTGATAGTAATCTTTAAAATATGTGAGAAACCCCAGAATCTTGAACTAGTTAATTAATAACTGTGTTATATTATACTAACTAATAATAAATATAGTTGTTGGTATTGATAAGACATGTACAACATGCATTACAATGTCGGTATGATGTCTGTATAAAGATAAACACAAATACAAACGTATTTGATTTTTAATTTTTTTAGACTATTCAATTTATTTTAAAGAATATTTAATTAAAAAAAGACAGGCTTAAGAATTTTAAAGAATTAGTTTGCCGTCGGCAACGACGCAAGCTACCGACGGCAAACTTGCTCTTGTAATGTATGTGGTGTTGTATGTCTAAAGTTATTAGATTATTATAGTTATTGGTATGAAGATTAATTATGAATGTATATTCGCAGTAATGTTTTGAACACTTATAATTATGTAGTTCCGTTTTGATACGTAATTAACACTAATTAAATATCTTAAAACAATTATGTACCAAAAAACAGCTGACAAAAGTGCAGCATTAACTGGATAAATAGAACAGTACCGTTACAAGCGAAGTTAATTAGAAAATATAAAGTTATAGTTTTAGTATTTTTAGAGTATATATTTTAATACTAACTGCTAACTGTCTAAATTTAAGTACTAAACATATCCATAAAAAAGTTATTAAATGCCTGATTTTATACTTTCTAGACGAAACAATCTCTTTGTATATTTCTAGTAAGTTTCGGACTAAAATTTTTAATGTTTCGACTAAAGTTAATTCGGTCCAATTAGTCTTTATAAATTATATTATTATTCAGGTTCTATAGCGAATATTCGAAGAAACGCCCGTATTAAAGGTAGAACGAACTTAATTAAATATGAACTTTGAGAAGAAGCTTATAAATATTTATTGGTATACATAAAATGTATTGAAAAGTATTTATAGGTTAGTAACATCTATACTAATATTATAAAGAGGAAAGATTTGTTTTTTTGTTTGTTTGTTTTTTTGTTTGTAACTAATAGGCTCCGAAACTGCTGGACCGATTTCAATAATTCTTTCACCTATAGAAAGCTACACTATCTGGGAGTAACATAGGCTATATAACATCACGCTACTACTAAAGGGAGCGGAGCAGTGAGCATAAATGTCAATAAATCGGGCAGATTTCCATACATTCTTTACTAATATTAGATTTGTATTTTTGTATTCGAGTAAACTCAAGAACTACTGAACCGATTTCAAAAATTCTTTTACCATTAGAAAGCTGCACTATCACTGACTAACATAGGCTATAATTAATTTTCAAAAAAATAGGGATCCTGGATAAAACTTCAATAATGTAACCCAAGGTGTAAAAAAAATTCCTTACATCGCGTACGCTTCGAAAACTATTAAAGATAGAACAAAATAATGTACTGTAGAAATGTATAACTTAAAAAGGTCTACATAAAAGTCCGCGACAGCATATGTCTATCTAATAAGGGTAGCTCACAATAACCATTTTTATCTTTTACAAATTATAAAAAAAATATGTGTCATTTTCGAAGCTATTTTTAACAATACAGTGTTAAGCCTTATCTGACTAAATACGTTAGATACATTGTACATTTAATGTAGATCAAAATTGCCCTTTACACTGTATAATTATAATGAATATTTTAGAATCTATTGCAGTATGAAAGTAACGCGCGACGATATAAATTCAAGCCGAAATGCCGATCAAAGTCAGACCACGGAATCTATCCTTTATATTAATTCTTATCTAAATAAATCGTTTGGTATTTAAGATTGTTTCAATACCTGTTGATTACTTTTTGAATTATTGAAATCGGACGTTCTATTCAAAAGATATTATAATGTCAATAAATCCGGTAAATTACCATACATTATTTGAAAACTAATTATTATTACGGGCATGGGCTAAAAGGGTGCAATGCAACCACGGGTGTTCGAAGTATTTCACGAGCGAAGACAGGGAAGGTCAGCTGAATACAAGATGCAACGGTAACGGGATCCGAATGCGGGATTGGAACCTCCATGTGATGCATCCTGGGTAACGGAGGCATTAACGCCCCTCACCCAGGGGAGGCGCTACCGCCTACGGCAAATACATACAGCAACGGGAGCAGCTCTATAGAGGGCTGCTCAAAGGCTTCCCACATGTCCCTCTGATTACGAGGAGGCCCAGTAGAGAGCAGGAAAGGGAAGGGCTGGTCACCGAGCGCGGACGTGAGGATTATAGGTCCGGCCTCCTGTCATCCCTTCACGCCCGTCTCCTCCCTTTCCGGAATTCGATGGGACATCGTGCTTCCCACTTCTGAGAGGGCCATCTTAAAATTGTAGATGGCCCAGGGTCAGCCGGGGGGTGCGGAAAATGCCCTAGGCAATTTTACACTCCAGCAACTGAAGACCCGCGACGGCATGCTGTTTAGTGGGTCCGAATTCTACATGGCACTCCTGATGGCTGACGGGGATGGTATCCGAGGCAATTTTAGCACGAAAGAAAAGTTTGTACGGAATCCGAATTCCACGCGGGCGGAGCCGCGGGCAACAGCTAGTTGATGTATAAAGTGTAGTATAGGCGAAATGTGGGTGTTACTACACCTCTGCCTACCCCTTCGGGAACTTACAGGCGTGAGTATATGTATGTATTCATATAGTGTGATAAGGTTATTAGGTTGATTAGGTAAAGTGATTTTATCACAACTTTGGGAATACTATATTCCTTTGTACCTTATTCAAAAGTTGTACACAACACAAGACACATATTATGGCAAATACTGAAATAAGCATAATGAAAAATTATAATTCCTATATATTATAATTATTTTTATGTGTGCGTCTATCACTAACTCTTACAAGCTTTCTGCAAGTATTAATCGAATTGCAGCAACAAAAGCAGCGCTATTATGGCCGCTTCCCTTCCCTTAATTCTAATAAAAAAAAAAATATTCCAAAAAAAGCCGTAAAAAATATTTAAAGGAAATCATTTTCGGAAATTTGAAGCGACTTGTAAACGGAAGACATTTAGGAACCAGCATAAAAAGTAAAAGAAACATATTCATTTCCAAAACAGGGCCCGTTGAATCCACAAATGAAACATAGTATTCAAATATTATTATTATTTAATGTCCATCAAATCAATCAATTAGCCTATTGCAGTCCACTGCTGCACATAGGCCTCTCCCAATATGCGCCACGTTTGCCGATCCTCCGCCTTCCGAATCTAGTCCGTCCCAGCCACCCTTCGTAGGTCGTCAGTCCACCTGGCTTGGGGGTGTCCCATCTTACGTTTCCTTCTCGCGGTCTCCACTCTAGGACCCGTCTGCTCCAACGGCCATTAGTCTTTCGACAGATGTGGCCAGCCCACTGCCACTTCAGCCTGCTTATTCTGCGAGCTATGTCGGTAACTTTGGTTCTATGATCTCGTTGCGAATTCTATCCTTCAAAGAAACTCCAAGCATAGCTCCCTCCAATATTTCATGTATTGTATTAAAATTAATTATAGAACATAAAATAGAAATTTCGTTATTATAATTGGAGGCAGTTTATTATTCTTTCTATAAAAGATTTCCCATCGCTAATATCTACACATTGCTGAGTGTTTTTTTATAATACATAACCTGTAGCTTGCTTTTCAAAGTCGATCTACTTTAATAAAATAGTAAAAAATAATAAAAATGTAAAATAATGTGGGTGCTAGCACCTCTGCCTACCCCTTCGGGGATATAGGCGTGAGTTTATGTTATGTTATGTTATGTAAAATAATAAACGAATTTCCAAATATTGCGATACCAATTTTTTACGACCTGAATATCACACTAATATTTATATAACTAGTTTCTTGTTAAATTAACTGTTAGCATAAATTTGTGTTCAACTTATTAAGCCTACTAGTTTTGTACCGCATCGCTGTTCGCGTTACTACATTATATACATACATACCTATGGTGTGAAAACTTGTACAGGCTTCAAGATAACGTCAAACTTAAAACTTTATAGTTTATATAATTTTACTTGCGGAATTTTTATCTATTTTGAATCATTTTTTGTGCCGTGTCAGGTTTTTGTTTGATCGGTAAAAGATAACGAGTTAACGTTAACTGGTAGGTGTTGTGTACACAGCAAAGTGTTTATATAATTTAAATGAAATAAATAAATTCTCTAGTATACCTCGTGAGGGACACGTATCTTGGACCCAAATCGCGAGAAAAACAAGGCCTTGGCGCCTTTAGAGCCAAGGCCAATCTGCGGGCTTTAGATTTATATCCATGTTTGGTGAATTTGTGCTCTTCCACCGCAGTGGCACCCCGTGCTATTCTCAAAATACATCCAAAAAACATGTACTGTGATAGAGTACATTTTGAGCACATTTTAGGTCCGAGATATATGTCCCGAGTAATACACTGACGAGCTTGTTAGAAGAAGCGGGTAGTGGGAATCGGAAGAAGCGGAAATGGCCGCGTAGCAAGTGGAATGATGTGGTCTCTATCTACCTGCATTCTAAAGCAATTGCAGCAATTGCTTACATAATATTTATGTCAGTAAGTAGTGTTAAGAGATACAAGACCTGGCCGCTCCTGTCAACCTAGATCTAAAAGTAGTACCTTATCGGAATCGTTTAGAAGAAATCTCATTAGTGACACTTTTAATGGAGTTGGAGCTATCGGATACATTCCATTTTTATCAATGGGAACATCAACCCTATTTATTATAATAATAAAATTATATCCATGGGTCTCTTTTTTCAGAGAGTTGTTAAGTTAGTTCATTTCCTGGCAGATTTACAGTGCATAATAATACACATATCTACCAAAACCTACCCAGCTGGGGCCAAAGTAAAAAATAATGTACACTTTAGAAAGGAACTTAGGAATCGTCAAACAAACTAGACTAATATTTATCAAAGGGACCAATGGGTCGCAACACAACCCTTCCTGAGAAGACTCCGGCAAGAAATTCAGTAGTTAAAACGACAATTTTATTCTATTTTCGTAACTGGTTATGAAAAAAATTCCATGGTCGTAGCTGGTTATGAAAAATCAGTTACGAAATGGACGAAGTCGATTTTTGGTAAACACGTTTTCTTAATTGAATTAAAATGATTTCTTTGAGTAATATCGAAGTAAAACAGTTGTTTTCCGAGTTTGTTTATCGTTTAAATATTTCGTTTTGATTAGACTTTTGTACTGTCTTACCTACACCTATTATCTATTCTGTGCCTGCACATTGCATAGGCGTGACTATTATGTACAGTCAACATAAAAAGTAGATGATCATTTTTAGATTTTAATAATTCGATATTTAGCAAAGTATGTCTTAATAAAAATGCTATTTAGCTGCTTATTCAAATAATTTTATATATTGATTAAAATATATTATTATCATTTACATTCAAATTTTTAACGTTAATAAGTATCTGTGAAAACATCATTTAGTTCTGACGTTGCCTATACGTCAGTAATTACATAAATAATTGGCTCAGATCTAAGTTAAAGATAAAAAATGGCCGTGGCCCGTTATCTCATTGAACCTGTAACCTGTACACTCCGATTGCCGCCGTAGACATTCATAACTCCGTACTAACAGCAACATGTGAAAGTGACGTGCTTTTGGCTATTTTATCAGGGCGCGCTGGTTCGATTCAAAAATATGCCCTTTTTAGAACCTATAAATATACGCTGTACTTATTTCCTTATCTACTTATAGTTCCTTACTTCAAGGCAAACAACAGTAAAATTACGTGGGTAGCTCTATATTGAATCCATTATCCTTTATATTAATAATATTTTATTATTACGTATTTATTATTAAAAACGTTTTTTTTGGGTGGCGCACTGTCGCGATTCTGATTGGTGCATAAAATGATGACCAAAAGTCATCATTTTTTTGTCGCCATTTTAGAGTGTGGACAACATATCTATAGTTTATAATATATCATTGTTTTTACTTACATATCCTACTAATATTATAAACGCGAAAGTTTGTAAGTATGGATGGATGATTGTTACTCTTTCACGTAAAAACTACTGAATGGATTTTAATGAAACTTTACAATAATATAGCTTATTAAACTTATTATACACTAGCTGTTGCCCGTGGCTCCACCCGCGTGGAATTCGGATTCCGCCCCCACTATTTTTCGTGCTAAAGTTCCCTTCCCTCGAATAAATGGTCAGGAATGATTATATCGAACTCGGACTCACTAAAAACGCATGCCGTCGCGGGTCTTTAGTTGCTGGGGTGTAAGATTGCCTAGGGTATATTGCGCGCTACCCGGCACACCCTGGGGCATCTATAATGGCCCCTCAGGAGCGGGATGCATGATGCCCCTATCGAATCCCGGCAAGGGGGAGGCGTGCGTGAAGGGGTGACAGGCGGCCACACCTGTAATCCTCACGCTTGCGCTCGGTGACCTTGCCTGCTCACCACTGTGCCTTCTGACAGTCAGAGGAACATGGTGGTAAGCCTCTGAGCAGCCCTCTACACTCAGAGCCGCTCCCGTTGCGGTAGGTATTTGCCGTAGGCGGCAGGCCCATCCCTGGATGAGAGGCACTACCGTCTCCGTTGCCACTTGTTGTATCGTATGGAGGTTCCAACCCCTCATTCGGATCTTATTCCCGTTGCATCTTCTGTTCAGCTGACCCTCCCTGTCTTCACTCGTGACATACTTCGAACGCCCGCGCCTGTTGTACCCTTTTTAGATAGACATATGCTATCGCGGACTTTTATATAGAACTTTTTAAATTATATATCTCCACAGTACATCATTTTGTTATATATTCAATAGTTTTCGCAGCGCACGCGATGTAAGGATTTTTTAGGTCATTTTTTTACACCTTGGGTTACATTATTGAAGTTTTAGTAAGGATCCCTAACTTTTTTGAAAATGTAATATACCTATGTTAGTCAGTGATAGTGCAGCTTTCTAGCGGTAAAAGAATTTTTGAAATCGGTTCAGTAGTTCTTGAGTTTACTTGATTACAAAAATTGAAATCTTATAATATTAGTAAAGATGTATAGAAATCTGCCCGATTTAATGACATTTATGCTTACTGCTCCGCTCCATTTTGCAGTAGCGTGATTTTATATAGCCTATGTTACTCCCAGATAGTGTAGCTTTCTATAGGTGAAATAATTATTGAAATCGGTCCAGTAGTTTCGGAGCCTATTCGTTACAAACAAAAAAAAAATTCCTTTACATGTAATTACATGTATATACAAAATGTTGTATCTTAAATATTATACCATTGAAAATTGCGACATATAGCTATGTATGCATTGATAGCGGTGTTTTTATGTGTGTATTTTACGAGCTTCTAATGGCATTACACCTTTCATCGTATGTATGGATTTATAGTAAAAATATGACGTTTTCGGCAGAGACCTTGAGGCACATTGACATTCGTAGTTCGAATACTTCCTAGTACATTGAAATTAACTTAATTTTTGAATTTTTCCAATATGATTCATTCGATGTTTTGTAAATTATGAATGTGTTCATCAACTTTCGTTCCTGACCGTACACTCGGTAGGCCAGTCGCAGCTAATTGCAACACCGACGTAGAAGCGACATTATAAATTAAAATGATTTAGTAATTGTTCGAAAAGCTTAACAATTCAAATAACAATTAGTTATGTAGGTATTAAAATAAAGATGAAGAAAATTATCTTATACAATTATATAAAAATGCTGTAAATATAATACGTTTGTTGATAAAATAATGGCTAAATTATACTTAGCCATAACTGTTTATAAGCCAGCGGGCTACAATTATGTCTACTGTTATTTTAAAATTCTAGTTTACATATCTTTTGTATTCGCCTAGGGTTATTTCAGACGTTTTACTAGTATGTCGTTTTACTTTCATGTCGTTAATACCTCATGGCCATTTAACTAGTTTGACATTCTGATACGGAGGGGTTTTATTTACATCTATTTAGAGATATAACTCTTTCAGTCTGTATGTGACAGAAATGGTACGGGACTCTTTACCCTTCTTCTTCGGAACGCCTATCCCGGATGTGCCTAAGGACTGATTGATAGATTGTCTATACAATAGTTTTCAGATTAATCGAGATTCAGAACTTCCAGAGCCATTCTAGAATAAGGGCCTAAATCATGCTCTTTGCGTGCCTATCTCCCACGATTTATTTTATTTTCGTTGTTCTGGGATGTTCCGATGGCAATAACTGCCATCGGAACACTCTGAGCAAATTCTGCGCCAGAGCCTCGGCCGTTAATCATCATGTATAATAGCTTGCATGTCTAGATGAGCCTCCATAAACATCGGTATCTATATTTGAATAAACATAAGTATACACAATAAGTAAATACTAAAATTGTAAGGTGTGTGTTGTATGTAACACATTGACATTCACTGTAATTGTGTGGGTATTATTTCATCTGCCTATATGCGTAAGACGTGTTTACATAATGTATGTATGTATTGTAACATCGACAAATACATTGTCAACAATATTTGAGTTTATTGTAGTATTTGTCTGCTGCATACAAATATATTATTTTTGTTTGTTTTGCTGCCTGTACTTTCAGACCCTTAAATCCTACTATGTAATATGATAAATGTGAAAGTTTGTGAAGATGTTTGGTATTCAAACATGTTCTAACGGCTGAAATTTTGATACAGGGATAGATTGTAGTCTGGAATAACACATAGATTATTGTCTAGTTCCCTATTCTACGGAATACAGAACCTAATACCTTAGGTTGCTGGAATCGGATCAAAATTCTACGCAGGTGGAATCGTGGTAATCGGCTAGTAAATAAATATTCCTATTTAATTATAATTTATTCACATATTCAGTAGGTACTTACTTCATCACATAGATTTAACATCTGAAATATACTAAAGCGACGTCTCTCAAACTTTTTGTAAATTGTAGTATTGCGTACGTCCTATGCAATAAAATACTGTTATGTCCTGTATTATTTACTATTGGGTAGTCGTTAATCACTCCTATAGGTAATCACCCAGGTGATTTACGACCATGTATTTATGTTACACAATAATGTTATGTATGTAATAAAGGCGACTGACTGTAAGTTCTAGAAACTGTGGCCTGACTACGGCTAATGTATCCAGGTCGAAACGTCATTCAGACTATTGAATTGAATGGTATAGGAATACCTATAGGCACGTTAATTCCCGTGAACATTATTGTATACTAGCTAATGCCTGCAGCACCACCCGTGTGAAATTCTGAAACAGTCGTTTGTTGATTTATTAAATTTTCAGCATAATTTTCTTTATAACTCTTTTCGTAAAAACCTTCTATGAAGTATTAGAAACTTAAAAGAACATGAAGCAATTCAATGAATTAGGTTTCAATCAATCAATAAGCCCATCGCCGTCCACTGCTGGACATAGGAATCTCCCAACGTTGGGAGGCTTTGGCCTCTATTTCCACCCAGACCTCTCGCAGTGATATCGTCTGCGTATTTTTCCGTTAGTCACCTTTTAGATGGAGTGGTAATACTTGTATTCTTTCTCCGTCGTCTCACGGATGAACATTTTTAATGACTGATGATGAGTGATGACTATTCAGTCGTTCTCAAATAACGTGACCGAGAGGCAGCGATTCATGTTTAATAGATTATATCACTTTATGCTCAAGATAAATGATAATAAACACTCAGCATTCATTGCAGTGCTGCCGACCGGTATCACAGACCATTTCACTACCTTATTGTCTATATCAAGATCCAAATCTGAGAATCCCATTAATAAGATGCAATCAAAAACAGATTTCACTAAGTCCCTGCAATTTCTTCAACAAAGGGACCTCTCTAAGCTTCTGATCACTGATGACCCTAATTATTTAACACAATGTTTGACAGACAATATTGTTGCATCTCTAAATGTTAGTACTACTAATGTTTTAATTCCTAAGAGTCAACGCACGCTAAAGCCGTGGATTACTCCTGGTATTTTGCGTTGCATTAGACATAGGAACAAACTACAAAAAAGACTGCGAATAACCTATACTCGCAATAGAAACTTTTGCAACAACCTTATTAAAAAACTAAGGCGAAAATATGAAAGAGAGTTGATTGCAAATTCAATAAATAATAATAAACTTCTATGGAAAAACATAAAAATTATTACTGACACTAATAAACCACGGGAAGATAATAAAGACTTAATTAGCCTCAAAAATAATCCCCTTGAGTTCGTTAACTTTATTAACAACTATTTTGCAAACATAGGAAAACATCTTGCCCTTGATATACAAACCAGTGCTCAAGCAGCCCGAAGCCCGACTGACTCTCCAACAAAGAACGTATTACCGCAAATCAACTCATTCGGTTTACTGGAAACTGAATGACTGAAGTTGAAAATACCTTAATGAGTCTGAGGTCAGGTAGTGCTCCCGGCTGGGATATTATACCAATTACCTACCTAAAATTTGCAAAGCATGAACTTGTTCCCATTATCACGCATCTCGTTAACCTTTGCTTTGAACAAGGTGTATTCCCAGATCTATTTAAAAAATCGATCATTACTCCAGTTTTCAAGAGCGGATCTAGAGACGAGGTTGGCAACTATCGACCTATTGCAGTTGTTCCTGCCATTTCGAAAATACTAGAGAAGCTCCTGAATTCGCGGCTCTTAAGCTACCTAAGCAGTTATGAAATTTTATCCCACTCACAGTATGGTTTTAGACGTGGAAAATCAACCGAAGACGCAGTTTTGGCACTTACACAGATGGTAACAGATCGGCTAGACAGTGGACAGAAGTGCCTATCGGTATTTTTAGACCTCAAGAAGGCCTTTGATACAATCTCTGTTTCCATTCTTATAGATAAACTCGAAAAAATCGGTATAGAGATACTTCCCTCTCACTATTTAAAAGTTACCTGTCAGGAAGGACACAAAGTGTAAGAGTTAATGGTTATACAAGTGGAGATGTGACGGTCTCATATGGGGTTCCGCAGGGTAGCGTTTTGGGCCCCACGCTATTTCTCATATACATCAATGACCTTTGCGATATGGGAATTAGTCACGCAAACATTATCTCCTATGCCGATGACACTGCAGTGATATTCACCGGGCACAATTGGCCTAATATAAAAGAAAATGCAGAAAAAGGTATGCGCTTAATAGCTAAATGGCTAAAGGATAATCTGCTTACACTTAACACGGCTAAAACAAACTTTATCTGTTATAGTGTCCAGAATATTACCCAGCCGAATGTAGATTTTAAATTGTCAATTCATTCTTGCAACCAACAAAGTGCCTCAGTGTGTGATTGTCCCTCAATCAGTAAGCTGGAAGAAACCAAGTACCTAGGAGTGACGGTTGATCAACAGCTATCTTGGTATCCGCATATAACTTTACTTGCAGCCAGAGTAAGAAAGCTTATATGGATCTTCAAAACACTGAGACATGTGGTGCCTAGGAAATTAACGGAAGCTAATCGGAATTCGAGAAACATTCTCATCGAAACATTAGCACAATCATTAGCGCAATCTGTTATCACCTACTGTATTTCCATTTGGGGGGAGCGTGCAAAACTAAAATGCTTGAACTAGAACGTGCTCAACGGACATTGCTGAAGGTAATGTACTATAAAAAACGAAGATTTCCTACAACGGAATTGGACTCTCTCACTGGAGTGCTGTCAGTGAGAAAGCTGTATCTTCTGACAATATTAAAAAAACATAAATCCACAACATACAGCCTCGGGACTGTCAGAAGAAGAAAACACACAGTTGCTCACACTCATACAAGAACCACTTTTGCGACTAGACAGTATAGTAGTCGTTCGGGATATTATTATTATTAATAGACCCGCAAGTTTTAAGTTAGATTCTAGGATCTTAGAATAACCTTAGTAGAAGTCTTACGATAGCCTTATGTACCCTTTTGTTTCAGCAACAAAGTGAGAGATACATCACATCGGCGTACGAGGGCGGCGGCGACCTGTCCCCCGTGGCGCCCGTGACGTCACCGGGCTCCCCTCGCGACTGCACGTCCTGCAGGAAGCGTGAGCCCCCGGATGAAACACCGCAAGCACCGCCTGAAGACGCCTGCGCCGGCTGCGGGTCCCGCATCACAGACAGATTTTACCTTTTAGCACTAGAACGTCGCTGGCACACTCCGTGCCTGAAGTGCTGTGAGTGCAAAATGCCACTTGATTCAGAGCAGAGGTGTTACGCGAGGGATAGCAACATATTTTGCAAGAATGATTATTTCAGGTAAGATATTGTAGTGTTTTCTTTAAATAAGTGTGTTTCTCTGTCTTAAAAAAATATCCGTAAAGATATGATTCCGTAGCCAACGCACGCAGCACATGCGCGTTATTCATTATGGTTTCTCAATAGTCACCTTTATCCGTATTGGAGTTTCGTGTTTATGAAATATTAAGCGCATAAAGGCAATTTTTTGTTAAACGCAAGTGTCCTTCGCGCCTAAGGAATGCCTAGGAATTATTTTTTAAATAGTATTCAATTTTCTTTAAAATTGAAAATTTTTCAATCAATATTTTACCTACTAAATAGTGTAGTACCTACCTAAATACCTATTATAAGATAAATTATGTAACATGTTTTTAAACTAGCCCACAAGCTACGCTAGTTGTACTTTTTACATACATTTCAAAGTACGTGGGCCATATATGGCATAATCAAGGTAACAATTTTGCAGGTGGAGTTTTATATACCATACCTACTTACATCCATTTTTTCTTAATCATGTTACAGAGCAGATGTTATAAGGAACGCTAAAAATATAGACAAATATACACACACCCGTATGTCTCTGTAGGGGCAGGCAGAGATGTATATATATCCCGCTACTACTTGTTCTTTATCTATCTATATTCTTATATATAAAAATCAATTGCTGTTCGTTAGTCTCGCTAAAACTCGAGAACAGCTGAACCGATGTGGCTAATTTTAGTCTTGAAATATTCGTCGATGTCCAGGGAAGGTTTAAACGGTTTAAACGGGCTAAAAAAATATGGCGGTACAAAGTTCGCCGGGCCAGCTAGTGTTATATAAAAACAAACGCAGAATAAACCGAATCACATTTATTCAAAGTTTTTTTTAAAAGCGTAGCTTACAAAGTGGGCCTATTTAAGTACGAACAATGTTTTCCACGGGTATTATAGTACCAACAATCCAATAATTAACGACCGTCTATCCTATAATATCGACTAAAATTCAGTTGCATTCACACGGCGCGAACAATTCAGTTACATTTCGCGTTCGCGTGATCGGTTCATTATTAATTATGAATGGTGGTGTGGCTTAACCAGATCAATCTGTTCAGTGCCAGCCGAATTTGTTTGTTGTGTCTGAACTACTATGATGCAATCAATTGAAATATGGCCTCTTGGGCTAAGCACCAACTGCTAATAAATCAGTACCTAAGTCTGTAAATTAAGTTATTTTTCGCTTTTTAGTGCCTCTTTTTCGTTTCTTGAAATCGGTTAAACTTTTTTGTTAAAATTAATTTATTCTGTGGAATTTTCTTAAAGCAAAAGGCAAGGCCATAGGCAACCGATGTACGAAAATGTACGAAACATACAACGAGCATGTACGAAAATAATTATGAAAGTAGAATAAGTGTAAGGGTTCGCTAGAATTGTAGCAAGTGAGAACATGTAGTCTCTCACTACGCCATATGGGAAAGAAATGTGACTGTATGGTATGTACCTATGTATAAACATAACCAGATCAATAAATATGTAATTCTTTTTGTATTTTAAAAATACATTTTTGAGCAAGTTAATTTATAATTCTTTATGAAAATGCTGCTTGATTAATCAGCAGGCTTTAATAAACTGTTTTATTTAAATTTGATCATAATTAAATTTATAATTTTCATTACGATTTTTGACGTTGACTAATATAACAGAGGCCAAAATGTTTGATAAAGGGGTTGCTTCATTTTAGGCTAGTCAAAATTGAGCGGACGGACCTTACTTACTGCCAGCAGGGGACGCCGCCACCGCCGTTGGCCGGACGAGTGAGCGGACCTCTGATGTGGGCCATTTCACCACCTTACTAACACCTTAGGACAGGACAGGATCAAGCCAGTTAAACCTGCAAATTGATGCACCTGTTAAACAACGGAAGAGACTCTGGGCGCCGCGCCGGCTTTTCTCTAAGGGTTGTGGAGTCTGACAGCAGTCGTTTCCGGAAAGGCGCAAGCTTAGGACACAACTATTATAATTTAATACTACCTATATATCAAAAATCAATCAATCAATTAGCCGATTGTAGTCCACTGCTATAGACCTCTCCCAATATGCGCCACGTTTGCCGATCCTCCGCCTTCTACATCCAATCCGTCGCAGCCACCCTGGCCCTTTGCATACTATATAACTAATGAACATTTATTATTTATGACTTATTTCGTATATTATGTTGAAATACCTCTGTGTATGTCTAAGGTTTTATAAAATAATATTATAGGTATATTTATAACAATATTAATAAAAAGAAGTGGTAATAAATGAAATAAATAATGACAGTTGTGGGTCATGAAAGCAAAGACAAAGGCGTTTTTATATGTTTGTTCTTGTCTCTCATTGGTTTTTTGTCTTAGTTATTTAATTAAGGACGTCTTTTTGAAGAGGTTATTCGATTTATTAATTTTTATACCTGCGCCCCGGAGCCGGTCATTGTAGAATAGCAAAAATGAAAATAACAATGTTAGTATGCGTTTTAGTTATTTCTTGCAAGCGGTAGAAAATTTTAAAGTTAATAAAAATTCATCCAGATCCAAAAGGTAATTAATTATATAAAGAAGTTTTATCGAGTGTGACCGTTCCAAATTTTTAGACATTGGCAGATGAAGTTGCAATAATTTACCTGTAAAAAAACGTGGGTAGTTGTATTTTTCAGCAATTAGTAGATTTATGCTAACTTTTTTTTAAATTTTAATCGGACGTTAAGATATTGTATGTAGATGAGAATTTCAGTTGCACAGCACGGGCCGTCGTAGCTCAGTGCCCAGTAATCCCCCTAGAAAAGAACAGGGCCTCGGCCACCACTGTCACACCACGGAGACTGCGAGAAAATTCCATTTGATTTTAGCCTATAAAGTAATGCTTTTAAAGTTTAAAATTAAATGGCGGAGTGAATGAAAGAGTGTAATGAAACTCTTTTCTTTTAATTTTGTGACTAAAATTTTATGTGATTTTTTGCAGTTTCTGTGGTGTCACAGTGGTTGTGCTTTAGCAGAATCGAGGGCCAGGTCGCAGGTTTATGTCTCATTTTCATAATCTGTAAAGTTCAAAGTGAAGAATAAGAAGATCTGTAACATTAGTTCATAAATATAAATATATTTTTTAAGATACCCAATAGTGTATGACTATTATTCTTTTTTTTATTACTATTTATTAATTCTACTAAACTATTAATAATTAATAATTTAATATGTATATTACTGTTTATTAATTCTGAATAGCTTGGTGTATGTAGCTATTACGTAGTACTATTATTTAATTAATAGTACTATATAGTACTAGATAGTCATATCGGCCCATGGGCTGATTGCTAAGAGCCTCGACCAACACCTTAAGAGGCTCTCGTTAGGTAGCTGGATCAAGGGCTTGATGCAGAAGGCGGTACTCCTCGACACGGCACGTATTGTGAGGAGGTTCCTCTCTCTGGAGCCCTAACCACCGGTAGCTTGGTCCCTGTACCCGATACCGGTGGGGCACTATTTTTTATATTTTTAAATATATGTTTTTGTATGTATATGTATTTAAAAATATAATTTATAAGATTTAACGACAAATAAAGAGGAATAATAATAATATTGTAGGACATTCTACACAACGCTATCTAGACCCAAAGTAAGCATAGCTTAACTAGCTTGTGTTAGGGGTTCCAGAATGCGGATAAACATACTTAGATACATTTTTTTTTCGTAAATACATACATATTATACATAGAAACACCCAGACCAATGCAAATATTCATATTTATGCACACAAATATTTGCACTGAGCGGGGATCGAACCCGCGCCTCCTGCGTAGTGGCTGCGTTCACTACCGCGACGCCACAGAGGAATATAATCTAATTGGGTTTTTGAAAAAAAAAAATTATTGATTTTTTTTATGTATTTTAAAACTTTATTATTAATAATATTGATATTTAATGCAAAAAACTTCAAAAAAAATTATTTTCAATTAATTATAAACAATTAAAAATTGTTGAAATTTAAATAAAAATCACGTGACTATAAACGCGCCATGATTGGTCACCATAGTTGTGACGTCATAATGTTATAGCTATTTAATAACAGTACAGCGTTTACGGCTATTACACATGTCTAGACAATAATATTAAAAATTTATTGCTAAAATACGAGTTGTTAGTTGGTTTCGATTAGCTATGTGTGATAAAGGATTTATTAAGGCAAAGTCTGATAATATTCCTGATGTTGATATATTTATGATCACCGATTTTTAAAAAAATGACATTCGGTTTAATTCTGCTGAAGTTCGAGGTGCCAAGGCATCAAGGTAAGTTTGTTAAAAAATAATATAATAAATGAAAATATTTAATTATTTAATAAAAATGGTATTAAGAAATACTTACATCGAAATGATCTTCACAACAAAAAAAAATCGATTTTGTTTGGGGATTATCACGGTGCACTGCTTGAAACCATTTATTTCGACGTTTGTCATCTTGGGGAACATTTAAAAACATTTTATCAGGAGTTGCCTTTGTAGTATTCGTACATAATGGTACAAAACAAGAACGATAACTTTTGAGGTTCGACATTTTTAATATAAATTTAAATATTTAATAATGACAACAAAATTAAATAGATCAAAACACTGTATTTATTATTTTTCTATCAACTGCAATGAGTGAAAACTAACATTATGACGTCACACGCGCTCGGGTTTGTTCGGGAGTTGTCGGCGTGTCTTCGGTACTGGATTCAAATTTTTATTTTTATTTTGAAATAACTTTTGAATTATTGCGAAAAAAAAAAAAAAAAATAGTTTTGTTATAAAACTAATATATAATCTTTCCATTTATCACAAAAATTTTTTTTTTTCAAAAACCCAATTGTGCTATAGAGCCTATTAAGATCTTCAGGCCCAAACCAACCTTATATTGTAACCGAATATTGTATTGTAAATGGACCAAAGAGATAGGAGTAACTCCACGATTGAAACCCAAATCAGGGTTCTTAAAGAACAGACAGAGATATATACAATATGTTATAGATAGAACAAACTTTGCCTAATATACGATCTCAGAAAACGGTGCACAAAATACATGGGTACGCAAAATCAATATGGTTGTTCGTTTGTACATTTACGGCGGGTATTTTGTACCCGTACAGTCACCCTCATAAGTTGCAGAACACTGACCATACAATTTTTTTTTATTGAAATTAATAAATTATACTTCAAGACACGTATTTTGGACCTAAATCGCGAAACAAACGAGGCCCTGGCGCCCGCAAGGTGAATTTGAGCTCGTCCACCGCTGTAGCACGCCGCCCGTGCTATCATCAAAAGACACCCAAGAAACGTGTACTGCGCGTATAGAGCTCATTTTGAGCACATTTTAGGACCAATATGTCCCGAGCGACCAACAAGATCGATGTTGGACAGATGTCATACTTTGTTCTCTTTCACACTTATTGTTTAGTGCATGTCCTGTTGCACTCGCGCTTACATTGAGGTAGGCTAATTAATTAGTAATTTATCCTAGTTTCGAGTGACCGTTTTTGAGCGCCAAAGCCGTATCATACCTGTTTTTTATTTAAGATCATTGCACGATACCTGTAAATAGCTCCGTTTTTATCTTAGTGAAGTAGGTAGGTATAACTTTAGCTAGCTAAACTGATGTAATATTTTGTACTATGATTGTATTGTGTTAAACTAGAACTGTAAAATAGGTATATTAATTTTAGAATTGTAGTTAATCATCGATTAAACTGTCAGTATTTTTTTTAAAATACGAATACGGAATGAAGATTTCTGGCAATAATTTTTCATAACTACAAATTATTATATGCATAAAGATAAAAATGGAAAGTTAATTGTTTTGAGTTCGGGTGTACGTGAGTCCCAGCGAGTTAAAGGGGCAGTTGTCGAATTTTCTTCACGTCAATTTAACTTCACCGCGCCTTATGGTAAGCTGAAGACAAAGCCTTGGAAAAGAGGGTTTCCATTATAGACACGTACCATGTTACAATGGTGGCACTCAGCTTGACGGCCTCATCAGATACTTTTCACGGCCCGCTTGAAGTTGTAAAGGTAGGCACATGAAGTTGTACTTAGTAGTATTTGTCAACTTCTGATTACATGCCGTTAGTCCTGAAGATGCATAGTCAGTTTGCAAAGGACATTGACTTTCAACGTTTGTGTGTAAACCGCAGAACTATCTATAAAAAGAGATACGGTATAGACAACAGTTATTTTTATTACGATGACTGCCGCGTCTGGGGTTTTTACTTGAATATCTTCTATTCATTTTATCATACAATTTTTAAAACAATTGCTTAAGCCAAGCGTAACTTTAAATATTAGTGCGCTCATTCTGAGGTGAGATTGGGACCTGTGCATTTGGCTATCTGTAACCGACTGCCCGATAACCGTCAGTTAATTTTGTGCTTGCATCTTGTAATGCTAACTATACGGTGTCCTATCATTTGACAAAAAACAAATGACAAATTTTCATTT
Source organism: Eilema depressum (assembly GCA_914767945.1). Taxonomy (NCBI): domain Eukaryota; kingdom Metazoa; phylum Arthropoda; class Insecta; order Lepidoptera; family Erebidae; genus Eilema; species Eilema depressum. Next base: position 25,105,991 of record OU612012.1, read on the forward strand.
GACAAACAACGTTTGAAAAAATTATACTTGATAAATGTATCATTTGATAAACTATTGTTTAATAAACTACTCATTAGACAAAATATTTATTTAGAAAAATTTCATTATATAAAACATCATTTCACAAATTGATTATTTTAAAAACATGTTAAGTAAGTAGTTGACAAACAGACAGTTAGTGATAGATTATTGAGAAAACTGCTCATTCCGACTTGGATAGATCAGGTTAGAAGGCTAATGCGGGAGCGGAGCGGAACGAAGCTCCCGCATTAGCCTTCGTCGTTATTTTTTTATATAACCATGCAGAACTTTATTTAGTAAAATGATCATTTTTAAAATAAAATTTTAGCAATAATACATTATTGCGAAACGTGCATTATGTCAAATGATTATTTTTAAAGTAGATAATATGTTTGCGAAATGAAAGTTTGTCAAATGATTAGTTTTTCAAACGTTGTTTGTCAAATGATATTTTGTCATACGTTTTTTGGTCAAACAAGGGTGAACCTAACTATACACTACACTTCACAAAATAAATGAATTTACTATTGAAATGCAAGGTTTAGTCCACACTGCTTCTGGTTAAAATGATTTTGAGGTGACTAAAGGGCTTATGTCCCAGTATGTTTTTCCAAATGAACAAAGTTGACGAAATGGAATAAACCGAAATGGAATAAATAAATAACACGACAGCATAAGTAAGTGGAACAACTAGGATCAACTAGTTGAATTGTTTCATCCACCTTCTACTATAGTGCATAGACCTTAGTTTTTATCGCTATTCTCCTGTAGATAAACCAAAATATATACTTGAGTCTTAGAATCAATCTCTCTGGATTCAGTGCAGAGTCTCTGAACGCCGACAGGGATCATTGCTTCTTCGACCCTACACAAATGAACTTGTAAATAATACATCCATTGATAGTTCATTTAGCACTGCACACTAAAGGCTCACGTTGAATTAAAAGCCTCCTAGTGCTATAGATTCACAAGACACTAAAAATTGCCATTTCTAGAGCTCTTAGGACCTATAAAACACACAATTCATCCCACCTCTGAATTGTATGTGAAATCATAAATTTATGTGAGGTATATAATTCTTACTAACACGAACAATAATTTGCGCTCGCGCTGGTCTAGGATAATATATGAAGGAATGTCAGCTCAAACTTGACTTGATGGCCGTTTTAGTGCCCTTTATCACTCGTCAGCCTTTTAGTGGAGGTAAGTTAAGAGTGGGTTTAATATTTATTTCGAACATACAATACTTACGAAATATACGAATACGTAAGCTGAAAAGTATGTGCGTTAAGGTGAACGCAGACCTAGCCGCAGGCCGCAGCGCAGTCCCCGCATTCTGAATTCTTTATTTATGAAGTTCTATGCAACCTCGCACAACCGCGCGGCAGTCGTCGCCGGTCGCAGTACCAAAAGCGGTCGAATACATAAATTCATTTTAACAAAAAAGTTTAACCGACTTCAAGAAACGAAAAAGAGGCACTGAAAAGCGAAAATATCTTAATTTACAGACTTACTGATTTATTAGAAGTCCTGAAGTGACCTGATTGTACAAGCGCTGCTGACGCTGCACACAGATACAGATATAATATATAATATACAGATACAGATCGAACCGGCCACTCTAAAAAAAAATTATTAAAGCATTATTCAAAAAGAATTTTTAAAATATGCATATACACCGGAAATATAGCTGATTTCCTGGTGCTTTTTGAAGAGTTCCTTGGTCTAATCTCGGAAACCCATCATCAGATCTTTACAAAATTTAAATGGGACCACTTCGGAATAATCTACTTACGAACAGAAAAAGAATTTCAAAATCCGGCTAGAATTGGCTTCACAATCGCATAACAAACATACAAAAAAAAAAAAAATTGAATTGAGAACCTCCTTTTTTGAAGTCGGTTAAAAAGCGATGACTGCGGCGACTGCGGTGAGTGCGGTGCGGCTAGATCTGCATTCACCTTTAATCTCTGGATCTGCTGGTGCGATTTGAAAAATACTTTTTGTATTTGACAGCCTGGTTCTTGTAGAGTATAGAGTAGTTAACATAAGCAATAAGGAAAAAGGTTAAGCTAAGTACTCACATACAGTTTTACTCGATCGAGCTACCATGTCGAGTAAACCTCACGGCAAGGGCTTTCGGCCACACATTCAGCATTCATCGATCGAGTGACGCGCGCATTTCAGTATTCACTGAACATTCACGGCTCACTTTTACACATTCACATTTTATTTCATTTCATCGAGCCGGCACGATAAAAAACCTTTGAGTTGTGAGTTTTGCGGTCCATACGTTGACTTTTACTCGTATTGGAGTAAAACTATAGAGTAATACTGAATGTGAGTACGGACCATACGATACGGGCGAGCTGCCCCCGAATAGAACAGTGTCCCGCGAGGTTTAAATTATTGTAATATAAAGGTGGTTATGTTCTACCACTTAATTCGTTGTATAAATAATTTAATAAATATTACTATGCGTGGGTAGGTACTGTAAAATGTAGAATGCGGATCATTTGTTATTCGCCAATTCGACTAAAGCAGCGTTTACATACTCGCGGCAGAGCGAGGGAAGTGGCGAGAGAAGTGGGCAGAGACTTGGTGTGAATGGTATATTCGTCATGCCGCGAGTACTGCCGCGTATGTTGCTGCGAATGTCGGCTTGGCGGCGCGAGTCAAAGGAGCGGCAATACTAGCGCGATGAACTATACGAGACCGCTAGATGGCGCTAATCAGTAAAACACGGCTTTCGTTATTGCTCTTCGAATATTTACTTTTAAAAATATTTATATCGATCTACGGTAAGTGTATAGTAGTTGAAAGTGATAGTTTTTATTAATAAGCGTGCAGCCATGCTCCCGATTCCGGCTGCGACACCGCCCGAAGCCTCGCCAGATCGGATTCGGCCCCCGTGGCATCTCCACCAGCCCCTCCTAAGCCTTCCAGCAGTGCCATCGTCCCAAGCGCGCTGGACATGAGGCGTGACAGGGCCTGACGCCGCCGAACTGCGGGCAAGCCACACTGTCTCGGCGTCCGCTGCAAAGGGCACGGTTACTCTGCCACCATTATTATGGAGGATGGCAGTAACAAGGTCCGCAGCCCCATGTACCGATGCCAGCATAGCCGGCAAACCCACATCCCGCGCGCGTTTCACCCAATACCCCCGTGACGGTTGGGGAGAGTCGCCTGTACCCATTGGTTTTCGTTGAGCCATACATTGAGGATCGACTCAACTGTGGACTTGAGGATGTCATCGAAAGCCGCGACGTCTGCCGGACAAACCCAGGTTAGCGCGATCCGCAGCAGGTACGTCAGCTTAGAGAGGGCAAAGCACATGCGCAAAAAGATTTTTGAGACGTTCTCGAGCGGTCAGGAGAAGCTTATTACGGGAAAAGCTGTGCACCCCTTCAGGGAAAGAATCATTTATGTATAATATGTATAAATATCTAGGTATACTTTCTTATTCTAGGCATGAGTTTATTGCCTGCAATTCCAAAAAGATAGATTTTCCTAGCAGTCACTTTTCCATAGATTTTCTTACCCGTGTTTTCGTCCTGAAAAATGCCGGGATACGCTATTTCTTAATATTACGGTGTCAAAAATATTTCAATCAACTCAGTTTTAAGAAACCTCGATTTTAGCAAAAAAAATTGTGTTGAAATCGGTCTGAGCCGCGGCTATCCTTATATGGGGTTGGGTGGTCACACCTACACGTACCTTCATGACTATTACATACACATATTCACGCCTGAAAGCCCATATTTCAATTGTTTTCGGTCCCGTGTAACCAGGAATGGAGTTCCCGTAGTCGAAGCCGACTACGGAATAAGGCTGTTCTCCATCCGTTCGCCCTATCCACCGCAAACCAACACTGTCTAGGAACAAATTGATACTCTAGTGTCAATGTAGGGTCCGCGTTTTTTCGCATAACTTTTAAGTTATTTTAAGGGAAGCCCGAATATGTTTCTAATACCTACCATTGATCCATTCCCTGAGCCTTTATCCAACTCAGTTAGGATCGAACTTTAATACTTACCGTGAAGCGACTGCTACCTGACCTCCTATTTGAAGCTACGGCGCTAATTTTAAACTAATAGCGAGTGTTGACTATCACTATGATATTTTAAGCCATCCAGGGTGCCACCAAATTACATATAGAAAAAAATCATTCAAATCGATCCAGCCGTTTAGGAGGAGTTGATGAGTGACATATACGATAGATGACATTTTTCAATCAAAGAGTTTTTTCTTTAAATTAAAGCTAACCTTTTTTTGTTTGACTGTACTGTTTTGGCTCAAACAATAGATTTTTTGATACATTTATAGGTGGTCCCAGTCGATGGAAGAAAAATATTAAATTTAAATGAATCCGGCAACTGGGACCGCGGTCCGAGTTAATTGTGGTCCCAGTCGCCGGAAGCCTCAGCAATTGAAGGGTCCTAGAATATGTTTACATTTTCTTGTAGATACATGCACATTGTACATTTATAAAGTGCACCCACGTCAATGCAAATGGATATGTAAAAATATTTGCATTGAGCGGTCATCGAACTTTCGACCCTGGTGTACAATCGCTCTATCACCAATCTATTTGTAACGAATGATTTACAATAATTATGTTTTGATTTAGTATAAATTTCAATACAATTATCGTGTATAATTACACAGAGTGCCAGGTGTATTGGTCAAGTGGAAAGGGGCACGTGTCTTAAATCACTTGTGTAATTCCAACACCGCCAGTAAACTGTACGTTAGTCTGGCGGCGCCATAGCATTAACGGCAAAAATTCATAATGAATCTAATCTAAAATCATTAGATATCAGATTAGATTCATTTTTAATAATATGTTGATTTAAAATTAGAATGTCATCAAATCATTTGAAGACATAATTACTGTTCATCATACATTATAAGTATTAATATTTTTTTTATTAGTGGTCGAAGTGTTGGGGACTCGAGCACCACATGGGGCATTCCTGAACCACCGTTATAGCCCCCGTGACAGAGATACTAATCTAAGTATTATGCATATATGCATATACTCACGCCTTTGCTTTTGGGGTAGGCAGAAGTTCCTCTACTGTCATTCAACCTTTCATGCAAGCCCACCGGTTCGAGTGCTTTGGATCTACCCTTCTTTCATTCAGTACAAGGATCGTGGTTGCTTTCCGCAACCGAGGGGACCGATTTAGAAACCGTAGATGGCTTAGTTTTAAGCAGGAGTGCGAGGGGTATTCTCTAAGCAACCCGACCGCGGAAAAAGTCGACCTCGGCTTGCCTGTCCACTTACACGTAGGTATAAGGCGTGTAAGGTACTTACTGTGTAATCGATTCATTGATTTATATTTTTACAAAAGTTGAATTGATTCTGTAAATAATTGTGTCTATAATTGTACATAACGTGGAGATTATACTAGCTTACAATTCCACTCTGAACAATTTATTCGGTGTATATGCGGTCAACGTAACGGGAAGCGGTTAAGATGATTTTTTTATACCACTTGGGTCGCAGACAAGCACCCGGCCTACCTGATGCAAAGTGGTTACCGTGGCCCATGGGCGAGTGCAACACCAGGGGAGTCACATGCTGCCGACCCTTTAAGAACAGAGAGATTCTGTGCCGTCAGCGCAGAAGACAAGGCTTTGGTCTTCCCACTGACAGTACAAAACCTCTCCAGTGAGCTCTGGCTGCTCTACTCACCGCCGGAAACACACCACAAGGTTATTATACCCGCGGTATTCTGTAGGGTTGTCTAGCTGCAAGCTTTCCAAATAAATAAATAGTTATTTGTTATACAAGAGTGCAAAGTTGCTTTTTAACCGCGTGCTCATTTTTGATGACCGAGCAAGCGAAAGATTCTAAATTTGAATCACGAGCGTAGCGAGTGATTCACAAATTAGAATCTTGAGCGTTAGCGAGGGAATCAAAAGAGCACAAGGTGAAAAATCTTTGCACTCGAGTGCAACACGTAACTTTTCATCCCACCTCAGCGAGGAAATAATGAAATGCTTCTCCTTCCTAGCGTTAATTCCCAGTCAGCATCCGAAGCTTTCACCTTGGAGTCCGGGGTCCGCTTTACCAGTCTTAACTGCGGATTTGGCTGGACCTCGATATTTGCCGTGAAGCGACTGCCATCTGACCTCCACAACCCAATGATGACATTAGGCGATATCGAAGCATTGCAGCCAGACCGTTGTTGTTGAACTTTTTAGGGCTCCAACTACCCGTAACGACTGCCATAGATGTCGTATGGCATCCGTGACCGACGGCTTAACGTGCTCTCCAAGGCACGACCAGACCAATGCAAATACCCATTTTCATGCATAAAAAATATTTGCACTGAGCGGGGATCGAACCCGTGCCTCCTGCGTAGCGGCCGCGTTCAATACCACTACGCCATGGAGGCTGTATAATATGTGTATTAATACTAGTAATAAAATACAACAAAATAAAAATTCAACAACAATGTCAACAATATGACGTGAAAAAAATTGATGCGCGCAAAGCAAATTAAAAAAAAAGTACACCAAGGAGGTTACGAGTCTGAGTTTTTCATGAATTAAAAAAAAGTTGTATGATAAATTCGGCACCATAGAGGTAGAAGTAAATAGGTTTAATGATGTTTTGAGTCCACAAACCTAGTACACACGATGTTCTAAATTCAAATTTACTTTACCTCTCTAGAGGATAAAAACGACTTTTACGCTCAGTTATCGAAGAGCAAAAATAGTCTTTCCGAGATGGTGGGATGAAAATAATATTATAGGTTATATATTAGTCAATTTGGTGTCTATAATTGTATAATGTGGAGCTTACGGTACTTCCTCGTAGTAAAACTAATTAGTGCAACTGGTTTGACCGCAGGACCGATCCTCGTGGCCTAACCGGTCAAATGGCCTGCAGTAGGCACTATATATGTGTTAGAAATTAAAGTTTATTTATACAAAAAAATAACGTTCAAGAGTGTTTTGTTAAGGTAAAATAATAGCTTTTTAATTACGTATGAACATACGTACATGGGTGAATTTCCCGGGGCCAAAAATTGCGTGGCATCGATGAAATCGGTACTAAAAATCTTTTATACAATACTCTAACATTTTTTTCTGGTTAGGCGATATAGTGATCTATGTGGAGCACTAAATATTTTATTAAATAGGATTATAGATTCGCCAAAAAAAAAATTTAAACCTCGAAATTTTTCATTGCCGTGTTTGTCCACACATCACCTATTGTGTTGTGATACCTCATTGGTAAAAATCTATTGGTTTTTTTAATTAAAACCTAGTTTTATTTGATACGTGAATAGTTAAAGTATTGTTACGAAATACATTTATTCAAATATTTAGATAATACAACGAATGGTTAATAAAAGTTCATTTGTCCTAGAGTTACCTTTAATCACCATGTTCTAAACATATTTTAGAATATCGTTTTATCTAACGACTTGTATCCTCCCTCATATCCGCTAAACGTTGCATATTGGTGCCGCCTAAGTGTTCGACATGGAAGGACGTACACACGTACCTGCGTTTTGGCACCATAAATAAAAGTATATCATTTTTATGTTACTGGACATTTTTTCTTTCATTACTGTGGATAGGTATAACTGTCTATTCCAATAAGTTTATCCTCTTGATTATACATTCAATAGAACGAAATTTATCTTGTTTATTTTAGTGAAGTGTTTATTACTTCGAATAATTAATAGATTTTTTCTTATATTATATTTTTGGCTCGTTTTTCACCACCGTGCTTTCATTTTCATGGTTTCCGTGGTCAAAATTTGCTATGGTAATGAAGAAAAAAACGCGGCAATGAAAAAAAAATCATTGCCATGCCTTGTAAAACAATTTAGTCTCATTGCCATAACCAGATGTTTCATTTCCGTAACTTATGTTCTCATCGCCATAGCATATTGACAAAAGTATATCATATTAATTTGTTAATTTCCCATTTCTTTTTCGTGTAAAAGAATTGGCGTCGTTTTGGAATTGAGCAGCCATGAATGAAAATGGTATAATATGAAAGTACCTGCAGTTTACCAGGTTTCTTAGAGAGATTCGAGTCTTATAATTAATCCTATCGATTAAAGCAATAAAAATACTGGCTGTTATTTTTTCCGATTTTAGTCGGTTCAATTACAGGATGTGGCAAGCGATTTTTCAGCATTCGTTAAACGCAGTTTTTTTTTTCTTTTTAAAAATGAGGAAATGTTTCTTCTGAATGAAATTAGCTATCTCCAGTATTTAGAGTACTTTCCCTCCACATCTCCAATGCAAACGCGGTATCGTTTATCTAATACTAGCTGACCCAGCGAACTTCGTACTGCCATATATTCTGATCCCATTCCCGCTGCATATCTCTAAATTTATCAATATTTCTCTACAATATTATGCATGTATTATGCATATAAATCTTCCTCTTGAATTACTCTATCTATTAAAAAAACCGATTCTAAATCCGTTGCGTAATTTTGAAGATTTAAGCATACACAGGGACAGACAGACAGCCATCGATGGGGTTACACTCGAAGTTGTTCAAGAAAAAATCTGCCTGGGATAAGTTATCCAGCTTGGTAAAAACAACTCCTAGAAAAAACTAGCCAGGATCCACCTAGGTTGGGCAGCAGCAAAGGAAACACTCTCTTAATCTTAAAAAATACACTGCGTTTAAGGATTTCCAAAAAAATCGCTTGCCACACCCGGTAATCGAACCGAATAAAATCCGGATGAAGCTATATTTTAATTGCATCAATCGATAGGGTCAATCTTAGGGATCAAATATCTCTAACAAACTTGGTAAAATAAGTAAAAGGAAACCCATAAAAGAGAAGGTATAGGAAGATTTTAGGCGGTTTGATCATCAGGTGTGTTATTTTTAGAAATCTTTGAATGCAGGTTTGTTTCCCTTTAAAAATAAGGTTATGTTTAATTTAAGTAAAATTCGCTATCTCTAGTATGTATGAGGGTACTTTCCCTCCAGGTAAAGTCGAAATGTTCCACCCTGTATATCGCAGCTCCGATATTACTTACAATAAAAATAATGACACTCATACGCGTGTTTAACACAGTGCCACTGAAAAAATAAATGACGCCAATGTCCATACACAATTGCCTAATCCCCTTTGTATTTTTATTGTATGTAAGTATAATTTCTCATGTGTAGGTACATAAAATATTATGTTTTATATTGTGTATTTTCATTTCCATGGTTGATTTTTTCATTCCCTTGGTATATTTATTTCATGCCCGTGGATGCTTGTTTCATTGCCGCGCACGCATGTGTCATCGCCGTGGCGCGTAATTTTTGATCTTGTATATCTCGTTAGCTTTTTTATTAATCTGCTAGATATTAAGCAAGAATTCATATAGTATCAAAACCTATAATAAACGCGATTTGTTTTAACTACAAAACTTAAGGTAAAAAAAATCCACGGAATGAAAATTTTAATGGACCTGTTGAAATTCACCCACATACATACAATCACGCCTTTATCCCCGGAGGGTTAGGCAGAGGTGAATTAACACCCACATATCACCAGTCGTTGTATTAGGTCCCACGTAATAGGGGATGAGCCTATTGCCGTATTCCGGGCACTATTGTTGACTCGAGCCATACATTTGAGGCTGAGTCTGGGCTGTATATATCTGTCTGATGTTAAACAGCCCTATCCCTTAGTCACCTTGTACGACACCGTATGGGAAGAGATGGGGTGGCCCAAATTCTACTCTGCCGGGAACCACGCGGTCTGATATAATATAAAAGCGAAATACTATTCATTGATTAATCATGAAATCTCAGAAACTGTAAGACCTACAAACTTGAAATTTGGCAGGTAGGTTCCTTATAGGGCGTCGACATCCACTAAGAACGGATTTTACGAAACTCCACTCCTAAGGGGGCAAAATGAACTCCATGCGCATGAAGTCGCGGGCGGCTAATAGAATATAGGTACGGTGCCTTCTTATTTATGTGCATACAGTCACGTCTGTTTCCTAGTGGGGTAGGCAGAGTTGTCGTATGCGGTCAGCTACGGAATCATATCCGCAAGTGTTCACGTTACGATTAGTAAATTCGAATAGATAGCAGGTCTTATAGCATTTTCAAGTCTAGATAGAATGCACACCTTACTTACAACACAACTAGCCTTACGCAGCACTCTAACCCTCTCAAATACATTTGAAATTTTCTCACACATTTACTTACCTTGTTATGGACAACATGGTAGTCTGACGGGCCTGTCATGGTATCTGATGTACCCGCGAGCGCTGGTTACAACTCATGAGTTCTTATCGCCAGGGAGCACGTACGGCGGGTGTCGCCAGCCGTCTCGGTGGGACGTCCGTGTGAGTTGGGCTGGGTTCGAGTGCTAGCGGGCAGCGGGGAACCAGCTTGACTTGCGGCGGGTGAGCCGCTTGACTGATAGCGTCCTGAGTTGTCGTAAAGTCTATCAACAAATTAAAATTGTAAAGCCTGAAAAGGATTTAATATTAATTGTCTTACAAAAAAGTACTGAAATGAACATTGAGGATTGCCAATTGTAGCGTATAAAAAAAAATTGATTGTGTGCGGAGTTGGGAGGTCCGGCGATCGTGGCTTCCCCACGCGCAAAAATTTCAAAATTTTATTTGAAGATCTCTGTTGATAATCCAACAGAAACATTACCTTACAGTAATTTAATTGAAATGAGTTGCCATTAAAAATATAAAACATATGCACTTCCCTACTTTTGTTAGGCGTGCCCTTAACTCTTACCCTCCTTTTGTGTAGGTACGTCAAAAATGGTCTTTCTTTTGCCGCTTCGGTACACTGCAGCAATCGCTGTAGGCTCATCACTTGTACCATACACACACTATATTAGCCAAGTTTCTTTTTTATATCTCTCATATATTTTCTTTTTAGTGTCTAAATCGTTGTCGATAATTCATGAAGTTGTAACCAGCGGTGACGTCAGAAACTACGTCATAAAAATTGAAAATTATTATGATGTTCCTAGTGTAATTGATATTTTCAACGTTGAATAGATTATGACATATTATGATGAAGATATTTGATCTGATAGTATATATTTTAATAAAAAGAACTATTAAGTAAATACATAAAATTTTATTTTGTAGTGCTTTATGGTTACAGTAGCGTTTTGAAATGGTGCCTTGATGAATAATTATTAAGGAGAGGCTCGTTTAGAGATGTCTTGTAGTGCCGTAATGAGACAGGCCTCTTGGATATAATACATTAGGCAAAGAGGCAAATGAGCTGCTTAATGGAAAGCACTGTCACATATTTATTTATTTATTTTTATTTATTTATTTGTACATATTATATTAGGTATCTTCTACACAACTCTATCTAGATCCAAAGTTTAATTAGCCTAGTTTGTAGTATAGCGAAAAGGCGTAAATACTGTTTTTGTAAATTTTGCATAAATACATTATTAAACATATATTTCAAGTGCAAATCAATAACACATATTTTAATATAAATACGGTCAAATTTTTGCAATATTTGCACTTGTTGACGAAATACAATCAGCGTTAAAAGTAATTATACATCATCATCAACATCATTATCATATAATCATGCCTTAATCCCCGGGGGGACAAGCAGAGGTGAATTAAAAGCCATATTTCACCAATCATTGTATTAGGTCCCACGTCATAAGGGGTGAGGCCATTGCCGTGTTCCGTGCACTATAATGTTGACTCGAGCCATGTATCTGAGGCTGAGTCAGGGCTGTATATATCTGTCTGATGTTAAACAGCCCTATCCCTTAGTCATGAGTCGCACCGTATGAGAGAAGATTCCACACGGCAAGACTAACTACTTAAGAGGCTTTTTAAAACCTATTTAAACTTGATTAAGTATCATAATTACTTAGTAAGTTTTCATTCAGGTTTTCACTTTTAAAACTGTGCAATCGTCATCGTATTAATGCTTTTCATTTTTGAATTACAAGTAGGTATGTAGCCTTATACCCTCTCCCTGTGTGCTTCAAACTCGACAGGAATTTTGACAATAGCAGATCAGCAGCCTCCGATGACACAAAAACTTGACCAAGCGGGTATGACGGGCATATGTAGGTAAGTATACCTGTCCCTTTTCCTACCAAAGATGGGATGCAATGCAACTAGTCTTGTCAAACTCGTTTACTCAAAAGTACTCTTTTGTACCAACGGTGGACTGAAAATATCCATTGGTAATGGATATTTTCAGTTTTGAGAAATTTCTCATAATCAATATTATCTTATATATAAAACTCTTAGTCCTGACTGACTGACTGACTGATTGACTTAGAGACAACGCACAGCCTAAACCGCTGGTCCTAGAGACTTGAAATTTATAGAGATTGTATGTTTTGATGTGTGGAGGTGTACTAAGAAACGATTTTTCGAAATTCAGACCCTAAGTGCCTAAAAAGTGCCAAAACGCACTTTCTTAAAACTCAAGAACGGCTGAATAGATTTTCATGATCTTTGGTTTTTTGAATTTGGTTTTGTCGCCGAATAGCAATCATCACAATTAAAATGTGATAAATTCACGAAATATTATAATATTAAAGAAAATACGAAATATTATGGCGCTAATATCGCTAGCAAAATTGTTACCATGACAACGGAACTAAAGTGATGGTGTCACATTTTGATCTGTCAAATGATAATATTCTTAAAACGTCACTCTCAGTCACGTGTCACGTATAATAAACAAGAATGTAAAAAATATTATTGTATGTACTGCAGTTTCTTTATTTAATTGATTGGAAACAGAAAATAAGTTTTTGAGACTGGCTCACTTCGATGGAGAATCCAATCTTCAGTAAGTTCTACGGACCCCGACGAGTGGTATAAATTAAGCAGCGTGCGTCGCGAGAACAACATCCGAAACTACATAATTATCAGACCTATTATTGGTATTATTGGCATCGAGCATTAAATAATATTCTAGAGCATATACTGCGTCAGCTACCTTTAATGCGCCGGATGATACCAAACTACAGTTTCTGACGAATCATATTGCACCACGCGTATTTCATCTCTCGATCATTGACTACACGACATGATAGCACAGCGATGATAGCTCTATAAAAATATAATTTTACTGCAGCTAATTAAAAGTCGAAGTATAGATGTACTGCATATAAAAGAAAGCCTAAAAGTAGTACAGCACATTACCATCCAGATGAATACTCACTTACAAGCTCTCAAACAGTAAGGTATGTGAATTTAAATCTATTGACGCCGATATAACACAAGGGGCGGCTTCATGGCTAGAAAAAAAGTAACAATTTATATCAAAATGGCTCGAAACGTTTCACCAAATGGGCGAACGCCTGCCATCTAGAAAACTTCACGAGAAGTATACTAAGGCAATTATTATTAGAGATGGCAGAACACAATTTAATAACTTCCTTTTATCAGCTGTGGGCTCAATTAGTCAAGCACAGGGCACTTCTGATTAAAATGACAAAGAATATAATACGAAATGTTTATTTTCTTACTATTATAAACTAAACCACCACAAATTACCTATATGTTGTTTTATTTATATTAATTGCCTCAACATTTACCAACGCATTGGAGGACGTCTTCAAAACTCTGGAGTTGGTAAATCTCATACCTTCGGTTCGCCGACGACATCATCATAGTTGCGGAGTCGCTGGAACAACTGGGCGAAATGCTGCACAGCCTGAATGGAGCTTCTCGATAAGTAGGCCTCGGTGTAAACTTGGATAAAACCAAGAGTATGTTCAGCATTCGAAGTTGTTCAAAAATATTATCTGCCTATCGCAGGTTATCCAGCTCGGTAAAACCAATTTCGAGAAAAAATAGCCAGAGGAATCCAACTGGAGTGGGCAGCATTTGACAAACTACGTCGGGTCTTCTCCTTCTCCTCACCCCTGCCGCAATGCCTCAAAACAAAGTTTTCGAACAGTGCGTCCTGCCTGTTATGTTATGACCTACGGTGCCGAAACGTGGCCACTGAAGGTGGGGTTAGCCTATCCGCAGCGGGCTATGCTTGGAGTATCTTTGAAGGATAGAATTCGAAACGAGGTCATCCGACATAGAAGCAAAGTTACCGACATAGCTCGCAGAATATGCAATCTAAAGTAGCAGTGGGCTGGCCACATCTGCCGACTGATGGCCGTTGAAGCAGACGAGACCTAGAGTGGAGAAGGACAACAGAAGGTGGGACCCCTTAGCCAGGTGGACCGACGACCTGCGAAAGGTGGCTGGGACGGACTGGATGAAGAAGGCGGAGGATCGTTTAAACATGGCGAATTCTGGATTGTCTACGACGGTGTAGTGCTGATACGATATTTCATTGCTGAGATGCTAATTTTAGATTAGAAGACGAAACCCAGAAGGAGATATACGTCGAAAGATCGATAAGGGTTGGGCAACATTGGGCATAGTCGTCGAAATTTTTAATCCCCTGTTATGACTCATGGAGCCGAAAATGTGGGAACTGACAGTGGGGACATACGGTGGAGGATCGAGTGCTATGGCATACATTGGGTGAGGCTTAAATCCAACAGTGGACTGAAATAGGCTATTGATTCATTGATTGATAAGAACGAAATGTTAGATAATAGTAACTTTTTCTTACGAGTCTTTTTCTAGCCATTTACTAGCTATTGAATATATAAAGATACTAATAATATTTTTATTTTGATGTACTTATTTTCTAGAAATCTACCACTTTTGTGTATGATATTTAAGGCCTACAGGTTTCATAATTTTTTTGAAAAACTCACTACTGAGATAGCGAAATAAGGCGCCGAAAGGTTATACAACAAGTCCGTCAGTTTAGAAAAAATACTATTGGTGGCAGTAGTGGACATCCACGCAGGCGGAGCTGCGGGCGAAAAGCTAGTACTTATATAAAAGCGAAATACCACTCACTGATTAATCACAAAATCTCAGAGATTATAACACCTACAAATTTAAAATTCGACAGGTTTCTTATAGGGTGTAAACATCCGCTAATTTTTCCGAAACTGGATTTTGCGGATTTTACGAAACACCACCACTAAGGGGGTAAAACGAACTCCACCAGTAAGCAGTCGCGAACGGCCGCTTACATAAGTATGGTGATGATATGTGGCACAAATTAGCTGAAACTTCGGTCCGCAACTTCGGACGTTTCATAGTAGATTTACTGAAATTATAGCAATATTATCTATTCTGTGACTATAGTGAAAAATCTCAGCTGAGGTACTTAAAAACTTAGCTGTCGTGGCGGTATAACTCTCCTAAACCACGAAAAGCGTTATCTCTAAGCATCGAGATCTAGGCTGACAATTTCTTCAGTCTGTCGAATCAAAGTGAGGTGCCAAAACCATAATCTTATTGACTTCGAATCGATTAAAAACTCGATGACAGATCTGATTGTGCATCGATATACCGCTTTATCGGTAATTCATACTGACATTAGCCTCTCGTCGTCATCGATACGAACTGACAAGTTCGATGATATGTTTTCGTTTTGTCATGACAGTTTTGATTAGGCTTGACGCGGTGACCGAGCGCGTTTAAAACTCTTCTTACCCACGTTCTAGAAGTGTTACCTGATCGTTTGGACGCGTTCGCGGTTTTCATATATCTTGGATACTTATGTAATCGATGCTCTGGCTGCTATTGAAAATTAGGCCTTCTAAAAGGTTTAGTGAATAAACTATCACCTTATTCTTATTTCAGTTGAATTACCTAATTAATTAACAAATATAATATAGTGTATTGTGTAGAAATTATATCTTTAATTGAATTAATAAACTATACATCATTTATTTGTGAGCAAAGTTTAGTTACAGGTGTTAATGTATTGCCGTAGAGGACATTATTTTATAATGTGGGTCCACTATCGTACATCTAATCACTCTACGTTCGCCTACGTACTACTATATTGAGTAATTTAGTTTATAGGCGTATGGTTCTCGTGACCAGAAAGCTGGCCTCTTTTTAGGCCAGAGAATAAGCATTGCCATATAACGTAGCAATACTGCCAGTCTTCTGGGAACGTTACAATGCGAAGCAGAGGAATTTCCCAACACGTTTTAAGACGCAACTGTGAAATCGCCATGGAGGTAACGATGGTATTATGTGTGGTTTAAATTTAAATCTAGAATAAAGTCTACTTAACGCGTCACGCCACGTTATCGCTTTCGATGTAGAATATGATAATTACTGAACATCCTAAAGCGAAACTTCTACTATATATTCGGCCATAGATTTGTTTTTAAGATTTCAAATTACAGTGCACAAGATGGAGATAGATACCCGAGCTATATAAAACTTTGCCACTACAAACGCTTGCTTAGATTTTATCAATCGCAGCACTACCAAACAGGTTTCGTTAAAATATTATATTTACATAAATGTAACCAAAATATTCTTGAATGGGTACGGAAGTTAACACGAATGATAATCGGCTTACAACGGCTTAGCACATATTGTTTATAATATATTATACAGACATTAAACACACAACATTGTTATATGAAAAAAAAAAATAGTTTAATTGTATTTAGGCAAGAACAAACACTGTTTTTTTTTTAATATACGAGGTTAAAAATGTGCGTCAGTAACTGTAAGTAATATTGAATTAAGTACCTACTAATATGAATACTTTGATATGGAATTAGAGTAGTACTTCATTTAACATTCTATATAATAGGTATATATTATTTATAAGTTATTTAATAATATAGTAACGAAACAACAGTTATATTATTACCACTAGCCGATGCCTGTCGCTTCGTCAGCGTGAATGTCGGTTTTAACAACATTTAGTTATATAATTACAATCAAACAAATGTAAGATATTAAGTCTAACCAAGGCCTTTGTAACATAAAAAAATCATCAAAATCCGTTCAGTAATTTTTGCATCCATCGCGGACATAGGACTAAGAAACCCAAACAAAAAATCAATTGCGTATATTGTTAAAATTAAACATAACCCAAATAGGACATTTTTTAAATATCTCCTATATTATATAGACGCAGCCGCTTTACAATTATATTAAGTGTAGATAAGCAGTAAGTCTGTTAGATAGGACACAACATACAGGTGCGCATGATTCCTTGAATAAATTTTATTTCAGTAAAAAAAAGTTTTTTGAACAAAATTGTCGTCCTTAAACGGTATGCCGATTCGCCCCTACGACTTCATTAAGGTGATAAGGATCGGATGTCGGTTAGGTACTTAATGTCATTGGAATTCTAACTGTAATAATTAAGATAGATATAAAAAGAGACATGCCGGACTAGGGGTCAACTATGAAGAAATAGAATCTACATTCGAAGTCGAAATTTCTTGATATTGGGTACCTATTTAAATGTCTAATCAAATTAGTTACTTTTTATTAAACGTCAAATCGGTAATTTCTAAGGAAAGTCACATTAAATAAACAATTGTGACGTTATAATTTTTAATTGTAAAATAATTAAGCTATTGCATAGCTTCTATCGCGGGCCTTGAGCGTGGAGACCGAATCCAGAAATTCCGTAACGAAAAAAACCTAACACCCCGAAGCTCGCACGAATCGAGCCGAGCTGCTCCGAAGTAGCTCCGCTTAACGTAAGTAATTATAATTGCATAAGTTGATAAAAAATGCTATGCAATAGCTTTACCGCGGTAGTCCCCGAGTGCCACACGTCTTTTTTTATTATTATAGATTGTGTGGATGATTACCAATGATTAAAAATAAATAAAAACAATAAAATAAGAACAGACGCAACTTTACCGCAGTCATACCATTCTTAATTTAATGGATTCAGTTAAATAAATTAATTTTAACTACAAGAAATTACTCGATTGGTAGGTACCATGAAGCTCAATGTATCGCGCAATCGTGGTTGAAGACGGCAACCGATACGTCGTTCGGCCTAATTTCTAACGAAGAAAGAAATCCGAAGTAACTTATTTATATGGTACGGAAATGCTAAGTCTTTTGTACATGTTCCGCTGACCTGAAATTTTGAATGTATATTTCATTGTAGTATAGGTACCATTGAAGAAGAACAAGAAAAAACCTATCTTGTTATCAGGGATATCGATATTTCGAACGCGGTTAGCTACCTCATTCTCGAATAACAAACACCAGCCGAACTTGATATACCGTGAACATTAAACGTAAATCGTCAAGTACGTTATGTGTCCCTAAATCAAACAGTGGTCCGTCCCCGACACTTTTTAAATTAGTAATAAAAGTCTTCAACGCGACTCAGGCGCATATATTATGGCCGGTTTATGGCGCTCGACGCTCGAGTGCAGCGGCGCTTTTGATTGGCCGGTCTGCGGGTATCGGGTTAAGTCGGGTCAGTTCGGAGGTTTCAGTTTTAAAATTTTACTTTTACTGAATTAGATTTATTATAATAAGATTTGTTGATTCTAGAAATCACGATATTTTTTGATGAAAATGGAGTAATATGTATGAATTTTGTTGAAATTATAGACATAACATAACATAACATAAACTCACGCCTTTATCCCCGAAGGGGTAGGCAGAGGCGCTAGCACCCATCTAGAGAAATTATAGACATAAAAAGCATTTAAAATCTAAGTCAGAGTCACGGATTTCTCATTTTATTAATCTTTAAGGTTCATTATAGGAGAAAAAGCCTATGTAGGTTGGCAGTCGTTCCTTTTTCATAGTTCCACTTCCGTTATATTTAAATTTTAATTGTTACACACGTCATAAAAGACCGAGATAGTAGTTACAAGAATGGAATTCAGTGAGAATCCAGATTATCCATTTCAGTCGTCAGTTTTTTTTCTTCATTCTCAATAATAAAAGCTGTCAAAGTGCCTGTAAAATTGTCTTAATATCGTGTATTGTCAAAGTTAAAGGTAGATACTAATCATAAAAACTACATAAAATCTAAATTCTTATAAAAATACATTAAAATTGTCTAATAATAACAAAACAATCGATCTTGGTCTAATAGTTCTCTACGCATAACTGTATAAATACACGTATCCATATTTACGTACACTCTAATACTTCATATATAATTTATGTATGTAATACATATATCATATTGAAGTCTATATCACAGTCTATATCGTTTAAGTCGATAATATAAATCATTTTTTACGTAGATACAACTGGCTGGCCTTGTATATTCCTTGGCGCCCACTCAGTGGTACCGTTAAAAAAAGTAGTACAGTTACCACCGAACTGGATTGCGCATAACTATTTTTTTTATAATAAAAAACGTATTATATTAATTTAATAAAGTCTTATATGTGTCTGTGGGAATTTTGACTGCTATTGTTAAGCTATGTACTTATATTATATCCGGTAGTTACTGCACTACTGACAGGACAGCCTCCGTGGCGTAGCGGTAGTGAACGCGGCCGCTACGCAGGAGGCGCGGGTTCGATCCCCGCTCAGTGCAAATATTTGTGTTCATGAAATATGGGAATTTGCAATGGTCTGGTCGTGCCTCGGAGAGCACGTTAAGCCGTCGGTCCCGGTTACCATAAGAACATCTATGGCAGTCGTTACGGGTAGTTGGAGCCCTAAAAAATCCAAAAACAACGGTCTAGCTGCAAAGCTTCGATATCGCCTAATGTTATCATATTGGGCTGTGGAGGTCAGATGGCAATAGCTTTACGAAAAAATATCGAGGTCTAGCCAAATCTGTAGTTAAGACTGGTAAAGCGGACCCCAGACTCCGAACTGAAAAGCTTCGGATGCGACTGGGAATTAACGCTAGGATGAGAGAGTTACTGCACTACTGACACTGCAGTAAACTTAAACGTTGTATATTTTCAGCCATTTGTATAAACACCTGTAAAACCTCGAAGGGGTAGGCAAAGGTATATTATAACCCACAATTCACCAACTGTGAACCTTTTTGCTATCAAGCGAGCACATGGTTATGTTATGGACTGTTTACTGTCAGGGCCTCTTTATCTTTACCCTTATATTTTAGTGTCACACGTTTGTGCCCTGCCTTTACTTCTAGTACATTCTAAAATAGGTCCTATACTTGACTTCATGAGTAATTCATTATACAAGTACTTAAATATAGAGAGAAATTTTATTTCGTCTAATCGAACACGCAACCTATAATTCACAGTGACGCAGACCCTATAGTAATACTTAAAAGTGATTCGTAAACCCAACAAAGTGAAATATTAAATTGTGGATGACAATATCAATCGATCAATTAACCTACTGCAGTCCACTGCTGGACAGGGCTCTCCCAATGTTCACTATAGTACCCAATCCTCCGCCTTGTGCATTCAGTCTATCCCGGCCACCTTTTACATGATGCTGTGAGGCATCCCACCTTCAGTTTGTCGATTCATGGTTTCCTTTATACGACTCGATTGCTTCATTAACCATCAGTCCCTTGCCACTTCAGTTTGCTCATTCCGTGAGCTATGTCTTGCAGCAGTCAGACCTTCAACCTTACACAGCACATCGAGGATGGCTTTGAAAAGTGCACAGTAACTGGCGCGGTTTTTGTCGATTTGTTGGCAGCCTATGACACAGTTAACAGTGAGCTATGTCGGTAAGTTCTTCGTCCGTTGACAATAGAATATATCCGAAATTACTAGGAGTGCCAATAACCCCTCCAGCTCAGCTGAACGTCTTGTGTTAGGAGTGGGTTCACGTCTCACCACTGCAGGTCTAAAGAGGCCACTTTATTGGAACCGTATTAGGATAATATTTAGTCATGCGGCGTTATTTAAACGAAACTAGCTTTTGCATAGTAAATGAATTGTTTTGATTCTGCTTAAGTATATGAGTGACCATTTTACGAATTTTATAGGAATCTACGAGATCTGCTGGTAATAATTCATAAAGTATAATGTGGCAATTTCAAATGCGCGGTATTCGAACCCAGGAGCTCTCGATCCAAAGGCGGAGTCTTTAACCACTAACCTACATACGCTTGTCAGAAATCATTGGCGTAAACATATCAGTTTTACTAAACTTACGATTTTGGGTCCGTATCGGTTTTTAAGCGCCACAGAAACACAAATACTTACCTACATAGTTTCTGTAGAAACAATACCGTGATCTAAGTACGTTTTCGTTCGGCACGCCTACCTCAAAATAACAGCGTACTAGAATAATAACGTCTCAATTTGTAAGTTATCTGGATTCCAAATGTATATTTTAAATTAATATAATAAAATCTAATGTAATTGATACTGACTAAAGATTGTTATCAACAATTTGCATAACTCGTCTCGTAATTATATTATTTGATGGTTCTTAGTTGCAACGTGTATTAACGGAGAAATAGCTTACACGGTTCACGGCATGACTACATCGCTGTCGGATTCTGTACATTTTTCTTTTATACACCCTTATAGTCACGCTTCTTTCCTATAGGGATAGTCAGAGACAAAAATTGCGACTTGCTACGACTCTGTCATATACCTTTCTCATCTCTTACTTTCATAACTTTCATACATGCATCGGGCATGTATGAAATGGCATGTTAGATGTTAATGGGCTACATACATACATACATACAATCACGCCTTCATCCCCGGAGGGTTAGGCAGAGGTGAATTAACACCCAAATTTCACCAATCATTGTATTAAGTCCCGCGTAATAGGGGGTGAGCCTATTGCCGTATTCCGGGCACTACATGCCATCCTTAAATTTCAAATAGCCTAGCTATAGCAGTGAGTTGAGGTCTTAGTAAGAAGAAATGTGTCAACGTGTGTATGCGTTATAAATAATTATTACGTTGTTGAGGTCTCGCTCGCGGTACTAGCCAGTTAAGATTTATGACTGTGTTTAATTATTGTTCAATTATTTAGAGGCGCAATGTGTTAGGATATTCTGTGACCTATATAATTGTGTCTAGACTAGCCTGGTGGGACAGCGAACCGTACTCTAGATTTAGTACATAATATTATTAGTACATAATTAATTGATAAGGTACGTAACAGATCACAATAGGACATCTGAGCCGATGCTAACTTTATTTTATTAATAACGAGAGTTACATAGAAATTGTATTTATTGTTTGAAAAAGGATTAATGTTCTTGTTTGTTCTATTCCAGTAGGTATTATTTCTCTATAGCAGTGAAAATGTTGATTAAGATAACTATATAAAAATAAAATTGACGATTGCAATAACAACGGGATACAATCAACCCAGCAGCTCGTCGAATTAGGTTTTTATGATATTTTTTTATACCACTTAGGTTGCAGACAAGCACATGGCCTATCTGATGGAAATATTGTTTACTTTTAGATAAGTATCTGATTGAATGGACTATATTACTCCTTTTTATATAAAAATCTGACTAGGGTAGTGAATTTGTTGCACCGGGCGATTTCTCGGAAAACCCCAGTTTTCATTGGGTATCGATTAAAATCATTTGATATATCTTCATCGAGAACGCAATGACCTGTAATAATCTTTATCTTTTATGGCTAATAACCGGCTCCCATGGTGTTTTATCACCAAAATCTTGTGTTTATGAAATTTAGATATATTTTTATGGGATTTCGCCTAACCATGGGAAACGGTGGCTTCATCGAATTAATGTTATGCATTTAGAAAATGTCGTAAATTGAACTTTATTTATATGTTCCTAACGTATACTTTTCATTGGGAATTGTTGAAAAATTATAAGCTATCGTAGTCAGAAGTGTATTTTTAAATTATTCTTTTGCTTTTTTCAAAGTTGTGTCCGGTATGAAAAAATGTCAGCTGTTCATTAAGTTGAACTATGCATTTAGATGAGTTAGCCTACATCAGGCTGTAGTTTAACCTTTAGTCTATGGGCACGTGCCTTTCTCTCATGGAATAATGAAGATCATTAAATTTTACGTGTTTTATTAATTAATTATGTTGTAATCATTTAATTCAACGTTACCGGATGGGGAGAGAATAAAATGCCGTTGTGACACAATTATTTGAGTAGAATCGTGGTAATGTAATACCTAAGGTACGAGTATGATTCCGTAGCCGATCGTATACGACAACTGCTGACGCATGGAGTAGATACATCGTACCCATTACTTGCTAAACTCCGATATCCTTTATCCAAGGGGACCATGGAGAAGCCGTAGTGAATTAAGATATGATTCCGGAGCTGACCGCATACGACAACTGCCGACGCACGCAGCACATGCGCGTACTTCATTGCGGCTTCTCAATGGTCTCCTTTATTCGTATCGGAGTTCAACAAGTAATGGGTACGCTGTATCTGCTGCATGCGTCGGCAGTTGTCGTATGCGGTCGGCTTCGGAATCATACCTTTACGCGCAAGTACTGCGTGCGTCTGCAGTTGTCGTATGCGGTTACCTTCGGAATAATAACCACTACCGCTATTATTGTCGCTTTTTGTATCATTATCATAACCATCATCATCATGTTAGCGTTCCTTTCGGTTGTATCCTAAGGTCACTTTTTTGCAGCTGACTACCTCTCTTCTTTTTTATTTGGCTTCAGCTTTTCAGCAACTGGAGTCTTACCTACCATTCTTATAGGGTTTCTTCTCGGGGCTTACAAACAAGCATACGTTAGATGGTCACCAAACATCTTAACATACACATGACGGCAAAAAGTGCCGTTGGACTAACCAGTAGGATTTAGCGATTGGACTAATGGGCAACAAACTTCTTCATGAAAGTTAGTTATACAAAGGACCTTCTCATTGCACTTTACGATTTCTACCAGATAACTTTTGAACGAACTGCTAGAACTTTGATTCTTTGTGGTGTTCAAATACAGTCACGAAAACAATGCTATGTGTGTTAAAGACAAGACAATATGCCTACAAATATATACTTAAAATAAAAAAGATTGTCGTTGATAAAATAGATGCAGGTCTATACGTAGACCTTGAAAGGTTACGAAGCTTCTCAATAGTTCTGATAAGAAACGATAAGTTATTTCGTACAGCTGTACTGTATTCGATGTAGACGATAAGCCAGTCAAATTAAATGTTAATGAAATTAATGTTTTCGGGAGCAAATATAAACAATGATTACTTTGTACCGAACACGCTATGATTACGTGATTCTGACTGGCCGGTATGACGTAATAAAGTATATCGAGGAGAGTTACCCTGTAATCGAGGTGAAGCAATGTTACCGGGGTCAGGTTCATAGATACGGTCAGTTATCATAAAGAACACAATATCTCCATCAGACTGGAGATAAGTTCCGATTGTGATAAATGTCAGTCTGTGGTCAAACTGTACTTATTTTCATACTATTCACGTATACTCGTAGACAGATGGTTTAGGCAGAGTGGAAAAAAAAATTGATAGTTTTTTCCCACTAAACGAATGTTTCCACTTTTTCTCCAATGAATGTTGCCACTTTTCACTATTCTCTGTAGTCAGTCATGTGATAGGGGTGAGCGACAGCGTATTGCAGTTTATCACGCACGTTTTTGTTAATACGCTCCACTCGTTCCTTTGGGTTGTCTGCTGTCATTTACTGTCGGATGTAGAACTGCGCTGTCCCCTAGTTGTCTTGTACAGCACCTACGGGAAGAGAAGGGTTGGCCCTTGTGGTCTTATAGTGTTAGGGCATTATTGTGGTGCGATAGATGAGTTCACAAATAACCGATTACTATTCTATTTCAAGTCTGACTATTTAGAATCAAGAGTCCAACTTTGAATCTGAATCCCAATTATGGGTCGAACTCACAAAACTACTCACTTGATGGATGTCTAAGGTACTGACTGCTTATATCTACTGAGCCCACAACTCTCGAGTACCATATTGGGAACTCTTTCGCTATCAGCGGCCCTTTGTGCCTATTAAAACATACATTGGCTACGCAAATATAAACCATTCTTTTTTCTAAAACTTCGTCTATAGAAATACCTGGTACTTATACTTTTTCTTATTTTTTAAGAATTAGAATTTTTGTATTTGTCTGGCGCCACCAAAGCTTCCACGTAAGACTATGTATGAAATTCACTTGTTTAACAAGCACGACGAGGGGTTATTACGTTGCCTTCCCGGTATCAATAACATAAACGTTCCCACTAGACCTCGGGACATTCGGGAAAAAAGTATTGTTGTTCGCGACTTCGCGTGTTAGGAAGAAGTTTGATCGCGCTAATCCACCGGCCGCGCCGGCGCATTCGCCGTGTCGTCACGCGAGCTACCGGCGGGAAAATCATTTAATTTTTTATATTTCATCTCACGAACCCCTTGCCGTTGGAATTTAGGCTTTATTTCTATGTACACAGGGTTGTTTAGTTCAAAATTGGGGTGTATATTTATTTGTAAAGTTTATGAAGATACGGTCTGATAAAGAAGTGATTTTAGACTTACAGGTCCAAGAGTTATATGTCTGTGAGTATGTGCTATTTGTGGTATTTGATAATGAAATGGCTCTATGGTATGTGTACATATTTTAGTAGGGTTTTTAATAGAGCTGGGGAATCTTCGGTTCGTACAGACGTGAACGTTCGTCGGTTTATTTATTTTGCGGTTAATGGTAATAAAGTTGATGTGTTTCGCTCGAAAAAACATTATTACCTGATTTATGTGAAGAGGCGGCAAGTTCTCAGCTTATTTATTGATATCGATTTGAGCCTTTTACAATTGTAAGACGAATGAGAGCAGATCATCAGATGGTCCATGGAAAGTAATTAAACCGGGAATCATTTAGGATGTTGAGCTTTTTAATATTACCTTTCCGATATTATAATCATATATCGGTGCATTGTGGGCAGGGCTGTTCTCTATCCGACAACAAACATACAGCCCATGATTAAGTGCCCGCTAGACGACAATAGGCTCGCCCCCTATTACGTGGGACCGAAAATCATACTTGGCAAAATGTGAGTGTTAATACGGCTCTGCCTACTCCTTCGGGGATTTAAAACCCTGAATTGTATGTATGTACTAAGCCAACAGTATCTATGACCTATATATCACTGTAGTGAAAATCTGTAATGAATAGTTAAAAAATAATAATAAGTATTTCAGAACAAATAATGAGCAGTTTTCCAGTAGGTTGTAGGTATAATAATCAGTTGCTTTTTAAATCATCAAGAGATGGCGCTAGCATAGCTTTTGGTAATTTTAATGTACTCTGTGGTTTATTTGTGCGATGTTGCCAAAGTTTAATTTCATTTACCCATATTAAAATAGATAAAATATGATAAAACGCTTAATTCTTTTCGCGTCACTGTGTGTAATTTAAAATAATATTATATTTAAAATAATTTTATCAAAAAAAAATGTCAAAACATTTATGTAAAGTAAATCATTACAAAACCGAAGAACATTTTTTCCATAAATTAGGGAACACTAGATGTGAGACCACACTCTACTTACCAAAAGTGCCAGCTGCGCCATCTAGCTTGTCTTTAGGAACGCTATAAATACCTACTGGAAAACTGCTCATTGAATCAGTTGTATTCATAGACATTATTCATATAATATTAATAGTTTTATAAAATTATAAGACTATTTGAAAAAGTGGGCCGGTTTTACCCTATATGTTTTAACTTCCATGAATATATCGGCAAAGTAAACTTATCGGTTAGTTAGCTTTGTCGGTACCATTTTAATATAATAAAAGTCGTTGGTTGACGGTTTCAGACAGACTAATTTATTCAAATCATTCTTATATAGACAATAGACTAAGTTTCTACTCAACGTCTCATAGATGTTGCTACCTGCCTGTATTAATTAACATTATATTTGATAATACTCTAACACCCCCACTTTATCAAAATAACAAACACTTTCAAAGTATTACATACAGTGGAGAGGTAAAGCTACACAAAAGAAAATGCCTTTTAAACTCAATATACAATGACAAAATACAGTATACAGTTCTGCCTTGGCTATTCTAAATTAACAATTCCAAAATCTTTCATGAACTTATAATGTTTAACAGCTGGCAGACCTTTGGTTAGCAAGTCAGCAGGCATGTTAGCTGTTGGCAAATATCCAACTTCAATCATATCACTTCTTAAAACTTCTCTAATGAAATGATACCTGATATCAATATGTTTGGACCGTTTATGTGACTGATCACTATTTGCTAACTTTAATGCACTCTGACTATCATTGTACATAACAATTTTACTATAAGAACCAATTATTTCGAACTCTAACTTCTGTAAATATATAGCTTCTCGACATGCTTCCGATAAAGCCATATATTCTGCTTCACAACTACTAAGAGCAACAGTTCTTTGTTTCTTGCTCTCCCAAGAAATTACAGCACCTGATTTAGTGAAACAAAAACCAGTATATGAGCGTCTGTCAGTGGCATCACTTGCCCAATCAGCATCCACAAAACCTACAAGCTCTGCACTTTCTTTGGAATATTTTAAACAATAGTTCTTAGTCTGTGACAAATATTTCAGAATTCTTTTCGCATAATTCCAGTGTACATAAGAATAACAGTTGTTAAACTGGCTTAAATAACTGACTGAATAGGAAATATCAGGACGAGTTAGGACAGCCAAGTACATTAAACTTCCTATTAATTTTTGATAAGGTAGCTTTTGTTCACATACACTAGCCTTATCAACATTCAATTTACATTCTATAGGAGTTCCTACTGCATGACATTCAGACATATCAAATCTTTTAAGTAACTGATTGATATACTGTTCTTGATCTAAAGTAATTACATTGGCGCTTTTGTTAATGTTAACTCTCATGCCCAAATACTTTCTCACTTGACCTAAATTCTTTATTTTGAATTTTTGACTCAAAATCTCTATCAAATTATCAGATTCAGCCTTACAATTCGAATATATCAAAAAATCATCGACATACAGTCCAACTATAGTTTTCTTATTATCACTATGATTCTTAACAAATACACAGGGTTCTAATTTACATTTTCTAAATCCTGATTGACATAGTACCTCCTCAACCCTTTTATACCAAGCTAGAGATGATTGTTTTAATCCATAAACAGCTTTTCTTAACCTTAAAACTTTATTAGAATTATTTATGGGAAAACCTTCAGGTAAATGCATAAATATACTTTCTTTTAGATGACCATTAAGGAAAGCTGTTTTCACATCTAGATGAGTGATGTCCATGCCTAACTGGACACTTATGGCAAACAACAAACGCAGGGTTGAATGTCTAATCACTGGACTGAAAGTTTCATGGTAATCAATACCAGCCTTCTGGGTAAAACCCTTGGCTACAAGCCGCGCACGATATGTCACTTTATTGTCTGAGTCAAACTTTTTTTTGAACACCCACTTACACTGCACTATACTTGCGTTGCTGGGAGTATCGACAACTTCCCACGCTTGATTGTCTTCGAATGACTGCAGCTCCTCTGCCATGGCCTGCGACCACATCAGTCGCTCTGGCCCACTGATGGCCTCTGCATATGTCAGTTCATCTTCTCCTGTAGCTGTAGCACACATGTTGACAATACCGTATCTATCTGGCTTTCTTCTCTGACGCTTCTCTGTTACTTCTGGAACTGGTGTAGTAGAATCTGCATGTGGTCTATCTGAAGCTTCTTCTGTACTCTGTGGAGCTAAACTAGTCTGTTCAGTGTTCAAGTTTTCTCCACAAGCTTCTGACTCTAAGCTTTCTTCTTCAACATCCAAGTAATCAGATTCTGAAGAACTTGACTTGTTCAGGGGTTCAAGGTTCACCACAGATTCCTCTACCAACTCCCCCACTGAATCTGTGCTTTCTAGAGAAACAGTTACAGTCTCTTGACGCTTGGGTTTTTCTTGTATTATAACATCCCTACTTGTGGTGACTTTATTCTTTACTGGGTCATATATTCGGTAACCTTTGACATTATCACTATAACCAACAAGTATATGTTTTCTAGACTTCTTGTCCCACTTAGCTCTTTTTTCTTTTGGTGTATGCACCATCACTGGACTCCCAAATACACGTAAATGTTGTAAATCTGGTTTCCTACCAAACCACATCTCATATGGAGTCTTTTCAATACCTGAAGCTGTAGACCTGTTTTTGAGATATACTGCGGTATTTGCAGCTTCTGCCCAGAATTTTTTATCTAATTCTGCTTCAAAAAGTAGGCATCTAGCTCTCTCCACAATGGTGCGATTGCTTCTTTCGCTGAGTCCATTCTGCTCTGGTGTATAAGCATTTGATTTTTGATGAATGACCCCTTCATGTTTCAAAAAATCTCTAAAATCGTTGCTGCAATACTCACATCCATTGTCTGTGCGCAATATTTTTATTTTTCTGTCTTGAAAGTTCTCCACCATTGACTTAAACTCTTTAAAACAAGTCAGTGTTTCACTTTTACACTTTAAGAAGTATATGAAGGTCATTCTGGTGAAGTCGTCAATGAATAACAAAAAATATCTTGCACCACCAATGGATTTGCACTCCATCGGTCCACAGATGTCTGAGTGCACAATCTGCAAGATTTCTGTAGCTCGTGTACCTGTCATAAATGGTAATCTTGACTGTTTGCCTTCACAGCAAACTTGACAGCTAGACTTACTTGTCACAAATTTGTCTGAGTAATCCATTCCATTGACTAAACCTTGCTTCATCTTGGTCATATCTGTGCTGTTTAAGTGTCCAAGCCTTCTATGCCATGTTTGTCCATCTACTGTTGATGATGATAACAAACAAGTCTCATTTTGCACGTTTAACTTGTATACATTATTTACAAGTTCAGCTTCTGCAACTAAATGGCCTAATCTGTTTTTTATGAGGCATCGGTCGGGTTCAAACACAACACTATTTCCATTTCTTATCAATTCACTGACTGATAGCAGGTTAGTCGCAAGAGTCTGTACGCACAACACGTTCTTCACTGTGACCTCGTAACCGAAACTCGTCGTGACGTCTACGTCGCACAGTGGTTCGAAATTTGAGCTCCATTGACATAGAAACTTAAAGTGAGGAAATAAAAAAAAAAAAATTGTAATGGCTCTGGCATACCTCGCTATATGTCATATTAACGTATGAATGGTATAAGTAGCTCCACGCGTGAGAAAAAAAAGTTTTGTGTTTTTTTTGTATGGGAGAAAACACTTAAAGTGCTTTTTCTTTCAACTGAATGGAACTGAAGGGCTGGTGCTCACACCAGCTATTGTACCACACACGGCGATCAAGATGACATCAAATTCACGCACCTTTACGCACCACTCCGCACGTAGTAACATTTTGAAATATTGAATTTTCGATATGTGATTTTTCAAATCTTTGACGTCGTTAAATGTAGTTGCCGGTCCATTTACTTATAATATCATTAGTTTTTAGCCTATTAGTGACTTTTAGGATGACAGTAATTAAAAATAATATTGATTATACGCATAAGTTTTTTACAAAATTGCATTCCGAGAGCTAAGTAGCTCATTTTTTAATCACCGTGATTATGGTTGTTTATGATTAAATATGATTGACGTGAGATTAACCAATTAGGTTCTGGCATATCTCGCTTTATGTCATATTAACGTATGAATGGTATAAATAGCCCCACGCGTGAGAAAAAAAAGTTTTTTGTTTTTTTTTTGTATGGGAGAAAACACTTAAAGTGCTTTTTCTTTCAACTGAATGGAACTGAAGGGCTGGTGCTCACACCAGCTATTGTACCACACACGGCGATCAAGATGACATCAAATTCACGCACCTTTACGCGCCACTCCGCACGTAGTAAAATTTTGAAATGTTGAATTTCTGATATGTGATTTTTAAAATCTTTGACGTAGTTAAATGTAGTTGCCGATCCAATTACTTATAATGTCAATAGTTTTTAGCCTATTAGTGACTTTTATGATGACAATAATTAGAAATAATATTGATTATATGCATAAGTTTTTTACAAAATTGCATTCCGATAGCTAAGTAGCTCATTTGTTAATCACCGTGACTATGGTTGTTTATGATTAAATATGATTGACGTGAGATTAACCAATTAGGCTCTGGCATATCTCGCTTATTAGACGTACATTCATTAAAAAGTATGAGATATGGCTGCAAGAGGATATAAAATGACCTGAGGTCGTGAGGGGAAAAATGAACTCCTCTTCAGTGTCAGTAGAGGAGCAACCATGTACCAGTTTTGACTCTAGTTTAAATGGGGGTGCATCCACATCCTCTTGACCGGGGACATGCAATGTTGGTACGTCAACATTAGTTGTGAGTCCAAGAAAACCTTTCATGGAGCTAAGTGCGCGACAAAAGAGAAGGAGAGTGGAAGAGCTCCTAACGCATAGCACTGAAAGGACCTATTTGGCTCCGCTAGAGCCTAATTGGTTAATCTCATGTCAATAATATTTAATCATAAACAACCATAATCACGGTGATTAACAAATGAGCTACTTAGCTCTCGGAATGCAATTTTGTAAAAAACTTATGCATATAATCAATATTATTTTTAATTATTGTCATCATAAAAGTCACTAATAGGCTAAAAACTATTGACATTATAAGTAATTGGATCGGCAACTACATTTAACTACGTCAAAGCTTTTAAAAATCACATATCAGAAATTCAACATTTCAAAATTTTATTACGTGCGGAGTGGCGCGTAAAGGTGCGTGAATTTGATGTCATCTTGATCGCCGTGTGTGGTACAATAGCTGGTGTGAGCACCAGCCCTTCAGTTCCATTCAGTTGAAAGAAAAAGCACTTTAAGTGTTAACTCCCATACAAAAAAAAAATCACAAATCTTTTTTTCTCACGCGTGGGGTTACTTATACCATTCATACGTTAATATGACATAAAGCGAGATATGCCAGAGCCTAATTGGTTAATCTCACGTCAATCATATTTAATCATAAACAACCATAATCACGGTGATTAACAAATGTGCTACTTAGCTCTCGGAATGCATTTTTGTAAAAAACTTATGCATATAATCAATATTATTTCTAATTATTGTCATCATAAAAGTCACTAATAGGCTAAAAACTATTGACATTATAAGTAATTGGATCGGCAACTACATTTAACTACGTCAAAGATTTTAAAAATCACATATCAGAAATTCAACATTTCAAAATTTTACTACGTGCGAAGTGGCGCGTAAAGGTGCGTTAATTTGATGTCATCTTGATCGCCGTGTGTGGTACAATAGCTGGTGTGAGCACCAGCCCTTCAGTTCCATTCAGTTGAAAGAAAAAGCACTTTAAGTGTTAACTCCCATACAAAAAAAAAATCACAAATCTTTTTTTCTCACGCGTGGGGTTACTTATACCATTCATACGTTAATATGACATAAAGCGAGATATGCCAGAGCCTAATTGGTTAATCTCACGTCAATCATATTTAATCATAAACAACCATAATCACGGTGATTAACAAATGTGCTACTTAGCTCTCGGAATGCATTTTTGTAAAAAACTTATGCATATAATCAATATTATTTCTAATTATTGTCATCATAAAAGTCACTAATAGGCTAAAAACTATTGACATTATAAGTAATTGGATCGGCAACTACATTTAACTACGTCAAAGATTTTAAAAATCACATATCAGAAATTCAACATTTCAAAATTTTACTACGTGCGAAGTGGCGCGTAAAGGTGCGTTAATTTGATGTCATCTTGATCGCCGTGTGTGGTACAATAGCTGGTGTGAGCACCAGCCCTTCAGTTCCATTCAGTTGAAAGAAAAAGCACTTTAAAGTGTTTACTCCCATACAAAAAAAAAACAAATCTTTTTTTTCTCACGCGTGGGGCTACTTATACCATTCATACGTTAATATGACATAAAGCGAGATATGCCAGAGCCTAATTGGTTAATCTCACGTCAATCATATTTAATCATAAACAACCATAATCACGGTGATTAACAAATGTGCTACTTAGCTCTCGGAATGCATTTTTGTAAAAAACTTATGCATATAACGTGCGGAGTGGCGCGTAAAGGTGCGTGAATTTGATGTCATCTTGATCGCCGTGTGTGGTACAATAGCTGGTGTGAGCACCAGCCCTTCAGTTCCATTCAGTTGAAAGAAAAAGCACTTTAAAGTGTTTACTCCCATACAAAAAAAAAACAAATCTTTTTTTTCTCACGCGTGGGGCTACTTATACCATTCATACGTTAATATGACATAAAGCGAGATATGCCAGAGCCTAATTGGTTAATCTCACGTCAATCATATTTAATCATAAACAACCATAATCACGGTGATTAACAAATGAGCTACTTAGCTCTCGGAATGCAATTTTGTAAAAAACTTATGCGTATAATCAATATTATTTTTAATTATTGTCATCCTAAAAGTCACTAATAGGCTAAAAACTAATGACATTATAAGTAAATGGACCAGCAACTACATTTAACTACGTCAAAGATTTGAAAAGTCACATATCGAAAATTCAATATTTCAAAATGTTACTACGTGCGGAGTGGTGCGTAAAGGTGCGTGAATTTGATGCCATCTTGATCGCCGTGTGTGGTACAATAGCTGGTGTGAGCACCAGCCCTTCAGTTCCATTCAGTTGAAAGAAAAAGCACTTTAAGTGTTTTCTCCCATACAAAAAAAACACAAAACTTTTTTTTCTCACGCGTGGAGCTACTTATACCATTCATACGTTAATATGACATATAGCGAGGTATGCCAGAGCCATTACAATTTTTTTTTTTTAATTTCCTCACTTTTATTTTCTATGTCAATGGAGCTCAAATTTCGAACCACTGTGCGTCGCCGGCACATAATACAGGCACTTTCATGTTGTTTGCTACTGTGATTTCAGGTAAACTTGACGAATCCGTTCTATTTGTCAACCAACTTTCGTTTGTAGTTATATGTGTACTGGCTCCCGAATCAACATACCAGTCGCATTTATTAAAGTTACCGCTCAGAAAAACAACACTGAATGCGTTTGTTTGCTTTTTCTTCTCTGTTTTTTCGTTTCTAAATGGACATTGAGACATAAAATGCCCAGATTGTTTGCATTTGTAGCATGTTATTGTTTTGTTATTTCTGTCATTTGAGTTTGACATTGACGTACTCGGTGCATAGATATTCGGAGTCGGTCCGCCATGTTTGCTATTGCTGCCAACTTTACCAAGTTTCTTTTTCTGCCAACTTTGAGCAATAAATGCTGAGTTATCATTTCCGTTCACTTCAACAGAGCCGCCATTTTCCATATCTAACAATTTTGTTTTTATGGAATCTGCCGTGATCTGGATCCCGGAATGCTCTATTGCCATGATCATTGGCATAAACTTATCTGGTAAACCAGCTAGTAACAATGACCCAACCCAATCATCGTTTATAATGAATCCAGTACCGCTTAATCGTTGCGAAGTTTCCACTATCTGCGTAACGTAACTGGTCATATTTTCACATGTTTCTAGTCTGATGGAGATTAAATGACGTAACAAAGTTATTCTTCTAGAAAATCCCGCGTCATCAAATAAAGCTTTGAGTTTTGACCATAACTCCTTTGCTGTCTTCGTCTCCTTTATGTGCACAAACAATGATGTATCAATAGTCAGAATCAATTTTGCGCGTGCTCTAGCATCTGCTGCTGTCTGTGCTGCATCTGTCGCTGCTGCTTCTTGCTTGAGGTACTTGTCCGTGTCCTCAAGAACTAGCAAGTTTTGTACGGCGAACGCCCAGTCATCATAATTTTGACGACCCTTGAGCTTTGGCACACTGGCAATAAGACTTGAGTTCATCTTGATCGATCTCACACGCGTAAAATAAACTAACAAACTAACAATAACTCTTCTAAAAACGCAATAACTTTAATTTTCTTTGAGTAGCCCATAACCTAATAAAAGTCGTTGGTTGACGGTTTCAGACAGACTAATTTATTCAAATCATTCTTATATAGACAATAGACTAAGTTTCTACTCAACGTCTCATAGATGTTGCTACCTGCCTGTATTAATTAACATTATATTTGATAATACTCTAACATAATAAGTAATACACGACGTTATCAACGCCTTATCCGGCGTTCGAAGAAAACGGGGATCACAGTTTAGGTCGCGTCACTTCTTTAGAAATTACAGTGGTGTACACATTGAAAAATTAATATTACCTTCCTTAATGCTTATTTAAAAGATCTGAAATAGGTCCACTTGGAATTATTCGTGAAGTCATTCAGATTATATAGGATGAGTGTATGGACTCCACCCAGTAATGGATGAGGATTTGGTTTTTGACTAGTGTTGGGGGGTCGTTTCTATAAAAGTCGTAAAAACCAAATCAAAATGGAGGTAGAAGGATTTCAGACTTCAGCTGCAGATGCACTGCCGGCTAAAATAACTAACATTCTCCAGTGTCGTGTATCCAGATTCTACGCTTTTTTGAACTTACAGACTATTTATTTACCGAAATAATTCCTCCATAACTGACGCCTAATTACTTTTTTGTTTACTTTGACAGCTGGCGTCTCCATGAAGATGATGAGCTGGCTTCATCCTACGGTAACATGCTATTACTCAGAGTGTAATAAAATTTACCTGTGCGGTATCCAAACTACGTTAAAAACCAACTTTTAAACTATCGCGTTCCACGAAGGCAAATCAAAGGTATGTATGTACCTATACCATGATCGCGTTAATTCCCGTTAACATTATTGTATACGTTAAAAACCCCCAAAAGCTTAAATGTCCAGCTTATTAAATGTCCAGACTAGTTCGGTAGGTATTGAAAGTTACCACAACTGGTGTTTGTGACAGTCGAAATCGTAAATTTACACTTCGGTCATTCGGTCCCCGATCTAGAGTCGGCCTCGTGGCAGCATTGCACCACGCTGACCGCTTTACCTGCGGTCAGCGGTGCGTCTCGGGCACATGACCATGGATTAAGTATAAACTTTACTTTAACAAATAATAATGTAAATTTTTCGTAAGCTCCATTTTAAACATGTCAAAAGTAATAAACGTATAACTCTCGTAGCAGTGTAACAAGGTGGAAAATGTTTTATAATTTTTATTTATACTGGTAACTCTGCTGCTTTTTTTTAAATTGAGAAATTAGTAAGAACGCTTGCTAAGTAAGTACACTGGTTATGTACCTACTTAATGTCACGCGTTACTAATTGCAGATTAAAAAGGAAAGGATGGATTTAAAAAAGAACACAAGGGTGTGTACATACATACCCTTTAGGGCATACTCACAATGTCACAAGATTATTATGTTTTTATATCAACAACTAAAACTTGTCAATGGTTACTTGATTGGTTAGATAAGAAAAAGGTGCTTATTTATAAATTATTATTATAGATACCTTTTCAAAACAACCCATGCAAAATTTAAAAACGAATCAACTAGAAGTGTACAGTCTTGGGTACTTTCAGCGGAGTGTAAAACAGCATAATGTCGAGGCGGTCAAGGGTAGGATCACCATGTTGGGATGAACTACATTTGAAATGATGACCCGTATCTTTTGGACCTTACCTACCTTTAATCATATATCGGGATGCAGTTAATTGACAGACTAAATATAAAAAAATAAAAATAATATTTACCAAATAAGTAAGCTCTTAAATCTCGTAAGCATAGTCGGGTTCAGCCAATATACAACCAAGTACAAACTAGAAGAGAGGCTATCCGTTCACACTTTTAAGATAAAGATGGCGTGTTAACATACTTAGCTGTCTAGCCAACACTGAACTTAATCCATTTCTTAAGCACTCACGAGATACTTCAAGAATCGCTCCACTGGTTCTATTCACGATCGCTATCGTATGGGAGCATGGCAGCATTGTGTTTTCGTTCACACCGCGGCGCTTGCGCTTGCCACATTAAGCCCACGCCACACTGACTAGTCTGGCGATATTAAGCTATAGATTTAAATAGTATAGGATGGTTTTTGTTACATTATCAAAACTACGATTTGTGTAACGTGGTTGCTGAGTATTCGACTTAAAAGTAAGAGGTCGCGGGTTCGAATCGACCTCTGCCTTATCAGATTATTTAGCGAAGCAATTTTTTTGTACTCGTATCACGATTATGTAGGTATATTTGAATTGTTCTGGATGTTTCAGCGCACGTGATACCTAATTGTTAGAACGTAAAACCTTCTCGACTTGCTGCAATATCGAGACTGCATCGAACTCTCATTAATAGGAACTCTCATTATTAGGATTGAGAGTTCTATACATAATGCTTCACACTGTATGACTATCAACATATTGCTGTAAAGCCGGCCACCTACTTATAGTCCGCCTGCAGTTTTTCGACTGTCCGGCGGCCTGCAGTCCTTATGTCATAAATGTCGTCATAATTTTATTACCTCAGACTAAAATAATAACATTATTTTATTCTTTTAGTCTGATGTTATTACGTATAAAATGCCGACGGCCATAGACTGTCCGGCCTTTAACTGTCTTTGCTGACCGAAATCGTCAAGTGGCCACACACATATTAGCCGTCAGTCCAAAATCGTATACGAAACTGTAAGTGTGTGGGCTATTGCGATGAACTGACAGACCGATATCATCCGGTTGCCGTTCGATATACTGCTAGTGTGTGGAGTGCTTAAGTCTACTTATGTTTAAAAATGCTAGAACTAAAAGTACTGAGCTGATTAAAATAAAAGTATCTAACACTTTTTTATTTCAAAAATCCTCTTCCATTTAAAGTTGCCAACCCTAGTGGGGACAGTTGCACCAGGAATTAAAACGAGTATAATTTACCCCACCAGAATGAATATAGTGGGGAAAATACATTTTTTTACTATTGCACTTTGCCCCACCAGTGGAACGCTTAGTGGGGCAAACTGGGAGTAACGGCTAGTGAATGGTCAGTTGGTAAGTACGGTTTTCCAGTGAAATAGTCTATCTGATGACAATAATGAGATTCCGATTTTTACCTACTTGTGTTGATATATTTAAATTTTCATTCAAGTTGTGTCGCTGACTGTACTCAGCAATGGACATAGCCAATGATTAGCATAGTTCTTTTGTGGGTCTCATTCCCAGTAGATACCTACCTACCTCTCACTCAGTTGTCTCAACATAACGGAGTGTATGGCTTTGTTTTCGGCAAGTGATATGTAAAACAGAGATAATGATATTCCGATATAAGTGTTTCATAATATCATAACATGCCGAAGAATCGTGAATGACCCTCTGCTGTAGATGTGGGCAATAGACAAGAGCTTGGACTCTTTATTTTATTACATACATGGGTGAATTTCCCAAATGGCTTTTTTTTTTGTCTTCGGTGAAATTAGTATTTGAAAAAAGGAATATTGTTCTGAATTATTTTTTTTAGTATTCAATAGGTTGTTAATGAGTTGTGGCAAAAATATATTTAGGCTAGGACAATATATAAAGGTAGAAATAAATACATAAACCTCTATTTTCTTCAAATCGGTGCTGTCCCTCTACTTTTTTTACAAACAAAAAAGCTTATACACTAATAAAAATAAGTAAATTAAGTATAATAAATTATTCTATTTCATAGAATATTAGTTTTATTATTAATTTAAGTCATATTTTATTATATAATTAACGAATATTATTACTGAGAGGCACAAACGTACTTGTCCTGCGAAATGTTCTCAAATCGGTGACCAAAAGTAATTTACACATAACTTTATATCGACGAGTCCGACAGTGTCCCCACCTCAATTTTATTTCTCCCGTTAGTGCCTGCTAGTGCGCAGTCAGGACGGACGTATGTTAAATCACTGCATATTCCCGCCAATAATATAAGTACGCCATTTTAGTTGCTTCCGGACAATTATTTTATACTATCGGTGGTGGCATCTTTCTAGTGTAGTAAGCAGTTTTATTATTGTTTTTTGGTTCTAATAGAGGTAGAAAGTGAATTAGCTTCATTAATTGTTATTGAATTTAACCTAAATATTATGCATTTTTTCTAATATTCTAAAAAGTGTGAAATTTCTGACGTCGGTGTTCGCATATCGGTGTAATCGGTGGTCTTTATTACCACGGATATGATAATTTACACCGAAAATGATAAGAAAAGACGAATCGGTGTCTTACACCTAATA
The DNA here is from genome assembly GCA_914767945.1 of Eilema depressum. NCBI lineage: Eukaryota > Metazoa > Arthropoda > Insecta > Lepidoptera > Erebidae > Eilema > Eilema depressum. The sequence continues at coordinate 25,144,891 of OU612012.1, forward strand.
TCGGTGTTTTGATTCATGATCAATGCACAGTTTTGTCACATCGGTGGATTGCTTTATCATATCGGTAGATATTTTTTCATCTCGGTGAGTCGTTTTATCATATCGGTTGATCCCGTGCGATTTCGTTAAGTATACAAAGGAAAAATGGAACATACAAGAACATACATATAAACACATACATACATAGGGGGGACTTCAATGCCAAAGTGGGAATACAAGAACGCGACGAGAAGAAAATCGGATCTTATGGAGTGGTATGCAGAAATCGCAGGGGGCAAATGCTAGTCAGCTTCCTCGAGTCACAGGCATCTCTTCTTAATGAATAGTTTCTTTAAGAAAATACCCCACAAGCAGTGGACTATAATAAGGAACGATATAGACTTTTTTCATAATGGTACCTAAGCACATATTCAGAGATCAACAAGTGTGATCAACAAGTTTAATACTGGAAGCGATTACCGACTTATCTGAGGCTCTCTAAATATCAAGATTCCGAATGATAAGGTCAGCCCTCCCACCTACGCCGCTCCAAGTAGCTCTAGGGTCGCAATACTGGAAACCTCTAGGTAGGCATTGACGGGAAGGCCGTCTAGTGGTCAAACCATTGCATTGTGGGGCTCCAATCCTGAAAGAGCTAGCAAGCCTCTTTAATTCCGTCATCCCTAGGGCACCTAACACCTAGGGCATGGAGCGGGAGTGCGGTGGTACTGTTCTTCAAAAAAGGTGACAAGACCTTGCTGAAGAACGCAGGCCATCTCACTCCTGAGTCATGTCTACAAGTTGTTCTCGAGAGACGTTACAAATCGCCTCGCAGGTAAGCTCGACGAGTTCCAGCCACCTGAGCAAGTCAGGTTTTGAAAAGACCATAGTACCGTGGACCACATCCATATACTGTTTGGCAGATTGTAGAAAAGACTCAGGAGTACAACCAGCCGCTGTGTATGGCGTTTGTGGACTACGGAAAAGCCTTCGACTCTATCGAAATCTGGGAAGTGCTGGATGCGCTGCAGCGGTGCCGCCTCGATTGCACATCGAGGTGCTGAGATGCTTGTATTACACTGTCGAAGAAGAAGACAAAACCCATTAGCCTCCAACGTGGAGTGAGACTGGGAGATGTTATATCTCCCAAACTATTTACCAACGCATTGGAGGACGTCTTTAAAACTCTGGGCTGGACTAGGCGGGGTATCAACATCAACGGTGAGTACATCTCGCACCCTTGGTTCGCCGACGACATCATAATAGTTGCGGAGTCGCTGGAACAACTGGGTAAAATGATGCACAGCTTGAATGGAGCTTCTCGACAAGTCGGCCTCAGTGTAAACTTGGATAAAACCAAGATACATAATCTTGGTTTTATCCAAAACGAACATGTTGTACCGAGAGCAATTGTCATCGAAGGAACGACACTCAAAGTTGTTCAAAAATAGGTATATCTATCTGGGGCAGGTTATTCAGATCGGTAAAAACAACTTCGAGAAAGAAGAAGCCAGAACAATTTAACTGGGGTGGGCAGCATTTGGTAAATTACGTCGGGTCTTCTCCTCCCCCTTGCCGCAATGCCTTAAAACAAAGGTTTTCCGACCAGTGCGTTCTGCCTGTTATGACTTACGGTGCCGAAACGTGGCCGTGGTGGGGTTAGTCCGTGACCTAAAAAACGCACAGCGGGCTATGGGAGCAAGCTATGCTTGGAGTTTCTTTGATGGATAGAATTAGAAACGAGGTCATCCGACATTACAACCAAAGTTACCGACATAGCTCGCAGAATAAGCAAGCTGAAGTGGCAGTGGGCTGGCCACATCTGCCGATGAACTGATTGCCGTTGGAACAGACGAGTCCTAGAGTGGAGACTGCGAGGAGTAAAACGGAAGGTGGGACACCCCCTGGCCAGGTGGACTGACGACCTACGAAAGGTGGCTGGGAAGGACTGGATACGGAAGGCGGAGGATCAGCAAACGTGGCGCATATTGGGAGAGGCCTATGACCAGCAGTGGACTGCAATAGGCTAATTGATTGATTTGTGTTACCAGCTTATAAACGTTCTTTTTTAAATTAATTATGTATTATAAAAAAAGAATAGAAGAAAGTAAATATAATAAAATAGGTACCTATATAATTTCAAAAAATATAATATTTTCATTGGATCTTCAAGAACTCTATTCTCGTGGGATATGATCTTCTTCAGGTCAGGCATTCAGTTTTAAGTCACTCTTGTAAAAATAAGGCACCTACTATTTCCTTTTTGATGTTCAAAGGTGGATAGATTATCATTTCGGTGAATATTTTATCATAATGGTGGATATGTATATAATTTCGGTGGATAAACTTATCAAATCGGTGTACAGAAAAAATAATCGGTGCGGGTTTGTCATGTCGGTGGAAACCAAAATTAAAACTGAATTTTCTCCATAATCTTAAATGATACGTTGATGATATTAAATTTGGGGATACATGATTATCACAAAGATTACATAAAACCTTAAAAATATACAAAAAACATATAAATGAAAAAGTTCACCGATATGATAAAAAAAATGGCATTTGTTGAAATTCACCCACATACATACGAACATACATAGCTACATACATACATACCTCCATACATACATATATACATACATACATAAAGTCACGTCTTTATTCCTGGAGGGTTAGGCAGAGGTGAATTAACACCCACATTTCACCAATCATCGTATATATAAGGTCCCGAGTAATGACGTTATAGGGGGTGAGCTTATTGCCATATTCTGGGTACTGTTGTTGACTCGAGCCATGTGTCTGAAGCTGAGTGGTTTTATTAATAGATACAATATCTACGAAAGGTGAAAATATGAACTGTAAACAGATACCTGTTCATCACACATACCTAACAATTTGTGAGATATCTATTAAAAGTGTACTGATTATAAAATTGGTTATTTTTACTAACAATTTATCAAGTAAGAAGGTCAGGTACTCGTGCGAACTGTATTCAAATTGGATTAAACCACCCAGTGACAACCCGTTACTACATAATTATATAAAATGCACGCATTATTAACAATCTAAATAACTGATCTAATATGATAAAAATCAATGGTTGTTTTCTGTATTTTAATCCGATTGCTATAATTAATTACTTAATTAAAAATAACTTTATCAATTTATAGAAAGTACTTGCTTGTAGCATTCATTATTTATTTATTATTTAACAATGACTCGGTACATATTTTCTATCTTAGAGAGATGAAATAAAAAAAATAGGACGATGTCTATGCTTAGTGTAAGAGACAACGAATCCCTTCCGTTTAGCTCATTAACTGGAAGTTAATTAAATAAGAAATAGGCATAGTGGTTACAGAATTTATTTTTACAAAGTTTTCCCGTGTGAAGCGAGAGCCGTTGCCAGAGCGACACAAGCAGGAGCTGCGTGTCGCGGAAATATGTAAATATGTTTCAGCGGATGTGCAAAGTCAGGCAAAAAGATCGCGTGAGGTACTCTCGCATCCGCAAAGGCCTTCATTGCAGGCAAATGGCAAAAAAGCCGCTTTTGCTGGTGCGGTCTATTTTTGCCAGTCGGTTGGCTACGTGTGTAACAAATGACTGGAGAAGATCTGACTGACTTCTCCAGTCATTCCAGCCAAGAAATGCTGGCTTAGCATCATAATACATGCTTGCCAATTGAACCAAGGAAGCCGAAGGAACATCGGGGGAACTATAGTAATAGTTCCCTTGATGTTCTGTTTTCCTACTGTAAAATTAGATAGACAGACACCAACAGGCTACAAGGTGAAAGCCTCGGATGCAACCGGAATCATTGCCATCTTGATTTGTGCGAAGCTGGGACCAGTCAGTAAGATCCTAACAACAAGTGCTTATAAAATTGCCTATATTGTTTTTTGTTTGAGGATTTTACAGGCAACTGAGATTACACAAATTTACTATCACTTAATGATAGATAGATCTATTGACTGAGCTGACGTATCTATCTGAGCTGGAAGTTCTAAGTAACACTATTCTCTACTTTGGTCGTGTGTACAGTACATAGCTCAGCCTCCCTACCCTAGACAATTAGCAATTAGGTAGCCGGTGTATTCCGTGTATTGTACGAGTAGAATAGAATGATGAATGTATGTTATTGACTCGTAGTTTGACGTTGGCAGTCATCAACGTATGTCATGTCAAGCCTACACATTAATCAATCTATTTTATTCTACAAACGTATTGGTAGGTCGGTTGAACTGTTACGTTACGTTAGGTACTTTAACGTGTGCACCGACGTAGTGAGTCCGTATGTTGTAAATTGAGTGTATGACCACATGCATCCCTCGTCGCTTCGAAGTTGTTAACCTTTTTGAAATCTTTTTAAGTCCTTCTGAAGAGCCCCATACTGTGTACCATCAAGAGGTACGCATACGTTGATGAAACGATGCACGTTTCAGTCATCAATAATATTTCATTTGAGGCGCTCAGTGCAGAGGTCGTTTGTTTTATGTGACTGTTGCCAGACCGTAATAAAATCCTTCGCGTTCGTTCAATTTGCATAAACATATATATATCATATAGGTAGGGGTCTTTATGCACTTATTTATAGTGCTAATTAATTACTGAGACGCAGTAAAAGGAACTCTTAGAAAGTATTTATTCACGTGAAGTATTTGTAAAGATGATACTGTCTGAAGTTTACGCGAATCTCACTCATTGAAATAAAACCACTTTTTTACAGTTTTTATCGCTATATATTTGATATTATTTACTTTTAGCCTGACATTTCACCTACTTTTCAGCAGCCGCCCTACGACCATGACTCGAAAATTTCCACCCTTCGCTACCGCACTATATTTTTTCTGTCTTTTTTTATACCACTTAGGTCACAGACAAGCATACGGCCCACTCGATGGAAAGTGGTTACCGTGGCCTATGGACGAGTGCAACACTAGAGTAGTCACACTCGTGCTGCCGACCCTGTAAGAACAGAGAGATTCTGTGCCCTCAGTGCAGAAGATAAGTAGGACAAACCTTTGGTCTTCCCACTGACTGCACCAGACCTCTTCAGTAAGCTCTGGCTACCCTTCTTTGTATATATTGGTGGTTGGTTGGATGGTCCGGTCGTGTGATATCACAGTATCCGGAACCTGCCACGAGCGTCGCAGTAACTATAAACAGCGTTTTCACGCGCCGCCGCTCAGACGAACTTATCTACGCGTCCGGGTCACCGGGCCTTCGCATACTTATCTATACTTGGGGCGTGCGCATATTGTCCGGGGATACTATAAAATGATTCAATGTAACTATTTTTTTTTCTTTTTTTGTTGTTCCTAATATTCTTTAAAAAAAAAAATCTAAAAAATCAGTCAATTCAGTTTCAATATGGTCTCGATCTAACAAATGTCATAAAAGGTATTTACGTCCAACATTCATCATCTTCTTCATGGAGACGTATTTTCCTGATTACCTCCGAGGCCAAGGTGATCTCGGAGCTCAGGGTCCGCCTTCCGGCTTAACATCCAAAATTGATTGCATCGAATTGTGACCGAAAGTTCAAAAAACAGCATTAATTAATATTGTAATGGGGACAAAACTAAATATTATTATGTATTTTCTTCTCTTCTTTCGGCGATCGTCATGTGACTGAACTGAGATTATATTAAGATTAGGTACACTAAAACCATACCAACATAGGATTGCGTTTTATATGAGCAGAATATAAATTTTCAGTCAATTCATAATTCAATCTCAATTCAGTCACTTTTCGTTTGGTGATAAAAGTACATACCTGATACGCTAGTACTATTATCTGTTCTGTGCCTGAAGGTAGGTAGTGGTTAATAGTAGAAATTTAAAATCATTAGCTATATTTATTGATCCGAAGTAACGGGACGGCTCTGTAGCTATCAAACGAGTAATTTTCTAATTTTGTGGTGCCGAGACATATATGGCTGAATATCAATCAAACCTTGACATTTATAACGATGTTACTATCGTATAAACATGATTATTTAGTAGAAATATAACTATATGACAACGGTTGCTTTTCAGTAGCCATGGTACCAATAATAACATTAATAACAGTAAAATACCACATCTTAATTGACACATATAATAACAATAACATATTCCTAAGTATTCTAAAGTATCGAAGTTCAGTCAAACGCAGTTAGACTGGAAAAAGTGGAAAGAGGTGAAAGATTTTTCGGATGCGACCGGGATTAACGAAGAAGAAAATCATTATTCAATGAATATGAAAATATCTAGTCATGGAAATCGAAGCATCGTTATAACGCGTCCTAACTTTTGCACTCATCGATAAATTAACTTTAAAACTGGCGATAACAATTTTCGCACCACTTGCTGCGTGCAAAGGGCCAGGCATGGGCCAGGCGCGCAGATGCACGAGTTCATTGTAACGATTATTTTGGCGACAAAATAGGGATGGTTCCACACTGTTATCGAGAGTTCAAACTATATTTTAAGCTGATGATTCCAAACTGCGATTGTCTTTTGTTCTATTGGGTTTATGCGTAATATCCACGGCAATATCATTTCTTTACCTGCAGAGTGTATCTAGACCTGCTTCATAGTACACAGGCTGATACATTTAGTGATTTAGTAATTTTAGTAGGTAAAAATATTTTGCTAGTATGAACCTAGAATAGTGGTTATGTACTTAGTAGATGAGCCACAAAACTTAAATCATATCTGACTCAGTGGTAAAACTTTCCAAATGACCTATATAAAAGTTCCTAAGGAAAATATGGTTCTTGTTTTAAACAGAATCTTACCTTGTGTACGTTTATTGATAATGTATTAAACTTATCATGCACTATAAGATTATTTAGGTAAAGGTTAAGTTATAAAATCATTTTTAAGATAATGTAACTATAAAATGAAATAAAGGATTTTATTGATAAATGTTAAAAATATTTTACGTGAACTTATTAATTAATTAGCTCGGTAGTCAGACTCTTATTAAAAAAAAAAATAATAAGTTAAACTGAACACTTTTCCAAAGATTATGCAGTACTTTTTTTAAAGATGTTATCTTAGTTCTGTTGACTATGGACGGGACCACCTCGGAACAGACGGTTATTTACCCATTCATAAATGGTAATTTCTATGCTCTGGATGCTGAACTGTGAATGCTGAGTTGTTTTATCGTGGGAGTTCAATCTTAATATCCGTTGTACACTGTGACTTACATACATTACAAGATTCGTACTGAAGGTTACTAAGGTCAATTTACTTTTTAGTGACAAATTGCAACTTTTTCACGTAATATAAAGATAAACTACTGCTAATGGTGCAATTGGTCTGGGAACGTAATTGGTATATTAATAAAATAAATAGTTATGATTTAATAATAATAGAGTAACAAAGACCCGTGAGAACTACAGGAATATGTAGCGTTACATCGAGAGCAAAAAGTCGAAAGCGCCGCTTTTCGATCTATAATTGCAACAAAATTGTGACATTACAGTTAACAAACGTATTGCATTTACAATAAACTCAAAATAATAAGAATTACGCTGTTTACATTGCAAATTGATATTACATACAAGAGGTAGATTGGTAATGAAGATATTATATGTAATTTAGATTACCTTATAAAGTAATTTATCAGTCGATAGAGCGATTTAGTTCCGGTCAATTATGACCGGAACGAAATGGACTAATATTTCGTTGCCGCAGAGCCTGTTCACCATAATCACAGTGTTGTACTTAAGAGATCAAATCCGCTCTTCTACTCTTTCTATCTTCTGATTTGACTTTATAAGCTTTTGAGTGACTACCGTATGACCTTCCAACCTTGAGAGGAACGCACCAGAATCTAGTCCGGAAATCAGTTGGTGTACCGTCTAGCAGGTGAGGTTATTTTGAGCTCGAAAGACCTCGGTAGGGCTCCCAAAGAACCAAAAAGACATTATACCGTGGGACACGTATCTTGGCCCTATGTCGCGAAATAAACGAGGTCCTGGCGCGCGCTGATGGTTTTGTTAAACCTAATCTATGCTTGGTGAAATTTGAGCTCGTCCACCGCAGTAGCACTACCACTCTCAAAAGATACCCGAGAAACGTGTAGATACTGCGCGTATAGAGCACATTTTAGGTTCAAGATATATGTACCGAAGTATACATTACATAATATAGGTACCGTGGGTGACCCTTGTACCTAATATACCACGTTTGCTATCAAGCGGTATATTAATAAGTTTGATTGATTTACTTTGTAGCATTTGACTGATAGCATAGGTACTCTACTCGTGTAGAAACCGTAAATGCGTAGTTAAATGTTCCATTTTAGTTGGCCAGATAGTGTTACCTTATTTATTTAAATGGTGGGCTCCTAATTGCCACTGCGACTTAAGTTGGGCGTTCGATAAGCTAAGCACACATGCTCCAGATTACCTCCCTGAGGTACTCCACCGATTAGCCCTGGAACACATCTGATGTTTTAGTTAGTTTCACACACACATAACCGGTTATATTGTGGCTGCGATGTGAAAAATACTTCCTATATCAAGGTTACCTCTCAAATATCTTGTGAGTATGCATTATCTGCTAATTGAGAGGAGTGTGGAGTCAAAATGTAATCTATAGTACTTAATGCACGAATACTTTTATCTATTTTATTAACAGCTTTCTTTAAACAAGTTTATAAAATATGAAAATTACAAAAAAATGTTGTAGGTACCAAAAAGTAAATTATAATTTTATGCAAGGGTTGTGCTGTCCTTTGAATCCCTAAAAATAAACTCAGATGATAAACGTGGCAGTTCTATTAACACCTAGGGACGTATATATACCTACTGGTAGTTATATAACTACCTAGACTAACACTAGACTATTCCAATTACTTATCGCAATAGTAAATAGTTCAATTGCTAGTAGGTACTATTTAACTCGCGGGCCATGCTCCACAGATAAGGCTGCTGGTCAAAGTGCGCTTACTTTGTGTGGCTAGCATTACCGATGAGCGTGAGATGCCCAAAGACCTGAGTGCACCTGGAAGAGCTAAGCGAAATATATTTTCGGAATATCGTTGCGCGAGTGACACCTCTGGAGCCGCAAGTGACGCAATCAATGTATGGGATGGACAAATCTCAAGTCAAAACATATGTCAATTCCATATATTGATTATTCTATTAACGATTGTGCTACTTGTATAAGCTTTGGTGTTTCAAACTTCCACTACCAAATCGGTTATGTTAGTAAAAATATTAAGTAATTAATAGGCTATTTTAAGTCTTTGTTGGTTTCACAGGTTTTCAAATAAATAAATATTCTAGGACATATTACACGGCGCCATCTAGACACAAAAGAAGCAGTGCTTATCATATAGATTTTAGAATGCGGAAAAACAATATTTAGATATACTATTTATTTGTATACAATAACAATTAAACATTTTTTGTGTCGCCTCCATTATAACTTGTTTATACCAGCTGTTATAATTATTAAAAAAATATATAATTCTACTTAATACCTGCATATCACTGAAATCTCTCTAGTCTCTATATTGGCCTTGTTTAGTAAAGGCTATATTTTATGTTGACTAACGTCCCAGACCGGACGAGACGAAACGGACCCAGCTTCGTCCAATTATAAATTAGCAAAATCACTAAATAAATTCTATAACCCAATTGCAGCACCATCTCCCAACGTGAAAAAATAAAATAAAAACCATGAAGCATTGTATATCGTGTCAAAATATGGACTCAATTGATGCAAAATTGGGACTGCCATCGAAACTTAACCTACGAAATCTTTATGTGTACTAATTTACAATTACAAAAATTACCTTTGACACTACCGGTGGTGTCAAGGGGAATAATTTATAACCTAGACACTACTGATGGTATCACGGGGAAAGAATAATTACCCTTGACACTGCAAATAGTATCATTGGGTAGTGCATACGGTACCAGATACGAAATTGAAATAAATAATAAAGGGTATAGTGCATGATTTTCCTGTGATGTGGGAAAATACAATACACTGTTTCTATATCGAGGTACCTATGCCAAGAATTGTATATCAATACAGAAATTGTCCTGTAACGTTTCAATAAATAGGTACTTCAGTTCTTTTTATTATATTTTATTATGTTCTCTGCTATTTTACTGCTGCAGAGAGGGAAATATGCAGGTATTAGGTGTAAATTAAATTATGTGTTATTATTTTTATTTCATAGTATATTTATTTAATAATAAAAAGACATGTGTAACCCTAAATATTGTTAGTATTGCTGATACTCTGGATAAAAGCAGATATTTAAAAAAAGCTATTGGTGAAACCGCATAATGAACCTAAAAGTCTCGAACTCAAACTTTAGACTAATCTCCAGTATTAACCACACAGAATAGGTATCTTAAATTGTAGGTAAGTTTAAAGGAATATACAATTTAAGATACTCTTTAAACTTATGATACTTTTAGCCCCACCTTATCCTTTGCTAGAGTACAATTTGTATTTTCTTTTTATCAACTTGACTAGACGTACCTACATATTTATATAGACTATTGTTATTATAAAAGGGTTCCTATTTACGGTTTAATGAGAGCAGAGGAAGCTTGTGAAGTATGTAAGGACAGAAACAATAAGCGGTCAGTTGTCTCTGTCTACCCACGGGGCAAAAAGGCGTGAGCTTTACGTATAGGTACATAGGTGTTGTTTATGTATGTATGTTTTTCATATTGCCGATATTATGCATCGTAACTGCCAATTTTGATGACCATGTCCATCTAAAATCATGTATTTGGATATCATTTTATATTCATAACGAACAAGAATGAAGTTAATCAAACAGATTACAGAAATTGATGGTAACCGCGGCCATATGCAATTAGCAAATCAGATTCGGTTTTCGAATCAAGTGAGCTTTTAATTGGTACGCCGTAAAATTAATTTATTTGGGCCACTACGTCACAGTGCTGTGTTTGATTGGCAGAAAATCTCGCATAAAATCAAAGTATTACATACAGTGTGGAATTGTCAATTTAACGCTCAGTTTCATTGACAAAGCACGGAAAATAAAGGAACATAAAATTTAAAATATCTGAACCATAAATCAGAATTAATTAGTGTTCGGAATAATAGGCTTTTGGTTTATGTAGTGAACTGTTTACTTGCGGTGCTTTTTGTTTCTTTTTAGCATGATGTATTTTAGTGTTGTTAAAGTTTATACATATTTACTTACTGATTCCCTTTGAGTTCCTCTCAGTTTAATTAAACGGATTTACGCGGATGATTTTCTGCGTTTTGTTTTTCACAGTTCCTTATTCTTTTTAGTATAACTAAATGTCGATCATGTAAAATAATATTACTAATGCGATAGTTAAAAACCCAGTGGCGAAATAGGTGTGTATCTAAAATATTTTATTTCTCTTTAATATTTAGGATATCTGTCAAAATAAATCCTAAATTCGTTTTCTTAAGGTTATTAAAAATGCTTAGAATCAATCATCAGTAGAAAAAATAATTTTATAAGCTTCTGTAGGTTTTGATTTTTCACATTTTTAAATACGTAATTTTATTGGATAGCCCCAGGTTTAAAATCACCCAAAACCGGCGGATTTGGACGCGTAGAGACGAAAGCCCATCATTTGATTCTTGCCTTACACTCTTCAAGAGCTTCCTCTGCGTTATTAATGTTTTTATATGACTGCAGTAATGTTGTGAACGCATTTTGCGACTAGTACAATTTATTACGTATATTTTAACCAATATTGTGTAACACCCATACACGTGATTCACGAACAATTACTATTATTGCAACTTTATCTCTATAGTTAAACTATTGCATCAAACTAATGTTATAAGCCATTTTAAGTGCTCACGTAATCCATTGCACCCACAAGTCAAGTACGCCCACTGTCACATCCATTCACTGTAGATCCATATAGTTATCACCCAAACATCTGTGCGTCGCGTTTAGTCACTTTGCTACGATAAACTTTGTACTCGCAACACGTACAACAATGCTGTGTTATCACACGTTTATCTATCACTTATCACCAGCTATTCACATCAAATTGCTCGTTCTTCACTTATGAAATTTGTATACTTGGGTGCTCCGCGTCATTTTATGTGCATACCACATCTAGATTAGCGTGTGCTAGATCGTTGTTTTTATTGTTGTTACGTTTGTGCTGGATATACACCAACTGAACGAACGGCAACGAGTGGGATTCTTCGCTGATTACCGTACGCTATCGAGCATGGCATATGGGGAATATGGGACCGCATGAAGATCTTTGGGGACCTCCTCTACAGTGTAACTGAGTTTGATGAACGAAGCACTGGTGCAGGTTTTCATCCCAGTATTGGACGGTCTCGGCGGTGTTTAAAGTGTCCCAATAAAGCATTTCCTTCACAACCCGACAACTTTTATTTGTTTCACCGGTTCCCTAAATGGCTATACCCGAAATTTTCACTGACTGATAGCTAATGTTATAAAGCATAACTAAAAAAAAAAAAAAACAAGAAATAAAATTTAAACTTGGAACAAAATTCACGCGGACCAAGTAACGGGCAGGGCTAGTGCACAAAATAATAGTGATGCAGTTTTCTACAAATCGGTTGAACGCATTATCACTATTCGAATTAAAATTTCCGTAAAGTCTACCAAAGAAATTATTATGTCTAGAATCTCGCATAAATTCAATGTTTCCGTGACCCTAACAGTCCCTGTTTGACCTACAAAAGAATTATTATGGCAGATGCTTTAAGCGGAAGCTTTTTTTTTTCTATTGCCATGTTTAGTGACTTACTGTATAGCTTTGTGGCGAGGCCCGTTGCATCCCTCATTGTAGTGTTGACAAATGAATGATGACAATTATATTGTGTTGTATTGTGGTTGAGACGACTATATTATGCCGTGAAACGTTATGACCCCAAACATGTTTTGCTGGTATTATTCACTATTGCTAATCGCAGACGATTTTGGGTGAGCTTTTTTTTAAATTTTATTCGCTCGTTTTATTTTAGTGATGATAAAAACACTTTTTGGTTAACGAAAAATATATTATCGCACGTTTTTCTTTACCGTTTAAAATATTTACTTGTATGATTTCAGTTTGATGGAAAATTTACATTGGAAATGTCTTTTTTATTGATCATAAGAACATTCTAGACATGAAATATAGCTTGTATTTATTTTATAGTTCGATATAAGTATAAATACAAGATGCTTTTTCATTGCTTCAATGAATTATTTCAGAGCTTTCTATATAACGTGTAGTCTAGGTATACAGTCGTAAACGACAGCAGACAGACCTATAACTGTTGAATTGCCTGGGTACTTACAACCTTTCTAATTTATATGTATACAGGCAACCGATAACACGCTTCCGTCGTTTTATCCGGTTAGCTCTGAAGAGGAAGGTAGGTACTCGTGAAGATATAGCCTAACAAAGACAGGTTAAACAAATCGTTATATAGGAATCCGTGTATTAATTTATGATCATCAATTCAATTATCTCAATAATACTACTATCTCCCCACAATGCAGAAGCGAAACTGGCAAAATAATGCGATTTCGTGCAACAACTAACAACAATATCGGTTGAAACCCAACAATCGAATAATCAGTGTACCGTGTCGCATCTCTATTGTACTTCACTTTTTGTTTAGTAAAATAAAATGTTGTTATCGTTTCAATAGAGTTGTCATACACTTCAAGAAGTTTTTTTTATTATTTATTTTTAAAGGGTGTGCTCTTGACTTGAGTGAATAAATACGAATGTTTTATTCCGATTATTTCGAGTGGGCGAATGAAATGTCAATGTCGAGTTGTTGTTACAATGAATCGGTAGTGTTGTTAGTCAACAACTGTTTGCTTTAGATTGTATTGTTACCGTTATTACTGCTTATGAACTGTAACAATGGACTAAAGTGGTTGTACTTGATAACTTATTTCCCATATTAATAAAAGTATTTTTTTTTCAGGTAAATTAATTCTTCACTTGGTTGGGTAAGCAGCTTAGTACAAATGTGTTAAGTATAGTGGATGCTGATAATCAGAATATGGTTGGTTGAACATAATTGAGTAGGTACATATTTTTATAAAAATCTTAGAATTCTGACATAATCCAAATAGAAATGAATAAAGCTCTGTTGAGATATAACTATATTATGCTAACAATATTTGTTACATTATCGTTAAATCCATAAAAAAAAGAACACAACTTCAGACTAATATTTATATCTACCGTTTGGATTAGGTATTTGTCCAAGTGAGGTTCATTTGAGCAATATTTTGGCTTCAAGCATAATATCTTGATTTTTCTTGCTGTTTATACCTCCATACCTTAATAAATTATATGTTTAACAACGGTAATTACAATGCAAAACTTTGTATCCGCTTCCCCACGTATCAGAGACCAAAAAATATATTTATTTCCTATTTCACATGAGAAACCTCGGCGCGCGCACCACGTTGCCGACACCCGCTGGTTGCTATTATGCAACTGGGGCTACGCAACCATTGTCCGGCAACCCCGGTAACCCCGCTCTCCCCGGGGTTCAGCCCGGTGTTTATTTGCAAACAAACAGTACACGACGCCCGCTGTGCGCAGAGCCACGATTTGTTACGATTTCTGTAATACGATAGTTTTAAAATTTATTCGAATTTTGAATCAAGGGTGTGTGAGATGCATATGGTTTGAATTCTGGAACTTTAGTTTGTTGAACTCTATTTTGATAATGTTAAAGATACATACATACAAACATACATACACACAGTCACGCCTTTATCCCCGGACGGTTAGGCAGAGGTGAATTAACACCCATATTTCACCAATCATTATATTAGGTCTCACGTAATAGGGGGTGAGCCTATTGCTGTTTTCCCGGCACTATTGTTGGCTCGAGCCATGTATAGGCTGAGTCTGGGCTGTATATATCCCGCGGCGAGATAAGATAAAAAAATAAGATAAATAAGATAAAAAACCGAACAAATTGCCAATCATTATACAAAATTTGTCTACGCTAAGATTTTTTTAAGATTAAAATTGTGTAGACAGATTGGTACTTTGTATCAATGTACTATATACTACTTAGTATTAACTAACATTATTAACTTGTAATGTACCTAGCGACTGACTTTATATGATAAAAGTTTATAGACTACACAGTCCACTTCAACAAGTCACCATTTGATTTATTACAGTTTTAAAAAGCCCCAAAAAGCTCGCTCCATTAGTTAGGTTCTAAAATCGTTATTAGGTATATACTTAATGTTATTCCCACGAACTTTTTATCGTGCAATAAAATTGAAACGGTAGGCAACGGACGAATGTAAGTATAAAAACTGATATATAGATAAACTTAATAGACATTATAAAATTGAAATGACGAACGAATCGAACATCGAATTAAATCGATACTTTTATAGCGATATCTCGTTGATATTGTAAAATTTGTTTTTCAAACGTTGATTGATACTCGGACGTTTTAATGGCTTGAAGAAAGTTTTTAGTTTATCTTAACGACCAGCGTGCTACCGAATATCTATTAGTTTGTGATTTTCTAAAATATTTTATCTTAATTATATGTTCGTTTTACATGGACATTTAATAAACACGCTTATGTTTTTGGAAGCTGCGTGTGGATACGTCACAAATCTTCTAATCTAAAAATAATTCGAAATAACTGAGATTTATGTTTGTGGCGTGAATAACGTTTTTTATTGTGTCGATTTGTTCTGACCATTAATACAAATACTAAATTCTACAGTAAATAGTAAAGGAAAGCTTTAGATAACAAGACCGGCTCCAGAGCATTTAAATTTCGTGTTTATTACTTTTATTGATGCCTAAAGTAAACATATTAAAACTGAGTGTATTTTATATTGGTGTTAATTGAAAACACTCTGGGGACAGCCATCAAATGGTTTATAATTTTTAAAATGTTATTATCAAAACTGAACGCGTGTTTTGTAGGCAAAGGTCGTCTTTCATCGACATGTTTGTGTTTATATATATATGAATATCTCTTTTTTTCGGGATATTTGCGTCAGTTAAATCCTAGTAGTTGGACCTGAAAATAACTAGACTGTTAGATGCTAGTGAAATAGTTAAGTACGAGATAGTTACGCGTAAGTCAGATAGTTGCATGCTACTCTGATAATGTTATGTGTGAGACAGATAGCTACGGGCTAGATATGATAGTTATGTAATAGTCAGGTAGTTACATGTTAGTCAGATAGTTATATGCTTGACTGCCTCTGTGGCGTAGCGGTAGTGAACGCAGCCGCTACGCAGGAGGCGCGGGTTCGATCCCCGCTCAGTGCAAATATTTGTGTGCATGAAATATGAATATTTGCATTGGTCTGGGTGTTTCCATGTATAATATGTATGTATTTACAAAAAAAAAAAATGTATCTAAGTATGTTTATTCGCATTCTAGAACCCATAACACAAGCTAGTTAAGCTATGCTTACTTTGGGTCTAGATAGCGTTGTGTAGAGTAACCTACAATATTTATTTATTTATTTATTTATTTATATGCTAGTCAGAAAGTTACGTACTAGTCAGATTGATACGTGCTAGTCAGATAGTTATGTGATAGTCAGTTCGTGCGAGTCTAAAGGTTACGTCCTAGTCAGAGTGTAACATACTAGTGAGATAGTTATGTGCCTGTAAGATGGCCGCGTGTTAGTGAAGTTAAAGAAACTGTAATTAAGGTGGATTAACTCAACAAATATATACCTACTAAGAGTTTATTGCCCAGAAATAATGTAACAGGGCGATGTTACAGTAATTTTAGGAGTTTAATGTGGCATAACATATCACAATCCCTCCATTACCCTTGGACACTAGATATTTATGAGTGTTTTGTAGTGTGTCGTTTTGTTAAATTTATATATATAGTAAGTACGTTCTTGAAGGGTAAACAGGTGTAAAAACGTACGCATATCGCCGAATAAATGACATTTGGCACAGAGATAAATTTAATAGCTCCCCTTTTTGAAGTCGGTTTAAAAAGAGTCTGGAATAACGTATAGGCTACTTTTAATCCCGGGATTTCTATAGTTCTCATAAAATGAAGTGCGTACAGTCAAATAGAAAACGTTCCCATTTAGAAATCGGTTCAAAGTGTGTTTATTACGACAATTTAAACTTTACTACTTTAAAACGTGATTTTAGTAAGGCAGGCAGTTTTAACAATCAGGTCAAGTTACCCATTAAATTATAATTTCATTTGCAATCCATTTTGCATTAACATTAATTTTGCATTATTAATTTTGTTTATTAATAAGTATTTTGTTATGACTAAACTAGCAGAGGAGCTACAGATATGTGGCAATGCTACGGTAATGCTACAAAGACCGCGGGTTTGATTCCCACGCAGTGCAAATATTTAGTTGACCATATCATGAAATGTTACATTTTGTAATAAATCTCGACATACTAATTATAGTAGGTACAGTAAGTGTCTTCATAGACTACGTTAGGTTATTCACCCGAAGTTTAGACATCGAAAGTTAGTAACTCGGACGGCCAAGCTAGTTAGATTCAATCTCTCTTTCTGGAAGAGGATGCAACATTGTGTTTGACTTCGAACCGAACCCCTTTCAAAACTACATACGGCTTCGGTTCGAAGTCAACCTTTAAGAAAGCTAAAGTTATCGTTCAGTGAAGTTAAGGGTTGTTAGGTTGCTGCTACACGAATACTCATTGCGAGAATAATTGCCAATCGTTGCGAGAATTTTTGCACGTAATAAAGACATTCAACGCATTTCTTGTGAAGGTGACATAAAATATTACACCTAAACTATTACGATGGCATAGCGTTACTGCTTTGTATGTAGTTCCCGGGTTCTATTCTCGGGTTTGAAAAGTTTTTTGACTGTAAGTACTTATCTGGTAGAAAAATCTTATTAACGGCGCCGTCAGTATAACAGATTAACAAAAGCGGAAATGTCCATAAATTGATAAGCATAATTGATAAACACACGAGCTTACTCCTATACCTAGATATGTATTGTAATAGCATATCTGTGTTGCAAAAAACGTTACCAACTACAAAAAAGGCGATAAAACCGATCAGTCATTATGTGCGTCATTGCGCGGAAAATCTTCTACGCAGAAAAAGCAGGCACACAATACCTACTATCCCTTACACCCCTTACTATGTAAACTTTCTGAATGAAAGCGGCTGCACTTAACCGCACTAAGGATCGACGCACATGGCCGCCGGCCACAACCACAAAACCCCGCCACCGGCATATTTCCTTTTATTTTCACATATTTCATATGGAGTCGCCGCACACGGGTGACGCCACACGCTAAAAATTATCGCTACAAAACTACAGGAAATATGCCGGTGGCGGCGTTTTGTGGCCGGTAGCGCGTGTGCGGTGACCCTAAGTGATAGTGCAGCGAGTCAGTCCTTTTCGGCATCAAATGTATTGATAATTTTAATTAATGGTACAAGGTGTCTAGTAATTAACGGACTAAACACAACTGGTTACTTACCTATGAAGCAGGTGAAGTGGAACATTTTTTTTATGAATTTTTATAACTAAATACAAAAACATTCCTTTAGTACTTTTTCCTTAATCATATCCTTTTTCGTGTAAATTTTTGAACAAAACCACCTGATGGGAAGCGGTTATCGTAACATTAAAGGTGTTAGTTGTTGTGGAGGGTGAAGGATATACGGGAACAGGAGATTAGGCAAACTAAAAAACGACTCTCAAATACCCAACAAAATGCTATATGCATTTACCTGGTATTACGTCAAACGATGGTATTTCCCCAAAGCACCCTGCCCTTTTGTATTGGAAATATCTATATGGATAGCAAAATATCCGTTCACTTGCGCCTCAGTATCTGTGCCACGTGGTTCCCGGCAGAGCAGAATGTGGACTACTCCACTACTCCATCTCTTCCCATGCAGTGCCGTACAAGGCGACTAAGGGATAGGGCTGTTTAACATCAGACAGATATATACAGCCCAGACTCAGCGTTAGATGCATGGCTTGAGTCAAAATAGCGCCCGAAATACGGTATTAGGCTCACCCCCTATTACGTGGGACCTAATACACGGTGAAATGTCGATGTTAATAATTCACCTCTGCCTAACCCTCCGGGGATAAAGGCCTGATTATATGTATGTAGGTATGTTCTGCGAGGTCAATCCCAGTTTGCTTACACGTGCCACGATTATAAAACAAAAATATTGAATACCTAAATAAAACAACCCAGATTACTGGTTGAATCGCAGTCATGTGCAAATCTAATGTGTTCTACATTTGAATCGGGTTTGATGGATGTTCAAATCTCATAGTCTACGGTGACAACTACGATCGCGTGGGCGTATGTTCATTTGTCAGCTTACTGATAATAAAAAACTATCATAATAACTATTTTTTTAAACCGGTAACATGTACACCCACAACGACCGATGTGTTTTAATGCAATGAATTACAATATTATTCAAGTATTTTTGTGGTTATGTTAATTGTTTCAGAGAATATGGAGCGAGGGAATACCTCAGTCGTATGTGCATTCAGATGCTATCTAATTATACTGTGTAATTAGATTTACTTTTTTAAACAATGGATAACGAAGTATGTTAACTTTTAGAGAAGGGAATAATAATAAGTATTAATGGCAGGCACCGATTTCCTCAATAGCTTATGATGAATTAGTTCATTGAACTCTTTACCGTATAGTCTGGTTCACGGTACAGTTGTTCAGCACCTAGGGCCAGAGGAAAGGCCCAACAGAGATACCCTTATCTGCTAGTCTTTGCCAGTACTAAACTTTCATATTCGTCTAACAATGCCTTCCAAAACTCTAATACTCTTTCGAGACGAAAAGCTATGTAGGGTAGAGAAATAATATAGCAATAACATATAATAAGTCAGTCATATTAAACTGCATTGTTTAGACCCAGACTGACATGTAGTTATGTACATTTTCATGAGTCTAGCAGACTAGACAGGTACTAGATAATATATATTCTTGTACATAAACATTGTAGCCAAACCCTCGCCTGCCACGCTAAACCGGTAGTGGTTGGGTTGGATGTATTTAAATAGTTTGGTCTATTTCCAATTATATTTGAAACAAGCTGTTGGGCACGGCTCCGTCTGCGTGGAGTTATGTTTGATCCTGTTCCCACTACTGACCGTCCCGATAGCGTGATGATATATTATCCTATGATACTTACAAATAATGTGGCTTTCTATTTGAAAACTAATTTCAAAATCGGTTCAGTACATTCAGAGATTACTCCCTACAGTGTCACAAATTCACAAATTTTCCCTTTTTATGACGATAGTGTAGAAATCACTGCGTATTGCAGAAATTATTGCGGAAATATATCTGTTCCTCATACCTAGGTAGGTAAGGTATATAGGAAATCCACTCGGACAGTCGGAGATGGCGGGGGCTATTTTGTCGGACTCGAACTGATTAAAACCGCACGCCGCGGTCTTAGGTCACTAGTTGCCCGAGATCGTTATAGTACTTACCTACATATTTTTATTGCTATTTATTCTCCTATCATTATCGAAGTACTATTGTAACCCATGTTCTGCACATAGATTTGGTTTCCAAGACCTAGGGCTCTGACCACTGATCACTACACATGATTATTTCTCGTTCAATGTAGAAAATAAAGAATGGGCGTAGATACGGATCTAGTACGTGGTGCGATACTACCTGACATTAGAGGAAGAGTAGACAATATGTCTCTTTGTACGATTTGTATGCGCGTCAGTTGCTTGCGCATAAAGTGTGATCTTACTTGACCTGCCTTCGTACTAACTTGGAATTTTATACATAGTTACGTTATCATATTCGTCGCCCGCTGTGGCGTAGCGGTAGAGTGTTCGACTGCTACGGAGAAGGTGCGGGTTCGATTCTCGTTCAGTGCAAATATTTGTATGCATGGAATATATACTCGTTTGAATTATTGTTTTTTGTTTGAAGTATGTTTATCCGTAGATTGCTTACATTTGGTCTATATAGCGCGGTGTAGAAGGTCGTTCAATAGTGTTTATTCATATTAGGCGTGTGCCTTGACTTAGCTCCGATGCAATTACAGCATCTTACCTGAGCGCTATCAAAAATATTCTTTACAACCTGGTCCTGACTATAACGAACATAAAATAAGGAATCATTCAATGCAGTGCAGTCGTTCAGAACCTATGTGCGTACATTAATTTCAGTGATTTATTTTTATTTATATGGATTAAACAAAGAAGACCATGCCTATATAAATGCTAAAATTAACCATACACAGTGGTTATTAATTTAAGATTTACAGAACTCGATATACTCCATAAGTCTCAGAATTTATCCCAGTCTTTGGCACACTTGTCAATTTACGCAACGACACAATATTTTCTTATTTCATTTTCATATTTTGAGTTAACATTAAAAAAAGAACTAGGTGACATCACAAAACTTTAGTGAGGAAAACAAGTGTGGTACATTCAGGTAAATGTGTGAGCCATCAAATAGATCTAAGTTATACTGCGCGTCTAAAATTATGAGCTCAAAAATAAATCTGTCTTCAGTCGCCCTTACCTTTTGAGTGAAGCTGTAAGTCGTTCGGAGTGTTAACGAAATATAACTAGAGTTTTATTTTGAACTAGGACTAGAATTATACGAAAATTTATTATGATGATGAAGAACCACTCAATGAAATTGTATTCTTTTTGTCTAGTAACTAGTCTAGTAGGACTAGATGAAATCTTGAAATAATGACGTAGTACATCAAAATTGAACCCCTATCGCCAAAACACGATATTTTAAGACGCATTTCTAGACGAGGTCCAACGTAAAAGCCGAAATAATAAATTACCAACGGAAATAGAACTAAGTAATAACGATGAGATGAACATATCAGGCTCATTTGACAAAGATTACTTTAGTGTAGAACTCGATTCACATGCTATGCTATCCTATTCAACATTAAAACTATTATAAAAGTGAAAATCTCAGCGTAAATAATTTCAACTTCAAACGAGAACTATTCGAGTTCCATCTGTACGCGCCCCATGTCGTTCCGGGCGATTGGCGGGCGACACCGCGACGACTCCGGGGCGCGGCATTAATTAACGACAGCGACATCTATCGGCGACGCCCTATCAATCTCACTGCGACAGTTTTGTCGACCATTTGTCGGTGGTATTTGGGGCGTCCTGAAGCTGTCGTTTATTTGGCATCCTCTCCGTTATGGGTTAGAACTCAAGTGAACTGTGCAACTTCGCTCAATAAATCTGTTCACTGTTGAACTTGTTATGGATCTTGCACAGAAAGACTAATTGACGCTTCCAGATCTACGTAACCAACGTGTCATGTACTTGCAAATGTATGACAGACAAGTCAGCGATTTGTTCAGACCTTGTCAAATAAAAATCATTGTTCCAAAACTGACATTAAATTATTGTAAAACCTAAAGTAGGTTTCCTAACGGAAATTGAGCTTATTTTGAATCATTTTAAGAACTCATTCATGAACAGTTTAAGCGCTATGGGGATTAAAAATCGAATTTTTCAAACCACTGTTATCGTTGGCTGTACATTCCTAAACAAGTAGCACGGTTTCCTGTTTATTGCAGAGTTTTCTCGAGACTAGTAACATCAAATAAGAATGAGAAACGCCGTTATGCCCTTCTGCTTACAATAATTTATTCATAAAATTCAAATCATATCTATTTTATTGCATAAATTATTCACAGACTTACAAATACAGAGACTTACAAATACATAGGTGTAATATTAATCAATCATGTAGATAAAAAAGCTACCCACGAATAATCTTATATAGCAACTCTTGCGATTAAAGCGTTATAATTGATAACAAGAAATTTATGTACGTGTTATAGTGCCGGTATTATTTTTTCTACTGAGGTAAAACACAACAAATATTGTTGCTCAGTGGCACTGTAGTGGGACGTCCATTTCAATCAGAAATTGGTCTTTTGTTATACAAAAGCAGCTTTCCACTTAGACTTCGAGCGCAATTCTGACCAACACCTATTGAACACCCTTAATTGATGAACTTCGATAATTATTACCTGAACCTGTTGTATTTTTGAATCTATTGCTATTGAAAATTATGTGACTAAGCGAGTCCCTACGCGTAGGTATATTTGTACACCACTGTATAAGGCAAAACATGGCTGGACTATATTATGTGTTCCATCACTTACCTATTACATGTTTTGGTATGTATTCTATTCTATCAGCATTTATCACCTATCAAAAGTTGAAATCTTTCTTAGTGCTTACCTGTTCCTTACAAAGAATATACGTCCTAATGTCATAGTTCAACATTCGGTATAATAATGCTGTGTTTATGTAGTATAATATCTAGTTATCGATATGACTATTATGTTAACATGCCAAGAGAACAAAACGTCCTCAAGTTTAAGTAGCATTTATATCATTTATTATTGATGACATGCAGACCAGTCGTATGTACGGCGACGCCCCATGGCACATGGTGTTCCACTCGTATATTGTGCGTACTGTATTAGTGAAATACTCAGCGTGAGTCTATGTTTCCGAAGAGCTATAACCTTGGGAGTCTTTAAGTCTAGAGGACACAGGTTACTTCTAGGCATGCGTGCTCTGTCATCGCCCACATCAACGTTTACCAACAGTTGGTGGTCAATCATGAGCAAGAGCAAGTTAATAAAAAGTAAATAAAAAACATACGGGGTGCTCCTTGGAGACTGTCGATAGCAGTGAAAACAGTCTGTACAAAACGTAAAAAGTATTTACAAGAAAAATGCTCAAAGTACCTAAAGAAATTTTCACATCAAAGTGGTGTCACATATTCATAATCGGTGAATGGTCACAATATGTCAACTAAGTACTAGGTCCTGGTCGTATAGAATTCAAGAACTATATTGTTGTATTGTCATGACAGTGACGATGGCTTTCTATGAAAACTGCCCAACTAGCCTAAAAGATTTCACTTCACAAATAGAAAAAATAATCTCCGTCGCCCAAAAGACGGATGTATAGAGGAATTTGGATTGGCTTCGTGCGGTCTTGGTGGCTTAGTGGTCAGAGCATTCCCCCTGTACGGGAAATATCGCGGGTTCGAGTCCTGCCCGAAGTCGATTCTCTTTTGTTTTTCTTAATCAATTAAAATAATCTCCAATAATATACAGGTGGGCTACAAAGACTTCTACATACTAATTTAGAATAAAACTTGTATGAGTATCATAGTACGATAGTGTGCGGGGAAGTACAGAGGGACGCGTAGTGTAGTTGATACGCATACAGATACGAGTATGATAGTAAAATCAATTTCCTACAAGTGTAATAAATTTCCAAGCAGACTTTTATCACTCGCCTTGCACAAATTACAGGTAAAATATACGATTTAACAAATGACACCTTTAAAAACGAATTAATGTGAATCAAGCATAACTAAGCGAGCATAGCTTCGTACAGCCGGTCTAGATACATAATTATCTTTAGTGGTTAATCAGGTTTATGGTTCTACGGTATTTATTCATTGATTTTATTCGTGGTATTCAATAGTGGTGAAGTTTATATATACAATTATAATTATATTAACAATAATTTTCTATACCTATATATAAAAGCGAAATACCACTCACTGATTAATCACGAAATCTTAGAAACTATTCTTCTTCTTCCTCCTAGCGTTAATTCCCAGTCGCATCCGAAGCTTTCAGCTCAGAGTCTGGGGTTCGCTTTACCAGTCATAGCTACATATTTGGTTAGACATCGATATTTTTCCGTGAAGCGATTGCCATCTGACCTCTACGACCCAATGTTAACATTAGGCGATATCGAAGCTTTGCAGCTAGACTGTTGTTTTTGGACTTTTTAGGGCACTAACTACCCGTAACGACTGCCATAGATGTTCTTATGGCAACCGGGACCGACGGCTTAACGTGCTCTCCGAGGCACGACCAGACCAATGCAAATACCCATATTTAATGCACACAAATATTTGCACTGAGCGGGGATCGAACCCGCGCTTCCTGCGTAGCGGCCGCGTTCACTACCGCTACGCCACAGAGGCTGTCGAAATCTTAGAAACTATAACACCTGACATTTGGCAGGTTTTTACGAAATTCCACCACTGAGGGGGTAAAAGGAATAGGGTTAAATGAGAGTGAGATGTTATGGTGTGGTTTCTAGGAGGTAGACTTTTGCTCGTTGGTTTTATATAAGGTACAGTCAAAGTTTCAAATTGATGTTAATACAAGGGTGTTAAGACTAAATCAAACTGTTTTATTAATTTAAATTGTATTATTGTCCTAATTAAAGGTGTGTACGAAATACATATCAGAACAATCTGTCACTGGAAGGGGAAAATCAAATTTTGAGTACTTTGATCGTCAAGATGGATCAGATGATGACTGTACCTGATACCGCTTGCAGTTGCAACGCCTCGTCTAGATATAGAAATGCTGGTTTGACGTCATATGGAATGACACGTGCCCATGGTCTCAATGTCGTGGGTACTGAAGATCGTGTGAAGTTGAAAAGGACTGTTGGCTTTGTGGCGGAAACTACCGATGCCTAGTGATTCGCTACGATGATGATTTTGTTGAACTAAGGGATAGAGGTAAAGAAAAAAGTGTAGCCATATGTACGAACGTAGCTCACCTACTGCTACGTAATGTTGATATCGTGGTACTACGAGTATTTCAACTGAACCGTACCATACTGGAAAAACATGTCTGTCTTTATAAAACCCGTAAAAGAAATTAAAAATAAAAATCGGCCAAGTGCGAGTCGGACTCGCCCATGAAGGGTTCCGTAGTAGCAAAGGCGAAAATTGCGGTTTATGACGTATTAAAAAAAGACTACTGACTGGATCTCGTTCGAACCAATTTTTAGTGGAAGTTTGCATGGCAATTTACATCATATATTTTTTTTAGATTTATCGTTCTCTTATTTTAGAAGTTAGAGGGGGGGGGAGGGGGGGGACACATTTTTCCACTTTGGAAGTGTCTCTCGCGCAAACTATTCAATTTAGAAAAAAAATATGTTAGAAACCTCAATAGCATTTTTAAAGACCTATCTATAGATACCCCACACGTATGGGTTTGATAAAAAAAAAAAATTGAGTTTCAGTTCTAAGTATGGGGACCCCCAAAATTTAATGCTTTTTTATTTTTGTGTGAAATTCTTAATACGGTTCACAGAATACATCTTCTTACCAAGTTTCAACAGCATAGGCATTATAGTTTCGGAGAAAAGTGGCTGTGACATACGGACGGACAGACAGACAGACAGACATGACGAAACTATAAGGGTTCCGTATTTTGCCATTTGGCTACGGAACCCTAAAAAAAGATATTTTTAGAAATAGAACAGTTATCAGTTTTGTGACAAAAAAATAAAAATAACGATGATCGTAACAGCGTATTTATAATGTATTATGGTCCAGATGTTGTAAATGATTCGTAACGGGATGGATTTCGGCAGGAAGCCAACAAACTTAAACTGTACTACACCGTTTTTATAACCACTACTCTGCTCGTTCCATAGATATTATGTCTTCGGTTTCAGTCCAGTGAAAAAGTAGGTAGAGAACTTCCATTTCGATTTACGAAAGCGGCAAAGTGCGTGCTGTACCAATAAAGTAGTCAGGTTTATAGCTAAAAATTTTAGTTACTCATATTATTACCATTTATTACATATATTTTATTACTTAAGTACTTACATTTTATTTTATAATGTTTTATTCAGTTTGTTAGTCAACTAAAACAAAAATAAATTATAACGGATTCTATTGGGATTTATTATGTGTTATGATATTTCTAATGTTTTTTTATGGCTTTTGAGTTGGTAACCATGGTTACAGCTAGAACGTGATAATGATGATGAAATAATAACATAACATAATAAGGAGGGCTAATGGGCACACACCAAAGCAGTAAGCACACTGCAAATTGCCCTAGATTCACGCAGCAAAATGCTTCTTGACATCTTATTTCATATAGTACATGTCAATTCAACATCACATCTCCTGATGGTAAGCTGAAGGCAAAGTCTCGGAAAAGAGATTCACCATTATAGACACATATCATGTTACAATGGAAGCACTCAGCTTGACGACCTCATCAGATATTTTTTCACGCCCCGCTTAAAGGACCCGGGACTGTAGGAAGAACTTCTCTTGTCAACTTTTCTTCTCCTGTAAGCAAAGCAAATGCGTGGTCTCCTAAGTAGCAATAGAATCTGTTGAAATTAATAAAATGTCACTTATGTGTAATATTCTAACTTTCGATCACAACTCAGTCTGTTGAACTATTATTTTTCTAACAACGTAAACTTTTCATGATTGTTCATTTAAGTAACGTGAAAATTGAGAGGGTAGAGAACCCTCGTTTTCACTTTCTAAGCATGAAATTTAAATCAAAAGATATTAAAACACCCCTTTGTTATTTATAACGACCTCTCTACCTCACTGCTCGCTGGATTTTCTTACGTCTCCCTTCTCCCTATTTTCCGGTAGGAAAATGTATTTCAATCCATGCGCTATTGGATTCTAGGAAGCTACGACGGTTCTTTGGGGCACTCAACGGACTACCGCACATCGTACCATACTCCTGATAAGAGTAAATTATCAGGTTCCCCTGAAAATAAGGTGTTTTTAAAGCTAGTTCACTCATGTGGATTAATGTCGGGGTTGGTCATTTCCGGGTTGGTTTAACTGTGAACTACCATCGAACGATAAGGTGAACCCCGAGCTCCGAGGTCATCTTGGCCACGGATGCAATCGGGAGAATACGTCTATATGCAGATGATGATGATGCCGTCGAACATCGACCCAAGTTTCAGCGCAGATAATTATGTCGTACACTGGGTAGCTTCGGGCAAAATTATAGGTACACGTGGGCAAACCGCAAGCGTATGGTAAGGAATCCTCATTGCAATCACCGGTGATAACAAGTGGGACGTATCCTCTTAACCAAGTGGTGTAGCTAGCACGCGAAGTGTTTGGTCGAGATTACCGTCGATTATAATTTCTCGGCGGGTGGCCTCACCTGCGTACCATCTTGGGTCATATCTCTTAGAGCTTAATAGGTAGGTAGTTTTTTGTTCTAAATTATTGTGTTGCAGTTCGTAGAAAACACCAGTGCAATCATAAACTAATAGACAGGTGACTAGACGACAGATAAACTATTGTCATTATGCAACGAAATATTAAAAAACTTGTAAAGGATTGTAGGAAAACAAATGCAAAGCTTTTCAAAGTTGTTTTTTTTTTATGTAGGACACGTCAATTTGACTTCACCTCGCCTGATGGTAAACTGAAGGCAAAGTCTCTTCAAAGAGGGTCACCATTATAGTCACGTACTAAAATTACAATGGTGGCACTCAGCCTCCACCACCACTTATCCACCCACGCCTCATCAGATGCCTTTTCGCACCCCGCTTAAAGGACCCGGGACTGTAGGAAGTATAAACAATAAGTTCTAAAAAGCCAACCTTGATGTTGTAGGACCCCAGTATCCTTGACGAACCCGAATTTAGGAAGAGAATTCGTTAAATATTTTGATGTTCTGCATTACGGTGTATTATGTTACATGGCTATTACGCTTAGGGCGATTTATTGATGTTACCTGAATGCTTTTCCTTCCTGGTGTATCGCTACTGAGAATTTTTAAACAGACATAGATAAACGATGTTTTCCCACTACGATGATCTGTGGTTTTTCAACTTGGGCATTAGAAGAATTTTGCAAGTTGAGCAGTGCAAGTTCTTTTTTATTTCACGTCAATTTGACTTCACCTAGCTCGATGGTAAGCTGAAGGCGTCTGGGCAAAGAGCATCACCATTATAGACACGTACCATGTTACAATGGTGGCACTCCAGCTTGAAGGCCTCATTAGATGCTTTTTCACGCCCGCTTGAACAAGTCAACAGGCTGAGGTATCAAATGTGCCTTGTGGCAGTCTGCTACCTAAGTGTCCTTAAACAGATTACTATGAACTTTTTTCCATATTTTTAATAAGGGTGTTTATGGCTCACAATAGCCATTTATTGCCTTGTCTGATTCTTCTCTTGTTCTACTAATTTCAATGTGAAACTACCACTAAATGATAGCTTCTAACCTTCGCAGACCTTGACTACAGGATGCACCTGCATAATGATATGACACATTGTATGTAGTAGAATATAAATTTGTCATATATTTTAAAAATGTGGTTTTATCTGATAGATTTAGATAAGAGGTTAGGTTGGGACTAGAAATTGCAATCCTTCACCTCTCACGTAGTCACGTAACCATAGATATTAAGCAATACAAAAAACAGGTCAAGTGCGAGTTTTCTTAAGTTGCTTAGGTTCCCGAGACAAAGGTCTTGATAGATTCACACCAGTGGCGAGGGGTCCCTGCAACCCGATTCCTGCCGGCTTCCCATTAGCACAGTATTAAAGTCTATACACCTATGGGTCGCATTTTTCATGATAGACTAAATCGAGGTCTGTTTTCACCGGCTTCACTTTTGGAAAATCTCCACACAGGGGTGCTAAAAGGGTTTTGTTTTTCCTTTAGAGTTATGGAATCCATAATGGAGAATACGCTTTATAAACTCGCTGGCTTTTTATAAGTGAAAGACTTTTTGAAATCGATCGTACTGTTTACATTCATACGTTACAAAAGGCCACCTGTTTGTAATATTCCTGTATATTAGAGCAATTTTATTATTTCGACTATATCGGAGGTGCTTTCTTTATATATCACTTAGGTTGCAGACCGCACGACCCACCTGATGGTAAATGGGTTCCGCGACCTATGCGCGTGTGCAACACCAGTACACCAGGGGAGTCACACTCGTGCTGCCGACCCTGTAAGAACAGAGAGTTTCAGTGCCGTTAACACGAAAGACAGCAGGACAAGTCTTTGGTCTTCCCACTGACAGGATAAAAGCTCTCCACATGCCTACACACATACATACCTAAAGCAAAGGTATAAATCGCTAGAAAAGTTAGTGTATTTGAACGACGTAACTTAATTCTCTCTATATTGTGATAATAATTGATTAAATAATAGTAAATAGTACAACAGGTATTAGTATAAAAATATATTTATTTTATACAACATTTCACAATGAACTTACTTTTAAAGCTTGTTAGTTTCTTAGTCAATAGCGGAAAAAGCAGCATCGGAAGCAGTAGTCTCACTTCCGCTACGTTAGCAAGTGTATATAAGGGTTGTTATACACTTAATTGGGCTAGCATTGGACCAACGTGGTTGAACTTTGTCATCCAACTAATACTACCAACCCGAATATAACCTATGCACAGTAACCCTTACCACCAACAAATCGGAGTCGCCAATGTTGGCGGCCAAGGTTGGTTGTCTACTAACATTGCGATCATTAACTCGTAACTCAGGCATACGTGGCGAAACACCGTGTATAGTAATCCTTTTTAATCGACTTCTAAAAAGGAGGATGTTCTCCATTCGAATGTTAATTTCTTCTTTTCAAGGAGAAATCCCCTGGCGTGGATGGTTATATCGGACTAAATCCAACTTAAATCGCACGTCGTCTCGGGTCTTCAGATACCAGTGTGTAAGGCTACCATATAAAGCATTTCCCTCGCACTCCGGTTGACCCAGGGCCTTGCATAGTTACCCTAACTTTCTTCCTAATCTTTAAGCGTTACAAGTAATTCATAGTAACACGGTCAGCGCATTCGCGTTGCTATCACCGTGGTCCGTAACGTTTATCAGCGCATCAGGACGTGAATGTAACGCAATGTGTTTTGTTGGAATTAAATAAATTGCCTGTTTGTTTAAAGCACTTTATAGTGCACTCACCTCACAAGAGTAAGCCAGACAGAATACCTTTGCCATTACGAACAATTTATTCAGAAATGAGGTTAGATTGATCAGACTGAAATCACTTTCGGTTAGGGATATTACGGTAAGGGCTGCTGCACACAAGCCGTTGAAATTTTAGGTTTAAATGTTTATAGGGTCTGTTGAGTCTTTTTACCATACCAGTTAGATCTTTAGGTCTTTTCCCTTTTGACCTTTTATTGCAAACTCGGTTTAGAGTAGAATGTGATATAAGTATATTAGAACCTAATTAGAACGTTTACCTTAGTTGTTTGATAGTGTCAAATATCGATGAAGTAAATAAATCCTTAGAGGAGAGGTTAGAGGATTGATCAAGTCACCAAGCATTGGATTTTTCGACCGTTAACCTATTCGACGTGTTTGATCAACAGACTTGATCAGTGTGAAAAACGAATTTGACCAGAGTGTAATCAATAGATTTGCAACACTTTTCATTCAATATGTTACATTTAATTCCAATAATTCTGTTCAATCTTTATCTCCATATTAGGTGCATATCATGAACCTGATAAATACCTCATTAAACTGATTTATTAGCGACTTACTTTATGAATGTGTTTCTGTCACTGAAGGAATATGTATCATTCAGAATTGTATATTTATCTAGACACAAACGCATCACTTCAGAAACAGATTAGTTAGTAGATTGATTTATTATTAAGTCCGTGGCCAATATTTTATTGTGTTACACCTTATTTTTTTTACAATACCTACCTACTTAAAGTGAGAGTGACGAGTGCACGAGTGTGACGCCCTTGGTATTGCATACGTCCATAGGCCACGGTAACCACTTTCCATCAGGTGGGCCGTGTGCTTGTCGGCTACCTAGGTGGAGTAGGTGGTATAAAAAAAAATGATAATTTCAACTACGCCGATTCAGAACAATTAAAGCAGTCCACGGACCTTGTTTTTCCTTGAATGAGCCAGCGAGGGTAATGTGTTTCGCACGTATGTATGTATGTATGTGTCTATGTGTGTATGTAGTTTTCTTTGTTCCCCTCTACAGGCCTAACGCCTGGACGGATTTAGATGAATAGGGTTCCAAATGAAAGGTATTCATCTCCCGAGTGTCATAGGGTACATAAAATTCCAACAAAAACTATACGGTAGATTTTTGATGCTAAAATATGTGTTGTCAAAAATTTTTTTTCATTCAAATTTATCGAGTAGGGTATCAAAATGAAGAGAATTAAAAGGAGATTACAAAAATATACAGATGTCATATCCTAACTAAAAAGGTTAAAATAAAATTAATTATTAAAAAATAAAAAAACCCGACTTACGCCTGTAGCACATCTCCGCCGCGAAACCGCGTATAGCGGAACCGCGGTCGTTTCGCCATGTTCTGTCAGTTGTACGAGGAGCGAAACTCTAGCGAAACGGCATGTTCTAATGCATAGATTTACCTATCTTCTATCTCTTTCGCCGCGCAGTTTCGCTTATGCCGTTCACACCTCCGCGCTTCGTCCGCTATTTTGTCAGTGTTGTCACGTGACAATTTTACGTAACACGTAAATTGCAGGGCCGCATTAGGGGTCTTTTAAATTCCAAATGAATCAAGATCAGTAAAAAAGTTTTACTTTGATTATTTTTTCGCCGTCTACAGTTTTTTGTACAGGATGGTATTACCTACATCTAGGTACACTAATATTCTAAAGAGGAAAGTCCTTTTCTTGTTTTTTTTTGTTTGTTGTTGACTGATTTCAATAATGGGAGTAACATAGGCTAGCAAATAAAGACCCGCGACGGCATGCGTTTTTAGTGGGTCAGAGTTCAGTTCAGTTCGACAATCACTCCTGACCATATCCGAGGGAACTTTAGCACGAAAAAAAAGTGGGAACGGAATCCGAATTCCACGCGGGCGGAGCCGCGGGCAACTGCTAGTATTATACATAGCTGCTGCCCACGGCTCCACACACGACGAATTCTGATCACGCTCCTACTTTTTTTCGGTAGTCCCTTCAAATACCACTTCGGTCGGCCATCGCACCTACTCAAAACCGCACGCCTCCTATTACGCACTCCCCGACTGATTCTAGGCCATAATTTAAGAGCCCTCAGGTGTGAAAAGCACGGTGTCCCCATTGTACTCCGAAAAGGAAGGATATGAATGTCACACCACTTCACCAGCGGGGTGAAGCGGTGACAGGTGGCTGAATCTGAACCCTCGGTCTGCACTCGGCGACCAGTCCAGCAATAACGTCAAATGTGTCCTTTGTACGACTTATATGTCCAATTATGAAAAATGACAATCACTCTTTAATTGTCCAACCATAGAAATTGTCCAATCATAATATAAATAATAATTGGTCAATATAATTAATAATTATTAATCATCGATTATATTTGTATACATATTTATAACTTACTGTTACGTTTAGTAAAAAGTATTTAATTTAACTAGACAGCCAATTACCCAATTTCGGCCCTGTTGATTTTGAAAGTTCTTGACGCACGGTATCAAGTTCGCGCATGCGAAAAAGACGTTATCATGTTGAACGGAGCAATCAGAAGTCAGGTAGTTGGCGCATGCGTTCTACACGGACCAGTTAGATTCGGGTACGCGCTCCATATTAGATAACAAGTGTCAAGTTCCGCTCATGTTTCGCTGCTCCAGCTACACTTGAACACAGCGAAACTCAACTAGCAGTTCCGCTGTCCGCCGCGAAACGGCGGAGATGTGCTACGGGCGTGCTGTCTAAAAGATTGAAACAAGCTTGATAGCAGGCGGTACCCATTAAATTTCTTTCGGTTTATGATTGGCAAATGGGTACCGCCTGCTATCAAGCTTGTTTCAATCTTTTAGACAGCAGTCGGGTTTTTTTTTTTTTTAATAAGTAATTAATTTTATTTTTTTCTAAATAAATAAAAACTATTCGAGAACAAAACGTAATAAATAGTGTAGTATGAAGTCGAATGCATGAAAAGAAACAAAAAGTTGTCTGATTCCTCAATCAGTAATAAAAATATTGAGTAGAATTTGCGTAGCTAAATAAATGTTTGGAGTATCGAGATATAGCCGCGGAACATTTTGGCTCACACTGAAAAAACATTTACATCTGCACTGATAATTTTTATGACACTACAGTCTACATGAGGAGCTCTTACAATATAGTAAAGTGTTAACGTCATTAACGACCCTAACATATAGAATTTAAAACTCGGGCAATTATCCCACTGGGGCATCTATCCCGGTTTTACTAGTTACATAAAAACACTCATACCATTACAATGCAGTACTAGGGAACTAAAGGAACTAAACATGGACGTTATTAAATAGCACCTAATTGAGCGCTCCATTTTCAAATTAGCTATTTATTATATATATAATGCTCTCATCCTAAAAGGAACAGGAAAAAAGGATATAGTGGTAATTAAAATTTGAATATTATGTTTCCAATCATTAACCCATTACCCCGCGTTTACATACTGCCGCTCGCATTGCTCATCGTGTTGCCAGAAATATTCGCGCGATTAATGCCCTAGCATTCACACACTCCCATCATCGCGTTGGTCCGCATTACAGTATTCGCCCTGCAACGGAGACGGACGTAAACGTATGGAGGACAACGCTGTAGCAGTGTACGCAATAAGCTTTTACAGCATAGCGAATTAATTAAATAGATTATTAATAAAAACTATCACTTTCAACTACTATACACTTTCCGTAGATCGATATAAATATTTTTAAAAGTAAATATTCGAGGAGCAATAACGAAAGTCGTGTTTTATTTAGCTTAGCGCCATCTAGCGGTCTCGTATAGTTCATCGCGCTAGTATTTGCGCAACATACGCGGCAGTACTCGCGACATGACGAATATACCATTCACACCACGTCTCTGCCCACTTCTCTCGCCACTTCCCTCGCTCTGCCGCGAGTATGTAAACGAAGCATTATATTTTATTTAAAAATAATATAATCCTGCTATGCATTAAAATATTTAAAAGGATTTACGCACTCAGTTCTGATCCTTTATTAATATCGGGATTCGGGACATTGTGAGTAACGTACCTACCCTATGGTCTACATTATGTTACTCCTTCATACTAATATTATAAATGTAAAAGTAACTCTGTCTGTCACGCTTTTGCTGAATTTGACGGAATTTGGTACAGAGATAGATTAGACTGGCAAATGACATAGGCTATGTTTGGTTGCGATAACCGACATCCACGCAGGTGGAGCCGCGGGCAACAGTTTGTTGTTTTTGCAACTTTTATGTTCCATGATATACCTTACCTACCTACTTACAATTACATAACGAGTATTAACACGATCATGATGATAGACACAAGTTTTCCTTTTGAAGTTGGGGAGGTCAGACAGCAGCTACAGTAAAAGTCAAGGTAAAATAAACCATAAGGGAAGAAGGAGAAGCAGAGCCAACCCCAGGCTTCAAGCTACAATAGTATCACTCCTCTTTGAATGCAACAAGGATTGGCACTCGATGATTGAGTTATCTTGTTCTCAAATCTTTTAACAATTTTCACGCTCTAATAAGCGCACCCTACCAATTTATTAAATTCATTAACAATCACATGTCTTGCTAACATCAACGCTGTAGAGAAAAAAAAAATCGCGTTAACTGTGCCGCATTCGACCCGTTTCTCTTTCTCACATACGCCATCGCCGTAGCTTTATCGGCGAGCGAATTGCCGTGTCATATTCGTTTGGCGGAACGTATTATTTACAAATAAAGCTTGCCGCGGTCCATTGTTGCTCGCTCCGTGAAAAATCGTCTCGTTTCTAGCGTAGCGACGTACCTCACCGTGCCGATAAAGGGTTTCGGGTACCAAATATTTAATACGATGCTTGTTAGCCTAATGCGGCGACCGAAACGGGAGGTATTGTTTGGACCTTGTAATTTTTGTTACATTTATTTTAGAGCATTTCGATCGTTATTGGATAAGCTATTGTTTTATAAACTACAAATGTGAGCTATAAATATTAAAGCTGTAATGCGAAAATCATAAAAGTATTGTTAAGAGCTTTAATACCAAAATTATTGATGTTTTTGTTCCTATATTCTATAGCAAATAACAGCTAGTGCTAAGAAAGTACATGAATTCGGAAATATATCGACAGGTACTTTGTATAGCTTCGTTCATTTTCGTAATTGATTTTCAGAACCAGCTGTGATCGTAGCTTTTTTTTCTTGCTCCAGTTACGAAAGAAGAATTAGATTGTCGTTTTCATAACTAACTGTCTTATGTCATAATAACCGTACGCAGTTCAAATATTTTACTTCGAGTAATAAACGTTATAGATTTTAGATTACCACGCTACATTTTTTAAAAATTTTCTAAATCTTCTTTTTCACCTCATAAATAAAATACTTGTCTGCCACCTAAGTGGTAGGTATAAAAAAAAATGAAAAATGTAATATTGTGTGAAGTATATACGAGTATAGAGGTGAGTTAGGTCATGGTAAATAACGTTTCATAGTGCATTAAGTTGGGTGTAAACGTTTTCTTTAAATATGTTGTAATTGATCACGTTGAATTTCATCGCAGGTGAGGTTATTTTTTTTCAAAATTTAACTTAGCCAAATTTTTTCCTGTCTTAGATATATTATATAACTTAGTCAATTTTTTCACGCAATAATCAATCAATCAATCAATCAATCAATTAGCCTATGGCAGTCCACTGCTGGACACGGGCCTCTCCCAATATTTGCCGATTCTCCGCCTTCCGCACCCGGTTGTCCCAACCACGTTTCGCAGGTCGTCTATAATAATGAAATATTAATTAAATAATAGTAATAATAATAACAAACTAAATAATAGTAATAATAATGACAGCCTCCGTGGCGTAGCGGTAGTGAACGCGGCCGCTACGCAGGAGGCGCGGGTTCGATCCCCGCTCAGTGCAAATATTTGTGTGAATGAAATATGAGTATTTGCATTGGTCTGGTCGTGCCTCGGAGAGCACGTTAAGCCGTCGGTCCCGGTTGCCATGAGAACATCTATGGCAGTCGTTACGGGTAATTGGAGCCCTCAAAAATCCAAAAAAAAACAACGGTCTAACTGCTAAACTTCGATATCGCCTAATGTTAACATTGGGTTGTGGAGGTCAGATGACAATCGCTTCACGGAAAATATCGAGGTCTAGTCAAATCCGTGGTTAAGACTGGTAAAAGCGGACCCCAGACTCCGAGCTGAAAGCTTCGGATGCGACTGGGAATTAACGCTAAGAGGAAGTAAGTAATAATAATAACAAACCGACAAGCGCACGGTGAGCGTATATGGTATTGGCTATATTTGTCAAATAGGCAATAAGGCCAAAATTGGCCAATATGTACTATGTTAAATATACTCTCGCTGTTATATGTCAAATACGCAAATACAAATAGCCATATGTAGTGCCACCATGACATACAGTTAACAAATAATGTAATTTTTAGAAGTACTCTCATAAACTAAATAGTTTCATGCAACCTTGTAATGATATTGAGTAAAAAAAAATAACATTATTCTACAAAATGCTAGTCGTATTCGAATTTCAAAATAATGTTGTAACATAAAACTTACGAGCATACATGCGCATACATCACTGTCAAACCGTGCATAATATAACTGCCCACTTATACGCTACACTACAAGGATTGCGAAATAACCGCAAATTGTAGATATCGTTGCTGAAAAAAAAAACCGTCTACAACAAGAAACTAGTTTGATAAGCATCTCTAAAACATTGACCCGTGAAAATTCATTATCAAAGTCAAAGTCAAAAATGATTTATTCTGTAGGTATATACCATTAAAACGACACTTACAAAACGTAAATTTTTAAGAGAGGAGTCGTTTTGGTTTCCGTTGGAGTAGAATAGGGACGGCGACTAAGGGATAGGGCTGTTCTCCATCTGACAGTAAACATACAGCCCCTGATTAAGTGCCCGCTTGACGGCAATAGGCTCACTCCCTATTACGGACCGAAAATCATAGTTGGCGATGTGGGTGTTAATACACCTCCGTCTACTCCTTCGAGGATTTACAGGCGTGAATATATGTCATAATTTCTCTCTTTCTTTCTATGTCAATTCTAGTGACTTCTCGATTGCCCGGCGTCAGCTTATGTTTGGTTTATTGGATTTTACAAGAGTAACTGACGCCTGACCTCCTAACCCCGAGAGGAAAGGCTAAAGCCTCGTTCATTGTTTAACAGTGACTTAGGCCCAAAAGTATTAGTAGTAGGGGTCCTGCAAGTTTGCTCTCCAAAATTAGCCTGCGAAAATTTAGGTATAGCTCAGTCGAAGTTATGTAATAAGGAACCGAAGTCGTAAGTAAAGTTTGTTAGGAAAAGGAACAATTTTCTTTGTTTTGATTTGTTTCATTAATGCCCGACTTCGAGTGTTCTATAAACGTTTTTGGTTTAAGCAAACAATGGTTTCGCAGCCTAGGACGGGCTGCCGATACGATCGCTCGTGACTGACGCCCACGAGCCGTCGATAACTTCATTTCAATGTTGAGTGAGGTGTGGTCCCAGTGCCAGCGGAGATGTAATAATCAAAATATGTACTCCGTTCGGTTAGGTACTTAACTAATGGTAAACAATTTTGTAGTGACTATCAAACAAATAAACTAGGCTGACTAGTTGACTAACTAGTGGTTCGATTTCGGTTTTTTGTCTTCAAAATAAGTTTCCAAACAGAAAAAATATTAAATATACACATCAAGTTAAGTACCTAACCGAATGGATTATAGTAGGACTTGATAGCCAAGACTATTGTTATACATTGAAATACACGGGTCAAAATATTTTGGTTACGTCTTAATTTACATAAGTAGTTTGGTTATGGATATTGTGACTCTAACAACTGTGAGTTACGCTATTTGGTATGGTAGAGACACAGTATTAGTAAAATATTGACTTAATGTCCTCTTTAATTTTGCAAATGGTAGCGAGAATTCATAATCTCAGCCAAAAGCCGTCCCCTGTTGAACGAACGACTTTTGACATCGCTTATTGTGGAATACTCTTAAAGAATTCTGAGTTTCCATGACTACTTAATCATTATCATACCTGCAGCCTTAAATAATTGAACGCAATTTCTTACCTCAACTTTCCTCTAATTACAGAACATACTATGAAACAAATGACTTATCTTTAATGCTTGCACTACATTCTCATCGAAGTTAGGCGAGGTAGCGCGAGCACGAGAGTGTGGTGGGAGCCCTCGCGTCACATCGCCGCGCCTCGCGTCGCCTCGCCTGGCCTCGAGCGAGGAGACGCGAGGTGCGAGGATAGACGAGGCGAGGTGCAGCCTCCACATTCTCGCGTTCGTTCAATCAGTATGCCATAGAAAAAAATATAATTATAATTATTATATTATATTTTATTTATAACGGTGAGAGTGAACCTCGTCAAACCTCGCCTCGCCTAACTTCGACGAGAGTGAAGTGCTAGCAAACCTCGTGTCACCTCGCCTCGCATAACCTCGCGTAACTTCGTCAAACCTCGCCTCGCCTAACTTCGACGAGAATGTAGTGCAAGCATAAAATGACGTATGCGATTCGTAATTTGCTACTAATTGATACTTTTTCAAACCCCTTTTTGTTTTTTTTTATCATAAATATTTTGCCATAATTATAAAAACAGTTAGATGCCTGTCCGCTAACATAGCATACTCACATTCTGGTTTTAAGGTATTTGCGCTAGAGAATGCTGTGAACTAAAATTACCGCGTCTCATCCTTATACATGCAGGAAATGGTTTATTCTGGTGTTCTCTATTTAAATTTGAAAAACGGCAAAAGGTTCCCACTCAATTTTTTTTTTAATTCACACTAAACGAAGTAATGCCAAAAATTATTTTATTTTTCCTTAACAGCGGAAAGAATATGCATTTACAATTTTTGGTAAGTAAATTACCATAAATTTTATGCTGTGAAAATTTCAATATTTAAATGTAGCGTCTACGGTGCGACTGTAAGTACCTACTCATAAACAAACAGGTTTTTTTAAATGTAGCTATTTAGCATAAATACATATAAAGTTGTAAAATAACTATTCAATGTCTGTAATAAGAGGTTATTTTATTGGCTAGTGTTAGGAAGAGCGTTAATTTCTTCTTCACACTCGACACGACGTACTAGCCATTAAAATCTTCGTCAGCCGAGATTTCCCGCGATAATCTAAAGAGTATCTAAAAAATGTCTAACGTCCAAACGGTATTTCCTTTACGTCTTATTTAAACTAACCAAGTTCGATCTAGATAGGGCAGGGACCACACGGGGATGTCTCACTCGGGAGTAGAACCTGCTATCTTGGATCTTGAGACCGCCGGATGCATTTAATTATCATTTTAAAACCAAAGGCCTCGACCGGTCACTACGGAACGACATTTATTTTTGGACACCGAGCTGAGATAACGTCGTTTCAAATTTTTTTTAAACGAATCTTTGGCTTTTGAGTTTTGGTGGAGCTATGACAGCCGGGTGTTGTTACCTGGCAGGCTGGGTGCTATTTAAAAAAAATGGTGAAAGTATATATTATAGTCCTACAATAATGTTAATATGTAATGTTGCAAAAAGATTTTGTTTGTTTAATTTTTAGTGAACTCTCAACCAAATGAGTTCCGTGGCCTACATTTATTTTACCTCTCTTAGTGCAATTTATTACGGTATGCCTAATTAATAAAAATTAGTCATATTAGAACTGGGTTCATGTCGGCAGTGTGCCTACTCGATGGGTTTCGAACCCGTAACTAATATACTACTTACTTTCGTTTTCTGCAATATAGTGCAAACATTTATAAAATACTTTTATTTCTACAAATGTTTTACTACTTACGGAAGTCATAACTGGTGAAACATTAAAATTTTGAACCACTCTAGAATTAATATTAAAATTTTCAGTGTTTTTTTTTAAATTCACCCTTATGTTTATTAAATATTATTTTAAAATACCTTCTATACGTTAAATAGCGTTAAAAATTAATGGTGAAGAAGTAAGACAAGTCTTTGACGTATCTAGTTTTTAAGCTGGAACCCAATAAGCAACCTTTTTTATATAAGTCCCAGTTTCAAACGTTATTAGTGCAGTAAAATCCTATTCATTATGAATCATGAAAACTGTACACTGCATACCTCAGTCTACAACCGAGGTGTACGGGGCCCTTTGAGGCCCAAGCTCCTGTACCAGAGCCGCGCCTGTCAGATAACAGGTGCTTGGGTTGGCTTGGACGTCGAAGATTTTGGTAGGTCCATATTAACACATAAGTACATAATACATAATGTACTAGGTACTATTGTAAAGTTGTAAATTAGTTGTCTGTACATTGGACATATTTAAAAATAAACTTAGGTAATGTTAAATTATCGATTTTGAATTTTAAATTTTTTTTTTGATATGCTGTCTATTCGCAACACTAGCTGAACGGATTTTGATGCAGTTTTTATTGGAAATATCTTGGTTAGATCCAGGCAACTGGTTGAGAAGAACCAGATACCTTATACCACCAAAAGTTACGATAGCCGATACCCACGCGGGTGGAGGCGCGAGCATTAGCTAGTAACTAATAATACCATTCTACTTCAGACTTTATTGGTACCGGTAGTACCCAACAATTATGTTTGTAAAACATCGATTTAAGTACCGCCATTGAATTGTTATAATAGACGTTCTTAGACGTTCTTAGAAGCACATTAGCATTGCTAGAAGGACTTGTTACGATCGCAAAGTGTAATGTGAAGTTACTGCATTGAACTTAGTGCCTGGAATTGTTGTTGCACCGATTGGCACGCGTAGTACCAGGTAACAGATAATACAGGCATTAGGGAAATATTGCTATCGTTTTTGGAAACTATTATCTAGCGTGGTATACTTCAACATTGTTGCTGAAACCTTTTTAAAGAGACATACTTGGTCTAGTTAGTGGCACAGTTGAGCATTATCGAAGTCCAGGCACTTTAAAGTCCCGAATAAAAATTGCTAACGACTAATAAAATCAACAAAAACCACAGAATTATTTTACCCTGAAAGTAAATTACTCAAGAATGGTAGAAAAAAATAATCAACTCAATCGGATACCAATAAAGTCGTCGAAAAATGGTTTGCAAATTTTCAGGAACAACTTCCTTACATCTACAACCTACCGACATATCTATCTATACTATTATATAATTGTAAATTGGAAATGTTTGTCCGCGATGAACGCAAAACTACTGAACGGATTTCGATGCGGTTTTTTTGTTAGAAAGGTCTTGGTTAGACTTGAAATCTTACGTTTGTTTGATTGCAATCGGTTGAGCAGAACCGGGATAAGAGATACACGCGGGCGGAGCCGCGAGCAGAAGGCTAGTATCTATTATATGGAACATATATAAATCGTGGACTGAAAATAAGCTCTATACGCGCAGTACACTTTTCTTGGGTGTCTTTGGAGAATCGCACGGGCTGCGAGGCTGTGGACGAGCTCAAATTCACCAAGCATAGATAATTACAAAACAATCCGCGCGCGTCAAGGCCTCGTTTGTCTTGCAACTTAGGTCCAAGATATGTGTCCCGACCCGAGGATATATCCAATATACGAGTATAAAGGGAAATTTGACTCGCTCAATTATGCTTCACAGATAATTTGATTAATTGGTCTGGGTATTCTAGTCTGTATGTCCGTTATTAGTCTGTTCGTAAAGTGAGACCCCATAATAAAACAATCAATGGGATTATAAAAACCACTGGTGCATTGTTTGAATTAATATACTGTGTAAAAGTGCAAGGAATGAAATAAAAGTAGAAATATGGATTCTATGTATGGATACTATGTAATATTATAAACGTGAAAGTTGACGATGTTTGTTACTCATTCACGTAAAAACTACAGAATGGATGTTAATGAAACTTTACGATAATATAGCTTATACATCAGAATAACACGTAGACTATATATCAGAGATGAACGGGATCAGAATTCCACGCAGGCGGAGCCGCGGGCAACAGTTGGTAGAATGATAAATGTATGGGATTAACACGTATTATGACGTTTATGACAGTCGTTAACGTGTGTCAACTCTATAAATAGATCATTCTATCCTTATTCT
This sequence comes from Eilema depressum, assembly GCA_914767945.1. NCBI lineage: Eukaryota > Metazoa > Arthropoda > Insecta > Lepidoptera > Erebidae > Eilema > Eilema depressum. Next base: position 25,187,746 of record OU612012.1, read on the forward strand.
ATTCTACAAACGTATCTATTGCTACATTTTTTTTTATCGTGCGAAAAATGCCCACGGATACCTCCCCCGCCGGAGCCGGAGGAGGAGGTTATGTCGGACTCGAACCGACTAAAACGCACGCCGTCTGTGGGCCGTTAGTTGCCGGAGGTGAGATTGTCGTAGCCATATCCCTCGCACCCCGGCCGACCCAGGGCCATATCTCTCGATCTGGCCCTCTTCCGGTGTGGGGACCACGGAGTCCCCAACTCGCCCCCGGGTATGGGGAGGCACGCAATGCCGCGGCCTGCTTCTGCTAGGGTGACAGGCGGCTCCACCCGTCACCCCCAGGCCCGCGCTCATGGGGGACGGAGGTTATCTATTGCCACTTGTCTAGACGGGCCCCTATTAAGATTATAAGAGATAGATAATTTGGGCTATTAGATGTGGAAACAACCAGTAGACTTTGTGATAACATAAAATATATGTATAAACATTCGAATTGAGAACCTCCCTATTGAGAAGTCGGTTAAAAGTCAATTCTTCTACTCTTTCCCAAAAAATGCATCACATGAACATTTACGTAAATTGTGACGTCACTAAGGAAGCAGTATATTAGATGTTGACTTGTAAGATATTTGTTTAAGAATTATTTCCTATTTGTCAATAAGTGTGGGCAGCACTTAGCCGCCCGTTGTTATTGAAACAATTCGCACATGCTATCGCACGCGTTTAGCGCCATTCCATTATGAGGTCAGTGGCTTTGATTCTGGATGTGACAATTTATGACGACATCGGGTGTGAGTTTTTAATTTTTCACAGACTTCTATAAGGTATCGTGTGAGTTACTATTCAATCAATCACATCGTTTATTTGCGAGAATTGCGAGAATTTCTTTGCGAGAATTCTGCTATATATACATACGGTATATTGTGGAATACCCGCACAATAATTCAGGTAAATATTCAGGCTAGCGTTTTGGGTTTCGGATGTTTTACAGAAATGAAAAATGATTCACCCTCATTGTCATAGTCACAGCATTTATCCAGAATCTGTCCAAACCTTACACATTGGACCTTGAGTACTTACTCTTGCTTGGGTTTGAAGAGTGTTTCCCTTGGAGAGTTCGGTAAGATGTAGCCTATGTTATTTTTCAATAAAATCACTTTCTAATGGTGAAAAAATTATTAAAGTCGGGTTATTAGTTTCACAGTTAATCGAGTACAAACAAATCTTATCAATTTACTGTCCTCTGTATGTATCCTATGTTTGGTGTGCGATAAAGAGTACCTATCTACCTACCTGTCTAGCTATCTTTCCTCTTTATAATTTTAGTATAGAAAGAAAGAAATAGCTTATTCATACATAAAACTACGAGATACACATAACAGAATAAAGACCAAAAAATACAATAACAAAATATAAACTTACTTGCTAGCCTGACCCAACACCATTCATGGACAGGCATATATCTCGTAGGCATGCTGAATAGCCTGGTTCAGCCTATGCCAGACTTGTACCTGGCGCTGGTTCTCAACCAAGCCAATGAGATAGTACTAAACATAGTTTTTCTTTTGTTCCATAGGTTATACGGTTCAAAACGGTGCGCCCGATGCAACACTCCTATTTCTGCGTCGGAGCTGGTGATGCGCGCGCGGGACCTGGTGTTCCACGTGCATTGCTTCTCGTGCGCGCTCTGCAGCACGCCCCTCAACAAGGGAGACACTTTCGGTATCAGAGATGCGGCTGTTTATTGCAGGTAAGCGTGAATTTAATACATAGGTATAGGCTCCTTCGGTCCCCATACATACAGTTACAAAAAGAACCACAAAATATAAAAACATACACCAAAAATTTACAACATTTTGATGCAATTGTGTCTTATTGTTGTATATTTTCTCTTTGAAAGATTTATTTATCCTTACAAATATTTTTAATGAGAAAGTAACTCTGTCTGTCTGTCTGCTTGCTCATCTGTCTGTTTGTATGTTAAGCTTTCATGCCTAAACCACCGAATCGATATTGAGGAAATTTGCTAAAGAAATAATCAAAATTTGGGGCAAGACGTGGGCATGGTCGACATCCACGCGGGCGGAGCCACGGGCAACAGCTAGTATAATATAACGTGTGATATTAAGAATTTTAGTTTGAATTATATTAATATGGGCTGTAAAATAACAAGTATGGTGATCGAATGATTTACGGCTTCGACTTCCAAATATTTGTACCAAAAACATCGTAAACAAACTTCTTTCCCATAGACTCTTGCGCATTCTAGCGATTTCTCTCATCAATAACCGGTCGCGATAGCCCCATACACCGCTGCCTATATCCTGTATGAAAACATTGCATAATGTTAGAGAACTTAAAAAAAATATTATTATACATTATTTATATTAACATACTTAATTTATTCTTAATCATAATATCATTATTCATCATAAAAATGTCAGGGTTCCCGGCATTGATTTGACATTTTTTACTGTCACACTGTATATTTTAGTACAATTTTGATACCAACTCAAGACATTTATGTATCAATAAATACCAAACCATGACTCACATAAAATTTTGCTCCACAGGCTGCATTATGAAACTATGCCGGAGTACGGAGCGCACATGGCCATCCCTGGTCCGCCACAGATGTGCCCCGGACCTTATTCGGGCCCACCTCCTGGGCCGCACTACCCCCCATACCCCTCTCCCGAATTCGCTCGGGTAGACAACGATGTTCCTAAAGGCCCTTTCTTCAACGGCTCGACCGCACCTCCGCCCCGACAGAAAGGCCGACCTAGAAAAAAGAAGCCGAAAGACCAAGAAATTATGTCAGCCAACCTCGGTGAGTCTTAAAAATGCACAGCGAATTAAGAATATCAATTCCTGCGAACTTTTAACATTTATATTCGGCATTCGTTGTTACATCGAACATCGAGTACGTTTTGCCGACAAAACGCTTACAATTTCATTAACACATTAAAGTCAAAACCGCACTTACCTTCGCCAGATTATCGGATCGACTTCCCGAGTGTTTGTTTTTTAATTTTTTTTTCGTAAGATATACAGAAACCTGTCTTTATCTGACAGAGTTCGGTCGGAGCGGTGCGACAGGAATTCTTTCTCAAAATTTGAAATTAGAACGTTGCGTGGTTGCATGTGACTTCTTATTTTTTTTTTCATTTTACGGTACTTACTATATTGATTTCAAAATTGAACAAGTGAAACAATTCGCCGTTTATTTCTTCAAAATATACTTACATACTCGTACATAATTTTAACAATTTTTCACGCCACGGGTATAATAAATTGTAATAAGGTAAAAAAAAAAACAGAAAAATCGTGTTCTATATAAAATTACGTCTTAAAAACTTACTGATTCTCTATAGGTAATGTTATACATATAAACAACCAAAAATCTGAAAGTTAAATAAACAAAACAAATTATGACGCACGTTAATTTATAATGTATAACGTAGAATTACTTTTATAGCTATAATACCGTTTCGAGTTTTATATTTATATGCGCTAGAAGAAAGCCACGTAATCATTGCGTTAACACAATACATGCGGCTACTGTTACAGTTTTTGCTTTCATTAACTCTGCATAATCATTAATTAGTGGACCTAGGCTGTTGATTCGGTCGAATGACTTCCCTACGTCAGTCTGCATCAAGCGTCCGTCTCATAAAGAATTTAAATCAATTCTAATTAAACCATGCATTCATCACACTTTTACGCCACTGAAATTATTAGCACTTATGAATTTATTGCTATTTGATTACATGGTATTTATTATCTACTTGCCTTTTGACAACTGGTTAGTTTTAATTTTCTTTTTTTCCTGTGGCTTTCAGGCCTGTATTCTAGAAATGTAAATACAAGTTTCGTACTGAAAAAGTTGCATTTACATATTTTATGTATTTCTACTCTTATATTTTATTGGAAAATATTCAAGATATTTTGAAGATGTATACCTAACAACAAATATATTGTTATAAAAAGATCTATCTTTACACCTTATTTTTTCGCATGGTAAAAATTTAAATAATGACATAATTTTTTTTCCGAATATACTTACTACTTGCAACTAAAACAGAACTATACACTATATACATATATAATATATCATTTTTAAGATGAAATATTTTATCAGTTCCAAACAAACAGAAGAAACGCCTTAACCCGATGTGGAGAGTTTTGATAACCTAGAAATTATTTAAATCATATTGTAATTAATTAATTATGCAAAGTAATTCGTGTGCTTATCAAATAAGCATAAGCTAGTAAAAAAAAATAATTTTATTCAGAATCATAATGTATTTCCGCCACTGGATAAATAAGATAAGATATTTTTTGAGCCGTAGCTGTTTTTCAAAGAGGTGAAAATGTGTGCCAATTTGGGCGAGTACTCCAAAAAGCACCGATTGGGCTAAAATGGCTAAAATAGCTTCGGAACCAGTTCCTCACGTGCGAGGTAGTCGTTCGCGTGACGGTAAGTTCATCATACTCTACGATTTCAATGAACCGAATCCATGTTTGAAGGTGCAGGGAACATTTAGGGACGATCGCATTCAAAACGAATAAAAGCGTATAGGCCTTCCTTTTGAATGATAGGAAAGATCTATAGAAAAAAATTTGGTTTGGGTACCCTTCAAGAAGTCAAAAGTTCTCGATTAAGCTCAGATTTTGACTCGACATCATCCCGCCTCAAAGATGGTTTATAAATATTTTTCACGTCGTCGGTGGAAAGCGCTACAATCGGGGGAAGCCGGGACTCTAGTCAGCAGCTGGTTCTTTTATACAATGAAATACTTACAATGTTATATATTTTCTTCAAAGTCAAAATTGATGGCCAGAAATCAAACCTGGGACCTCTCGGTGATAAGCTTTTATGAAATAATTGTGGAAATAAGCTCAGTGGTTAAGGAGTCCACAATTATTTCATAAAATATTGAATAAATCACTTGTACTTTTCCACAATTATTTATTTGAACCTTACCGGTTTCGCCTTACGGCATTCTCAAAGGTTTACAATAAACTATAATTACAATAAATTTGTAAACCTTTGAGAATGCCGTAAGGCGAAACCGGTAAGGTTCAAATAAATAATTGTGGGAAAATACAAGTGATTTATTCAATATGTGTAGCAAGTTCCACCAACTGCCATCAATCTCCAGTATAAACAGTATTTCATTAAAGTTTGTTATAACTTACCGTTTTGATGTTTGGTAAAAAGCAACTACAGTGAAACCAACAATTCCTTATGGAGGCCACCTTCCTCCCTTCAATGATGTCAAATTAGACTGGATAAAGCGGACCCCAGACTCTGAAGTGAAAGCTTCAGATGCGACTGGGATTAACGCTAGGATGAAAATGAAGAAGTCAAATAATTGAATATTTCAGACAAATAACTTTGTTACCAGTCTCTGGATGCACAACAATGCTTCTGAGTTACCACAGCGTCTCCGGCCCGCTTACAACACAATTTATATCTCACAAAAATCTTACTCAGTAGCTCCGATTAATTTTTTCTCATCAATTGTGTACTTGCGTGTTCATGAAGTATTAACCTCATATAAGATGTTAAACTAACCTGGTTATGGGAATATTGCTATGCAAAAGAAAGCACTTTTGGTATCATTGTCTTGTAAGAGAATCGCCGCTACGACTCTGTGAGAATTTAAAATTATAGTTTTTTTTAGTTAGAAATTACGCAAAGGTAGTTGTTAGAATCGCTTTATTGTTGATAAATGTTTCATAGATACCGTGTCGACTGTCACCATTGCGTTCACAGATAACTAATTGTAAATGGTGTTTAATTACACAAGCGTTTATATGGGTGATGTTATAATTATTGTTCTTATTAAAGTCTTGAAGATGCTTGATCTGATCCTCCTATCATAGGGTCTTCTTTGCCTAAAGCCTTCGTGAGTGACTGACCAGTTCCTTGTATAAAGTCATAGATTTTAGCTACAGAATAGTAAACTTGTAGGCCGGATTATATGGGCGTCAAACCCGCAACCCCCTCATTGCTAGTTACTTAGCCATCTGACAGAGACAACTCCAAAACGATAATCGACTTACAACATTAAACTTAATCACTTAACAAAAAAGGACTAAGTTACACAAACTTAAACAAAACCAAACTAAGCAAAATAAAATAATGGTAAAGTAAAACAAGTACAATAACATACAACTAATAACATTTATTACAACATACAAATTAATGAAAAAAAGAGTAAACTTAGATTTGACTTAACCACCATTTCAGTCTAAAATTAATATTTCATTTACATACAACTCGTTTACATTCAATGAATGAAACAAAAAAAGAAAACACAAGCTGATTTGAAGTAACCACCATTTCCAGACCAAAAGTAATATTTTATTTACATACAACTAATGAAATAATAACGAAAATACAAGCTGATTTGACTTACAATCTAAAATTATTTTTACCCTTTTCGATAAAGTTACAACTTTTGACACATTAGTCCCCTTGGACCACTCGATTTGACAAAAAAAAGTTAGCGGTGGCTTCTCAATTGCACAAACAAAACTTTACAATGTTACCACAAAAAAAAAAAACTACTGTTGACTACAATCTTACCAAATTGGTAGGGTAATTATATTTTTTACTGCAATATATTCATCTTGTATGGGGTGCCACCCCACGTAATAGGAAACCGAAATATGAGGTTCGATTCCCGGTTTATGTACGGACATTAATCTTGTGTCGGATGAGGGCGGGTTTGTTATTTTTTTTATAATATAAATTTATCGCTTTTTATTATGGTAATACTGCGGTGTAATATTGTTAGCAATTGAATAAAATGGCCGTAAAATTTAATCTTTCTATTAATGTTTCAAGTGCTGGGACTGGTAGTTCCGGATTGACGACTTTGAACTAGTGTCGTTTTTTTTGTTGCATTGATATTAACACTAGCAAACTCCTAAACGTACGGACACACCACACTGGCACACACATGCAAGCATTTATCTTTGTTTTGATTTAATTGTTAATTTTGAATTAATTATGTAGTAATTTATTTTTTATAAGTTGTTTCAAAGAAGTGTATGACGCAAGAGGGATGTTTATGTATTGGGCGTCATAGATGACTATGACGCCACATTCTTGTAATGGGGTAAGCAGTGGAAAGTGTTAAGACAATGAAAGAAAAGCTTGATGATCGTACAAAGTGGTACCATATTGTCTGCATTCCCCTGGGATATAAAGGGATCCCTTTTGTCACCTTCCTCAGGGAGTATAGCGTGACATAACTATCTATGTATTTATGTGGGACGAGCTCCGTGGCTTAGCAGTGCAGTGTTCGATTGTTAAGTCTCAGGTACCGAGTTTGAGCTCAGTGCAAATATTGCATTGCATTGGTCTACTAGGTATTTCTATGTATATTATGAATTCATTGTATCTAAATGAGACCAAAGACGCTTGAGTTTTGAATAGACTTTTAGAATTAAGCCAACTATGTACAGACGCTTGATTAAAAATATCAGCACCAATGATTCTACTACAAAGTAAATATAATTGGCTGGTGACCTGAATAAAAGTAAATAATTGGCATGTAGCATAATTCATCGCCTTTGAAAATAACAGTGAGCATATGCAACATGCCAACGGTGGGCACCTAACTACAAAAAGTCGTATGAGATTTTTTTACATCTAGGCTCGTATATGGCAGTCGATTTGCCTAGTGAGAGCTCGCCACCTGTCTGGTGAGATTAAGCGATTATAATGTACAATGCGCTCGTAGTCGCCAATAAATTATACGACACTGTTGCGGATATTTTAAATACTGTAGTCTGAACTTAGGCAGTTGTTGCACTAACAGCGGGTAGCGATTTCAATGATGACCTGTAAGTGAGAGTTTCGTATTTGGTATTTGAAATGGTTTTATCACACGGCTTTCAATATTATAGTAAAAGGGCAATTCTTTCGTTTGATATTGTCAGGTCGAGATTGAAATTTTAATAGATTCAAATTGAAAAGCTTACTCATAAGCACATTACTAACGTTATGGTAAGTTAACACTTAGGTATGACACGAACTATGGGAAATACGGGAAAAAACATTATAGCAAAAGAGTAGCGGTACAACCTCTAGTATTCTCACAAATTGTGCAAAAAACAGCATCTGCCAGTAAGATATTAAGCACGAGTTCGCGCATTTGTGGTGGGAAAATCTTGATTATATCACCTATACATTTGTAATCTTGTTATCGATCATCGATTAATCGCTTCAATTATATCACTCTAAGAATTATGCAAGCTATGAAATGAAATATCTTATTGTGAAGCTGATATCGGATTTTCCCAGAGAAAAACATAACAGTATTCATATTAGAAGACTTTAATATCGTAATAGAATCGGTATCTCATAGTTTTTGTTAGAATTCATTAAAGGATCAATATTTTAGCAAGATAGGTAACGTTTATTAGATCTCAAAGATATAGCTGCTCAACAGAGTAGGTTTCAAGAAATAACTGATAAGGTTGGCAAGAATTGGGGCCCTGGCACCAGTATCACTGATCTGTCATAAAGAGGACCTTGTATTTATTTAAAACCTTAAGTATTTAGAATAATATAATAGAAAGTTTAAGTAATCTAAATAATTACTATTATTGTTCCACTTTTTTTAATTTACGAATACTTAATCGCAAATCGCTGACGGTCAGACAGTAGCTTCAGTCCGCTGCGTTTTTGCGAGTTTCCACATCGGATAAGTTGTGTGATGTTTTTGTACCGACCAGTCGTCGAAGTCGTCCGACCGCACTCTTGTGATGTGGCACCGTGGGTTTACGTAATATAGTGAAAGGTGGGGTCCCACGTCTTGCTATGCGGCCGCAACGACTGTGTGAACTTTATTTGGGCCCACATGTTACACCTTATAGTAGGAATGATGTTGCTCATTTTATTCATATGCTCGTCTCGTCAATATGCCTGCACCACATCATTATGGATAATAGCAATAAGGTGACATCTCAGTACGATATGCGTTTGTTCTGGATAGGAGAGGTAGAAAACATTGAACCAATATAACTGGTCAAGACAGTCAGAACACGTTAAGCCATCGGTCCCGGCGTCCATACGGACATCTTGTCGTTTCGGGTAGGTGAAACATTAACCCTACAAGTATGACAACTGGCCTCTACAGAATTTCAATGTCACCAGTGGGTTGTGGAATTCAGATGGCAGTCTTTTCATAGAAATTGTCTTAGTTAGACTCTATAGTCTGACCCCAACTGAGTTGAGTAAAGACTCATAATGATAATATATGTGTATTGCTATATGCCAAAATTGTGTTCAAATAATAATTCATTACTTATCAAATGTTATAAATCTAATAGGATTGTCCAGCATCTTAAAGACGGTGGGTAGCAACATCTAGTACCTACATAAATGTTCTCGTTTCAGATTATTAAACAAGTCAGCCTCATTTCTATGCATTTCATAAGGGAAACTCTGCTTATTTTATTCATATCTACATCTCGCTATCAATTAGCGACCACTATTCATACATTGACAATACGCCAATTAAACGTACGTACATATTCCGAAACCATAATACGTTTTGCTCTAAACAATTGTGACACGCTATCTGTGATCGCACTCATAGGTGACTTGTATCTGATCGTGGAGAGCACCCACGGGACGTGAATAGGGACGCTCTGTATCGGCACGTAACCAACATAGTACGTGAGGATCTGTAGTTAGTTGCTCGCTCTTCAACTTGTTGGTATGTCCTGGTAAATGTTAAATTCAAATTTGAAATTCAGTTTACCTGACTGTCAGGAACCGGTTACATTTTTGATATTCTGTTTCATGTTTAACCTAAAATGTTCAGTTTATTGATTATACAATTTATAGAAACTATTGATAGATAGGGTAAGTGCTTATTGGGAGAGGCCTATGTCTAGCAGTTGATTCCAGTAGGCAAATTCAACAATTTAGTCCTTTAGTTATGTTTATTTCTATTCAATTACCACAATAATGATATAACAAAATGAATGTTATAGGAAAATGGCAGGCAATATAAAACCTATTTGACAGTTAGCATGCTCACTCCCTACTTGGAATTGTCATAAGCATTAGAATAGAACGTAAAAATTGTCAACCTAAATTATCAAGAAATCGTATTCTTGGATCAGTTCATTGTTTACCTAAACGTTCTATCGGCGGCTCATTCGGCGGAGAAACGTTTGTCGGAGTTATGTTTCAGAGCCACCTCCAGTACCTCCACTGTATCAGAATTAATTTGTCAACGAAATCGAAAAAAAGAAATAACTTTCTTCCTCTACAGTACGTAGTTAAGATGAAGTACAGCTTTTGATAGTGATCGATGACACAGTTAGACAAGTTTTAACCTTTAAGGTCACGAGGAAAGAACGTTCTTTTACCAAAATAAGTGAAGGGCTTATAATGTACGCAATTTGTACATACTTTAAATGTATGACGTAATACATATTAGTTACAAATTACTACAAATATTTTTATTTTTATTTTTGATCTTCAATTTTAATGTATGTTTACTGTCGAACTGAGAGCAGCCCTATCCCTTGGGCGCCTTCTGCCACACCCACAGGAAGAGATGGTGTGGTTCTAATCCACTGGGAACCAACACGGCACCAACCAACATTTAAATCCATTTTTATGTAATTGCAATATGTTTATCTAAAATTTAGACGGTTCCATCCTAGTGCAATACCGTTCTTTTCTCGCGTCCTACATGAATTTATTCTCGGGATACCTTAGACACTATTCCAGAACGCTTAGCGATTTAGGGTTAGCGAGAATATCAGACATTTCGGTTACTACCATTCTTAAAAAAATAGTGGGAGCCCGCTTGCTTTAGATGTTAAATCGTAGCTGCACCGAGAACAGACTGAGAATCTCACTCTCTCTATGCAGAGTATGCCGCACAGTTATTTTGGTGTAAGAGTCCTACAGCGGTCACGAATTCCCCGTGTCATGCGGTATGCGGATGGGGCACAATCTTTTCCTGCTAGACCAAAAAAAAAGGAAGGTAATTGATTGAAGATGAGGCAAGTAATACTCAAATGAAGCAAGCAATGAACATGCTTGAGCATGTGACTTTTACCGTAACCGTAGTGAATCAGCTGTCAGGTAAGATGATCTATTAATTTTGCACCGTTAGAATTCATTGAGAAGTACGTACTTGTATCTTTTAGATTTAGGTACCTGGACATACTCAAAAAGGTAAACGTCAAACTGTTTGTTTTAGGTTAGGTCTGGCAGAGACTTTGCCTTCAGCTTACCATCAGGCGAGGCAAAGTCAAATTGACGTGTCCAATATAAAAAAAAAAAGTTATAATACAAATATTACGTACCTACTAATAGGCGACCTGAAGTGAGCATAGCCTAACTAGTTTGTAATATGGGTTCTACAATACGGATAGACATACTTAGATTTTTTTTTTAAATATATACTTCAGTCAATCAATTAGCGTATTGCAGTTCACTGCTCACATAGGCCTCTCCCAATATGCGCCACATTTGCCATACTTACAATGATACATACCTACATAGTAATATCAAACTAATACAAATATATAAATTTATAGATATAAATGTTTGCAATGAGTGGGATCGAACCGCCGACCTCTGACTCAATAGTCGTACGTCTTATGTCCATAGGTGCTTCAAAATAGATTGTATCCTCTAATTATATTTTTATTGGACGTTACATTTACACTTAATGTTAAGCCGCTTCAACAGTTCTTGCCGTCATCCATATCGACGGTTTAAACGCAAAGAGACGCAACGAACATCGAAGATTCAAAGGAAAAAGATCCCAAACGATATCATAGACACTTAACCAAATAGTGAGTTTCTTGTAATAGTGTCATTGTCGCTTACACCGTTTAGCTGTTTCAATGTCGATATCAATTATGAATCAATTAAAGCAATTAATATTAATTATTGGCAGATTAATTGCGTAATGAATTTTAAACATTTTTTTACGCAAATAAATCCTACTAATATTATAAATGTGAAAGTTTGTGAGAATGGATGTGTGGATGTTTGTTACTCTTTCACGCATAAACGGCTGGACCGATTTGGTTGAAATTTGGTATGTATATAGGTTATACCCTGGATTAGCATATAGGCTATATATCAGCGATGAACGGGATCAGAATTCCACGCGGGCGGAGCCGCGGGCAACTAGTAAGATATAATTTACCTGCTGCTATCATACACCTATACATACATAGATAGTCACGCCTCTTATGTATTGGGGTAGGCAGAGACAACACTTTTCATACAGTAGGTACTTCCGTTGACTCTCCAGTTAAGCAAAATTGCTTGTATAAGGAGTGGGTTAACATCGGTAGTGTAATGACCAGAATTCGAACCCGGGACCTCTCAACGCTAAAGGCATCTGTAGCCTTTGCAGTGCCTCTAATGGTGACCCTCTTTCCTGAGACTCCGCCTTCAGCTTACCACCAGGCGATGCGAAGTGAAATTGACGTGTCGAATATAAAAAATGCCTCTAGTTGCTATGATACTAGTATATATGCCATTGCCTTCCTACATTATTACTTTTTACTTTCCTACATGGGCTGTGAATACTCTTGATTCTATTTATAAATGAATTCCTATTACTTTAGATACTTGAGAACAATTTTACTAAGGAAAGTAAATTGCGAAGAAAATTGACGTAATATCAGAAAACCAAACGGCTGTTTGAGAAGACTTCAGATCAAACTCTTAAATTAACATGGCTTCTGTATCAATATGCATATTTTTTGTGGCAGGACGTAGTTAATTAATAAATCTAATTTGTAAGGTTTGCAGAAGACACTTTTTTATTTTATTGGAAGTAATTAATTCCTTGAAGTAATTAGTATGTACTTAATTAGTTTTTATTTTCAATAGCGTCTCTGTATATTTTTCTTGCAAAATAAATTTTCTGAGAAGGCATCACTTCTCATCTTTTATCACGCAAAAGTAGGTCTCTGAAGGGTGAGCTATATTGTCGTATAACGAGATGTTTGTTAGTGTTTTTTACACAAAAACGGCATAACAGATATATAGGTAAAAGTAACTTATATGCTATTCTAAGCTATTTCGGGAATAGATTTCTGTGGATTGAAATACCCGGATCAATATTTTACGCAAGCTGAACCACGGGTAATTGCTAGTTTCAAACTAAATCTCTAACCGCCTATTAAATTCTCATAGTCGATTCCAATTCAAACGTAGCTATCATGAAATTATCTACAACATTGATCACTCTATGAGTGTATCTACCGAATGGTAATGTCTCTCCTACTCTGAGCCGGTAGGCGTCGGCCTCACCGACACACCCACGACACATTATACTATCTACGCAGATACTATTGGCACGAATGGCTTAGTAAAATACGCTATCATTCTAATGTCAAAGTTACGAGAATGTAAGAATATGAATGCTGCTTACGACGGCCAAGCTTGGAAATGAACTGTTTGGTCAACTACGGTACTTAAACAAACCATTGTACTTAAATTAAGTTCCTAAACGTGTTGAGATAAGACCACTTTATCTCAATTTATTTGTTATTATTTACTTTTAGCGAAACGTCGGACTTAAAGTAAATAATAACAAATGAATCGTGAAAGAATCCGTTATAAAGTGCGCGTAAATTTCAAAAAATATCATGTAGAGTACTGACTTCCTAAATGTGTTTATAGATAGGTTAAAAAGCCAGCTGAGTTTCTTGCCGGAGTTTTCTCCCCGTGTAAGTGAACAATTTTTTATGCTGATGTTTTGTGAGCCCGTTTCGAATACTTAAGATAAAAACTTGGTACGTCAACGTTTATATGAAACATCGCCTGTTTAAAGTTCATCTGCAAAATGAGGATCGTAATACAAGCAAGTATTTAATTTATTTAGAAGTAACAAGTGTATGACGGATAAGGCTTCGCTCGTTACCGTAGCATCAACTTTAATAACATTTTTTTACCTTTTTCCATCCATTACGTATAAACCTGCAAACTTTTTTGCGGTTGCCGTTGTGAGGGGAATCTGGAATTGAGGCTATTAGAGTTTAAAAATGGTGAATAGGTAGTTTACCTTCCATATTACGGTGTGCTGTATTGTGAATGCACTTTATTGTAAGATTTAGAAAGAAAAATCTAAAACTTTAGGACCAAAATTTTACATATTTTCCAAGTTTTGCCGTATTGGTTCCCGGTGGAGTAGAATAGGGCAACTCCATCTCTTTCTGTCAAAAGCACCTAAGGGATAGGGTTGTTCTCCGTCCGACAGTAAACATACAGCGCATGACAAAGTGCCCGCTAGACGGCAATAGGTTCACCCCTATAGTTGGCGAAATGTGGGTGTTAGTACGCCTCTGCCTACCCCTTCGGGGATTTACAGGCGCGAGTACATGTATGTATGTCTTCTTGTAAATAGAAACCGTATTTTAGTACCGTAGTAATGGTTTATGCTTATTTATTGCTGAGTAACCGTGATGTCTGTACTCAAATTTCACTCGATCATAAAGTCTTTTGAGTACAGTAAGACGAAACATCGAGTATCGTTAGGCGATAAATAATAATTGAGTTGATTTTTTAATTTTCCTTTCAAAATTGATGGAAACGTTTTGGGCGATTTCTGCCATTTCAAATACACCTTCAATCTGAGACCAATAATATTTTTTTCATTGGTCTCAGAAAAAGATTTACAATCACTATACTGCAGTGAGAATTGCAAAAGATCCCGATACTGGTTCCCAAACTAGGCTGGCACTTGTATTTGGGGAAAGTGGTAGTTTCATAAGGCAATCATGTTTCAATTAATTCCCATATTAACTGCAGTTTATCCTGATCATAATGACAATGAACTGCGTGAGTATTCGCATCAACTTATCAACAGTCAATATTTTTTGGCAGTCATTTTAATTTTTGCGATGTCTTAATATGTTATGTGTTAACTGTCAGCGGACGCCTCGAAAGTTTATCTAACAAGGCACCAAAAACGGTCGCCGTAGATAAATGTGTCCTATAATTACGGTATACTTCCCTAAATATCGGAGCGTAGTGTCAATAAATTACACGTTAACGGGCGACACTACAAAAAATGTTTTCTAATACAGTTACGGGAGCAGAGCCCCAGCTGCTTGGGTAGTTACTTGCGCCACCTTTTTGGAGTTCCATATATTTTGAGCAAGAAAATTTAAACGGAGCAATACCGTCAATTTCGTTTTCGTTTACTTTTACTTGTAGTAGTGAAAATGAAACAATGTGTTGAAGACATGTCTTATAAAAGTTTCAAATATCTTTAGTATAAAACTGTCAAAGGACAATGACGTGGTACTAGTGATGTGGCCAAAAACGTAGCTTTATCAGTTTCGTTCTCAATAAAACGTAAAGTATAATAAATGTGTTTATTTCTCATCCTTTCATTTCGCCGCGGAACCCGCGCTCCTTATTCAAAGCCGATCTTTCTTACATCTTTTGTTTTAAGTTTTCTACCAAGTGCGTCGTGTTGTACCTCCATAAATTTAGTATAGCGTCCCTCCCGTGATTTATTTCCCGCCAAAATATGTGACTTTTTATTCTTTTACTTTTTAAGTATCGGACATTTCGAGTAGCGTCCACGATCGTTGATAGGGGTGGGCGCGTTCCAGCACCGCCGGTAGTTGGTTCAAATACTTTTTCGATTTTTGTATTATTTTTAAAACAAAATGGCTTTTGGAGGTGACTCTATATTTTATTTAATCGTGATAAAAGACAGCTTTGGTTTTGTTTATTTTTTTATTGTAGACAGTGAATAACATTATTTGTTCAATCTGTATTACTTTCATTCTACTCCGACTACTTTTGACTTCTGTAACTTTAGTTCACTGTTCTAAAAGTAAACTTTGAATTAAATTGTTTTTGTTTCATTTCAAAACAAAAAAATGAGATTTCCTTTTGCTTTCCAGATGGAAAATATTCCATTTCGCTATTTGACATACTGCAGTGCTTTAACAATACAATAAATAATAATGCAATAAATGCGAAGGTTAGTATTGCAGCATTATAAAAATATTGAAATGACCAGAATTGTACGTTTTATTGCACGTTGTAAAAGCTATAAAACCGAATACAAACACTTTATATCGTATATGAGTACAAACCCACAGCTTAGGTGTACTTACATTTCCGATTCAGCCGACAGCCGTTAATCTATTAAGTACTGCTGATTTTTGTTATTTAAGGGGTATTTCGAACCACACTTTAAACTAGGTATATAATGCAAGCCTGCATCATGTCTAACGATCGTGCCCATTAGCTGAAATCGACAATGCTATACGGTCTTGAAGTAAACCATTCTTTACATTATTTTATTAGTTTATTCTCAGTCCACTGAGAGCTGGAAACCAATTTTATTGTTCAGGGCAAATTGATATCGATATATTTTATTACTATAATACTTACAAGCCACTTACGTTCGAGTCTTCACGCCAATATTGTGTTTAAAGCCTATAGCCTATTTCAATTTCTTGGATCGATGCAAAAGGCATATTAAAATGTGTTCTCAAATGGAAATATTATATATTATATTACGGTTTCTATCGATTATTACCGGTTAGGTCGACTTTTTTCATTTATATGATCGTAATCGATTATTCTGGATATAAATATTATTTGTTTTACGGTAAGCGTTGAAGCAAATAAAATTATATAAATGGATATACCGTGATAAGAACGAATTCTAATTTTAAATTGTACAAATTTAACTCTTTAAAATTTAAAATACTTAACAGTAATTTTAAATTATTGGGTTCACTACAACTTTTCCGCAATGAAAACAAGAGACCTTAGACATTTCGATTTGTCCCATATTTAATATACTAGTACCTACTAGTAAAAGAAAAAAAACCGTCTTTATAAATGTAACCTCTATCAATAGTCTATCGTTCCCTGTCTCAATAATCAAATGATTTCAAGCCTGTACTTCTGTTTGCCGACAGGCGTGATATAGAGGTGAACCGTAACTTTCTCACATCCCGATATACGTCACGTCCCTAATGTGATATCCTTGTACATTTTGTTCCTGCCGCTATCTTGCCTGAGACATCTGTATCAGTGGCAAGTCCAGTTTTATTGAATCATTTATTTATAGTCGGTCTTCGGAATGAATTAAGAAATTTTCGGTACACAACTGGGATGTTAGCCTTTTTTTAAGATTAAATACGGTTTTTTTTTGTGATTTTGCGTCTATATACAAAATTTTACCGTTTATAATGTTGTTGACGGGGTTAAAATGATTAAGGGTTAAGTTTACTTTAAATCAACTCAGTCATAAGTCCCTTAGATGTATTATAAATGTTTTCTAGTTTATAAAGATTGTTACGGTCGGTATTTGCCGTGATGTCGAGGGCTAATAAGAGCTGTGTCGTAATGTGTGTATGAATAAGTTAACAGAAGAGATCTATAAGATAAATAATTTTTGCGGTATTCATTCATAAAAATGTTAGAAGTCTGTTGTTTTTTTGCCGAAGGTCGTATATTTTTTATACTAACATGCGTTATTGCGGTCACTCACTTATTTCATTCTTCTATGTTTATTTTATTAAAACAATTTTATTTTGTTAATTTATACCAGTATAAAAACACATTAAAAGCAGTATGCTCATAAAATTTTTGTTTAGTCAGTAGGGTGCCATGTTGAATAGTGAAGTGGTGAAGCCTTGTCGATAGAATTAATTACCTTAAAAAACAATCTTTAAATTTCTTTTTCACAAGTGAATTGTGATGACTATCGGTTAGAATTCCTTGCCTAATTTATTTGTATTTTTTATGACCAACCGTTACGTTGAAATTGAACTATTAAATGAGTTAACAAACTTTATTCATACCTACTGAAACCGTGGGTTTATTTTAGTGTGTGAAAGCTCCCACGGGTTAGTACAGAAGTGTGGTAGTCACTTCTAGAGCTAAGAATCGAATAATTATAATCAAATCGAACAGGACACAGTTTTAAATTTGGAAGACAATATACCTTGGTATACTAGTCATGATATAAACGGAGTCTTGTTGCCCCTTACCTTCTATTTTTCCGAATGAATAGACAATTACGAGTAGCTTTGTTTGTGGATATCGTGCTAGCTGAATTTTGGTAACATTTCATACTATAGCTTTTGATATTTACTAATAGGTATTAAATAGTTGCCAAACTCACGGGTTATGATTGGATGTAGAAATTATTACTGTTACCGATATATCGATTTACAAATCGAGATAGCTGTACTATTTTTAGTATGCGGTTGAATAATACAGTACGCTGTTGCACGTTTATAGGTAAAGGAATATACAGTAATAGACACCTGAATTAAAGTCTATGATTTCACTACGATTTTTTTGACGTTAGTAGGTATATAGCGAATTCATTACTGGTGATATTTCAGTTGGATATCGTTGATTTTATGCGGCGAGCAAACTGTGAGAATACTGTCTTATACTCGATGGTTGTATTACCTCAGCATATGTCTATAATGTGAACAACATTATCGATTTTGAAATCGTTGAGACAATTGCAATGTGTTTGAACTGAGTGGCCCGTCACTTTATAGTTTTATTGTGTTTCATATTGATTTTAGCTTGATATCTTTTTGATTTTTACTAATTGCCTTCCTTGACAATTATTAAAACTTTAAACTGTTTCACCCAAAAGGTTATCAAAAATACGAAATGTCTGCGAGGACTGCGAGATTATGGTGACGTCATAGACGTAATGAGAATAGTTTAAAAGATTGTTGCGAGCCTACGTACGGTGTACACGCCACGGTCTAACCTTACTGAGAAATCGCTAAATAATCGTCTAGCCAAACATAAGTGTACCTACTCACGCATATAAACCCACGGGCAATAAAATACACAGTAAACCAAAAAATAATTTAACCACACTCAACGGACTTCACTAACTCATAAAAAATTTAATATTTGGTCGTGATTTCAATGTACGTTTGATATCTATCGTTTCTGTATAACTCCAACGTTTTAAGTACTAATAACATTGTGCTCTCTTGCATGAGTTAGTATCCCCGGTAGCGCCCCCCGTCGACATGTTATGCGATACGACACATAATGCCGACGAATTCAATAATTTTACATTTTTAATCACGTCGACGACTCGAAAATATCTTTAGTAGAAGATCTGTATCTCGATAAAGACTTTCTCGATGCTGTCCCAGCTAGAAGGACAGTTACGTAATAACGGTGATACGTAACACGCATATTTTTCTCTTGCCAATCATTTGTATACAGTTCAAATGACCAGATTTCTGGTCATTTTTAGTCTCCATTTTTGACAGGTTTATTATTAATCGGTGATTTCGAGAGAAAAATCCATATCAATATTATAAACGCGAAAATAACTATATCTGACTGTTGGTCTTTCGCGCCTTAACTAGTAAACAGATTTTTTTAAATTCCATTTGCCCGTGGCATAGTTAACATAACCGTGGTCAAATTGTGAACTTTACCAGAGAAGTTTCCTTACAAAGAAGATGTTGTTCGTTTAGCTGAGAACTTGTTCCAAACTTTGATTTAACTTCACCATCTATACTATTATGTAAATTGTAAAGTAGTTGCGTCTGTACATTGGAGATAATATATTTGAAAAATGACTTGGGTTTTGTTATATTAAAATATTACTGAAACTTATATATAACGTCATATTAACTATAACGTCATATTAATGAGGTGTACGTAAATATACACGAGTCAGTCGTAACCACAGTCTTTTAGGCTCGTCTGATTAGTCATGATTAAGTGACTACATTATATAGATTGAATCGACCGGTGACTACGGTGTAGTCCCAAGGAATTGCGCCGTTTTATTATAGATGTGAAGGCTTGGACTCGTTTACCTGGACTTGTCTTGTTCATAAGTAGTTTCCAGGTTGAGGAATTCGAAGGTGGCACTAGCCTATACGGCACATATATTATAGAACAATCGTTTTCTAAGGAGTTTTCTGTATATGATAGTGGAGAAAGTAAACCAAAACGTTTCTGTAGATTATCATAGTAATTATGATAACCTTTGGGTACTGAATAATAAGTACCTAACCACAAAAAACTGACACTAAAATATTTTTTCGCATGAACACTAAAAAGTAATGAATAAATGATGAACAAAATACATGTGAGTTTTTATTATTAGGTACCTATTGTAAAAATACATATTTTTAACAAACTGCAATCTCACGTCAATTCCTCTGAATCCTCAAGCCCGTAACGAAATTGCAGAGTAGAGTTTATAACAATAACAATTCAATCATAAAGAAACATACCTATAATCACTTAACTGCGGTCAAGCACTTCGACGTTTCGTTTTTGCTATTACGAAAAAAATGTGGCCACCGGACGAAGTGGTATCGTTAAGGAAATCTCATTTTTTGTTTTCGGCCTTAAAAACATGAATGGTACGTACGATTTATGATATCACAGGTCTTTTTATAACCCGGCCGTATTTTTTTTGAGGATTTTTTTTTATCCACGCCTTATCTTTACAATTTTGTGTCTCAATCTATTAATAATGTCTTCTTTTAGGACGCGACGTTTTGTGTCGATGGTAATCGATAGCTGACGTATCGGTGACGGTACATCACCAGGGACATTAAGCGACTGGTTGGATTTATGTTCTGATGAATATATATTGTTTTAAATTTAGCCTGATCCTTATCTATGTTAGTTTTACTTCAACACTATTTTATTTTATTTGTGAGTTTTACAAACAATTGAAGCTGGGTTATATTTAGTTATGTAATCCGTTCTTAAGTTTGGCTATTATTGCTAAAGAATGTTGAATAAAATTGAAGTTAACTAAAAGGTAACATGGAATATATTTTTGCCTTAAACACCAAATCTTCGCATCCAAACCTAAAATACGATTAACGTGTCTTTAGCATTGAAAAATGTGTAAAAAATTACCATGTCTCACTTTTTGTTTCTGGAGACCGTATCATCAGGCTGGTGCACGAACGCCTCAGGCGCTGTACGTCAACGAGCGTACCTTGACCTGCCTCGCCCTGTTTATTGACCCATTTTTTGCACAAAACGAGGTATCGACATAGTTTTAAAGAGGTCCTTGTATGTTGGCTGCGGCTATCAGTGGTTGTGGAGTAAATCATGTCGAACAAACACTGGACGCCCGTCAACGCAGTGGATCGCACGATCAGTGTGAGTTCGTGTGCTTTTTATGTTCGCGATCGTTTTTCAGAAACGTGGTAAGGAGAATTGAACCGCGGCGACGACACGCCGACGTTCATATCGCTTTAAATTCCAGCTACACCATTAAATCTGTTTGAATTTTATTAGTTGTAGTGGTTAAACATATTATGATTTATCTTCTCTCTCTCTAAATTTAAGAGATTTGCTCTTGTCGTTGGAGCAATCGCGATTCCTCCCTTTCCTCTGCCAATTGCTTGACTTCCTGATACGACGTGACTTGTATATTTTCCTTTATTTGTTTCATAAACGTTCCTCTTGGCCTACGTCTTCTTCTCTTTCCTTCTATATTCCCTTCAACGATGTTTTTTTTAGTAACAAATCGTGTTGTATCAGGTGGCTAATCATTTTTCCTCTCCGGTTCTCGATACTTTTCAAAACAGACCTTTCTTCTTGTACCCTCTTTAGTACTCATTTTAGTATTTCATTTATTAACCCGAATTTACCTTAGCATACTGAATTGCGACCACTAGAGAGATTTTTTTTTACGATCGTAAGTTAAAAAATCGTGTCAATAAATTTTAGATCAATGCTGGAGATATTGTATTTTTAATCTGAGCACATTTACAGTTCAAAAATCAACATTTACGGGCGATGCGGTGCGTTCAAAACGTGGTGAATTTTACGCGGCCATAATAGCGCGCAACGGGCCAGCCAGCGCATAATTACTTACATGCTAATTGTGCGGACTTCGGAACGCGCTCTTGTGTTTAAAAATAAATTGACAATATTGAATCTGGAATATTCAAAGTTTTGGCAATAATTAAATGAAAATGAGGCTTGGTGGCAACCTTTCACAACTTGCTTTCATCAAAAAAGCAATTGAATTAAATGAAATATTTGTTGAAGAAAGTTTTTATTATGATTCTGTAATTAAACGATATTGTTTTTTGAGTGTAACGCTCATGACGACTAGAGTGGTCTACCATTGTTCTCCGGTATGAGGATTCCATAACAATCGTTCTACATTAAAAAAAAAAGTAACAAACTGCTATAATAATATTATTAAGCAAATTAGGCAAACATGTGCATTGAGGCCAGTGTAGGCGAAACACAAGTTACCTAATTGTTGTATCCTTAAACTATAATAATATAAACTCTATAGACACAGTAATGGTCACTATGACGTAGCGTTGAAATAACTACTACTTTGGTACAAGTTTGACATATATATTATATACCTACATTTAAAGCTTAAGGACAATATTTTGTAATATGTAATTAAGTTATTATGTATATAATTAAAAATTAATTTAAAAAAAAGGGACAATATTGACCTTAGCTTATGTGTAACATAACGCGTATTTCGAGCCATCTTCAGCGATTGTCTATTTCGAGCCATGTTTAGGAATTACTATGTCTATACATTATATAGTAAAAGTCAATGGTTTTGCTGCAAGAGGCCCGGACTAGACTGGATTATCAACCTCATGATGGTATCGTGGAATACTGTGGTTTAAGGCATCATTTTGAATCAGACATAAACACTTGGAACTAACTCAGAAAGTATTTTATACCCGACTGCCAAGAAGAGTTATGAGTTTCACGCGTATCTTGTAATGTACGCATGTATGTACCTATGTTTGTAATGTTCTTTATTATTAAAAGTTAAAATACAATTTCACAGTATGCACGAAGCCTATAACAAAAAATGCAGATATGCATAACGAAGTTTTACACGATATCAGTTACCTAGTCGATATTGGAAATGTTTAAGTTTGATCAACTGATAATTATGTAAACGAAACGAAAACATTTATATCCCTATCGTGTTTCATTTAAAAATGATGTAGGTACAGTTAAAAAGCAATGTTGTTCTTCTATGGAAATTGAAAATACTCGTAAAATGCATGTCAGTACATTTTATTGCTTATTTATTATTTGCATTCCATTTTGATATCGAATTTCAACCTTACTCTTTTTCACTTGTTAGGTAATCTACTATTTACCTAACAAGTGGAAAATTCCAGTTCTTTTCGAGGCACTAAGTTATATCCCGAGAGGAGCGAGGGAATCTTAAGTAGAATCCCGAGGGTAGCGAGAGCTTCTAGAATGATTTCTGAGCGAATCAAGGGATACAGGAGCTAAGATGATTTTTTTTTCGGGTTAAGTACTCTATATTTTTGTGAACTGGCATTAAAAATTCTTACACATTTTTTTCTCTTAACGTCCTGCCCGATCGCGTCATCAAATTCCAGACTAAGCGTACCGAACTCAATTAAGATTAAGAGTGTTTTATCAAATATTACCACCGAGTAACAAAACAACCAACGTTCGAATTTTGAAAAAAAAAAGAACGTTATAGTGTTGTTACTCTACATAACGTAACCGCAAATCTTAAAGCGTTCCAGGAACGCGGTAAGTTTCGGTATATTTATTAGCGGCATTTATCGGTCGTTAAAACGTAGTTGCGGCATGACTTCATCACGTCGTGTGACGTCTCGAGCCGTATTGTAACGGCAAACAATGCGCCGTGCGTGTTACGCTCGATTTATGATCGTAAGTTCCATGCGTGCGGAATTCAAATTTTGAACGGGTTTTAGGTATTTTAGATGGATTTTTTCATGTGGATTTAATGTTAAGATTATGACGATTTAAAATTTTACACTGAATTTTTCAACTATGTACAGTAATTTAATATACCTACCTATTGTAGCAGACCTTAAACGTCCAAAGTGTTGAAGTATTATCAAATCACGAACACCGATTGCGACCAAGTCAATAGTCGAAATATTATAATAATTATTATACATGCAGACAGGAGTTAGAAAATATCTCAAATTCTACGTTAATATGTTTAGAAATAAACTTTAATATGTTAGTAAAATTCATATTTTTTATACTTAATCGTTTACCGACAATAGTAATTACGATTAACACAAATAAAGACATAAATATTAGCTTTATCATTAAACTTAAAACATACACTATAAATAACAAATTAATTTAGCAACTGATAATAATTACACTTAATTAAAACCACTAAGTGTAATGATGAAATTATTTACTATTGCTAAGTTTGTGCGAATTGGCGATGCGAATGTTTTGGTTTTAATGTTGTGTTAATATTGCTAGTGCTAACCGTTTGGTATTTTAACATCTGCCTATCCTCGTTCTATCTTTTCCTTGTTCGATGTAACGGTAGGTGTGCTACTAATACTGAGTGTTTTACAATAATTGTATATGTATTTAACAGGTACATACTTATATTTTGATAAGACAAAATTTTTAAAATAATTCAATAATGTTTATTTTACTATGAACCCCATTATTTTAAATATATTTTTTACCTAATAATTATATATATAATGAATTCAAATTTTTGTTTATAATTATTAATTTAAAGTTATTCTTGTATTTATTATATTTCAATAACCTAGTTATTGATATAATTTATATTTTTTATATTTCAATAATATACCTATTGATATAATCTATATAACATTCTCTTTTATTAAAATTATTTGTATCGTCTTTATATCGCCTACAAAATAATTATATATGAACATTCAGCAGTGTGACTGTCGTTCTGAAACCAGATCTGAACCCCGACTACTTGGAGATGGGGTTCCGGGGAGGTGCCGGCCTGGGCACGACGTCCCGCACAAAGCGCATGCGCACCAGCTTCAAGCACCACCAGCTCCGCACCATGAAATCCTACTTCGCAATCAACCACAACCCTGATGCGAAAGACCTGAAACAACTCAGCCAGAAGACAGGACTACCCAAAAGGGTATTACAGGTAATATAATAAGTGATTATTTTGACTTCGATTTCCCCAAGTCGAAGTCAAAATAGCGCTTTGTACATCTGACATTTTTGTATTTTGGTTTATGAAAGATTTATTCTATCGATTAGGCACTTGAGATAATCAGAAAATTTTAACATTAATTGTAAAATGTACCTATGAAATATTGTTACTAAAAAAAGGCTACAGTTCAATCTAGTTGATACACATTTGACTCAATAAAATTATCTTAACTTTTATTGCGAAATCAACAACACTAATAATAAATTAATAGATTCGATATGATGCAAATCGAAGAGCTTCACTCCACGCGTAGGTAGCTCCTTCATTAGCATACTAATCAAGACGTTGGAATATGCTTACCTGTGATTACAACCAATATTAAAGATAAGATGTGCGCCTCCAAACGTTAGATTTCACTTATCGCCGTTATAATCTGAGGTGTAACTTTCTACAAGAGAACCTTCATGCAAATAACCGTAACCTACTATTTATTTATTCTATACGTTTTATTTTAAATTTTAAACGAAATCATGTGTCATAAAAAATCAAGTAAGTTATTATAAAAACGTAACTAGTTTTTTTTAGGTTTCCATTCTGGCATTATTTGTTTTCGTTGCACATGTCGTGAGTCACATCCTTAGAGATATAATAATATACCTGTCTTTTGAACCATGAACGTTAGCAAATCAACTCTAAAAGCGTTCAAATAAGGCGTAGATTGAATTGTTTTAACAATTTATAATAATATAATATTATTTCTATCAATCAATAAAAATATAAAGTGTGAATGGTACCCCATTAATTTCAAAGTTAGACCTTAATCGTTAGATTATTAAAATTAAAAGCTTAAACTACTCTAATGTCCAACCGTTGAGACCTATGGGCGTGAATAAATTACTGTTTTGGGATTCATCAACATAATTCAAGAAAATTAATTGTTATAGCTTTAAACGATGGCATATTACGAAAATCGTTAGCTTTAAATGCATTTATTGATACAAAAGATATGGTAAATATGTTAAACGTAACTTTTAATACCCATTAAAATGAACACCTTGAATTAAAATGTACCTTTTAGGTACCGAGGTATGCTAACCTTTTTAAAACGTCAAAGTGACAATTCTCAGGTACCGATTAACACAACATGCAAAATGGCTAGTAATGCCTGAGTTACAATGCAGTGACTCAAGCCTGAACTCAAGTGTGTCAAACGCATAAAATAAGTCTTAAATAAACCGGTAGTTGAAAGCTAATGCGAGTTTAATGTACTGCTGATACCGCGTCGCTTTGCCCCTATCGACTTATCTACGTTTTGCATTGCGAATGTTTTATAAAGTCCAATTTTATTTATTCGTTTTCGTCAACCGTTTTTTATCGTCACACGTTTTGATGGTTGACGACTGGTACCAGTTATAAATTGATAAAGTTGTACCAAAAACATAAATTCGAATTTGGAACACGTTATTTTTTTGACAGGAGTTTTTTTTTAATGCGGTATACTTAGTTCTTTGTGGCAGGGCAAAGGTAAGTTAATGCAAAAGCCGGCAGGAAAAAGTCGTTGGTGAACTACCCACGGACATCGATGTCAACATGATTGGTTTCAAAGAAATTGCGTGTTGTAAGCTCAAAATTACAAGTTCTCGTAATGGTAATTGTATACCGGCCTGCAATCCGTAGCTGTAATCAGTGTACGCAGGTAAGTCAATAATTTTGTGAAATCGAACCCGAACTTATAGAAAGCAGGTAAGGTATGAACTCATAAATTGAGGGGATAATGACAACAATATTTTATGCAAATAGTTGCATAAATATTGTTAACTGAATTGAATATTACTGACACGTCGTTCACTTCGATTCATAGTTCACAGTGTAATAAATTACTTGGTAAATCTTGACGGTACAGACTAACGGACAGAAGGAGGATAAATAATTTATGATGGTGATTTTGAATATACGATTGGTTGTAAGGCGCGATATTACAATTTGCATGTAGTTCTGGGCCTCGATTCTGCTAAAGCACAACCACTGTCACACTACAGAGACTGCGAGATAATTCCATTTGATTTTAGTCTATAAAGTAATACAGTTAAAGTTTAAAATGAAATGGCTTTTTGTAGATTATATGAAAGAGTGTAATGAAACTCTTTTCATTTAATTTTGAACTTTAACTTATAGCAATAAAGACTAAAATTTAATGCTATTTTTTACAGTGACTGTGGTACGAACAGTTGTTTTAGTGGATTGTGCTATCGGCTGTATTGCTGACGGTTGCTTGCCGATTGCTTATGGGCAATTGACAGAATAGATGTTAATTGAACTAGTTCATTTCATATCATTCTTATAAATACTTTTTTTTTTAAATTTACTTACTGAACTACAGGTCTAGCCAAATCTGTAGGTAAGACTGGTAAAGCGGACCCCAGACTCCGAGCTGAAAAGCTTCGGATGCGACTGGGAATTAATGCTAGGATGAAGAAGAAGATTTTTTTTAAAATTTATTAATATACTGTCGTTAGTTGTGAAGGTAGACAAATATGAGTCAATAACAACTTTTGACTGGCTGTTTGTATTCCTACTTTAACTTCTTGTTTTTGCTAACAACCAACCACTTTTCCGGATTCTGAGTTGCTACTGAGAATTTCCGAACCCAAAAACACTTTGTCCGACCTATGAATCGACCACATTCAATATAAAAATTGATAAGATTAGGCTAAAATCTTAATACAGACTTGCTTTTAATAGTTAGTTTACATACAACGTATTACTCACCTCAAAAATTTCTCCACTAAGAAAGATAGAATCACATTCCTCTCTTACTAAAAAGCTGCCGCCCTTTTGACCGTCGGCTCTAACTCGTAGCGCACACATCGGCACGTCTCTACATTTAGCGTTCTGTATTGCGTTTAATTTGTTTGCTATAAGCGGCTCTTTAATCTAGAGCGGCAACGTTACCCTTTGTTCTCGTCATTATGTGTGTAACTTGAAGTTACGCAACACGTAAAATAACAATCGAGAAATGTACTGGCTGTTTGTGTTATTGGGAGAGAAGTATTATGTTACTTGTTCTATTTTTGATTCTTGCTGTTCCATATTTAAAAGTATTTAGAGTTTTTGCACGTATGCATGCGGGGTTTGGTAGGGTTATTCTGTATCTATTAGCGTCATCAGTGATATTGCGAATAGACGGTGTCAGCATCGACGACGTTTTATCAGCAGTAGTAATAATTTGTCGTTAGTGTAGAAATTAGATCAAGTATAGTTTAGGCCACCTATAACAAAAATAAATCAAATCAAATAATTTATTTTGCGAAATATGGGTTTAAAGCTAAAGAATGAAATGAAGCTTAATAGAAATTGTAAAGATTTTGAAGTAAACAAATCAGAGTGCCAATTTTGTTAAGGGCGAGTCCAGACGTGAAAAAGCATCCAATGAAGCCGTCAAGCCAAAGGTAGCCCCTTAGTGACGTAGCTCTCTTTAGTAGTGACCCTCTTAGATTTTGCCTTCAGCTTACCACCAGGCGAGGTGAAATCAAATTGACGTGTCCAATATTAAAAAAGACACTCATAATGCAATACACCAATTTTCTTTATTTTACGTATAACCAGGTAAAAAAAGTCAAGGAAAGTTTTATACGAACAAGCGGGCCGGTTTTGAGAACTGATTTGTTTGCTTTATTTTACGAGCTTTATCCGAATACTACTGATCCGGATAAAGTTTCACTATAAATCTGTTCAAGGGAAAATTTTATTCGTTAGTAGCACTCCACTATCTGAAGTTTGAGCTGAATTGCTCAGTTTTTATTAACCTAACCCGTATTTGGTATACCTAAGTTTTTGGAAAAAGTTTCAATTATGAGTATGTTTTTAGGGGAACTTGACTGCCTCTGTGGCGTAGCGGTAGTGAACGCGGCCGCTACGCAGGAGGCGCGGGTTCGATCCCCGCTCAGTGCAAATATTTGTGTGCATGAAATATGAATATTTGCATTGGTCTGGGTGTTTCCATGTTTAATATGTATGTATTTACAAAAAAAAAATGTATCTAAGTATGTTTATCCGCATTCTAGAACCCATAACACAAGCTAGTTAAGCTATGCTTACTTTGGGTCTAGATAGCGTTGTGTAGAATGTCCTATAATATTTATTATTATTTATTTACTTATTATTCTTCATCGAAAATATGCGGTATTTGTTTTTGTTAGCTTTTCCTATTTCAGTTAATTATTATTTGATTCTTCTATGTATATTTAATCCCTCACACGCTCTAATCTCTATTAAATGGAGGAGTTTAAATAAGGTGTTATCTTTTACACTCAGAGATATCTCTAGTTACACTATATTAAGAGAAACTCTTAAGTGATATTAGGTTGCAAGATGTAGCTCACTGTTACTATACGAATACTAAACTAACATCTATATATCGATAGTTATCACAACCGCAGATAGAATTGAATTTTCACAACAATTTTTGAGTTGTGAAAATTGTTTCAATGACATTGAAAATTGTACCTAATTGTAATCGTGATTCGGTATAGATTACAACGAGGTACAATTTTAGCAATAAATACTCATGTCAATAAAATAATATGATTGTTAGAATTTCCAGGTCCTTCGTACCAAGCCGTGTTCAATTTTGTCGACTCGAATTCGGTATAAGAAACATACATAGTCGTTTAGATCCACCACTCAATTATACGTTGGGCCTATTTCCTCACGAATATTGGTCGAGATTTTTTCGCAGAAAAAGCTTTCGGTCGCAGTCGCCATGTTGCGAAGATAACATCTTATTCCTTTTTGTCACTCGTTGCACTTTTGGCTGCACACCGTACGCTGTAGCAGACAAACACTTGGTTTTTTGTTCCAATCTCTCAGTAGTACATTTCAGATCGGTTTTATTTATGAACGATAAAGCTTTTGGCTCGAAAACCAACAAAGAACTACTTTCTGTGTTAATTTTTTTAGGGTTATTTTACATTATTCAACGAGCAACAATGAGATTATTTCTAGAATTTAATTTATTCAGTCTGAACTGTACCTGATATAAACGACCGGTTCAATTAAAAAAAATATAATGTTGTGAGATTTTGAATTTCGCGATTTTAAACTTTCAGGATTTTTTTTTTATATAGGACACATCAATTTGACTTCGCCTCGCCTGATGGTAAGCTGAAGGCAAAGTCTCTGAAAAGAGCGTCACCATTACAGACACGTATCATGTTACAATGGTGGCACTCAGCTTGACGGCCTCATCAGATGCTTTTTCACGCCCCGCAAGGTTAAAGATTTCAAGAGTCAAGATTTTGTATTTCAGGATTTTGAATTTCGGTATTTCGAACAATCGATGTTGAAACCTAAATTATAGAGATTTTGAACTTCGGGATTTTAAATTTCGTGATCATAATACGTAACCAAATTCAAAGGAAGGTACTAATAAATCTATAGAAAACGATATCAACGAAAAAACTGAACATTTTTAGCTATCCCTAAATAAAACCGAAACCGAGGGGCTGAAACCAAAAGCATTATGTCTCTCACCCCTCAAGTTATTTACGAGGATTACGAGACTAATTGCTTTTGAGGACAAATTTAAGCCTTACTGGGTTGAGAATACGACTGTCGTGTAATTACAGCTGGTAAAGGTCTCAAAGGTCTTTTCAGTCGACGTTTGGAGCAGGGATGTAGCAGCAAGTGTTAGTGCCTCTCAGTTTTACTGCTTTTAGTGTTCGCATGACGTTTGTTGCGTCACTGCCTCGCGCTTTCCTCCAGCCCAAAGGGTATTACGTTCCAAGCGTAGTCTTTGAAATGGCCTTTTAGAAAACAGACGTTATTCAATTTACTTTATTTACTTCAAAGGAGTGCTTTCGACTCGTATGTTACAGTCTGGTTTTATTCTAATACGTGTGAGTAGCGGGAATAAGTAAGTTAAATACAGTTCGGGTTTTTAGCAAGCGGTGTCTGCAATTACTTTTGAATAACTTTGATGAGGAGAGAATTTTTCGAATGAAATGTTTGTTTGCAAAAGTGTTTTGTGTTCTCGTTTGAAATTGAATTGCATTTAAAAGATTTAAAAGATCCGTATTTAGAGAATACAGTGACTTTCACTAGCTGTTTCAATAAAATTAACTCGTATCGTATCAGAATTTATCCATGGTATATTTATATTTTATTCGAGTGTACTACAAAGGATACCAGAGCAAACATATTTTGCCATTGTCCCATTAGTACGTTTACCATTCATGGTATAATTGGGACGGATATTCCAAATTATTTAATTACCGCTTCTGTCCGTTGATTTATCTTTCAATAATACGTATCGATCCCACATAAGACATATTACGAACTTTTAATTATCAATAAAAATGATGCAGTATGTAGGTACCGAAAAAAAAATCGAATGCCCTTTCCGAACAGGTGCGCAATCTAATTGCCCCAGGCGCCTCATAATATATAGACGCGGTGTCACCCGAACTGCGGCGCGGGCGCATTTAGAACAAACCACGCCATATATCTCTCCTTGCGTCCGCAATTACGTGATTTGTCACTCCACTTTTGTTTTTTTTTCTGTTTCCATTCTGAAAAATGACTGCAGTTCAACTGCACAAGTAGCGGCCATAATTAGTGTACTGAAAAAGTGGCTTTCGTTGTTCCCCTTATAGTGCGATCATTCACATAGCTACTGTGTTTAATTGACTATTAAATTTATCTCGGTTGATTGAAATTAATCGCTTTTCAATATAAACTTATCCATATGTGGTTGCACGTCTTTATGCACATTTACTTTTTATGTTGCGGATTATTGGATATTTAAAAAAAAACTGTTGACGATATGTATACGTATGTATGTCGTTCAAAGTACTTTGTGTTTCCAACTTTAAAAAAATAATAACACAGTTCTATTTTTAAAACGTTTTCATGCCATGCTTACAAACACTATAAAGATGCCTCTTAACGGCACACAAATAACCGGGCCAAAGGCGATGGCACACAGCCCTTGCAATTAGTATCGGATGGTCACACCTCGACGTTTGGCTGCATATAATTTTACTTTCTAAGTACACTTTGTGACAATAATAAACTAATCTTGCATTCAATTTTAAACTTTACTGCACAGGTTCAGAGTAAAAAATTACGAGGGGAAGTAAGATGAAATCATACAGTCTAGTAATTAGTACAGGCGCGCACAGCGACGCTCCGTTGGGCAGATAATTTCCGCTGTACGTTCAAAAGACGTCCATTTGTCATTTGGTCTCGCGAAGTCTCACGAAGCGGACGTGCCTCTCCCTACTTAATTTATTCAAATATTATTTATTTAAGGAAAACGGGACTATTAATCACATTTCTACAGTTTTTATTTACATATGTGGTGCGATGTTCTCTTTGATCGTTTAGACATTTATTAGAGGTCCTTATGCGGTATTTTAATTTATTTCGAACATGATAATATTCGTTTTCAGTTTACGCCTTTTTTTAAGTGTATTATTTCGATATAATTGAAGTTTAATATCTCATTTACGTTGCAATTACGAATGGTTTGTATGCTATCATTAGTGTAATGGTACCCATCTTTTGTTAGTGTTTTATCTGTATTGGATTTTAATTAACACTTTTTGTAATTATGACTTTTTTTCTTGAAGTTAACACCTTTTAATGGTTCTCAAATATTTGTTACACACAGGTGCGATTCGTTTCACTACTGGAAAATTCGTTTCATGTAATTTTAATTGTACAGTTAGGCACAAAAGTCTAATTAACACACTTCAGATATTTGATTCAGGTACCTATTAGTTATCAGTAATTACTAGAAACTTTTGGTATTGTTTGTAATACTTGGGTTTCATTGCCTTTTGCCATTCATTGAGGTAGTTATAGTATTATGTGGGTTGTAGGAATATTTTGACATAAAATATTCAACGTGTTTTGAAATCGCAATAGCTAGAGTGCCTACCCAGGATAACTAAGTAAAAAACAAAAGACCTTCACAAGTTTATTAAAAAATATGTTTCTCTTAACATAATAATATTTTTAATGTAAATTCTTCATCATATTTTTTGGAATCTACATATAAATGTTGCCCATGTCAACCAACAACAAAAGAGATAAGATTATGTAAATACCACTCCCACTTCAATTACAAAAATGTTGCTATAACAAAAATTGATAATTCTTGTTGCTTAAAAAGTCCAAATCAAACTTTTACTAGTAAATAAATAGTTTCGATTAACCATCGATTACACTGCGCGTGCGCACATCTGGCAATCTAATAAGTCAATTAGTCTGATACTACCGCGGTATTGGAAATAGAGAACACGTGCTACGTTAAAATTAGTAGATATTATTATCGTATCATAAAATTAATTAAACTGGTAATAAAATTATAGTTTGATGTATGCCGTACATTATAATATTAGCTGCATGCATTAGGGTTGGTTTAGACGTTGCCACTAAATAATTGTTTATTGATTCTTGTCAGTTATTGATTGTTGACATAATTATTATGTCAGATTATGACGATACTTTATCATCAGGGAAATTACTATTTAATTTTTAAAGTGTAGTTAGCATCTTAAAACATCATCGCAACTGATATCCTGGTAGAATCGAAATCTTACTCTTTGAAACCTGAAGTCCGCTCTTCTACGATATCTCCTCCTCTACTAGTCTCTCTTGACTTTTGCGGGAGAAACTGCCGAGTAACCTAATGACTTGCGGTAGAGTTGCATACATCAACCACCAGCTTGCTCGGTTTCATGTCTTAAAGAAGTATCTCTTCTAGTTACACGTGAATCGAATCATAATAATCGACCATTTGGTCCTTTCAGTCAATAACCTTTATTAAAATAATATTTAAAATATTTGTTTGTGTATAAAGACACATCAAGTTTGTTCACCTATGGTTAAGTAGATATCTAAGAGTATAAAAATAGGTAAATAATCTGGTAACTAGCACGTTCTCCATGCCAAAATAGAAAATGATAAATAATGTCATAAGACACGCTTGTTAAACTCAATGAAAAGCGGATATGGAAAGTGTCCTATATTTTATTAACGGAAATAACGTCATAATTTCGCTTCATTTGTTCTAGACGAGTGCGTGGGGCTAAATTGCTATGTCATTGGTTTGTGGTTGGTGTAATGAGCTATGACGAGGAGTGAGTCATAGGGGGTGTGGCATACGCATAAGTCGCGCGACAGTTGCGCAATTACCTAGGCACTCGCGATGTTTGTTAATGGAAGTTAAGTGTGGGTATCCGTGTCAGGTAACATTGTTAAGAATGCACTAAGTGTGGTTTTATTGGTGTTCATGTGCGTGTGGTGTAATTTCAAGGTTATTTTGTAATAAGTTGTTATTTACTTGACTTGGTAATGTGCCTTTTATTTTGTAAACATGATAAAGAAGATGCTGGTTTTGATATACCTAGATATATAGTGACAGATATGGTAGTAATTTTTTATTTTGCCCGTGGCTCCACCCGCGTGGATTTCGGTTATCACGACCAAACATAGCCTATGCGCTTTCTCAAGGTCTGATCTATCTCTGTATTAAATTTCATCAAAATCGAGTCAGTGGTTTAGGTGTGAAAGCGTAACAGGCAGACAGAAAGAAAGACAGACAGAGTTACCTACTTCCGCATGTAGGTACAATATTAGTAGGTGTGCATAAATTTATGCTTTTGTATTTTAAAATCCTAGTCAAATATTATATGAAAGTAGATGTTGCCTGCGATTCCACTTGAAATTTCATCATCTTAATTTTTTACTTGCTTATAAATTTTCAAACCCTTAATCTGACGTGCAGCTCCTTCAACACCATTTGTTACGCAACTCGGGAGCCCACAGACATTCAGCATCACATAGTTATAAATAAATGTTCCAAGATCATTCAGTCAATGTCTGCCGCCGGCTACTGTGAGACGGCTGATTGTATCTGCATGACAAATAGTGCTTGCCGGCCCTTAGCGGTGGTGGAATCTAGTCAAAAAAGCTGTGCTCGATTGTACTCGAGTTTATTTTCATACTCGCTTCAAATCTATAGAGACGGATGAATGAATGGACAGTAATGGACAGTTTGTGTACTGAAGATCCCAGAATGTTGAAAAAGAAATAAATGTTTTAGGTAAGAAAATCTCGATACGATATTTCTTCATTTGTTTTCCAACTAAGTACTTATAGTGAACTTTGTCTAGACAATCGACAGTACAATATAATTTTTTTTCCTTAACATGTAGATAATTTACGTTTGCTCTCATTGAACTTTCAAATGGGTCTCTTGAAATGTCTCAAGTATCAATTGTTACCAGACTTTATACTGCTGAGTGTAATATCCTAATTGATACAACACTGTATCTTTTACTAACTTAGAAGAAAATACACTCATTTTAATGGTGACTTGAAAAACTAGTACTTAGGTAAAAAGTATGTATGGAAAGTTAAATGATAGTAGTGGAAGCACGTGGAAGCATGTATGAATAAAAGAAAATGGCGGGTTGTCATCTCAACCTTTCCCGGAGGGTGAAAGGCACGCAGTATATATTCTGTAGATATCTATGTTGGTGTGGGGTTGCGCTATAGCCTGCGCTGTTTGCCAAAAACGCGTGTATAGCAACCCTTATCTCTTCAGGTGGTATTTGTTCATTAAATAAGTATTTAAAATACTTCATATCCGAAATAAATATCTAAGCAGTTTTCTAACAGCTTGTATCCCATAGAAAGGGTTAGTTCAATTAGGTATATTGCTAATTTCAAACGAAAGGGTTTATCAAAATCGGTTACGCCCAGGGTTATTAAAGTCTGAAGGAAGTCCATAAATCAAATGAAAATTACAGATTTATAATATTTTATACAGGCATTTATCTCAACTAAGTTGTATTAGGTAAATCTATAAAGGGAAAAAGGGTAGACTTGGCGGGGGCGCCTGCAGTGCCCCCCGATATCAGGGTCTCGATGTCGGATTGGTTATAGATTTCCAGAACAGTGACACAAAGTCAGTAGAACACACATTTCAATCTGACACGCGACAATAGTTTATCTTCGGATCCGACAACCCAATATTTCATTAAACATATATCATTTAGTCGTTTCAAAAGCAAAATAAAGATCAACATAAATATAAATATGTGTCGTTAGCGCGCAGCCGCTGAAAAATTACTCGAGTGAATGTTTTCAATTGTCTTTATATGCCAGTATGTGGAGCAGATTGCGTCGTATGTTATACGTAGTAAGAGCTATTTTCGGTTGATATGTATATTTGACGGCATAACTAATGATGTGTCTTACACTGCTTATTTATTCGAAATGTTGAGCGAGAATAGTAACGTTCTGGTTTTAGGGTCTGCGTTGAGATGTTTGTAAATTTATAATCTTACTATTGCATGCAAGGCATACGAAAATCTTATTATATAAATTATTATATAAATTAGCGATATACAATTCACTGATTAATCACGAAATCTCAGAAATTATAACACCTACAAATTTTAAATTAGGCAGGTGGGTTCCTAGGCGTTTGGTGTAGACATCCGCTAAGAACGGATTTCCCGAAACTGCACCCCCAAGGGGGTAAAAGGAACTGCACGCGTACGAAGTCGCAGACCACCGCTAGTATGTAAATATACAGAGGTAGGAAATACATTTATAAAATTATGAAAGGTTGTTTTCATGTAATAATTTTCTGTTATCGAGTTCAATTTGCGTGAGATTTACGACATACGTTCACCTAATAGAATTCTACTGTTTTTGATATTCGACTCACCAGAATAGAACTTTTTTGGAGCTGGGATGGCGGATGTCAATGACCAGCTGAAACTGCCTTGGGGGGCGGTTACAATCGCGTTTTCCTCACGCCTCTTATAATGAGGGAGAAAGCTCCGTGCTACAAGGCCGCGGTTTATTTGATCGGCGGCGAATGCCAAGGGTTGTTACAAGGGTGGAGGAAACTATTCCGATTAAGAACTCCCTCGCCCTAGCCATTAAACCACCGTGAAACATCGGGTAGGAACGGTGGCGCGGTAAGGTTGAATTTCGATATTATTACGTGCTTTCTACAAAATAGCAACGTGGAGGTTTTATATACGGT
Organism: Eilema depressum; assembly: GCA_914767945.1. Classification (NCBI taxonomy): domain Eukaryota; kingdom Metazoa; phylum Arthropoda; class Insecta; order Lepidoptera; family Erebidae; genus Eilema; species Eilema depressum. The sequence continues at coordinate 25,224,781 of OU612012.1, forward strand.
AAAGCTTTAAGATCACTACAATAAAGGGACGTTATCATGACGGTAATATTACTTGTAAAAGCCTAAGGTGCTTTTTTTCATAAGAACACAGAGTAATAAGTGGGATAGAGTATACCTGTGGAGAATTCAATCCATTCGATATCTTCAGCACCAAAGCCAGCAAAAGGGGACAGACAGATTATTATCCCAAGTAATATGAACTCTAGATTCAAGTTATGATCTGTTTATGAATATTATAAATACATACCTATACAAAGTATAGATGTGTTAGAAAAGAAACAGGCAATCTCCATAGTTTTCAATTATCTAATCACTTAGATGCTAAAAGGTTCACTTAAATCGGTCTAGTAATTTTTAAGAAAACAAAAGAAGAACAAACGAACAAACAGTTAAATCGCAGTAGTTATAATATCACCGAAGCTCAATTGTGACTGAGAGGGCCTACCGTGTCAAGTTAGTTTGGGACAATGTCATTCATATCGACAACGTATGGGCTACGGACCACCTGGTCGGGCTATCTGTTCGGGACAGAACTGTCATTCATCGCTTTGTTTCTGTTATTATTGTCGTTTTCGTAACTTGTTGTTTGGTTAAGCTAAGCTTACCATGGGTCTAGATAGCGTTGTGTAGAATGTCCTGTGATATTTATTTATTTATTTAGACCAGTCTTATGGGACTTGGGCTCATTCATTTGATATACCTAGGTAGTTACCTAACTGCACGGTATAAGAATTATGTGCTAACGTTAGTAACTTTTGTTCTAGTAATTTTGTTCTTCCTATCTAACTCCGAAGTTGGGTACATAATTGTTGATGTACCTATATAAATAGTTTTATAAAAATTGAACGGTTGCTTTGATAAGCAGCGAAATTGGCAAGACTAGGCATTGATTGTGTGTTTAGACCCGATTTCAATATATAATGATAGAAAATGGAAATCGAATCAAGTTAATAAATATTTCATTGAAAAAATAATGGGCACAATGTAAGGACCATGGGCCCTGTTCAATCGAACTGAGGATGACGATATCGAGTGATAAGGCCAGTTAACGTTTCTGTGGGCGACCTTTCCTTTGTCTCATAAGCGGTAATTTGCGGTAATTAAATTCATCGTTCACCAGTGAATGTTAAGTGTGTAGGTAACTACCAGGCATTACTTGTAGATTAATGTGCTTAATGTGAATTCACAGTAGTCATACATCCATGCCATTTCGTGGCTAATGAGATTAGCGAATCATGACCCTATGAATATACCACTTGTACCGTCTTCTGTGCCAACTGGCTGTTTATCAAGTTGAGCGCTAAATCTGAAATGCTCGACTCAATCATCAAATACTCGGTAATTAGTTTTACTTTATACATTATTTATTGCTTAAAATAAGTTTAGTGTCTTCAACTGAGCATAGATTAACAAATCTATCTATGCTCAGTTGAAGACCAGATGAAATGTGTATTTATTATGCGGTCAAGTCTATATTCAAAAGCGTTTTCCATTAAATTTCCTCTGTTCAATTTCTTACCGTTTCAATTTATACTTACAAAGTAAATTCAATGTTATTGAACTTGCTGCTTTTTCCGGGCATTCGACCACTTCGAGGCCAAGAAAGAAGCGGGCAGCTAAATTTGGCGTAAGGTAGCTTTAGCCGCCATAACGCGGGGGGCGGGGCTTGCGTGCGGCTGCGCGTGATTGGTCGCGAGATTTGCGCGCGCGCCGTCCGAGTGCCTGAATCTTGAAGAGCCGAGTACAAGAACAAACAAACTCCCATTGACTTTGTGTGTCTATGGCACTGTTTAAAAGTCAAATCGTATGAGTCAAGGTATTCGCAGGTAAAAGAAATGCTTGCGAGGAATATGTATTTGTGTAAACTTTATTTATAAGTAGAATAAACGACCTGGCTTTTAAGAGTCATACTAGAATTTTTAACATCATGAAATTGATCGTTTAGCTCCTACGTATATTGATAGGAGTATCTCATCAAAAGCACCATATCAACATCTCGTAAATTAGCTTTCCACCGTATATAAGAGCGGCTGGAATGCTACGCCTCCGACGGTCATGCAGCAAGCCAGCTAATGACAGATAAAATCCTTTCGGAACGCCAAAGTTGGGCAAGAACGCAATCACGTGTCGCAAAAACAGGATCGGTAGGCATCCAACTTCCGCGTGCAATGCGCTCCGGAAGCCCCGAAAATGTGGACCGAGATTTTTTACAACGTGGTTGCCTTTATCGCTGTGCGCTTGCGATGTCCATATGAGTATGCAGCTATGCACTTACCGATGATGTCTTTTTTGTCCTCAGGTGTGGTTCCAAAATGCGAGGGCGAAGTGGCGGCGAATGGTTACGAAGCAAGAAAACAAAATGGTGGACAAGTGTTCTCCAGATGCATCTCTCGAGATGGACATGTACCATGGGCCCATGGGGTCCATTCAGTCGCTGCCGGCCCACAGCCCGCCCTACAGCGTGATGGGCGGCCCGCCGAGCCCCAACTCGATGGACTGCCCATAGCCCCAATTTTGCGCCTTATGAGCGCTACAAACATTTTGAGTGACTCGCCATTCCGCGCTCTGACTGGGTTAGTGCTACTATTTTGGGTACTGTTGAAGTGGACAGTGTAAGCTTGTGTAAGGGCTCCTGTAAGTCTGTTGTGAATGACTCTTCACCAAGATCTGATGTCTGACTGTGTCTAAATGTTGTAGATATACTACCTACTTGTTATGATATAAGGGCTATTATCAATCTAACTTTTTTTAATACAGAAGACATTGTATATTTAAATTATAGGGTAAAATTTTTAAACATACATACTTCGCCATTTTGCAGAATCTCAGATGGTCTCAAATTATTTGATAATACCTTGCTTCTGTACCTAATATTAATCTTCAAATAATCACTGTTAGATTTACTTATAACTGTTTTAACCGACTTCCAAAAGGAGGATGGTTCTCAACTTGTCGGCATCTTTTATTATATCCTAATAGGGTAGGTGACTGTTAAGTTTAATCAGTTTCTTCTTATTAAGTACATATTACAGTATAAGTTTTATATGAGCTTACTACATAAACTACCCAATTATAGATATATGTAATTTCAGATGCACTACTAAAGCGTATCAAACCCTGTGACATTGTTAACAGCATTTTGTCAATACCTATAGAATAAGGAAGGCCTTTAACTGAAACAGGATGTCGTTAACTCTTCTCTAGCAAATAATAGTTCATTTATTTGTAATTAACTGTTTCTGTTACGTATACACACATTGAGACATAATAATAGTTCAATTTCAATAACAAAACTTGAGTAACAACAGCACAGAATAAAAAATAAAATAAGAAGGATTCTCGAATTACAGAATTTTAAAAAGAAACGCCAACCATCCCTTTCACCAGTCGATCGTCTTCTTTTACTCGCGATTTAATTCCCTTTCATCTTATTTTTCCGTGAAACGGTACTATAATGTATTATAATGTACCTATTCAAAGCTATTCAGAAGCACAATTCTGTAACGTCAAGTTTTCAAAACCACAGACCACATGTTTCAACTTATCTACTCCAACACTGGCATATACCTACATATTAATGTTCCTATTTGTTGCATAACAGTTCATTCATTTTATTTTATAATACTATGTTAGAGGCCAAAATCTGGATTAAACAGTCCTGAATATTTCGAAATAATGTACACCCTCTAGTCCTCTGATACTTCAACATTCATTATAAAATTATTATTCCTGATTGTAAAAAATAACTTCGAAAATTCCGACTTCGTTTTAAATAATGTTATGTTTTTTGTTTCAATGACTTCGTAAAACGAAGTCGGTAATTCCCTACACCGTTGACTGGAGATATGTAACTTAATATATAAATATATATACAAATTGTGAAAAAGAATGGTATGTCTGTTTTAGATATTATATATAGATAATGGTTTCTTCTTAAGATGTATGTTTTCATCTCTCTTAGTGAATATAAGCCGACCACGTTTGTCATCAAAGTCTATATAACTAAATGTAACAGAAACTAACTTGTTAAGATTGATGTTAGCTTTGGTTCCTTTAAACGGCCCTGTAAACTGTTCTTCGAATCAGAATGGAGAATTTTTTATTAATATATACTATTTATTTATTGACAATTGATATTTAAATTAGATTAAGGCATAGAACGTAAATGTGAGAAATTTTCCATAGTTGTAATAATTATTATGTAGGCTAGTATAAGTAAATAGATTGGCCGGATAAAACATTCTTTCACAATTGCAGTTTCTTTGCTCGCAGTTATATTTTTGTTCTAAAGTTTTACATATACTGTCTTTTAAGTAGTTTTAAGCATTACCTAATTACTACCGGCTAAGTAAATGCACTGTTAGTTCCTTTTGTATAGATTTAAATTACATTATATAATTATAAAATAATTCACAATAATATATAAATGTAGCCGTCATTCATCATTTTAGTAATGGTTATTATGATAAGGAAAATTAAATAACTAATGAAAATGGGCAGAAAACCATTTTTTTATCGGATAATGCCTGTGACTAAAAGTTATAACGATCTGTTAAATAAAATATTTCAACGGTTTTACGTATTTTATTTCGACTACCCACAAAGTAGCATAGGTATTAGAGGATGCTCGTTAAATCACGTGATGATTTTTAAGCAATTTTTTTAACCCCCTTCCCCATAGTGACACGTGGTGGGGTTTTAGACAACCCCTTTGTTATATCACGCTTGAAAATGTTGCGCCTCACGTGATTAACGGACAAGCCCTAAATATAAACACGGTATCAATTAATCAATCAATTAGCTTATTGCAGTTCACTGCTGGACATAGGCCTCTCCCAATATGCGCCACGTTTGCCGATCAAACACGGTATACCTCTTTCTATATCGTGTGACAAATACGTCGATGAAATTTCTTAGCAATTAGTACACTAACTCAAATCAACCTTAATCAAATCTATTAAGGTCGCCTGAAGATGGTTACATGGTAAGGTACATATAGGAGAATTTGGCTCGGTAGCTTAGTGGTCAGAGCATTCCCCTGTAAGCGACTGGTTGCGGGTTCAAGTCCCGTCTGAGCATTTCACTTTTCCTGATCTTAATCAATTAAGTAAATCAAAATGTCAAAGAAAATATTTAAAATACTTATAGATACGGCCTATTATAGTACCTAAGGTTCTCCGTGCCCTGAGAATTCTTGCAACACTAGAGATGTCAATAATTTGTAGCCCATTATTGTTATATATATGAATGGAGAAGGAGGTTTGATATAGGAGCATTGGTTATTGCCAGTATTGGAGTATTGGAGTGGAGTATTGCCTCACTAATCTAGTTGACCTTACGATCGAGAGGCCCATGGTTCGAATCCTGGACATTACTCTACCGACGTGAACGCAGCCTTAACACAACATGCTATTTAATTCAGCTGTAACGGGAATACTAGTAATTCGAATAATAGTAATTCATTTACTATTACTTTCAGTTCTAGTAATTTTGATACTAAGTCATTTTGAAGTTTTGATTACAATAAATTGGTTACTAGTACTCTCTTATATTAGAAATATTTAAAAGCACGAAAATAGAGTGACTAGTTATTTGACAAAAGGTAATAATCAGAACGGCAGGTATGTAAGTAGGATTTCGTCATTAAGGTTCCTACACACTTGCAAGTGTTCCGTTCTCGACTTGTGCAAGTGCAAACTACTCCTGCCAAGACTAGTAATCTTGGCACTAGTCGAATAGTCATGAAATGAATTCATCCTCATTGCAGTGGATAAGATTATCAGACTATTCGCCAGGCGCGGATCCACTAGGGTGGGCAATATGGGCATGCCCACCACCATAATAGACCTGTGACGTCACTTTTTTTTATGGTTTATTGAAAAAAAAAAAAACCAAACAAATGAATCATGAATCACGCGTGATTTGGAACACAGCGTATAGTGCAATAGACGATATACCAGCATTTGTTCATACTGTTACAATATCAGAAATTACACACTATTATTGCGGCTTTTTTGTACGCCTTTTTAAGGAGCATAGGTCTGAGGTGTAAGTACATTCAATCAATCAATCAGTATATTGCAGTCCACTGCTGGATATAGGCCTCCCCGAATATGTGCCACGTCTGCCGATCCTCCGTCTTCCGCATCCAGTCTGTCCCAGCCACCTTTATCAGGTCGTCAGTCCATCTGCCTAAGGGGCATCGCACCTTTCTTTTTCCTTCTCGCGGTCTCCACCCTAGGACTCGTCTGCTCCAACGGCCATCAGTCCTTCGACAGATGTGGCCAGCCCACTGCCACTTCAGCCTGCTTATTCTGCGGGCTATGTCGGTAACTTTGGTTCTATTTCGGATGACCTCGTTGCGAATTCTATCCTTCAAAGAGACTCCAAGGATAGCTCGCTTCATAGCCCGCTGCGCGAATTCTAGGTCATGGACTAACCCCACCTTCAGTGGCCACGTTTAGGCTCCGTAGGTCATAGCAGGCAGGACGCACTGGTCGAAAACCTTTGTTATGAGGCATTGCGGTAGGGGGGAGGAGAAGACCCGACGTAGTTTGCCAAATACTGCCCACCCCAGTTGGATCTATCTGGCTATTTCTTTCTCGAAGTTGTTTTTACCGAGCTGGATAACCTGCCCCAGGAGATATATTTTTGAACAACTCTCAGTGTCACCCCTTCGATTGCAATCGATTAGGTACAACATGTTCGTTGAACATAATCATGGTGTTGTCCAAGTTTACACCCAGGCCAACTTGTCGAGAAGCTCCATTCAAGCTGTGCAGCATTTCGCCCAGTTGTTCCAGCGACTAAGCAACTATGGCGATGTCGTCGTCGAACCGAAGATGCGAGATGTACTCACCGTGGATGTTGATACCCCGCCAAAGTCCAATCCAGAGTCTTGAAGACGTCCTCCAATACGTTGGTGAATAGTTTGGGAGATATAACATCTCACTGTCTCACTCCACGCTGGAGGCTAATGGGTTTCGTCTTCTGGTCTTGGAGTAAGATGGACATTGTGGCAGTGTCATACAAACATCTCATCATCTCGATGTATCGCCAATCTACACGACACTGCTGCAGGGCATCCAGCACTGCCCAGGTTTCGATTGAGTCGAAGGCTTTTTCGTTGTCCACAAACGCCATACACAGCGGCTGATTGTACTCCTGCGTCTTTTCTACAATCTGCCGAACAGTATAGATGTGGTCCACGGTACTATAGCCTTTTCGAAACCCGGCTTGCTCAGGTGGCTGGAACTCGCCGAGCTTATCCGCGAGGTGATTTGTGACGACTCTTGAGAACAACTTATAGACATGACTCGGGAGTGAGAGAGTCTTATCACCTTTTTTGAAGAACAGTACCACCGCACTCCCGCTCTGTGCCCTAGGTGTTAGCTCTTGCCGGATGATGGCATTAAAGAGACTCGCTAGCTCTTTCAGGATTGGTGCGCCACCTGCTTTCAGCACCTCAGTAGTAATTTCCGTCATCACCAGGGCATCTGTTGTTCTTCAGTTGCCTGAGAGCCGCCTCTACCTCGCACTATTCGACATCCTGGTATCTCCTCGGTGTAATGGCGCGTGAGTGGGGCTCTGTCCAGGTGTGTCTCTGCACAGGTCTTCGTCGCTGTGTCCCGTCGGTTTACTCGTCCGTGCTGCATATAGCTCAGTTGTAAGTTTCGTCAGATGGGGCCTTCCCAACTGCTGAGCGAACACTTTTGACCCGCCGCCCCCTTATATCGCTCGATTGCCTCCTGGATGGAGCGAGTGTTGGAGTGACTAGCATTTGCCCCTGCGATTTCTGCACCCCACTCCATAAGGTTCGATTTCCGTCTCACCGCGTTCAATTCAACAGGTCAATGTGAGACCAACACTGCCAAAGACACCCCCCCCCCCCCCCCAGGCGTATTTAACATGCTTGACATGAGTTCGCACTACGACTCGCACTTGACCGATCTTCAGGTACCTACCTGTGCCCACAACCTAGTTCCGCGTCTGGATCCGCGCCTGCTATTCGCAACAGGGTAAGTATATTCGATGGTGGACTAAAAAACTGTAAACATAATAAAGTTGAATATTTAAAACAACTCTATGTCCAGATATGGTATTTATTTTATGATAATAAAAGTTTTGATTATATCTAATCCTCACTTTTTCAGAGGTCCAGGGTTCGAATCTCGGGACTTGGAAAGTGAGTGAGTGAATCTCGATTTATAACTAAGTATATCTGAGGTCAGATTGTATTCTAAATGACAGTCCCAATGTCATTGTGAGAGTCGTTTCCCAACTGAGCATTGTTCTGGAATACGGGTAGGCACTTCAGCGCCCCTAGACAAGTGGCAATTCTGACTGGCGTATTGTAGAATAGAAGTATAAATGTATGGGATTTGACGTAGGTATTTGACAGTCGTTAACGTATGTCATTTACGTCAAAATACGTGTCATAAACATCAAATCCTACACATTCGTGGCAGATAAGTCAGGCAGATAAGTAACTGCCTTGTGACGCAGCAGAGGCAATAACGTAAGTAAAGTAATAATATAAGAGGACTACTGTGTTTATTTTATTTGTATAACATTATATTGTTACTCCGCCTAACGGGAAACTATGAGTGCAATCTAAAAAATGAAGGCCACCGTTATACCTATGCCAAAAATGTTTGAATAGTGGCGTTTAGTTTTTGTACTGCTACTAGGTAAGCAAGCACACGGTTCACTGGGTGTCCGGGATTGTGAGGGGAGAGATATAGGGACGTTGGCAAAAAAATCCTTCAGCACAACAGACAGTAGGTATGTGTATAGGAAACTAAATAGCCCGTGGCACCCATTAGTGGGTGAAGCCAGTGACCTCATTTCATACATACATAATAATCACGCTTTTATCCCCGGAGTGTTAGGCAGAGGTGAATTAACACCCACATTTCACCAATCATTGTATTCGGTCCCACGTAGTACACCTCATTTCAATTGCGGTAATACATAGGTAACTTTCGCAACCATATATCACGACTAGCCTTCCTCCCGCGGCTCTGCCCGTGCTGGTGTTGGTTTTTGCTCATTACTGAACCAATTGCAATCAAACAAACGTAAGACTTTAAGTCTGACTAAGACCTTTCAATGAAAAAGGACCGCATCAAAATCCGTTCAGTAGTTTTTGTGTCTATCGCGGTAGACAAACAGATAAGAATTCCCAAAAAAATATTTTTGTGTTCAGTATCGTAATATAACACAACCTAAGATTTTCACTTTACAATTATTTATTAGTAGATATACCTAACTAGATAAAAATAATAGGAACACATTATTATCTCTCTGTTAATAGAAGACCAAAGCTAGATATCTAGATAATCCACTAATAAATTATTATCGTAAGTTCCATTAGTTCACGGTATTGTGACAAAGAATTGTCCAGAAGCTTGGTTTAGAGTTACTGGCTGTCACACAGACCCAACTCGGAACCCTGAGTTATGCTGTTTTAATTAAAACAATAAATAAAATCACCCGCCACTGGGTGGTCTCAGATGCCTGCTTAAAAAATTCCAACTCAGCTAATCAGTACTGGGAATATCTTTTTACGCATTTGTGGTGTCGTTTCCTTATTTACTTAGAAGGTATTAACATAATTTTTATATATCTAATGTATATAAACATGTTATAATTTAATATATAGGTATTGTTCGGGATATATGTGTCCAAACTGTGCTCTATACGCGCAGTACATATTACTTGGGTGTTTTTTGAGGATAGCATGGAGTGCTATTGCGGTGGACGAGTTCAAGGTCATCAAGCATAGGTAGTTAATTACAAAGCAATCCACGCGCGCCAGGGTCTTTTTTGTCTCACGATTTCGGTCCAAGATTATGTGTCCCGAGGTATTGGTGTTTATATTTTTTTATTCTTTCAAATTTTATTTCATGTTTTGTAATTGTTTTAAGTGTAAAGATAGATGATATATTTGTGAATGATCGATCCCTACTAATATTATAAATGCGAAAGTAACTCTGTCTGTCTTTCTGTCTGTCTGTCTGTCTGTCTGTCTGTCTGTCTGTCTGTCTGTCTGTCTGTCTGTCACGCTTTCACGCCTAAACCACTGAACCGATTTTGATGAAATTTGGTATAGAGGTTGATTAGACCTTGAGAAAGGACATAGGCTATGTTTGGTCGCGATAACCGACATCCACGCGGGCGGAGCCATGGGCGAAAGCTAGTGAAGTTATAATTTAAACTATGAGTGTGAGGTAAGGGTCGTCAGCACAAGTGTGATGAACCTCTAGTTTTGCACACGTCCATAGGCCACGGTAAGCACTTTCCATCAGGTGGGCCGTGTGCTTTTCTGCCACCTAAGTGCTATAAATATTCTAAATTCTACAGAATTCTATACAACGCTATCTAGACCGATGGTAAGCATAGCTCAGCTAGTTTTTGTTATGGAATCTAGAACGCGGATAAACATACTTATCTAAATCCTTTTTTTTGTAAATACATAGGTACATATTATACACAGAAGCCCAGACCGATGCAAATAGGTGTATACATAATAATACATATATTTAAATATTTATACGGGGCGGGAATCGAACCCGCGCCACCTGCGTGGCAGTCTAACGTTCTACCGCTACGCCACAGAGATCAAGAAAAAAAATAATAATTGGAAGTCACATTCAAATATTGATTTCATCAAGGGCACAAAACGATACAATTAAGACTACTCAGAAGCTACGCTTAGTGCCATGTTCTCGCTAAAGGTTCTGCCAGTGAGACAAGCAGCAATGAAAATTCACAAGAACTGCTTTTCACCGCAATAAATTAAAATGATCTTGCCATTCAGGGAGTACTATATAATAAAGATAGCCTTTTAGGAGCTTGGCTTTCAATAAGATCTGTTAGCATTAAAACCGTTATTGAGCTTCATGAGTACCTATTGGTTATTTTCTACTTACTTCACTTTGAATCCTACTAATATTATAAACGTGAAAGTTTGTGAGTATATGAGGATGTAAGTGAGGATGTTTGTTACTCTTCTACGTAAAAACTACTGAATGGATTTTAATGAAACTTTATACAGTAATATAGCTTTTATATCAGAATAACACATAGGCTATATTTCAGCGATGAACGGGATCAGAATTCCATGCGGGGGGAAGCGCGGGCTAGTGTTTTTAAAATAATTAGTTTTACAAATATCACTTACCAGTTGCAATTAAAGCTTTTTTAAATTCATTATTGTGCACATTATGACATTTACAAAAAGAATTTAAAGATGAGTTCTCTTCTATTAGATATTTTTTTTGAACAAATAGAATGCTAACTATTCAAATTGATGAAGAATGAAAAGTGATTTGCTTAATCGGGACTCGAATCCACGACCTGTCACTTACAGAAGTGCTCAGGGCCCATACCATGAACTCTTAAAACAGGTCAGTAATTGAACTGTTGTCAGTCTACCAACTGCAAATGTCGCTTTGTAATCCCTTTGTAATCCTATTTATTTATATGACATTACAAAGTGACATTTGCAGTTGGTAGAATGACAGCAGTTCAATTATTGACCTGTTTTAAGGTTTATGGTAAGGCCGCTGACCTCTGAGCTGCCGAGTCCCGCCTGAAGCGTTCCAAATTATCCTTTATACTGTCTTGGGGCAACAGTGGGAGCCATCTACCGATATTCGTAAGAACTTTTGGAAACAATGAATGATGTTATTTTTGACTACTCCGTCCATACAACCTGTAAGGTCGCGGGTACGAGTCCCTTTTTCCAATATTAATTTCTTCCAGTAAACCCGGGAGTGCGCAGAGGAATTGCAATAAACTGAGAGGAGTTTGCACTATGAGGCCGACCTCAACTTATTGGTTTTGATTGGTATGTTGGCTTTTCTGAGAGCGACACTGCCGTCTGACACCCCAATGGTACTTTGACAGGTGCACGCGATTTACAGGTGAGGTTGGCTATATGTGTGTGTATCTATACTATTAGATATATAATTGTAAATTGAAAATGTTTGTACGCGATGGACGCAAAAACTACTGAACGGATTTTGATGCAGTTTTTTTTTTAAAAAGGTATTGTTGAGACCAAAAATGTTATGTTTGTTAGATTGCAATCGGTTGAGTAGAACCGAACATAAGAGACCCACGCGGGCGTAGCCGCGGGTGAAAGGCTAGTGTTACATAATCGGCAACATCTTTTTATTGTGATGACCTACAAGTTTGATTTTGTCACAGCTGTAAGAGGTTGCATTTGATATAAATAAAGCAGAGAAAATGATATATTTGATAAAAATTTCAACTTGATACATCCACACATTCCCGAGAAAAAGGTCTTGACAGACAGACAAACAGACAGACGGACAAGAAGTGATTCTTTATGAGTTGATTTTTTTTTTCTTTTGAGATACGGGACCCTAAAATATGCCCACAGTTGGTCAATTTCTGTATTCGGTCCGACGCGACGCGTAATAGGGACAGGATAGCCTATTGCCGTTCCTGCTTTTATTTGCATAAATAATTTATAACTTTTGATCAATTAAATGCAGATCGCATTAAACCCTAATGGGCTGTCAAATTGTCTAATGCCATTGTCGAAACTGCTGCACCGACTTTCAAGTTCCATATGTGCAGTATCTGATCAAAAGGGGACCATAGCATAGCCCTTGTTTATACAGAGGGCGATTAACTATAAAGTGGATTTGTTTGTTTATACATCGTTATACTGTTTGCACTAAAGATTGACTTTTTAGTTCAACAGATTATATCGCGGTATAACATTAAAGAACAGTACCACCTGATGTTTCATGCAAATAATTTGTATAAACAAATTTATAGTTATTAATTAGTGTGTGTAGTTCTCTTTATAGTTGAGACGCTGAGTTGGAAATATAAGGGAAATAGATGTTTGTTTTCTTCTATTGAGTTTTTGTAGACAGATTTTTTTACTGTTCATCACATTTTAGCTATAGAGTGAGGACTTAAGGTATGATTCCGAAGTCAACCGCATACGACAACTGCCGACACACGCAGCAGTTTAACGTACTTATTTCATTGCGGCTTCTCAATGGTCCCCTTTATCCGTATCGGCGTTTAACAAGTAACGGGTACGCTGTATCTGCTGCAAGCTGTCGTTGTCGTATGCGGGCTTCGGAATCATACCTTTATTGCCCAGATATCTGAGCTCGTTAGTACAATATTTTATGAAGAATTTCATTCTGGTTTTTGCTCTACACTTCTTCTAACGTACCTATAATAGCGTAGGTTTTGTTTGTGCTTCTAACTGCTGAAGAGTGTTCAGACAAGACTTTAACTGATTCTAATCAGTGGTTATCAAGTGCTACTCGAAAATACGAGTATTCTACATATTTGTAATGGATCGCGCGATACTGCGATGGTTATAAATAAGATATAAATGGTTATAATAAGAGAGAAATAAGTACAGGACGAAGGAAGGAGGTTCCTGTGTTCCATTTGCTTAACATTAGTCAAGTTTTGTTGTTTTGACGTTAGGAATTTTGTAAATTCATACCTACATACTCAGACCAAAGCAAATACACATATTCATGCATACAAATATTTGCACTGAGCGTGAAACGTGCTTCCTATTCACATATATCAATATACTATGTTTGTATAGCAAAATGTGACTCCATGATGATTTCTACAGAAGCCTTCGTGGCAAAAACTGGTCCTGCTGTCTGCGACTTCCATTCAAGGGGGACAGGGATAGCAACACCTGAAAACAATAAGGAAGGATAGGGACAAGGATAGAACTGCATAACGGGATTTGTTTTCGAGCTCTCGACATTGTTTTTGGCTTCTGAGAAAAGCAACTGGTTGATATAATGTACATAAGGCTATATGGTAAAACTTTTGAGAGGATACATATAAAAATGACTGTGTTTAAAAAATCTCCTTTAGTCACTGTTTTGGTATGCCTCTTGTTGTACAGATTACTCATTTAAGAATGTAACTATATTCAGGAACAGAAGGTTCGAGGTTACAGAGCAGGTTAATATATTGCAAAGTTAAGCAATGCTGGCCAGGTCAGTCTGAGGATGTATAATTGTATAACCATTCTTTATAAACTGAGACCCACCCGTACCTCGTAGAGTACGTTAAGCCGTCAAGTACCTATCTATGTTATTCGTTACTTGTAGATGGTGTCCTAAAAATTGTCATTGCTTCGATATCACCACTATGGCTCGTTTCAGTAGTTCGATTCACGTAAAATATCGAAGATCAGCTTTTCATAGTTTGACTTAAATCCGACCCCAACTGAGTTATTGAAAATTGTATTATTAACACCCACTATAACACACAGTCTAATGCAACTATACATTAGTCATACAATTAAATATTTGCATTGAGTGGGAATTGAACCCGTGACCTATGATTTGGCAGTCGATCGCATTTGCTCGTACCATATCCCACCATACTCGTACCATAACGTTCACGTTCCATTATCACGTTGTACCTCACTTCTTCCCTAATCAATTTAAAAAAATAATACTTACGGACTTCCTTGACGCTTTGAACAATAAGTACAGATCAAAATTTAACTTTTATGCGACTTTGAAATAAAATTATTGCCGAAATAAAGTTTAGAAGTATCGAAAAGTTTCAACGTGACTTGCGCAGCCAGTGAGTCGAATAACGTCGAAGTGAGACACGTGTATCATCTACTAATTAATGAGGCCGTTAGTAATAAAAAAATACACAGGGTATATACAGCTGTTACGTCACAACTTTGTCTTTTTTTATATAGGATATATCTATTTGACTTCACCTCGCCTTATGAATTCCAGGTTGGTGGCAAAAGATGGAGTTGCCAAATCGCTTGGTTCTTGATGAAATATCTGCAGCCGGCGGCGTATGCGGGTATTGACATTTTGACGTAACCGCTGTATTATACGCTGCGTATTTTTTTTTTATTTCTCGTAGTAAAAGCTTAGGTAGCTACCTAATAGATAGAGTAACATGATTTGATATCATTGCGCAATTAGTTTTTTCAATCAACGCCAATTCGTTCCATTGCACATTTCCTCCAACTTTTTCCAATATATTTAATTAGTTTTATAAGGTTTCACTTAGAATATTTTTAGTAATGATTGATTGGGATCGGTCGGTTAGATTTTTTTTTTTAACATTTTGGGATTTGTATGGACACCATACAAATCCCAAAATGTTAAAAAAAATACTAAGTGAAACTGGAATATTAAAATACGCATAATTTACGAAAGTTATCGAAGATGTTCAGAAAAAATTAAGATCAATTAAAAACAAACTCAATTATGCTGACTGTGTTTCATTCTAAGTTTGAGAGTCCGTAGCACATCGATAATTGTCTGAGGACATGCAATAATTTGAGGTTCGCATACTTTGTCTATACGCAGGTTCCATGAGAAATTAATAACTATCACTAAACCTAAATAGCTAGCATTACATACAACCTAATTAACTTTTTGCTTTTTGCCAGTATGAAGAAAATACCTAATCCTTGTTTGCTCAGCAACACAAAATCGTAAACAAACAATAAACTTCAGAGAGAGATAAAAGTGTGAAGCTGCGAGTAACTAGTATTGTATAAATATGTTCTTATAGAAACGTAAGGGGTACACATAAAAAGGTCCAGATATTTTAAATTCTTTAATAACAAAGGATTCTTAAATCGCGCAAACGAAATTTTGCAACAGTTCACTATTTATAGAAGAGTTTATGTCTTGAATAGAAAGAGGGGTTAAGGTTAAACCCGACGACGCTTCACGGCAGCGGAGCGACGACAAAATATTCTTTGGAAGAAATTGTATGAGGCAAACCGCACTACGCGCTGCTGTGACGCGCCGCTCAGTGCGGTTCGACCTTTAGTCGCAAAACTCTTCTTTGGATGACGAATGAACTTGCATTGTCATTTACGTCAAATCCCATACATTCGTCATTCTATTCTACAATACGCCGGCCAACGTACGCCAAGGTTTGACGGACGCGGATGCTTGCCATGGTACGCGGTCTGCGAAATCGCGAACACTTCTATGAAATCGCGGATCTCTGGCGTGAGGAGAGGGGGCTCTGAAAGTCAAATCAATAGGAGGGGCACGAAAAACTGCAAGCAATGATGGTTTAGGATTCACGCCCGGTTTCCGAAAGGCTGATCAACGTCAAATCAATTAATCGGCTGTCAAATCTCTTGTCAAGTAGTAATTGGGTTGCTAGAATCATGGTTAAATAGTTCATTTTGATCATCGTGTCGGTTGAAACAATCATTATGTATGTATATTTAAAAAAAAAAAGAAAAAACATTACCTTTCTTCATCATTCAAGTAAAAAGAACACGTTTTGACACTGAAAACTGCAAAAACCCTTCTGAATGTTAATTAGATAATGATTCCACTTGCCACCATACGTTTGGCTCAAGTTAATACAGTGTGATAACTATATTAATGATATCAATTACAGTGATACTGGGTCGATTTCAGGTTTTATATAGCGTACTTATCACACGCAATAAACTGACGCGAACAAATTGCTCAGTACTTATTCGACATTATTTCCCTTTTAATATTGCCGTTTTTGCAGTTTACTTGATAGGTACATAATTTAAAAAAAGATGTAAGTACCTATGTGGTTTGACTTCTTTGCTAGAGAAGTTGTTAAGAAAAAAAAATGTCGCGATTACTAGGGTGAGGCGGGAGCGAATTTTGAATTTGGAATGAGATGTGGAAACTAGATGAATGTGTTAATCAAATTTGACACCTATTTTTATAGCAATAGCGCACCTTTTTGGCAGTCCAAGAAGGGTTATTATAATTTCATCTGTATGGCATACATTTTATCATAGTTTTATTATTTAGGCTTAGGCTCATTAACCGACTTCAAAAAGGAGGAGGTTCTCAATTCGATGAGTTTTTTTTTTATGTATGTACACCGATTACTCCTAGCTTTATGATGCGATTTCCGTGATTCTTTTTTTATTCGATGCGAAATAGTTGTCATTTGGTCCCATAGAAATTTAACATAGTTTGGCCCAGTAGTTTTCATTTTATGATGTTTTTTGTGTTTTCTTAGTTCAAATTTTTACCCAACTTGATGATGAATGAACTTGCGTTGTCATATACGTCAAATCCCATACATTTATGTTATATATGTTGTGCCATATTTCCGTCGTTTATGAACTGGTTTCGAAAAATCTTTATGCATTAGGTTCGGTATTAGTCACAGGTAGTTCCATATAAATTTCATGGGTACTGGACTTTGAACTCCGGAGATACACCAGAGAACTCCTCGAAATCAAATAGGTGATAAGAAATTAGCTAGTTTTATGACGATCCTGTGACACGGTGTCTATGTCACCTCATTGCGATGGTCAAGGGCGTGCTAAAATTACCTAGTTTACGTCGGGCTAAATGTCATCATTCATCATCATCATCTTCATGGAGACGTATTTTCCTGATTACATCAGAAGCTCATATGAGTTTATGAGGAGAACTCATTTGGTGTATAGTATGAATGTCTCGTTTAAGTTATTGACAAGTTTGAGTCAATACTATGGTAAGTAGGTACTATCATTGAAGGTATATTGGACTGAATTAGACCACTAAATTTCTGCACCTTTCGAAGGCCTACCCATAGCTACTAAAAAAACAACGAAATGTTATAGACTACCCGTAGCAATCCTACTGTAGCTTACAGAATAGCCTATTATAGACACTAAAAAGTAAAAAATAAAACTACGTTTAAAAAAACCGACTTCAAAAAACTATTCCAATAAATAATTGTGTATTCTTCAAAAACTTTATTACAAATTATTGTCAGGTTTGGAGTCGGTGTCAACCAAGGTAGGTTTGTAACTTCTCACGACACCGACTCCAAAAACTGATCCTGCGGATCTACCCTCGTGGAATTTTGATCCCGTGCCTGCGGGCATGATTTGCGAATCATGGGAACCTATTCCAGGGTTCAAAATAGCCAATATGTTATCCTTGTACCGAATTTCAGCCAGACAATCAAACATTTTCACTAACTCTCACATTTATAATACCTACCAGATTTGGTAGGATGGCACATTTATAAATTAATCGTAAGTAGTAGGTACCTACATAATAGCTATATAGCCCCTAAACAGGTCACCTTACAATTTTATTTTCTATCATCGTATAGCGACATGTTGTTATATTAGTCTTCAGTAGCTGTAACATGACCAGAATTATAGTTTTTGTGGCAACACAATAAATCATCTCGAAATGTAATGTACCGTGCAGTTTTAAGTTTGGATGTCACACATTTGGTGCAGCCGACAGCCGACGTCGCTCACACACGTGCACTAGACGTTCACGTACAGTCAGCATCACATCTATCTTGACTACATACAGACATATAATCACGCCTTTATCACCGGAGGGATAGGCAGAGGTGAACTCACACCCATCACCAATCATTGTATTCAGTTCCACGTAATAGGGGGTGAATCTATTGCCGTATTCCGGGCACTATTGTTGACTCGAGCCATATATGTTGTTTTTTTTTTTTTTTTTATATGGGACACGTCAATTTGACTTTGCCTCGCCTGATGGTAAGCTGAAGGCAAAGTCTCTGAAAAGAGGGTCACCATTACAGACATGTACCATGTTACAATGGTGGCAATCAGCTTGACGGCCTCATCAGATGCTTTTTCACGCCCCGCTTAAAGGACCCGGGACTATAGGAGGAGGGAAACACGTGAGCTGGTAAGGAATTCCAAGTCTTAATAGTGCGGCAGAAGAAGGAGTCGCCGAATCGCTTGGTTCTTGATGGAATATTTTGCACCGTATGCGGGTGGCATCTGAGTCCTGCACGTGTTGTCCTATATAGGAAAGGAGAGGGTGGGATTACTTGGAAGAGCTCATCAGAACATTCACCATGGTAGAGACGGTAAAATACCGCCAAAGATGCTACGCAACTGCAAAGGCTCAAGGGTGTAAGTGATCTCAGGATTCCCAATAATGCGGACCGCACGTCGCTGCAACCTGTAGAGAGCATCTAGTAAGTACTTTGCGGAGCCATCCCAGAGATGCGAGCAGTATTCCACGCAAGAGCGAATTTGTGTCTTGTAGAGAAGACACCGCTGCTCCGGCGTGAAAAAACGTCTCACTTTGTTCAGGACTCCGAGTTTACGCGATGCTGTTTTGATGATACTCTCGATGTAGTTTTTGTTGTTCAGTTTGCAGCGAACATCCATACCTAGGATATTGAGATTGTCCTGCAGTGGCAGTGGCGTGCTCTGAAGAGTTGGAAGGGGAAGGAAAGAAGATACCTTTGCTGTAAACGCGCATGCCTGCGTCTTCTTGGCATTGAACTCAACCAGGTTTTGAGAACCCCATTGAGAAACGAGGTTCAGGGTCTGGTCAAGTTCACTGACAAGAAGCTGCCTCCTTTCCGCGATATCAGACTGCTTGGCCGCAGGATGTCCGTGATAACTCCCGTGTAAGGTGCTATCGTCTGCATAGCAGTGAATGCTGCCAGTGGACAGCATGTCGTTGATATGCAGAAGAAAGAGAGTGGGTGATAAGACGGACCCCTGCGGCACGCCAGCATTTACCTGCAAGAACTCCGAAGTTCGACCATCACAGAGGACGCGAATACGGCGCCCCTGCAGGAAGCTAGCCACCCAGTCGCACAGTCTAGGAGGCAGACCAAAGGCTGGTAACTTGGAAAGAAGCGATTTGTGCCAGACCCTATCAAACGCTTTGGCGATGTCAAGACTTATAGCCAGCGACTCGCCATGCTTGTCCATAGCCTCACCCCAAAGATGGGTAACGTACGCTAGAAGATCACCCGTTGACTGCTTCGGTCTAAAACCATATTGCCGGTCGTTGATTAAAGAGTGATCCTCTAGGTAACGTCTGTTAAGCTGAGTCTGGCCTGTATAAATCTGTCTGATGTGAAACAGCCCTGTCTCTTAATCGCCTTGTACGACACCGCATTAGAAGAGATGGGGTGGCCCAAATTCTACTCTGCCGCGAGTCACGCGGCTTCCTAGATTACGACTGGTGTGTACCAAATATCAGAACAATAAGTCAACAGAGGAAGGGGGGTATACCGAGGTGTTAAGATCATTTTGAGTTCTATGTTCGTGAAGATTGATCTGATTCTGACTGTACACGTCACATGTTGTAACGGTCCGCTTACATAGAGAGCGCAGTCGATCAAACTCTTCCCTCACATTCTACAAAGAGGAGCAATAGGTCAGAAGGTCACTTTACAGTGACCTTCTGACCTACTGCTGCTGACAGTAGAAATTTTCAACAGCTTCAAGTAAACCCCTGGAGTCTGGGCCCTTAGGCTTATTAGACTTGATCAACTGTTACGTAACTACGTACGTTTGTTTTACTCGACACTTTTTTGTTGGTATAATTTTACAGCAGTTCTATGTTCTATGTTAATTAATTGAAATCCACCGTTTACTCACGTTATGACTGCGGTTGAAATTCATTCTCAAGTAGAATAATGCTCCTGGAGCCTGGAGATTATTTTAATTTGCATTAAGGCTGCATTTCTTACATGTATTGATTGATGTCAGGTTGTGAAGCCTTTTTACGAAATTATTTTCTTTCCCCTCATTTGTTTTATCCAATTTCAGATATTACTTACTATAATATTCATACTACAGAATGTTTATAAAACTTTGAAAGCCGCGAGTGAGGTGAAACCGGTTAGGTTCAAAAATAAAGAATAGGTACGAGTGCTTTATCCAATACTAGCTTCTGGATGCCTGGATGTTGGTTTGTGCCACCAAACATAGCTTTTGTCCTTTCTCAAGGTCGAATCTACCCCTACTATACCAAATTTCATCAAAATCGGTTCAGTGGTTTAGTGGTGAAAGCGTAACAGACAGACAGACCGACAGACGGAGTTACTTTCGCATTTATAATATTTATTCTGGTTTATCCTACTATAATACAATTTTAGAAAAAATGGACAAAATTATACAGAATACTCTTACCAAAATTTTAAATGTGGCCTTGGATGACCGAGCTTCACTACAAGCGTCTCTACCGATTCGCTTGGGTGGGCTCGGTATTCGCAAAATTTCAGATGTCAGCTTACCAGCGTTCCTGTCTTCAGTCCACAGTACGGAAGAATTAACTAGGAAAATCCTTGCACCTACACTAGTTAATTCTGAAGTATTGTGTAAGACTGACGCAGTGAACGCTTGGAAAATTGCATGTCCAAACACCGATCTCCCAAAGAACCTTTTCTCACAGCGTCGGTGGGACGGGCCGCTCTACAGCTTAGTAAGACAAAATTTACTCAATACATGCTTTAATGCTGCTGAGCGTACCCGTTTATTGGCGGTTGGTGAGTGGGAATCGGGTCTTTGGCTACAAGCTCTTCCGTCATCTATCGTAGGGACTATGTTAGATGACACTACCTTCCGCATCGCAACGTGCCTCCGATTAGGCGCGCCGTGTGTTTCTCCGCATCGATGCCGTTGTGGAGAAGCAGTTGCCCGACTAGGACACCATGGCCTGTCGTGCTGCAGGAGCGCTGGGCGAATTCCACGACACGCCAGCCTAAACGACATTATCCGCCGTGCTCTTGTCACCGCCGGTGTGCCAGCCGTGCTTGAACCAAACGGTTTGGCGCGCGACGATGGCAAGAGACCGGATGGTATGTCGTTAATGCCATGGAAAATGGGTAGGACTCTGGTGTGGGACGCAACATGCGTCGACACCATTGCCCCTACCCATATTCCTGGTACGGCTGGCTGTGCCGGTGCTGCTGCTGCTTCTGCAGAGGCTCTCAAGCGGCGCAAATACTCCAATCTCATTGGAGATTATGAATTTGTGCCGTTTGGAGTCGAAACGTTGGGACCATGGGGTCCGAGCGCGCGCAATCTCTTCAGGGAGATTGCGAAGCGTATGGTCGACGCTTCTCGTGACCAGAAGGCTGGCCTCTTTTTAGGTCAGAGAATAAGCATTGCCATACAACGTGGCAATGCTGCCAGTCTTCTGGGAACGTTACCACAAGAGGCATGCGATGCGAAGGAATTCCACGACGCGTTCGGTTTTAGTTTTTAATTTGTCCTTTTATATATATATTTTTAGTTTTATTGTTAACATTTATAATATTAGTATGGATGTGTAGTCATACTACAGGTGAACAAATGTTCCCTCCACTGTAGCTCATTCAGTAGACCTGGATCTCTAGACACTGACATAATATTACTAGTAATAAATAACGCTAGCGAGTTCCTGGCGTTGTCCTACGCGAGTGACAAGCGTGGTAACGCGACGCGATGCAAAAATAGGAAGTAGTCGTTGTTTTTTATTGTGTCCTACGTTGGATCGCGTGAATACGTCACGTGAAATATGGAAGAATATGTCACGCATCGCGTCCAGTTGCCGCGCTTGTCGGGGACAACGGGTATGTTGAAATATGACAATGATCTATTGATAACAAATGGAAACAGATTCGCTTCGAAGCGATTCCCGCATATAGGATGTCATTTTTGAATGAAGTTTTAAAGCATTTATTATGCTAACTATTCAAATCGATTTAGAAAGGAAAAAGAATCGACTTCTGGCGGGACTCGAACTCGCGATCTTTCCCTTACAAGGGGAATGCTTTGACCACCGAAGCCCGCACGAAGCTTGCGGCTTTGGGGGGGATGTCATTTTATTTACAGGGCCAGTCTACAGGCCGTTGTATTAATTCGCGTTCCACAGTCCACAAAACAAAGAATACAGAATCTGCTAATATACCCAGTAGATGATAATAGGATCTGTAGAATTGGGAATGGGATAGAAATGATTTAAAGTATAGTATACATATCATAGGAGGATCAAAGCGGCCGACCACCCTGCTTAGAAGGCGCCTGTAACAAAAACTCTTTAGAAGAAATAGTTCCAAACATCTGACGTTGCTTCCGGGCTAAACGGGCCGCGACGGGGGCAAAAACTATGTTTGAGGCTGGGTGGTTAACCTACGGCAGTAAAAATGAGAGGGTTATGTGTTGCCCTTATTCGCATAAGGGCAACTTCTCAGAATGTTTGTTAGTTAAATGGGATCAGAATTCCACGTATGAGGAGTCACGGGATACTGCTAGAATAGTAAAAATGAGAATTTCCTCCTTATTGTAAAGTTTCATAGTGGACCAGTGTATATAATGTGTTTAATCCGGTATTATTATACAATACGTGGGCAATTTCTGTAATGCCGGGGATATACGCAAAGCCTCTGAAAGAGGATTATGTGCTTTATTTGGATAAAGGTGAGTCCCGGGTCCCGAGCCGCTAGTAGGTTAGTAGGTATGTCAATAAACACATCAAATGTATTTGTTCTTGGTCTTTAAATATGTACCCAAATCTGAATTTAAAAAAGGAACACTCAAAGACCCTTCACGATCGTCACTTTAGATTTTGTCCCATTGTTTTATCAGAGATATGACATCTAAAATTTTACCAAACTAACATAAACAAGTAAATAATAAAAACGCTACGATTTTCAACCTTGTTGCTTCGGAATAAAGTCCTTAAATTATAAAGTGAGCGGTAGAGTGACGTCGTTATTGATTGCTTTCGATTCATTGACGGAGGTAGATGGCACTGTCGGCGCCAAAAAATGTGATGAATGCTCATTGAATCGGAGACGATTCGTATCTATAACGTGTTAGGAAATGTCCCTCAGGTTGCATAAGAACATTTATTTTACCTCTCAACTATCACGCTCAGTTTAGTTTTTGTTACCGTTTTGTATCGTAATCCATATTCGGTATTACGGTAGTAGTTTTTTTAACAGTTTTTAGTCAATATACTAGCTGTTACCTGTGACTTCGTCCGCGTGGAATAATGTAATGTTGCAGTTTGCACCTAAACCACGTTGCAACAAAATGACATTTGAAGATAATATTATTTTTCTCATTAGATATTCGCTTTTAAACACAAAACAAACTTTTTGACATTCTACGCTGATCCGGTACTTACTATATAAATTACTAGCTGACCCGGGGAACTTCGTACCGCCATATTTTCCGCCCGCGTGGTATTCTGATCCCGATTTATCAGCGTTTCTCTACAATATTATACATGTACTAGCTGTTGCCCGCGGCTCCGCCCGCGTGGATGTCGTTTATCGCGTGGTAGTGCTGAAAGTTGACCGTTGAACGCTGATTAGACATTGTACTCGCCTCTCTATTCGACTCGAGGTAGGTACACGACGGTATATCCGTCCCAATCGAGCAGTTCGACTGGGGAAGTATCTCCGGTAATAACCTCGTGTTGTGTTTCCGACGGTGAGTAGGGTAGCCAAAGCTCACTGGAGAGGAACCAAAGCTTTTGTCCGACTTATCTTTCTCTAAGTTCTTACAGGGTAGGCAGCACGAGTGTGCCCTCGCCCTCTCCTGGTGTTGCACTCACCCATAGGCCACGGTGACCACTTACCATCAGGTGGGCTGTGTGCTTGTCTGCCACCTAAGTGGTATAAAAAAAACTTTCTACCTGCATATCTACTCGACTCTCTACTCCCCATACCTTTGCCTTTCCCCCACCCTCTCCCCTACTCCTTCCCATTCCCGTTGTATCTCTTGTCTACTCCACTATATCCTTCACCACGCTCTAATCCAGGGATGGCGAACCAATGGCACGCCACGCGGCACAATTTTTTGGGCACGCCAGCAGTGCCACCACAAAGTAGGTATTTAGATGCGCCCGTGCTATACCTTAGGCGCTAGAAAATGAACGAACAGACGGACATTTCTTCAGAAAGCAAAACATAATTAGAGGTGGACTATGCCATATCATCATTATATTCATAATCATCCTCCTGCACTTAATATTCCCCCAACGATAGCCACAAAAAAGGTTCTTCATCCCTGCTCTTAGTTCTTACAGGGTAGGCAGCATAAGTGTGACTCCCTTGGTGTTGCACTCACCCATAGGCCACGGTAACCACTTACCATTAGAAGGGCCGTGTGCTTGTTTGCGACCTCATTACTACAGTACGACTCACGCCTATAGTATGGGGTACTTCAAAAAGGGCGAGTGTGACGCCCCTGGTGTTGCATACGTTCACAGGACACAGTAATCACTTTTCATCAGGTGGGCCGTGTGGGTGTCCGCCACCTAAGTGGTATAAAAAAAACCTGCGTATCTAGGTATCTACTCGACTCTCTACTCCCCGTACCTTTGCCACCTCTACCACACCACGTACCATACCACGCTCTAAGTAATCTGTCTTTGTGTGGAAAACGATTTTTAACTGATCTTAAGACAGTCGGGACATCTATTTCATACAACCTGACAAATTAGAAATTGAAAAATTAAAACTGAATAAAATATGCTTATAACCATAGTAAGTTCAAAACCGCGTTAACGCCATCTAGTTGCCCATGTGGAACTAAATCATAGATAAAAAAAATAAAATTTCATGATTAAAAACGCATTTGTTTACACAACTGTAAATTTAAATTAAAGTCTATTTATTTACATACTTGCTCGGATGTAATAAGATATAAAATTTCATCCATAACAATAAAAAAGCGCCATCTATATTTCCGCTCATATTCCCTATAATATCAATATTGTTCACAACTCCGGTTCTACCCAACCGATTGCGATCAAACAAACGTAAGATTTTAAGTCTGACCAAGCCCTTTCTAACAAAAAAAACCGCATCAAAATCCGTTCAGTAGTTTTTGCATCCATCGCGGACAAACAGACAAACAGACAAACAGACAAACAGACAAACAGACAAACAGACAAACAGACAGGAAATGAAAAAAATATATTTTCGTGTTCAGTATCGTTAATATAACATAACCCAAGTATTTTTTTTTAAATATCTCCAATGTACAGACACGACCACTTTACAATTATATAATAGTATAGATTATACCTACATATAAATCTTCCTCTTGAATCACTCTATCTTTAAAAAAAACCGCTTTAAAATCCATTGCGTAGTTTTGAAGATTTAAGCATACATAGGGACGGACAGACAGCGACAGCGACTTTGTTTTATAATATGTAGTGATTTGGACTAGTTGAATAGATACCTACCTGGTTAATAGTAAGTACTAGAAGTGTAAAATAATTTCCCTTGCTAGATTCATATATTCGCAGGGCAACTTCTAACTAGAATTGACCACTGTAGATTCAGCCTAGAGTAGAGAACAGACCAGTGTAGAGAATCCCTCTGATCGTATTCGCAACTGTAATTCGTAACTAGTTGCGAATCAAGAAACATTCCGATAGTCAAGTCTAAGGCGGGACTCGAACTCGACCTGTGCCTTACAGGGGAATGCTCTAAACAACTGAGTTACATGAAGGGACTGGACGCGAGTTTCCCGTCACATTTACTTATTCAAATCGAAATCGGTAAGAATAGTTAGCATATTGTTTTACAATAATTATATTAAATAGCTAATATCCGTTGACATTGTGCCCCTGTGGCGTAGCGGTCAAACCTTCGACTGCTACGCAGGGGGCGTGCGTTCGATTTCCGCTCAGTGTAAATATTTGTATGCATGAATATGAATATTTGCTTGAATCTGGGTGTTCCTATGTATTTGCAAAAAAATGTCTCTAAGTATGTTTTTAACCGACTTAAAAAAGGAGGAGGTTATCAATTTGATGGGGTTTTTTTTTAATTCTCATAGCATTAGAATCCATAACACAAGCTAGTCAAGCTTAGCTTACATTCCATAAATAAATAACTATTTACTAGCTGTTGCCCGCGACTCCGTCCGCGTGGTAGTCTGATCCCATTCACACATATAATATCTTCACATACATCTTCACATACATCTTCACACACATCTTCACATATATCTTCACATACTTACAAACTTTCGCGTTTGTAATATTAGTAAGATATTCACACAATAATATCAGTTGAACTATTATAATAATTCTGTACAATTCTCACTCGTTGTTCTCAACAATCGGATGCAGTAGGTACGTTCTTCAACGAAGAGAGGAGAGACTTGAGAAGTGTGCTTGGATAGCAGCTTAAGCCGATCAACTCGGCACGGAAGACTGTTCAAGGGGCTTACGGTCGTATTCAAAGTTATTGCACTTTTATGCTAAATAAACAATACCTCTTTAGAACACAGCACAGTAGCTTTTATCATTGTTTATAGACAGACACAGTAATATTTTTGAACTCATTTTGACTCATTTTGACAATATTTTAATTTTACTTTGCTTCTTTAAATAGGTAATTATAATTACTTTCATTATTTTATACTATGACCTAATATAACTTATTAAACAATGACATTAACATTATTACTTATGATGCAATTTAATTTCGCATTTTTTTAATGATGCAATTATTTATATTTTTTGTTATCATTATACACTATGGTATACATTATGGCATAGCATAGCGGACATTATATTTAACACTATGAACTGTCAACTGTTTTGATTTTAAAACATTGTTTTATAAACTGTCAATGTGTG
The DNA here is from genome assembly GCA_914767945.1 of Eilema depressum. NCBI lineage: Eukaryota > Metazoa > Arthropoda > Insecta > Lepidoptera > Erebidae > Eilema > Eilema depressum. Next base: position 25,252,203 of record OU612012.1, read on the forward strand.
CAAGTTATGGGATGTATGTATTATGTTACGGTCAGTGTAATGAATAGGTAATTATTAAAAATTATCGGTTATTATTAATACCAACCAAAAAATGCGGTTGAAGTTATAAATTAATCATACTGAACGGTTTGTATTAATAATTCCTTTGAGAATAAAATTTCTTGATGGTTATAAAAAAATAACCATCTATCTATCTAACCTAATCTATCCAAGGCTGTTTGGGCGGAGTGGACACTGCGCGCCGTCCACTTGGATCCTACTTGGATGTCCGCTCCGCTCAATCAGACTTGGATAGATTAGGTGGTTATTTTTTTTTTATAACCATCAAGTAATTTTGTCCTCAATGTTAATTACATTAACCATTTGATGGGGTTATTATTAATATCTACCGGTAATTATTAATACAAACCGGATTTATTACACTGACCGTAACATAATGTCAATTTGTACCAAAGTAGTAGATCCACTTACTGTGTCTATAGAGTTTGTACGGATTTACGGATATATAGTCTAATGATTTAGGTTAGGTAGTTATGATCTAAGGCAGCGGTTCCCAAACATAGTTACACATTGACAACTGGGTTTCTAGGAACGCCTGACCTTAATCTTTCCCCATTGTAGCCACGGAAAGTATTTTTGACCCTCGTTGCGCTCATAGCGCAATTATATGTATAAACACATTACACAAGACGCCATTGACCGAGGACGTGCGGTTTCGATTCCCGCTCAGTGCAAATATTTGTATGCATGAATATGTCTATTCGCATTGGTCTGTGTTTCCGTGCCTCGGAGAACACGTTAAGGCATATAAAACTAACTACTTTGAGCTTTAAGCCGTCGCGTCGATCCCAGTTCTCATACGAACATCTATGACAGTCGCTACGGGTAGTTAGAACCCTAAAATGTCCTACACTGACTGCAATACTTCGATATTGTTAATGGGTTGTAGAGGACAGGTGGTAGTGGCTTCACGGAAAATATTGAACTTAAGCCGAGTCACAGTTACACTGGAAAAAGCGAAAAATAGACTCAATTAGGTCAAATCATTAATCTCCCCTTCTTGGCTTTGGGTCGTTATTATTAAATAACAAACAGTTTTAAAAGGAGGTAGGACACGACGGTATATCCGTCCCAATCGAGCAGTCCGACTGGGGAAGTACCTCCGCCCTACAGAAGACCGCGGCTTAATAACCTAGTGTTGTGTTTCCGATGGTGAGTAGGGTAACCAAAGGCTTTGTCCTACCTACTTATCTTTTGCGCTGACGAGTATGACTCCCCTGGTGTTGCACTCGCCCTTACGCCACGGTAACCTCTTACCATCAGGAGGGCCATGTGCTTATCTGCGACCTTAGTAGTATAAAAAAGTCACAAAAAATAGCTATTTAATGATCTTTATAGCGTGGCGATAGGTCCACTGCCATGTCAGAGGTCACTAGTTTAATGCACGTTCAGTGCGAATATTTGGTGTTTATACAGCCCAATAATATTCAGCGATATACATAATTATATCAACGATGTTTCATAACGGTATGAAAACCGCTGTAGTACAAAAGATGGGGCGATTTATACAGTGCTAAGAAACGAAGGATTCTGAGCGAGCCCTGTGTAGGATACCGTAGAAAATGTTCTTTGTAAAATCCCAACGACAAAGGCCATTGAATGCGAAATTTTCTTTTAAGGTGATTACATACGCGAATGACTTTGACCATACAAATGCTCAAGGTCATTCGCTCGTTTTTCAGCCGTAAAAATCAGTAAAACTAATTTTAATAGATAATTTTATAGTGGACGATTACAAACTAAGAAGGTCACGTCATGCTAATACACTCATTTGAAATATATATCTGAAATTTTGGATTATTTGGATACATATTGTAGAAAATATTTGGTTTCATAAGAAAGAGTAGAGTAATGTTCAGAGCCTCTTTTCAACTATTTCCTCCTTTTTTATTGAATTTATGAAAAGGTGAAGTTACTCTGTATATCCTGTAGTATGCAGGAATGTAAATTCTAGATCTTTAGGTTTTATAGTTAAAAAGAAAAACCGTTTCGAAAATACCGATTTTTCGATGCTAATCTGATTCGGGGCCTTAACCCCAAGACGTACCCAACAATTGAAGTGCAAAAGTTCTCTTATCTCTTTGTTGAACGATCACTCGCCGGACACAAAGCTTTCAATCCCGTTTGATCTAAAATATAGATTTTTGAGCGATACAGAAATCTAGAAGATTAAGGATTTGTTATAAGGATTAGGCCGAGGTGTATTAACACCCAAATTTAGTCAATTGTGATTCTCGGTCTCACGCAACAGGGGCGAGCCTATTACCATCAAGCGGGCACTTATTCATGGGCTGTATGTTTACTGTCGGATGGAGAACAGACCAATCCCTTATTCGCCTTTTACGACACCCACAGGCAAAGATGGGGTGGCCCCTTTGTACTCCACCGGGACCAACAACCAGGAGGAGGAGAACAACCTCGACAGCCAAGTTAGAGGTCATGTCTTCGATTCCTGCATAGTGCAAATATTTATATGCATGAATATTTTGCATATGATCCACCCATAAAATATTAGAGACAAAAATGTCTGGCTTGAGCATGGTGCAGGCCCCTCTTAAAATTATTTTTACCATACCTAATCTTAGGTGAATTTTATTATTTTATTATAAGTTTTTATTTTATTTTATATAAGGCTTTTTTTATATGTTTATATAAATGTATAATATTTGTATATATATTATGTATATATATGCCAATATTTGTATGCATGAATATAAATATTTGTATTGGTCTGGGTGTTTCTATGTATTATATGTATGTATTTAAAAAAAAAATAAAAAAAAATAGTATTTAAGTATGTATATCCGCATTCTAGATTCCATAACACAAGCTAATTAAACTTACCATGGGTCTAGATAGCGTTGTGTAGAATGTTGTAGAATATTTATTTATTTATTTATTATTATATACTTGACGCGAGACAAATGTACATACGTTCGTATTTAGTCTTAAGAGACCACATTTTGTGAATTGCCGTCCTTAAAATGCCGCAGTGGAGTTTGTTGCGCCGTTTTTTCTCCACTAGCGCCTAGGAAGCGGTGGTAAACTTAGTTTTAAGGATAATTTGACGTCAAAAAACTGTAACAGTGTTGCACTGTTTTGAAAATAAAGAATTGAAATTGAAATTGAAATAAAAAACTTTATTTTATACTTAGTCTGTTATGGATCACATACCAGTTTTCGAACGAACCGATACTCAGTTTGTCAAATTTTTATTTTACTAAATACCTACAATGTAGAAACAATGTCGCAACAGATTTATTTATACGAGAGGTTACGATAAAATCTTAAAAATCATAATATTTAGGAGTGTCCCTCGATGCGCCTGCGCCATCAATGAATCATACATAATTGATCGGCGACGAGATCGCCTCGATGACGTTGTCATCTCGTACACGGCTTTTTGTCACTCGCCCGGTTTTTTTTACCTTTTTCCGTTTTTATTTTTTTACTAACCTTTTCTACGCTTCATTCGTTCCGATAAATGAATGGTGGTGTGATGATTTTTGATTTTTTTTTTAATGATTCAAAGGGAAGGGATATTAAATTCAAAATTCGTATTGAATGGAAAAAAATGTTTTTTTTTGCTATTCGGGACCGAACTCATTCAATTCAAAACTAAATCTAAAATAACCTATGTGGCGTAGCTGTACTCTTTGTTCTAATAAAAAGCGCACGGTTTTAGGTTTGATTCCCACTGTGTGCAAATATTTGTACGCATCGGCAGGGTGTTTCTACACAGTAACTCTATACATTTTAAAGATATAGAACAAGTTAGTGTGAATGGCACATTTTAGAATTACATAGAGATCCTTTTTTTATCGTACGCAAAATTCCCATGAATACCTCCTCCGCCGGGGCCGGCAGGGGAGGTTATGTCGGATTTAAACCGACTAAGCCGACCGACTCAAGAACATCTCTTCCGAGCGGTCTCTTTCCGGGTATTGTGAAAGAGATAAAGCACCATAGACGTAGCGTATTGTGTGTCCTAGTAACTTTGTAATATTGTTAATAAAACATCAACATAATTATTTACCAAGTATGTAAAGGGTATTTTCATAAACTTCTACAAAGAGTAGTATGTGACGGTACATGGCGACAACAAAATGTGAAAAATCTCGAAGATGTGCGGGTAGATGAAGAACTTACTACCTCACGGATTCGAAGACGGCGGGCGTGCACCGCTGAGCCAGTCAGCCTGTGACCACGGCCGGTGTAACCTGGTCGAAACGTCAGGCAAATCAAAGGTATGTATGTACCTATACCATGATCGCGTTAATTCCCGTTAACATTATTGTATATCATGGAACGCGAGAGTTTAAAAGTTAGAGTATTCTACAAAGAGGGCGTGAAATCAACAAGCTTATAACCAAAACAGCCACCCAAACAATACGCTATGATCCAAGCCACGGGAAAAATACACAATGAACTTGGAACAATACCTTCGAAAAACTATTTCCCAAGATCGGTACTCTTTGTTCTAATAAAAAGGGCACGGTTTTAGGTTTTTGACTCAACAATGGGGCGAGCACAGGCCGCCACGTGGCAACGAGGCATTGTGTGAGTTGCCAAACAAAACTGTACCTAAAATCGTAAGTGCTAAGGGTGCAATTTCGATTATTGTTATTTGAAGTATTCGCACGGATCTCGAGTGGAATATACGAGTGTATTTTGCGTAGTCAGTTTAATTTTGAGAATTGGATTAATTTAGCAATGTATGAATAAAATTCACGAATGGCGCTTCGATCATTACTCTATGGACTGGAATTAAACTTTAATTGACGTTATTAGTGAGTCTGAAAAGTACCTAGTTGTAAGAGTGAAGAAACTATGAAAAGAGTTCATGAAACACCGATACCATTTGAATGCCGTTCGGCCGCCATCGCAAGCAGATTTAAAGGCGTTTTGACGCAACTACACGGTTAAAAAAATCGTAGTCGGCAACTGATTGCGTATTAAGAGAAAACATTCTTCTATCCCAACTAGTTGCCATCAAACGTAAACAATTCTTCCATCACAACTGGTTACGAATCACAGTTGCGATGGCAGCCGAATGGTTTGAATGATAATAGACGACTCCCCGGCGTGCAAAGGACGTGTTTTACGGGCAATCTTAAAGCTGAAGATCCGAGACGACGCAACGTGCGGTTTAAGTCGGTTCATAAAAATGGTATGTTAACACGTTGAAAAAAATATCCACCCGTATGTCCCCCAATTCCTCCATAGATACATTGTGCTTAGCAACGCGGATTACATTACCCTATAAGGATGGGGTATAATTACACGCCACATCGCTGGGCGCCATTGATTTGACGTAAATTTCCCATTAAAATGTTCGTGTTGCATGGTGATTTGGACAAGATTTTAGGGGAACCCCAGAGCAAAAGCTCTGTCAGTTAACTTTGTTATGAACTTATGACCTGTCATTGGTACTTGACCTTAGATTTTGACCTTTGACCATTGTATTTTTTTAATTTGTTTTTTTTTTCATTACCAGCTTTTTAAATGGTTTTATTTAGGTTGGCCTGCTTCTTGAGTCAAATTAAGTAATGCAATTTTACCTACTTCCTGTTAGAAAGAAAGAAGGAAAGAAAAAGTTTTTCAGTCTGTACAAAATTCCTGATATAGGTACAAAGTTTCTGTTGACTGATTGATTTGATATTTTTTGCATACTTTTAGTTCAGATAATGGCAAATATGGGAATCGAACCCGCGGTCAATATATTACGTAGCTACGGGTACAAAAGATGTATAGTTCTCTAATATATCACGCGAATTGTCTGTCTTTAGCGTCTATTATTAAAGGTAGAAAATAGTTTTATAAATGAGAAACTAAAGAGCACTATCCAAGGCCTTGTTTTGAGATAAATAGGTCTCTCAAGGCTCTTTAGGCACGCCGCATAATCCGGTGCTGCATTAACAATGTTCCTTTCCTTATTAAATAAGAAGGCATGCTCTTCTCATAAAGCCAAGATAAATAACTTCAAGAGTAGGAGAGCTGATTCTGATGTTATTTAAAAATAAAACCGGCCAAGGGCGAGTCGGACTTGCCCATGAAGGGTTCCGTAGCACCAAAGGCGAAAATTGCGGTTTATGACGTTTTAAAAAAAAACTACTTACTGGATCTCGTCCGAACCAATTTTTAGTGGAAGTTTGCATGGCAATGTACATCATATTTTTTTTTTAGATTTATCATTCTCTTATTTTAGAAGTTAGAGGGAGGGGGGGGGGGGACACATTTTTCCACTTTGGAAGTGTCTCTCGCGCAAACTATTCAGCTTAGAAATAAATTATATTGGAAACCTCAATAGCATTTTTAAAGACCTATCTATAAATACCCCACACGTATGGGTATGATGAAAAAAAAAATGTTGAGGTTTTGTTCTAAGTATGGGGACCCCCAAAATTTAACTTTTTTTTTCAATTTTTGTGTAAAATTCTTGATGCAGTTCACAGAATACATCTACTTACCAAGTTTCAACAGCATAGGCCTTATAGTTTCGGAGAAAAGTGGCTGTGACATACGGACGGACAGACAGACAGACGGACGGACAGACATGACGAATCTATAAGGGTTCCGTTTTTTGCCATTTGGCTACGGAACCCTAAAAAGTGAACCTACTAGGTCTTGTGCGCGGCTCCGCCCGCGTAAACTTTTGATTCCGGTCCCGTAACCAGTACAAGGAACCTATTTCCGTGGATGAAAAGTAGCCTATTTCAACCTGTGCAGCCGTTAGAGCGTGATTGAATGACTAATAACCAGATATAATATATTGATGAAATGTGGGTGTTCGTTCATCTCTACCTAACCCTCCAGGGATAAAGGCGTGATTATAACTGCATGTATGTATATCCAGATATCTTACAAACTTTCAAATACTGTACTCAATTTTTTTAAATTTGTACATATATTTATCAATCATTTCTCCCACCCTCTGGGATAGGCGGATACAAAAGCCCGCTTTCGTTTCTATCCTTATATACATTCCTCGAGCCTCCTCTACTATCATTAAACCTTTCATGCAAGCCGATATCGAGTGCTCTTGTCCTGTTCTTTTTTCAATACATCATCAAATGATCAATCCACGTTTTGCGGTGGCTTACATACTTGGTGTTTCATTCGCTCAGTACTCATTCGTTTTTTTGAAAAAATCATAACCCTCTCGCGCCGCTTGCAAATCCACATGCAACAGATTTTAGCTAATGCCCGATAATAACCGACTTCAACGCGGATGAAATTGCCATCCGCGTTGAAGTCGGTTATCGCGACCAAATGATTTTATTAATGGTTGTATTCAACCAATTGCAATCAAATATACTTACATCAGTTAATAAGTCTGCCCAAGACCTTAAAAAATCATCAAAATTCGTTCAGTAGTTTTCGATCCATTACGAGATCGAAACAAAACAGGCAAGAATTTTAAAATAATGTTATTGCGGTTGAGTATATTTTTTACCAATATCTTCAATGCAATGGGATTAGTAACAATATAAATCAATGCTTCAATGTACATATTTTTTTATTTTGGTTTATAGGGAGTTATGGCACTGGCGAGGGTTCCATATAAACAGATTCCTGTCGGCTTGGTCTTTAAAGGACATGCTTTTGGTTTTCTTCCGGCTACTCTTTTGAAAATTTTTACCTTTCGCCACGCACACGGAACTAATTAAAAATTGTGTTAATACTGATCCAAATCTAATATATAAAAATCAATATAAATAGTTACAGTATAAATGTCTAACCATTAGCACAGCATTAGTACCATCACAATGGATATCAATCAAACTACAAAGTGACACCTGTGTTCAATATGGTGAGACATAGGATTAAATACATGGGCTTTGTGACCGTTGCAGGTGTTTATGACTCCCCATATCCCCCATACAAGACACTGATCTGATTTTATGAAGGGATTATTCAGTGAATTGATCATTTATAAAGGGTGCATCGCAGTAGTAATTATAATTACTCATACGTTCTATACCAGTGATAGATGCTTCGGAGAGCACGTTAAGCCGTTTGTCCCGGTTGTCATACAAAAATCTATGGCATTCGTTAGGTAGTTAGTTAGGTAGTTGAAGTTTTAAAAGGTTCAACAACTGGTCTAGCTGCAATACTTCGATATCGCTCAATATCGCTATTGGGTTGTGGAGGTCTGATGGCAGTCGCTTCACTTAAAATATCGCAGTCCAGCCAAATCCGCGGTTGGACTGGTACAGTGGGCTCCAGACTCCGAGGTAAAAGCTTCGGATACGACTGGGATTAACGCTAGGATGAAGGAAAAGAGTGTGTTACGCCGTCTGTCCCGGTTGTCATACGAACACACAGAATATACTTGTCGAAGTTCAGACGCATCACGTTTAGGCTGGAAAACCGACCCCAACTGAGTTGGCAAAAGGCTCAGATAATGATATATAAATCATAGAGTCGAATTAGAGAAGCAGAACAAAGGGGCATATTAGGTATCCATGATATGCCCTATTAAAATCTACGGGGCCTAAGTTGACATCTTCTGCAAGCCGGTAAACATGCTGATTGATTTCTCCCTACGTTAGGGTTCATGCGACGCTCCTGTAAAAGTCGAGAAGATGGAGAGCGGATACACGGCTTCAAAGTACTTTTAGAAAATTTGGCCCTAAGGGAGTAAAAAAAGGGATTAACGGTTATACTGAAGTCCATTAATTTCACTCTAGCACTATTATTATTTTATTATTCATTTTGAACTATCATGGTTGTATGAATATTCATTCTGGTACGGAACCCTTCGCTGTAACTCCTCTCACACGCACTTGATTGCGTTTTTTAACGATGTCAGATCTCAAAAACACGTCGAGGTGATGATCAGAACTCTGTCCACTCACTGAAACACTCTTATTTTATCTTCAGAAATAAACGATTACGATCAAAAAATAATTTTGTGTCGCACAGGAAAATTGTTGCTAAATGTCTGAAAAGTAAATTGAAAATAAATACAATCGTGAAGGTGTCACAGTGCTATACTACTGGTTTTTATACTACCGATGGTAATAAGATGGTGGATTCATAAAGTGATAACCGAGTAAGTTAGAACATTGCAAGATGATTATTTAAAGAGGATTTTATATTAACTGTGATACACTTATTTCTTTAAACTTTTTTTTATTGTTCAATTCAATAACTAACAAGTTTAAACCACCCGCTCAAACCACGATGGTTTTAATGCGAGCGGGAATTCGCCTATTGAATGTTGTAAGTACCTAAATACTTTTGTTTTTATAAATAAGTAAGTAAAAGAATCAAATATAATCGCCTAAATAAACTTTTTATGAAGGGTTGCTTTGTTGCATATTTTTGCACTATTTGTTGAGAAACTATTCAAAACTATATCTGCACACAAACTATCATTTCCCTACAAAATTTGGGCACTATAATGTAGATACTTGTATTCAGAGGTGTCGGTCACGGTAACAGTCACTCACGAGTACAGTCAGCGTCAGAGAAAACAGACCCCCTCAATACTTAAAGAATATCGCCGCCTGCGCCGGCCGCGTCACATGACTCACGAATGACGTCACGCGATGCGATCGTCGCTGAGCTGCAAACAGCTTCATCTGCCTTTTATTTGCATGTTCATATTTGTAATTTTCTGATATTTTTCGTCTTTCGGCTCAATTGTATACCAAGATACAACATACTCACAAAAAGATGCCACATTAATTTATGTGCCGTTTGAGGATACGAACCCGCATCTCCAGCGCCAGCCGATTACTTAGACCGTGCCTTACTCCACTAGGCTACGGTTCACTTGATAATAATGGCGAAAACATGAATTACATTACCTACTCCTATTATCGAACAAAGTTGATTACGGTGTTATTTTGTAGACTTTAAGGTTTAAATTTCAACTACACCATATGTGATAATAATAACTGCTCAATTGACTGAAAGATAAGGTTGAAATTAGTATAGATTTCTCGTTTAGTTCAATAGATTACGCTTGATTCAGCTTATTGCACTACCGTCATTTTGTTTTTTACTTCAAAAACTTATCTGCTGTATGAGCTGCGGCTATAGTATTTTAATATCTGTGACAGCGCGCTAAGGTTGCAATTAGAATACTTCTTTGTCTTATTTACTAAACTGTGATTGAAGGTAACTTTATAATTCGTGGTAATTTGCATTGGTGTTAATCCTCCTCGTAATATTATTCAATTTATTAAGTTGTTGATCAGTTTTTTGAGTAAATTGAAAGTATGGTTCGAATAACAACATTTTTGAAAGCTAAAATTGTTATTCTCTGGGAGCAAGAATAGAGGCATAACGGTAAGAGTTACGATAAAAATATATTATATACCTATTTATTGCTTAATCATGTTACCTTTTCATTTACAAGTTAGATTTTTGGAGTTTCTTTTATTTATTATCATTTTCATTACAGAGAAATACAGTGCGTAGATGGATTCGAAGGTATCAAGCGACGGGTGATATAAAAAATGTGAACGCCAAGGACCTCGCCTAGTTGCTTACACTCATGAATCAGAACGGCACCATGATATTGTGGAAGTTCACTCAGTGGCACCCTTCAACCCTAAAAACATATAAGACTTAGGAACAAGCGGCGGTTAACATTGGGTAGGTAAGTAAATGATTATAATAATATTCTTTAAAATAAAATCACGAAAAAAAAACAGATTTGAAAAGGTTTATTATTTTAGGTTACTGGATATGGATGTCTTCAATGGGCCCAGGCGAGCTAGTGGAAATAGGTGGCCGCATGAACAGTGAGCGATACCTTGAAGTGTTGAAAGACGTAATGCTGCGCATAATCAGTGCGGGTCGCATATCCAGAAGGACAAATTTACCTGGTTCAGGATAACCCTTTAGTGCATCCCGAATTGTGCAAGACTGGCTAAATGCACAAGAAGATATAACGGTGTTTGAGTGGCCGGCTAAAAGCCCGGATCTTAATCCTATAAAAAACTTGTGGGGTCAGATGGTTTTAAACTGGAACTAAGGTAAACAGAACTTGGGAACTAATGCGAAATAGTGTCCTAACATTCATAATAATAATATTATATTATTATTAATACCTAATCCCATTACTCTTGTTTACAAGTTTAGTAATCTTCTAATGTGTTAACGATGCACCATCTGACCTCACATATTTTTCTAATGTTGTGTTAAAAGGGTTACTTATCAGAAAATGTGATCAAAGAGGAAGATGTATATTGCTATACTGTTATAGTTTAGCATGTTGGTTCTTTCTTTGTGGTTCACAGGCATAAATAACATTTCATTTTTCAACCATTCTTTTATATTCAAAGATTATACAGAGTGTAAAAAATTAATGTTTGCAACTTTAAATAAATAAGTAAATAAATATTGTAGTTAAGTTTCTAGAACTATGTATAATATTAAACATTTTTTAACTTCACTTAGACCCTAAGTGAAGTAAACATTTTATACTTAGGGTATTGTGTTTTGTCAATAAATTTACGTTCTAAAAATAAGTAAATCTAAAAATAAGTAACCCCAATTTAACTCAGATAGAAAAACTGTATACCTACTCAACCAGGAAATGGACTCCATGTAGTCCTAGAAATGTAATTCGAGAAATAAATTAATATTGTTTATACAACAAGCCTATCTTTTCTTACAAACCTCATACCTACTATAAAATTTGATTCCTTAAATAATAATTAACAAAAGTGCTTATGAGAATAAAAAAATAATTATACGAAATAAAAAAAGAACTTTGTGTCCGAGGATTTGAACCCCCGGTTACCGTATTCACAAAGCATAGGTCATAACCACTAGACCAACATGACATTTACATAAAGTTTCAAAAAATTTCAATGCTTTCATGTCATTAGCAAGGGGGGTCCCTTTTCTCTGAAGCTTACTGTACAACAAATACCCAATGCGCCTAATAAGTTTTCACATCAAAAATTCATAAACTTCATAAGAGGGTGTCTCATTCACAAATTACGCAGACGTCACTACTCCTACCGCAAAGCAAATAGACCTCCCGAAAAGAATAAAGAATAAAAAATATTCAGGCTAGAATAAATCAGGTATAGAGAAATAATTTGGGGGTTGGCACGTGGCCGGCACGCGCAGGGTTAAGTCCTGCTCGGTTGCAAGCCGACAGGCCGTACTAATGAGTATGTGAGCATGGGCCCCGAGTATTCCGATACCGGCATTAATATAGTGGAAAATATCGAGATGTATTAAAAAAAAGTTGCGGAAAAAACGTGAGAGCATAAAAGTAAAGCTCATTATGTTAAAAAGATTGCTCTTTTGTCGACTTCGCCTCACACGGGGAAGTAAAATATTTTTCATCCCACCATCTCGGAAAGAGTATTTTTGCTCTTCGATAACTGAGCGTAAAAGTCGTTTTTATCCTCTAGAGGATAAAGTAAATTTGAATTTAGAACATCGTGTGTACTAGGTTTGTGAACTCAAAACATCATTAAACCTATTTACTTCTACCTCTATGGTGCCGAATTTATCATACAACTTTGTTTTAATTTATGAAAAACTCAGACTCGGAACCTCCTTGGTGTACTTACTTTTTTTTTTAAATTTGCTTTGCGCGCATCAATTTTTTTCACGTCATATTGTTGAACATTGTTGTTGAGTTTTTATTTTTTTGTATTTTATTATTAGTATTAATACACATATTATACAGCCTCCGTGGCGTAGTGGTAGTGAACGCGGCCGCTACGCAGGAGGCACGGGTTCCATCCCCGCTCAGTGCAAATATTTTTTATGCATTAAAATGGGTATTTGCGTTGGTCTGGTCGTGCCTTGGAAAGCACGTTAAGCCGTCGGTCACGGATGCCATACGAACATCTGTGGCAATAGTTACGGGTAGTTGGAGCCCTAAAAAGTTCAACAACAACGGTCTAGCTGCAATGCTTCGATATCGCCTAATGTCACCATTGGGTTGTGGAGGTCAGGTGGCAGTTGCTTCAAGGAAAATATCGAGGTCCAGCCAAATCTGCAGTTAAGACTGGTAAAGCGGACCCCGGACTCCGAGGCGAAAGCTTCGGATGCGACTGGGAATTAACGCTAGGAAGGAGAAGCATTTCATTATTTCCTCGCTGAGGTGGGATGAAAAGTTACGTGTTGCACTCGAGTGCAAAGATTTTTCACCTTGTGCTCTTTTGATTCCCTCGCTGACGCTCAAGATTCTAATTTGTGAATCACTCGCTACGCTCGTGATTCAAATTTAGAATCTTTCGCTTGCTCGGTCATCAAAACTGAGCACGCGGTTAAAAAGCAACTTTGCACTCTTGTATAACAAATAACTATAATGCGCCAATTTTGGAAATACATTATGTATTTATTATTGTACAATACTTTTTAGAATTCTTTGATTTTATTTTGTATTACCGGGATAGATTACAAAGCAACTAAGCACAGCTTAGAAACCTACACATATACATAAACTAAGTTTAGCTTGCACCCAAAACATGCGAAAAAACATATTTGAGATATATTTTTGGTAGTAAAAACTTCTTTACATTGTATTAGTATTTTTTTTTATACCACTTAGTTGGCATACAAGCACACGGCCCACCTGATGGAAAGTGGTTACCTATGGACGTATGCAACACCAGGGGCGTCACACTCGTGCTGCCGACCCTGAAGAAACCTTCTAATACCCTTCTTGAAGAACCCCATATTGTAGTCGATTGGGAAAACCATGGCGGGGAGTTCATTCCACAGCTTGAGTGTGCGAGGGATGAAGTTCCTTTCATACCTTTTTGACATTCACATGTAAATAGACTCAAGCTAACCTCACCTCACAACAATGGACGAGACAAACTTACTTACTCGTCGCCTTACTTAAGTCGTACGTCTCTAGGTTGGCAGGACATTTTTGTTTTCTGAGAATCATCTTATAATATGAATTTTACTTCATAAGAAAAACGTCAAGTTCCGTGTGAACAACAATATTATTGTATCGTATTATTTTCGCAACAGTAAATGACAAAAGAAATACTAAAAGAGGCAAAGATTTATTAAATAAAATCTTTCTTATTTCTGCTCGAATATCGGATTACTGATAGAATGTTTGTAGTAAAAGTGTGAAGTAAAATAAATAACGAAAACACGACACTAGAAAAATACTCAGAAATATTAAGTGTTTTCGGAGAATTCGAAGCAGGTGATCTTCATTTATGAAGTTAAATTATTAGCTTATTTTTCCTTTTCCTTTTACTTGGGAAATGATTTTTACGGAAAATACTTTAGTTTTTCTGTAAAAGCTTTTCAAATATAACTAGTTTTGGAATTGTGACGAATCGCATTAAGCTAATTAGGTAATTGATTGATGGAGCCTGTTGCAGTCCACTGCTAAATATAGACTCCATCCAAAATACGCTTCTAATGTTCATCTAGCTAGCGGGCGCAATAGTCTAATTGATTAATTCAACTATCAATCTATCGAATAACCTATTGCAGTCTTCTGCTAGATATAGGCTCCTTTCAGTATGTGCTTCCAATGTTCATCTTGCTAGCGGGCGCAAAAGTTTATTGATTGATTGAACTGTCAATCAATCAATTAGCCTATTGCTATCTGCTGCTAGATATAGGACCTGGTATTCCTTACTAGTACACTTGTTTCCTTCTTCCTACAGTCCCGGTTCCTTTAAGCGGGGCGTGAAAAAGCATCTGAGATGAGGCCGTCAAGCTGAGTGCCACCATTGTATCATGGTACGTGTCTATAATGGTGACCCTCTTTTCCGAGACTTTGCCTTCAGCTTATTATCAGGCGAGGTGAAGCCAAAATGACGTGTCCTATATAAAATAAAATGTAATTAAAAGTAGACGCACTGGGATATTATTGTACCCACATGGTGGATTTCATTTAGTTAAAATAAAAAATTAAACCAACTTATGTTTTGGTGGACAAATCGAATAAGGGCCCTGTAGCTATTACTTGTGTGCCAAAATGCAGTTAACCTATGTATTAATGTTCAACGTATTTCACAAAGTGATTGAATTCACTTTTCCGTTCGCAGTAATTTTAACACTTTCGCAAATCAATATTGAACTACTCGCCATGTTTACTTTACCTACTGTTTGAACACTCATGCATATCTGTGAAATTAAAAAGAAATTCAAACATTCAACTAGTATATTTAGTAACTGTATGGTGTTCCCCAATTGGATCCGTACCTACTCGACGCGAATTAAACGCGCTAGGCTCAAGTGGCCCTTGTTTTATAAATCCCTTGAACATTAATTCTCGCTCGAAATCTCGCTTTGACACGGGCAGTTGTTTTACGGAAAATATCAGAGTTCGATCGTTCCGTAATTATTTTGCGTAAGTATCTTGATTTAAAAAAAAAAACTTAAATGTGATGGTTTAGATACTGTTTACTTATCAATTTTGTGTGCTGCAGTGACCAAAATAAATGTAGGTACTTTTCTTTCTTTCTTCTTTCTAATTAGACTAAAGTCGACTTTTTGAAAAGGTTCGGAGAATGATGATGGGTTCTTGGTTATGTGTCATACAATATTAACGACCTGTGCCATGGTGGGAGAGCCTTCGACTGCAATCTTAGGGGCTGCGGTCAACTATTAGGTAATCTGTGGCTGCGGGTTTGATTCCCGCTAAGTGCAAATATTTATATACAGCTATGAATGGTTGAATAAAATTTTAAAGAAGGTACCTATGCTAACTGTTCAAATCGAAGGTAAACAGCTCCCACAGTCCCCCCAAGATGGTATAATTTGGAGCACTCAAAGTGTGACTCGGTGGCTCAGTGGTCAAAGCATTCTTCCTGTAAGGGACTGGACGCAGGTTCGAGTCCTGCCTGAGTCGTTTCAATATTTCCTATCTCAATCGAGCTATAAATAATAGCCAAAATAATATTATATTAAACGAACAAATATCCAAATCCTACATGAATACTGTACTATAGTATCTAATATTACTCAATCATAATCCTGCAATAAGCTGCTCATTTACTAAATGTAACCGCAAACGTATACGTACCAACTACAAGCGGATTACTCGATAATGACAGTATAAACATAACCATTAACACTAGCTTCAACCTTTAAACGCCCTGTTTATGTTGATCGAATAACACGCCGATTAATCCGCTGATCCGATTATTCGTCTAAAAAATCGGAGAAATAATATTTGAAATTGGAGCGTGTTCTAAACAATAATGTTAGTCGAGTGGTGGGTAATGAAGAGAGGCGCGTGGCCGACGCGTGCAGTGCGCGCCGCTGGTCTAATGAGCGCTGGGTCGACACACGCGCTTCCGATGCCCATGCGCGCAAATTGGAGAAATTAAAAAAAATGTTTTGTTATTCGATAGTTCCGATGTTCTCAATGTTCCGATTGTTCTGTGCAGTGTGAAAGCGGTGCTTTTTCGGTTTAATAGGGCTAGGTAATACCCTTTTATGAATAAATATAGAAGAATGAGCTCCTGCCCTATACGGACAAACGCTGCATGTGGGTGCAATGTTTTCCCATGAAAGTAGTTTATTATTTTTTAGTTTCAAGAGCTCTACTGATTTTATTTAGTGATTACATACTTATAATGGGGATTATTTTTGTTATAATTAAATTTTACGTAAATAAGATATTATAATATTCAATACTATTTTGTAAAACGGTAACCTGCCGCGGGAACGCGCTGGATGCGAGCCGCTTCCAACCGGTCCTATTGGAGATCTATAGGGGAGGCCTATGTCCAGCAGTGGACTTCCTATGGCTGAAATGATGATGATGATGAACCTGCCCCCCTAGGCAAGTGGCAATTCGTTGACCGACGCGCGACGTATTGTAGAATAGAATGAAGAATGTATGGGATTTGACGTTTATGACATACGTTGACGACTGTCATATACCAACTATAACTCCGGACACGTATCTTGGGCCTTAAATCGCAAGACAAACGAGCCTCTGGCGCGGGCGGATTGCTTTGTAATAATCTATACTTGGTGAATTTGAGTTCGTCCATCGCAGTAGTACCATGTGCTATCCTTAAAAGACACCCAAGAAATGTGTACTGCGCGTATAAGGCACATTTTGAGCACATTTTAGGTCCAAGATACGTGTCCGGAGTTATACCACTTGTATAGGAGGGCTGATCCCGCTCATTCCAAATATTTTCACGTATTATCGTAGACGATAGGCGCAAGCAGACCAATTAAAATGAAATTACATTAAAGGCGTTTTAGGATCACTCAGTTTAATTACTTTTTACAACAAACAAACTTATCTAAACTTGAAACAATAACAAAAAAGGGGAAAAAAAAGACGTGTGGCACTCGGGGACTGCCGCGGTAAAGCTATTGCATAGCATTTTTTATCAACTTATGCAATTATAATTACTTACGTTAAGCGAAGCTACTTCGGAGCAGCTCGGCTCGATTCGTGCGAGCTTCGGGGTGTTAGGTTTTTTTCGTTACGGAATTTCTGGATTCGGTCTCCACGCTCAAGGCCCGCGATAGAAGCTATGCAATAGCTTAAAACTAAAAAACTATTTATGTATAGAAATTGACGCTAAAAATTATTAGGCGTCCGATAGCAGGAAAGGTTACATCAAAGTACAGATATTTATTTTGTTCTGACGTATCTAATAAATGGTCAGCACCGTGAGAATCGTATCTGATTGAAAGGTTTGATTCACTCGATTAATCATAGTTTGGTCACCTGGCACTCTCTTCTCGATAGCCGTGAACTGTCACCACTCTTAATCTAAAGTTTTAGAGTAGATGATTGATTGTATGAGAATCTTGTGTGGCCACGAAACTTACGATTATATAATAGCACAATATAAAGTGTGGTTCTCGATTGACTTTGTGTCAATTTTGGTCAGAAATAATAGAATGTATCAGTTTTCAATCTGCTTCATAATTGCGGGTTTTGTGGTTGTGTGTCTGTTTTTATTTATCTCGCACACACACACATATAGATACGCCATATAGATGGATAAATGTTCTACTAGCGCTATCAACAGACAACTAGACCCAAAGTAAGTTACTCACCGGTTTGTGTTATATTGTGTTATACTCGGAACACTCTGCTATGTCTTGAAAAAGGTTTTACTTGTGAGTTACTAAGCTGTCGTGCTAGTTCATTTGTATGTAGTCGGTTATCTGTCTGTACCATATAGTATAAAGTGATGCATATTTAGGTACATTTATACTCAATCTGTAACGTCCTAATTATTTTGCGATAATTACTATTCTGTCATAGACTGTATGTTGGGAGAGGCCTATGTTTTTTTTTATTTTATCGTGCGAAAAATCACCACGGATACCTCCCCCGCCGGAGCCGGAGGAGAAGGTTATGTCGGACTCGAACCGACTAAAACGCACGCCGTTTGCGGGGAGGGAGGTTGTCGTAGCCATATCCCTCGCACCCCGGTCGACCCAGGGCCAAATCTCTCGATCTGGCCCTCATCCGGTGCGGGGACCACGTAGTCCCCAACTCACCCCCGGGTATGGGGAGGCACGCAATGCGCGCCGCCGCCGCGGGGGAGAGGCCTATGTCCAGCAGTGGATTACAATAGGCTAATTGATTGAATGAACACTCTATGACTTGACATACTCAGGCCCGTATTGCAGAACAACTCTCAATTGTGTCTCACAATCATATTAGAACTGTCATCTAGCTATCATACTATAATAATCTTTCCTGAGTTCTAGTTATAAATTGAGATTCAGGACTGAGTACCGTTCCCGAACACAGGTCTTTAGTCTACTTACGTTCGGTCCTCTATCACGCACCAACCGCAATCGGCCCGCAATCGGCCCGCAATCGGCCCATATTTCAAATCAATTCTGCGGACCGCTGACAGCCGTGTGACGCACACGCTCGCTTTGATGCAGATTCAGATTGACGATTAAAATCCTTTCTTTTCTATTTACCTGCTGGTGATGACTAATCAATAGTGGTTTTGATGAGCAGCAAGTTATCAGAAGCGAAGGGAAAAATTAGATAAGGGAAGCCGGTGGAAAAAAGCTTACCACGATCTAGTTTGTCATGCACCATGTGAAAATTATTAGAAAGTCGGCAAGAATCGGGTTATTGTGATCCTTCACCAGTTTCACCACACTGCGAGTTATTATCGATGTTTCTTAATTGAACAATGTTTGCTACTTATGTATGTATACTTATACATATATACTTATGTATCCGAGAGGTATTTGCGCACCTTAAGAAAAAAGTGTGTTACTGCCAGCTATATTTGCATCCAAAATATTTACATGTAAAGTATAATTGCCACAGATTATATAGTTAATACCTAGTTGCTTAATAACAAATACGTCGCTCCCATTCAAAGGCGACAATAATCTCAAAACGCGCTAATAGCTGCAAGCAGAAATATACCTTCCGCCCGCCACCCAAGAGTTGAGAACTGCACGGCTGGGTCTTTGTGCCAAAGCATTAGGGTTGCAAATTGCTTGCATTATAAGTTATCAATCAGATCTTGTGAAGCGTAAGCTCCTAACTCTATACACCCTAATCTAATTAATACTCTCTCTCAACATCTTGTAGCGTTCTGTGTGAATTCTAGTCTAAAGTTCTCTACAAATCCTACAGTCAGAATGTGTGACATAGCCATTTAGTAAGATTTACATACACACTCCTATGGGTTTATGTACAGAAAATAATTCTCTAGGCGTTAATTTTGTGTATACCTAAGTCATTGAGTAACGAAACTTCCAAGTCACTCATTTTGACTTATGTAAAGACGTACCTAACGTACTTAGTAAAGTGTTAAATTTAAAGCATAAAAGAGACATAGACACTCCTACGGACTTATGAATTGAAAGTTAATCTGGGCGTCGATTTTGCTAAAGCAAAATCACTGTCATTCAACTCTGCAAAAAGAATCCATTTAATTTTAGACTAAAGTTATACCGTTATAGGCTAAAATGAAAATAGCCGTTTGTAGAGTGAATAAAAGTGTAATGAAACTCTTCTTATATAATTTTGGACTTTAACGTCATAGCAATAAAGTCTAAAATTAAAGAGTCTGTGGTAAGACAGTTGTTTTGCTTTAGCAGGATCGAGGGCCTGGCATTAATTTTGTGTCAATAGAACTTTCAGTCACGAACAGCCAAACCACACATTTTGACTCTAAAATGCAGTGTGTTATTAAATAGCATATCGCAGTTCGCTGTAGAACGTAGGGTTAATAGAGAATTTAAAATTAGAACAATATTAGAAGTATTGTGTTGTGAATAATAAAATAATTGTTATAGCAAATCCACATGTAGATACAACAAATAAAGACAATAAAATACAGTGTGAAAAGAAAAAGCTACGTGTTCTACCGAGCACACACCACGATAATACAAACTATACAAACACAGATATAAATAAATAAATAAATATTGTACGACAATCTACACAACGCTATCTAGACCCAAAGTAAGCATAGCTTAACTAGCTTGTGTTATGGGTTCTAGAATGCGGATAAACATACATAGATACATTTTTTTTTGTAAATACATACATATTATACATAGAAAAAGATATAAAGGCATATCTGTGTATGTGGCAGTGACAGTACGGTAACATGGTGTAAAAAGTGGTAGGGGAATTTATTATTGTATTTTTTCGTTTTGGATACTCCAAGCACCCGTGCAACGAACGAACATAAAAAAAAATTCAAGCGAACAATTTCAGTTAGTAAAGAGTTACAAATTGTCACTATAGTTGTAATAGTCATAATAATAGTAGGTAATGTAATTTATAAAATCGTCACTGGTATAAATTTCACACTACTAGGCGAAGGCGAAGAAGAGAACTATATTTTTTACCGTATTTGATTCGCTTGAGCCCTAGCTGAGTATCGAACAAAAGATCGACTTGTATTCATGATACTGTTTGAAGTTTACGCGAATTTCACTGATTGAAATAAAACTAGGTACTACGAATTCTAACGCGTCGAGCTAAATAATAGCAAATATATCGCGATAGGATCCGATAAAATGTAAATTTATTTCTTACTAGCCGACCCGCCCCGGCTTCGCCCGTGCCCCATTTCTAAGGCCTGTTACCCGTATCACCCCTTTCAGTCATCTATAGGCCCGCAAAGTATGAAAATCTGCCGGATTTGTTGACATTTATGATAACTGCTCCGCTCCCTTAAGTAGTAGCGTAATTTTTCTCTGCGTAAGAACCATCCTCGTCCCTCAAGGAATATTCTAAAAAAAGAAATATCGAAATTGGTCCAGCCGTTTTCATGCTATGTCGTGACAACGGAAAACGGGTTTCATTTTTATATGTATAGATAGCAGTGAAATTTTCAATTTTAACATCCATACTAAATAAATGCGAAAGTTACTCTGTCCGTCAGTCTTTCTGTCTACCTGTTACGCTTTCGCGCCCAACTCACTGAACAGATTTTGATGAAATTTGGCACAGAGATAGATTGGACCTTGGGAAAGGACATAGGCTATGTTTGGTCGAGATAACCGACATTTTAAATAAATTTTTATCATAGTAAATTTGGATATCATCGCAAGGCGAATTAACCCAAATATTCATTACTCTATTCTACAATACGCCGGCCAACAAATTGTCTAGGAGCCTAATTTTGATGGCCATTACGCAAGATGTATGATTGTTTGCACGTCTTAGCAATAACCGCAGAGCGACCAAACCATCTGGTTCTTAAGTCAATGCTCATGCAATTATTACATACGAACACGGTCATGCAAACAAACCAAACCGCTACCGAAATGAGTCCAAAATTTCCAGCTACCCTTAATTCTAAACCTTAATATATAATTATCTCACCATAGTAGGTACTATAATAGTCCATAATCTTGTTTGTTCCCGAGCATGATTCGCAAGTTTTCTTCACATTCTAATACATAATTATATTGTTCAGACGTTTTTTCGTCTTGACTACAAATTATGATCGAATTGAATTATTTCGGAGAGCGTATGATTGTAGGCTGGGCCATGACGCGGCAGTTGTCGGGCGCCTGTTCTACTAGAACATCGAAATGTGTAGAGCGGCACTGTACCTATCAGTGTAAAATGTGGGTTTTATTTTTCATTCTACTTTTTATTACCGTTTTTTAGTTTCTTAACATTATCCGTACCAACATCCATTTGTAATCATCTAGAATGGGATGTAGTTTCTGGGATTTTGCGGTAGGTAATTCAAATTGAAAAGAAAGTCACTTAATTACACATGAAGCAAAATAAAAATTATCACATTACTGTTTTAGTTATTATGTATTTTGTTTGAAAATTTTGATATTTATGCTGACGGTCGCCAATAATAACAATAATATATAAGTAATAAGAAATAGAACACAAATAATAAGAACATAAATAATAAGAAATAGAGCGAAATTCAAAACCCCACCTGTCTGTTTATTAAAGTTGTAAACAAAAGAATGGATTAACTCCTAAATTAATCAAAAATATATATTAACTATAATAATAAAAAAAAAAATCCAAAAATTTATAATCGAGGTCACCTCCTATCCTCGCTATAGTCCACAGTTGTCAGTTCATGACAAGGTGACGTCATCGTCAGGTGGCAGACAGCCACTTGTACTGCACTTGTATATGTATGACGTATTTAGGTACTTCAATACAATAGTACTTCAGTTTTTTTACGTTTCACTTCAAAAAGGCCCGCCACCGAAATTTTCGATGCGAGCGTTAGTTTTTTTTGATTCACAAAGACATGGAAAGAGAGAGATGCCGGTCAAAAGATTAAAGAATGTTAGGAAACATTGCTCAGGTAGGTATACCTACCTATAGATTCATAAGTGAATAGTTAAAAGCATATTCGTATCTTCTAGATTTTGGCTTCCGCACCTGACACGCTTAAAAAACATAACGTAACATACAAGAAAAATGGTTAAACGAGTTCTCGCCAAGACCTCCAAGGACAGACCAAACCAAAGCTTGGTTTGTCCCTGATTGGTCCTTAATTGATCTCCAGATTGACGGACAAGGCTCTGAAGATCGAAGTTAATACCAATCAATTCAAATTATGGAAAGGTAGATTAGGAAAGTGTAAGATGATGGGCACTTAGATGAAGAAGAATACATGTATTATATCTTCTCGCGTTGGCAGAAACCACGGCTGCCCTCCGTTTCTATCCTTACATAGATACTTTACGAGCTTCCTCACGTACTCACGTCATTAAACTTTTCATATAAGCTGCTATTTTTTTTTCTCAAAATTGGTCTGTTTGACTGTTCAATGTCATGATGATGGTAACAAAAACAGGTTGAAAACGCTAAAAAAAAAAAAACTAGACCACAATATTATCCAAAAGATAACAATTACCCAAAAGATGACAATTATCTAAATATTAGGGTTTGTAGAATAGTCCTTGTGTGACATTGCATGATCGAAACATTGCATTACTAATGATTTTTTGGAATACGATTTTGGACAGATTTAGATGGCAGTTATCATTTGGGGACCGAAATATACCTAATCACTTACTGCGAATTTGGAGTGGAGCATCTGGTGGAATTCTTGGAAGTTGTAATAGTTGTAGAGACGTAAGCAGTAATCAGTTGATCTACTTATTCTACTGGAAAAACGTTATTTTTATTTTCAATCGTTTTTTCAGTCGAAATGATAAAAACTCCACAATATTGGTGGTGCTTTTGCCCGGGTTGATAAAATCTCTTGACCAAATTTTCTTTCACTGGAACTATCTGACGTGGACCTCTCGCAGGTATTCGTGACGAATACTATTTCATGATTGTTGAAGTCATTATTTTCAATAGTCCACAAAAGAAGAGTATTGAAAAATAAAAACAAAAAAAAATGACAAAAAAATTAATGACTTCAAGGTCTTTATAAAAAGCCAGTCTGTTTGGCAGCGAACTTAAGGCATGAGATTTTTTTTGCTGTCAGTACACAGTGACATTGTTTATATGCCGTAGCCAACTAGCTTAATCAGCCGTTCAATTAACTGCCTAGGCTGTTAACTAAACGGCGGCGGCGCCGTTCAATTTGGATGAAAAATTTTTGGATGACTGCAGGCTACCCCCGAGAGCAGATTAACTCATTTTAAGAGGCTTATAACCAGCAACACACAAGCGGATTTATTGAAAATGAATTTTTCAATTGTATAATGTGAAGCACAAAATCGAATTTGGAAATTTCAACGTTGCCACTTAAAATTAAGTAAATATGACTTAGTACTTACTTTGAACTTTTTTTTATACCACTTAGGTGACAAACAAGCGCACGGCCCATCTGATATATAGGAGGTGGTTACCTAGGCCCAGCGACTATACAACCAACCTAGGCCTGTGGACGTGTTCAACATGAGGGGCGTCACACTCGCGCTGCCGACTTTGTAAGAATTTTGAATGTCCTTCTTGAAGAACCCCATTTTGTAGTCGCTTGGAAAACCCAGTTAAGAACAATTTCGAAAATAATTAATAGCGTCTATCTACTTCTACAATATAGGTTTTATTATTTTACCCCTAGGTATAAATAATAGTACATTATGGTACAAGCGTGTAAAGTTGGTGATTACCGCTGAGGCGACATTGAGACCCAAACCGTAAGGCGAGGGTCTTAAGAGAACCGAGGACGGTAATCACCATACACGCGAGTGGCATACGATTATTTTCAACACACTTGCGAATAAAATAATACTAAAAATACTACATAACACAATCAAAACACAATAGTAAAAATCTATTTGTTGTCATAGGTACTTGTCATAAATATGCGCGCGCATTTAACTTTTTTTTTATTTGTTCCTTTCGGAACAGGCCAAGGTGCGATCACCATGCTGCCTTGTCATCTACTTACTTATTTGAATTAAGGTAACTGTACCAATGCTCGACACTGTACCAATGCTAGACACTTTCGAACAAAACCCAGTATTTTGAGAAAATTATCCATTTGTTTTATAAGACTATGGACTTAAAATATGCCTAATGGTATCTATAAGATATGTTCAAATATTCGCAACACCATCCGAAGTAAATTTAGAAAGACTGTTGACAGCAAATAATGTGACTCCGTGAACACGGTCGTGTTATTTCTTAAGATTTTTGCCAAGGGTACTAATTTTTATAGGTGTGATTTTTTTGTTTATAAGTTATGATTATTACTAATTTTAGTATAAACGTTATAAATATTGAAGTTATTGACATACTTGGACCATTGGGACAATGATGTCTAGCATTGGTGTTTTCGACCAAGTGCATAATAATTTAATTTAAAGTAAAAGTATGATAGATTTTAAAGAGTTTATGGGCAAAAGTTAATGTCTAATTGTTGCTGT
This sequence comes from Eilema depressum, assembly GCA_914767945.1. Lineage (NCBI taxonomy): Eukaryota > Metazoa > Arthropoda > Insecta > Lepidoptera > Erebidae > Eilema > Eilema depressum. The sequence continues at coordinate 25,277,523 of OU612012.1, forward strand.
AACAGTTAAAAAAGAATGTAACGACCATGCTGTAATTAATTTGTTAAATTTTTTAGATTGAAATTTTATTTTTCCTTAAAGTGTCGAGCATTGGTACAGTTACCTTATGGTTTTTTTTTCTCTGTAATACTCACAGAGAAAAAAAAAATCATTTTAGTGAAAGTTTTGTTTATTAAACACGTACCTACTACAAGTTGAAATTATCTTTTAAAATACGACGTTGCATAAAATGAGCAAGCAATAGGTATATTAATTCGTTTGTAATATTGGACACGATCTTTTTTGTATCAAAACTTTTTTAAGAACAAAGCAACTTAATCAATGAAATAAAAAAAAATAAGTCTATAACTCAATTTTGTGAATAATAGCAATGAAAAAGTCACAGTTTTATAATAGGTGTCATTCCGTGCTTAATTGCGGTGAAAGAAAAGCCTGTTTATAAGCAAGTGTGTTGAAAACGATGTTAAGCTTGTATACTAAATAGAACTAAGTTTTACTCACTCAAAACAAACACAGGCCAGAGTAGAGTGAGATACAATGTCACAGAATAGATAATAGTACTGACAATGTACTTATATTATTACATACAGAATGTCAAACGAAAAAATGCAGCCTATAGTTGCAAGCAACATTACAATATAAGAGATAATCAATAAGTAATTGGTCGATAATAATAACAAATTAAAGAACAATCAAATAACAATTTGTTAACATGAATATACTTAATTATTTAATTAAAAGTTGCAATAATAACAGCAATTGGCGTAAGTGACAATAAATTGTAAGACATTTGATTAGATGGTATCGATATTGAAATAATTTAATTAATAAATAGTCGTTAATGATTTGATTCCGAAGGTGATAAGTAAAAAATTGACGGGGCCCGACCGCGGCGGGTTAGGGGGCCCTGCATGGTGTTATCGGTCGCGTACCCTTTCAATAGGTGCTAGTCGACAGCTTTAGCGGTCACATTTTGAACGAACATGCCAGGCTGGTGGGTTTTTAGATATGTATATTCTAATACATACATGTATGCCGCAATGCTTATGCAGATTGTAGATACTAATATGTTAAAACGACGAACAACGGCTTTTTTTTAATGAATGAAATGAATGTAGAAGAAGCGTAAAGTACCTACCTACCAGTAAGTAATATTTGCATGTCAGCGCTACTGCAGCTGATCAGATTAAACAAAAATCAATAAAGTCATAAAAATATACACTCGTAACTATAAAAATTTCATAATTTCAACATAGGAATATCAAGATACTTGTCTGGCGACTATTAAACCTCTCTATTTTGACATTATTTGTAGCTTGACTTAACGAGTTCCATACGTTACGAGTCAAGAGGTCAAGAGGGTCTGACGAAAAGCGTGTTTCACCGGGGTCCACTGACTTATCCTTCATTTAATTTGGCTTAGCAACACCGAGACGAAAGCCTGTGCAAGTCTTGTCCGTACCGGCTTGCAGGTGAATTTGACTTAGGTAGTGTCTTGATGGCTCTGCGGCCTTACCATAAACCTTAAAACAGGTCAATAATTGAACTGCTGTAATTCTACCAACTGCAAATGTCACTTTGTAATGTCATATAAATATATAGGATTACAAAGTGACATTTACAGTTAGTAGAATGACAGCAGTTCAATAATTGACCTGTTTTAAGAGTTCATAGTATGGGCCCTGTACACATACCTACACATAAATGTTATGATATGTTTTTTTTTGTAAATTATGAAGCTAATGTAGCATACACTGTTGAATTAGACTCATGGATGGATAACAATGGCCCCGAGGCCTTATTATTTTTCCTGTATGCGGAATGCGGAAAACATGGTTGTATGTTGAAAGTATAGCGAAATCTGTATCTAGCAGTGAATCGATATATTAGGCTCAGTAATGGTTTCATTAATTATTATGTATCTTATACATTTTCTCTTCCCTAATATAGAATTTTCTTAAATTTTTACCATTTTTATTTAGAGAAAATTTTCTTACAAAATCAATTTAATTCAATGTATTCAGTACTAACTATATCGACATTGAGTTAACTGCAATGCCCAGAATACGGCAATAGGCTCATCCCCTATGACATGGGAGCGAATACAAAGATTGGTGAACTAAGGGTGTTAATTCACCTCTGCGTAGTCCTCCGTGGATAAAGGCGTAATAATTATATTATTGTGTATGTATATTGATATTAAAATATCGTAGTGACTGAATACATTTCACCTAAATACCTTCCTACATAATATTATATTGATCACAAATCACAACGCAATGCATGTAGTCGTCCATATGTAACGGGTAGGTATATGATGGATGACATACAAATACATAGCAATATCTACCTAAATCATTCGTGTATACAAATAATATCTTTAAACAGCATAGAAAATCGAGCCTGCAACCACTAACACCTGATGCATCAGACTTGATACGACCTATCAAATGTGATACGTAAAGTAAACAGTGAAAATACATTTACGTCCATTACGTCCCGTTGTACAACATAATACACACAACACACAGAACATGTTACCAGCATTTTTTCCATTGATTTAAATTTAAGATACAAAAGCTATTTTATTTTACAAAACATATCTTATCTCATGCAAATGTTTTCAAAGCTTTTTATGTTTATCGTTTGTATCGAGTCGGTACGAGCCTTTATAGCGGCGGGGTAACAGGTGCACTCGTGGGGTCCCGCTGTCCTGAGCGATGCCGTACGTTTGTAGGTATATTTAAGCATCAGTTGATATTCGGGGTTGCAGTCCCCTCGTGATGCTGACACGCGTAAAATATTCGAATAATTAGTTGGATTTACCCGTTATAGCGGAAAATTTGATTATGGTGTTTGATTGAACAGGTTTTAAATGGAAGTTTTAAAGGACATTACTTGGAACGACTGAGTGGATGTTGCTTCAATTAATTAGTAAACTTTAAGAGATATTAACCGGTCTTATTGGAGATCTATAGGGGAGGCCCATGTCCAGCAGTGGACTTCCTATGGCTGAAATGATGATGATGATGATGAAGAGATATTCATTTTTTTTAAAGAATATTAGCAACCGAAAAAAAGCAGTTAGAGGAAATATTAATAAATATTCACTCTAACTACTCTAGTTAAGATAAATTGCTTGTTTAGAAGTGGGTTCACGTTGGTAGTGTAATGGCCAGAATTCGAACCCGGGACCTCTCGATCGTAAAGCTGACTCCTTAACGATTCTAGTCTTTTACCTATTCTCTTTATTTTTTCTTATTTGTACTAGCATGTTTATGTTTACGTGGAATATTGATCCAATTCTCGTGATCGACAAGAACGTTTTTATCCCGAATTAAAAAATGTTAGGGTCCTAAACTTGCAAAATGCGAATTCCTGATACTCTTTTCTTTTTTAAATTTTTCTATATCCATTCTACCATTTCTGTGGGATTGAGTAACAAAAGTTCATCTAAGCTGTTATATTCATTCATTCTTTTAGCTGCTCCTTTGAACTTTGTAACGAAAATATTCAGTAATTTATTAATTGTCCAATGACCTTACGATAAGTCTTGTCTTAATTGATACCATTATGTGTTATTTGGATCATATTACATTATTTTATGACAGTCATAAAATTATGTACGAGCAATTAATGATAATCTGCTAGGTACGGCAATAAAAAGATTATTAAATGTAACCAATCGATTTAAAAGGGGAAGTAGGGGACATCCGGACAGTAATACACTATTTAACACTATCGAGCATATCATGTCGAAGATAGGATGCGAGTAACGGAACTCTGCAATGGCTACTAATAAAAACCTAAGAATTTGGGTTTTCTTAGTTCGATTTAAACAGTTTTGCTTATTCTATTTACTGTATAGACACGGCATGCTTACAAAATACATCACAAATAACGACTTGAAAAATACGTTATGTGTGACTTTTGAGTATACCGAAGTAGCCTGGGGGTGAAGGGTGGAGCCGCCTGTCACCCTAGCAGAAGCAGGCTCCCCTTACCCGAGTTAGGGACTTCTTGGTCCCCACACCCAAAAAGGGCCAGATCGGGAGATATGGCCCTGTGTGCGAGGGATATGTCAAAGACAATTTCACCGCCGGCAACGTTCCACAGGCGGTGTCCATAGTGTCCCCACCGGCCGGCTCCGGCGGGATCTGTGGGGATTTTTCGCATGATAATAGGAGGTAGGTATATCTACCAACCGAAGTAGTAATTATTTTTTACGCCGCGTTCTAATGCAGCTTACTGTGCCTATATAATTGTATATAGTCTAGGAGCTTTTGTTACAATATTCTATTCACAAAATCTTTACTTATTCTGTTTTGGTTTAACTAAATTAAATATTTACGTTTTACTGAATTAAACTCTTTAAGAAAACTTTACCAACGCACTTCACATTGCATGGAATCCGTATTATATTCACCTGTAAAATTCAGCTTTACGAATCATTAAATTCAGTTTAACTCATTAGCACATTTTACTCAATGAGTGAAATTGAAAACTGAATTCCCACTATGTTAGATAGTGCGAATTCAGTTAAACACGTTTATTAATTCATAGGGGAAAATCAGTCTAAATCACGCCAATTATTGACCGGGGTATCAAAACTACAACAGACGGCCAAATAGTGGCAGGCGTATAATTTTCGCATCATGAATCGGACGGTCGGAAATCGACCGGAAATGGGCCACCCTCTCCCTGTCGCGATTCAGTAGCCGTAGGTAGTTATAATAGAATATAATATTTTACCACATATATCTTTACAATCCAGGGGTAGCGGGTTTGAAAACTGGGAATACACGACCGATATAAATTCATACCTAATAATATTAGGTATGAATTTATATAGACTATAAGCTTCATTTTCAGGTAGTTTTGCTTATCGGTTTACCTGCTAATTGACAGACAAGGCTCTCGCACAGGTTTTCTTCTCGGAGTTGGGAGGTAAGACGACAATCCAGCTCCGAATATTTTAGTGGGACCCTAACCTACCTAGGTACCTTATTGTGTATTTCTCTCTTGCGGAAATCGCCACGGATACCCCCTTTATGTCCGACTCGAAGCCACAAAATTTGCACGCCGCCGTCTCGGGTTGACTTATGGACGCCATACACACTAGGTTATGCATGATGGTTATGCATGCTCATGCATAACCGACAGGCATAACCGAGTTTCATTACACATACACGTTAGGGCTTGCATGCACAGTTTTGCCATTAACTCTCAGTTGAGTTACGTGACGGTGTGTATAGGACGTCTAGGTACCTCTCATTTGAGCTACTGGACGATGTGTGTAGTACGCCACTACCATACTACAATGATGAACGACGATGTGATAGCTGTACTAAACTTGGCTTAACACTTGTTCTGCAGAACAGAAAAAGAAAAAGAGATCGCACTAAATGGTCTAAACGCTGGTTATTGAAAAGAAAGCAATTCTCCCACGTAAATTTGATAAATGAATTGAGATTTGCACCAACGGATTACAATTATAAGCTGAGAACTGTGCAGGCATGCTCGAAGGACGCCATACACGCTAGGTTTTGCATGGTGGTAATGCATGCACATGTATAACCATCATGCAAAACCTAGCGTGTATGGCGGCCATTATAAGGCATTTCTCTTTCACTGCAGTTGATGTAGGGCCATCTCTGGTTTCGAGTTACCCCCTCGAGAGTTGGAATCACGGTATTCCCCATCTTTCCGCACGAACTACACCCGTACCACAACCAATGAAAGGTACTCATCGGCTTTACCTAATTTGTCTAACAACCCCTAAACAACTAATTCACCAAAAATGTGAGAAGGTATCTCAATGTTCATTTAATCGCATAACTAAAAGCGTTAACAGCTCAATTAAGGAAATCTACCAATTGCTTTAAAGTAGTTAAGCCAATTAACTGCATAAGTGATCGTGTTAACGCGGCAATTCAGGTGTCAATTGAATAAATTGCGAACACGATCGTATCGTAATGTTAACGTACCTATAACTATGTGACTGCACAGGTGGCGAAATGGCGCGGGTGTCGAATGTTTTGGCCTCAACCTCACTAAATATTATCGTAATAATTGGTTGGTAGTTCCCGTGACTGTGTCTGCTTTAAAATTGGAATAGATCAAGGTAAGTATATTTGTCGGGGTGCTAGGGATATGTCTACGATAATCTCTCCGGCCTACAGAAGGCGTGCGTTTTAGTCGGTTCGAGTCCAACACAATAAAAAAGTATATTTGCTTCTATAGTCACGACTACAACATTATAAGCTATTTCTCTCTTTAAGCGTACTTAGTGATCCCGCTTCCGCAACCCAAGAGAAAAAGTTTCAAAAGTTGTCGTTAAAAATTACTTCACTCATTATGACAGTGAAGGAATACTTACCTAGAGGTAGAAAGGTGAGCATGATTCACATAAAAAAATAAAAAACAGAGGTGCCGCAAAGTTGCTACACAATTAACAGTGAATGGAAAAAGCAAAAGCTGTACAGAACCCCTATTCTGAGTTAGGTAAGTAAAAACTTTTTCGTAAATTTTTCATTCATTCATAAAAGCCAGAGTTGGTTCAGTTTTACGCCAGTTCTATCTTCTGTGTTAACCAATTATAACACTGTCTTCACGTTACGACTGCGTTTGAAATTCATGTCACTCAGAATAATGCCCCTGGAAATATTATTGTACCTATTGTAGTGTATAGTGTATGGTCGATTTACATCACACGAGCGAATGCTCATTCTATCCCCCTTTTTTATACCACTTAGGTGACAGACTAGCACACGGCCCACCTGATGGGAACTGGTCACCGTGGCCCATGGACTTATGCAACACCAGGGGCGTCACACTCGCGCTGCTGACCCTGAAGAAACCTTCTAAGGCCCTTCTTGAAGAACCCCATATTGTAGTCGCTTGGGAAAACCACCACAGGGAGTTCATTCCCCCCTACGTTAAATTCTTTTAGTGTAAACAGTGACAGAACATTCGTTCGCTAAGCTGAAAATAAGGTTTCATTTACACTAAAATATTAAGCAAAAATGCTCTTATGCTTGATTTACCTACACCAAACGAACATAGAGCTAGAACTAGCATTCTAAGAGCTTTCTTTTTCAATATTTTAGTGTAAATTAAACCTTATTTTCAGCGTTTACATTTGAAAGAACAACGAACGAATGTTCTGTCACTGTTTAAGGGATAATTCCGTAGCCGACCGCATACGACAACTGCCGACGTTTGCAGCACATGCACGTACACGATTAGAATTTGACGTAGAACGGATAGAATGAGCATTCACTCGTTTGGTGTAAATCAACCAATAAAATGCTCTTGTTCTAGCTCTAGCTCTATGATCGTTTGATCTAAATCCACCTTATACAAGTACACCGATCAATAAGGGGTTAAATACCGTGAAATCTCGTGAGAGTCACGGTAGAATACTGCATAGTTATTCATTCGTAGTCATCATTTCAGCCATAGGAAGTCCACTGCTGGACATAGGCCTCCCCTATAGATCTCCAATAGGACCGGTTGGAAGCGGCTCGCATCCAGCGCACTCCCGCGGCCTTAATGAGGTCGTCTGTCCACCTTGTGGGTGGACGTCCTACGCTGCGCTTGCCGATACGTGGCCTCCAGTCGAGGACTTTTCGACCCCATCGGTCATCAGTCCTCCGTGCTATGTGCCCTGCCCACTGCCATTTCAACTTGCTAATCCGCTGGGCTATGTCGGTAACCTTTCCTACCTGTCGGTATTCATTCGTAGTATCTCGTGGTATTTAAATCGTAACGGAGTCGAGTTTTTATTTTAACTTGTGTTGTATACGGTTGTTAGCAATACGAAAGATGGAACAGAATAGAATAGGAAAAAGAATCGAAGAAAGATAAGACTACAAAGGCACTCGCCCAAACTATATCGTCCCATAAGAACCAAAGGAGCGTATCATCAAAATCTCGATTTTTTTATATTTCATAAATACGTTGTCTAAGTGGTCCTACACCATGTGCCAAAAGGACGTATTCGTATAGTCAATAGTTTCAGAGTTCCATTGTAACGTATGAGAAAAAAGTATATTTTCTTTACGACGATAACAACGTAACGTTCGATAGGTGTATGTCAATGTTATCCTTTTCATTTTTAGTTAGTTCCAAATGAACGTATTTAGTTATAAGTTTATTTGATACTGAAATTTTAGATAATTGACAATTTCTAACCAGCCATAAAAACGTAACAACTTATACGTTCCTATAGCATAAAAAAATAAGCGAGTTTTAAGTTATAATTAAGAGCCATTTGAACGTATAAACGTTAAACTTACGCAGACAACAGAACGTATAAACTTATGCAGACAGGGAATCATTCCCACACAATACCACGATTTTTATCGTAATTTTAAAGTTGGTTCTACGGATGATGAAGAACTTGAGTAGACGCAACCTAACAACTACTTCCTAAAGTAACATTATTAATATTGTGCCATTCTTGATAATAAAGATTTATAAACGTACCTTTTGTTTTTCTCTTCCCAAAAATGCTTCAAAGTTAGTTAAACTAGGCTTAGCTATATAGTTAGGCCAGGCTTACGTTTTTTGGCTCCTATTATTTTAAAAAATGTGTGCAAATAATAAGAGCCAAAAAAACGTAAGCCTGGCACTTTTTGAAAAACCATCAATATTTAATATATTTCCGAACATTACATATTTATTGGTTTTTTGCTATGTTAACTCTCTAATAACTAGTCCATAGTAAGGCATTTTTGTTTTCTCGATTACCTGTTATTTAATGTATAATATAGTACTTCAAAGTTGAGAATAGTGGTATTTGCCCAGTTTTTTAGCTCTCCTGTAAAGTTAGCAAAATGGCGATACGCTCCTTTGGTTCTTATGGGACGATAATGTAATACAGTTTACTTATTGTCGAAAAGCCCGCATGGAATTCTAATCCTGCTGCTCTTGGGAAATAATTACGGGATGTATTTTATATAGGACAAGTCAACATGTCTTCATCACGCCTGATGGAAAGGGATCACCATTACAGACTCGAATATTCTTGTAATGGTGGCTCTCAGCATGATGGCCTCATTAGATGCTTTTTCATGCGCCGTTTAAGATAGTCGGGAATCGGGATAGTAGCTGAAAGAAATAGGTACGTGAGCTGGTAAAGAATTCCAAGTCTACCAAAGAAAAGTAAAAGTAAAAGTACCTACAAAGAAAAGAGGCGCAGAATACCTTGGTTCTTGTTGGAATTTGTATTATGTATGCCTATGTTATGTTATACAAGACTAAAAATCTATCCCTGTACGTATACCTTTCAGCACGATCTGTGAGCGTGATTGAATAAGAAACATCAGAAAATTCAAACATTTCTGATTCGCAGGAAATATTAGTAAGATAGAATAGGATATATTTTTTTTTAATGTAGAATATTAGCAACCGAAATTACTAATATTCCCGTTAACCCCTCCAGCTAAGCTAAATTGCTTGTGTTAGGAGTGAGTTTACGTCGGTAGTGTAATGTCCAGGATTCGAACCCGGGACCTCTCGATCGTAAGGCCGACTCCTTAACCACTAAGCTACCGAAGCTTCATAATGGTAGGGTAGGCCAAAGAAGTCCTGGCTTGACTTCGTACAGGGTGACATGCGTGCAAATGGTATCACTTTCATGGAAGTCCAAGATTATGCGAAGTGTAGGAGGAAGAGCTAGAAAGCGAACTTTAAGATATGATTCCGTAGCCGACCGCATACGACAACTGCCGACGCACGCAGCACATGCGCGTAGTTCATTACGGCTTGTCAACGGTCCCCTTTATCCGTATCGGAGTTTGACAAGTAATGGGTACCCTGTATGTGCTGTATGCGTCGGCAGTTCTCGTATGCGGTCGGCTACGGAATCATACCTTTTAAGACGCTACCCCCAGCGAAACGCTGTTGATAGCGTATTTTTGTACATTTTAAACGGCGATCTACTCGTTAATTGTAAGAAATATAGAAAAAGAAACACAGTCCATATTTCTACAATTGGGTAGTGTCCTGGGTCATCAGATCCTTACCAATACTGCTTAGTATCTTAGTTTTTTCTCAAAAAATATACATAGTAAGCTAAGATATTGCCCAATTAAACTGAAACTATGACTTTTCATTATTTTCAATTTCCAAAATAGGTCAAAATATAAACAATCGAATTAAGTTACAATTTATAACATTTTAGATTCCTTATTAAATTTCAAATCGATCTTATTACGCATTGTACACGTGTAAACGCAACGTGGACCGAGATAAATGCGATATTCTCTTGCACTCCATACATTTTGCACTACACACTAACACGCTGTGACGTCACCACGTGCGACGATTTTGTATGGAGCGTTTTCGGGCGGCTCGAGAAATTGTATTTTCAAAATCAAATATTTTGAAAACTATTTGTCGTAAGAATATTTCACTTTGGCAGTTAATTATATTATTGAAAAATGTACAAATTACGATATTAAAAAAAAATAGGACACAAGCCTATTTCATAATCTTTCCTTTATACGATTCCAATTATTTATTAATGCATTAAATATTCAGTAAATTCGATAAAAAGGGAATGACAAATTTGACATGTTACAATTAATTACATGCGTTATCTCTTAAAGTACACACAATTTTAACTTGGAACTAATACTAATGGATAGATAATTTCATAAAGAACAACTACTAAGAAAAATTTTGTCGATAAGCGCCAAAATTGATTAGTGTAATAAAGATAATCATAAATCTGTGGGTATTTACAAGGAACACACTGGCACCGCCGCGCGCCGTGTTGTCATTTGCTACGGGTAGCCCCTTAAGCACCAGGTCATCTTGGCCGCGGATGCAATCAGGAAAATGCGCCTTCATGCTGATGATGGAGAATATGATATAAAGGGAGGGGAGATAAATGGTATATATTACGTCAATAATACAGTAAAACAGATGTGTTATAATCATGACGTAGTATATACGATGTGCGGCAGTTACAACAAAGGTAACTTTTTTTTTTTTTTTTTTTTTTATCGTGCGAAAAATCCCCACGGATACCTCCCCCGCCGGGGTCGGAGGAGGAGGTTATGTCGGACTCGAACCGACTAAAACGCACGCCTTCTGTGGGCCGTCAGTTGCCGGAGGTGAGATTGTCATAGCCATATCCCTCGCACCCCGGCCGACCCAGGGCCATATCTCTCGATCTGGCCCTCTTCCGGTGTGGGGACCACGGAGTCCCCAACTCGCCCCCGGGTATGGGGGGGCACGCAATGCGTGCCACCGCCGTGGCCTGCTTCTGCTAGGGTGACAGGTGACCCCACCCGTCACCCCCAGGCCCGCGCTCATGGGGGACGGAGGTCATTCTGCGACCTCCGACGCCCGAGTTGCCGCCGCTCGTCGCGGGCCGCATGGTCTGCGATTCTCCTTCGCTCCCGCTCCACAACAAAGGTAACCTAGATATTGTTACTAATGCGTCATAGACATAATTAGTTAGTCCTAACTCCATAGCACTGAATACAATGCCGATATCGACAACAGACTACAGGATGCTAATTTAACTAATAGGTATAATACGTGAAAGGGTTGGATCTGACCATGATACGTACATAATTAACTAACAGTATAGTATTATGTTTATATGGATGTCACAGGATCGATAACCGCTCAGTGCAAATTAGTGGTATTCATGAATGTCTGGTGGTATTATCCAAGTCTTAGAGTATACATTATATAGGTATAGAGCGCGCGTATCACTCCGGTCTTTGGCGCCGAGTGTTGGCAGATACTTTGCGATGGTATTGTGCACCTATAGTGACGTTGCATGCATTACCGAAAGTATCAATAGTTGCACTTAAGAATGTAGTGTAATATTATGAATTTTTTTGTTCGATTTGATATGGATGGATAAAATAAAATTCAAGATACAAAAATCATGGTGTCATTTTGTGTATCACAGAAACAATAAATACTACAAATATAAGATGTAATATACACTATCGATTTAACATATCGAATTAAATATTATTTGTGAAGTCACTTTGTGCCCGGTGCCTATTGTTTTGCTACTGATTGAGGTTGAGCCAGGATCCTCGGTACTGTTCATACCCGTGCCAACGTTCATCGTAAGGCGCGCTCTCTATATAATATACTCTAAGATTCGAGTAGTGGCCAAGGATGAAAATTTTCCAAAAGGAAGCTGATTGTAAAAAAGCTTAACTATATCGATCTAGTTTGTCATACACCATGCGAGTGCGACCCATTGGATAGCAGGCAGGAATTGCGTTATCGGCTCCCCTCTGCAGAGTCTGAGTGTTTCTATGTACAATGTATTAACCAATACATTACCAATTTCAGCTAGGAACATACTATCAATTAATTCAATCGATTAAAGTGGAATAGAGCTTAATGTTCGGCATTAAATTATTTGATAGTCTCATAACAAGCCATATATCCGGTCTCTTCATTATTAACATTGTCAACCTGCTGATCCAAGTGCAGCTTTGAATCCAGCAGCATACCGACATCTCTAATTGTATGTATAATGGCCACAATAATATAGACATGTTTGTAAGTTACAACATATAGAAATAATATGAACAAGAAGTAATAAAATGGATAATTTTCGTAGTCAACCACCTGTTGCGGTCGTCCCCTAGTCAATTATATATTAAAATTATCACATCGGCAGCAAAAGTCATAAAGTGAAAGCAAGGGTTACATTCACTGAATGGAACATTGGGTAGCGCGTAAATGGGATGTCTTCATTAGGGACAAATTGATGTGAGCAACCAGCCTTATAATGTTGGTAGGCTAGTAATTTTATGATATAATCATTCCATAAAAAGTGCGGTGTTTTTGACCAAAATGAAAATGAGGGGTTATGCAATTCGAAATTTTTCATTTTGTGTAAAACATACAAGATATCTTCGACGATAGCATGGCATTATAATTAATAATTATTTATTTTATAGGTTTTACGATTTATAAAGAATACCGGTATCAATGGGTTTTAATGTATGTTGTACGATTGTCGAAGTTATATTTTATCGTTTATTATAATGATTATAGTATTCTTTATTATGTTCGATCGTATTTAATTGTGTTTTATTCTATGAGAGATTTCTCTCCTTAAATAAAAGGGTAGGTTAGACCGAAGAAGGAGTATTTTGTCAATGTCATTAGTGGTACCTACGCAAAATCCACTGATGAGAGTTCCGGAGGTTTTTTTTTAGACTTTATGGTACTGCCTTGTTTACTCAAATACTCTCTTCTCGAGGAAATATCTAGTCTTACAGGTTCAAAAGACGGTTGTTCAGTAACTTCTTTTTCATCAGATGGCCAATATCACTTACTACGGTCTGGAGTTCGGTATGTGCTCTCCTACTGTTTCATTAATATGGCTTATGTTGGTTTTATGGTAGCAAATGCCAATTAATCCCCTAACCCCGGGAGGAAACATTACGCCAGAACCTCGTCCTAAGAACCTTCTAATGCCCCTCTCGAAGAACCCCACATTGTGCTTGACCGTGGTTCGGGATGCGAGGGCAATGAATTATGGGTCATATTACACGCCAACATCTGATGACCCGAGACGGCGAGTGGTTTTAGTTGGGTTCGAGTCCGACATAACCGCTCTCACCGTTATAATCCGAGAGTTTGAGTTTGAACCCTCCTGGCAATAGCAAAGCCCCACCAAGTCACCTGTCTTTTTTCATATATTCCTCAAATATTAAACTACAACATTATAGAAATTGCGTCTTGCGTCAAACATGTTTATTAGATTTATTTTTTAATTTCTAAACATTCAGGTTTATTTAGCCCCCGTACCCACCAGCCAGGTCTGCAGCTTCGTGTTGGGGTATAGCAGGAGAGTTGTGTGACAAGTTTTCAGCTTGCCTCAAGAATGTACTTAAAAAATTGTACCAGCTCTCGGACTATTAGGTAATCTGTGCTATTAGCTCGGGCGTCGAAGATCCCCTTACACATTCACCCCCTTATTTGCAAAAGGTTGTAAAGCCGCTAAAGGGAACATTGTCATTATTTCTAAGCACTTGTTCGTTGTATCACACACAGTACCTGATATACTTTGATAAACGGTTACCGGTCTGTAAAAAGCTCTTGTAATGGCCGAGATTTTTATCGTACATTTATCAGTTACACCTGTCAAATAATTCTCATTGTAGGAAGACATGATATCTGTAGCAACCAATGACTGAGTGCATGGCACAAAAAGTTGCGAAAGACCACTACCCAACCATTGACGTTTTGTAAAGTCTATTACGATAAGTTTCCTTTTTAGATACCGCGTCCCGTTCCAAATTCGGAATTTGAAATTTCTTTCCGCCTAACACTTCCAGGGTTCCGTATCGACTTCAAAGAATGAGGAGGTATTCGACGTTATAGAACGTCCATCGACGATGTACGTCCATCGATTTCTCGTTTTGGTAGTAACTAAACTAATTAGTTATATTTAACAGCATATTATCTTGACCCACAAAATGTTTACTAGATGCGCAGTACGCATTTTTTTTATCTTTTAAGCATAGGCACCATGGGGTGCTACGGTGCGAGCTTCTCTCGTGATTTGGGGTCAAGATATACGTAACTATAATAGTAGTTACCTACCAAACAATTTATTCATACGTCAACACATCAACATCAAAATAAGCTCTCTAACCCTACAAACGAGAATACAAAAAAAATACACAAAGTAACCCTCAAAAAGTCTCTTGCTTTTCTGATATTAGATAAATGACATCAAGCGCACCGAAGGGTTGAACATATGTCGCTGATCACCCCTGCCATCCTTTGCCAATTAACAGGGGTGAAATCGGGAGCTCATCACGTCATTATTAATGAAGAGATTTGGATTTGCAGAATCTAATATTTAGATACTAATGGAAAATGTGGTTAGATTGTCTGTTTGGTTGTTATTTGAGATTATTCAAAGTGTTGCCAGAGTAACGTTAAGCCTGATAAGCGTATCTTTTTTTATAAGCCTTTTGTTGTTTTACGAACAATGTAAACTAGATAAGTATTCAGGTAATAAAATTTTGAAGCATTTATTATGCTAACTTTTCAAATCGATTTAGGAAGGAAAAACAACTAGAATACCTATACAACAATTTGAACCGGTTTTATCCAAGGGTACCAGAAGAAAATTGGGTGTAGTAGCAGAAAAATCGTTCTTTTTTATTTATTAAAGATACTAAGTATACAAGAATTTACACTGAACACAACCCATGACTTCTGACTTAGCAGATGAACGCTTACCGCTACATAGGTCGTTTGCTAAAAAATGTTTTTATATATTGTATTAAATATACTATTTAAATAAATTCGGCCAAGTGCGAGTCGGACTCGCCCATGAAGGGTTCCGTAGTAGCAAAGGCGAAAATTGCGGTTTATGACGTATTAAAAAAAAACTACTGACTGGATCTCGTTCGAACCAATTTTTAGTGGCAGTTTGCATGGCAATTTATATCATATATTTTTTGTAGATTTATCATTCTCTTATTTTAGAAGTTAGAGGGGGGGGGGGGGGGACACATTTTTCCACATTGGAAGTGTCTCTCGCGCAAACTATTCAGTTTAGAAAAAAAATATGTTAGAAACCTCAATAGCATTTTTAAAGACCTATCTATAGATATCCCACACGTATGAGTGTGATGAAAATTTTTTTTTTGTGTTTCAGTTCTAAGTATGGGGACCCCCAAAATTTAATGCTTTTTTTCTATTTTTGTATGAAATTCTTAATGCGGTTTACATAATACATCTACTTACCAAGTTTCAACAGCATAGGCCTTATAGTTTCGGAGAAAAGTGGCTGTGACATACGGACGGACAGACAGACAGACAGACAGACGGACGGACAGACATCATGACGAATCTATAAGGGTTCCGTTTTTTGCCATTTGGCTACGGAACCCTAAAAATAAAAGGCGGTAAGTATAATTATGACAAATGAAGCTAGAAACTTTTTAATAAATAGGTCATTTAAGTCACTACGAAACAATTAATGTTACAGAGGGCTCCCTTGAACATTCTATTTTCCAACAAAATTTGCAGCGAATTGTTTTGCTGTGAATTTTAAGCTTGTTGTTGGTTATTTCATATTTAGGTATGTGTACCTTCCTATTATTTCTTAATAGTACTCGTTTTTAATGATAAAAAATTCACAAAGGCAAGTTCAAATTAATATTGAGATTTTTCTGCTAGTAAACATTAAAGTAAAAGTATATAACACATAATATCATCATCTTAGCATTGTTTCCTGTTACTTCCGAAGCTTTTATCTCAAAGCACGAGGTCCGGTTACTTTTTCACCTTAGATCCACATGTGGATCGGAGCGGATATAAAAGTATCCAATGATCCACATTAATGTTGCCGATCGATAGTCGACAATCGATTATTAATCGATAGTCTATCGATAGTCAGGCTATCGTGGAACAATCGATTGACCTATCGATAGTATCGATTGCTCAGAATGAGTCAATACTATCGAATTAGGGCAATACTATCGATACTATCGATTGTATTGTAGCTCACGAAGAATAAACAATCGATAGTATCTATAATATCGATAGTATTGCAGCTCACGAAGAATAAATTATCGATAGTATCGATACTATCGATTGTTTTAGACTATCGATTGTTTGCCAATTTACAGTAGTATTATCATCATTATAGACACGTACCATGTTGCAATTGGACTTCACCTCGCCTTATGGTAAGCTGAAGGCAAAGTCTCGGAAAAAAGGGTCACCATTATAGACACTTACCATGTTACAATTGGACTTCACCTCGCCTGATGGTAAGCTGAAGGTAAAGTCTCGGAAAAGAAGTTCACCATTATAGACACGTACCATGTTACAATTTGACTTCGCCTCGCCTGATGGTAAGCTGAAGCGGGGGCTGAAGCACTGAGTGAAGGATCAAACACGTGCCTCCTGCGTAGCGGCCGTGTTCACTACCACCATGCCACAGAGTTTGTCAACCACCGGCATACGGTGCAGAATATTCCATCAAGAACCAAGCGGTTCCGCGAATCCTTCTGCCACACCATTAAGACCTGGAATTCTTTACCAGCTCACGTAGGAAGAGGGAAACCCTCTTCCTACAGTCCCCGGGTCCTTTAAGCGGAGCGTGAAAAAGCATCTGATGAGGCCGTCAAGCTGAGTGCCACCATTGGAACATGGAACACGTGTCTGTTGTGGAGACACTCTTTTCTGAGACTTTGCCTTCAGCTTACCATCAGGCGAGGCGAAGTCAAATTGTAACATGCTACGTGTCTATAATGGTAACCTTCTTTTCCGAGACTTTACCTTCAGCTTACCATCAGGCGAGGTGAAGTCCAATTGTAACATGGTAAGTAGACACTTATAGACATAATGGTGACCCTTTTTTCCGAGACTTTGCCTTCAGCTTACCATCACGCGAGGTGAAGTCCAATTGTAACATGGTGCGTGTCTATAATGATGACAATACTATTGCAAATTGGCAAATTATCGATAGTAAAACAATCGATTTTTCGGCAACACTAATCCACATGTGGATCGAGACTGTGGATCCTAGTGGAGGGAGGGCTTCTTTTGATTTGTTTTAACCAGCTTTAATGAGAACAATGATGAATCTGACCCGTCTGACCTCCTAACCTCCAGAAGAAAGGTCACGCTAGAGTCTCATGAAAAGAAATAAAATGTACAACAAAAAACTCATCGAATTGAGAACCTCCTCCTTTTTGAAGTCGGTTAAAAATAGACAATATTACTCCTTGAAAATTTCAACACTTTCTGTGGAGCTGCGGTATAATCGTCTTAAATGTCTCAAAGAATATTCACAATATACGATAGGATTCCGTTTATCGCAGCCGAGACACAAAGAAAATGTTTTTCTTTGTATTATATGAAGGACGCTTGGTTTCGTCGGGGTTACCAGTATAATAGGTAAAAGTTACCATTTAACAAATTGAATTAGTATTTCTACTTTGATGTTTTATATAATTTTACCCAAATAATATTATTTCCAATGGTATTTACTGTATTTGTTGTCTGGTTCAGGCTAGGCTTCAACCTTCACTTGCGAGATATTCATCGTTGTCTAGATTTAGGAGTTGTAATATTATTTTTTCAAGCATCTCGAAGGCAATCGAATGTTTAATATCTTTTTAGGGTTCCATAGCCAAATGGCAAAAAACGGAACCCTTATAGATTATAGTAGAGTATAGTCCGTATGTCACAGTCACTTTTCTCCGAAACTATAAGGCCTATGCTGTTGAAACTTGGTAAGATGTATTCTGTGAACCGCATTAAGAATTTCACACAAAAATAAAAAAAAGCAAAAAATAAAGTATGGGGTCCCCATACTTAGAACTGAAACTCAAATATTTGGGGTATCTATAGATAGGTCTTTAAAAATGCTATTGAGGTTTCTAACATATTTTTTTTCTAAACTGAATAGTTTGCGCGAGAGACACTTCCAAATTGGAAAAATGTGTGTCCCCCCCCTTCTAACTTCTAAACTAAGAGAATGATAAATCTAAAAAATATATATATTACTAGCTGCCCCGGCGAACTTCGTACCGCCATATTTTCGGCCCGCGTGGTATTCAAATCCCGTTCCCGCTGCACCCTTATCACTTAGGGGGATGAAAAATAGATGTTGGCCGATTCTCATAGATACCGGATAAGCACAAAAAATTTCATCAAAATCGGTCGAGCCGTTTCGGAGGAGTTCGATTACGCACCCCGTGACAGAAGAATTTTATATATTAGAGATAAAACTTTTTAATTACCAAATAAAAAATAAGGGTTGATCGTAGAGGGGTGAAAATTTAGGGTTGCATGTATTTTTGTATGATGTATCATAAAAAAATAAAAACAAAAAATTTTGTCTGAAAAATAAAAAATAAAAATTATGGGGTGACCACCCTTAACATTTAGGGGGATGAAAAATAGATGTTGGCCGATTCTCATAGATACCGGATAAGCACAAAAAATTTCATCAAAATCGGTCAAGCCGTTTCAGAGGAGTTCGATTACGCACATTTGTGACACGAGAATTTTATATATTAGATGATGTGAATTGCCATGAAAACTACCACTAAAAATTGGTTCGAACGAGATCCAGTCAGTAGTTTTTTTTTAATACGTCATAAACCGCAATTATCGCCTTTGCTACTACGGAACCCTTCATGGGCGAGTCCGACTCGCACTTGACCGATTTTATTTTATACAGGATACCGATTCAATTTCTTAAGTCACTCTTTCTACACTTCCATAAGTGGAAAAGCCAGACGAATCTTAAGGGATCTGCAAGACTGGGATCTTTTTCCAAAAGGTCTTATGCTCATGTCTAAGACTTAGTTACATGCATTAGAATGCAACATACAATTCCGGCATAGTCTCTTTCTAGAGACCGAGAGAATAACTGCGTTCGCCTCTTCTCTCATTCTCATTAACTTTGGCAGCCGTACTTCGGAAGTCATGTCCTCCATCTGTGTTAAATACGAGTCATCCGTACATATCCTTATCATCTGAACTGAACCTTAGCTTCTTACCATCCAGCAGAGTGTAGTTAAATAACAGGCTCTCTTCATCCTAACGTTAATCCTAGTCGCATCCGAAGCTTTCACATCGGAATATGGGATCCGCTTTACTGCGGATTTGGCTGGATTTCGATATTTTTCGTGAAGTGACTGCCACATCTCAATGCGATATCGAAGCATTGGAGCTAGACCAGTTGTTGGACTTTTTAGGGCTCCAAAAAAGGACAAACAAATAACAGGCTATAATGTTAAAATAAACGAGGCAAATCCTTTCACGCTAAGCTGATTATCAGCTTTGTGGAGAGCTACCGTAAAATCTGACAACGACTTTTCCGACCCCAACTGTGAACTTTATGCTATATTCCAATTTGTAGATTTTTATAAAACACCCCAATGATAGATATATGTTTGCTAGTAACAGATTAACAATAGTCAACAGCTCTTTCCACCCTTCAATAAACATTAAACCGTCACCCCATCGTTCATAATTAGTAGTGATTGTTTTACAACAAAAAGAACTTGAATAGTTCTCAAGTTAACAATGGATAGACAAACATACCCTACTGTTTAATATTTCGACGTTACAAAGTCGCAAATATTATAAATATGTTAGGGATTGAGCGATAAGCGGAGAGCGGAAAGTAAAGTAATGTAGTTTAAAAATTATTTGTTATCCGCCACTTAAATCCTCTTTAGATCTGCGAGCCACTGTAACAAGTTTTTAATAACCGCCCCTTCAGTCATTCAAATTACTTACCTTATTTGAAAACCGTACCCACAAAAAGTGTTTTTATAAGAAAAAGATGATTTGGGATCAATTGAGAATAGTAGACTACACAAAAATGGGATCAATTAAGAATAAAATATAAATAAAGTGCTGTGGGATCAATAAGGAAGTAAAAGTGGGATCAAACAAGAATTTTCGAATTCGGGACAACTTTCGTGGGAGCAATACGGAACAACCCATAAATAATTACTACGAAATAAAAAAATCCTAATAAAGATACAGTAAGAAATAATAACATGTTGGTGACCGTCTCCAGAGATTTTGATTCAGACATGGAATTTGTCAACCTAGAAGAACATTTTTTATGTGACAAATACGCCATTATTTTCATCAAAAATTGGGTTATAAAAAGATAGAAAATAAAATTAATTATTAAAAAATAAAAAAACCCGACTGCTGTCTAAAAGATTTAAACAAGCTTGATAGCAGGCGGTACCCATTTGCCAATCATAAACCGAAATAAATTTAATGGGTACCGCCTGCTATCAAGCTTGTTTCAATCTTTTAGACAGCAGTCGGGTTTTTTTATTTTTTAATAATTATTTTATTTTAACCTTTTTAGTTAAGATATGACATCTATATATTTTTGTAATCTCCTTTTAATTCTCTTCATTTCGATACCCTACTCGATAAATTTGAATGAAAAAAAATTTTTGCCAACACATATTTTAGCATAAAAAATCTACCGTATACCTAGTTTTTGTTGAAATTTTATGTACCCTATGACACTCGGCAGATGAATACCTTTCATTTGAGACCCTATTCATCAAAATCCGTCCAGGCGTTAGGCCTGTAGAGGGGAACAAAGAAAACTACATACACACATAGACACATACATACATACATACATACGCGCGAAACACATTACCCTCTCGCTGGCGCAGTCGGGTAAAAAAGGCATATATGGCTGCCACCTTGTCATGCTAATAGTCTAGATGAAGATAATATTTACAAGTATTATAAAATAAAATGCATTTCCAGAATTTGACATCGTAGCTTTACCCGCTCAAAGTTTACATCTTCAACCCCAATCTAAAAACAAATAGTACGTTTAGTGCATAAAAACTGTAGTTATTCTGTGGGGCTGAATGCGACAGGGTTACAGAGCAAATATAATAAAACGATGTCAATTATACGCAGCTATTGTCATGTCATGGCAGGTCGGTACAAATTACAGCCATGTGCAAAGGAAATATGTGGTCTATACTTAGGTAATTACAAAATGGAGGAGTTCCTGTGCTTTTGATAGGAAACTTCTAAGGAAATCTAGCAGTTGGCGTGGTGATAATGGTCTCCCCAACTTAAAATTAACCCTAGTTAGCACTAAGTCTGGTTATTTAACTCCCCTGGTGTTGCACTCGTCCATAGGCCACGGTAATCACTTTCTATCATGTAGGTCGTGTGCTTGTTTGCCACCTAAGTGGATTAAATAAAAAGTGTGGTGTCGAAGAAAGAGTACAAGCGTCATCACCCCATCTCATCTGAAAGGTGTCGTAAGAGGCAACTAATGGAAAAATACGCAGACGATCACTGCGAGAGAAGGAAAACTCAAAATTAAACTAACTCGTCTAGCCAGCGTGGAACAGAGGCCAAAGCCTCCCAACATAGGGGTCTATAAATAAAATAAATAACTAAATAAATATTCTACAACATTCTACACAACGCTACCTAGACCCATGGTAAGCTTAATTAGCTTGTGTTATGGAATCTAGAATGCGGATATACATACTTAAACACTTTCTTTTTTTGTAAAATATACAAAGAAACACCCAGACCAATGCAAATATTTACATTCATGCATACAAATATTGGCACTGAGCGGGGATCGAACCCGCGCCTCCTGCGTAGCAGGCGCGTTCACTACCGCTACGCCACAAAGGCAGTCAGTCTATGTACAGATTGTCCAGTGGTGCACTGCAATTAGCCTAATTAATTAATTGATTGAGTACCTACTGAGTCTAGTGGTTCGTTAACATATTATAGGATGATAACTAACCTAATTGGTAATATAAAGGCTCATTTAGATGAGGAGAGTTTCTCGCCTGCAAGATTATCATAAGGACAGAAAAAAATAACTGCGTCTCTAAACATTCGCAAAAACAATTGCCGCTCTCTTGTCCACGCCTTAGAATTGCCTCTCAAAATTGAATATCGGTAGTGCCCGTCTAAACAGAATTTTCAAGCAATAATTGTATTATGACATACTTAGGCGATATACCAATTGCGAATCTCGTATGATTAATCTTTAGCAAGAATTTAGTGCTTGCCTGTGTGTGTACACTTTAATACGATAATGGTATGGCGATTATTATTGCTTGCTAGTGATAGTGGCGTACGAATTTTCGGACTGATACGTGTAAATGACTCACTACAAAGTCAACTACAAAATGTAAACAAGATCATAAAATAAATAAATAAAATAAATATTGTACGACAATCTACACAACGTTATCTAGACCCAAAGTAAGCATAGCTTAACTAGCTTGTGTTATGGGTTCTAGAATGCGGATAAATATGCATAGATACATTTTTTTTTGTAAATACATACATATTATACATAGAAAACACCCAGACCAATGCAAATATTCATATTCATGCATACAAATATTTGCACTGAGCGGGGATCGAACCCGCGCCTCCTGCGTAGCAGCCGCGTTTACTACCGCTACGCCACAGAGGCAGTCAACTTTTACCTATATATTATAATAATACAATAGTCACTCTCGTAAACATATTATGATTAATAATCTAACACTGAAAAGAAGGAGCGTAGGCATTGTAAGTAGTAGAGAGAGTTAAAATCGCTACAGCGTAGTGTTATTTTCTGGTAATCAATTATACTTCTTCAATAGATACTTCAATATATACAATAGATCGCACTCTAATTCGTATAAGGCGGCAAATAAGTATATTAAAGTCGAATCATTTGAAGTATTTCAGAGCGTGGGTCGTTAATGAGGGGCTTAAGGCATTACTTAGTAATCAGCGGGGGCTTACGATAACCAGACTGTGAAACTACCAATCATAATGGCACAGAATAAAGTGATAGTTTTTCAAGAGCCTCGTAGCTTAGTACATTTATTTTTAAGGACGCTACGTACTATTTGTACTTAATAAAAAATTAAAATAATAAATACTCACTATTGGGAATAGGGCATTCTATATACCTAAATAGATGTTTATATGAGATAACTGCGGTCAGGAATTCAATATACCAACATACCTATTCGATTCTACTCTCACAAACTCTCTCACACACACAATCTCACGATCGCTTCTCGCACAAAAACCTTAAAATTTAAGCGAGTAGTTAATATGTAGGTACAGTCGAGTTCAAAAGTGCAGTAGCAATCCTACGTAACTATAGCGTCAATATTCTAGCGCTACTTGTGACCTTTTTCTTTTAAGACAATTTACACACACACATAAATTGTTTTTCCGTAGGAATATTATCGATAATTTCGTTGTCACTACCTAAGCAACCCATGGCCGAGTGGTTAAAGCATGAGGTTGTGGAAATGCAATGGTTGATGGTTCAAATCCTACGATCTTGCAATAACACTTTTTGTGTTTCATTTATAAATTAATATCATTGTATTATTTGTTAAATTTTAGCAAATATCAACATAAAATGTAAAAAGAATGCCAACTTCATGCAAAACTACTTTATCAATATTTAAAATTATATTTTTGTCATAAATATAAAAAATCGTTATAAGCTGGAATCGAACCTGGAACCTCTTATCATTGTGAATCAATAGTATCTTGCTTAACCCACTTAGCTATCAGTTAATTTACTAAGTTGGTAAATTTCTGTATTAGTACCATCTAATGACACACACACACGTAATGTAAACACAAAACCGGGCCGGCGCGCGGCCGCACGCCATACCATTTTGAGCCTTGTTGTGCTAATGCACTTATGAACTCTGACTGTATATTATAATCATAAGTAATACTCGACTGTGAACATTTTTAGGGTTCCGTAGCCAAATGGCAAAAAACGGAACCCTTATAGATTCGTCATGTCTGTCCGTCTGTCTGTCTGTCTGTCTGTCCGTCCGTATGTCACAGCCACTTTTCTCCGAAACTATAAGACCTATGCTGTTGAAACTTAGTAAGAAGATGTATTCTGTGAACCGCATTAAGAATTTCACACAAAAATAAAAAAAAGCATTAAATTTTGGGGGTCCCCATACTTAGAACTGAAACTCAATTTTTTTTTTTTCATCAAACCCATACGTGTGGGGTATCTATAGATAGGTCTTTGAAAATGCTATTGAGGTTTCTAACATACTTTTTTTCTAAACTGAATAGTTTGCGCGAGAGACACTTCCAAAGTGGAAAAATGTGTCCCTCCCCCCCTCTAACTTCAAAAATAAGAGAATGATAAATCTAAAAAAATATATGATGTAAATTGCCATGAAAACTACCACTGAAAATTGGTTCGAACGAGATCCAGTCAGTAGTTTTTTTTTAATACGTCATAAACCGCAATTTTATTTTCGCCTTTGCTACTACGGAACCCTTCATGGGCGAGTCCGACTCGCACTTGGCCGAATTTATTAAATATATAAAAAATAAAAGTCCTACATACTAACTAATAAAATTGTGATATCTAGATTAACTATAGAAATGGTCGAAAAGGTTTGAAAATTTTAAACGTAGGTACAACTTACATAGGTACTTAGGTACAAACAAAACATACGAACGATGTAAGTTAACGACAAAATTAGACGAAATCGTGGTTAATTAATACCATTTCTTTCTCCGTTGACGGAGGCGTATATTACGGACAATGAGAGTTACAATATTTGCAATAAAATAATGACGATGTATTATTGTTACATCATCATTATCTTAGCCTTGTTCCCGGTTGCGTTCGATACGAGACAGAAGGAGTAAGTAGACCCTTCACTTACTCCTTTTGCTCTTTTAAATTTGACTTGTGCGATTTATAAGGGAGCGACCGCCGTCAAATCGTCTAAGAGCCATTGTCTCATTTTCAGGGATGTTCAGGACTGTGCGAAGAGAAGGCCTCCGAGGGAAAGGCTTTGGATGCAACTGGGACTCAATATTGACGTGATGATAAAATTTCATGATGTTAGACTGGTAGCAGACCCCAGACTCCGAGGTGAAAGCTTCGAATGCGACTGGGATTTACGCTAGGATAAAGAAGGGGAAGAGATAAATGTTCATGATAATTTAGCACTGTGAATCATTCAATCAATCAATCAATCTTATGAAAAACATCGATTTATTAAAGGTAAAACGGTGATATCGAAATTCTCAGCAAAATTACGCTTACCTACATAACATTCTGAAAATAAATTTACTACGAGATAAGTAAGTTGATACTAACAATAGAATCTATCGAAATAAACACGGATAAAATAGGCTCAGTGGGCGACTGAATGGAGTGAAGGGTACGTTCGATATGCCTCCTTATTGTAAGCACCAGACTAGAACAAATTTATAACTGTCAATTTAAAATATATACATTTCACAAATACTTCCTCTTTTTCTTCACCCAAGCGCTAATGATGGTAGCTTCCTTTTTTGGAGCCAAGGGTTCACGCTCCAGCAGTGGGACAGACATCTTTTATAGAGAAAAGTCTAGTAAGTATATCTGACTGATGGATATGCCATCATTTTCAAGAGATTTACTACTTATACGGGGGCTTACCCTCTATGTAGGACCGAAATCATAATTGGCAAAATGTGGGCGTTAATATACATCTGCCTATCCTTTCAGAGAATTATAGCCGTGAATATATTGTACAACTCTAACCTCCAACCCCTATCAAGTAAGAAAAAACTCCAAAGGTCTACGATACAAAAATGATTTGAGAATTCCACCGTCAGTCACAAGGAAAGCGCGCATCACGCTCACCATTGTGAAAGAAAGAAGCACAATGGTCGGTGCGGTGTTAGACTACCAGTGTTACAGCAACAAAGACTTGTTTGGACTCAGAATGGCCAGTGATTGCTTCTTGTTCGAGCTGGAACAATTAGTTGGGAGCTGGCGTAAGTTAAGTACGGATAGAGGGTGGCTATGATCTAATTAGACGTTTGATGGCGGTTTGTAAATCGCTCTCTCTCTCTGTTAATGACTGATTCTAGTAGGTTAAGTGGCGTAACGTTCACCTAATAAAGAAGTGTTTGATTCCTACTCAGTGCAAATATTTGTTTGCATTAATATGTATATTTGCATTCGTGTGGCTGTTTTCTGTGTTTAAACAATATTTATGGTGAAAAAAATATGGTGTGTAGTTATCACGTACACGTACTAAAACCCATATCACAAGCTAGTCAAGGTATGCTTGCTTTGGGTCTAGATAACGCTGTGTAGAATGCTTTTAATCGTCAAATTTGATATTGTCAAATCGGTGGTTAGTAAAAGCAGGTAAAAGTAAGAAACAGTAGTTTTGCCCAATTATGAAATTTGCCAAAGACTTGACTGCATATAAGTACTCTTCTTTGCACAAACAATTAAACGCTATTCTGGAGTCAGTAAGTACTAACGGGACGAAAGGATACGCCTTTCATGTAAAATAATTGTGTCATCTCGTGCAAAAATTTTAACACAATATAGGTACGCAATAAATATTAAGGTCGAAGAAATGCTGCTCAGTTGACCTTTAATTTATACCGAGAACTCTCTCGGTAGCTCAACTTATACCACAAATAGGTGATCAACTCATTAATTGCGCCAACGTCGAATTGTAAGTTACAAATCCGATTGAATAACTCAAATGAAGACGCGCCGGTACCACAATACGTCGACGTTTGCTCATTTATCAAATGATGGCAGAATGTGACGGACGCGGTGGTTGGATGTGTTGGTAGTGGATATGACGACTCATAAAGATATATGCTTCACATTTTTCTGTTATACTTTACTTTGCTCTCCTCGCGTATCTATCAGCGATGAAACTGGGCAGTATAATCCTTTCACTTATTGTTGAGTTAACTATGTGTTGCATCTGTAGGTATGCAATAGATCTAATAAAAATGATTATTTTTCAGTGATTATTTCAAATCCTATAACACTTTCTCCATCCGCTGTATGTTCCGTCCACCCATTTCTGGTGTTCATCTACGGGAACCCCTTACCCATCACAAGATTTGCCTTCTTTCACATTATCTACATGATACATTTGACTTGTGTGTGTGTATCCGAAACTCATATACAATCTAATTCCTTCACAAATTACTAAAATAAGACGAATCGGACCTAAGCCATATTGGATTCAGCTATCTCAGGAAATAGACGGTTTGACAATCGTTTTTAGTGCAATCAGGCATTTTGGGAATAGGTTCTAATATACCAAACAAGATTTAATTGACTACCAAATCTCAACGGTAGATAGTCTCAATCTCGCAAAAAATTTTACCTTTCCAATTCAACGACTCAACATTTCCGGAACAATAATCCTTGAACAAATAAACTTCCAGTCCATATTTGTGTAATCCAAGCCGCGGGCCCGACACCGACGGTGAATCAGCAGTATGGTAGCGATTGAAACGTTACCGCTTACCACTTTACACTCCCTTGTCATTCACCATGATGCATCACATTCGACGTATGTAACTACCAAATCTCATAATGAAGGTCTACCCCATTGTTTCGCTATTCAAAAGAACCATACAGGTCATCTGTTTTGATTTACCTTTTTATTTATTTTTTGTGTATGCTTTGAGAGGTCGTGTGGTTTTGGCATAGTGTATGTAAATAAATGAATCGACGCCTCGGGGGCACAGACGGTATCGTTCAGTCATAATTAAGATAGTTTATTGACAGTTCTTATATAACGGTACTTTTGACTCGTTTGATTGAGTTCGTATCCGTTTTCGGTTCTCAAATACAATCTTATTTGAACTATTGTTTAAGTCTAAACGAAGATCTACAGATGATTGCGCGTTGTACTAGTAATAAATAAGCTTATTTATTAACGAACAACTTGTGTTGCGATTTGTGATCATGCGAATGACCGGGAAATTCTTGATTTCCGGCAAGTCGGAATTTTGCCTCCAATTCTCAGATAAATGTTGGAAAGATTAAAATAAATCTTTTTTGATTACCGGTAAAGTCTGAAACGGACTTGCGCACTGAGGGATCCGTACTCAACTGGATTAAGGGACATTTATTTATACTGGATAGAAACTGTGCCCCGAGTACGAAAAATATTCGTATTCATAATGTTAACGTATCGAGAAAACGGAGCGTTGTGATTGGCAGGCTTAATACACACACAGGTTCACAGTAGGCAGGCGGCCAATCGCAATGTTCTATTCTCTCAATACGTTTACGTTACGTATACCTTTTTTTTCGTGCTCGGGGCAGGGAAGTAACAATGGGCAGGCAACATCTGCCGAAGACCCGATAGCCGCAAACAAGATCTAGAGTATACACCGTTAATTTGTAAACGGATGGTAGGATGCCCTCTAGAACCAACAACCTGAAAAAGAGCTGATTAATTATAGCTTCAAATAAGCATCAAAATAAAAAAATGTTCATCATATAGGTAACGTTATGTAATATGGGATTGAACTATTAATTAACTATTAATTGCACTACAAAGCTATAATAAAACTAAATAAAAAGTAAATGACTAACTGTAGTGTGCTCTCCTAACCTGTCATAATGCAATTTTTTTTATAATCACCTAATAAAATTTTGCGTTTTAATTTTCTTTTTCAGTAATAAATTAGCTAAATTCCTCTTATATTTATATAAAAATGTGATTTTGTAGTTTATTCGCAACTCATTTTTATCATTCAAAATTATTATTGAACTCAAAGATTTGGTAAGGAAAATGTTATAATTTACCTAACCCACCTACCGGGTTATAACATTTTCCTTACGAAATATTTTTATACAAAGTCGAAACGAATATGCTAGTGTGTTTAGAAGCTCGTGATAATTAAGGAATGCAAAGTTGGTAAGCGAACGGCAGTCGTGGTCTGGATATATTATTATTATGGTAAGAAGTAAGAATAATGTTAGAATCTCTCAAGCAAAAATAAATATTAAGCTTTTAGAGCAGGTATTAGGTTCAAGAAATTGTGAATTCCATGAAAGATAACATGACAAGGAAAGGGGTAACCGAGAAATGGCAGAAAAATATTGAAGCATTACTGCTAATACCCGAAGTTCTCTCAAGCAGTTACATTATAATTTATCCACTACGACTCACAGTTCCAAAAAATATATTTAAAAACTAGCTGCTGCCCGCGACTTCGTCCGCGTTAAGTTCAAAATGACACAAACCCATGTCACAGAACAAATAATTAAGTTAATTCGTTATTATCTCAATTACTTTTTATGAAGAAAGTCTTCTTGGAGTGACTGACTAATACATACAGGGCTAAACTACCGAAAACTACGAAATTAGGCAGGCTTCTTTTATGGGCTAGGTAAACGCTACGAAATGGTTTTGAAAAATTTTACTTTTTGTATCCACCATGTTATAATGCTCTAAATATCCTCCCTTCCTCCCAAATCCTCGGCACACGCCACTACTACTTACGAAATCAACAGATACTACATCGAGAGCGTTATGAAAATAACTTCATGAAAACCCGGAGCCCTGCATATAAAGACGTTTTTACACGCCAGAGCAGGGGTTCTTCTTTATTGAGTCAATGGCTGATTGATTGTTCTGCTTTCATGTTAAATTTTACCGACCACAGCCACATCGTTGTTCGTTGCCTTACACCAGGTGAATGGGCACAGTGGGCAAGAGAGCAAATGCGGCCTTGACTGGGATAGGGCCTAGCAGGCGCAGGGCACACTTGCAACTGGTCAATATGGCCCCTTTTCGCCATATTTCTCTTGCACCGGCCAACTTGTGTCTGCAGGTGAATACTTCTAAGTTGGCAACAGGAGTTGAGACTGATGGTGAGATTTCTGTTGATCTAATTAAAACTGTGGCACACTGTTCTCATCTATGGGATGGCTTTGCACGGTACGTATGTATAAGACGCAATCGATAAGATTGCAGAGGCATGCATTGATAGGTTTCAGGTTACTAATATTTTAGAATCTCTGCAATTGCGTAGAGAAGTTGCCTTTCTGACTGTAATTTACCATTTCCGCCATACCACGGCGAGTATTCTAATAAGCTCTTCATACTAATCCCTTCTTCTTACTTCATATTCAAAATAACACGTGCTGAGCTGTGGTGTGACACCGCATACGGGAGAAATAATATCGCCTCGAACCAACCGGTTCAGAACTTCATTTCTTTATTGCACGGTAAAAAACTGTATTGCTCTACCTACATCCATGTTTCCTTCTTCTTATAATCGCGGATTCTTTCACGTCGCGCTTGGGTGTGAAAAAGCAAGGCCGTCAACCGTCTCTTGAATGATGGCTTTATGGTTTGGCGCAAGGTGCGCTGCTTCGTATTGTGAGGTGAAAATAAAGGCAAAAGTGGCAACGGAAGAGGTACGGGAGTGGATCACTACTCGGGCACTCCCCAGAATACGCAACGGAAATCAGAGAACGTGCAACGATCTCCTTGCTCCATGAACGCGGATTTGATGGCGATGAGACGGGCCACCCTTTACTCTAGCCCAAGCAGGGCCGTGTTACACTCGCAAGGTTCCCTGCCATTCATGGGGTAGGTACCATTCATGGGGGTCAGTATTCTGGGGTACCCCACCTCAATGCCACACTCTCTGTGTAATTTTAATCGGTTTGATTCCGACATAGTCACGTCTGCGCTAGCCCCGGTGTGGTGGTACTATGGGAGATATCGGATGTGGAGACGGAAACGTTATTGACTTAAGTATGTGGCTTGATTTTCACTTGCATTTTTCCACCTCCACGCATTCCTACAGACATTCGACAGACAGAGAGACGGGCAACGAAGTGATCCTATATCCAAGGGTTCTGTTTTGTCCTTTTGAGGTACGGAACCCTAAAAAACATAGTATGTTGATCAAAATCCTGAACGAAGTTGAAGGAAAAGCTAATTTTGAGTAAAGGAAAACCCTATAACAGAAGTCGAAGTTCTGAAACGTTGACGACCACTCAGTCACAATTGATCAATTGCGACTGAGTGGTGGAGCCTGGCCAGTGCTAATGTCAATGCTTCTTTTCAATTTTTAGAGCTGATTTAATTTTCATGACTTCGCGGGCTGGTAGGATAACCTTCTCTGTCTCCGAAATGAAGAATTTCGTAAAAATCTACCTTGTATTATCAAGATTATTATGTCATAAGTTAAGATCGATTTTGCTTTGCTACTCCTATTTTTATCATGATTTTATTGTATGAACCTACCTATAGATATTAATGAGAATAAAATTAATTAATTAAAAAAAAAAAATTAAATAAGTCAAACAAAAAAAAATTTAAAAGCTATAAAGAAAAATCCGTCTCAGATGGGTTCGAACCTGGATCAGCAACATTGTAAGTCCACCGCAAACCCACTAAGCTACAAACACCATGGAATATTTGTGTGAAATAAACGTTCATATTTTTATCACATTATAGTGCCTCGTTCCCTATTAGAATAGCGTGATGATATTAATTTTCTAAAATATTACCAAGCCGACTGTTCACTATTGTGTGGGATTCGAGAGAAAATCGTATAAGAAAAATGTGGACTCTGTCGAGACTCTTGCTAAGCTGAAGATTCTGCAATAATGTAACCTGGCCTGACTTTGCTGAGATGCAGTTACTCTTGCCACTCGAAGTTCTTCAGACTCCTATGATCGAAATAATCTCTTCTTTTTACCATTTTGCTACTTTTATTGTTTCGATCTATTCACACAATTTACAATTATTAGGTGTGATTTACTATTATTGACACAACTTTTTTATTTATGAACCGATTTTAATAAAAAAAACACTAAATGTTAAGTGAAGCCTACCACAATCAATTAGTGAAAACCGCAAGCAAATTGGTTCAGCCGATTCTGAGATTAGCGTGCACAAACGCACAGACAAACAGACAAACAGACAAACAGATAAACAGACAAAAATTTCAACGAACGTTGTTTTGGCTTCTATTACGTTAATAAAGTCCCCCAATAATAGTTTTTCTCATTTCCAAGCCATGTACAGACACCGATCAGTTACAATTTTATTATTTAATAATATAATATAATATAATATAATATATATTTAAAAATATTTGATTCATATTGTATTCAATTTTAAGAAAATGTTTTCAATTCAGTTAGATAACTTTTGGTTATAACCTAGTGTAGCTGTAACACTAAGGTGGTCTTTAAAAAAAGTGTAACACTGTTAAAATCATATTATTTTATATTATCATTTATGAACCTTACTATCGTTCTAGCATCAACGTAGTGCGTTTTCGTTTAGTTTGTAAGCTCGCAACGACCTTATTTCCAATACTATATTTCCTCATTTTCGTGTTTGAGGGTAAAAAATTGTGCGAATAATTTGTCTGGTATTGCACATTGGATGTTTATCGACTTTTACCGAATAACCGAACGCTTACCGACTTGCATGTTAAGCGCCAAATGAGCTAAGGCGCTAACTTGCTAGGTAGTAACTTATGTGTAGTATAAGAAAAGCAATTGTCAACACCAATCAATCCTCAGTCCCAAAGAGATCTTACACTAAAACTAAAACCGATAGAAAATAAATCTGCCCCTGTATGCAGCTTAATATTTATTGCGAACTGCTCTTCACTATTCATACATTTTATGCTGAGTTCTACAATTATAAATCGATCTATCAGTCATCGTTCTTTACTAAATTTGCACTTTGATATAGGAAGACAGGCCGACCACACTGAACAGAAGCAATTACTTGTATCTCCATATTTTCAGTAACGGACTTTATGAAACACATTTACTTCGCAACACGGCGAAGTAAATGTGTTTCATAAAGTCTACCTGTGCGCTATATTACAGTTGGATGCCTAAACGGTTATATGATGACGTCAGCTGATCTGAAATTCAAACAAGGCAAACCGTGACGAATTGCATCGTTAAGACTTGAAGTTATATCTCATTTAGAACAATTAGCTTTTTCCACAGGTGTTTGGGTAGTTGCTGTCCAGTTTGTCTGCTCGCCTGCCATCCCCGCCCGGAACAAATGGAGGTTAATTTATCTTAAAAACTAACAGCTTGTTACTTAGCAAGGTAATAAAGCCTATATAACAGTTTTTTTAGTTCGGTGCGTGAACGCCATTTTTCGGTCGTTGTTATAAATTATTATAAAAATGTATGAGACAGGATTATTTTGGCGATTTTAATCTTAATTGCTGTAAAATGTTTCTGTTCGAGTTCAGTTCTTTTATAATGAAATACGTAGAGCCGCGCTCAGGATTTGCTCATCACTGTGCTCTTTAAGTAATTTCCATAATGATATTCTGTGGACAAAATTAAAATTTTTTTCTTTTCATTTTCAGGAATGCCGAAGATCGTGCGAAGTGTAGTAGGAAAAAAAGTAGAGACTGGACTCCAGGCTCTGAAGACATACTTTAATGTAACCTTTATTAAGGTTGGGTTAATTATGTTGACTAGATTATTTAAGCGGACTTACTTGGATAAGTAACGTGTTAGACTCAGCTTCCCTCATCATCATCATCTTTGCGTTATTTTCGGTTGCATCCGAAGCTTTTCACCTTGGAGTCCGTGGTCAGCTTTTTCCAGACTCAGCTTTCTACAATTTCTTCAATCGTTACAACGTACACAAATATGTATTAGGTAATATTATAGCCTAGGCCTAAGATTTTGCTTATTTTATCGCTCAGTTCAAGTTATTTTTAATGACAGTAGGAAGTTCGTGAAGTATGTAAGGATAAAAGCACATGGGGGATTGTTGTAGACTGCCTACCCTCGAGGGAAATAGTGTGAGTGTATGTTTATAAAAACGTATAGGTACTTAATTGTACAAAAAATTCGTGAGAATCGGTTAAGAAATTAATCCATGAAAGCGTAAAAAAACTAATAAATAAATTCGCTTTCGCGTTTATAAGACATATTAGATAGGACACCACACGCGAATATCTTAACTTCTGCCCTCTAGACAAGTGGCAATTTGTTGTATTGTAGAATAGAATGACAAACATAAGGGACTTGACGTTTATGACATACGTCGTCAACTGTCATATACGTCAAATCCAATACATTTGTCATTCTATTCTACAATACGCCGGCCAACGAACTGCCACTTGTCTAGAGAGGCTGCATAGCCTAACACTTCTGAAGCTCATAACTTTTAATTAATAAAAATAGCATTTCTTATAATCATAAGTCAGGCTGGCAGATGGTATAAAGCCATAAAGCCAAGTACCGGTTTACATAGACTGCTCTCTTTATCTAGCAATGCCCAGGAGCTACCTGTTCAAAGTAATACCGTCATGCAAACGTGAATGGTCCGTGAATGGTCCGTGAATAGGTCAATCAACAAGCTAACACGTCAACTCTTTATACAGAGGAATGCCAGTCTGAACGGTCGTCAAACCGCGGTGAGTTGGCACTATCTTTGATATCCGGGGACTGGTTAAGTATAAGGCTGATAGCGATTTTTGGGACGATAGGTAGGTAAACTTTTTAAGGCCATCTGCCTACATTACGATAAAGGAATAAGAGTAGGTATATAATATAATAATAGTGAGTAAGAAAATAATTGGATTTAAAAATAAAATTGACATTGCGAAACCATCCTGTCGTAATTAAGAAGATTCGACGCGATCGTAAAATGTTGCTTAAATACATTAGCTCAATTTGCTTTGATTTTGTTATTTATGTAGTTCACGCTTAAGAACTATTTAATTTCATATAATGTAAATAAATAAAATTTTACTCAACTTCACTCTCAAGGGGGTAAAATTAACTCATTCGTTAATCAACTATAATAATAGATGCTACTCATGAATTAAACTCGCTTCCAGATTTTGATTTGCACTACACAAACTCGGTTGCAATAAAAACTAAAGTATCTATACAGTCGCAATCATCAATAATGATTATCACAGAATCTGTGCTCCACCATGACACGGGAAGTGACGTATGCACCGGTGTTGGCACGCTAATGATATAGAATTATCAAATTAAACAGCCATATTTTTTTATAAATCCAAATAATTCGGGCGGTTACCAAATAGTTTCTGTATAATTTAATTTAAATAGTCCTTTACCGACCTTCCAGTAATATTATGTACTAAAAGAATGAATAAAAAATTAGCTCATGGTGGTTTCGTGGAAATGTTCAACCAGTGAAGTTATATCTTTCAATTTAATATCGACTTTAAGTAAATGAATGCAGTGTGACGTCATGAATGCAGTATGATGTCAGAGGACAAGAGCGGGGTCTTCTTTGGGTACTTGATTCAGTGATCTCACCGCCGGGGGGCAGTAAGGCTATAGTAGCCTTTAACGTCACAACCCACTTCCAGGACAGATTTCTATTTAGGTATCTAAGAAAAAAACTTCAGCAGAGGGGCAATACCGCTGTTACTGAGTCCACGTGGCGCTTAAGGAACATTGTGATGGGTCTTACCTTTCAGGGGCACCACCAAGACCTTTAGGATCAAACTCCGCGAGGAATACCTTAACTGACCTTATTTTGGCACCTTAACTGAACGTTTCGCATTAACTACGTTCAGTTAAGGTACAGTTGACAAAGGAGATACGGTTGCACCTTTTCATTATAAAGTTGTATGTAATGTTTTGTCGACTGTTCTCACCCTTGTTTTAAAACACACCCTGTATTATTACTATGCTAAAATGATAGAGTAAAAAAACATCAATCTAGCTAACTACACGATATCACGACACCACAAACAAAATTGTGTCCTCTAGTGATTAGTCAAAGGATGTGTTTTTGTGCGTCGCGCATAAGTGGCGAGGGCCGGCGCCTGGCCCGAGACGTATCCAGTTACAAAGGACGTACCGAACGTTACAGACCTACTAAGGGAGTGAACTGAACATTAAAAGTGAGTTTTTGGTGAGAATATGTTTATGTGTTTAAGTCAAATGCCACATTTTTTTAATATAGAACACATGATAGTACGCTTATGGCAAAGTCTTGGAAAGGACGGTCACCATTATAGACATGTACCATATTACAATGGTGGCACCTCAGCTTGAAGGTCTCATCATATGCTTTTTTACGCCCCGCTTGATGGAACCGAGATATATTATAGTTAGTATAACTAGTAGTAGTATTATTAGTTAGTAGTAGTAGGTACTATTATTTATTCTGTGGTAAACTATGTTATGCTATGTATGTATCAGCGTTTTTCAGATTGCTATAGTTGAGATGATGGATTAGGGCATGGCAAATTATAACATACAAAGTAATTTACTTTATAAGAAAGGAGTATGAAATTCAATAGGTATTAAAGTTGGTGCAATCGGGTTAGGATTTATTTCCGGGTGAAACCGGGACCTCCATAAACAAGACGGATCTACACAATAACATTATATATTAGTTAGAAACCATTATTTTACATTAGAATATGTTTAACAATAGTTGATGTATAATATATACCAAGTAAATATATTTTGTTTGTTATTTTATGAAAGGTTTAAAAGTTTAAAAGAATTTGGTAAGCTACTTTTATCGTTGATTGCACATCACTCTTTAAAAATATGTTTTCCATATTACGGAATCACGTTGTCCTTTAAAGTTAGTAAGTTTGCGTTAGTACCTAAGTTTTGTTAAGAGCGTGATTCATAAGCTGCAGAATTTACACGGCACATAACTTGTTATAATTTAATTTTCTGAGTCGCAATGAAAAGTCTGACTTGTATTGCCTTAGACTTGTTCAATGATAACGTGGCAGGTTAACGATGTGCTTAGAAGTTTGTCGCTACAACTCAATGAAAGCCCTCTACCGGATAAGATTTGAATTTAATATTTTACTATTGAGTTATATATTGTAGTGCGTACTAGTGGTATTCACTCCAAAACGTGAACATTAACGTGTATAGATTCAGTAGTAAGGGCCATGTGACATATCTTTGTCGCTCGCTTTCAAAAAGTGGGTGTTACATGTCATAATTTATGATATGTTCACTTTGAATAAAAAAACAAAAACCATTAAGCGCCTAAACGGTAAACTAAGGATTTGGTTACGTTCAGAAGAACCAATGTATACAAAAATGTTTTGAACATTTCAAAAATAGATCGTTTAAATTTGAATCTTATTTCTATATTCTTTAGGCTTATGGTGGGTTTTGTAAACAGCATATTAAGTTGTTCTCTAATTCATTAGTTCGTGTGAGGGTTTAGGTTATTTTTTGGGGCACAATTTTGATTGATTGCAATAGGAAGTCTGGTGGTTTGACTCCGTATCGAGTCATATTTTAGTATGTTTGCATTTGAAACCGCTATCAAGATTATTGTGTCAACGCTAACACATTTTGGTTTCATATACTAAAGAAGCAAACAAGTGCATTGTTGTGCAAGGGTGAGTAAGAGGAAAAAGTCTCCCTCTTCGAGTTTCACCTGGAGGGGCCCTTCTTGTTCTTTTTTCATTATGCAGAGGAAGAATAAGAAGGGAGGAAAGATCTATGGAACTTTTAGAAACTAGATTAGGATTATTTTTGCTCTATTTTTTTTACTTTGCGACGGGGTTATTGGTTTGGCTTTACGATTTGCATGGATATGTCATCTGACACCCAATCTTAAAAGGATTACCAGCGCCAGAACCGTATCCGTTAATCAGCTGGTAGGTATACCGGCTGGCAGGCGAGGTTTGCTTGGCTACATCCTTACGCCCATCAGTAGGATCTGTGCCAATATTATAAATTCGAAAGTAACTCTGTTTATCTGTCTGTCACGGTATAACGTCTAAGCCACAGAACTAATTTTGATGAAATTTGAAACATAGATAGTAAACTTGGGGAATGACAGGTTACGTTTTGTCGCGATAAACTACATCCACGCAGGCGGAGCCATGGGTAACAGCCAGTAGATCATAAAACAGGACAGAAATGGCACTTTCAGGTGTTCACTCAGATTAATATCCTACCGACTTCATTCTCAACTCAATAATTTTACCTTATAATTATAAATGGCCAAATACCAATTCCATGTTTATTAAAATAAGAATCACTACATTTATAGCACCTCAAGTTTTCAACATTCATATAAAAGTCCGTAGAATACCTGTACTTAGGCATCGTAAACTAGAATTGGACATAACTCACTCTAGATGGCTGTAGGGTCGAAGTCACGCCGAAGGGCAAAATATATCATTCGGGATATATATACCTGTCATTTATCGTTCAGACTCAAGCCATCGCACCAATATTGGAACATTAAAACTGTTTATATTTGTTTGTATAATAACGTTTTACAACCAGTTTTTTATTAATACGTTTTTTCGAATCATTCGAAAAGGGAATGCAAAATTAGTTTTCGTTATATGATTGATTGAAAACGGTTTTTGGAATAATATAGTGCGGTTTGACTAAGGCCTCATTTAGACGGGGAGGGTTTCTCGCACGTTTCGGTTCGAGAAGCGAGAATCGGTCGCGACTATCGCTAGCAATAATCGTCATACTTACCATTATTGTATCAAAGTGTGTACACACAGGTAAACAC
The DNA here is from genome assembly GCA_914767945.1 of Eilema depressum. Classification (NCBI taxonomy): domain Eukaryota; kingdom Metazoa; phylum Arthropoda; class Insecta; order Lepidoptera; family Erebidae; genus Eilema; species Eilema depressum. The sequence continues at coordinate 25,316,387 of OU612012.1, forward strand.
TAGTTCTCGCCTATACGATTATATCGTACGAGATTCGCAAATGACAAATCGCTTAAGTTTGAAATACGACTATTGCTTGAAATTCTGCTTAGACTGACACTACCAATATATAATTGCGAGACAGATCTCGCCAAACGTGGACGAGCGGACGAATTGTTTCTGCGAATATTTGACGAAGCAATTTTTTTCTATCCTTTCGATATAATCGTTGCGGGCGAGAAACTCTCCTCCTCTAAATTAAAATATTTTTATTTTATATTTCGAAAGTTTTTTCTATTTGCGATGATTTAATTTAGACTTTAGTCAGATATAAATAAATGTGACTTTTTATTGACATAAATTTTGCGGCTTACGTCATTTTTTAAAAAACTACATAAATACTGCCTAACTAAAACTAACGGTGGACTGAGTCACAGAATGAATACTCAGTGAAAAGCAGCATTTCATATTAGTTATTAAAATATTAATTGACTCGTCCCGGCTTCGTATGGAAAAATAATTTCAATCCAGATTGCAGTATCCATCGTCAATAACATAAATGAAATTGTGTACAAGACTAAAATTTATTGGAAGTTCGTTATCGATATATTGGGATAATACAGACTTCACTTACCACCTTCACTGCAAAATGTCCTCAAATATCATTATAATATTAATATAGTACCTATAAAATAAAAAACCCGATCGCTGTAGAAAAGATCGAAACAAGTTTGATAGCAAATGGCATCCCTTTTCTAATCATTTTAGCGAAAGAAAATTCAAAGAAAATTACATAGGTACATACGCATAGTTAAATATGCGCGTAAAACATTACGCTTACTGGCGCAGTCGGGTAAAAAGCATTTTGGGGGTGCCGAGATAAGTGAAAACTTGGAAAATATAATAATTATGTAGATACTTATATACATATATACAAAGGTATCTTCTGTGATTTGCTACAGTCGTTGAATTGTCATAATCTGTCACAAGAGGTGTCGGTTCAATGGTTATTCCTCAATTTATGTTTAAAATATGTTCTACTAAAAAGCCTCAACGTGCTTAGAGAACTTTTCACTTCAATAAATACTAACATGTTCGTCGTCTGCATATAATGGTCGTCTGTAAAACTAACTGAAATGATCAAAAACTTATCGTCTGCATAACAGGGTAGTTGTTGTGAACAAAACAAGATTTCTAACGTAGACATAACGAGATAGAACCACGACAGAACCCTATGCACAGAAATATAATAGTACTCCCTATGTTTAAAATCGTTATTTGGAACCACTATTTATTTTCTACTGTACGGTTGCCAGAGTTCCAATAACAAGTACCCACCTACCGGCGATTGGCAACGTGGAAACTCGTCACTTACTATACAGGTGGGTTTATTTTTACGCTACAGAATAGCTTGGGGTAAAAATAATAAGTGGCGAATAGTTATTTCGAAGTTAGTTTTTGGAGAACGTGCGAAGAACCTACTCGTCGCCTGAAATTCATCCTCCTGAATAATAATTGTAGATTCGTTTCATATAGAGGGGTGCGAAACGCGAAGATACTCTAAAATGAGTTAATGAATTTTGACACCGATCTATACACTATTTTATTTTAGATCATTATATTTAGATTATTATAGAATTTATTGTAGGTACTACCATCTGAATGAAAGCAACAAAATTGCATGTGGTTGATGACTTTCCGCGATATACTAATTTTTATGCTCCATAGAGACAGTCTAGTAGTACCTAGTAATATACATAAAACACAATGATGCAACGGGCGTTTAGAAAAAATACCCCAAAGTGGGTGGACAGAAATGGGGGGAGTGTTTGTTACCTTATGTGAATAATTAAAAAAGCTTGCAGTATTTTTACAAAAAAATTACCTACGTTTAATTTCACCCTAGACTGACCCCATACTAGTTTTCTATGTGTCGTGGGATCCAATCTCCGTCAATCCGTTATAACAATAGCATTTAAAACATATTTTTAATAATTAACGAGAGTTATATAAAACCATGAAATTATTATTACAATTAGTAGGTACAATAACATTATCAGCACAATTACTCACAGCTACTTTAAAAAACAATTCCCCAAAAAATTAAATGTGGGGTATAAGAAACGAACCACCACCAATTACTTATTCGGTGCCACCGTTTTAATATTTGACTTTCTCGCCGGCCATGCATGATGTGTATTTTATTCATCCAATCTTAACGCCGGCAGTTAAAGCCTAACAGTTAATTATAATAGATTAAAAGTCAGATTAACAGGTGCCATAAAGTTTAGATGGTTCTGTGTTTTTCGGACTGTAATTATTATAATTATGATATTTACGAACACGGGAGTCGGAATCTGTGGTGGCGGGTTTTAGAGATCGTAAAATTGAAAGCTTTGTTTGTTTCTTGGGTGCAGCAAAATATTTCTGAGATTTGCCTCGTATATTTAAACCCGGCAGAGTAGAATTTGGGCCACCCCATCTCTTATCATATGGTATCGTACAAGGTGACTAAGGGATTGGGCTTTATAACATCAGACAGCTATATACAGCCCATACTCAGCTTCAGATGCTTGGCTCGAGTCAACCGGCTCATCTCCTATTACGTAGTACCTACTACAATGATTGGTGAGATGTGGGTGTTAATTCACCTTTGCCTAACCCTCCGGAGGGTAACAAGCGTGAGGATATAAATGGATGGATGGATTAATCTTCATTTTTAATACTATAAAAATAAATCGCTAAATGTGTTGCTAAGCGCAAATCTCGAGAACAGCTGAACCAATTTCACTAATTCTTTTTTTAGAATATTCCTTGAAGTACGAGGATGGTTCTTACGCAGAGAAAAAATTTAAAAATTGTCTGAAAAGGTCTGAAAACTACTCTTTTCTATACTCCCATACAAACGATTCGTAATAATACTTAAAAGTTAATTTAAACTTTATTACTTTAAAATAAAGTTCAAGTGTTAGTATCGTATGAATATTGACATGTTATATTGTCAAGTTAGGCGGTACGAAGTTCGCGGGGTCAGCTAGTATCGTAATAAAAACCACTTTGTGACATATAAAACACCCTTATTTAAGGGTTGTTCCGTCTACGTACCACGAAAACTCATACCATTTTAAAATTTATTAACTCATACTGATTTTTATTTATTTTTACACTTAATTCGTACCACTCCATTTTTAATCATAAACAATAAACAAAGGGAGAAAACAATAGAAGCCAAGATATGCGATAGCAGCAATCGCTGTAGATTTGAAGAGTGCCGTTGTCTATATCCGATCATATCTGTCCATTCTTCAATTCTCGCAAATTTTTGCGTGTATAATATTAGTAGAGCTCGTACAATTTACCACAGTAACTATGTAAAGTTATCAGTCCAATCATCACCTTATTTAAATAACTTTAGTTCATCAATAGGCCTTAGTAGGTACATAATTAGCTTTATATACGTCCCCATAGTATTTCAAGAATTATTCCCTAGCTCCTAGTCGTTGACGAGTTGTATCTCCCATATTCATCAGCTAACCAATGTTATGATGAGTACTAATATAATTATTATGATTACTACAAGAATTTACATGCCCATAAAATTTGAGGGGTTCTCTCGATTTCCCTGAGATTCAAAACCATTGCGGTAGTATGTATTTTTTTAAATCGGTTCACAAATGGCGGCGAAATTGATGGACAGAAATCGTCAATGGACGCTCTATTCGTCGAATATAAATAACCTAATCCTTTTTAAGGTCAGTTAGAAATACGAGTTGGTAAACTTATCAAATAATTAAATTAGTTGGATGCATGATCATGCTATCCGTACTTTTTCTGTACTTTTTGCGTTGGTATGACTTAAGAATAGATATTGGTATGAGATAAGAATGGTATGAGTAAGTAATACGCATTTGGTATGATTTAAGAATGGTATGAGTTCTCGTGGTATGAAGACGGAACAACCCTTTTTCTCTTCTAGCTCCTCCTAATTATTTAGGAATTATATTTCTGTCACTAAAATTATATCTGTCTAATTATTAATAGGTCCACGAGATATATTTCTATTTTCTTATCTGAAAATAAAAATCCCTAAAATAAACGATAGATTTATCACTAAAATCGTAGTTCAGTCCATGAATAAATATTTTGTCGTCAAAATGGTATGAGTTTTCGTGGTACGAAGACGGAACAACCCAGGTTTACCCATAAATAAAATCGGTACCATCGATAGGTACTTAGAATGGTACATGGGTGCGCATTTTCTTACATAACTTTTCAAATCCTATCATCGGATGTCCGAAAATATTTCTCATACTATTTAAAACCATAAAAATCTTCATAAAAATTTAACAAATAAATATCAAAATATATAATCATTGAAATTCAAAATATCACTTATTATACAGTTGTTGTTACTAATATTTGTTTTAATATATTTATTTATACTAATGGTCGAAACTCATAATCATTCCAATAAATAATAATTTCTTAACAGTCAGTGATAGATTTATTGAGAAAGTCGCTGATTCCGACTTGGATAGATTAGGTTAGAAGGCTAGGCCCCGCATTAGGCCTTCGTGGTTATTTTTTTTATAACCATGTAGAACTTTATTTAGTCAAATGACCATTTTGAATTAAAAAAATATAATTTCAAATTGTTCTTGGTAGTAACAGTATTAATAAAAAAATATGAGCACTGACGGTTATGAGCTCCGTTGGTAGCAATAAAAATGAATGAATAAAAGAGGTATGAAAAAAAAATTGAAGAGTTATTATTATGAGTATAAATTGGAAGTTGTACGTATGACAAAGAATAGGATTTAGAATTTTATGTGAGCCAATATGGACCCATGGTAGATCAATCGTTAAAGAAGGTAAATTGATTTACAAACCTCTTCACTTGATACTGAATAGATAGGTACCGATGATTATACCTAAATAGTCCATCAAGAACCAAGCGGTTCGGCAACTCCCCCTTTTGCCGCACCATTAAGACCTGGAATTCCTTACCAGTACACGTGATTCCCTCTTTCTGCAGTCCCGGGTCCTTTAAGCGGGGCGTGAAAATGCATCTGATGAGACCATCAAGCTGAGTGCCACCATTGTAACATTTTCTCCTCCCCTTTTCCGAGATTTTGCCTTTCAATATACAAGCTTACAATCAGGTGAGGAAAAGTCAAATTGACGTGTCCTATATAAAAAAAAAACATATTTTTGACGACTACACATTTTGGCAGTAGATAAGTTTACTATTTTGCTATCCATCTAGGAAATTCATAACCAATAATTTCAATGGTGAAAGCTTAAATCATCACCATTATTAATTAATTAATTAGTAGGATTGATTTAAGCGTGAGTATAAATTAGAGAATTCAAAACATATTTGTTCCGTTTCAACTTAGTGTTGTGAGTAGGTAAACATTTACAGGAAAATCAAACATTGAATGTAACCTTCTAACTGTATCTCTAAATTATGTTAGTGGACAAACAAATATCAACAAATATCAATATTAATAAAATAAATAAAAATGAAATAAAATAAAAAAAGCCTTTATTTCTATTGCGTACAAATTAAAGTTTGCTAAACATAGGTAATACTACAGTTTTATTCTTGATTGTGATAGGTTTTACACAACATCATCATCTGCAATAGTCGCCTCTACGGCGTAGGCCTCCCCCAAATCTCTCCACACATCCCTGTCCCTCGCCTTTCTCATCCATTCTTGACCACATATCTGTCCATAAATATCAATATTACCTATGTTAATTATATCAAAATAATACAATTAAATATTACCAGTTACAAGGTATTTTCAGCGATTTGTTTGGAGCATTTTTCGTTAAATTGATCTCAACGCGATGGATGCGAGCCGCTTCCAACCGGTCTTATTGGAGGTTTATAGGGGAGGTCTATGTCCAGCAGTGGACTTCCTATGGCTGAAATGATGATGATGATGATGATCTCAAACCTTTTTTTTAGGCCGTAGCCGGTGGTGGTTATGTCGCACTTGAATCGATTTAAACGCAGACGCACACTGTCTGTGGGCCGTCGGTTGCCGGAGGTGACATATCCCTCGCACCCCGGCCGACCAAGGGCCATATCTCTCGATCTGGCCCTCTTCCGGAATTTATCTCATACTTGCAAGCAGTAACGAACTTATAAGCCTGAAGAGAATTGTTTTCTTATGGGTGTTTCCATTCGCTTAGTATTGGTCGCATTACGTCGCATGGCGTCGAAACCTAGGACAAGACTACGGGTTAGCCACAAATCGTTTCGTTAATAGGCGCGTTGGTAAAACTCGACACATTTTAGTTGGTCTAGTGTTACGTCATTTCTCTCTTCTATGTTAACCAATATTGTAATCCACTGTCTTCTCATGTTACGACTTCGTTTGAAACTCGATGTCACCCAGAATAATGCCGCTGACGAATTGTTTGCGAGGCCGCTCGCGACTAGTTTCTACCGATACCGCTACCACAGATTACCTAATAGTTGAAACCGCTAGTACTATTATCTGTTTTAACAAAAATTGTCTCGAACTGTGTGTCAAGTCTCATTTGTGGAATGGAGTGTCATTTTTATAGTGTCTGTGGTACCACACACATCTCACTATCTCGAATACTCGAATCGTGGCCCTGGTTGAGTTGCAGTAAGTAGCCTACGTCTTTGGACACTCTGTTGCTGCAAGAATTTCTCGAAAGAGCAAAGGTCATAATGTAGAGACAGTTGTTGATATTGAATTCTTGCTGAGTAGTTAATCGCGGACTCAAATATTATGGTCTACATGAATTGATACAGACCCGGCCAAGCCATAATCCTAATTAGTAATGTAGTAAAACGGAATCCCAAACTGAATTATGATGATAACGAGCGCTAAATACTCTAGATTGAGTAGACAGATCTTCTAACTAATCATAACGTATTTTTTTTTACAAAAAAATACTTTATTTTTTCAAAAAGCTGCAAAATTAAATTTACTTTCCACACTTCTTAGTATGAATAGATTAGGTACCTAATTATGTAGGTATTGTTTACAAAACTAATTACGCACCAGTCTCGCGATATATCTTCTACAGTTCATCCTGTGTGTAGCGTACACTAACATTCATTCAGTGAATATTTCCTTATTTGCATTCGGATATTAAATCGAGTGTTGGTTTATTCAGAGCTCGATAATGAAACAATAACGTTTAACACCAGCTGTCTCTTAAATCAAACATTATATCTGCAGGTAATATAAAGCCAATCATACGTGCAGCTATAACAAGATATAATCCATTCACCTAACTGATTGTTCTTTGATTCTGCTATAAGAAATATAAGACGAAAATTGTTTTATTAATGGAAATAGTAGTACTGAAATAGTAGTGTCTAGATGTGTCTTTTTAAATTTCATAATACATAAATGCTTATTTGTAACTAGCTTATGCCCGCGACTCCGTCCGCATGAATGTCAGTAGTCGCGACTTTTTTATATAAATACTCGTATTAGAACCGTGGATAACCCACGGTTCTACTGAACCAATCAAATATACGTACGATGGTTAGGCTGATTTTAAAATAGAAAACACTGCATCAAAGTTTTTAAGTCCTTCGTGAGCAAACAGACAAACAGAAAAGAATGTAAAATAAATATTTATAGAATCGCTAATTTATATTAACGATTTTTTTTTTCAGAACCCAAGTTTTTTTTAAATACCTTCAATATAAAATATTATAGTCACGCCTATTTTACAAATTATAGGACATAGGCTAGCTGAGGCCGAGACTTCATTCGCGAGAATTAGAACTGTAGTTTGGCTTGGGCTATGAAGAATGCTTTCACAAGGAGCCCTGGAATCATGAAAGTGCAACATTACGTAATTCACCGGGTGTTGTAACTGAATCTATGCGGGTAAGCCACCTTTGAACCTTTTCGTGAAGCGACTGCCACCAGGATCTCTACAACTTACTGCCGATATTGTCTACAATTACCCATAGAATGCTGTAACTAGGCTGATGGCTTAACCTGCTCGCCGAGGCTTGCGTTTAGAATGGTCACCCATCCTAAGACTGACTTAACTAGTATTGCTTATCCTTGCAACGCGTTAGTTCCTACATACATACATATAATCACGCCTTTATCCCCGGAGGGTTAGGTAGAGGTGACTTAACAACCACATTTCACCAATCATTGTATTCGGTCCCACGTTGCAGGGGGTGAGCCTATTGCCGTATACCGTGCAATATTTTTGACTCGAGCACTGCATCTGAGACTGAGTCTGGGCTGTACCTATATATCTGACTGGTAAATAGCCCTATCCCTATCGCCTTGTACGACACCGCATGGGGAGAGTTGCGTGGCCCAAATTCTACTCTGCCGGGAACCACGCGGCTTCCACATCATGGTACTGGATTAAATTAAGTGGTACTTATACCACTTAATTTAATCGTTTACCATGTCACCTCGAACCCCTCACACACAGCTCAATCGCTTACCACAAACGGGGCCGTTTAACTTGAATATCCTCGTATATAGCAATCTACCGCCAGTCTACAAAACCCCTCTGACGTCAGCCCATTCCCTCAAACACGCACAAATAAATCAAAACCGAATAAATACAGCCGGCGTAGCAGTAAAGCAATTAAAAATCAAACAATCCACCTTTACAGCAGGATCGTCCCGTTGCCGGGGCAGCCGACAATAAAACGCGAACTGAAAATAAAAAACCACCTATAATTGTTCCATCGTAAAACTCGACGAGTAAAATTCCATAGAGGGTTAGTGAATCTTGATGTTGTGACGTCACTACGAGCTGACGTTACTAGACACGGATATGACAGCAGGCCACTTATCATTCTATAGGTAATCGCTTGTACGATTGGTGTAACCGTAGGTACAGAACAGATAATTGCCGTAGGTGTGTTTGACTGTACTCGTATTAGGTACCACAGAACGGACAATAGTAGGTACTTGGTATTACGCTGAACCGTAATACAGTCACCCAGTCACTACCGCCCCGCCAGAGCCTATCAGTATCAATTCTACGTTAAATTAGTAGTAGTTGCCCAATACGTTACCCCTTGAACCCGCCTGGCAATGGTAAAGCCCCCACCAAATCGTCTATCTTTTTTTATGTATTCCTTAAACATTAAACTGTTTGAGGCTATATGCAATTTTTATAAGCTTGTATAAAAATTGCATATTGCCTCAAACAATTTTTTTTTTTTTCACATTTAAAAAAAATCAGGGGTTGATTTAGCCCCCGTAGCCACCTAGATCTGCAGCTTCGTGTTGACAGGAGAGAAACTGTGTGACAACTTTTCAGCTTGCCTGAAGAAGGTACTCAAAAAATCGTACCAGCTCTCGGACTAGAATAAGCATACAAAGAGTTTGTACCTATGTAGTTTATTAGGAGGATCTTATGAGCGCCTCCAAGAAAAAATCTAGGTAGGAAAACCACCCTGGGAAAACAGGTTTTGAAAGAAGAAGTGCCGTCGACTCTACAGAAGAAAAAGTGAAACATTATCCTACGAGTGAAACCTTAAACGAGCTTTGTTAAAATATTAAAACCAGACTTTTCCTGTGGCTTACGCCGCTATGATAATTTGTGAACAAAACGACAGGTATACATAATTTACCACCTCATCAGGTCGAAATAAACATGTCAAAAATTTTATTCAAAAAACCAGTCAAGTGAATTAAATTCGATCGAATTAAAATCATGGAACCTTTAAGAGGAACACACACAATCACACACACTCGTACATTATTTGAATTGATGTTCAATACTTGAAAACCTCATTTATGTATTGTTAACATGCATATGCTTAATTTATCGTCCGAGGTCCGACTCCGAGGCATAAATACTAAAAACAAAACAGTGCCGGTATCGAAAAAATGATTAACATTGAAAATGAAGTGTTAATTGTGTGGAAACATTGAAAAATGATCAACATACATTATATAAATAACAATAAATAAGCCCTGGAAATACAGTTTAAATAATAATAAGTGCAAGACTGAGAGGAGAAGAAAAAAACACAGCGTTATTAATTTCGTGGACGGAGAGGTGTGAGTTCGAATACTAAGGAATGTCATGGAGGTGTTTTGTGCTTTATTTATTTTGCGATCGGTTCTTAATTTTGGTAGTATTGCATTAATTAGATTATGATATCATTAAATATGATATTTAAATATCAAAATGATACTGGTATTTTAATACTTAATAAAATATTCATTTGGAAACTGAAATTTACTGGCGATCTGTCTGCAACGATTACGTAAAACACAACCTCAAAGTAATCGTTTTTTTTTTTTTAAAGAATGATATTTTGTTCAATTCAATTCAATTTTTTGGTGTGGCAAGCTATGAGGTATATTCAATACATCGTCAAAGTTGACAATGATTTCATTGTCAACTTTGACAATGTATAGAATATTTGCATAAATGTCTTCATTTGATGAACTCTGACACCAGTTGATCATGAAAAAGGTTTTAAATAGATGGATGTTTATAAGTAAAATTTATAGCATAAATAGTGTTATTAAAAACTTCTTCAACAATTACTTCGACTCCACGGACCTCTCGTCCCGTGGTTCAATTCCGAAGGAGAGTTTGACTTACGGCCCGGGCCTAAATAACTGCCGGCCACTCATTACATTCCGAGTCGCTATTTGCATAACTATTGGAATCGAACCCTGGACCTGACGGTGTGTGTTTAGCCTGATGAACGAGCTGTGGACGTCCACATTTCGTTGTTTTAACCTTATCAATGTGTATGCCAAGTGTGAAATTATTGGTCAAAATCATATTTTTTTATTTTCGTATCTGTTTTTTTTTTATAGAGACAGGAACTTGGAGAACTATTGTTAAGTTGCATTGGAAGAAAAATAAAAGGTAAATATAGGTATTGACATCGGAACACGACACGGGAGTGCCATTAAGCCTCAGAAAACTTTTTCTCGGCAATTGTAATATTCAGATTTAAAAATCAAAATACTTCATGAAAATAATTCTGAAAATTATTTAATTTGTATAATTTATTTGAAACCTTGAAACCTAAAATTATAAATTGAATTATAATATAAATAATTCGATTACCGGGTGTGGCAAGCGAATTTTTAAAAATCTTTGAATGCAGATTTGTTTCTTTTTAAAAATAAAATGATGTCTCCTTTAACCAAAATGAGCTAACTTAAGGATTTAAGGTACTTTCCCTCCATGTGGCATCGCCGTGGGACGCCCTGTATATTCCAAATACCTATGTATTACGAGTATTTTACAACAACATATCACCGCATTATTACAGTTTATACTAGAGCTTTTATTTGCATAAAATGTTGTTTAATTGAGTTTTGGGCATCTGCCAAATGTTGTCACAATCGAATATTAATTGCCGGTATAATCAAATTCCCCCCTACAAAAAATTGTCAGCACCCCAGACAATTACCAAACCTATCGCAGAATTCTACTTATATTATAAACGCGAAAGTTTGTAAGTATGTGAAGATTTATGTATGTGAAAATGTATGTATGTGATGATGTTTGTTACTCTTTCACGTAAAAACAAATGGTTGAATGGATTTTGAAACTTTACAATAATATAGCTTATCAGAATTACACATAGGTTATATATTATATCAGCGATCATCACGGCATCAGAATTCAGTCATTTTTTAAACAGTAGGTAATTGAGTACGTTTCTCTCGTAACTCGTGTTTATGAGGTTCTAGGTTCAATTTATGGGTCGTGTGAAGTGTTATTGAATTCTTTAGGATTGGGTTCTTTAGAACAATTGCAGCAAATAGTCTGAAAAGGTTTACAAATTTACGCCGATAAGCTTACAACTACTAACCAGGCATCCAAATAAAAATAAAAAATAATTGAGGATATTTATGAAAATTTTCCTTCCAAAAAAACTCATAGAAAAAAAAAACAAAATAATGTATTATGTTAAAAGCAAATATCAAAAAAAACTCTTACTTTCTTTTGTTAGGAAAAGGTAGAGTAAAATTGTATAATATGTACCTTGTAAAATATATTTTTAAGATTATTGTGTTAAGAGTGAACAATTTGCTATGAGCTTTTACCGACTCACAGACTTTTCAGTTCCATTAAAGTGATTCCCTGTACACTTTATTGTACTAATTAGTCTACTTTAATATCGATAATATGAACCTTACGTAGAACCAATAAGGTTTGCATTCAATTAATGCATGCAAATAGGGGAGAGTTGGCTATGTTGTACAACTTTTTTAAACATTTACCTAGTACGTCTGCGAAGAGAACTAATTGTATTGGCCTTTTATACTGGCTGATAATGACGTGACGATGGTATGTACTTCTTAGAATTACAAACTTCAAAGTGATATCAGTTGGGTAGTTTCTTTTCATTTTCATCAGTTATTTTGCATTTTTCACTCAAAGTGAAATATCTGAACACAAAATGAAACATTAGTGCCGAATTAATTCATTAGTGAATAAAATTGTTCACTAGTATCTTTCACTCGCATTCCGAATGAAGTAGAAATAAACGGTCTGAACACTGAGTGAACATTCATTGGGGCTCAGCCATGATCAAAAGCTAATTCCAAGACGCATGACCTCATTCGATAACATATTATAAAAAAATAACTATTTAACTTAACTTTTCTATATCGTTTCGTCAAAGTTTTGCGAACATGGAATGAAAGAAAACTAAAGCATTCACCTGAATGTACAATCACTTGAGTCAATCTTTACCAAAAAAATTGACGTCACATGCAAGCGTCACTCGCAAGAGCCGCAAGGTGTGTACGATTCAAGACATACTTGTTTGTCAGCTCCACGGGGGTATAATTTGGTGTTATCAGTGTAGAATAAAATTATTGAACCGTTTAATAGGAACCTCACGTGCGGTACGATATAATTACCACTGATAAGATTACGCCGCCTCTCCCCTAGTTCCTAAGTTATTTTAATTTCATCAAATTAATTTATCAAATCGAAATCAACAACTTATTAATACCACCATGCGCAGTGATGGCCTCCCTGCTCCCCCTTTATTTTATTTTATTTTTCTTATAAAGAATATTAGCAATCGAAATTACTAATATTTCCTTTAGCCCCTCAAACTAAGCTAAATTGCTTGTGCTGGGAGTGGGTTCACTTTGGTAGTGTAATGGGAGCAGGGAGGCAGACCCCAGGCCATCACTGCGTATGGTGGCATTAATTAGTGGTTGATTTCGATTTGACAACTTAATCTAACGAAATTAAAATAACTTAGGAGCTAGGGGAGACTAGGCCGACTACTTAACCACTAAACTACCGATGTTTCATTGGTTTGTTTAGGCTTTCATGGAAGTGGCTGCCATCTGACCCCTCAACTACGAAAAAAAAGCCTGTACCAGAGTATCATCCATTAATTAGCAGGTTTATCAGCTGGCCACACGTGGTAATTATTTGCCAAATATGTCAAATATGCTAGTGCAAATAGCCATAATGAAGTGTTACGTTGTAAATGTTCCCGGATAGTGCAGTCAAACTTGTGAGCAAGGACTTTCAGGATGCTGTTGTTCGTGTAGCGCAATCCCTGTAGCAACAAAACTTAATAGTAAAATTGCTGAGATGCTCCACAAGACCTAGTTTTCTTCATACTAGCGTTAATTCTAGTCGCATCCGAAGCTTTCACCTCGAAGTCTGGGGTCCGCTTTACCAGTCTAACTGTGGATTTGGCTGTACTTAAATAGTTTACGTGAAGCGACTGCCATCACTGATTTCTACAACCCAATAGCGATATTGGGCGATATCGAAGCATTGCTAGTAAACCTAGACCAGCAGGCACATGCTGTAACAAACATGTCGAATGATCGAAGTGAGCTCGATAGCTGAATCCGCGGTGATTGGTCAATTTCGCGAAATTGACCAATCACCGCGGATTCAGCTATCGAGCTCACTTTGATCATTCGAGATGCAAGTTACAGCATGTGCCTACAGTTGTTAAACTTTTTTTTCCACAAGACCTAGTGAGAAGGAGAATATTATCTTGTTCAACGAATCATTATTTTTACTTTTAACACAATGCTGCCAGGTTTCTATGAATTTTCGTAGCAGGTTTTAGACTTCAGCACTGGAAATTTGCAAGTAATGATCACTGTAAGGTTTATTAAGCGAAATGAAGATGGCTTTTTGATACGGCGCGGCGTCTCTTTATTGTAGTTTCCTAGAAAAGATGTTTCTTTGATCATTGTGGTGCCAGACTCAAAGTAAAATAGCCGTGACATACGGTCTCTATGGAATAGTAACACTAAAGGTATGATTCCGAAGCCAACCGCTTGCGACAACTGCGGTCGCATGCAGCAGATACAGCGTACCCATTACTTGTTAAACTTCGATACGAATAAATAGGACCATTGAGAAGCCGCAATGAATTACGCGCATCTGCTGCATGCGTCAGCAGTTGTCGTATGCGGTCGGCTACGGAATCGTATCTTAACTATAGAAACTATTGATTTATATTTGGTTAATCTCATTGATAATATCGTCGTGTATGTTTTCGGCGAGGGAAGGGTAGCCAAAGCTCACTGGAGAGGTCTTGTGCTGTCAGTGGGAAGACCAAAGGCTTGCCCTGCTTGTCTTCTTCGGTACAGTATCTCTCTGTTCCTAAACGGTCGGCAGTACGAGTGTGACTACCGTCCTGTGGTGCTGCATTCGTGCATAGGCCACGGTAACCACTTTGCATCAGGTAGGCCGTGTGCTTGTCTGAGATCTAAGTGGTATGAAAAAAGAAACAAATTAATGTTTAAGTGAATTATTTTCAAACGGAAAGGGTTTATAAGTGAATTATATTCATTAATGTGTTCATGTGTATGTAGTCACCTTTTTAGGGTTCCGTAGCCAAATGGCAAAAAACGGAACCCTTATAGATTCGTCATGTCTGTCCGTCCGTCTGTCTGTCCGTCCGTATGTCACAGCCACTTTTCTCCGAAACTATAGGACCTATGCTGTTGAAACTTGGTAAGTAGATGTATTATGTGAACCGCATTAAGAATTTCATACAAAAATAGAAAAAAAGCTTTAAATTTTGGGGGTCCCCATACTTAGAACTGAAACTCAAATTTTTTTTTTTCATAAAACCCATGCATGTGGGGGTATCTATAGATAGGTCTTTAAAAATGCTATTGAGGTTTCTAACATTTTTTTTTTCTAAACTGAAGAGTTTGCGCGAGAGACACTTCCAAAGTAAAAAAATGTGTCTACCCCCCTCTAACTTCTAAAATAAGAGAATGACATATCTAAAAAAAAGATATGATGTACATTGCCATGCAAACTGCCACCAAAAATTGGTTTGAACGAGATCCAGTAAGTAGTTTTTTTTAATACGTCATAAACGGCAATTTTCGCCTTTGCTGCTACGGAACCCTTCATGGGCGAGTCCGACTCGCACTTGGCCGAATTTATTTTTGTTAATTTATTTACGTTTATGACCTACGTTGTCGACTGTCATAGACGTCAAATCTCATACATTCATTATTCTGTTCTAATACGCCGGTCAATGAATTGCCACTTGTCTAGTGGGGCAGAAGAGTTTTAGTGTGTATTGAAATGTCGTGTCCGTGAGTCTCCGTGAGCGACATCTACGTCGTAATTGTTGGAATGCGCATTGTGAGAAATATAACTTCAACATGTTCTGAGATAATTTAAAAGTATTGAAGAATTATTTTAACAGCAACTTACTTGCATAAATCTAATAGCATCGTGGTTGATAATGAGATAAAATACCACTAGTAAACTATTGACAAAAAATTGGGTTCATGTTTGAACTCAAGTTACCTAAAAGTACAAATCATAAAAAAATTATCTAAGGTTGTATCTTAGGGTTTCACTTCGGAGCCAAGAGTTCGTTTACTCCTTTTCGTCTTTTTGATTTGACTTATCGTCGGCCTAATTCGTTAACCTGCTATGTCGATTTTAGAGAACTTTACAGGAGGATGAAAAAACTGAATAACTTCTATAATTTTATACTAATTGAAATTTCTTATATACCGTTTCTTCTAATAAGTTCATTGATCATTTTAATATTGAGATTTCTTTGAAAAGTTATTATGAAATGGTAAAAATCTGAAAATAAAGGAGATAGCTGGTATTCATTTGGACATTTTTTATTTTGTTTGGGATTCAGCAGGTTTTCGTGTTAAATTTTTTAGCATGCTCTTTATAAAATAAGTACTTACATTTTTTTATACAACTTAGGTGGCAGACAAGCACACGGCCCACTTGATGGAAAGTGGTTACCGAGGCCTATGGACGTATGCAACACCAGGGGCGTTAGATTCGAGCCACGGCAGGGAGTTCATTTCACAAAAACGTGTGGGGAATGAAATTCCTTTAATCCCTGACTGTGCGATCTGTTTCTAGTCATAACGTGTGGTTAAAGACTCCTTGTCTGTGGCGAGAGAATCTAGCCGAGGGCCTCATATTGAACAATTCGTCTGAACACACACCACTGTACAGGCGGTAAAACACACAATGAGGCGAAGTCTCTTCTGAGGCGGAGCGGTTCCACACCGCCAGAGAATGTGGGATTGTCGACAATCCTCAGCACCCGCCTTTGCACCGAGTCGAAGGGGTCAAGCTGGCAATCCGGTGCGCCGGCAAAAAGGTGACAGCAGTACTCCATGTGAGGCTGGACCTGCGACTTATAGAGAAGCAGTCTTTGCCCCGCAGTGAAGTACTTCTTCGCCCTGTTGAGCACTCCATGTTTTTTGGATGCCAGTTGACCTTGTCCTTCAAGTATTTACGGTACTGGACATCGCAGGAGATGTCAACACCAAGGATCCTGATAGTCGGGTAGATGGTAAGCCTTGTTTTAAGGAATTGTGGCGCCAAAGTAAATGGGGTTTTCTTAGAGGTGAATACACAAACTTGTGTCTTAGAGGGGTTGAATTGGACTAAAGTTTAGTCTTTCCCGATCGGATACTCTAGCTAGCGTAGTCTCGATTTCAGACATTAGTTGTTCGCGACTTTCCTCCACCTCGGACTGAGGGATATTTGCACGGCCCGTATAACAAGTGCCTCCGGCATGGAGTCCGAGTGGCTGCCGTCTACGACGGTTATAATCCCTTGGGGAGTCCATGAGATGGTAACTTTGAAAGAAGACCTACAGAGGTCGTCTTGCATCTAGCACAGGCCAGACCCGATCGAAGATCTTCACTATATCGAGGCTAACGGCTAACCGCTAGTGCCACACCTCGATTCTCGATGGCTTGCGCCCAACGATTTGTGAGATACACAAGAAGGTCACCGGTTGAGCGACGGTGGCAGAAGCCGTACAGACTGTCGGTCGCTCTGATCTACTGAGCCTTCAACGTTATCTTCAAGGTATCCTAGGAGCTGTGTATTAATGACACGCTCCACCACCTTCGAGAGGAGGGAGGTGATAGCGATAGGACTGTAATTGGACGGGTCTGTCCTATCGCCTTTTTTGGGCACAGGATTCACGTATGCGGTTTTCCATGAAGCCGGAACTAGTCCCGCAGAGAATGAAAGCGCGAAAAGTCGTGTAGTACAGGGAACAACTCGGGAGCGCAGCACACTCCCTTGCGTGATTTTTACTTCATGCATTGAAGTACCACACCAGGGGATAATAGGTGGCACGTCATTCCCATCCTTCGAGAAATTCGAGTTTGACGCAAAGAGATTTAGAAAGATTGCCTAAAAGATCAACTTCTTCCTTGGTGCCATGGGCCAGACTATCGTCAGGTTTTAGCCGCGGCGGAAGGCAGGATCATGAGTTACCGATCATTTCTGGTACAATACTGTGAAGGAATATAGGATTTGGCAGGTTTTCTGTGTGTTTATTGGTCGCTGATTTTATAGCAGTTTTTCGAACACGATTTTTAGCCTTGTTGTAGTTGAAATAATGACGTATTTATTGCACGATTAGGTCGGTAATCGTTTGTAGTTTCAAATCCGATCAAAATGTCATTTTCGATAAAAAGTCGATTTAGCAGGTTAACGAATTAGGCCGACGTTATACGGCTTTTACAGAAAAAACTAACCTCTGACTTCCCAAACCGGATGAGATACCCCGCCCTTGATAGTACCTATAGTATATAATAGAGAAAAGTCTGTAGTTTATTTAATCTCAAGTAATAGTTGATACGTGTTCACATATAGCAGACTTCATTAGGCGCTGGCTTCTTTCAATTTGGGTTTGACAAGTTTTTAAATTAAGATTATGAAGTACCTGTAACTAGGTCTAATTTAATTGGCAATTAAACTCTTTTGTGATTTTTCTTAAAATTATGAAGAATAACAATAATAATAAGGTCTTTTTTTAACTAATATACCTACACGGTATCACATTTTGTCGGTAGCGTCCTAAAGTGTGGCCGACATATATAACTTGTGCGAAATTATCTAAAAAAACTGCCCCATCATTGTTATATTTAGAACTTGGGATCGTTTTATTTAAGTATAGTCCTAACACAACACTTAGATATTGTAAAATGGGGTTCCGTTTATATGGATGTCATATATCTTTATAAACGTATTTGCCTTTTGTTGGAATTAGGTATTGGAGAAACCTGATTCACATACAAACATGAACTTGATGATGATAAAGAATTTAGAATCAGGCAATTATTTTTAGAGCACTTAGGAGAATATAAATTCCCCTTTTCACATCTATCAGCAATGACTAAATTAATTTCTAGATTCTTTTTTATACCACCTAGATGGAGGAGGTATCTTGTATTTATGAAAGGGAGGATTTGAGATGAATCTTAAAATCGATTTAGACTCAGTAAGTAATTGGCTCCGAAGATCTTGGTGAGACTAGATTTCGATGTATGCAAGAGAGTTATAGAAAATGCTCCGAATAACATAGGTACATTAAACCGTAGTAAACCAATCTTAGTTGATCTGAAATCCAAGATAAACTAAGATAACCTACCAAATTAAGAAACTGGTACTTAGTGCACCGCTTTTCAGTGCATCAGACGGACTATTGACCTACTTGTTTGCTACAACAAGACTACATAGCATTATAATTTTTTCGTCGCCCTTTAAAAAGACTAATATAAACTTGCATAGAAACCATCATCGATCCCAAAATGATGATATCCAAAATACGTCAAAATGAAGACATGTAGTGCAAGATGGGTATATACGGGACCATCGTACCTACACCATTTTTTTTCTCGCTACCGTAAAACTTAAATTGTACATCTCTTGTAAAAAAAAAACATTTATTACACACTCGAAACTCTATTATTCTGAGTAGCAGAAAAAAATATAGCACCCTATGGTCCAATAAAAGTAGGATTTGGTCTTTATTTCTGATATTAATAGTCAAAGATTCTTGGAAGGATCACTGTTCTCACGAAAGACGTGTAACCACTTGATAGAGTTAACAGTAATAAATTGTTGATTACAGGGCAGGCGCCGTCGTCGTAAAAGTATATAGTGTGGTTTATTGCCTACGTAAATATGTATGCTCGAGTTCGTTTGGATGTTTTTAAAACTGAATTTTATATATGGAGAGAAAAAAGTACTTTTTTAAATAGAGCACTAGTAACTGAATATTTATACAGTTGATTGATGGCACTTGATGTGTTACACATATTGATAACACACTTGTACCTCAATATTTATTATTGAAAATGACTGATTTCGCCTTACAGCTTTCTCAAAGGTTTACATTGATAGTTATGAACATTCCAATTGTTACATACATACCTATTACCCACGCCTGTAAATCCCCGAAGGAGTAGATATTAACACCCCCATTTCGCCAACAATGATTTTCGGTCCCACCCGGTAGATTGTATAGTCAATCTGTCAAATCTGTCAATCTGTCCTTAGATAAGTCGAGGTTCAGGACTAAGTATTGTTCTAGAATGCGAGCTTATGCTCTTAATTTGTCAGACTTTATAGCGCTTCAATTACTCGTAACCGATGCCATGCCATAGACATTCGTATTGTAACTAGAGGGACAATCCGTTGGCCGGCGTATAGTAAAATAGAATGACTTTTTTTATATTTGTCCCTTTCGGAACAGGCTAAGGTTCTATGACCATGCTGCCTTGTCATCAGTTATTTTCATACTTATTTGGATGAGGATGAGGATGATGATGATAATGGTGAGTTGATGATGATGATGATGAAGATGATGATGATTGCTGTGTGGAAGTGATGGACCTTTACTAAAGGCTACTTACGGAGATTTGAAACCAACACGAGAAGTCACAATTTACTGTAATATTTCACTTTCCTACTCTTGTGCGCGTTTTCCAAGACGTTATGTCTAAAATTCCACCTTAACCCTTAACTACCCACCACCTATTTCTGGAACTTAACCACCTACGTGCGGTCCTGGAGACCGCTCGTGAATAACCACCGTAAATTCGGGTTCTATAGTATCAAAAGGATTTAAATGAGTAAAATACTTGTTTATGTTTTAATATTTCATTTTAGACTTTCAATTATCATAAACTAAGTATAATAAAATCTTGAGATTATGCTATTATCTCTCAAGAATAGTAATTTTAACACAAAAATATACTCTTTTTGAATAATTGAATCTGATTCAAAAGGAACTTAAAAAATCAACTTCTTTTGATATATTTCTTTTAACTTAGGACTCTAACTATTAGATTAAATAAAAAAACCAAACATCAATCGTAAAAATCAACAAAATTGCAACCCCCAAACATTCTGAATTTTTCTAGTCTTCAACCACCAGAGCATACTCGACCCCATCGGATTCCACGTCACTGCAATCTTCGTCTGGCATAAGCTCATCGTCTGACATCTCCTGTTGCAACCATATTTCAATACTTTCGTTGTTTTTAATCATTTTTACCCGACTGCCGAAGGAAGGAGGGTAATGTTTTTCGGGACTATGTATGAATCTATGTGTATTTCTTTGGCACGCTCTACAGCCTGAATGGTTTTTGAAATGCGAGGTGTCATTTGATTCGTCATGATTGTATGAGTGACACCAAATATATATAAATTTTTATAAAATCAAAATGGCGGTTTTTGGCGCCAAAACGTATCTTGTCAAATTTTTTTTTCACTCAAACTTATCGATTAGTAGGGTATCAAAATGAAGGAAATTAGAAGGAGATTACAAAAATATATACATGTTATATCATAACTATAAAGTATAATATAAAACAATGATTAATAAATAAAATTACCTACCCTCCTTTCTTCGACAGTCGGGTAATTAATTTTCTTTCGGTTTATGATTGGCAAATGGGTACCGCCTGCTATCAAACTTATTGCAATCTTTTTAGTGGCAGACGGGTTTTTTTATTTATTAATCATTTGTTTTTCACTAAAACAAAAAAATCGTATGAGTAACCACCTACGTGCGGTCACAGAGACCGCTGACGAAATATTTTTACTTACCCTGGCCAAACGCGCGCACGTCTATACTTCCCTGAGCGCAAGCGCGGTACTGTTGGATGTGTAGAAAAGGTATATAGACGCGCACTGTCCTACGACACATACAGATCGAAATATTTGAATTTAAAAATACGTTGCGGTCTCAGAGACCGGTGGTAGGTGGTTAAGGGTTAATTACACATAAAAACTCGCACTAATTTTGGAAAATAAAATACAACCGCTTAGGTATGTTTCTTTC
The DNA here is from genome assembly GCA_914767945.1 of Eilema depressum. Lineage (NCBI taxonomy): Eukaryota > Metazoa > Arthropoda > Insecta > Lepidoptera > Erebidae > Eilema > Eilema depressum. The sequence continues at coordinate 25,337,982 of OU612012.1, forward strand.
AACGTGTTCGCGCCAAAAAACCGAATGACGAATCGTTGTTTATGACAAACGTTGACGACTGCGACTGTCATATCGATACCTCGGGGCTCAAAGGGCGTAAGCACCAAAAGTCGATTTTACAGGAGAGCAAAAAAACAAAAACAAAATTTCTTTTTTCGGCATAACTTTTTCGATTTTTGACCTAAATAAACCATTCTAAGACCAAAAGTCTTGAATTTTTGTGATGCAGGTCACTGTAAAATTATATTTCGAATAAATTTAAAAGCAACGAAAATAGCTTTCCTATACGCCCCGAAAATTTGTATGTTTGGGGTGTTTACACCAGGGATGTTGCTAATATCCGCATCCGCATCCGCAAATGCGGAACTTCCGCATCAATTTAGACATCCGCATCCGCTTCCGCATCCGCAATGATCGATGCGGAGTTGCATGCGGATTTTGTTCGGGCGTTTCCGTACGAACTTCGTGCGACATCGGCTCGAATGCTACCGCGCACGTGACGCGCGCTTCGGCCACTTCTTCAGCGACCACATTTATTTACTACATGAAAGAAATTTGGTGGGGCCAGCGACGTGTGCGCGTTGACCAATAGGAGCGAAGTTCGATGACAAGATTCGACGACGCGTTTGTATTGTTTATTGTGTATCATTTTGTTTACCGTAAATTGAACATTACATATCCCGCTCCGCTTATCGTAAACAGCGATCATTGTATGTTAAGGGAGATTTCTAATATATTTAGGTACAACAAGTAAATGACAATGTCGGCACCGACACAAAGTGATATTTGGAATTATTTTAAACTAAATGAACATGACCGAGATAAAGCGGATTGTAAAATATGCAATAAAACCTACTCTCGCAAGTGCCGTACGGCGCGCGGCGGTCGTCTATAAAACATCACCTAAAATCGATGCACCCAGAAGAGTTTAGTTTATTTGAGAGCTCGAGTAAAAAAACAATTACACAAGGAAAACATTGAAACAAGTACATAAGTTAAGCGTCATAATAATTAATAATGTTAAGATCCCGTCTAGGTAGCTACACTCCATTCAGCAAATAAACTAAACTAACTGACTTAAGTACTAATAGTTCAATTTCCGTTTTTAGCACCTAAACTAAGTTTCTAAACAGAAAAATATTAATAAGCCGAGTTTGTAAACAAAACCTCAAAAAAAAAATACGATAAACCATTATATTCTAGTAAGGTACTTTATTTCTCCTCTCATAATATAATTTGTTGTAAAAAAAAAAACAAAATCCGCATCCGCATCCGCATCTGCAGATGTGAAGGCAAAATAATCCGCATCCGCATCCGCATCCGCGGATGTGAAAATATTGGCATCCGCAACATCCCTGGTTTACACCCCAAAAATCAATGGATGTATGATGTTTGGGGTGTTTACACCCCAAAAACCAATGGATGTATGATGAGTGATGGTTGTAACTGTCAATTTCAGGAAAGTGGACCATTAGAGAAAGTAGACCGAGTGGGAAACCGAGTAGACGTTTCAGGAAAGTGGATCATTTGGTCCACTTTCACCGTTTTTATCAACTCAGATAACGAATTAATCAATCAATTAGCCTATTGCAGTCCACTGCTGGACATAGACCTCTCCCAATATGCGCCACGTTTGCCGATCCTCCGCCTTCCGCATCCAGTCCGTCCCAGCAACTCTTCGTAGGTCGTCAGTCCACCTGGCTTGGGGGTGTGTCCCACCTTACGTTTTCCTTCTTGCGGCCTCCACTCTAGGTCTCGTCTGCTCCAACGGCCATCAGTCCTTCGACAGATGTGGCCAGCCCACTGCCACTTCAGCCTGCTTATTCTGCGAGCTATGTCGGTAACTTTAGTTCTATGTCGGATGATCTCGTTGTGAATTTTATCCTTCAAAGAAACTCCAAGCATAGCTCGCTCCATAGCCCGCTGCGCAACTTTTAGATCGTGGACTAACCCCACCTTCAGTGGCCACGTTTCGGCACCGTAAGTCATAACAAGTAGGACGCACTGGTCGAAAACCTTTGTTTTGAGCCATTGCGGTAGGGGCGAGGAGAAAACCCGACGTAATTTGGCAAATGTTGCCCATCCCAGTTGGATCCTTCTGGCTATTTCTTTCTCGAAGTTATTTTTACCAAGCTGGATAACCTGCCCCAGGTAGACATATTTTTGAACAACTTCGAGTGTCGCCCCTTCGATGGCAATCGGTCTCGGTGTAACATGTTCGTTGAACTTAATCTTGGTTTTCTCCAAGGTTTTTTTTTGCCCCAATTGTTCCAGCGACTCCGCAAATATGACGATGTCGTCAGCGAACCGAAGGTGCGAGATGTACTCACCGTTGATGTTGACGCCCCGCCCAGTCTAATCCAGAGTCTTGAAGACGTCCTCCAATGCGTTGGTCCATAGTTTGGGAGATATAACATCTCCCTGTCTCACTCCACGCTGGAGCACAGATTACCTAATAGTTGGAACAGATAACTCACTGCCTGGAAAATTAACGATCCAACTCAGATAAGTGCCTACAAGTCCACGTGATCAACCACCTCCATACGAATATGTATCTTAACAGACAGCCATACGGTTATTATTACTTTGCAGTCGCTCGGCGTCGTCCTCGTAGTTACGTATAATGACGCTAGGGTTGCCTCGCTTAATAAAGGCTTTACACTAGTTTACAATAGTTTGACATTTTTCTCACCTATTCATCGAATATCGAATAATAGCCGAATATTATTGGACATTCGGTCAATATGTATTTCATCTCAATCACAATCCTACCGGTCAGCAACTCAAGAGTAGGTAAGCTTAGACAAGGCCTTAGATAAACTACTATTCTCAGTGCACAGTGGCGATTATTATATATTTGGTCTGAACGCAAATAATGCAGTAGAGGTAACGCACCGACAATTATAAACTGAAGACACATGTCTTGGACCCTGCGCAGTGGACGATTTTTAGGTCCCCTTTGAGGAAAGCACGGGGGTGCGACGGCGGAGGAAATACGACGCATCCACCAATCATAGAGCTGCGTTTGAACGTTTTAAACCAATCAGCGGGTGCTAAACTCCCACGTCCTTCTCCGTACACTTGCGTGCAAAAATAAATTTGAATTTATCACCATTATAATTATTTCGAATTAGTACAATATGAATTTTCAAGATTTCATATTATAAGTTTTTTATTTCGCGATTTATATGTTGATCTTGATTAATAGGTACGGTTTTTGTTTACCCTAGGAAACCTACTAGCTTTTTAACGCGAGCGTAGGCACATACTCTTTGTGATTATTAAACTACTTTTATCATCAGTAGCTTAGTGGTTAAGGAGTCGGCCTTACGAGCGAGAGGTCCCGTGTTCGAATCAAACCCGAGAAGTTTTCAAATCCTACGAGACTACCGATGTGAACTCCTAACACACGCAATTTGACTTAACTGGAGGGGTTAATGAAAATATTAGTAATTTTTGTTACTATTCTTATACTACTTAGGTCGCAGACAAGCACACGGCCCTCCTGGTGGTAAGTGGTTACCGTGGCCTAATAGTTAGGTTAGTACCTATCTACTTATTGGTATAGTTAATATTAATAAATAGATAAATTGACAGAATAAGATACATTTTTTATACTGTTGACAATTAAATATAATGTTCTAATTTCTAACCATTAAATTATAGTGTTTCATGACATAATACGCCTACAATCATGTTGACGGGGATTAACTCGATTAACTGTTAAATATTACTACGCAACAATTTCTACATAAAACCTAAATAATTTAAATTGGTAATTTAAAATGAAGATTTTTTTAATAGTTCGGGCGATAAATATCAGAAACGCTAAAACGCAAAATGAAGTAGCCATTTTTTTGTCCGGTAGTGCACCATGCGCGAACTTGCCGATTTAGGTCCATCACTCGTGTCCACGGTATATGGTTATACCTACACAAGTACACGAGAGTCAAACGCCAGCCCGCGACAGGGCGGTGCGGGCGGCGGCGGCCATCGCCGGTCACTGATCGCCTCGCGATACCATCCTACGAGTACTTACAATTTTTTATTTATGATTGCATTCAAGTGTTAAGACTGAACCCGAGCCGTTAGCTATAAGTAGGTACTAGGTCAGATAACTACATCTTGTAACAACCAATCTGTTACTGAATAGACTAAGTACTGAATCCAACATTTTTTAAGTCTTTCCGTATAGTAGGTAGCGAAGTGGGTAGGTAGGTACTTATATTACTTTGTACAAGATATGTACCTACCTAACCTACCTATGTATATCAAATATTGTCATAGGTAGGTACCTACAGTAACTTAACGAATGTAACTCAGACTAATAGTGTAATTACACTTATTAAGTAAGTACCTACTTGCCGTTCTTCATTAACAGGCAAGCAGAAGTAAGATTTTTATTTGATTTGTTAGATTCGCATCCGTGATATGCTTTCATAATAGCATCATAGATTGAGTATTAATTAAGTATATTAATAACAAACAAAAAGACTCAACAAACAAAAAGATTGAAACGTAATAATATAACCAAACCTTAGGTACTTTATTACGCGCGTATGCACGCGCCACGCGCGGCTAGCGACAGCCCGACTGACGACCGAGGACCGTCGGCGACCGGCGGCGAGAGCGCGCAAGTACATAGAGTGAGCGTGGCCTGGCTGGAGGCTAATGGGTTTCGTCTTCTGGTCTTGGAGCTGGACGAACATTGTGGCAGTGTCATAATAATATAAGTATCTCAGCACTTCGATGTATCGCCAATCGACACGGCACCGCTGCAGGGCATCCAACACTGCCCAGGTTTCGATAGAGTCGAAGGCTTTTTCGTAGTCCACAAACGCCATACACAGCGGCTGATTGTACTCGTGCGTCTCTTCTACAATCTGCCGAACAGTATGGATGTGGTATGGGTGGCGAGAGGCGATTTGTGACGACCCTCGAGAACAACTTGTAGACATGACTCAGGAGTGAGATGGGCCTGTGGTTCTTCAGCAACGAATTAATACTAATAATTATTGATTTACCTGTACCTAATTATGTTACTAGGTATGTCGTTTACTACCCTTAAATTTAGTGATCAAAATGAGTGATTGCTCTTACGACCCAAACCTAAATATTTTATGATGTAAAATGGTAGGCGTAAAAACATTTGTATCATCTACGTTGTCGTTTACTACCCTCGCGTTTATAAATAGTAACACTGGTTGCTGTTACGGCACAAAAACTAAAAATATCTGTTTTATTTCCTACAAAAAATGGGGTCGTAAAAACCATTTTTTTGCGAATTGGAAGACTTTAAATACACAGATCGATAGAGGAGAAAAATATAAGTAGAACTGCATTAAAAACTCAATTTCGCCAAAATGGCGGTTACGCCCTTTGAGCCCCGAGGTATCGATATACGTCAAATCACAAACTTTCTACAATACGTCGGCCAACGAATAGCCACTTGTCTAGAGGGCTGGAGCAACGGCTTAACGTGCTCTCCTAGGCACAGAACGTTAAGAAATTATGATACTTTTGTAACGATGAACATTATATTAATGTATGGATATCAGTAATAATATCCTGTGAAATTGTATGATAAGGATAACAATATGTTAATTTTTTTAAAAACCAAAATGTTTCAACACTCTATCCTCTTTTTACCGAGAACCATACCTACTGGCGGAGGCACATAAGTTATTTTTTGCGCAATACTAGCTATGCATGAAGTAATTCTGCCTTCTCAATAAGCAGGGTCCGATTCAGTTTGAACAATCATACCCTAACTTCGCGCGTTTGTATTATACGTTACACTTAAGTTGGATTAGTTTTGCTCCAGTTATACCTTATATTAACGAATTTAAATCCACCGTCAAGTTACGTCTGTGTTTAAAACTAATTGTCAAGTAGTATAATGCTCCTGACCGTATTTGATTCAAAATTGAATTATTACCTCCTAGTTTCGTTCAACGGATAAACGTATTTTATTGTTGGGTTATAACATTTGCGTGTGGTGCAATTCACGAGACTAGGCGTACATGAACACTATGAACAGCTGTTCTGAAGTGCAATTGACTAGCTATTTTAATGGAGTGTGGTTATAAAGCTGATGAGTGCCGGTGTTTAATTGATGCATAAAAGTAACGATCTGTAGGATGATCTAATTTGCATAACCTGCACATCGATCAGATAATAAATACTTGTTCCTTTATAGGGGTGGACATACAATTAACAGATGGTTACGTATAATTGTCAATTTTATGAGAATGAAGAGTTACTATTGATGATTTTGCTAGCTAGATGTATGTACCTATTACGCTGCGTTGGAATGACCACACTCAGGTTCAAAGAGAGAGACAGCAGTTGTATGAAAATAGTTTTTCTTTTTAAAGATGATTCCCGTACCATGAGTCTTAAAAAGACCAGAGCACTCCATAATTGACCTTGATTGATTTTTGTGTATTTATTCGTAAAAGTATTGATCCCAGTAAATATTCTAAATACTTTCGGTGTATATGGGGCGCCATCAATTTTTCTTCTTGCAGTTAAAAGGTCAGGCGCCAACCGCTCCCATGAAATGGAGGAGAAGGAGTAAACGAAGTCGATACCGATGGGCTTTACGATAGTACGCTACGGCCATAGGACCGCAAGCTATAAGTACAAATTGTAGTAATTATCGTTTTATATTTTAGCATATTATGTGGTTTTTTATAGCAACTACTGCTACCAAAACACTACTAAAAGACAATCATCAAACTCGCTGCCGCCTATGACTTGTGGCAGTCACGAAACAACATAATTAACTTTACCGAACTAAATTTAATATCTATTTCTGAGCCGATTTACACCTATGAAGTGGCCGCTGGTCAACATCTTTATTACTGCTAGTTATGGGCTTATAAGATTCCGCTCAAATACCTTTATTGCGAAGTAGAGTTGCAGAAATATAGGCCCCACTATTATTTATTTGTCCTTTGCGTCCGATAAAACGTAAAAGACTGTGATTTAAACTCAAACTAAAACTAAAACTCATTTATTGCGAAAATGGGTAATATATAGGTAACATTCTGTAAATAAAGTGGTCCCTTCATAATCCACCTGAAGGCATGCCATTTTTATGGATATGTGTCTGTTTAAAGGAACCGTAATCTCCTTCTTTTAAAATGGCTTCTGCTATTAATGAATCGTCGCAATATCCAAGTAGGTATGCCAAGTAAAAAATATAGTAAATGTTTATAAAATTATTAATGGCGGAGAGGTCACGTCAATATAATTTTATTTCTCTATATTTTGAACAGTAATCTTAATCTCGAATGATAATCCTCTAACATGTAGGTATATCAATTCCTTAAAGCGATTTCTCGGTACTTTCAAAGTTTTAACTTCATAGCCCTAGGTCCGCTGTTGTTTTTGAATAGTATATCGTCTTTACCGGTAGCGACTGATGTCTGTACCTTCAACTCGGAAAGGGAAACCTGTCCCAAAGCCTGGTCCGTTGTTTAGCAGGTGCACCGATTAGCAGGTAGGGTTGACTTGGGCTCCGAAGGTCAGGCATCATACTCCCATCCATTCGACACGTATCATCATCATCATCATGGGTTCTGATCCCGTTCATCACTGGTAGTCCATGTTGCTACCTGATAACGTAGCTTTGTAATGGTGAAAGAATTTTTGAAATCAGTCCCGTACTGTTTGATTTTATTCGTTACATACATAAATACAAATCTTTCCTCATCATAATATTAGTAGGTACCTAAAGATATATATACGATATGGATACGACATATGTGCAAATACTGAAACCGCGAAGCATCCTGGTCCATAGGAATAGAATTCAATTATTGCCTATATGTCGTATCCATATTGTATATGTATAAAAGTGATTAATCTAACTTGAAATTAGGCAGGCAGGTTCCTTATAGGGTGTAGACATCCGCTAAGAATGGATTTTACGAAACTCCACCCCTATTTAGTATATTGTTAAAAAAATAAGCTAAAAGCTATTGTTAAACCTCTCTGTTAAACTACGTAGAACAAGAAATTAGAACATTAGGTGCGAAGCCCCTTCAGAGCACAACTATGAAAACCAGAAAGTCTAAAGATTTTTTTACCATTCCCATCGCCTCCAGCTAAAATGTTTATAGGCACCTTCAACACCTCTAAATTACCGCCATATTAACAGCTCTATGCTAACACAATACAATACAACAAACTCTTTTGTATCGACACCTGGTACAATTTGTTTCAACTCCAGTCAGTTAGTGCATGTGAAAATTGGGCCACGTGGACTAAAGTGTGAAAAACGTTACAATAGACGAGCTGTTGTTTTAGTTGGGTCTTTTTTGGATGAAGGCTATGGAATATTGACAGTATGGCACACGTATTGCCACTTATCATGAACATTTTGAGTATTAAACTATTAGTATTAACACCGAAGTCACGTCATTGCACCTTAATTATCAAGGAATTAAAAAATCTAAACTAAGTACATATCTTAAGAACCAATAATTCTGTAGAATGCACTATTAGGGCATGTGTTATAGGTAGTCTATAGATAATAAAAGATCATGTACCACCTAAATACCCAAAGCCAATCACAAAAGTTGCTGAACACTAAGGTCCGTATTCCAGTATGATATCTCGATTGATAACTTAATATGGACCTGCCCCCTTAGACAAATGGCAATTCGGTGGCCGGCGTATTGTGTAAAAACTATAATAGAATAATGAATGTATGGGATTTCTTATATATGACGGTCGTCAACGTATGTCATAAACATCAAATCCTATACATTCGTCATTCTATTCCACAATCAAGATTAATTCAAGGCATACCAACTAATTGCCACATACCCAGAGGGGCTGGATTGTATTCTAGATAGATTACAGTTCTAATATAATTGCGAGTGTCAATTCACAACTGAGCGTTGTCCTGAAATACAAACCTAACACAATAACAAAAAAGAACTTGTTGCGTTTTAAAATGGACAGCACTCAGGCCGTGACAACACTCATACATTCGCTACATACTTAGCTGATATAGAGCAGTATCTAAACTAGCACGTTGGCAGTTTCCGATCGATGCAAAAGCACGTACAATGGAAACTGCGTAATCTGGCGCCTGGGGCGGCAGAGGGCGGTAAATTTGGGAGCAAAATGATTTATTTTACAGAAATGAAAAGAAAAAACGTACTGCCTTTTGTCGTCCTTCCTAAATAGCATTTCTGCAAACAATTGAATATGTTAGGTATGTCCGTATACCTACTCTTTATCCTGTTGAGGGTTTGACTGTACGGCTGTTATGGGAACGACTGCCGCCTGACCTCTCAATGCCGACCCGAGTACCTAAACCTGCGCTGAGCCGCAGCGGGTATACCGAGTGAGTGTATTCACTTGAAATGTCTGTCAGTAGCGCATGGTGTATGACAAACTAGAACGAGGTAGGTAAGTATTTTTTTCTCTATTGAAGATTTTCACCCTTCGCCTCGTGGTATCTATAATACTAAAATAAGCGATCTTTAATAAATACAATTACTTACAGTACGCAATACTGATTTGTACAATACTGTATGATGACAAAATAGTTTTAAAAAATTGTCTGGCTTTCTGTGTTTTTGCTGGACCGACTTTACACTGATGTTTTCAAGTTTACTTAGGTTACTTTTATTTTAGAAAAAAATGTCAAAACCCAGACCTAAGTCCACGAAGACAAAGACAACGTCGTCGCGGGGCAATATCTAGCTAGAAATATAAATCATTCGTCGTTCTAAGATCCTTTGCAGAGAGAAACATCCTCTGTTATTTCAGTAACCGCAAACTGTCATCGGCTCATTAAAAATCTCAGGTGTAGAGGTTACACTCCCGTGTTGGGTTACAAAGGGGAAGGATCAAAGGACGCGTGTTCGATTCCCGACAGAGGACACGCGGTACACGCTATTTTGGGCTTAGACTCTTTTTGTGATGGTAGGCAAGACACGTGCTTGTTACTATGCGCGAATCACCCCTTTATACGTTTAGAATTTAGTTGGCTGATTCACTTAATTTAGATGACTTGTATGTGGGATTGTCATGAGAATAATTAGGAGAGTAGAAGAAGCGAAAGGTGATGTCAGGATCGTAGCAAATTGAATGATGTTGTCTCCACCTAAAGCATGAAATACGCTGAAACGTAAAAGACATGAGGCGTATGGTAAAAGGCATATTCAAAGTAAAATAGTGCCGCAAATTGGTGTTATTTTGGAAAACGAGGTAACTTTGTGATAACCTAAAATTTGTTAATATTAATAATATTAATATTAATTATAATTAATATTATCGTTACTTTCTTCAGAAGTGGAAAAGGTATTCCTGTAAGTATGTAATTCATCTGTTTAACTGCTGTTTTTGAAAAAAATAAAATTGTCATCTAATTACTGTGATTTTCCCAAGGAAATTCCAATTTACGGTACCTACGTAGCAACTCGATTTTTCGCGTTGATACGTATGATATTATTTTGCCTTACGCATTTTACCACTTCCGCATAGTTATCGCCTAAATTCTAAGAGACGTGATTTTTTTAAATTAATTAATTTATTTATTTATTGCCGTGGTGGTCCGGGAGAACTCTCAAAGCGCCTGGGAACAGTTGCTCACCTTCCCTTACAGAATTCTACATGTTGCGAAAGATCAGGCCACCAAAAAATCTTTAACAACACAAATAAAAGAAAACTGTTCTTTGTCACAGACTTTTGACCCGAAATTCACCACAATCCATAAAAACTCCATCTACCACTATGTAGAGTCCAAGCTAAGAGAAGGTGACATCAGGGGGGCTGCAAGACTTTTATTCAGCAGTGATGTTATGGCGCCTTGCTCGTCAGATACTCTGGCAGATTTGAAGAGCAAGCACCCACCACCTGCTGATAACCTTTCCTTCCCTGAGCCTTTGGATTCAGACGCTGACTGCCTCAGTGTCTCGGCCAAGGACGTGATAGGAGCCGTTGGCTCTTTCAGGAGTGGGTCTGCCGGCGGCCTCGATGACCTAACTCCTCAGCATCTCAAGGACCTTACCGGCGTCAATGTTGGAGAAGCTGGTGACGCACTCTTGAAAGAGCTAACGGCTCTAATTAACCTTATGTTGTCCGGCAATGTGGATGAGGGCATCATTGATTTATTATACGGCGCTAATTTATGCGCTTTGCGTAAAAAAGATGGTGGCATTCGTCCCATTGCCGTTGGCTGTACATACAGGCGAATAGCAGCCAAGTTGTGCTGCAAAGCATACAGAGACTCTCTCACTGAAAAATTCCAGCCCCTACAACTGGGCTTCGGCTCCAAAGGGGGCTGTGAGGCTGCAGTTCATGCTCTGTCCACGTTCCTTGGCTGCAGTGGAGGAGAGGTTATCCTCAAAGTTGACTTGAGGAATGCCTTTAACTCGGTTAATAGGGACACCTTGTTGACACAGGCCAAATTGGAAACACCGAAAATTTTTAAATTTCTTTGGCAATGCTACAGGCACCCTTCTAAATTACTTTACAAGGACAATATTCTAAATTCAGCGGTAGGGTGTCAACAAGGTGATCCTCTTGGACCAGTCATTTTCAGCCTGGCTATTCACCCCATAATTCAGCGACTAAATTCTAAATTTAATATTTGGTATCTGGATGACGGTACTCTTGGAGGCGACGTAGAGACAGTATTAGAAGATTTGGTGTTTCTAAAAGAAGAATTTAGTTCAATCGGCCTAGAATTAAATCCCACGAAATGTGAAATTTTTCTCAGTGATCAAATTGACAGTCTTTCGGTACTCTCAAAATTCAATGCTTTGGCTCCAAAGGAGACGGGGACTTCTGGGCCAAAATTGTAATGAGTTGAGATATGACTTAAAAAAAGCGGTATTTTTTTCTATTTCAAAATATTAAAAAACCAGCTCAATTGAAAGTCTGGAAGACGAGAAATCTTAAAACTAAGTTTATTTCACTAGCAAAATAAAATATCGATTACTGACAATTATTTAAACAATATTGCATATTTAAACACTTGCATCACAATTTGATATTAAATCAATCAGAGTGAACAAAACTTAATCATAATAATAATAATAACCATTTAAAATACCAAATAATAGTATAATAAAAATAAATTCTGAATCGATTTCCGTTAATCGATTAATTATTTCTTGTGTTTATCAACTGTATTTTTAAGCTGTGACAGCTGACAGCTCCATTTTCAGTCAATCAGTTTATTTATTCAATCTTCAAAATTAATTATTTTATCGAAAAATTGTATATTTACACGGCTTATGGGATATACAATTGTTTATAAAATATGTACAAAAGTATGCTATATCAGAATGCTGTATCAGTTTATTGGTTTAAATCCAATGATCAATTGACTTCTGCGTTTTGAGTATTTCCAGTTGATTTCTTGATTATATTCCCTTAACAGTGATTACTCTTTACGGACTTCTAGCTTGCTCCTGGTTACCCTAAAGTACAATGATAAACTTGTTTACTTGTTTGAGTTTTGCTCGGTATTTTGGATTTTGACATGGATCTCTGTGTGAATTGTGGCATAGAAAATGAAGTAAATAAGGTAATATATTTCCACCTGCGCACTTCTTAGACAATACTCTAATTATTATTGAAGAAGAATAAAAGATCATTATTCTTTGAAGTGTTTTTTTTTTTAACATAACATCCTTGTACTCCATATCTTTAAAATCTCTTTGTAAGTTTTCGTACATTATCCCTGAGTAAAATATTATACAGTACAATTTAAAAGTATTTTAAGATAATAAAATGACCACTTTCTATTAAAACACCACAGAAATCACAGTTCTAAAAAGTCAATTTCTTGCATAACCTCACTTTTACTAAATCTCTTATAACTCTGCTCTCAGATATCCAAAATCTGCAGAATTTTCAGGGATGGTTTAATAATTTATATGCTCTTAATTGATACCACCCTCATCTTATTACATTTTTGGCCCAAGAATGTATGAAAGCCTCCCCATCTCCTTTAAAAGTTTTACAAAAAAGTTCTCTCCGCCTCCTTGGGTCGCCAATCCTTGAAGATGCTTACGAGTCTTTTGTGGAAGAGAAAATACAAAATTTTTGTGAAGTTTCGGACCGACTGTTCCAAATTAACATTCATTCAGCTTTCACTATTATTCGGTTTTGTCTTTTCGTACCAAAATTTACACATGCTCTGCGTTCAACTCAGCTTTTTAAATGTTTGGCACTTTTAGGTCGAGTGGATAGAGTGTTGCAAGATACCCTATGCAAAATTTTAAATATCAATTTGAACGACCTAGTGTGGCTTCAGGCGTCCCTTCCAGTTCGCCTCGGCGGCCTCGGCGTTCGCAAAATTGCAGATGTAAGTATGCCGGCATTTTTATCTTCGGTCTATGGCACTGAAGAATTAGTCAGGAAAATTCTTTCTCCTGCACTGATTAATTCAGATGTGCCAGGTAAGGCCGAAGCTTTGAATGCTTGGAAAATGACCTGCCCAAATGCTGTTTTGCCCGCCAACCCTTCCTCCCAGAGGCAATGGGATGAGCCGCTCTGTATTGGTGTTAAAAAACATTTATTCAATACAGCAACCAATGCTGCTGAGCGTGCTCGCCTATTGGCTGTGGGGGAATGGGAATCTGGTGTTTGGCTCCAGGCACTTCCTTCGCCCAACATTGGTACAATGTTGGACGACACGACTTTCCGCATCGCGACTTGCCTACGTTTGGGTGCACCCTGTGTTTCTCCGCATCGATGTCTCTGTGGAGAAGCAGTCGATAGCCTTGGACAACACGGACTATCTTGCTGCAGGAGCGCAGGCCGCATGTCCAGACATGCCAATATTAACGACATTACCCGTCGGGCTCTTGTCACCGCCGGCGTGCCAGCCTTACTTGAACCTGTTGGATTGGCGCGCGACGATGGCAAGAGACTGGACGGTATGTCGTTGATGCCTTGGAGGATGGGTAGGCCTTTGGTGTGGGATGCAACTTGTGTCGACACCCTGGCGCCTTCCCATCTTCCAAGTACGATGGACTGCGTATGCGCTGCTGCAGCATCAGCGGAGACTCTCAAACGGCGAAAATATACCAATTTAGCTGGTAGCTACATTTTTGAGCCGTTTGGAGTCGAAACGTTGGGTCCGTGGGGTCCAAGCGCGCGCGCGCTATTTAAGGAAATTTCAAAGCGCCTAATCGACGCTTCCCGTGACTATAGGGCTGGCCTTTACCTCGCTCAGAGGATTGGCATCGCCATTCAGCGAGGTAATGCCGCCAGCCTTCTGGGCACGGTTCCAGTAGAGATCGATGGGGAGGAATTTTTCGATGCCTAACGGTACGGTCACTTTTTTGTATATATAGCATAGTTTTGTATAGTTATGTATATTTTGTAAGTAATTGTGTATATATTTTTTTTCTCCATATTTTTATAATATCCATGTAAAAAATTGTTCTTTTATGATTAAATAAATAAGTCATTTATTTATTTATTTCAAGCACAAGAAAACTTATGATCTAAGACAGGTTACACAATTGTCAATTTCAGCCAAATATCACAGTCAATAGAACATCTGTGTCTGAACTAGATAACTTAATATCCGTGTTTCAGACAACAGCTCATTTATACAATACAAATTAATTACCTAATATGTACAATATGTAAGGTTGCCTGGAAGAAATCGCTTCCAGCGATAAGGCCGCCCATTGTACATTAAACTGTAGACATGCTACCTACTTGTCTATACTGTAAATCTATTGGTTTACAATAAAGTATTATCTATCTATCTATCTATCTACATTGAATAAATTGTATCTATGATGAATGTTGTGGATTGGAGGGACCTATTCTGATACAGGATCTTCTCTTGGAGTTGGGGGTTCAGGCGGTAGCTGCGCGTAAATGTCACGATAAACCAAACCATAACGTAAAGAGAAGTAAAAGACTTGCAAGGTGCAAACGGAATTGACATTCGGTTGATGATGAAAATTCATAGAAAGAACAAAATTGATAGTAAATTTTGCTTGTAAACGTAATAATATAAAGGTTGTTGACTCTTTCTTGTTGTTATTTACCTTTTGCCTTTGTCAACTTTGTTATTCTCCATACGCGACAAGCACGTGGGTAGATTCTGCAAAGAAAGCTCCATAATTGTGGGAAAAAGTTATATTTAGATTGTTGTATACACACGGACAAAGAAATGAAATTATACGTTTATATGTATGAAACATGGTCCCGTTCCACCCGTTGCCGTTATAATATTTCAACGCGGCGTAAAGAATGGCTACTACTTCGTTATAAGTTGACATACCTACATACATAACATATATCCCATGAAATGCATACATTGACAGTTTAAGGAACAATATTGACATTAGCTTACTCAGTTATACGAGTCGTGGTTTTCACGCCGTTTTTGCGACGCATTATGTTGTGTGCGGCCTCATCAACAATTATTTAACGTGCTCATAGAACTTCTGTGTGGCTGTGTCTGTACAGTATATGGTCTAAGACATAGGTGTTACATGTGAATTGCCACAATCAGTGAATTTTCGTATTCTGTCACAAGAGGTGTCGGTAATGATGTCGTGAGTACTACGTGTTTTGTCCCATCTCAGAAAATGTTCTGCGAAAAATACCCAACTTTTCTAAAGAAGCTTTCACTTCTAACAAGAAATGCACTACGTAAACGCAAACGATATAACGTAAGTAGTATTTAATTAGGTACGTCTGAAAAATAAATAAAAATGAAGTCAACAAGCTCTTTTCAAATAGTAATATGTTTTCTTACCTTTATTCCGTAGTAATATAACAAATATTGAGTAAGTAATATGGAAGAGGAAGTTTCAAATCGTTGTGTACCTATATTCGCAGTCTGGTACTTATGAATCTACGTCTGGTAGTAAGTGAGAATATTCGTCGGACGTCTCGTAATTTCATTTAAAAATATTTCATCCCGGGAAAAGCTTCTTAAGTTCGTGGAAATGATATCAGTATTTATTTTCAAGAGAGTGGGATTAGTTGCATCCTACCCATTTATATTTTTTTCTTGGAAGCAGTACAGCTATTGACCTTCATAACCTTGGCCTTCAGGAGCTAATCGGGAGCAGTTCAAGGTTTATTGGTGAGAAAATGTGGGTCAAGAAGCCGCCGACCGATTCGTTAATACGAATTCTCTTTAAGATATAAGAAATTTTCAGGAATGTATTTGTGATCTTAGTGTATAGATTGAGTGTATTTTTATAATGCATTATTCTATTATATCTACTCCTAATATTATAAATGTGAAAGTTTGTGAACAAGCTAGAATGTTTGTAACTCAATTACGCTCAAACGACTGAACGATTCTGGCTAAACTGGGCTATTCTTTATCTTTTGGAGATGTAACTCTGTAATCTTATACAACATATATATGATATCATAAAGTTATTTATAACGTTGGTAGTATGACAGTTGTTCAATTATTACCTGTTTCACACAGCGTCAGAAAGATCTTGATTGCAAAGTCTCTCAATGATATTAATACCAAGCTATTAAGATCAAATCAAAGTGCCTCGGAGAGCACGTTAAGCCGTCGGTCCCGGTTGCCATAAGAACATCTATGGCAGTCGTTACGGGTAGTTGGAGCCCTCAAAAATCCAAAAACAACAGTCTAGCTGCAAAGCTTCGATATCGCCTAATGTTACCATTGGGATGTGGAGGTCAGATGGCAATCGCTTCACAGAAAATATCGAGGTCTAGGCAAATCCGTAGTTAAGACTGGCAAAAGCGGACCCCAGACTCCGAGCTGAAAAGCTTCGGATGCGACTGGGAATTAACGCTAAGAGGAAGAATTAAGATCAAATCAAACTGTTTATTTATTTAAATTGTATTATCGTCCGAACTAAAGGTGTATACCAAATATCAGAACAATCAGTCAACAGGAAGTGGGGATACCAAGGCATTACGTCATTTAGAGTACTTTTTCGTCAAGATCGATCTGATGCTGACTGTACGGGCTCTGTCTCTGTAAAGGTTAATTTACATCAGACGAGCGAATGCTCATTCTATCCCCTCTACGTCAAATTCTATTAGTGTAAACAGTGACAGAACACTCGTTCGCTGTTATTTCTTCGAAAATGGGGTCTCATTTAAACAAAAATATAATAGAATGCTCTTGTTCGAGTTTTAAGTCTATGTTCGTTTGGTCTAAATCCACATCAAGAAGCAATCAATTCCATAATTAAAATAATTTTCATTCCTAACGAGATTCTGGAATTGAAACTCACATTATCTTTCGAATATTATGACATTTTCACACCTTTTATGGAAAAGATATTACATTTTTTTTAGATTCGTATTTTTGAATCGCTTGTCGAATTTCGGAGATATTAATGAGCGCTTGAGGACCGAATTGAGGTACCTACCTGTTAATGACTTACTTAACCTGTATACAGATTCTAAACTGGACTAGAAAAGTGTGTTGTTAATACTATATACAAAAGTCAAAATAATTTATAAACAAACCTTTTAAAAACAAGCTTTTCTTTAAAGAATCTGTTATGCTAGGGTTGTGCTGATTTGAAAAGCTTGTATCCCGCAAGTTCTTTCTCTGCTTTTTGTTCACGCAACATACATATTTTGCACATACATTGCATATATTATTAATAAAAGGGTAATTTCACGATGCCTAATTTTTTGTTCATTTCGGTGGTATTTTTCAATCATAGGTTTTCCGATGAAAAAATTTAATGGAGTTCTTTTAGAATATCTAGAATACTGATGTGTTTAAAAAGAACTCCATTAAATTTTTTCATCAAATATAACCACATACCACCACCACACCATATAAAAATACCACCGAAATTAGCAAAAAATTAGGCATCGTGAAATTACCCAAAAGCTTGTAATGACGTAAACTACTGGACAAAATTCACATTAATGCTATTTTTAAGAAGTCTAAGTTTAATAAAATCCCAAATAAAATGAAGCTTCGAAAATGCGTGATTTTAATCTATACTACTCGTACTATTAGGATAAAGAGGTAAAGTTTGTAAGTTTGTGAGGTTGTAATGGGTAGTCGTTGAATCAAATGAACCGATTTTGAAATTATTTTATCAATAGATAGCCGCATTATTTGCGACTATCATAGTCTATACATCATCACGCTATCGAGGAGCTGTGGGCAACAGCTAGTAATATTATAATAAAAAACAAAAAGTATGAATTTCACAAAACCTCATTTTTCAACGTTACGACACCGAGACTGAACCACGGCCATTCCAGTTTACGTTCTTTCTTTTCACTCCTCATATAAGGCACTGGCCACGATTGTTATTAATTTCTTGAGCTGCTATTGAAGCAAGAACTTACTCCGTATATTTCGACTTTTTGTGGCATATAATGGCGGACTCGAAGGCGGTTCGTGCGCCAAAGGCTTGTATGGCAAAGTTAACTATATGACCAAAATTAAAGAGAACGAAAAAGAGCTTCAATACTTTTCTGATGCAGAACTGCAATGTGTTATATTCATTATGCGATATTAATAATATATATTATGCTTATATTTTCTTCAATATGTAGATATTATTTTTACTTATTATTATAACTAGGTGATACCTGTGGCTGTGCCCACGTGGATGATGTTTATCGCGATTTTTGACCATATCTCTGGTGTTACTCAATGCGATTAAAAAGATAATGACTTAGATTAGAAAGAAAAACGTACCTAATAAAGCTTTGGAATTCACTATGATCTGTCAAAACTTACGTACGTTTTCATCAGGTTCCATAACCTTCGGAATAGCATCTAAGTTATTACGATTTAAGTAAGATTTTTTTGTTTTCTGCGCTAACGGCACAGAAGCTCTCCGTTCTTATCTTACAAGTTCGGAAGCACAAGTGTGACTAGTGTTGCACACCTCCATGGGTCAAAGTAACCACTTTCCATTAGGTGGGCCGTGTGCTTGTTTGCCACCTAAATGGTATAAAAAAATTGAAAATTTGATTTTATGAGATTTCGTACGTTTTGAAATCACAGGATTTAAAAACGTAGGTGTATTTATTGAATCATAAAATTTCTCTCCACTACCATCGTTGTATGGTACTAACGTACCCACCCTTTTTTGTGCTGGACAAACATTACATTTAATTGTAATACCTCTGTACTTAACAATGATTCTACAATAAATAAAATTGAATTAGAATTTATTACCTTATTGTACGAAATCTTAACTTGAAACTAGGTATACATTTTGAAAATCGTTCACATCCCTTTGATCATAATTTAAACCTTGGAGCCTTTGAATTAGAGGGCAGAATTGACGGCATCCGTCAACAGAAACATAATTGTCACTGCATAATGAGATGAAAGCTATGGCGTCTATTTTAAGACAAGCGGGACACACGGCTGCTAAAAACGACCGACTTTTTAAAGTTTTGAACTTCCGATATATTGTTGGGATGGTGAGGAACTAAAATAATCCATCGATACTTCATTCATTCATATTCATACTAATATTATAAATGCGAAAGTAACTCTGTTTGTGTGTGTTACACTTTCACGCCTAAATCACTGAACCGATTGTGATGAAATTTGGTATAGGGGTAGATTAGACCTTGAGAAAGGACATAGGCTATGTTTGGGCGCGATAGCCGACATCTACGCGGGCGGAGCCGTGGGTGAAACCTAGTATTACATACATACATATACTCACGCCTGTAAATCCCTGAAGGGGTAGGCAGAGGTGTATTAACACCCATATTTCCCCAGCAATAATTTTCGGTCTCGCGTAATGAGGGGCGAGCCTATTGCCGTCAAGCGGGGACTTAGTCATAGCAGGCAAATAATATTGACTTCATTAACTTCATGTTGTATTAACCCGGCATTTTATGTGATATGTGTGTGTATTCATTGGATGTCTAATCTCACGCCCTATAAATATATAATTAATATTATTCTACTACATTTTAGACAGCGCTATCTAGACCCAAAGTAAGCATGGTTTAACTAGCTTGTAATATGGGAGCTAAAATGCGGATAAACATACTTAGATATTTTTTTTGTAAGTACATACATATTATATATACATAGAAACACCCAGACCAATGCAAATAGACATTTATGTATACAAATAATTATACTTAGTGAGCATCGAACCCGCGCCTCCTTCGTAGCAGACGAGTTCTCTATCGCCACGCCACAAACGCTGTATGTTTCGTTGTTGGGTTTAACTTTACGTCATCTATAGATGCCAAGTTTTTTTTAATAAGTATTTTTTAAAGTAGGTATGTAATAAGTTCCAACGACTGAAAGCGTGGCAATAATAAGTCACTTCACCATATTTATTATTATAATTGTAAAATATATTGCCTATATTGTGTACATTTAACGCTGAACGCACGAAACTAATTTATAGTAAAATAAAATTCACCATATAGGTGGCGTGTAATTGAGCACGTTGATACGTTGGTAATTCTTTCTTTTACTGTAATTTATTCGCCATTTTGGCGATAAAGGCAATTTATTATTTATACCGCTTTATATGCATTTAATATTATTATTGGGTACATGTTATTTATAATGGATATTATAGAGGTAAATAACAAAAACCTTTAAAATATTATGAATAAATAAATATTGTAGGACATTCTACACAACGCCATCTAGACCCAAAGAAAGCGTGGCTTAACTAGCTTGTGTTATGGGCTCTATGCGGATAAACATATTTAGATACATTTTTTTCGTAAATACATAAATAGATATTATACATAGAAATACCTAGACCATTGAAAATATTCATATTCATGCATACAAAAATTTTTACTGAGCGGGGATCGAGCCCGCGCCTCCTTAGTAGCAGCCGCGTTCACTACCGCTACGCCACAGAGGCAGTATATGTATCTGTAACTAGCGACTGTTTGTAACTTTGTACGCAAGTAGTACGTTTTACCCCCTTAGGGGTGGAGTTTCGTAAAATCCTTTTCATCACACTTGCTTATAAACAGGCTTTTATTTCACCGCAATTAAGCACGGAATGACACCTATTATAAAACTATGACTTTTTCATTATTATTATTCACAAGTGAGTTATAGACTTCTTTTTTTTAAATTTCATTGATTAAGTTGCTTTGTTCTTAAAAAAGTTTCGATACAAAAAGATCGTATCCAATAGTACAAACGAATTAATATACCTATTGTTTGCTCATTCCATGCAACTTCCTATTTTAAGGGATAATTTCAAATTGTAATACGTGTTTAATAAACAATTTTTGTCTGTTAGTATTTACAGAGAAAAAAAATATCATAAGTAATTCAAATAAGTAAGTAGATGAAAAGGCAGAATGGTGATAGCACCTTAGCCTGTTCCGAAAGAAACAAATAAAAAAAATGTTAGTTGCGCGCGCATATGAAAACAAATAGAATTTTACTATTGTGTTTTGATTGTGTTATGATACTACATAATTTAGTATTATTTTATTCGCAAGTGTGTTGAAAATAGTCGTATGCCACTCGCGTGTATGGTGATTACCGTCCTCGGCTCTCTTAAGACCCTCGCCTTACGGCTCGGGTCTCAATGTCGCCTCAGCGGTAATCACCACCTTTACACGCTTGTACCATGATGTACTATTCTTAGTGGATGTTTACACCCTATAAGGAACCTACCTGCCACAAGTTTGTACGTGTTATAGTTTCTGAGATTTCGTGATTAATCAGTGAGTGGTATTTCGTTTTTATAATACTTATTTATATAGAGAATAATGTAGGTTTAAAACTTATTACTTACTTAAGTACTTACGACAACGGCTCAAGTCATTAATTCATAACGACCAATCCGTCTAATATTTCTGCAAAATCTCTACTTTACAGCACAGAAATTTGAAGTAATAATGTCTTATATAAAAATTGCTTATGGAGGTCAGATGGCAGTCACTGCACGGAAAATATCGATGTTCAGCCGCATTACAGTTTACATACATCCCTGTGAGGGAAAGTTCATGATTTTGAGCCCCGTCTGAGTTGTGAATACTGTTTTTCTATCTTAATCGATTTGAATACGCTTTTAATTAAAATGTGTACTTTTGATGTGAAATATCTACCACATGCTACAACGGTAAAAATAAACGAAGAAGTATAGTAATTAAAATCACACAATTGATAGCAGGCGACATAATTATGCATTGTTAGGCATAGATAATTATGCAAAACTAGTCTTTGAAATATCGTGTTTGTTTGAAACGTCACGCAATGCAAATGTGCCTTCCCGTGAAGAGACAGACAGACACTGTTGTAGGAAAAAGTCGTACAAGGAAGTACCTTAGTATATAACAATGCTGTAGTGGCATCTTTTATCACGCCAAAGTAATATTTAATGAGAAAACGACTTTTTTGATTTTTATAAATGTTATATGTATGATATTAACCAATACCTAATGAATCGTAAGAATGCCTATACCTAACATATGAAACAGTGCATTTAACTTATTTTTTTAAAGGATGCACGCGGTTTCTAAGCTCCGTGTGTATCGTTTCTAATTATTATAAATCTGTCGTCGGCAATGCGAGACGACACAGTGTAGTCTTTTTTCATCCACTGAATAATTTCACACGAACAAGTGTTAGGGATGTTAATAAAACGCTCTGATTTTATTATTGTGTACGAGTGTTTTTTTTATTTATTTCACACAGTGTTCTGTTGTAATTACCCTTTGGTAATAATGGCAAATATATATTTTATATTTTTTTGTTCTGGCGGTCTTTGTGGCGTAGCGGTAGAACGTTGGACTGCTACGAAGGGGGTGCGGGTGCATGAATATGCACTGGTCTAGGTGTTTCTGTGTCTAATATGTAGGTATGTATTTACAAAAAAAATTGTATCTAACTATGTTTGTCCGCATTCTAGATTCCATTACACAAGTTAATTAACCCATGCTTCTTGGCCTAGATAGCGCTATGTAGAATGTTGTAGAATATTTATTTATTTCCTAACTCTGTGACATGGCATGCATGACGCATAGTTCTGGGGGCACGGTAGTGCCTCCACGTCGAGCAAATAAAACGGCACGGACGTAGGTGCTGTCCTTTTTTCGAAGCACTAACTTCAGTGTGGTTGCCCAGATATTAGGCGTAAAACGGACAAAGCTTTGACTAAGGTTTCAAGTACCGTAACCTTCGTCAAGGTTTCAAGTAAGTCAGGTCGCTAAAAAGGCTTAGAATGGGTATATGATCCAACAATGTGATAATTCAGTTGTCTTACAATACAACCCTGAAAGGCTCGCAGAATCGATGATAATAATTAAACTAAGAAAACATTCAAACAAAAAATCGCTGTAGCTAAAATAAAAGTTGTTTTTCATTTCCAAGAATTACTTTTAAAACGATGGAAGTTAAATAAAATCTGTAATGAACAGTCAACAGTAAAAAGTAAACAACAGGTACTTAATTCCCGCTTAATTCTCAGAAACTGTATTTTTTAGCGTTTTTTTCATTAAATGAAGCCTTATTTCTTTAATCCTCTTCGTTCGTTAATCGGCTGAGACCCACAACACCTACAGTAAAAATATTACGAACAGAAAAAGATTTATTTTGTATTTTCGTATTTTTGTAGCGAATAAATTCAAAAACATCTATACTGATTTAAAAAATAATTTCACCATTTCAATGTACCTAACTTAACCTTATTCCTGAGTGCCATAGGATAAATCCTATTTCGAAAAAAATCAGATTAGATCGAAACTGAATTTTGAATAGATTCAGAACGGTGGAACGGAATCGTTGAAAATTAACTGATTGCGAAAGGTGGAGTATCAGGTATTTTGATTAACCTTGGGGAAGTAGGTACATTATATCGCCAAATATGCACGAACAAAAATCGTTTGGCATGTAGTTTAATGGTGTGTTCGAAATCACTATCAAGGACCATTTCGTCTATTCAAGCACAGTGCTCCGAGTAGTCAATGAATACCGTATTTTGGATCTCACTCTAGCCTACCGTCTATCTCACTTCCTTTTCAAATCGATCAATAACCACATACGTACGATACCACTTCAATTTTACTGTGTACTAGACAAACTTATAAAGCAAGGAAAATCCAAAGTTTAGCTGCAGTAACTTTTAGTTTGACTACTTTTACTTCCAATCCATCCCAAAGGACCTCTACTGCTAATAATTTAGGTATGTTGAAGACTATAAACACCAAAATTAGCACTATAATACCTCAATTGCCACGAAGAATATAATTATCATTTATGGCTTACCTACTTATGTACAGTTACGTAGGTATATTGGTCGGATTGATGACCTTCTGAAGAAAGGCCATGAGAAGACCATGCCACCATCAGCTCCCGTCT
Organism: Eilema depressum; assembly: GCA_914767945.1. Taxonomy (NCBI): domain Eukaryota; kingdom Metazoa; phylum Arthropoda; class Insecta; order Lepidoptera; family Erebidae; genus Eilema; species Eilema depressum. The sequence continues at coordinate 25,362,283 of OU612012.1, forward strand.
CAGCGTCTCAACGCCGTCACTGTATGGTATCCTGGTATTTACTTATTGATTGCAGAATTAAGACTGAAAATGAGTATGGTGAATTATCATAATACAGAAAAATAACTGATTCCTGTTAATCCACCTACGTAGAAATCTGATCCCATTACCGTAACCCATGGAAACTTATGCAAATTACTATAACTATCTATAAATCTGTTTCTGTACCTAGCTAGATCGATTTAGCCGTTTGTGTTGCCATAATCGAGTAACAAAAACCAAACCACTTTAAGAACTTTCACATTATAATATATAAAAGATACATTATTATATATGTCAAGGTCAAGCATCTTATTCCCAAGAAATTTTACTTAAGAGGGCGACGATACGAGTCACTTCAGACAAGAGAATCTTTATGTAACACAGAATTTGTAACAAAATATATTATTTGCCTTCGCCTATTGTACAAAACAACTAGCGGCCCGAGTCCCACCTTCATTCCGGAATAAAATAAAGAAAAGCGAATAACCCGATTACTTTTCGCTTTTACCAACACTTTTCTTTATTTTATTCCCGAGTGAAGGTGGGTCTCGGGCCGCTAGTTATTTTTATTGATGCGGGGAATGCGGTGAAAACGGATATCCCTTGAAAAAAGTCTCCAGGAGTCAGAAGGAAAGTTTTTAGAAACTATATTTTCTTAAAAAAAGGGCACTTTCTTCAGTTCTAAGTAGTGATCTAGTGTTCTTTACTGAGTAGCAAATGGGTCAAGGACTCAAGGTATAATGGTTAGATCCAAGAAGTCCTGGCTTGATATTGTAGAGGGTGATATGCGTGCAAATGGTCTCACTACCATGGACACCCAAAATCGTACGAAGGTCTCCTTAGCCTCGGATGCAAACAGGATAACACATCTCCATGAAGATGATGAGTGTTCTTTTCTGTTATTTTCTATAGTGATTCATAATCAACCTATTGCGATATCAAAGTTGTATTCAATGAAGGTTTCAAGTTACTCTTTTACGTTTTTGTCAATTTTAATATCCATCTCATACCTTTGGTAGTGCATATTTCGCTAGTTTCGTTAACATAAACTGAGCGTATAAAGTCTAATAGTCCTTGTCGCAGCCGGGGTTTTCACTTCGAAAGCCCGTATTCTTCTTCCGGCTTTTCCTACTCCACTTCACACGATTCTAGGGAAGGTAATTACCCTATCAACAATTATATGTGGCATCTGCACATGTGAATATCCTAGTGTTGTATCGTATAGTATAGTGATCATTTTAGTATAGCTGTAAAAGAGTCGGACCCAAAATACTACCCTGTGGTACGCCCATGATAACGTTGAAGTCTTTTTCAATTCGTACAGTAGTCTTGAAAGATTATATAGATATTACCAGTTTCTTTTTCTTCCAGGCTTTAGATAAGAGGCTTGCGAATCTGGTGTTTATACTTTACTTTGTGACAATAGTGACATAGTGACATCCATCAATAACGAAGATATTGGAGTTCTCAAGGGACACTTCCTCTTGTCATATTTCATGTACATAATATGCTTAAGTAAATACTTACTGTCACAAAATTTTGTAAAACATCGAAATAAGAGAAGTGTCACCATGTCAGTTTAATTGGACGGGTGCGTATTGTATCGGGCCGATGGACGACGTTCAAGGGTGACGACGCCCTTGTAATGTGTCAAAGAGTAACCACCCATGAGACTAGTAACGCTATTTTAATATATTTGACTGAAAACGGACGCATGCGAATACCGATTTAGAGTGTCTAGAATGGATAAGATTATGGATTTTTTTTCCGTTGTCTCCGTTAAGTGGCAGAGGTTTTGCTTTGGCAGAGTCGAGTCTAGGCTTCTTCACTGGACGGTTCTCCATTTTTGTACCTACTTTTATGTTTAACGCATGTAGTGTTCAATCACAAACACATTACTAGGAATTTGCTTGTATAAATTTTGATCTATAATAGGCAGAGATGAAATCGGAACAGAAAACATTTATGGAGGGTGACTCAATGATCACGAGTCATCATAATCTTAGCGCTGTTTCCAGTTGAATCCGAGGCTATCACCTTGGAACCCGGTTTGCTTGCTCGGTCTCTATTTTTATGGCGTAGCAATGAAACCCCAATGCAGACCGCTAGATTATCTCTCCTCTACTACTTTACCTACACGGATTGTCTGTTCCTATTATATGTCTTCATCTTTGAAAAACCTGTGACTCGTCTGTAAACGGTCATTAGACACACCCAAGTCACTGTGACGTCACGCGCCACGCGTGAGTTCGCAACCCGAGGTATTTCCCCCGATTTACCCTTAATTGACTCCCTGGGCGATGAACTGGTAAGCACTGTGGCTGTATATGCGGTCCTACGCCAGGTTCTAAGATTGTGTGGTGGTGTTGAAATATTCTGGTGGCATATCTGTAGTGTCAAAATCAAAATTTGACAATTGAATCGAACCCTTGATCATATTATGCAGTGTCTGATCGGTGGTGATCGCAACATCGGTGTACCATTAGAGCAGTTAAAAAAATGAAATTAGTAGTGTAGGTATTCCCACTTACCCAGTTACTGTGACTGTATCTGTGGCGTAGCGATAGTGAACGCGGCCGCTACGCAGGAGACGCGGTTTCGAGCCCGCTCAGTGCAAGTACATAATATTTGTATGCATGAATATGGGTATTTGCATTGGTCTGGTCGTGCCTCGGAGACACGTTAAGCCATCAGTCCCGGTTGCCATACGAACATCCATGGCAGTCGTTATGGGTAGTTGGAGCAATAAAAAGTTCAACAACAACAGTCTAGCTGCAATGTGTCGATATCGCCTAATGTCACCATTGGGTAGTGGAGTTCAGATGGCAGTCGCTTCACGGAAAATAACGAGGTGCAGCCAAATCCGCAGTTAAGACTGGTAAAACGGACCCCAGACTCCAACGTGAAAGCTTCGAATGCGACTGCGAATTAACGCTAGGATGATTGTCTATATTATGTATGTTCACCAGTGTGGATGTCGATTACTGTAATCAAACCTAGAAAATTTAATGTTCTTTCCCAAGCTCTAGTCCCATATTACATCATAAATTCGATATCTATATCATAATCGTGTCCAAGTTTATCTCACCTGCAAGCCGGTATGCGGCTTGTTGACAAGTAGGTACACGAGGCTTAGGCGGGTATCCAACCGGAATATAATATTTAAATTTATTTGTGATACCCTGCACGGTGGATCCAAGCGGAGTAGAAAATATTATAAAAATAAACTGATCCCCCAGGGTATCAAATACGGGGTATACAACCGGAATAACTCGCAGGTTTTCCTCCTGGAGTTGGAGGTCAAACAGTAGTCGCTCCCCATAAAAGTCAAAATTAACGAAAATAAGACTTCAGACTCCAAAATGCAAACTTTGGATTTCTACAACTATCATAGACTAGCTGACCCGGCGAACTTCGTACCGCCATATTTTTCCCGCTACCGCTGCACCTATTTTCTCACCGTTTAAACCTTTCCTGGACATCCACGAACATTTTAAGACCAAGATAAGATAAATCCGTTCAGCCGTTCTCAAGCTTTAGCGAGACTAACGAACAGCAACAAGATGATGATGCCATCCAGACAGGTGGTTGTTATTGTTATTAATATGTGTCACATAAACAAAATTATTTCAGTTTGTCTCCTTCACAAACAAAACAAAATTAAATTAATAATTTAGTTTTGTAGGTACCTATTTATGAATAACGAAGTGCACTTTTAATTAAAATGAACATTAATAATTAATAGGTTTACCCTTCAGTACATGTTAAAGTTTATCGGCTATGTGTAAGTACCTACCTATGTACTCAGCGGAAGTTTGATACGGTATCGGTTCTGGCCATCGCGGTACTCTTTGTACTTTTGCGTTTGTGCTTCGTACTCAAGTACAACGTTATTATTATTAACATAAATACTATTGAACTTTATAAAGATGTTTTAATTTTGCGTTTCATCACCTCTGCCTACCCCTTCAAGAATTTACAGGCATGAGTATATGTATGTACAATATTATAAGTCAGTTTTAATTGTACAGTGCAATAATTGGGGAACTCTTTATAAATCCAAACTAATACCGAAACGTTCACTCATTTTTTTTTTCATTTTAATGTGTCAAAACTGAAACGGTAACAAACTGGCCATGAAAATAAATTATGTATCACGCATTTTATAAATTTTATGAGTTCGTTAACTGTGGAATATGAAAGCTTGGTTCGCAAAAATCCTGAACTTCGTCGAATAAACACACTACCGTAATTGAAAACTGCAGTTAGTGATGAAAACAAATACCGAAGTTAAAGTTCAAACAGAAGTTGGTTTATGTATTTTTTTAATTTATTTCAGTTATTATACAAATGGAAATTCGTTGGCCGGCGCGGCGTATTGTAGAATAGAATGATGAATGTATGGGAGTTGACGTACTTATATGACAGTCGTCAACATATGTCATAAACGTCAACATACGTGTCATATACGTCAAATCCCATACATTTACCATTCTATTCTACAATACGCCGGCCAACGAATAGTCACTTGTCTTATAGGTGGGATGTTCAGTCAGTTTTCATTGTTCAACATGCTTGGACTAATAAAAGTTTATCAGAAAACTACTGATGCGGCTGAACTTCGATATTTTCTGTGAAGCGACTGCCATCTGACCTCCATAACCAATTGACGATATCGAAGTTCTGTAGTTAGTCTAGTCTGTCTTTTGAAAGCCCCACCTACCCGTAACGATTGCTACAGAAGGTCGACACCAATGACTTAACGTACTCTTTAAGGCTCGGCTCGCCCACACCTGCCAAGATTTTTTAAATTTCGAAACATAAAGCTTGTAGATCGTCACTTTAAATTGTTATATCTGTCCCGCTAGACAAGTGGCAATTTGTTGTTCGGCGTATCATGGAATGGAATGACGAATGTATAGAATTTATTTTGACGTTTTTGACATTCGTTGACGCCTGTCATATACGTCAAATCCTATACATTTGGCATTCTATTCTACAAAACGCCGGCCGACGAATTGCCACTTGTCTAGAGAGGCTGATCGGTGACATCAGGCGATTAGTGGAGTACCTACTGGTACAGTCGGCCACAGAAGTTGGTGAATACTAACAAAACAGACTGCCTCTACTATAAAATAAGTTAAGACATAACTGGTGTAAGTATAATTTTATTATTTTTGTATTGTTCACAGGATAATAATTATGAAATCAATATTATACGATAGTCTACACAGCGCTCTCTAGACCCAAAGTAAGAATAACTTAACAAGTTTGTAATTAGGTAATTGTTTGTCAAATACGAGTATTTCAAATACACAAATACAAAATATAACCACACATAGCAAAAATATACTTTCACTACGTTTGTTCTCTGATAATATTTTTAACGATTTGTTGGTTATCTTAGCCGGTTATTGTTTAAAAACGAAAACGTATCAGATATCGTTGGGTCATGACGTCATGGTTCGGTCAACGGAACCCCTGTAACAATACGAGGGTTGCTTGAGGTCCGCCGAAATTAGGGAACATTTTATTATTATTATAGACAATAAAAGATAACGGTTGTAACAAACCAATATAAAGATCATTTTGGGAATTTATTTTATTTTTATTCTAACTATGGTGGGTATCAGTGGCGAGGGTTTCTTCTAACCCGATTCTTGCCGGCTGTGATAGAGAGATCGAGGTATTTCAACCGGCTTCCATTTTGAAAATGTTCACCCTTCGCCACTGGTGTGTATAGATAAATATTCTACGACATACTAGGTACATAGTGTCCATATGGCACTATATAGAAAGTCGTAGAATATTTAAAGAATAGGTACAGATTTTTTGTCACCATTATAGGGTGTTTTGTTATATTGTTTAATATAAATAATATAGGTATTATCATTGTTAATAGTAACTTTAAACTCGACCTAACAAGAATTCAATCTGCGATTCCAGGCACAGCTCATTATGTCGTTATCCAACTAACACAGGTTACCCCTTTAAGAAATAACAAGCGTGAAGGTTTTATCGTATTGCAACAAATTGCTCCGCTAGCACCAGTTAGTGGAACTAACTGATGGAAATTGTAGGTTTTGAATTTCAATAGTTAACTACATTGTTGTCAAGGAACTAATTTGATTCGCAGGTGTGAACCTTACGGAGGGCAGAACAAGAGACTAACAACTACTAGTCATCACCACTTTGACATTAAATTTGCCTTCGCGACGTACCTAAACTAGTGATGTAAAGATATGACTCGGTACTCGGTAATCACGATAAATTGATTCAATTTTGTTTTAATTAATGAGTATTTGATCGATTTGAATATGTATTGTAAAGTGCAATATTGTTGTATTGTTTAAATTAAACTTTGATATTGTAGGTTTTTTGAAATATTATACTATATTACGAGAGGTTAATTTTCTTTCATTGAATATTTTTTGTTACATTATCTTCGTCACCCGTACATAATAATATTTATAATTAGCTATTTAATTCTCTTTCTCAATATTGTCGTCTCTGCTCTCATTATTTACAGTTTTGAGCTCCATGCCCATAATTTTAATTAAAGATCACTACTCAGCTGGTGAAATTCAGTAATTATTTGGTCTAAACTAAACGCTAATATTTAAATAAATAAAATCAGCCAAGTGGGAGCCGGCTTTAAAAAAATGTATCTTGATCGATTAGTTGTTTTCTTTAATCGATTATCAACAGTCTGTCGACAATTAGGTATGAAATAATAGTTACGCACAACGCTTAGCCGAGTGGGCGGTACTTACCCATCAATGAAAAATTTAATTACCTTTACAACATTTCGAGCGGTTAAAATAGAGACTTCATGGGTTTGAACTGTCAAAGCGGGCCTTTTATTTTGTGATGACAAGGTGTAATTGTTATTACGAGCTTTTCTTTAACATGTATGTTTGTTTGTTCGTATTATTGACTGGACATGCTGTTTCGAGAAAAAAAATTGTCACATTTGGAACTGGACACTGGTTAGGTAAATGAGTTAATGTGTTTTGTCATTTTTTATATGTACCACTAACCTGGCAGACAAGTAGGTACACGGCCTACCTGATGGAAAGTGGTTACTGTGGTCTATGGACGAGTGCAACACCAGGTGAGTCAAACTCGTGCTACCGTAAGAAAAGGGAAATTCTGTATCGTCAACGCAGAAGACAAAGCAGGAGAAGCCTTTGGTATTCCCACTGACAGCAAAAAGCTCTGGCTACCCTTCTCACTCCCGGGAACATAACGCGGCGTTATTATAGCCGCGGTAGTCTATAGACTATATACCTCCCTTATATAGCCCCTATAGCCTTATAAGGCGGAAGAACTTCCCAGTCGGACATTATTTTTTTTTTTTATGTAGGACACGTCAATTAGACTTCGCCTCGCCTGATGGTAAGCTGAAGGCAAAGCCTCTGAAAAGAGGGTCACCATTACAGACACGTACCATGTTACAATGGTGGACTGTTCCCAGCAGAGCAGAATTTGGGCCACCCTAGCGGTGTTGCACAAGGCGACTAAGGGATAGGGCTGTTTAACATCAGACAGATATAAACAGCGCAGATTCAGTCTCACATGCATGGCTCGAGTCTACAATAGTGCGCGGAATACGGCAATAGGCTCACCCCCTATTACGAGTGACCTAATACAATGATTGGTGAAATGTGGGTGTTAATAATTCATCTCTGCTTAACCCTCTACGGATAAAGGCGTGATTGTATGTATATACCTACGCATGTGTCTTTTTTTTAAACTACTTAGGTAGCAGACAAGCACACGACCCTGCAAAACCGGCAAAACCACTGTCATGCCACTGCCACCGCAAGAAATTTCCATTTAATTTTAATCTTTAGATTATTGCAGTTAAAGTTTAAAATTAATGGTTTAATGAAACTTTTTTCATTTCATTTTGGACTTTTAGAATGCAGCAATAAAATCTAAAATTCAATGCCATTTTTTGCAATATCTGCGGTACGACAATGGTTTTGCTCTAGTAGAATCGGCGCCCTGATGGTAAGAGCTTACCGTGGTCTATGGACGAGTGCAACATCTACCTACAAACAAAATTAGTAGCATTCCTCCTAAAGACTTTAGCTAAGTAAAACCGTTCTAGTACCCATTAGGAGTGGGTGTAAGTGCCACAGTAGATGAGATGGCTGGTCGAAGATCATTGTGGGCCCAAAAACTACCCCCAAATAATAATAATTATGTTAATCTTAGAAACGAAATACCAACGTAGTTACCGAGGTAGGTATAGGTATTTTATGTACCTGCCTACTAACAGAATAGGGTAATACCTACTAACATAATATACAGTTTAAAATTTTGGTGATTATGTTTCTGGTTTTGTTGCTGACTGTACCTTTGCAGCTACCTAGAAATATTTGCATTGAATGGAAATTGAACCGGTTAATAAACTAGTCGATACCTAAGCGAATATTTTAATGTAGTTTGTCATATCTCTGCCTAGGTAAATATGTAGTTCACCATATTTATAATACCCTTAGAGTATTATACTCTAAGATAATACCTAACTACCTAATAATTAGATTAGGTAATTAGACAGAGACTATTTTACTGAATATCTCAAAGGTATGCCTAGGTCTACCATAGGTTAGATAGGTACGTAGGTACTACATATTTCGATTTTTAAAATTAAAAATAAATAATACCTACCCACATTAATAAAACCTTCATGCATTATTTAAGTAGATAAGTACTTTTTACATTTCATAATACTCGTATACCTACCTAGATACCTACGTAGGTACTTAGATGTTATTCAATAAAAAAAATGCCTTGTCAACTATTAATTAATTAGTACGTACCTAACTAAGTAGATGATAGTTAACTCATAGGTATTTTTATTTTTTTATTCAAAACCTTACTTCCTGCAGGTAAATACCTACGTAAAGCTCCCAAATAAGTAGCCTGCCTACCTGCCAACTCAGTAAAAACTTCTCAGCAGGAAGTAGGTAGGGTATGACTTAACTTCTTCTTTCCGAACATAATTATCTACTAGGCTTGACTTTAAAGCGAGTTAATAAAAATATAGTGTTCAATAAGTCTAAAAACAGCTAAGTGACCATATAAGGCATGCAAAACCATTTAACTGCAGATAATGTTTAAGTCGTAGTTTGCTAAAATAAAATAAGTAAGTCGGTAGGTACTTAAGTACCTACCTATTTATTCAAAGCACTTGACAAGGAAACCTCAAACAATAAAGTAGCTAACATTTTCCACTCGAAAGAAGTCAAAAATCTCACATTGTGCGACAGCACTTCTTCAAAATAATCGATCCTCCGTCGCAAACCGTGGCTGTATTTACAGTAACTTGTGAATCGCTTTATTCCTTAACTTGCTTAAACATTGCATTGCTATGCAGTTAAAAATAATCTTTATTTGATACCCACGAACGGTCAAAACACAATATCAAAATAAAACACTTGTGTCACTTTCCAACTACACACAATTGAACAGAAATGCTGAATAATCTTTTCGCTGTCTCACTTACACTTATTTCTACAGCATAAGCTAAAACAAGAAGAAGATAGAAAATTTTAAACGCTATTGCACAGTTTTTCTATTGGCGGATCTTGAAACAGAGGCGTGGCAACGTCGCACAGTGCCCCTCAGATGTCGACCGCCCGACAGTTTGAGTGTTCGTGTCGGAACAGTTGAATGCTTTCGCGTTGGCCTGACCGTTGCGTGCGACGTTGCCGTTTCGCCGCGAATTAGGAGGTAAATTTGAAATTGTATAGACGTATGATGTAGTCAAAGTGGACTTTTATTTGCATATCAATGTTTGAGTTAAGACGGCGTAGTTTGCTTGTATGACTGTTGTATTGGCTGTCATCTTATAGACATTTAGAAATACTGCAAGTTGATGAGCTTGACCACTTAGAAATTTTAAAACACGGAAAATTAAATTTCATTTTATGACCACATTTGGGTATAAACTTTATTTGACCACACCAGAATAGGTAGGGAAGTCCTAGGTAGGTGACTGTTGCGGTTTAACAGTAGGTAGAAGTTTGTAAATGATATTAATTGTAGCAAAGTTCTTAAAATAGGTACTTAAATATAGGTTAGAGATCGTGTTATTAATTTTTTTCAACGATGCCACGTGTTTAATATTTATATATAGGTACCTAAGTAGGTACAAACTTTTGTATATAGGTAGGTAGGTATGACACAGGTATAAGTAGCAGTGACGTAGAGTGAATTTTATTTCAGAAGGTAGGTAAGTAAGTCATAGGCAGGAATTAGATAGTCAATAGATATAGCGATATCTAAGTATTCGTGATCCTGTCGATATTTATAGGTATATTTTGTATCAATATACAAAATATACCTATACCTACTGACACCAATATTGACACCAATGTGGCGATACTTATTGGTTTGCGATTTTTATTTATTGACTATCTAGACAAGCAACTTAAAGAAAGTATTATTTCTCTAAAGTGCCAAATAAAATAAAAAATGTGCAAAACACGTAAATCAAAATAATAGAGATGTCCCTATAAACATATAGGGACATCTCTATTGTTTTGATTTACGTGTTACGTGTATTAACAGTGTTGCGTGTTTTTAGTGAAAATTTTGCGAAAAACATGAACCAATAATTTGTATTAGGTATTGACATGATAATTGGTATTAGGTACATACTTAGTTGGATTTAGGCATCTAGGCACAGCCTAATATTGAATTGGTAGATAGGTACTGCTGGAATCTTGTAAATTAGCAATACCTTTTAACACTTTACCACTGATCCGAACCTATCACTTGAATTTACCAGAAATACCTGCAGAGTTATTTATTCCATTACTATTATAAGGTATAAAACCGGATTAGAAATGAAAGTTACCAATGTGGGTATATATGTACCTTCCTAAGTGTTTAATAAAAATAAATTATCTAGTTACTAAAGATATATTCTATCTTAGGTAAGTTTTTATTTTTACCAGCCGCTCTAAACAAGAAGTGGCAATTCGTTGACAGGCCTGCGTATTGTAAAATATAATGATTGACACGTATTTTGACGTTTATGACATTTATGACAGTCGTTAACGTATGTCATAGGTATATGTCAATCGCATACCTACATTGATCAATCTATTCTATTCTACGAACGTCGTGCCACTTGTCTAGAGATAAAATAGGGTTAAATAGTGTGGATTCTTTAGGTATCTAAATATTTGGGAACAGACTATGAAAAATGATCTAAAATCTAGATGAGTAGGTGGATATTAAAAAATACGTAACACGTGGCAATACTTATTAAAACATACGTGGCAGTGGGTTATTTTGTATCACACGAATCCTACAGATTTTTTTTTCATAGACCAAACCATGAAAATCCAGTTCAGTAATTTTTTTTTCCACTGGTTCAACTTTATATTTCAACTCACCGATTAGCAGGGTCGAATGTAGTGTCGTATGTTATTATGGGTCGTATGTTATGGCTTTCATGTTGTGTTTCCCACATGGCACAATTCACAATTACTTGTAGGTAATTTACAGGTAATTGGTACGCGTATGGGCGTACACACACTGTGTTGGTTAATGGGCTGTTTGTGTAGCCTCCGTGACACAGCTTTATGTAATTGTGTATTGCGACTTGTCATTTGGAAAATTGCTATAGACATTACGTATTTTTTTCCACAAATGTACTTACGTGGTATTGTGTTACTGCAGTTAAGAAAAAAATATCTAAGTACTTAATGAAAAGGTATCATTATGAACAATAAGAAAAAGGTTAACGGTGGAACTTTGCGTTCTATGATGTGTAGGTACCTATTAATGCTTATGGGTATTAAAGTGAGAGGTACTTAATATATAGGTATTAATAATACCGTATTATATTTATAATGTATTTGTGGGTATGTATGGTTACAGTTTTATGTAATTTAATAATTTATGTTTTATTTTCAAAAATAATAATTGATGTGAGATTCAACTTTGTCTAAAAAAAGTCAACAAAGTAGCCTAATATTTTTACCACTTGATAGGAAGGGTTTGAATAACCTAACCTAACACCCAAGTAGTAGATAATAAGGTGGTGGTTTTGCTATCAAGAACCTCTAGGCACGAGGCTAGCCTTGATTGCAGGCTAGTGCACGTAAGTACTGGTTATTGGACGAGACCCTAGCATAGGCTTTCTTCTCAGGTTGGAAGATCAGACGTCAGTCGTTCCCCTAAAAGCTAGGATAAGCTAACCAAGAGAAATAGTAGGACAGCTGATTCGGAATCAAAAGTACAAGTTTTGGATGCAATTGGGTCTCACGTTGTCATAATGATGTGAGGTGGTCTATAACGAAAGTCGCTTAATAAACTCAATGACTAATATAAATAAAAAACAAGTGACAATTCGTTGTCCGGAGTATTGCAGAATAGAATGACCAATGTATGGAATTTGACGTTAATGACATACGTTGACAGCCTTAGAGTATACATTGCTATAGAGTGCCGCCTTACAAGTATGAACTGCTATCACGGGTATGAACAGTACCGAAGCTCCGGGCTCAACCTCAATCAGTAGCAAAACAATACCCATCAAAATGACTTCGCAAATAATAATATATTTAATTCGATATGTTAGATCAAAATTTTATACAACATCGTACCTATATTTGTAGTAATAATGACGCAAAAATACTAAAAATAATTTTGACTTTAATTTTATCCACGCATATCAAATCGGACAAAAAACTTAATAACTACAAACTACATTAATAAGTGCATCTATTGATATTTTCGGTAATGCATGAAACGTCACTATAGGCGCGTTATACCATCGCAAAGTATCTGCTAACACTCGGCGCCAAAGACCTGTGTGATAGGCGCGCTCTATATTTATAATGTATACTCTAAGTTGACAACTGCCATAAACGTCAAATCCCATAAATATTCGTAATTCTATTATACAAAAAAACATCGGCGAATGAATTGCCACTTGTCTAAGGGGGAAGTTTATTATATAAAATATTATAACTGTAGCTTCGATATTACCATATACCTACTCTCCTAACGCTCCACAAAACCAAAGCAAGAGTCCGGTTGATTCTCATCACTTCTGGGGTAGAAGTGATGAGTGATGATGTGATGACGTGATGAAGTGATGAAATGATGAACTGATGACTCAACCAGACTCTCGCTTTATAGAGCGTTACTTCATGCACTATTTTTATTCTGTTCTTCTAGCTTGTAACAATTTCGTACAGCGGTCTCTTGAACTGATACATTTATAGAGTGGTTAAAACCTGTTTGTGTGAATAAAATAGGTACTAATATTTGATTTTATCTACTCTGAAAAGTTATGAATACTCTCCTACAAGTTTATATTCAGTGGAAATTTTACGTGCTCCAAAGTACCTATTCTTTAATGTTTTTGTCTGAAATTTTGAAAGACTTTCAGTAGTTTGACGTTTATTTCTGGAAGTTGTATCTGAAGCAACTACCAAGACCTTTACTTCGTCTTATTTCTTTGGATTTATAACTGCTGCTTTTTATTTTCACAAGATCATCTTCTGGATGCCAATTTAAGCTACTTGACAGAGTGAAGGCTCTTGATAGAGAAGTTATAGAAATAAAATTATTGCTTCAGGAGTTGAGTCTCGAGTAGCTTTATCAAGAGCTTCAGCGTTCTTATCTTTTTTTTTGCTTTTATAATTGCTGCAATTAGTTTTCTTCTTGTAAATAGAATTCCGTTTTTTATGTAGAAAGCTGTTCCTTTTTCGATTTTCATAATATTCTCATTTTTGAATTGCTGGATTTGAATTAGACATATTATCTGAAAGATTGTTGGGTACATCTCGATTTCGAGGATTTATTCATTCGTTCGATTTCGTTGCAGTTTGGTTGTAGGTTAAACATGGACGCGCATTGTAGAAGAAATATTTTTAATATAAAAGATCATTCTCTTTAACATTGGATGGGGTTGTTTCTTACACAGCGATACCTACATTCTCTTCTGTGTAAAATTATTTAAGTATTCAAATAACTGTCAGAACGTAATTGAACTATTCCAAAAAAAGTTGCTTGAAACATGAGGCTTGTGTGAGCATCAGTTTCCATCTTACAAATCGATTTATTTGACGTCATTTCATGGTAACCTTCAGTTAATTGTCTCAATTGTTTCATACGCTTGAAAAGACTGCGATGCAATGCCGCTAAATTGAAGAGTCAATTCTTTTCAGTAGGAATATAAAAAATAGGGAAACTAAGAAAGATACAGGTATGTATTTATTATCGCATATAATTATGAGGTATGTGCAAATAACATGGAAAATCAATTCAATTTTTTTTTTAAGTTACCAAAAAAAACAGTAGGTACATTTGATAATCGATGCCGTCCTCGTGCAGATTGCCATAATTTGATTTAAATTATATCCACTCTACACGTTCGATGCAAGCGGCTGCCACAGGCCACTCGCAAACTAACGACTGACAACAGTGACAGCAGCTATAGGAGAGGTCGGGAGGGGTTGAAAGGTTCAAACTGTGTTCGTATTGTATTACGTCTCAGTTCGCCATTTACAGTACAAATGATTAAATATCTCACTATCAGGGCAACGGTTGTTTTGGTGTTTGGGATCACTAAAAATGCACTAAATTCAGTTTTTTTTTATTTGGTAAAGCGGACCTCAGACTCCGAGCTAAAAAAAAAAAGCTTCGAATGCAACTGGGAATTAACGCTAGGAGGAAGAAGATACAGTTCAGTTTTACTCTTATACTCCAGCTTATTTACAAAAACGGTTTGTAATCTTGTATGATGCGCATAATCTTTGAGATTAGCAGTAAACTTGACATTGAAAATTCCGGGGCATTCTACAAATTTTACAGACAAATTATTCTCCATCCAATTAGTCCGTTTGTGGAATGCTTTCTGATTGAGTAATCTGTGTTAGGTATTAGGTGTGCCGGACAAGGCTCTAGCGCAGGCGAAGACAGCATTTGACGTCTAATACCACCACTTTTCATCTTATAAGAATAGATATACAATTATTTCCTTTATTTGTCAGAATATAGTAAAATAAAAAAATATTGCAAAATATCATTCTGCAACTTGGGCATTTTGCTATCTGGTCATTTTGCAATCAGAACGTTTTACGACAAGTGGGTAGGCATTATGAGACTAACCCGTATTAATATCTCGAGCTTTTCAAAGTTAAAATCAATTAGGTACATTTAAGTCATGATATAGCTAAACTAACTTACTTAAATAATAATAATTCCATATTTACTCAAAAAATAAATAAAGAAGAACTAAGTAACATACCTAAGTAATTAAAAGTTCTCATATTATTAAAAGCAATAAATATTATTTGATATTTCTTCTCTTTACAAACCAACTTCGGAAAAGCAAGAAAGTCAACTCTTAATACTAATAATTATCATACTAGCCACTGCCCATGGCTTCACCTGCAACCATGAGACTGGTGGTCTATTTACCACTACCCTAGACTGTAATCTCATCCAAATCCTTTCAGCAGTTTTTGCGTGATAAAGTAACAAACATGCGTGCATCCATGCTCACAAACTAATCCTTCTTTCACTGCGATTATATAGTCACAGGTAACTAGCCATTGTCCATGGGAACATATTCCAGATCCCAAAAGTAGTTTGTGTGTTATTCCAGACTATAATCTATCCCTGTATTAGATGCCGGCCATTGAGCACTGTGTGGTATGAAAGGAACTTCATTCCACGTCAGGCGCGGTCCGAGGGGGAGGGGGGGTCACAGGGGACATGACCCCCCCAAAACCATGCACGTCATATTGAAAAGTCCCAGTACGAGGGGAGGGGGGGTTAAATTTCTTAAGTAATTTCCGATGTGACCCCCCCCAAACTTCAAGCTGCGACCGCGTCTGTTCCACGTACACTCAAGCTGTGGAATGAACTCCTTACTGTGATTTTCCCATACGACTACACTGCAAAATGGGATTCTTCAAGAATCGTATTAGCAGGTTTCTTCAGGGTTGACTAGTATTACATACGTAAATAGGCCACGGTAACCACTTTCTGTACTTAACTGTAGTTAAAAAAAAAGTTTACCTGTAAGAAATTGCCACAGAGTGATTAGGCCGCCATCTGTACTTACTACATAACTCAGATCTCTATATTAGATTATTATATCTATGGTGTACAATTAAGACGTTTTTACTTTTACTTACTTACTTTCACACTTACAATCTTAGTACAATTAGTAACTTAATTACACTATAGGTACTTACCCGTAAGTACTGACGTCAAGTGCAATATTTGCCCTCGAGAAAGGAACAGCGTAAATAGTAGTGGCTGCATCAACCAATCAGAAATGTATTTATCAGAACATTTCTCGATTGCACGAATAGCTTGTTCAAGAATTGATAGGCAGACTGCTGCCAGAGTCGGACTGGCCTACGTAGGATAGAAAAAAATCCGTGCATGACTATAATATCATGGCACGGGTGTTTTTTTTAAGCAACTTCCTTATCATCCTCTTTCCCTCTCCCCCGCTCCCCACTTCTCTCACCCAATACTACGAATTCTTCGATCCTTGAGCTATTGTATTCTGTAATTATATATTGGGTATATATTGGTCCCTATAACACGATTCCAGGTGGCTTGCGAATGAGTCGCATGAGGCATGAAAACTAGATTGAGCCAAGATTTTTCCACCGATGGCATCCCTTTTGAAAATTTTCTCTAGCGGCAAACGCTAGATGGTAGACATTTATGTGTGGCAGAACAATACCGTATATTCCTAGGAATTGTCTACAACAACTTTATAGCAACAAAGTTATTTACGCCAAAAAACTCTTTTTATTTCCGACATGGACTGGCCATAGGTAAATATTCGAGGTAGCATTTTTCAGCCGTGCTCACAATCCAACCTAGCCCCTGGCTGACCACCGACATGTGATATCGTTTAAAAGTAGGAAAATAAAAGGTAAAATAGTTTACCCTAAGGCCATCTGAAATACTACACTGAGTTCCGGCTAAAAGCGTTAAAATATTTCTGTTGATATTGAATGATTTTTATGTTTCACCCATGCATCCATTCTCTCATGCCTGAGGCGGGCCACTCGGGCCCTTCCGGCGTAGTTCGACCCTGGCAGTATTAAATATCTTGTTAGCTACATTGTATTATATCGTAATCGCTTGTTTTAGTTGCTGTGAAGCAGATAAGTAATGTAGCCATCCCCTGGATTTTCCAACCATTAATTTTTATTTTTTTATTTAAGGACGTAGTTACGTACAGTCAACATGAAATGTAGATGACGATTTTCTTCGTTCAGATTTCAAATGTGAAATTCTGAAGTTATATTGAATTTTAGCCTGTATACCTATTCAGCAGTAATATTTCCTTACACATCAAAAATAACACTAAACTTAAAGTCATCGTAACAAATATTCCAATTTTAGGGACTAAATTATACATTAGCTAATCCAACTTACCACCACAACATGCTTTATAGGCACTAGGGACACTATACTTTTTTTTTATCGTGCGAAAAATCCCCACGGATACCTCCCCCGCCAGAGCCGGAGAAGGAGGTTATGTCGGACTCGAATCGTCTAAAACGCACGCCGTCTGTGGGCCGTCAGTTGCCGAAGGTGAGATTGTCGTAGCCATATCCGTCGCACAGGGCAGTATACTGAAAATTTTCCATCCATTTTAATGATATGTAGTTAAAAGTTAAAGCTACCTGTAACGCTAGATTAGATTCGCTTTTAGCGAGTAGCTTCGTCGCCACTTACGTGAATGTTTTTACCTAGTAGGTAGTGTCAACGTTTTAAAAGTACAGTCGCCATCTGCATTATTTTTGTTATTGTTCAGGAACTTCTGAGGGCGTCTGTACCTTCATAATTATCTTCTTACAAAGTACGTGCAATTGACCAAACTCAAGGTGATAAATTTTTAGTTGCATGTCCCGGCCCTGTACTTGTCACCTGCCTACCGTAGTGTTCAGGCTAAACCCAACTTTGTGGAACCTAGCGTCATAGCACAGATTAATAAATAGTTACTACGTAACATGGTCATAGCTTGTTATGATCGATTTTGATTAAATTTTTGTAGGTTCTGATCAGCCCTCCTAGACAAGTGGCTATTCGTATTGTAAAATAGAATAACGATTGTATGGGACTTGATATTCATTCGTCAAATTTTAATCATAATATATATTATTCATCATTCTATTCTACAATACACCGGCCAACGAATTGCCACTTGTCTAGGGGGGCAGACCCGACATTACATGGATTTTTTTTTTGTAAAAATAGCGTTCTGTATAATTGCAGCGCTACCTATAAGAAAAGTTGACGAAGATTTCGACCCGAATCCAAAATACGGCTCCTTCAGCACTTAAAGATAAACAAACAAGCATTTAATTTAAATAATATTATATTACAATCAATCATAAGGGGAGAATTTATTTCTGAAATTCCCAATACTCCCCATTAGTAGGGACTTTCGATCGTATTCGTCCCACGTTAAGTGGAACGGATTGTCCTGGACACAATCAATGTTGAACGCATATAGAGCAGTAGATAAATTGCTGACAGCGGACTTGCAGTCGAGGGGGTTCATTTCTTCAAAAATTAAGCCGTCATGGGACGCCTGGCAGATGTGGAACATCTCAATCTATACTAATATTATAAAGCTGATGAGTTTGTTGGTTTGGTTGAACGTGCTAATCTCAAGAACTACTGGATCAAATTGAAAAATTAAATTTTATGTTTAATAGTTATTTTATCAAGGAAAGTTAAAGGTTTCGAAGATAAAGGGAGCGGAGCTGTGATCATATAAGTCAACAAATCCGAAGTGGGTCGACTATTGAATAATATGAGAGGCAATAAATGCCGCTATTTTTCAAATTCACTTCTCCATTTTAATGTACAAATTGGAAACAACACTGTATGACTTTTTCACGCTATTTTCAACGATGCTATTACAAACTAGACTTAACAGTAGTCGAAAGTTTTGCCCTATAGGTACGGCAGCAATTGTCAAAAAGTTGCTACGCGTTCCCCACTCACATGACCGTTTTACCTTATTTATTAAATTATATGGTTTTCCGCACTTAAAAATTATTTTCTGATAAAATTGTATGTACTTCAAAAACAACTGTAATTATTACACCCAGCAGGCCACATCTAAGCAAATAAAAAAGTTCAATACATAATTCGTTTATTTTCTTGTTCAACATTTGCAGTTCGAGAACTGAGCAAGTAACCATGACATTTTCTCTACAAAGTTAAGTTTGTTTTTCAGTCCAACTAACTAATCTTTTTTCAGAACAGTTTCCGACATTTTTCCACTTTATAAATTTTAACATTTTTAGAAGGCCAGCATTTTAATATATAGTTCCAGTGATGAACGTGAACGTATTTACTTAAAAATTCATACGGAACTCTTGGTGTGCCCGTCACTAGCCTATTATCCAATATTTCCTCTTACCATCAGGAGGGCCGTGTGCTTGTCTGCAACCTAAGTACCCAGTATAATTTTTTTTTTAAGGCACGCTCGGCACTATGCGTTGACGTTGATGGTTGACGAAAAAACATCTTTGAAGCCAGTAATCTTACCACCCTTTTGTACTTTGTGTGATGGTTTACATGTTTACATTAAAAATAGTAGCCAATTGTTGTAAAAGGGACACATTTAGGTATCCCTACTTCATTTTAATTATTATTTAACTTTCTACTGCATCATTATAATTATTGTTTTTTTTTCGCTACACTGAATTTAAGAGAGAGGAGGGAAGAGCCTGCATTTGTTGATTGCTATAAAAAAAGTAATATAATTAGTGACCCTATCTTATCAACAACCAATTTTTAATTTCTAATACGAGTATTATGACCATCTCATCATTATTATATTAAAATTGGGATGTGCAGGCAAATGAGGGACTTTACCTGTATATAAGTATATTATTTTAATTTTAAATGGGTAATTAAACAGATAAAGAAGTCATAGATGGGCGTTATAATTATATGTTAAGCGAGTGTATATTCCTTTATATTTTCTATTGAATAATATCTTTCAGTATTAGGTTTTTATTATATAGATAGGTACCAGTTGTTGTCCGTAACTCCACTAGAGTATTTTTCTCTGGATCAAAAGTAGCCTATCTACACTGTTAGAAAATAATCTAACTGTGTACAAAATGTCATTCGAATCAGTTCAGCGGTTTTTACAGGCAATAGTAACAAACATCTATCTGTGCCTTCGTCCACCATCACAAACTTTCACATTTTGTAATATTAGTATCTTAAATTGCCTCACAAGTCCGATCATTTTCTTTTTATTAAACATCATCCCTTCTAGACAAGTGGCAATTCGATGGCCGGCGTATTGTAAAATAGATGACGAATGTATGACATTTGACGTATATGACATACGTTGACGACTATCATCTGTCATATCATATCCATCAAATCCCATTTATTCTTCATTCTATTCTAAATACGCCAGTCAACAAAAAAATTGCCACTTGTCTAGGGGGGCAGAACTATGAAATACATTACACACATTAACAAACTATGACGTCACATCATGCTATTGTCAAAACAGCAGTGGCACTCCGGTTATGCCGTCAGACATGAAAACTGGGCTAGTATAATTATGCAGAGGTGTCACATGTGAATTGTTACAATCTGTCACAAGAAGTAACGGTGCCGCGAGTCCAATGGTATTCCCCATATCAAAATTGTTCTATGAAAAATGCCTATAATATGCTTAAAGGAATTTTCACTTCAAAAAATAGTATTAGATATTAGAGGGTTTGTCTTCTTCTTCATCCTTGCGTTAATCCTAATCGCATCCGAAGCTTTCACCTCGGAGTCTAGGGTCTGCCTTTTCCAGTCTAACTGCGGGTTTGGCTGGTCTTCGATATTTTCGATATTTTTGGAGGGTTTGTCTAATCAAAATGAATTAAAATGATAAAACGCTTTTTATTTATTATTTAATCACCCCAATTCACTATTGTCCCGCTCACAACAAACTATTATGAGCTAGAAGTGTGTCTAATGGCAATTGTAGATACTTACGCAATGTAATAATAATCCAAATTAAGTACCCATGCCCAAATACCTCCCCATCAGCATAATTTTGAACAGTGCCGGCCTAAACAATAAAATTGTATAAACAATAGAATAGCTAACTGTAAGTACTTAGCAGCAGCTTGGCTGCCTTCCCATCGAAGATGCTACGTTGCTATGGATGCATTTGATATCCACCAATTATAATTCAGAGCACTGGTGGAAAGGGGTTCAGTCAGATAAGCTATGTTTTTATTTAACAAGATGCGTGCTATGGATGTAGAATAGATTGGAATTTTTATTATTTGTAGGCAGTTTCATACCACATCTTAAGTTACGTAGCTTACGTATATAGCATAGTACAGTGGAAACGGTCACATAGTTTCATAGCTTAGCTTTTACATCCTCGTAGCATAACTGCATAGCACATGTCTGGTGGAAAGGCATACTAAGACTGCAGGTATTGAGACTGTATTTTAACGAATAGATTCGACATGATAACGGTTTATGTCTTCCTACTAAATCGAGTTTAGAAAAATAACCATTCGGTATTCATTACATCGTCGTGATGTAAAAGGATCGGAGGGTGAATTTCGGCGATGAATATAAACGCTTATGAATATAAGGTTTCGTTAGCACCTTTGATACGATGAATGTGATTGAATTTTCTCAATAACAATTTTATTATTCGTTGGAAATCAGGGTTGGTAATAATTTTCAGATTCAGCTAGATGAGGTAGGTAGGTAGATAAGTAGCTAACGTATTTAAATTAAGAAATTCAAAATCTTTATTAGGAACAGAGGTAATACAGGATCATAGACAAAATTGAGTCGATGATGACTGCAAAAGTATACACTGAGGCGCAGCCATCAATGCCAGCCTTAGAGTACCTATACACGGTTGTTCGTAATCCTTGGACCCTAGTTTAACCACTATCTCACCTGTTGGTCAGTGACGATGTGGTCGATAATCTAGTACGCTTATCTAGAAGCAATCTACTCATTCTAGATTTGATGACTCTCCGGACCAGTCCGGTCCTCAGCTGTCCGGAAACACAGACTCAGGCAGGGCATATAGGTAGAGCACTTCATTGAAATACGCACAATGAACGTATTGCTAGATCGTTACATACATGTGTGTTTTATTATAGTGTAACAATATATTGATACTAATTGCAATCAATTTAACGGTGGCCGAGAATTCCAGTCTCCTTTTTGATGATCATAGAGGCGTACTATTGGGCGTACTACTAGAGAAATTGCTTCTTTTTTGGTGAATACCTTCATTTATTATAGTAGCCGTATATAAAATAAAAATCATCTAGTTTGCAAATTGAACGCAAACCCTTGGGATGACATCAAATGCTCCCTGTATTTGTCGGGGGTGTGGCGGGTGGACGCCCAAACTAAGGGCGGTTTGCACCGCCATTCGTGCGATACACATTCCGCGTAGCAGTACGTTCTCATCCTTTATTGAGGGCTGTGATTTTTCACTCTCGGACGCAGTTTTCGCGTATGAGTGAGTTTTGATAGTGGTGAGGATAACTGGCTTCGATCTCGAAGTATCAGTATCGAATTAATATACTATCGTGATTTGTGGTATTGATGTTCGTGTGTGGTATAATTTTCGGTTTAGTGTTTGGTGTTTTTTCTATTGAATTTTATTTAGAGGATCTTTGACTCTACGGATACGTATTGTGTTAAAAAGTATACTCAGTGGTAATATGTTTTCGTGTTCTGTTATGTGAAGATCTATACGTAGGTACAATTGTTATGTGAGTATTAAATAATATTTTACAACACACCTGCTCATAACAGTGATATTATTTTACCGCAATTAAGCACGGAATGACACCTATTATAAAACTGTGACTTTTTCATTACTATTATTCACAAAAGTGAGTTATAGATTCTTTTTTAAATTTTATAGGAAGTGTCTATAATTGTCTATGTTCTTAAAAAAGTTTTGATACAAAAAATAACGTGTTTAATAGTACGAATAAATTAATACGCCTATTGTATGGTCATTTGATGCATTTTCGTATTTAAATAAATAATTTCAACTTGTAATTCTTGTGTAATAAACAAAATTTTCGCTCAATTTTTTTTTTCTCAAAGTACAGAAAAAAAAAACAGAGTAAAAAAAAGTTAAGTTCAAACCTCATTTTTTTTTAAATATGGTCGACCGCCATTGTTAAATGCGCGCGCATAGGAAAACGAATTAATTTGTAGTATTGTTTATTTAGTATTTGTAGTATTATTTTATTCGCAAGTGTGTTGTAAAACGTCGTATGGCACGTGTGAGCATGATGATTACCGTCCTCGGCTGTCTTAAGACCCTCGCCTGGCGGCTCGGGTCTCAATGGCGCCTCGGCGGTAATCACCAACGTTGCTCACTTGTACCATAATGTACTATTATGGTCATGTGCTGGTTTTCTGATGACGTAATTAATTATTAATTGTAAGCTCACGCCTGTGTATTCACAACAGTATAGGTACTACGAATACCAAACGAATTGAGAATCTCCTCCTTTTTTAAGTCAGTTAAAAATAATTCAATTATATAAAATTCAAATTTGTTAAATAAAACTTCTTGTAGTGTACCTATAGAGATCTTTGAACTGTCATAGTCTCAAAAATGAAATCCCGATTTCCCAATATTACATACACGTACACGGGTACGCGCTGGATGCGAGCCGCTTCCAACCGGTCCTATTGGAGATCTATAGGGGAGGCCTATGTCCAGCAGTGGACTTCCTATGGCTGAAATGATGATGATGATGATGACATACAGGTACAGTCGACAAAGGAGATACGGTTGCACCTTTACTAAAATTGTAAGTAGGTACTTAGAAATGCAACGCAGTAATCCTGATTTCCCAATTATACCTACACGTATCTTGGACCTAAATCGCTAGACAAACGATGCTCTGGCGCCCGCGGATTGCTTTGTAATAATAATTATAATCTATGCTTGGTGAATTTGAGTTCGTCCACCGCAGTGGCACCCCGTGTTATCCACAAAAGACACCCAAGAAATGTTTACTGCGCGTATAGGGCATATTTTGAGCACATTCTACGTCCAAGATACGTGTCTGGAGTTATAGTTCCCGCGGGGCGTGCTCATACGATTACCGGCCCGTCATCAACAAACATGTTCAGTGCGAAGTCTGAATGGTCACAATAAACTCTTGCAGGAAGTTATATCATATTATGACGGACATTAAACAAATGACCGTAACAGGATAATTGCAAAGCGTTTTATTGGTCAGAATTACGTCTTCAATGTTCTAATTATAAACACAGAACACTTATTATGTTTATTGCGTAGCTATTATTCGATGTAACCATTCCTTTATGTTTATATTCAAGTACCTATCATAAATTTAAATTATACAAAATATGTTCGCCTACAATCATTTCAGAGGAAGGTAAATAATTAAATAAGGATAATATGTATACCTACATAGACATAGTCAAAGGCGGGCAGGCAAAGATGATGTTTCCTACTTGCTACGATCCTCACCCATGTATGGCCAGGGGGGGGGGGAGTCAAAGGTATCCACATCGTTATACCGAAATATCGATAATTGGTTTTTTTTCTGCGTTATGTTGTTCAATTTTCAACAATGGTTATTTTAAGTGATTTTGATCGAGTAGTTACGTTAGGTACCTACTCATGTACCTATACAGAGGCATTGCGTTGCGTTTCGATTCAAATCGGCGTTTTTAGTAAAATACCAGTAGGTAGTACATTTTAATGTAGAAAGTCCACTATCAGTGCATAAAAATGTCCATAAAATAAATACCCATAAAAAACAGTTTAAATGCCCTATAGTGTGTCAAAGGCTATAAAATAATATCACGAACTAATAAACAAACGCAGAGTAACAATTTTAATGGTAGCCTGTTACTGCGATAACAAGATTCAAACTTTTTACGTAAACAATTCCTAAACGTACAAAAAATTTACAAAAACGTACAAAAATGTACAAAAACCCACAGTAATGTACAAAAACGTACAAAAATTTACAAAAACGTACAGAAGATGGAAAATTCTCGTAACGTAGTTCTTAAACCGCAATAGTCAATCCTACTATTAAAAAAATGTGAAGACACAGGTGAAAAATGTGTGCATGTTTATCTGACATCCAAATATCTTTGCAAACATTTTCATACCGCGGTATAATCGCCCTAGTAGGTACAAAAAGTGTATGGGTCGATTTGTACCATCATTCCAAACGCCTAATGCAAAAAGTGTCTATGGGCGATTCGAAAAGTGGTGCAGTTTTGCTCGTACTTTTGTACAAAGTTGCAAATACCTACACAAATCTATTTATACTCGTAGGTATATAAAAAAATAAGTGTCCACTAAAAATGTTCGTGTTATTTTTTACTAACAAGTGATAAAGAACTTTCCAGGAATTGAAAACAAAACAGTTCGAACCAGGAAACGATCGGCGGCAACAGTTAAAATAATCAGTATCGGTATAACTGAAATCGTTAAATTAATCTAACTCCCAACTCTACAGCATCGTTTTTAATAACGGAATAGTAACGATTATTTGATAACAAATTAAGAGTCAGATGTTTACATAATTAGATGTTTATGATCTACCCAACTATTATTACGTATTAACGTTATTGGCAAGCACATACCACATTGTACCTAATTTGTACTTTATCTACTGTCGCGTACAACACTTCATGGCGTCATAAATTAGTTCTCGTAAAGCTTGCTTCACACACCACGTTCACTAAAACTATTAGCTTGTATTAGTAGATGTATTTTTATACCACTTTAGGTAACAGACGAACAAACGACCTACCTAATGGAAAGCGGTTACCGTGGCGTATGGACTTATGCAACACCAGATGCGTTACACAGCCGACCCTGAAGATACTTGAAAAGGGTCCCGTACGTAGTATCGAATGACGTTGCAGCGATAGGTCGTTGTGGCGAAAAACTTTCAGCGTGGTACGCTGGAGCGAAAAGTCATTGAAGCGAATTCCACCAGGGCGAATGACATCGCAGCGACAAACATTGTGGCGAAAAATGTTTGAAATTGAGAACGGGTATGAAGATGATGATGACAGCATTGCGGAGCCCGATTTTCATTGCATTGCCATTGGAGTATCTCGAATGAGATACGCCAATACAGTTTTTTCTAAGTCCAGACTGCCATTCATCGCAAGAAGAACCGAAAAGCTGTCGGACCCGACGAAGTCCCCATTGAGGCTTGAAAGGCAATGGGTGCCCGTGGTGTGAGCATTCTAACAAATCTTTTTAACCGTGTACTCCTCACCGGTGAGATCCCGAGCCAGTGGAGGCTGAGCATCATCACGCCAGTCTTCAAAGGCATAGGATCGGTGCAGGAGTGTGGCAGTTACCGCGGTATAAAGATAATGTCCCACACCATGAAGCTCTATGAGCGGATAATCGACTCCCGGATCCGACAGGAGAGTACACTCTCGGAGTGTCAGTATGGGTTTCGTCCGGGACCATGGATCCAGTGTTTGCCCTAAGGATTGTGGCGGGAAAATACAGGGCGCAGAACACGCCCCTGCATTACCTATTCTTAGATATGCAGAAGGCCTTCTACTGTGTTCCTCGCGAGGTGATCTGGTGGGCACTGTGGTCCAGGGGAGTTCCTTTATATAAACTTATATTGTCACCTGTGGTCACGTGGTTATTTATTTATTTAGTTAAAAGATGGGTAAGTAAAAAAAAGGTATTTTATGACTCCCTTCCTTGACAATGTAATTTATATTGAGTCTAATCTCGTACAGAAAATAATTAAAATTGCATTGGTTAAAGGCTATGTATGTAATTACTGTCGAATTATTTACCTACTCATCGAAAAGGGAAGTACGAGTATATATATTACACTGTATAGTATACCTAGGTACATAATTACAAGTTTGTTGATATTTAATAATAAAAAAATATTTAAAAAAAAAAATAGTTTTAAAGTTGCAATGTACTTTCAAATATTTTTCGCCACAATGTTTGTCGCTGCGATGTCATTCGCCCTGGTGGAATTCGCTTCAATGACTTTTCGCTCCAGCGTACCACGCTAAAAGTTTTTCGCCACAACGACCTATCGCTGCAACGTCATTCGATGCTACGTACGGGACCCACTTGAAAACCCCATAATTGTAGTCGCCTTGGGAAACCACAGCAGGGAGTAGGCAAAGTCCTGAGGCTGAGAAGCTCCACATCACCTGCGAGTATGGGATTGTCGACCAAACAAACAAACTCTTCAACTTTATAATATTAGTATAGATAGATAGGTAACTAGGTAGGTATATAGGTATGGTAGGTTGTACTTACACTGTTACACAGGGCCGTGCCAACACTTTGGCTGCACAGAGCCAAAAGCTTGGGTCCCAGAAATGTTGGCAGGAACCTCAACTATTAGTCGGTTAAATAACGAAGGCTCTCGCGTAGACGTTCCTCTCAGGGTTGGAGGGCGGTAGGTAGCCAATTCCGGAAAAGCCAATCGCCAAGCGGACCTAGGGACAGCTTATTATTGACATTTCCGTTCCTGTAAAGGCTGATTTACATCAGACGAGCGAATGCTCATTTTATCCCCTCTACGTCACATACCTACTATTAAGACAAGTAGTGTAAACATTGACAGAACATTCGTTCGTTGTTTTTCATTATGCAACCCCGATGACAAGGTTTCGTTTACACTAAAATATTAAGAAAGAATGCTCTTGTTCTAACTCTAGCTCTATGTTCGTGTGGTCTAAATCCGCCTTTCTAAAAGCTATACCGTGCGTTTTTGAGCACGGGACTCAATTTAAATCGCAAATTGCTAAACGAATCCCGTTTAGCATTTCTATTATAATAAAATCGCGAAATTCGTGCTCTCATTGTTAGCAAATTTGCGTTCTGAAGTTTAGTACACACACATTGACACGAAGAGGAGAAAGTTTTCAGAATTTTCCGAATTTTTCGGTTCTGTGGTGCCTTTTTTTTTGTGCTTTTTTTTTGCGCAGTTTGCACAATTAAGGAGCGTAATCTATAGATAGATACTATTTTTTATGCAACGTAGGTGCCAGACAAGTACATGGCGCACCTGATGGCAAGTGCTTACCGTAGATACTATTATAAAATTATAAGATAGTCGTGTCTGTATATTGGAAATGTTTAAAAAATATTTGGCTATATTGATTAACGATTCTGAACTTAAATTTTTCATTTTGGAATTCTTGTCTATTTGTCTGTCTGTATGTTTGTTCGAGATGGGTGCAAAAATTACTGAATGGATTTTAATATTAGAAAGGTCTTGAGAAGAATTAAAAAAATAGTTATGTTTGATCACAATCGGCTGCGTAGAACCGAAGATACGATCAATAACGGCGATAACCGACATCCACACGGGCAGAACCGCGAGTAGTTAATTGTATTATCTATAACTCAAGTAGTAATACGCGTGGATAGTGTGTAAAAACATTATTTTGTCTTTGTAGTCATTACTGTCTACCTAATTTTTATATTTTAGGCAATTAGTTTTACTGAGTTCATGCGTTCCTTAAGGTGATTACATACGCGAATGACTTTGACCATACAAATGCTCAAGGTCATTCGCTCGTTTTTCAGCCGTAAAAATCAGTAAAACTAATTTTAATAGATAATTTTATAGGGGACGATTACAAACTAAGAAGGTCACGTCATGCTAATACACTCATTTAACATATATCTGAAATTTTAGATTATTTGGATACATATTGTAGAAAATATTTGGTTTCATAAGAAAGAGTAGAGTGATGTTCAGAGCCTCTTTTCAACTATTTCTTTATTTTTTATTGAATTTATGAAAAGGTGAAGTTACTCTGTATATCCTGTAGTATGCAGGGATGTAAATTCTAGATCCTTAGGTTTTATAATTAAAAAGAAAAACGGTTTCGAAAATACCGATTTTTCGATGCTAATCTGATTCGGGGCCTTAATGAGCCTCAATCAATCATTAGCCTATCGCAGTTCACTGCTGGACATAGGCCTCTCCCAACGTTGGGATACTTGCTGGGTTGGTACAGGGTTTTATTACGAGTTTTCCTTCTCTTGCAGTGATATCGTTTGCGTATTGTTCCGTTAGTCGCCTCTTACGACACCCTTCGGATGAGATGAGGTGGTGATACTTGTATTCTTTTTCCGTCACCACACGGACCCTAAAAGTCTACTTTGCTATAAAAGTACCACCCCTCAATTAATATCGGATTTAAGAGATAGTACGCAGCATTGGACACAGAATAAACACCCTTTCATTTTGACAGTTTTTCGCTTCACTGCTACCTCCCCTTTCATACGCAGGTGGCAGTTACACCTTACCTATCCTGTTAACTACTTATATTTCAAAACGTTGTCAGAATTTCCCAATTACTTCTCGGTTTTGTTGTTAACTTACTAATTTCATCAAGAAAACGGATCTACCCCCCCCCCTCTCCCCCCTTAGACAAGTGGTAATTCTTTCGAATAGAATGATTAATGTATGGGATTACACGTATTATACATATGCGAATATAATATGGTTTCATAAAAAAGAGTAGAGTGTGGTTCAGAGCCTCTTTTCATCTATTTCTTCCTTTTTTATTTAATTTATTAAAAGGTGAAGTTACTCTGTATATCCTGTAGTATGCAGGCATATGAATTCCAAATCTGTAGGTTTTATAGTTAAAAAGAAAAACGGTTTCGAAAATACCCATTTTTCGATGCTGATTTGATTCGGGGCCTTAATGATTGATTTGATTCGTCAAATCCCATACACTGGTCATTCTAATCCACAATACGTCGTGTTGCCCACGTCCATAGGCTACGGTAACCACTTTCCATCTGGTGGGTCGTGTGCTTGTCTGCCACTTAAGTGGTATAAAAAATGTCTTCTATTGATGGTATCTTTTATTATGACCTGAAACACGTCCGGTCAGTACATATGCTGCTAAATAAGCACAAAACACATTCTTTATCAAGCGCTGCAGTAACGATATTTATTAACCTCAATTTTATTATTAATCATATCGGCTTACCGATTGCAGCTTTATTGCCAGCGAAAAAAATAAAAGCACCCATTAATTGTTGGTTAGTTAGTGGATTGAGATAACGCCATGTTGTTTTATGATTTCCATGCCTATATAAATTGATTGAGGTAGGCAGTACTGCGAGATTTGAAAATTAATTGGTAACTTTTTAAAATATGTTTTCGAATAATTGGGTATGTGAGGCCCACTAAGATTTTCGGGACCTAAACCAACCTCACCTGCTAAAGTACACCTGCTGGTTTACGGACATGGGTCCGGTGCAGTTACTTAACGGGGTTGGGAGCTCAGACTCGCTCTTGTAAAATTCTGTCTGAGCACACTCACACACAATAGTTGCAACAGCAGAAAAATGCAAAAAGCAAAAAAGCGTTAGAGGAAAATTTTAACATTAAAAACTTTGTGTTTTTCAATTTTCATCTAAATTAGTAGGTACACAGAGTTACTTTTATATTCATAAATATCAGTATGGATTCTTTTGCACGCAGTATAGAAGATCCATAAATCAATAACTATATACTTATTAATTCATTTATTTACTTTCAGCATCTTAAACAGCAGGTGTAACATACTCAACTTTTGGCAGGGTTTAGTCGAGGGTGTCAACTAATCCAATGAATGTAAACATACGCATTCAATATGTTTCAAGGTTATTAGAACCCTCATTAATCTTGTGCACAAAAGGATATTATGAATTAAACTAACCCTTTGCGACACCCTTGACCAATCGATAGTGAAGTGGAAACAATGTATCGCAATTTTTTACCTAAGACGTTCTTCCGTAATTACTGTTTCTGTAAATACGTGAATGAAAGAGCCTCCGAGATGCTCAAGGCCGATACTTAACACAAAAAATAGAAAAATGATTTCGTAATTTTCTTGAAAATAATAAGTACAGGGAGCAATGACACGCGTTTCAGCGTAGCTAATAGTCGAAATAAAATAAATCATCGACTTTAATTCTTGCTTTCTGTAGTGAACACATTTTTAAATTTGCCTTCATAAAGACAGTCTTGAACACTTTTTTTTAGATGTATACATACATACATACATACATACATACAATGACGCCCTTATCCCCATACATACAATGACGCCCTTATCCCCGGAGGGTTAGGCAGAGATGAATTAACACCCACATGGCACCAATCTTTGTATTAGGTCCCACGTCATAGATTCACGAGACGATCTCAGGGGGTACCTCAGGGTAGTAGTACGGGCACCATGGAAATAGCAAGATCGATGACGGGATACAGTTTGTCAGGCGTAACTCCGTTGAGAAAATTTGCATTATTGACAAGCTGTTAAGTACGAGTGGTATTCTGATCCTATTCTCGAACCTAGTGGATCAACGTCCATCCCTCCTGGAAAATATAGCCTATAAGTTTTTTTCATACTACCTAGATTCTGTTCTACAGTTAGAACGTGATTGAGTAACAAAAAATATCTAAAGATCAAACATCTTTGCCTTTTCATAGTAGGTAGAATTTGTATTATTCCCTTATGCTAGATCGACTTATTATTGAAATAAAACTACTTTTTAACGGATTCTATCGCGATTTATTTCTTAATATTTACTTTTAGCCCGACGTTTCGACTACTTAACCCGACTTTTCGGTTACTTAGCCGCCGTTTTAGCTACTAACTTTAACTTTTCAGCAGCCATGGTCGCGGGATGAGTCACCGTAGTAAACAATAGCAAACATAATCGCAATATAATCCGTTAAGCAGTAGTTTCATTTCAATGAGTGAGATTCGCGTAAACATAAGATAGTATCACCTTATTATGTTTACTTGCGATAAATTTAGTTAGATAGGACTGGCAATTACGTTCGTCAAACATCAAGTAGCAATTACTTCAAAGCTGTAAACAATACATACAATTATTATTATAATAGCGCTATAAGTATACGCTTTCGTAAATCAATTAACACCAAGTTTTACACTTTTCTTTCAAAATGTATGTACCTGATAGATAGCTGATTATTATCTACACAGGTAATAATAATGTGGGTATTATCATCTAGTGGGTAATAGTAGGGGGCGGGGCAGGGCGAAACGCGAGCTACCTTATACGCACGCACCACGAAGAATCGTTATAATGACTATAATTTAAATATTATTTCATTATTATTGAAATAATATTCAATTTAACATACGTGGAAAGATTTAAAAAAATTGTTAGAAATAATCATTTATCTTTGGCCTGTCAATCGAGTGGCCGTTATTAAGCCATTAATAATTCACTATAGCGATATTTCGTAACAAGAAAATCCTTCCTCGAGGTTCGATGTGCCTCCAACCAACCAACCGATGATTCAGACTCAAACAATAGCATGGATAGTTTTTATTCAAGCACTGTGTTGCTATATCAAAAATCAAAGCTCCGCATTTTATAAAATTGTGTTCGCCACTTTTCATTTGTACATACTGTGTGTAATATTATCAATTCAGTGTACGCAGATAATCGGTTGTACCGTTCTTATAGACGTATAATACTAAAATGGTACAAATGATGTATTTTCCTACATTTTCATAAAATAAAAACAACTTTCCATCAGGTGGGCCGTGTTCTTTTCTGCGATCTATGTGGTATAAAAATGAAACTTTTGTCTGAGATACTTTCATGATTCTCTGAGCCTTTTTCCAACTTGGTTGGGTCGGGTCGGCTTTATAGTCTAAAGGCGGCCACCCACTATCAGTCCGCCTGCAGTTTCTGGTCCTATCGGGCGGCCTGCAGTCCTTATGTCATCAATGTCATCATAATTTTATTACCTCAGACTAAAATAATAACATTATTTTATTCTTTTAGTCTGATGTTATTACGTATAAAATGTCGACGGCCATAGACTGTCTGGCATTTAACTGTCTTTGCTGACCGGAATCGTCAAGCGGCCACACACATATTAGCCGTCAGTCCAAAATCGTATGTACGAAACTGTAAGTGTGTGGGCTATTGCGATGAACTGACAGACCGATATCGTCCGGTTGTCGTTCGATAAACTGTTAGTGGGTGGCCGCCTTAAGAAACGGCTGAACTTTGACATTTTTTGTAAAGTGACTGCCATCTGGTCTCTACCATCAATTTGGTGATATCAAAATTCTGTAGTTAGTCTAGTCTGACTTTTTAGTGCTTATTTATAGTTACCGTTGTATTTATAGTTACCGTTAAGAGTTTTCTTATCGTAAACTCCTGAAAAATGTGTACAAAAAATATTAGTTTTTATAATTTGTTTGCGACACACATCAAATTCCATAGCAATATCATCTAGATACATGGCAACCTTGCAAACCTCAAGTTATACCTCCACACGAATAAAAAGAAATAAATGCATATATTCTAAATTATACGACGACAGCCCGACTCGCATCACGAACACAAATAAAAAGAGCCACCGCCATTGTCTCCGAAGGAGAGCCATAACCCCCTATTGTATGTTGTTCTGATTTGTGCAGCTCAATAATGATATGTAAAATGTATATTTAAATACTAAAGCAGTTCCCATACATATGTATTATGTATTCTTTAGAGAAGTACTCTGAATCCTTTTTAGGCGATGTGACTAGATATAGGGATTCATTCTATGGAACAGGGCTGCGACGTTCGACTTGCGGGTCGCTTGATTCGAATATATTGCATGGGTCGGGGACATGGCATACCTTATTATATACTAGGCTGTACTAGGTAGGTACAGCCTAGTACATCGTTCGGGTAGTTTTATATTTGGATTTTTTTTTGCGGAACCCTAATACGAGTACCTACTTATTCTATTAAACAGTTCGTTCACCTGCTAAGTCAGCAATCGCTCATGTAAATATTAGTATTTCTTCTTGCGTTTTCTGAATTGGTATGCATGCATATGCATATTCATAATAATTATTATAGTTGCTTCAATTTATGTATCATCATCATCATCATCATTTCAGTCATAGGAAGTCCACTGCTGGACATAGGCCTCCCCTCCTTATGTATGTACAAAAAGAAATTTAAGTAGGTGTCGAAATGTAAGTAAAGCCATGCAAGAGTGAATTTCCACACCCAGTACACATAACGTTTTATTTAAGACCTTTATATTTTTGTGATAGATTGATTTGTGTGATGAAGTGATGAGTAATTTGAATTTGATGCTGACTTTGAGTCTAGAATATTATTATAAACAGAATACCTAAGACTCGTCAATAAATAGGAACGGGGCCCAAATGAAGTCTATCGGCGAAATTAGGATTGTTCATCTTTCATTATGCGATACGTGAGAACCACCTTACTTACTAAAATATCACTTAAGACTACCTACTAAGTGACAAGTATTAAATAGCTTAAATACATGAATAACAATCACAAATTGAAAAAAAAAACAATACATGTCAATTAACGAAGTTGGCACATCGCGACTGTACCCGACAGAAAACAAGAAAAAAAAAACGATATGAAACGTTATTGTTAGCAACGTAACAGGTGTTTGTGGACAAATAACGATACTTTTAAATTGAACAAGAAATGTAATAGAGTACCTACTATTTTGTCTGTGCCTCGACATGTAGGTAGGTACATTGAGCAACAGAAGTAGATGGTGTTTTCTCAGATTTCTCTGGTCTTCAGGTCTTCTACTTTATTTATCCATACTATCTAATATTATAAATGCGAAAGTAACTCTATCTGTCTATCTGTCTGTTAAGCTTTCACGCCTAAACCACTTAACCGATTTTGATGAAATTTGGTAAAGGGGTAGATTAGACCTTAAAAAAGGACATAGACTATTTTTGGTCGCGATAATCGACATCGACGCGCGCGGGTATATTATAAAGCTGAAGAGTTTGTTTGTTTGAACGCACTAACCTCAGGAACTACTTTAAAATTCTCTGAAAGCCTCTACGTATTTGACCTATTTCGCCACCTAAGGAATGAATAGGTAGGTTTTGTACACAAAAACAGTACTCGAAGTGAGGAGACACATCATTATGCAATGTTCTTTTCACTTCGTACATGTTTTTAGCTTCCTGCCTACAGTTAGCTTTTCACTGTGGACTTTAATATACTTATTAGTAGGATTATGATTAACCCTACTTACGTCTATACTTCGACTTTTAATTAGATGCAGTAAAATGACGTTTCAAAATGTCATTGCGTAAAATAATGTTTACAGCCTTATCTCAATAGGGATGTGATTCAGTTCACAGAAGATCATTCTAATCGTTCCATAACTTACTCATAATGATCATACTTAATTCTATTTATTATTCATATAAATAAAAGGCTGTATAAACGTTGATCCTTTTACACATTTCCTTTTTAAGTGTTTCGAGGTGTGGTTCGCCGGCATTCTACCCAAACTCATACCGAATGCAGTAGCAGTAGTCGTAATTGAGCGTTTTCCAAAAAAAGTGTACCTACCCTCCACTTTTGAGCACCTGTGTTTGAATTTCAATAAGAAAAAAGATATTCATATTATATAATATCTGGGTAATGATTTTAATATTTTAAAAATATAAACATACTCTAAAGTAGTGGAATCCATTCATTATTTTACCCTATTTGCCGTAATATTTCAATTGTGATGATTTTTATACACCGAAATATCAGTTTTTGGCGTGGACTCAAGTTATTGAATATTATGTAGAAGCGATACTGATTTTTTTGTACTAGGCTAGCATGAGTTGTAGGTCCCATTTGAAAGATATCCTTGACACCTAGCAGTGTCCTAAGTTTCAAATTCGAGTCTTATGCTGTTTAGGTAGGTATGTTAGTTTTAATCTCAAATAAAAACGTAATAAGTGGTATCTTCCGGACATGTCGGTTTTGACACGGCTAAAACGGTCTATTTCACGAGGATTTTTTTCACTTCTTGTAATGGAAAAATAACGTTTACATGACAGCTATTTCAAAAGTGTTAGTATCAAATAAGCTTCAAACTTAATAGTTGTGTTTTGTGTGGGTGCCACGGCGGTCAACATTTCTTCGGGTCAGTTTGAGACACTTCTATAAGTATTCAGCTTACTTAGTTTACATGATCTAATTATTCGCAACGCTCAATTATATTATCAACGCGCTCTATCACTCTCGATCGAAACAATCCCGAAGTTGTCGTCGACGAAAGCACGAATTCAAGAGTGGCTGACCACTAAAAATATTGCATTTGAACCAAATATGGTGAAGGCCATTCGAGATGGCTGTAAAGGTATCAGAGTTCTAAGACTGCCCCCTTATCAATGTGAATTAAACCGATGAGTTATTTTGGTCTCAGGCAAAGGGGCACGTCGCAGATAATTTAATAAGACGTATGAAATGCTAGAAGTGAAAACTTTTTTCCAAGAAGTAATCAACATTGTGACACCGGCTAAGTGGAGTGACTTTTGTGTCTCACACTATAAAAGAGGAACACAATATGTACCACCTCCATCATAGATGATGAATAGACAGACAGATTTGTCATTAGTGTGACCGAAAGCGACAGCGACAGTGATTCTGAAAAATATTGATTACCCATATAACATTATTATGACATTTTTGATTCGTTTTGAATGTACATTCCTATACTTTCACTGAAAAAGATCAATTCTTTATCATATGTAATAATAAAAAATACATTACAACTTAATATTGAATCTTTAAAACTAAATCAAAGATCATTCATTTATTGAATGATTCACTTGCTCACTTAGCCACATCCCTATTTATTTTTCTTCAAAAAGTGGTATCCCACAAAACGTCATTTTACTGCAGCTGATTAAAAGTTCGACTATAGTTTCCGAAAGGCTGATCAACGTCAAATTAACTAATCGGCTGTTATAATAAATATCACTTGTCAAGTAGCAATTGGGATGCTAGAAGCATGGTTAATATAGCTGTCTAATGTCATTTTATGAAATTGAAATTCTCTGTTTTGTCAACAATGTCAGTCTGTTATATTTTTTCATCCGTTTTGGAACCAGCCTATTGGCAGTTTCGACTGATAAGAACGAACTAATGAACAAAAATGAGCAGTGTGGCCACAATTAACAACAATCAAAGTACATTTTGACTCGATCAACGTTTCAGAAACTTAAATTGATTTGACATCCATGTTAAATTAACAGCAGTGTTAGTTGATCAATGATTTGACGGCCTTTAAGAAACCGGCTGTATATGGAAAAATTATCGGGGAAAATATTAGTTCTGTATCATGCAATAAAAAGTTATTTTTTTTTAATTCTTGGGGAATCGATACGGGGACAATCGCGACTAACCCTCCGAAATCAGATATTCCGAAGTACCTACACTAAAAAGCATTGAAACGACAGAATTTATACTGTATTATTTACGACATTATATAACATCCGGAACAAAAGGCTAAATTCTTTTTAACCGAAGGTTTTTGTTAACAGATCCCGAAGAATCCCGTTTTGGTTTTTGCAAAAACCTGCCTTCTGTGAATGTATCGGAAGGCGGCATCGAATTCACGATAGAAGCTGAAATGACTCTTGTCTGAGAAGATAGAGAGTCTAGTTCTGCGTGCAGAGAGGAATCAGAGAGCATGTTGAAGGAACGAGAGCGCTCGGAGGGTTCCCCCGCGGCCCCTGACGAGTGTGCGGGGTGCGGGGGGAGGATACAAGACAGGTGAGGTTTTCTGAATCTATTTTCATTGACCTTCGAATCTCGAAATATAATTCTAGAAACTTAGACTTTTATTATTTTTGTAAGATTATCTCATGGTAAGTGATCACTGTATCCTTTGGATGTTTTTAGTCTTTCGTTTCCCATAAGTAGAAGCGAATACATGTTACCAGATGGCCAATTCTCCTATTAATAGCTGTTCAAAATTCAGTCTTGATCTAGTTTCGTACTCCCAAACTCCCAAGTGTCAAAAATAAAACCGTTTTTAACACAAAAGTTTTAAAGAAAAGAACATTGACAATAATTGTGATCGTTTTTACACTTAAGGCCTTAATTTAACCCTGTCTGCACTGGGAAAATAAACATGGATAACTGAAATACTAGCAGAATTTATAGAGGGTAAGAAATAGAACATACATAATGTTATACATAGATTTATAAGTAACTATCTAAAACTATTAAAACACATCCGAATAATAACAACGGTTTTCCAAGCGGTTAAGATCAGTTTTCATCGAATAAAAGTTATTTTGACAAAGAAGAAAAAATAACTTTTGATAACGAAGTGACAGGAGTGAAATTATGAAGATCATATTCCATTTTCAAACGACGACGCGACGACCATCATTTAAAATAGAACAAAGTCACTCTTGATGTGAGTTCAGCAGATCAGTTTTTAGGGTTCCGTAGCCAAATGGCAAAAAACGGAACCCTTATAGATTCGTCATGTCTGTCCGTCCGTCTGTCTGTCTGTCTGTCTGTCTGTCTGTCTGTCCGTCCGTATGTCACAGCCACTTTTCTCCGAAACTATAAGGCCTATGCTGTTGAAACTTGGTAAGAAGATGTATTCTGTGAACCGCATGAAGAATTTCTCACAAAAATTAAAAAAAAGTATAAAATTTTGGGGGTCCCCATACTTAGAACTGAAACTCAAAAAAAATTTTTCCATCATACCCATACGTGTGGGGTATCTATAGATAGGTCTTTGAAAATGTTATTGAGGTTTCTAGTATATTTTTTTTCTAAACTGAATAGTTTGCGCGAGAGACACTTCCAAAGTGGAAAAATGTGTGTCCCCCCTCTAACTTCTAAAATAAGAGAATGATAAATCTAAAAAAAATATATAATGTAAATTGCCATGCAAACTTCCACTAAAAATTGGTTCGGACGAGATCCAGTCAGTAGTTTTTTTTTTAATACGTCATAAACCGCAATTTTCGCCTTTGCTACTACGGAACCCTTCATGGGCGAGTCCAACTCGCACTTGGCCGATTTTATTTAATTCTGGTTATTCTTCTATTTAGATACTATCTACTAGCCGTGGATCGACAGTGGCATGCCAGTTGCCTCCGTTGCTGCGAATGCCGACTACCTTTGGACACAGAACTTACTTGCTTCTCCAGAGATGGCAATATCTACTGCAAGGAAGATTACTACCGGTAAGAGATTTTACTATCAAAGTATCCTGAAATTCCTTTAAACTTTGTTTTAATTTTCTTCTCGAAATCTAACATATTCTTTATTATTTTGACGTATGTCTCGATACTCGTGTTAACAAATAATACCTGTTACTAAATATTTTTAGACTTTTTTTTAAATTCACAGATTCAAAATACATATATCGATTGTTAAAGTTAAAAACTGATGAAACCCCGATATAACTAGTTATTTTAACTACAAATACCTACCTTATATACAGTGATTACCCTCGTGCAAGGTTCTATTTCATCAGGTTTCATCAATGTAAACATACAGACAGAAGTAAAAAGATAGCAGAGCTCATGTACGATATAACATAGATAGGTACCTATAGTAGAAGAGTATCGATTTTAGTTGGTATTAAGTAGCTGTGCCCGCGACTTCGTCCTAACTATACGTTGCATTATACTTACATTACGTATGTCAGAATATAGTATGCCACGCGAATGAAAATATTATTGGCATTTGCGAATACTATGCGACAAATTAATATAACTATATTTTCATTTTGATTTAGGTAATGGTGATTACTATTCTACTTAATATTTATTATAAACTAATACTATAATACAATACAATAATCAATGAACAGAATTCACATATC
The DNA here is from genome assembly GCA_914767945.1 of Eilema depressum. Lineage (NCBI taxonomy): Eukaryota > Metazoa > Arthropoda > Insecta > Lepidoptera > Erebidae > Eilema > Eilema depressum. The sequence goes on from OU612012.1 coordinate 25,402,056, forward strand.
ACAAGTCGTAAACATAATATTATATCAATCTCATACCACAGAACAGATAATTGTACTAGCGCACTCTATTATTTATCTCTATTGTTAGTAGATACTTAGATTATTCTATTCTAAGTATCTACTAACAATAGTGCCACTTGACTGGGCTAGGAGAATTTTTATTGCTAGGTATATGCCCCGATATACCTACCTTGGACCTAAAATTACAAAACAATCGGCGGGCGCCAGGACCTCGCCATTTAGGTCCAAGATACGAGGTATATTTTGCTATGGACACTTCAATTTTATTAAAGGTATGAATGGATTGTCATAACTATATCACGTGCTTTGACTGTACTTTCATAATATATTGTGTTTTAACGTTAATGTTCAATGTATAAGATTAATTTAAATAAGACATGTTTATTTCCAGGAAACTATAAAATCGTGTATTCAATTTTCAATTCTCCCTATGGATTTTCTATCATAATTCCTTTATTCATCCAAATGGTAGGGCCGTTCTCAAATTCTGCGCTTTGTTACTTTAGTGATCCATTTACATACTTTATATAAATTAAAATAATACCATCAACCATTCATTGAAAGGTTCGCATTTATAAAACTACTAACATTTTGTATGTAAGTTTTTATATACTACATCATATATGTGCGAGAAAGGCAAACATCACAGGCCTCTAGACAGGTCAGCAATTAGGGAGCAAGTAGCCGTCACTCAAAGTCCAAACCACTTGCGTTTTCACATACCCCGTGTTTGGTAATAATTTTATTTTGATATTGAAGCTCATGTTTAAATATGACATTGGAAGTGTTAACTTTAACAGTTTTTTGTTTATTTGTTTAATACTTTCCAAGTGTTTTTATAAAAAAAAATATATTGTTGCGTTTGAGCTTCATACAACAATAACTCTAGCCAATCTCACCTGCTCAGACCGGTATACCTTTTTGTTTATCGTGCGAAAAATCCCCACGGATTACCCATTCCCCACCTGCCTACCGGTGGGGGGTTATGTCGGACTCGAATCGACTAAAACGCACGCCGCGCCGTCTGTGGGCCGTCTGTTGACATTGTGATTATCGTGGACATATCCCTCGCAACCCAGCGCAGACCGGTATACCAAATGATTGATGGATATGGTTCAGCTCTAGCTTTAGTTCCTTTCGGGTTTAGGGAAAAAATGTAAGTTAACCCAAATCGCGGCAAAAAGTAGGTACAAGTGTTCGTTGCGATTGTGACTAGTGCAAAAACAGACTCTTGACACTTTCAACAACTGTCAAAACATGTCACTCTATGATATAATTTACCCCACTGCACCCCTTCTTATGCTAGACATATGCTATAATTGTTGACTCGTGGGGTGCGTGAGCTACCCGTGATGGCCATTGATTGATTATCGCTAAGGGTTGTCTAGTTAGTTGTGACAAGTTATAAATATCAAATTGTGGACTCCGATCGGCTTATTATATTTGTAAATACTTTGTTGATTAATGATTGCCGTTTTTGTAATGTTTGAAATAGAATTTGGAATAGAGTAAGACTGTGTGTGTATCGTGGATGGAACGCGATTTTGAGATACGATCAGCCTAGTTAGAAGCAACGTTAACTTGCGATTAAGAGATAGTGGGTGCGGACTCAGTACTACCGAAGTTCCACTACTAGTAGGTACAAGTAATGTTATGAGTACCTACTTGTACTTGTAATTTCAGTAATTACTTTACTCTTTGAATAAAAACTTAATCTTAAACAAACAGTAAGACTCAAAAGAACGGCGCTCAAAAGAAATTTAATACCTTTCTCTCAAAGTTATTTTGAAAATGTGCAGTACAACCTTCCTAAGGCCGTGCCGGCGGCGCGCCTCCCAATACCCGGAGGCTAGATGGGGATTCCGGGGTCCCCACACCCGAAGAGGGCCAGCTTGAAAGTGATGGCCCCGGGTCGGCGGGTGCTAGAGATTATGTTTCAGGCAAACGGGATTTTGGGCACGATAAAAAAGTAACCTTCCTGGAGAGAAGAAGGTTTTCATTTATTTAATAATTGAAATTCGAATGCCATAAAATTGAAACTACCCGCGTTAATATGGTGTAATGTTTCAGTTTGGAACATTATGCGTAAATGTTTCGCGATCATACAGATAGGTACTGAGCTACTTTGATTCTACATTTTGTATAGATGTTCGATATACTGGCTACCTGTTTCTATAGGTAGCCCATATCGAGGTATCTATTCATAAAATACGATTCTCACCTTATGCAAAAACTTAGAATTAAGTATTACTTATTATTCCTGGCCAAGATCAAAATAAAAAATGTGTCAGTTCTGAGTTCAGTTGCAGTTTGTGTGTTAATAAAAAAGAAAACATGGAAAAGCTAGTTACTCGCAAAAATAAATTTTAATTAAGTATTTAAACACACTTTTGTGACACGTTTTGCACAAATTACTGGTAAAATTCAGTGAATACTACAGGTGACTGATTGGGGTGAATCAATCCAATGAAACGAAAATGAAGCAAACCAATTAATTAAGTTCATTTGCCTTTAACCCTGCACTCGGCAATTGAATGACCCCAGCGCCGAGAGGGGAGTACACACGTGTACAAAAACCGCAACACTCGCGAACACCCTGCGCGTTCTGTACAGTCAAGCGCAAAATTCAACTAAAATCTCTATACTAAACTGCCATAGCAAACGCATTTTTTTTTGTTACAGACTTTTTTGCGTCAAACGATGTGCTCGTTGCGGCAATGGCATCACTGCTAACGAGCTGGTGATGCGGGCCCGAGATCTCGTATACCACTTGACGTGCTTTACATGCGCGGCTTGCGGCTCCCAGCTGTCTAAAGGCGACGTGTTCGGCATGAGGGACGGGCTAGTGTACTGCAGGCCGCACTATGACTCCGCCTGTCTTGATGAATATTGTGAAGATGATATGAACAGTGTTTACAGGTGAGTCGACTTCGACGATTTAAAAAAAAAAAATTAATGAAAGAAATACGGCTTCTTTCGGCGTGTTATTAAAAACTGATGTATAATTTTGGGGATAGATATAGCGCACGATATGAACATACAATTAAGTTATTAAAATATTTTCAGGGTTAAAACTTTTTAAACATAAAGAAAATAGCCCCTACAGGTGCCCCGCATGCATACATATGCATGCCACCTTTAGGGGCTTCAGAATTTCTGACACTAGGTACCAGGGACACAGACATTGACGTAGCTTAACTAGCTTATCTTGTTAAAATCTATCCTTTCAGAAATACTAAACTATGCGCATACATTTTTGTTTATGATCATAGTTTTGAGTGAACACGAAGTTCTTAGGATGACGATATTACTTCTTAAAAACTGATATAGAGTACACTACCCTTATGTTGCTAAGCTAGAGAAGGTGCACCTACTGTTTATGAAGTGGAGTGTTTTTTTTTTACTTATTAAAATTTCGAAATATAGGTTACGAAGACCTACAATTTCTAAGGGGGGAGGAAGGGCTGATAAGGGGGTGGGTTACACCGCCGCGCCCCCCTCCACTGCACCCATAATGGATTTCCAATTGCAAGACTTCCGGGTTATATTTAGAATTTGAATTATGAATTGCTGATTTTTATTCAATTCATCTAAAATCGTCTGAATATATCAACCACCTGCCAGTTCAAACTTGCAAATGTTCTGAATATATCAACCTAGATTTTTCTGTGCGATGAAACTCCTACTATTTACTGAGCTCCTAGTACTATTAGATCGACAATTCGACAATCTAGACTTTCATAATATGAATAGGTATTTGTAAACTGAATAAATGAGCTGTATGTAAATTGGTTGAATGTTTGAATGAATTACTCCTGCTGTTTACTGAACTCCTGGTACATATAGGTCTACAACTCAATAATCTACACTTTCGTAAGACCTAACCACGGGAAATGCAGTTTTACCCATGGCACTACTGGTAGTGTCACGGAAAATAGAAATCTCCCGTGACACTACTAGTAGTGTCGCGCAGTAGTGTCAAGGGAAATGGAGGGAATAAATGAGCCATCTAGATTTCTTCGAATGAATTACTCCTATTATTTACTGAAATCCTAGTACTTGTAGGTATACAACTCAATAATCTAGACTTTCGTTTGACCTAGACAAGCTAGAATATCTGTGGATGTCGGTTATCATAATATTTGATCAATCTCCGGTTCTACTCAACCAATTGCGATCAAACAAACTTGACCTGACCAAGACCTATCAAATAAAAGAAACCACATCAAAATCCGTGCAGTAGTTTTTGCGTCCATCGCGGACAAACAGAGAAGAATTAAAAAAATGCGTTTAGAATCGTTAACGTAACATAATCCAAGTTTTTTTTAAATATCTCTAATGTACAGACGACTAGTTTACAATTACATAATAATATCTCTCGACTGACTGAAGTTAGCTGTCTCTATCCCTATTCATATTGGTGTTCATTCAACCATAAACTATGCAGCAGAATAGAGACTATCGGTTTATATTGTAGCATATTGTTTGAAATACCTGGGATATGTGGTCGAGAATGTACGGTTCGATTACAAATCTACTTCTTGACCTCAAACTCAGAGCGTGACCACAACTGCCCCTCTAGACAAGTGGCAATTCGTTGCTCGGCGTATGATGGAATAGAATACCAAATGTATGGGATTTGACGTATTTGACAGGCGTCAGCGAATGTCAACAACGTCAAATCCTATACATTTGTCATTCTATTCCATCATACGCCAAGCAACGAATTGCCACTTGTCTAGGGGGGCTGAAACGTTCAACCTGTGGCAACAGGCAACACAGACAATCTGCATTCTAGTCGAATCTCATTTCATCTATCCAAGTCGAATCCAAGTCGACTCTATCAGTCAGTTCGAAGATCGGTATTAAATTATTGCATCATATTGGGTGACACAAATGTGAGGAATGAACAGTGTTAATGTACCTGCTACGATTGGGTTGAGCGGCAGCTAGATTCGTGCATGGAAATGCTTAAATGAAATTTCAAACTCATACGGGACGGGATTAATTTCGGGAAATGTATTGAGGTGTTTACCAGAGTTGTTTAACATTGTTATAGATAGATAGACCTGAGTATTGTATCCTACTTCCTACTCATTAATAAAGGAGACGGATACTCTTCCATACATTCGTGGGCCTGATTGACAGAAAATGGAGCTGTCAGCTGTCACAGCTTAAAAATACAGTTGATAAACACAAGAAATAATTAATCGATTAACGGAAATCAATTCAGAATTTATTTTTATAACACTATTATTTGGTATTTTAAATGGTTATTATTATTATTATGATTAAGTTTTGTTCACTCTGATTGATTTAATATCAAATTGTGATGCAAGTGTTTTAATACGCAATATTGTTTAAATAATTTTTAGTAATCGATATTTTATTTTGCTAGTGAAATAAATTTAGTTTTAAGATTTCTCGTCTTCAAGATTTTCAATTGAGCTGGTTTTTTAATATTTTGAAATAGAAAAAAATACCGCTTTTTTTAAGTCATATCTCAACTCATTACAATTTTGGCCCAGAAGTCCCCGTCTCCTTTGTGAAGACGTTTGCATGTTTGTTATTCAATCACGATGTAATGGCTGAACGGATTTGGCTGACATTTGGTACAGCCCTCCAGGTACATAAAGTTGAATTAGTAATTTGAATGCCCCTATTCCTGTCAACATGACGTTCGGCAACTCGACCGACTTGACCTATACCCGCTGCACCTATAAACCTTCCCTGGACACCCACGAATATTTCAAGACTAAAATTAGCCAAATCGGTTCAGCCGTTCTTGAGTTATAAGCTAACAACGAAAAGTGGCATTGATTTTTATATATTAGACTAGCTTTTCGCCCGCAGCTCCGCCTGCGTGGATGTCGACTACCATCACCAATAGTATTTTTTTCTAAACTGACGGACTTGTTGTATAAATATAAGTATCCCGATAGTTCTAATAGTAATTGTTGTATAAACTTTCGACACCTTATTTCGCTCTTTTTTTTTCAAAATATTAAATGAAAACTGTAAGAAACATCGGCCTTGTCTTACAAAAAAGTGGTAGATTTTTAGAATATTACAACAAAATAAAAATACTTCTTATCAATCAATCAATCAATAGCCTATTTCAGTCCACTGTTGGACTTAGGCCTCACCCAAAGTATGCCATAGCACTCGATCCTCCACCGTATGTTGGGGACATATGCTGTCAGTTTGCACATTTGGGCCCCATGAGTCATAACAGGGGAGTAGAAACCTCGACAAATTTTCCCAATGTTGCACTGGAGGTACGTCGAAGGGTTGACAAGGGTTGGCCTTGTCGACCCTTCGACGTACCTATATCTCTTTCTGGGTTTCGTCTTCTATTCTAAAATTACCATCTCAGCAATGAAAATATCGTATCAGCACGACACTGTCGTAGACAATCCAGAAATGTCCAGGTCTAGATGATGTCAGAAGGCTTCTCGTAATCTACAAATGCCATACATAGCGGCTGATTATACTCTCAGGTCTTTTGTATAATCTGCTCAACAGTATTGGCTGCAACACTATAACCCCTTTAAAACCCGGCTTGCTCCAGTGGCTGGAATTCACAACTATTCAAGACGATTCTCAAGAACAAAACTTCTATAGAGATGTGACTCAGGAGTCTTATAATTCTTCAGCAAGACCGTATAGCCTTTTTTGGAGAACAGTACCACCGCACTACAGTTCCATGTTAAGTTCTGCTGGATGACGGAATCAAGGAGGTTGGTAAGCTCTTTTAGAACTGAGATTCCACCTGCTTTTAAGAGCCCTGTCAACCAGTGCGATATCATCAGTATACCATAACTATGAAGGTTGCTGTTGTATGCTAAGGATACAAAAAATCATCAATTGGCCTATTGCAGTCAACTGCTGGACATAGGCCTCTCCTAATCTGCGCCACGTTACTTTAGAGAACACCTTAGACCCCACATGATGGGATGGTCCTATTCTAGGTACTCCACTGGGAACCAACACAGCAAATTACGTTATTGTTTTATCTGAATACCGAATCCACTTGAATACCGAATAAAATTCATTGGCACTATATCCTGTTAACCTATTGACTTCCTTTTGTTGTACTATGAGCGAAGTATGGCACTTACATAGTAGGTACATACCAATACAATACCTGCACATTCTGCACAATCTTTAGTCAGGCTATGATTTTTTATGATATTAATAATGTATATCTATATAATAATAATAAAGCGAAATATCGGAATCATTTTTATTAATTTGTGTACAGTAGTAGTAGCGACCCTTTAAATAATATATCACTAATAATCAGGTTTTCCACTCCGATCAACTAAAGCGATCAACTGAATCAATAGATGGTAGTGAGACCATTGGCACATATGTCGCCCTCCACGATGTTAAGCCAGGACTTCTCGGTACTAACTCCTACCTGAAGCGCATGGTGCTGTTCCATCATATCGGCCAGTGTGGGTGGGGAATCTGATACACCCTAGAAAGGAACCGCGAGCCGTTCACCCACCAGCTTCTCCCACTTGAGCCTACTTCTACTGCATTATAAAATAACACGATAGAAAAAAATCTAATAACTCAATCAATTTATATTAATTTTATATAGGTGATATGACCATTGACTTGACACGAATTGACACGATATACAACTGATATGACCATTGACATTGACGGGACCCGACATTGACACCATCACTTTTAATTTCCGTTGTCATGCCAACAATTTTGTTAGCGATATTAGCGCCATAATACATCGTATTTTCTTTAATATTACATTATTTCGTGAATTTGCCACATTCTAGTTGTGATAATTGCTATTCGGCGACAAAGCCAAATTAAAAAAACCAAAGATCATAAAAATCTGTTCAGCCGTTCTTGAGTTATAAGAAAGTACGTTTTTGGCACTTTTAAGGCACTTAGGGTCGGAATTTTGAAAAATCGTTTCTTAGTACACCTCCACGCATCAAAACATACACTCTCTATAAATTTCAAGTCTCTAGGACCAGCGGTTTAGGCTGTGCGTTGTCTCTAAGTCAATCAGTCAGTCAGTCAGTCAGTCAGTCAGGACTAAGAGTTTTATATATAAGATAAGAAAAGACGAGATATTTTTTTGCGTAGTAGGTTTTTTTTATAGGACACGTCAATTTGACTTCGCCTTGCCTGATGGTAAGCTGAGGGCAAAGTCTTGGAAAGAGGGTCACCAGTATAGACGCGTACCATGCTACAATGGTGGCACTCAGCTTGACGGCCTCATCAGATGCTTTTTCACCCGGGACTGTAGGAAAAGGGTTGCGTGTCTGGGTGGTGCGTTAAATCAGGATTAGCCGACTTTTTTGTTTCCATTTTAGAATGCGCCAATGCGGACAACGCATCTACCTATAGTTTATAGAACATCATTAGTTTTCATCGCCTTTTAGCTATCATATCTAGGTGCAGTTACTTTATTTCGATATAAATAAAGTAACTGCACCTAGATATGATAGCTGAAAGGCGTTTTGTCAACGGTGGAGTAGAGTAGGGCCATCTTCTCGGTGGCTGTCGTAGCAGACATCTTAAGGGATAGGGCTATTATTCACTCTACATAGTAAACATACAGCCCATAACAAACCGCTTGTCGTTAAGCCTATTGCCGTCAACATAACTCGTTAAAATAGCTGCTGAAAAGCAACTGAAACGTCATGTTCCGTGCAAAAAATAAAACAAAATAAATCGCGACAGAATCCGATGAAAATAGTCTTATTTCAATGGCCTACTATTATGAAATATGATCTGTCCTCCGATGTGACCCTGACATTACTACAGCGTGGCTGTAGTGCTAATGAATGAACATTTACGTTGTGTTTCAAGAATAGTACGAGCCTTTACTACAGACTAGTCATCGCTACCTATAATACTAATTGTAAACGTTTGTTTACTCTGTGAACATTTTCATTGTTTGTTTGGTATTGCTTGGGACATTTTTTTTTTTTTTTTATATAGGACACGTCAATTTGACTTCGCCTCGCCTGATGGTAAGCTGAAGGCAAAGTCTCTGAAAAGAGGGCCACCATTACAACACGTACCATGTTACAATGGTGGCACTCAGCTTGACGGCCTCATCAGATGCTTTTTCACGCCCCGCTTATAGGACCCGGGACTATAGGAGGAAGGAAACACGTGAGCTGGCAAGGAATTCCAAGTCTTAATAGTGCGGCAGAAGAAGAAGAAGGATTTGAACCTTAAATGTGCCTACGTGTGTCTATACGCGCAGTACACGCTTCTTGAGAGTCTTTTGAGGACAGTGCTACTGAGGTGGAAGAGCTTAAAATTCACCATGCATAGATAATTATAAAACTGCCACTGGTACAAAACAAAGACAATCAAGTGGTGTTTCACTCGCCCATAGGCCACGGTAACCACTTACCATCAGGAGGGCCGTGTACTTGTCTGTGACCTAAGTAGTATATAAAAAAATGTTAAGTCGATCTGATGCTGACTGTACTATACATCGACGGAGGTAGATAAAACAGAACAAAAAGCATAAGATATCTAAATGAGAAGGGTCATAAGTATATCAGTTATCGATTGACATAACCCTTAAATGCCCCCAAATATTTGCCAATTATACAAAATTCGCTACTAATAGGCTCAAACAGAATCCAAACACAAATTCTTTCAAAGCGTATCTGAGAATATTCAATCAAAATTCCACCTCATGGACATAAATATTTCGGCTCAAAATTAATTGGCAGTTTTGTATCCAGGTGTCAAGATTTGCATAGCGAAGGGGATTCTCCTTCTCAGTACTACAACGGAGGGCCCAGCCAGAAAGGACGACCGCGAAAGAGGAAGATTACTCCAGGGTCCCCTGATGACATGCATTCTCAAACTATGAGGATGGCCAGCACTGCACTAGGTGAGCAAATATTGTTATAGCCCTGCAAATTGTCTAAAATGCGAATGTAATTTTTTACGTGAAACTAATTTTATTTTCAACTAATAGCTATGCCCTCGATTTATACTTACGTCCGCATGAATATGTATATCTTTATTTGCTTTTTTTTTTTGCTGGAATTATTTTTTTTAAATAAAATAAGAAAAACGTCCTTTCAACCTCTAAAGCCTCGTCAACATCGATCCAATCATTTTCAAGATTAACCAAACCAGTCTGAGAAGCAGACAAAATAATTTTCGTATAAGTACCCACCTACTTACACATTCATATATTATGGATTTCCTAAAAAGCTGTTATTTTCATATTACAAGTAAGTACACACTTCAGTCTTATTTATTCGCATAAATGTTTAATTACATCTAAGGCGACTTCAAGAGTTTAGGAAAATGTTTCATTCCCCTCTGAACTCAGCGTTACTTGGAAAAAAATAAAGGTATCTACTAATACTTACTTATATGAGTTCCTATTGTTTTCGCCAAGACACGGACGCTTGGGTCTCAGACGCTGTAAATATTTCAAAGAATTCGCTCGCTCAAAATTTTAGCAGCAACCTCAGCAGGGAAATCCGAGCTCCTACCCCGATGTCCCAGATGTCAATTCATCCCGTAATCACGACTAATGAATAGAAGACGCACTGTCAAAATGGTCTCTATCCTTTTCTATCTCGTTGTTTACCCCCAAGTTAGAGGGAGAAGTATATGTTTACGGGTGTTGGGTCGTCAGTCAGGGTTGGTTTGGATTATTCTTTATAACGTCGAAATGCGAGGCACTCATTGAGGCGAATTCAGGTTCCGTTGACTTGTCGACCCGATTAATAATAGCGTTAGGCTGAACAGGGGTCGAGGGATAAACATAGTTATGGCAGAATAATGTTACTAGACGCTATCTTCACGATTTGTACCGTTTTCTTTTCTTAGAAATATCTTGTTTCTTAATAAGATGCTCTAATATGCAAGTGTGAGTGTGTGTATTTGTAAATAATAAGCCCAATATCGGATTGAAAAATTAAACAATTACTTTACATAATTGGGCACTTTCCTCTATTTTATAAATAAATCGTTTAACTGAGCTTATTAAACTAACAATGGCAAAAGAGCAGTAGAAGTTGTGTCTGTTCTTAATTTACCGTTTTTATTTATTTTAGGTATCTGACCATTAAGAATTTATGACGTCACAATTTTTTATTTAATACAAGTCTCCTTGTAACTAACCGTTTTGACGTTCCGCAAAAAGTAACTAATTTGTGTGAAATATCTACTCAATTAACTCAATTAGTAATGGAGAACAAAACTTATTTCACTTTTCCTGGATGAGGAGGGAATAAAAATTGAATCTTGACTGTGGAACGGGACGTAGAAACTAAATAAATGAATTTATTTAATTTTGATATCTATCAGTACCAAATTTTTTGTTTTGTAATCTGTAATCGGTAATAAAAGTTTGTAATCTCACAATATGACAGCATCAAAAATTACACTATGTTGCTGAACATGCAACCACACCACATTTAGTAAGCACCCATAACCAAACCATCCATACCTACCTACTTCGTAGCTGGTTATGACAATGACAGTTACGAAAATGGACGAAGCCCTACCAATACATCTTTCACGACCTACCAATATAATTTCTTCATTCGCATGCAGCTCGCATCGCGATATTTATAAAAACGAATAACACCACAGTAAAGCCAATAAAAGAACCCCCATTTCTCATTACTCGTAAAATTTTAATCAAGTCACGCGTACTTAACTTTTCCATATCGCATTTTCCCGCCGAAACGGCCTCCATGTTGGTACAACAGCGCTCCTCGAGAGGCGCACGTGACGTCGATAATGAGAACTACGAGAGCTCTCCAGTTAGTGACGTGCTTTATCGATCATCGAAAAATCGATTGGGAATATCGCGATGCGAGCAGTTTGCAGGTATGCAAAACTGAGATGAAATTGGCCAGATATTTTTCGATAGGTTTATTTTGAAAATATTGCTTCTTATTTTCGTTATGATAAGGTAAGAAAAGATTTATTGTAGATTGTGATGTTTCAGATTAGAAAAAAGTTACATTAGACATCCAGTACAATGGAGTACGTACACAGGTGTACCTGTGTACGCCATTATAATGGATGTATATGTACCTAATGGATGTCTTGTAATGGATGTCTATAACTGGCTACAGTCAATTTTAATTAGGGGGGAGGGACAATGGTTAGCAGTCATTTATCTAATCATTTATGTATCTCGTATGGGATACAGAGATCATGCAGAGGATCACAACTTGATAAGTAATAATTCGCATATTTGTGTAGCTGTCCCTACATTACAAAATGGCGCGTTTTTCTTTAAGTGACAAGTGACATTTGTCAAACTTCTGCAATCCTGTTCGAAATTCAAAATTCGTTCCCACGTCACCTCTGGAACCGCTGCACAATTTTTGTTCTTAACAGCATGATCCGGCCTGCCGTCCTCTATGGATCGGAGAACTGGCCCGTAAAAGTGACGGATGAAAGACGATTGCATGTAGCCAGAGATGCGAATGTTGAGATGGATGTGTGGTGTGACAAGAATGGATAAGATTAGGAATAAATATATTAGAGGACGTTTGAAAGTAGCATCGATCACGGAGAAGCTTCGAGAAAATCGTTTGTCTTGGTTCGGACATGTAATGCGTAGGGATGAAAGTAATATCGTAAGGAAGGCATTAACTATGGAAGTGAATGGCTACAAGGGGAGAGGAAGACCTAAAAGGAGGTGGATGGACTGTGTGAAAGGATATGGTTAAGAAAGGAGTGAATGTTGAGATGACTGCAAATAGAGATGTATGGAAAAGCACACATGTTGCGCCGACCCCAAATAAACTTGGGATAAGGGTAGGAGGATGATGATGATGAACAGCCGGTAGTAAGTACATGAAGGTCATTGAAATGAACCCTTAAAACTACATGCAGATTATAATATGTGTCCTTGTGAATGTAAATGAATCATTCTACTCCAAAAGTCACATGACTTAACCAACGCGGCAACGGCTTTTTTATCTACAAACCAAGTTCATTTAGTAAAAAAGCAGATGCTCAACATAATTTGCTACTAACGAATAGGTTCAATAAAATGATTTTAATTAACAAAATTCGGTGGATGAAGCGAAGGCCGACTTTACGAATGACATATTGATTTTTATCACACGCCACAATACAGTTAGTAAACAATATCATTATAAACGAGTCCTTATAACTAATGCAATAAATATCATTTTGTATTGTGCGTGATTTTTTAGATGTAACTTATAAATAAGTTTTCTGTGGTCAAGAGGCAAACAGCCGCCTTTTGTTTTTTTTTATTGACATTAAAAAGGATGTGTATAATAAAAGAGGTCGGTTTAAAGTGTGAAGTTCATAAAAGGGAAGGTTTAGTGGTTACTAACTTTAACTAACTAAGAGGGTTTAGGCAGGCTAAGTAAGGATGCTATGCTTAGCTGAAATCAATGACTTATTTTTATTAAGACAAGCAGTTTAGAACAAAAATTATCTCACTGTTTAGGAGTGCTGCGGGAAGGGAAGGTAACCCATGAGTTATTATCGTTAAGGTAAATTATGTCTATCCAAAGGTTGCCTATAAGGAATCGCTTTGAACCTACATATTTATACTGGTTTACGTAATGTGCTATAATTTTTATTAGTGTACAATAAAGATTTTATTAATCTAATCTAAAAAGGGGACAGAAGTTCGGAAAAGATGCTAAAAAAGTGAGTTAAGTAGGTACTTACGTATCTAATCATATCAGTGTAACAAACTTTCAAGCACAAATTACGAATGAATTTAACGAGACAGAAGATTATATACATAAGAAGAAAGTGCGAAGTGAATCTGGAAAATACTTTTCTATGATGAATATGAAATCCCATTTGTCACCAGTGGTGGCGTCGACAGCTGTGGGGGCTACTGGGAATAACCCCATATTTATATTATGTAGAAAAAATCGGATTTCGTAATCTGCCCTAAAAGAATGATCCCGTTAATATTCGATCTGGACAAGCTCTGTGTCATTCATATGCCGTATAAGTCAAGATAACCGCCGTAGTGCAGTCAATATCAGCGGTTCTGAGCCTTCAAAACCCTTGATGTGCATCAATCGTCTATTATTACTAGACGACATGCCACGGCTTCGCCCATGGCACTTTTGAACCCCGTACCACGCCCGTAATTTTTTAGTCTTCGAATAACGTATGGAAATCTGCCGGATTTCTTGACATTTTCATAAATGTTAAGAAAGCAGAGTAGTGATCATTCACTACTCTGCTTTCTTGAGTAGTAGCGTCATGATTTATAACCTATAACACTCCTCGACAAACGGGCTATTCAATACAAAAATAATATTCCAATTCGAACCAGTAATTCCTGAGATTAGTGCGTTCAACCGAACAAATAAACTTCAGAATTATATAAAACAATCGGGCTATCGAACCCATCGCTATTCAACGTCAAAGGGCCTCTATACAATTTACCCATTATAACTAAAAGTGTCTGTAAAAGTATCTAGCGTAATTCTGCTAAAGTATGCCTATTCAGAGGCCTTTTGCGATTTCGCATAATATTATTGCAGTTCTATAAAAGGATTATTGTCATGACTCATGCTGAATGGATATGACTTTAAACCCGTATTCTAGATCAACACTCAGTCCTTCTGACTCTCGATTTATCTGAGGACAGACATTTTTTTTTAAATATAGCTAGGGTACAAATATTACTAAATCATTGAGTAAGGAAAGGAAGCAGCAGTCATTGTACAATATGTACGTACAATATGTAGGTACGAACAATATGTACAATAACTGCTGCTTGTAAAGAATTGTTTCAATAAAGTAATGTTGTGTAGTATGTTTTAGTGAGCATACAGATGAGCCAAAAATATCAATTAAGACTTGACAGATTGTCTATACACTCTGTCCTCAGATAAATCGAGATTCAGAACTAAATAACATTCTAGAATACGGACCTTTTGTTAATTGACTATATTACTATTGATGGGTTACTTCTTAGTGTAAATTCCATTGTATTACAGTTTAAAGCATAATTGCGTAATGATAATGTAGCATAATGTACGTACACGAGAATGGTGGCGGCAGCATTACAGTAATGACGGTTCTCGGTAATGCCGGAATCACGGTATAGTCAACAAAGCTCGGTCAACCAGGGTGCTAATTTTATTATTGAATGACAACGAAAAGATTATTAAAAAATAAACAACCTCAATCATACTATTCACAGAGCTTTATGAAATACTAGCTGTTGCCCGCGTCTCTGCCTGCGTGGATGTCGGTTATAGCGACCAAACGTAGCCTATGGTGTTATTCTGATGTATAAGCTGTATTATTGTAAATTTTAATTTAAGTTTTTATGTGAAAGAGTAACAAACATCCATCCAGACATCCATCCATCCATACGTACAAACTTCCGGAAGCTTGTACGTATGGATGGATGGAAACCCGAGTTTATAATATTAGTAGGACTACCTGTTGACACAACTCCTCCTACGTCACAGAACAGATAAAATAATACTAACCTACGTAAAATTATTGTAATACGTAACGTTCACGTAACTCTTATGCACGTATTATAGGGATTCCAGACTATAGTCTACCCGTCTACCACATATAAACCACAATCGATCGGCTGTTTGAACGAGATTGAGTACCTACCTACTTAACAACCATCTAAATATCTTCACATAATTTTCTTATTTATAACATTAGTAAAAAATTTGTCTAGACGTGAGGGTCTTAAAAGGTCACATTGAGTGATTCCACTAAAAACGAATTAATTTATGAATTCCCAGTAGATCTCAATACATTGTTAAAAAATTCGTATAATGATCACTCATATGAGCAGAATCACAATAAGTTATACATTTTTAATAAGCAGATTTCGATTTCGTGTAAATATCGTCGCATGGCAAAATATTAGTACGATTCCAATGAAGTGACCTTTTTAGACCTGCCCCCCTAGATAAGTAACAATTCATTTGCCGACGTATCGTAGAATAGAATGTTGAATGTATATGATTTGACGTATATGACAGTGGTCAACGTACAGTAAGCTTCAGAGAAAAGGGACCCCCCTTGTTAATGATATGAAAGCATGAGGGGGTCTGTTTTCTCTGACGCTGACGAGGGGGTCTGTTTTCTCTGACGCTGACTGTACCTATTTCATAAACGTCAAATTGCATACATTCGTCATTCTATTTCATATTACGCAGACCAATGAACTGTCACTTGTATAAAGGGGCTGTGGTTTAAACCAGCTTAGAAAAACAGTAATCTACAAGGATATAAGCACTACCTGACGCTATTCTTCATTAGACAACCATTAGAAGCAATGTGCACGTTAACGTGCGCGATCTTTGGCTCAGATATAACAGATAAATAAATACTAAGCATCGAAACGCGGAATTCACAAAAAAAAATGTAAGGGGCGAGTTGGATTCGGGTTCCTGGGTTTTGTATAGTCAGTGTCAAAGTAGATGGTCATTTTTAGCTTAGATAATTTTCATTTTTAAGATTAGTTTCTGAGCAAGTTTATTTACTTATGTTTATAATTTAATTTAAGGGCTCTATAAACATGCATTTAAACCATTTAAATCCATACTAAATATTATGAATGCGAAAGTTACTCTGTATGTCTGTCTGTTACGCTTTCACGCCTAAACCACTAAGCCGATTTTGATAATTTTAAAGCATTTAGTATGCTGAAAACGTAAACATCGTCTTCTTCTAATATATCAATGCCACTTTTCGTTGTTATTTTATAACTCAAGAACGGGTGAACCGATTTTGCTAATTTTAGTCTTGAAATATTCGTGGGTGTCCAGGGAAGGTTTAAAGGATGAGAAAATAGGTGCAGCGGGAACGGGAAAAATAGGGCGGTACGAAGTTCGCCGGGACAGCTAGTTACCTATATTAGATAATAATTTTGAAATTATAATTATAAATGCTAGGGCTTTGGACCCGGAACCCTAAAAACTACAACGGGAAGAGTTTTATCAATATTATACAATTTATTCGTCCTAATTAAAATCTAATGGCACAAAAAATATCATAAACGGACTCCCCATTGGATTAAAACAATTAACCATAAACAATACTTTAAACAATTCTGACCACAGATAAAAAAATCGTTAACATGACGCTATCACCTGTCTTCGAATTTTGAATAGGTCAAATGTCGGGACAGTTGTTTTTGAGCCGGAAGGATATATTTAAGAGATATATTTGACGTTTATTATCTTAATAATTATTAATTATTACATTTTGAAGACGTGTTAGAAAGGTTTATGGTTTAATATATTTTGGTTTAAATGAAAAATGCCGATTAACTAAACGAATAACTAGTGGATGGGCCCCTTTGAAGTAGTAGTTTTCTTTTGTATTTTAATAGATATTAATATAATAATAAAGATGTTCATAATAGTAATTATTTATTGCTCTTAAAAGAAAATTAATTGAATGTTTAAATACATTTTTATGTAAAAAACGTATAACTACGCCTCTTTCCCAACTGGTACCTTATTCAGTAAATAAAAAATTGTCACCATTGGTGTCGGGTACAAGGACCAAGCTACTCGTGGTTAGGGCTCCAGAGACAGGAATCTTTTCACTATAAGTGTGGTGTGGCGCGGAGTTGTTTTTTATATAGGACTCGTCTAAGTGAGTTTCTACACAGTAAAATAAAATAAACTGAGTCTTTAAATAAAACATGATTATTAAAAAGACATATCAAGATTGTTTACGTTTAGTTAAGTACCTACCTAACCAAATGGAGTATGGATAAATACAGACATAATAGAGAAATATAGGGATTAGTAGAAAAATAGGGATTAGTAGAAAAATATAAACGGCAGTATTATGTAGGTAGTGTACGTAGTCATCAGGTATATGACTACAAGTCTATGAGTTCAATACGTACGTATGTAGGTGTCAGAGTTGAGTTGATTACGACAAATATACGACTACCTACCAGCATACCAGCTTTCGCTTCACATTACTATTCCTTTACAAGATCCCGAATTTTATTGAGTCTGCGTTGCAAGGTACAAGACTCAGCGATTCACCGTTCAAATGCCTAAATTTTGTGTGTGTATGTGTGGTACTTGGTATTTTGGTGTCTACTTTTGAGTGTTAGTTCTAAGTGCAATAAAATAGTTAATTAACGAGAAGCAGAAACACTTTATTTTTTCTCGATTTTTAGAAAAAAAAATTGCACAGAGGTTTTTCAGCGGCCGGGGCTTATCATCACTACATATTATAAAACAAAGTCGCTGTCGCTGTCTGTCCGTCCCTATGTATGCTTATCTTCAAAACTACGTAACGGATTTTGAAGCGGTCTTTTTTAATAGATAGAGTGATTCAAGAGGAAGGTTTATATGTATAATACATGCATAATATTGTAGAGAAACTGGAGAGAGAATAAATTTAGAAATAATACCACGCGGGCGGAAAATATGGCGGTACGAAGTTCGCCGGGTCAGCTAGTAGGTGTATATTTTGATGAACTTAATACTAATTACATACTCGTTACGAGTATTATTTTGCAATTAATATCACTGTTATACTTATGATTGTGTTTTTATACTCGTATGTAGATCTTTTTTTATATATTTTGTGGTAAGGTACACCCAATGTAAAAGGTGCCTTTACATTGGGTATATTGACTAAGCGATTAACTGATATTTAATTGTAAGGAAAGTAATAACTGTTATTTCTTTCCTTACAATTTAATTCATTTAAGACCAACATAATTAACTGAGTCACTTAAGACTGTTAACAACAGTGTACGGTCAATAACTAATCTTGGTATGAAATAATAAGTTCATAATACATTTATTATCAAACTCATAAACGAACAAGCTGGCCGCTACCTCCTGCTTTTTTTTACCGATTGATCGCTATCGTTTGCAACTTAGACCATAACCAAAAAAGCGGCGCCTATACATGTAATAAACCATACACAGACTCATGGCTTCTTTATTTTTTTTATAGCCAATCGTTAATATCGAGGGGTTTATAGCACCGATGCTTTATTACTCAGTAAAAAAAAATATATAGGTATACGTACTCTTCTCAAATTCGGTAACATGTTAATTTCAACTATAAAAATAAAAGAGTATGCGGTATACATTTATTGTTGATTGAAATCACTTTTATTTCTATGTTTTGGAAATGATTGTTGCGTCATACATACATATATTCACGCCTGTAATGGTGTAAGTAGGTAGAGGTGTAACACCCACATTTTCCGGAGTATGATATTCGGTCCCATGTAGTAGAGCGTGCCGTAATATCGGATGGAGTACAGGCCTATTATTCCTTACTCACCTTCTACGACCCATGGGAAGAGATGGGGTGGCCCTATTTTACTCCGCCGGGAACCAACACGGCTCTCATCGATCTCGTTCTCGTCGTAAGACTTGCGTCACACGAGTAAGGTGCTAAGCAAGTGGTATTAACACGAATTGTTGATTACAAGACTGACTTACGCATTATAGTGTGGTGATGATGTTGTTTACAAATAAATTGATTCGAGTTTAAAATCGACTAACATCACCCCGGTGGTTTTACCTGCGTAAGTTCTGGTCCTGTGGGAATTTCAACTTAAAAAATACCTACTCGTAGTTTCATTTCTGACGGTGAAAGTATTTATATAATTGTTATTTACTGATGTATTTAGAAGGTAGGTGTCGAGCACGGAGTATTGTGTAGACCGTACCAACTTACTTGAGGCTCAAGTCAAACAACGGGGAGACTCTAGCTTCCCTATCAAGGTTGAGGGTCAGACGGCAGTTAAACCCAGAAAAGTTGACATACAAATAAAAAAACTACACGGAACCCGGAATTTGGATGCAACTGGTAAATCCCTGAGGATGATCATGACCGATATACCTATTCAAATAGCATGAAGTAAGTATAACTCCGGACACGTATCTTGAAACTAAAATGTGCTCAAAATATGCCCACACCCTGTATACAGCGCAGTACACATTTCTTGGGTTTCTTTTGTGGATAGCACGGGGTGCTACTGCGGTGGACGAACTCAAATTCACCAAGCATAGATTATTACAAAGCAATCCGCGGGCGCCAGAGCCTCGTTTGTCTTGCGATTTAGGTCCAAGATACGTGTCCGGAGTTATACTTCATGATGTGGGCTGTCCTAAAATCACACCTCGGTAACCGTAGCAATTAACCAGACTGACCAAAGTCAAAGTGATAACATATTTTACTACCTAATTGCGCTTTGTTCAGACCATCGTAAAACCCGAAAATGGTGCTATAAAAAAGGAGAAGTCCGAAAGTCGACCCCTTGCATCCGACAAACAGACAAACCTCTGATATATTTAATTATAAATTTAATAAATTAGCTGGTTGCGCATCGGCGAGTGCGTCCCTGTAACGCAACCAACCACCCAAGTGTTGTAGCGCGATGTTAAAAAAACCCACCGACTTTTAACTACAGAGACCCATTATCTATGGGGTGTGTATGTCTACGAGGTCATATAGGGACATTTTTATTAAAAAGGAATCGAAAAAATTTACGTCATCTTAAATATCATATTCGTCACCATTTGATGCAGGTGACCCGGTCAACTTCCAAGTAAGCTGAGCCTGGGGTGGCTTACTCTATCTCAGTTTAACTTTTCAGTTTAACTAAGCTTGGCTGTTATGATACCGACTGCCACATGCCTGCCAATTTTAAAAGGAAAGTTTGCAATTCATGCAAAAAGTTTGTTTAATTCACAGTACAGGTGTGCAAAACTAGCACTGTGAAAACACTTAGGTATGAAAGTAGAAGAACCGAAAGATGTGTGCAGGATAGTAGCAGGTGGAAAAATTTGGTCTCTGCCTACCCCGAAAGAGGTGTGACTGTACTATGTAGGTATGTATGTACTGTATAGGTCAATAATTTATGCCCGTTATGATTATCACCTATTCTAATTGGCCAAGAGCTAGGCCATGAACTTGAATGTCTCAATTCTTAATAATCCAAACTTACGAGGGTAAGTCATTCATATTAATTATAATGACTTAAAATGCAATAGGATTAGCTGGGTTAAATACCAGTACCAAAACTATAATAAGATATTCGTCTGTAAACCATTTTTATTCAAATCAATAATTACCAAATTAATCATTATTATATTATTCTATGTATTTGTTTTTTAAACTCACACACTTCAGTAAATTATTTTTATCAGATTTTATAACTAACACCCGTGATTACAATTACCCCACCTGACTACCTCACTAATTTAATATTTATTACAAAAAATCAAGTTTGACCTAGTTGCACGACCAATGCTCCCCACAGTCCCCCGATCCGACCACTTACACACTGATGCTCACCCTACTGTTCCAACACTATCACTGCGATCAAAACAAGGCCTATTATCGGAACATACATCATCCAAGTTATTTGTTTTGACGCGAAGCAGTAGGTCTGCTGACCGTCCATTTCCGTTTGTACTAATGAGTGTTAACGAAGCTCCAGATATCAAATTAATATGCATAACTTGTATTTTAAATTTCTGAGAATTTTTTTTTGCTGACTTCGAGTATTTTTATAAAAATAGCGGCACCCAAGGAGTGCCGACAGAAGTAAAAACTTGACCAACATAATGTAGAGGTGTCACATGAGAATTGCCACGACCGATGAATTGTCACAATCTGTCACATGAGATGTTAGTCGGTCATGATGTCGCGAGTTCAATGTTTTTTTTTTTCATCTTAAAAAATGTTCTACGATAAAATGTCAAATGTAAATTCATAAGTCCAACTCTTGATATTTTCGGCAATGCATGAAACGTCACTACGGTCACTCGCACGGTCTTAGACCTAAAATGTGCTCAAAATGTGCTCAATACGCGGAGTACAAGTTTCTTGGGTGTCTTTTGAGGATAGCACGGGGTGCTACTGGGCCTCGTTTGTCTCGCGATTTAGGTCTAAAATACCTACGGGTCCCGAGGTAAGTAGGTATATCTGTATACGCTCGGCACAACAGACCCGAGTGATAACTAACTATACATTGGTTTAGCCATTTCAGCATGATTGATCAATAAGCATCATAGTAGGTAATATATAATAGTAAGAAAGTAAGTCAAGAAAGGCTGATAGATAAAGATAATGACTACATTAGTCAGGCAAAGTCATTTCTCATCAAAGACTGACAACATTCTAATCACCTCTCGCCGTCCCACCAATTTTGATAGCCAGAACTGGAAACCCACATCCTATTTTTTCTTCCAACTGGGAGGAAGCAGAGATTGCAATGAATGCGGTTAAATCGGCAGAGCAAGACTCGGCGGTAATACAGGATGCTCTGTTCCGGGGCCTGACAAATGGCCCATGACCAGATTTTTAACACTCGCTGCCTATTTGTAAGAACCTATATGACGAAGTGGTGGTTGATAGTTTTACTGTTTCGTCAAAGGACATGTTCTGTTTCGTCAATTTACACCGTACGTGGATTAGGATTGAAACTTTAAGTGGTGTTACCACTTTTCAACGCGATTTTTGGTTTTATTATACCTACTATCCGACCAAAGCTGCTGAAAAGCAGCCGAAACCTCGAGCGAAGTCTAAATAATAAAATAATGCTAATTAAATCGCGATAGAATCCGTGAAAAGCGTGAGTAATATTCAGGTGAACTGAATTCGGTACTCGAACTGAACTCGGTATACCTATATCGAATTGAAATTCGATATAGGTATACCGAGTAAAAGCACGAATCAAAATCGGTATAGAGAAAACGTATGGACTGAGTAGTTTAATTACATACGAAGTGGATGTCGTCGTATTTCCAATTCACATTTTAATCCCTCCATTCACTCAATTTCACTCATCTGTTTTCAATGAGTGACACCTGCAACTCATTGCAATAAAATGTAAATAAATCTCATTTGAAATTACTACACAAAGTTGTAAACACATTTTGCAAAATAAATGTTTTTAAGTACAATTAAATGAATGGAGTTTATTTCTTCTTCAATACAGTGAATTTGAAAATGTAAACTAAATTATGTAGTGAAAAAGTAATGTGTATTTATTAAAACACAGTTAGAATAGTCAAATATATTACATACGCTTGACCCCAGTGGGTTAGGCAGAAACACGGATATCACACGGATATCGGATATCTGTGGGCAGAAACACGGATATTCTGTGGGCAGAAACAACATGTTTTCACTTGCTAAGAACCAAAAAAAAGAGTACCTATATTCTAAGTTCACAATTGCTTTATTGAGGTACGTTGATTGAGGGTGGCGGATCTTTCTTTCTTTCTTTTCTTCCACTTTGAAGTCCGGAAGAGAGGACTTTTCGGAGTCTGCCTTCTGACCCCAAACCCAAAAGAAAGCCCACACCAGAGCCTTGTTGAAAGCGTACCTATGAGAGTTTGGGAGCGAGTGGAGAAAGCTGAAAATTGTCAAAAGTTACTTTCCTGTTATAGAACGATTTTCGCAATTTTTGATGGATTTCTGTCAATAGTACCTATATACAGAATTTGAGGAACGTTCATTTTTACATAATGCATTGTGTATATTATTTATTAGAGTATGTCTACCAAAGCTTCGATTAGCAGAGCAAGTCGGCAGGAATCGTTTTTTTATAAATATATCACAAGCATGGTCCACCTAATGGAAAACCGTTACCGTGACCTATGGAAATATGCAACTCGTGCATTAAACTCTGGCTGCTGATCATGAAGAATCCTTCTAATGTCCTTCTTGAACAACCCCATATTGTAGTCGTTTGGAAAAACCACAACAGGGAGTCAATTCGATATCTTGAGCGTGAGTGGGATGAAGTTCCTTTCCAACCGCATAGTGCGCACCTTTTCTAGCCGCAATGTGTGAGGATAAATTCCCTTCCTATGGCGAGCGGTGCGATGATAGAATGTAGCTGTGGACATCATGTCAAACAGTTCATCTGAGCACAAACCATTGTATAGGCGGTAGAACACACACAGTGAGGCAAAGTCTCTTCTGAGATTGAGAGGTTCCACATCGCCTGCGAGTATGGGATTTGCCGACGAGCCTCAACGCCCGTCTTTGTGCCGACTCGAAGGGGTCAGGCTGGCATGCAAGCGTTCCGGCGAAAAGGTGACAGCAGTACTCCAAGTGCTCCCGAACCTGTGCCTTATAAAAGAGGAGTCGTTACCAAAAATGATATGGATGCTCATAGAATGTAGCTATTGGTATCATGTCAACAGAGTTTCTGAGCCACTGTTCCTTGTCATGGAGCATATTTAATATTGTTCCATTCTAAAGACACGTAAACTATAAACAACGAAGATCTAAGTAAGGGTATTTTCCATTATTTCCTATCCCTGTTGAACATACTCATATATGCCCGAATGTGTCGCGCTTGTCCTACGAGGGTTCCTATCATAACAAGCAAAGTGAACAAAACATGTCAACTAATTTCAATCGCAACGGACAGCGTTGTACATCGGTGACTGATAAAATCGTATTGCTTCAGTAGAGTAGATACTCTATTATATTTTCTATAACGAAACACGATTTCACTTTACCATGGCTTTGAGTATTGTATACTTTATAGACACAGTGCAGTAACAAAATGCATGGCAAAAGACGGTCCGAAAAATTTAATGTCAATATTGCCTTTCAACTGTCAATGTGTGCATGTTGTGCCATTGCTGTGTGTATAGAGTCTGTATATATTAAATAATAGATGTAGGTAATATACAGTTGTCTCCATATTAACTACTAGGATCTAAAATACTAAAGGTGAACGCGGACCTAGCCGCACCGCACTCACCGCAGTCATCGCTTTTGTATACGACCGCTTCGGGTACTGCGGCGCGGATAAGTGTGCGAGGTTGCATAAAACTTCATTATAAAGAATTCGGAATGCGGGGACTGCGGTGAGTGCGGTGCAGTCTGGTTCTAAGTCTACGTTCACCTTAAGAGAACCGAAACTTACGGCAATTTTTCAAGTTTATTTTGTATGATTTTTGTTAATCAAAATTACACATATAGATATATATTTACACACCCAAAGCAATGTGAGTATTTATTCATGTGCAGCGGGGCTCAAATTTGCGACGTATTTGACTTTATGATGACAAGAAAATGTATTTGGAAAAAAATATCTTCAGCGCGGTTATCAAGGAGCGACATTCTTGCTACACCTCGTACGGTTCAAATCCTGATACGGATGCTCATACATATGCACTCGTCAATTTCCTGGCCGCACCGGGTGACCACCCGCTGTTCGGTAGCTTACCATACATCGAGCTGTGTTCAGTGTGGACTCGACCATCCGTTGCTTTGAGCAGGCACCCGTCGCAAGCATTCACACTGCGTCGAGACTTGAGCCGGTCGCGTATTTGCTGGTGTAACCTAACTATAGGGATATTATTCCACTGGACAATGAGTTTCAAATGTAACCGTAACGTGATTATTCGGTGGATTTCAATTGGTTAACATAAAAGATAGAACTAGCGTAAAACTAAACCAATTGAAATGTGTCGCCTAAGGGCCGTTTTCCACGATTTATCAGAGGCGTGCGTGGTATTACGGACTACGCACCGTGGAAAGAAGCTCGTCTGTTATACTACAAACACAGTGACACTTTACTATAAGTCTGTGTCTTCATCCGTATTCTTGAAACCTCGCACCATAGAAACTCGGCGTTATGCGGTGGTTGATCAAGTTGAATAAGGAGCTAGTTGTGTATGCCCACGACCACGGCAACCGCGACAGATTTCCGCTGAACGCAGCGGATGGTCTCAACTACACTACGCGCCCACCTCTCGTTACGTGATTTTTTCACATCCACTTAAAAAAAATAGAAGCCCTGCGAAACCGGTCGCCTCCGACGTTAATTTTGTTAGGTGCTAATCAGAGTAATCAGTTGCCATAACTAGATTTAACAAGTACTTATAGGTACTTAATCCTGCAATTAATTAGATGTTTAACTTCAGTAGCGTGTGAAGAATACATTTATTAGGTATTCATTTTTCATTTTATGGTTTTTTTATGGATAACATGAGTTGTACCGAGGGTAGATAATATTTTAGCGTACATTTTAGTGCTGTAGGCACTAAAATGTACGCTTATCATTAAGAAAAACACGTTTATTTTCAAAATAGGCAGGGGTTTTAGTGTGTGTCTAAATTATTTCTGTAGTTACTTACTTACCTTTGATTCACCTACTAGCTGTGCTAAATAGTTCCGATATTTGCACCGTATGGTGAATGAATATGCATACTAGCGCCCTCATCAGGGAGTCCCAATAAATATGGAGGGTGGCGGGACGTTTTTGCATACGTTTCACAAACCGTGTCTGGGCTGACCTTGTGAGTCATATATTCACAAAGTTTGGGTTAGGTGGCGCTATTCTGAATGGATGGCCGTAGTTTGCTTCATCCTAGCATTAATCCCAGCCGCACCTCGGCGTCTGGTGTCCGCTTTACCAGTCAAACTGTGGATTTGGCTGGACCTCGGTATTTTTAGTGAAGCGACTGCCAAGGACTTTTAAGGACGATGTACCTACTAAAGCATGCTTTGCTAGTTATTTACATATGTGATACCAACATTTATACTAGGGATAGTGTTATTCCAGAATTTTCAAGTTCTGCGTAATTTAATTTACAATCCACTATTTTTATTACTTACCTGCATTTGCGATTTGGCCTGCAATTCCTAAAGAAATCACCTATAATAGTTGAGTCTAGAGCAAATCTAACGACATCTATTTGCTCCAGATATCCTTCACCGGGGCGACCTGTCTTCCTCCATGGAATCCCTCGCGTATGACTCCTCGGTGGCCTCTCCTGGCAGCGTCACGAGCCACTCACAACGCACGAAGCGCATGAGGACTAGCTTCAAGCACCACCAGTTGAGGACCATGAAGTCTTACTTTGCGATCAACCAAAACCCAGATGCTAAGGACTTGAAACAGCTGGCACAGAAGACTGGACTGTCAAAGAGAGTTCTGCAGGTAAGATTCATGACATTTGGGTCGGCCGAGGTGTGAGGGATAATATGTTTAATTCAATCTCACCTCCGGCAACCAACGGCTCAAAGACGGCGTGGGTTTTAGTCGGTTCGAGACCGACATAGCCTCCCTCACCGACTCCAGCAGGGGAAGTACCTAATTTTTTTTCCACGATAAAAAAGGTAAGATTCATAGACATCACTGAATGTTGGTTGAGAGGCCGAACTTCAATATTTTCTGTGAAGCGACTGCTATCTGATCTCTAAAACCTATTAGAAATATCCAAGTTCTCTAGTTAGAAAAGGTTGTCGGTTTTAGGACTACGAATACCTGTAACGAATGCTACAGGTGTTGATATTGTAACCGACAACAATGGCTTAGCTTACCATCAGGCGCGGTCGCAGCTTCACATTTTGGGGGGGGTCACTTACCGAAGTGCGGCAATTACCCCCCCCCCCTCCCCCCCCGTACTTGAACTATGTCGGGCTCCAATCGACTAAAATTAATAAAATTAAGAGTCTCTGTGGCGGCGTGGTGGTAGTGAATTCGACTGCTGTAGGAGGTACGGCTTCGATTCTCGCTTAGTGCAAATATTTGTATACATGGATCTGTCTATTTGAATTTGCCTGATTTTTGTATGCCTGTTAACTCGGACACCAATGGCATTAAGCCCAAGCCGATGGGAGTGGTTATGTCGGACTCAAACCAAATATAATTGCACACCGTCTTGGGTTGGATCATTATTTGCCGAGGTTGAGATTGCCACTGGCATATCCCTCACACTTCGGTGTCCCAATCTTGTCCCGGGCTCTACCTGTCACCCCTAACGCTTATGAAAAAGCCTCCGACGCCCGAGTCGCCTTCGCGCATTGCGGACTATGCGGGACGGAAGGGACCTGAGTCTTCTCTGTCCCCGCTCCCCCACCTCTTTCTCGAGCATTACTAGCTTGCAGAAGGAAGCGGCGACACCCCACACACTCGCACTCTGCTACATCACTGTGAGTGAGGCACGTGCTGAGGGAGACAACTTCCAACCCCAGGGCCGCGCGGCCGCCAAAAAGATCTGCCTCGGTGTTTTTCAAGCCGTGCATTCAGTCAGTGTGGGCAGCCCCGTGTCCTCGCTTGCATCACAGTGATGACATTCAGGCGTTGGCTCCTTCTGGATCCGACGTAGGTGACTCCCGAAACACACGTGTCCGGTGATCACCTGTGCCAGCCGGTACAAGAGGCACCTGTGAGGCCTCTCTAGTCAGTCCTCCATGATGTGCTTTACCGCCGCTATTACGACGTGCCTTGTGTTTGGTTGCCGAAGTTGTAACTTCCATTCCTCCACCACATCCAGGCGGCGCTGGGACTTCCGCGCGACATATCAGCGGGGACATCCGCGCCGCCCTTCGGTACCTGTATTGCACCGAAAAGGCTCTCGCCTCCAGGTACCACAGTATGGTTCCGTCAAGGAGACTCGACACCTTGAAGGAGATCGTGCGGTACCCTCTGAAGACCTAGTTGGCCATCTTCTTGCCCCCCTCAAGTTGGACAGCAACCCCACCAGAGCGGCAGCTGCGCCTTTCAGATTGGGGGCCAGACTTCGGAAAAGTTTTCCGAAGTATCATCGAGAACGAGCCAAGTATTTCATATGGGGCTTGATGCCGACGGGAGTGCCTCGCGCTATGAGGTTGGTTCCCTAGGTGGCGCACGCTGAGGTCCATTAAAGAACATGGCCTCGGTTTTATGCAGGACCATGGGCTATCGTTATGGGCAACCGCAGTCGTGCCTTTCAGGGTCGCTTCGCGCTGTGTACTGTGTAGCAACGCATGCCATGACTGGCGTGTCATCCGTATAGCACGTGACGGTGACACCGTCCTCGAGCTCACTGCGAATACCCAGACGTATCCGATGGAGTATACCGCAGGAGCGGGCGCAGAACCAATCCCTGCGGAAAACAGCACGACATCTCTCGCCAGCCGAGGTCGGACGCGGTTGGGTAGCTGACGGCTCTCTCCATCGGTTACGCAGACTATGCGGCGAGGGTGGAGAGGCACTTCATAACTCGTGATACAAGAGCGTTTCCTTAATGCAACTCGAGGGCAAAGTGTTGAATGCGTTGGCGATGTCCAAAGAAACCACCAACATCACCTGGCCCACAATTGGGCATCCACAGTCCACAGTGGAGCGTCTCTGGCGGAATTCATATTGACCACCCGCCAGGTCGGTCTAAAAAGGTGCTCGACGAGGCGCTTTGCAATAATTCTTTCAAAGAGCTTTCACACCTCGTCAGGTAACACTATAGGTCGGTAAGCGGACGGCGAATCCACCAGATGCCCGCCTTTCGTATGAGGACCAGTTTCCCCGTCTTTAACAATTTCGGAAACTAGCGCTTGGTCGTCGTCGCCGCCTAAAGCTCGCTCAGCCTGGACTGCTGCGGTTCAGCCATAAGCTTATAAACCACCAGCTTTAATTCTATCCAACTGACCTCGGACAGGTCGTCCTCATCCACGCATGGCACCATATGGCTTGGATTGTGCCTTGATACGTAAGTTGTAAACAATCCTTCAGCATTTTCCCGTTTACGTAGCAAAACTTTCGTATCTCTAAGAGTATTTAATGCTACCTAAATTACAATTTTACCAATTTTTGACCTTTAAAAGACGCAACAGGTTAAGGTTAAGGAATAAATATTGCAATATAATTACTTTGCACATTTTATGAAGACTTTTCAATTTGACGTGCTGGGTTTTGGGGGGGGTCATGTCCCCTGTGACCCCCCCCCTCGGACCGCGCCTGCTTACCATGATCTCCGAGATTTAGAAGGGTTCTATGTGTTAAGAGTGGTCACTCATCCTAAAACGTGGGTAGTATTGCTTAACCTTGCAATTTGTTACTGAGTTATTACTTAGCCACGAACTCCTTGCCAAAAAAACTACGTATAATGCCGTGAATATATGATTGCCAATTTTTTTTAACAGAGTCTCTAGGTGCTTACGGCATTTTTGTGACATTATAGTAATGTGGATTTTGAATTCAAATGTCAATTTTTTGTCCTAGGTCTGGTTTCAAAATGCTCGAGCGAAATGGCGTCGTAACATTATGCGCCAGGAATCGAATGGACATACAAACGGGGGTCTCATCCCAGGATCCGTTGCGCAGCCCAGCGTAGGACCCAACACGATGCTGCTGTCAGAATCCATGCAGCCGCTCGAGGACTTGAGGGTCCACACCCCACATCCTCACCCACTATCGTTCAATGACTTGTACTGACATACAGATAGCACTTTCGAAGGCCTAGTGGTCTAATCGAAAGGCTTTTACGACCTTCATTCTACAGGGCCGGTAGACAAAGTCACATTCTATAAGTGAATCCGTTTCCATTAGCCATCAATGGATCACGTGACACTGCAATGATTATGATAAACACACGGACATACCCGTTGTCCTACGATAGATTATAATCTATCGCATACCTTGCTGAACATTTCAA
Organism: Eilema depressum; assembly: GCA_914767945.1. Lineage (NCBI taxonomy): Eukaryota > Metazoa > Arthropoda > Insecta > Lepidoptera > Erebidae > Eilema > Eilema depressum. The sequence continues at coordinate 25,432,496 of OU612012.1, forward strand.
ATTCAATGTCACTTTGTGCAAAGTTCTAGGGCTTCGGACTAATACAAAGCAGAACTCTTACCATTATGACTCGTTGATATAGGTCATAAACTACTTAATATAAAAGTAAGAGTAAACTGGGTAAAGTGCCACAAAAATTTCATTATTAACGTGTGATTTCAAAACTTGTAAATAGCAAAATCTAATTTAAGATGCAATGAACTGTAATAATGACCTATCGCAGTCTTTTATGATGACTTTTGAATGTTTAATATCTTTTTTACTTTTTTTCTTTAATGGAATTCAAATTTCACGTTTAGTAAACGTGGCATTACGGAAACCACATCATTGTGAAAGGTGTTAGTTATCATGTTTGATTTGTAAAGTTTTTGATAAGTATATTATTATAATCTTATAATAGCCATATAGACAGTTTGAGCGTTCAGGTTAGAATGCTAAGGAACGAAATGAATTCTGAGTATGAATAGTAACTATTTAAAAAATATTGTGGTCAAGAGCAGCCATGCGACGAAACTGTCCCCGATAACCAAGGTATACCTCGGGACACGTATCTAAATCGTGAGACAAACGAGGCTCTGGTGGGTGCGAAAGATGCCTAGCGAAGCTGCTAGCCCTGTGTTGACCCCCTATTGAGAAACAGCCACGGAGTACTTTACTCGGTGGAGATAGCACACTTTCAATACCAAAATTGCCTCAAGAGATAATGAAAAAAGTTATGAAATACATTGGGCAAGGGAATGTGTAATGTGGTTGCACACTTAGGTAAGTAGGTACTTACCTATTTGTGCAGAATTTTACAAAAATAATGACTTTCTGAAGATACCCGCCCACCTATAGGCAGGATATTTTGAAAATTCGGTTGTAAATAATGTACAAAATTCTGAGGAATAAAGTGATTCCTGCCTGTCTACCTATATAGCATTTCATTTTTAATTGTAATTAATACATTTATAAAAGCTATCGTGTGTAAACTGTGTATAAGTATCCATATATTACTTATAATTTTAATATGATAATTTTTATTATAAATAATATAATTATTACTTTAATATAACTAATAATATAATAATATAATTATTAAAATAATATATTACTACTTTGACATTTATTAAGCACTGTCAAAGTGTAGGTAATTTTTGAAAGAAGAAGAAGAAAGAAAGAAAGAAAGAAAAATATTTTCCCTTTCTTTCTTGTCATTTTATATGTACCTAAGTACAATTATAAAATAATTATTACATATATTTTTAATTACTTTCTTGCTAAAAAATGTAAAATAACGTAGAGGATTAAATATAGGTAATAAGGTACCTACATTAAATAGTTATTATAAATAGTTCCTATATTTAATAGTAAGTATATAACAGTTGTAGGTTTATGTACGCGTGGTATATAAAAAAATTGACGGACCATCTCATAGTGTTACTTACACCTTGCCTAAGTAGGTACCTATATAAAGTATGTGTATAAGTTAGGCGAGACTTATCCGAAAAAGGCGGTCTTTCCACCAAAGTTGTGCTATGCTACGTTGCTACGGCTGCGTATGATATCCACCAATAATATTCATATATTATAACATTCATAACATATTATTATAATAATATAATATAATTCATAACACTGGTGGAAACAGGTTCAACACACCTATGTGTTTTATATAGAAAGATACGTGCTATGGTTGTGCTTTGGATGGAGAATAGACACAATTTTTGAAAATTTCACATCTTACTCGGTACGTTACATAGCATAGCGCAGTGGAAACGGTCACATAGTTTCATAGCTTAGCTTTTACATCCTTGTAGCGTAGCTGCATAGCACATCTCTGGTGGAAAGGCGAACATAGGCGTGCTATAGATTGGCTATCTCAACAAAGTCAGCTTGTATATTGACACATCGTACCCTCGCCTTAAATTCTCCTTTTTTGCGTAATTCACGCTTACATACGGTAAGCATTATTGTGTGTAAATAAAGTTCCACAAACATTCCCAAGTGTCGCTCCGATGCTTTCCCCTTTGAGTCTATTTTTTATTGGTAGATGGCAAAAAAATACTTGGTACTAGAAGTAATGCACTCTTTATATAAAAATGTAAGTTTCTAATGTAATTTAAAGTGATACTAGTCAGTGAATGTAACATTGAAAATAAAATATATCAATAAGTTTACTATTAGAAGGTAAGGAACTAAAGGAAGTATATCTGTGTAATTATTTACTTATAATTAAATATTTACTAATAATAAACAGCCGCATTAGGGCACAAAATATGTAATACATTCCGTAGGATAACGTAGTTATTAATCTAAGGACTAATTCTATTTTATTACAAAAAACGAAATGAAAAGTTCATAAAAAACCACCATAAAAGAATTCATACTTCATAATTATACTCAACTAGCTGACCCGGCGAACTTCGTACCGCCATATTTTCGGCCCACCTGGTATTATCTCCAAATTTAACAGTGTTTCTCTACAATATTATGCATGTATTATACTTATACAGTGAAACCTGGTTAAGTGAGATCTCAAGGGACCTGCAAATTTGTCTCACTTATAGAGGTATTCCACTTACCCAGTGTCTCAGATACCCAGGTATAAAAAAAATGTCTGTCTCATTTACAGAGGGTTCCATTAATAGAGGTCAGAATACAGGTTATTCTCAGTTATAGAGGTGCGATTATTTAAAATAAAATATGATGTGAACATTATACGTATGTCTGAGTATAAATCTTCATTGGGAATTATAAAAGGTAATAAATTACCAAAGGTGCATTTGATTATAAATATCTTTGTTCTGAATGATTCTACAAAGAGTAGCTATGGCATATTGAATTTGACACAGATTTCATCGCGTGTCTTCCCATTTTCATAAAAGGATATTAACTTTAAACATACTAATAGCTTTAGTTTCGGCATTTTTTAAATAAACATCTGTATTATATTATGTATATTAAGGTCATTAAGACTCAAAATTAGTTACGCACGGGATTTGCGGGTTGAATAAGAATAAGTAAACAAAAAAAAACGGTGTTATCTCAGTTATAGAGGTTAATGCATGTGAAATTCACTCGCTGTCTCAGTTATAGAGGTAACTTCGACGATAAAATCGAAATAACGAATCCCAGATATAGAGGTTTGCTTCGTCCCACTAATAGAGGTAATTCAGTGCCAAGGTGTAGGGACCTCAGCATGAGTTCCAGTTATAGAGGATTCTCACTTATCCAGGTCCCACTTATCCAAGTTTCACTGTACATATAAACCTTCCTCTTGAATCACTCTATCTATTAAAAAAAAACCGCTTCGAAATCCGTTGCGTAGTTTTGAAGATTTAAGCATACATAGGGAAGGACAGACAGCGACAGCGACTTTGTTTTATAATATGTAGTGATTAGCTGACCCGGCGAACTTCGTACCAACATAATTTCTTGATCCCGTTTCCGCTGCATGTCTCTAATTTTATCAGTGTTTCTCTACAATATTATGCATGTATTATACATATAAACCTTCCTCTTGAATCATTATATTATCTATTAAAAAAAACCGCTTCAAAATCCGTTGCGTAGTTTTGAAGATTTAAGCACACATAGGGACGGACAGACAGCGACAGCGACTTTGTTTTATAATATGTAGTGATTTTTTATTTTGATATCTTTTGGTTTTTTTTTGTTTGTTTTGTTTGATATCTTATATCATAAATATCTCCGGATATTTTTTTTAGAAAGTGGTGCATCTCTAGTGGTTCAGTAATTACTAAATTACAAGCTAGCTTTGTGCTCATATCATATCTTAGGTTCTATTCAGGCAGTTGCAGTCGAATATACCTAGAGCCGTGTTAGTATTATTTATCAGGTTCTGTGGCCGTTTCTAATAGAAATAATCCCATTATAATACTTTCACTAATAAACTTAACCTAATTTTCTTTTTAAATATCTCCAATGTACAAACATAACTTATATTATACATTTTTTGTCTTTTTCTCAATTATTGAGATCGAACTGATAATGAAATCTATATATATACCTAAAAATGAAACCCGTTTTCCGTTGTCACGACATGGCATGAAAACGGCTGGACCAATTTCGAGAATTCTTTTTTTAAAACATTCCTTAAAGTACGAGGATGGTTTTTACGGAGAGAAAAATTGAAAAAAAAAAGAATTGACTGTTAGGCGGTACGAAGTTCGCGGGGTCAGCTAGTACACTATAAAATCATAAACTGGAGCTATAAACAATGTACCCACGGTGTGAAGTAAATATTAACCTATAATTAGTTTTCACCTTGGCTACTTAAACTTTTATATTACTCTATTATTACCATGTCTTAAATATAATTAGGAGACCTTTCCACTATGTGGTACCGCCTTTATATCCCGACTTACGCGGCGTGTCTTCTACAAAACGAATGTTATTAAATAAATGTATATTAGACTTATTATAGGTCATTCATTCATCAGTCCAACTTTTGTTTGTAGCTTTTAGGACGCGTAGACAGTCAATACACCTACATTACTACCCGTCGTCGTATCAATCTTATTGAATTCGAGATTAACTGTAATCCGTACTCAACTCTCGAGATTATGATTTTACTATGATTTTAAAAATTCAACCTGTCCAATCAACTCCAATTGCAACTGTATCGTGTGGACCTATAAGTTCTCTCGATAAAATATTTAGCAAGGATGTAAAATATATATATGAATAAAAAAAGTTATATAAAAAGTGCAGTGGATGAGTCAATAATAGTAAACTGTATTTTGGAAATGTAAATAGTTAAACTAGGTTAATCGTAATGTTAGGTATGTATAAATAAGTCAGTCTAACTGTGTCACTGCCGGCTTATAGAATTGCATATTGCCAAATTCTCGGTGAGAGTTGCAGAACGAAACTCTCTAGCTTTTGCGTGTGTAGAAACAGGGACAGACACATTGAAGCCCTTATTGTAGAACGAGACGCAGTCCTGAATCTCGATTTATCTGAGGACAGATTAAACAGATTGTCTAGACAATCTGTCCTCAGATATATTTAAATTCAAAACTGAGTACCTACCGTTCGAGATTTTAGACTTAGGGCAGGTATTCTTAGAATAAAAAACGTATCTATGATAACAAGGGAACTAATAGAGTTCCTAATGTTTTATTTAGACATCATTTAGTCATGTTGTGTTGTGCCGACTTCGTCAAATGACTTGGACATGCCAAAGGAGGCTCGGTCAGAACATCGGTTCCCACAGAAGTGACTGCCTCCTTCGGCAAAAAATAAATTGATAGGCCGGTTTCATACAATGGGCGGAAACGCAGACTTTAACGCACAGGCGTATATCGTAATATTATATCGCAAGATTTTGCAAATTGCGAGGCGATTAAAGAGAACTGAGATCCTTATAGGTACAAAGTTTGTGTTAATTTGTCAATATGAGTTCAACCTCCATTTAACCAACTTATACTTACAACTAGCTAGTCATATAATATAAGTTATAGGGCCACATACCTATATAATTTCTTCTGAGACTTATTGATCACATTATAATATTGTTTTTTACCGAAGTTTGCTCCAACACCCAGGACCCTTGAGCAATAATTTGACAGAGCCTCTTATAAAATTCAGTCATTCAGCACCACTACGACGGCTCAGTTTGTACCGACTGTTGCACTCGATACCTAACCTATTCTATATCACTAACGACTGCTGAAATGCGACGACCAAGCGTCCTATGAGCGACTTCGGCTGCCTCTTAGCCTCCACATTGCTACATAACTGCCACACACCAAAACAGCAATACAAAGCAAATTGCAATACATTAAATGCAGCAAAGGTGTCTGCGAAAGGGCAATTTGCTGTGTACTGCTGCTCGATGCTATGCTTTCCTAGACAATTGGCCGGCGTATAGTAGAATAGAATGACGAATATATGGGATTTGACTTTTATGATATTACGTAGACGACTGTCTAGGGGGGCTGGTGTATGGCTCTCTTCTTGATACATGTGTATATGTAATTCATTTGTCAAAAATGAGGAAATGTTTTATCCAAGAGAATATAGAGTATCGTAAGTAATCAGTAATCAATAATCTATTCCTTTTCGTATTACTATTGTAGTTTCTAAGATATGTTAGTGCAGAGCTGGTTCGATCGACACTTATGTGAATTAGCATACCTATGTGTTTAAAGTATCTTCTGTAAGGTACCTTCGGTTGAAAAGCAAAAGGATGAAATTAAGGATAAAGGATGCTGACGGCAGCGATAGTTGATAGGAAAATCACAGTACTATAAAGTCTTTACTATGACATTTGGGACCTTTTCTCTTTGAATAGTTCATGTCGCTTATATTCTTCTGACTTTGATCAAATATCGTATTTTTATTGGAAGTGAAAATGATGCAAAGAATTGCCAAATATATAGCCTTGACACTACTCCCTGATGTATGTTACGTACCTAGTTAAGTTTAAAATGGGCTCCATATAGATATTCATGGCCTAATGATTGATCGATAAGGTTCTGGTACAGACTTTCCTCTCGGGGCTGGGGGTGCTCCCGTAAAAGCCATCCAAATCAAACCATGAAAATTAAGTGTAAGCATGGACGTTGGACGTATTATACGTCCATGGGTGTAAGATAGTGGACCCGAGTACTAGAGCGCAAGCTTTGGAAATAACCGGGATCTAAGCTTGGATGATTAGTAGAATTAAGTTAAGATAAGTTTGTATAATTTTATCACCCCATGTACTATAACTTAAGGGTATAATATAGGTATATACTTTACGCTAGTATTATGTTTATGGTATGTACTCCATTAGTTTACCTTTATTTATCAAAGTAGATGCATTAAGTGTTAGCGAGTAGCATATAGTTTTAGAGATCATATTTATACATGAAAATGGCTTAATATATTGACATCAGATACCTACTATACGTGTTTTTATTTTAAAATTCCTTTCTCGTACGGTTATCTGTGGCGACGAGTAAAATTCTTCAAGAAGAAAGCCGCTGGCAAAGCATCTTTAGGATCGCTTATAGAACGAGCATAGCAATTTTGTATGGACTTCTGGGCGTTCTGGAATTTCAGTTATTAAGTTATAATTTAAACAAGTCCACCACGGCCTCTCTTTGCACAGTAAGTCGACAGGAATCGGGTGAAGGTAAGGTCTACTTAATCGCTAGTTCACTGGGATCCCCTGGGGGATCGGGTTAGGGGATCCTGGTGGCCACGATGCTACGCGGGCTACAGAGGTCGGCATTGATAGGTACCTACTACCTACTGTAATTCAAAGGATCCGTCCGCGGATAACTATTTCCGATGTTATAAATCCCGGCTACCTATAGGTATCTTGCTTGACCAAACACGTCACAAAATGAATATTCACTACACCTTTTTTGGTGTCTTTTGAGGACAGAGTAGCACTCCGCCACGGCGCGGCGATTTGAACTCTTCAGTTCAAATCTACCTATCATGGATTATAATCAAACCACACTTCTCTCGCTGCTTGGGATCAAGATATATTATGCCGGTAGCTATCACAAAATATAATGAACAAAACACTAAATACCAAGAGTACCAAGTTAATGACTTGGGAGTACTAAGTCATATTAATTTGGTCTTATTGGAAACTGGAATAAATACATGAATTAATGTTATGTATTCCAGTTTAAAAAAAGTTTGTAAGTATTTAGTGTGCATCAACCTGTATCATGGACTGTACCACTATAAAAACAATTACTTAAATATATTTACAACACTTAAATAAATACTAGTATTCATTCCGTAGACAGTTAAAATACCACTCGATAATTACAAGCCACGATCCGCCACGATCACAATATAAATGCTTTCGCTCATAATATCATACCCATCCCATCCCAGACCCGATCAATACACTCATAAAATTAGTCCACCTCTTTCATAAAAAAGCAGTAGACAAAACATTGACATCCGTCATAAAGCCTGTCATTATCATTACAAGGGACAACAAATCATTAGTCGAACATGCGAGCTAGGTCGCCCGAGAAAAGATGTCGACAAAAACCGGTGAGGCAGCCAACTTACAGAATCGAGACGGAGAGGAACCCGGAAACCACGCCGCAGTATTTTCAGGTATATGCTTATGAATTATTTATCGTTTGACTAGAGTGACCATACGTTGGGATAAGGGAGGACATTCTGAGACTATTGAGACGAGCTCGTGGCTAAGGTGTTGTTCTATGTGAGCGACAAGTGTGGTAGCGCGATGCGATACGCCGTGATGCGAAAATATGAAGTAGTCGTTATTCTTTATTGTGTCTTAGGGGGTACGTATTTGAATACCTAAAATTATAATACCTAAAGTTAAATAACCTAAGTTCAAAATACCTAAAATCTAAATACCTAATGGTGGGTTGACCTAAATTTAAAATACCGAAAGTTTAAAATGGCTAAGTATTTGAATACCTAAAATTATAATACCTAAAGTTAAATAACCTAAGTTCAAAATACCTAAAATCTAAATACCTAATGGTTTTTTGACTTACTTTTAAAATACCCAAAGCTTTAAATGACAAATTGATATTATAGTGAGTACGTATTACAATGCCTAATTTGAAATTATCGAATTTCATAAGCCCTACGAACGGAAGGCCGAATATTAAAATCCCGAATGTTTATACCTATGATCGAAAGACTGAAAATTAAAATACCGACAATTTAAGAAATAATATGTGGTACGGCTTAAAGAAAAAGGGACACTGCTCACCCCGACTCGGATAGGTTAGGTTAGAAGGCTAAGGCGGGAGCGGAGCGGAGTGGAGCTCCCGCCTTAGCCTTCGTGGTTATTTTTTTTTATAACCACTCATACAAGGATTGTCTGCTCCAATCCTGAAGTTCCAAATCCTTGTTTGTGTGGTTATAAAAAAAATAACCACGAAGGCTAATGCGGGAGCTCCGCTCCGCTCCGCTCCCGCCTTAGCCTTCTAACCTAATCTATCCGAGTCGGGGTGGGCAGTGTCCGTTTTTTTAAAGCGCTGGATGCGGGCTGCTTTAGATCGGTCATTCTGGAAGTCTATGGGAGAGGCCTATGTTGATCTACCCACATATTGTTGTGTGTGGTGTGTGGTGCATTATTTTTAGGTATTTTGACCATTTGGTATATTAAATTTTGGTATATCAACCTTTGTTGTTTTAACTTTAGGCATTTGAAACATTAGGTAATTAGTCCAATAGGTATTTCAAATTTAGGTATTAAGTACTTAGGTATTAGTGGTTTAGGTATTTTAAACCATTTGATATTTAGATTTTAGGTATTTTGAACTTAGGTTATTTAACTTTAGGTATTATAATTTTAGGTATTCAAATACGTACCCGTCTTAGGACATTCTGAGACTACTGAGAGGGCCTCGTGGCTAAAGCGTTGTCCTATGTGAGAGACAAGCGCGGAAACGCGCAATACGCGCGGAAATACGTAGTACTTAGAATAGGGTGCGATTCTTAACAAAGTAAGACCACTCCGTGCCTAGCTCGTTTAGCCATCACCGTCGTCTTCAAGGTTGCTATACGAACATTCGTTCTCGTTACGGATAGTTGCAGCCCTAAAAGTACGGACAACCTTAGCCTGAAGACTAGTGTAGACAAAGTGGCAATCGCTTCGAAGTGAATTTCGTATCTATTCATAATATTTATTTCGTTACAAAGACTCATTTCAAATTCGTTAAATTTTTGTAGTCACAACTTTTGTCAATTACATATATTACTGAACATTTCTATGAGCGGTAACGCTAATAGAATGTTACTTTATGTAGCAGCTCGGTCTAAAAACAGAACATCGGTATCCTCAGTGATTGGGGCAGATCTATTAATAGTAGCTATCGAATCGATTCCGCGAAATCGTTCCCACATTTCCCCTTTATTATATAGAATGTTGAGTAAAAAGAATGTCTTTATAGGTATTACATTTTCTACAATAAGTGTATGTTCAATTTCGCTCCATAAATATTCAAAAAAGAAATATCATCGTGTGTTCAACACGTTCAATATGTACTAATTTTCTCCACAACAGGTGGTGTCCCTACCGCCTACCCTTTATTGGTAGTTGTTACGTTTTTGTCGGAGACAATGCGCTCGCATGTCCAGCCCGCAATTGTGCCTCCAGCCACTACATTACTTCATACATACGAGTATACAGCCGCCTGTTCACTTAAGGGTACCATCTGTCAATTTTAAGGAGGTGATTTTAATGACTAAGGGCATTGATCTTTGAGTTTTCGGTTTGGAGTTGGGCAAGATTTTTTGGTGACTGGAGTTCATTGACATTCTGAAATAAAGTGGCTTCTATTTTTGGTCTTAAGAACCTTTTGTATGGCTATAGTTTCACTTTGAGTCTTTTCAATTACGTCTGTGGCGTAGCGGTAGATCGTTCGACTGCTACGCCGGAGGTTGTGGGTTTGATTTTCGGTCAGTGCATATATACTCGTATTTATGTGCATAAATATGTATACCTTGCATTGATATGGATATTTCTGTATTAGTTCTATTTTATAAAAAAAAATTGTTATGTTTATCCACGTTTGTTCCTCCGTTTTCTTCTTCAGTTCTTCTAAACTACACAACGGACCCATTTCCTCTCATTTCTTAAGTCTACATATTTTTAAAGGAAGCTTATGCAGTGCTGAGCGTACCTTATAACTCGATTACTGTGTGCTTCCCAGTAGGTGACATCCTACAAGACAAACTAGATCGATAGTTTTTCCACAGGATTCCCCGTTAAAAATTTTCACCCTTCGCCAGTACTTGTAGGTACCTGATCTATGTTTCAGATATCAGTGAATGTTCTGGAAGCTCGCAAACTGACATGGACGAATCCGCACTCGGCCAACTCGTACGTTATTGTCGTACTTGGCAAGAAGAAACACAGGACAAGTATAAGGAGAAATATGGAAGAGCCATGCTATAGAGAGGTAACTTATTTTATACTGGATGTGCACGCTACTTCATCTGCATGGTATTAGATTAGGGGTTTTTGGGGTTTTGCATGAATTTATGGTCTCAAGGGTGCAGTGAGGGATGAATGGAATTTTGAATTCGTAACGGGGCACGGAGGCCAGATAAATGAGTTAGTGAGTTTTGACATATCTACCTATTCTAGCGTGCCACACACTCCCAATGGCCATCACGGGCTGCTATACATACATACATAGAGTCACGCCTATTTCCCAGTGGGGTAGGCAGAGACCACAGCTTTCCACCTGCTACGATCCTGGCATACATCTTTCGCTTCTTCTGCGTTCATAATTGCTTTCATGCATGCTCGCCGGGCTACTATGCGGGACTCTAATTGAATAAACTGCTCGCCGTCTCGGGTCTCAATTACCAGGGCGTTAAGTTACTAATAAGGCGTTTTCTTCGCACCCTGACTGACCATGGACCATCTGTGGTTTTGAGATGGCCCCTTCGGGTACGGGAAACACTCGGAGAGAACTCCGAATGTACCGACTTGCATGAAATTTATTTTATTACACACTAGCTGACCCGGCGAACTTCGTACCGCCATCAAAACCTCTCCAGCGAGCGCTGGCTACCCTACTCATGTGTATGTATGTAAACAATATCTAGATACACTTGCGATAATTTTCATTCAAATATGTAGGTAGGTATGTTGAGGTTGAGTTTGAAATACAAGTGCAGCCGCAGTGCATTTGTCCATGTCGTACGAGTGCACATACCGAGACGGCTATCGGTTCATTACCTCTGCTTACCCTTACAAAGAACACACAATAAAGGCAATAAAACTTATACTTTATACAAATGATATAATTCCTAATTAGTTTCACGAAGACAAAAAGGTATTATTTTTATAATACTCCAGGTTTTATGTGATGCTATTGTAGATTAAAAAGTTATTATGGGACTCCTTGTGTTTGTATAGTTATGTAGGGCTGGCAACATTTTAGTGACTGGACTACTAACACTGCACCCCTAGATAAGTGGCCATTCGTTAGCCGGCGTATTGTAAAATAGAGAGTTTTGGCGCCACTACGAAGATGAACGGTCGCGGTATTATTTTATTTTCCAAAATTAGTGTGAGTTCGAGTTCTTATGTGTAAAAGTTGTGATTTGAAGAGTGGGAAAGTGAAATACTACAGTGAATTGTGACTTCTAGTGTTGGTTTCAAATCTCACTAGAAGCCTTTAGTAAAGTTTCCACCACTTTATTGAGGCAGCAATCATCATCATCGTCTTCATCATCATCATCAACTCACCATCATCATCATCATCAACAACATCATCCTCATCCTCATCCAAATATGATAATAAAATATCAAATGAAGACATGGCTCAAAGGAGTCAAAGGTCTTTGAAACCAAGCCAAAATCATTCCTTAAAAAAAAATTGTAAAATAGAAGGAAGAATGTATGGGATTTGACGTTTATGAAATGCGTTGATGACGGTGATATACGTCAAATCCGCTACATTCGTCACTTTATTCTACAATACGCCGGCTAACGAATTGTCACTTGTCTAAGGGTACTAGACGGACTGGTATTGCAAACGTATACCTCGGGACACGTATCTTGGACCTAAAGGTATGATTAGCCGACCGCATACGATAACTGTCGACGCACGCGTACGCGTAATTCATTGCGGTTTCTCAATGGCCCCCTTTATCCGTATCGGAGTTTAACAAGTAATGAGTACGCTGTATCTGCTGTATGCGTCTGTCGTTGTCGTATGCGGTCGGGTTCGGTATCCTACCTTAAATCGTGAGACAAACGAGGCCATGCCACGCGCTGGTTGCTTTGTAATAATCTTTGAAAGATAATGAATTTGAGCTCGTCCAGCGCCATAATACCCCAAAAGACAATCAAGCAATGTGTACTGCGCGTACCTATAGTGCACATTTTGAAGACATTTAGGTCCAAGATATAAGTTCCGAACAATAAAACCTATTTAGGGTCAAACTCCATTGAAAGAGCAGTGGCAGGCAGCGGCTTTTTTTACGAAGTATTTTGAATCTTATCTACGGGACAAACATAGTCATTTGAAGCTAAAGGAGGGAAAGCGCCACGGTGCTGCGCAAGCATTCATGCAATCATTTATATAAAAACAAATTCAGGCCGCCGTCGGCCGCTACTCTTTCAGTAGGGATTGGCCCTTATTATCAATATCATCACATCGTAACTCCCAATATGACACGCCATATAAGTGCTTCGCCTTGCGTGCCTCTAAACCTTGCACTTCCACTCTGAAGCCGCATTTCTACTCTTTACCTTGATTTGTCTTATGTTGACTTTTGCAAGAACAACTACCGTCTGGTCAAACAACCCCTAAGAAGATATCTTACGGCAGAGCTTCGCCCCTCAATCAATAGGTAGGTTTGCAGGGGAGCTTGTATTAGCCTCCTGTATGCTTACCATCATTCTAATAATAAAAAAACCTCATCAAAATTCGTTCAGTAGTTTTTCACGTCAATCACTAGCAAACGGGACAGAGTCAAGAATTCCAAATAAAAATTGGGTTCAGAATCGTTATTTAACATTACCCAAGCATCTTTTTTAAAATTAAAAGTATCCATACAGGATACAGCAGGTAAGTAATTTAAAAGTTTTGTAATAAGTTATTAGATTATTTCCAATTTAAAATAATTTGTTTAGTTTAGCATACTAAATGCTTTAAAATTATCTCAAAAGTTATTAGATGGTACATAATGTTAGCAGTGACATCTATAGACATGTTCACGTACTATTTATACAAAATTCTTTTAGAATAGTGACATCTGTTATTTACTATTTGTACCAACTCTCAAATTCTAAAACTAGGTGTGTGATATAAGACGTTGTTTCTTAATACTTAATGGTAGTTACGATAGATGTCAGGCAGTAAGATAAAATAGGTTTTTATTCTATGTAAAATAGCTGTTCGTCCAGTAGAAGTAAGATTTATTATATCGTCATTTGAGTTTTATAGATCCGACAGCCCTGTTCCTGCTTTTGCACGGGCTGCTTTTTTCGTTAAAAAATAATCCATAAACAGATTACACCGCCATCTACCGAGTAAAATTATTCACTGTTACTTTTTTATTGTTGTAGGTACTAACATGTTTTGAATTCACAATACCATTCTCTTTCTACGCCTAATCCACCACACTTTTATTAAGTAAGTGACGTCCAAAATTTTCTGATACCTACTGAGCTGGTGAAGATCTGTCATACCCCGAATCCTAATGTAACGTCCCTTGTGTGGCATAAGTCCATAGGCCACTGTAACCACTTCTTACTTTGCTTCCACTGCCTTGTGCTTGTCTATCATCTATGTGATTAAAAATTGTTCCGGTTGTCTACAGTATTTCATGTTCGAGCAGTACGTGAGCATCCGAGACATACAACGATCAAGTATATGGTTCGCAGTGATGGAGCCCCGCTGCTGTGCCCCTGCCCGTCTTATGGGGGAGGCGACCATTGACCTTGGATCTATATGGGCTCAGCCACGTAAGTTATTTAATGTATACAAGGCCGTGAGAATTGAATGATTTTATCGTGCGGAAATAAAAAAAATGCTTGAGTTAGCAGTATGTTCACGTCATCGTCGGTAGTGTAATGTCCGGGATTCGAACCCAGGTCCTCGCGGTCGTAAGGTCGTCCTCTTAACCACTAAGCTATCGTTGCTTTATAATAGCACTTTCTATCCGTGTGCTTGTCTGCCATCTAAGTGGCATAAAAAACGTTAGATTTATGGTTAGACTATATCCAATATTTGTAAACTAAAATGCCTCGTATACTGTCCACAGATCACCAAGTATTCCACAGGTGGGCGCAATTGAGTCTACCACGCAATCCCACCGCTGGAGCAGTGGGCTTCTTGAAAGTCGATATATCAATGATTTTTAGAGGAGACATTCAAGTCATGCCTATTGTTGTCAATGATGAGAGAGTGACAGAGTAAGTGGACATTTTTTACGATACTAATCCATCCCGTGGAACCATTGCTGTAAGGCTGTAACTCTTATATCTACACCAGTAGGCTGTCCCTAAAGTCAGAAGACGGTATGTGACACTTTAGTTCGGTTGAAACCCTATCGGAAGAAAACTGAAGTGACTTCATGGTACAGACCTAGGGATTGCAAAATTCGAAAAATTTTCAATTTCGAATTATTCGAATTACACTTGACCTAAATTCGAATTATTCGAATTATTCGAATTTTTCCAAGTTTTTTTTTACAAAGGAGCAAATTTTATTACCTTTAGTGAGCATACCTACACTGATCAATAAGAAAAAAAAAGGCAGCCCAATTTTATATAATTTGCGTTTAATAAACTTTACTTAATTATATTTGCTTGGTATCTTGGTATCTTATTAAGTGAGCATTCCCTCATTCATACTCACTCTCAATTTAATAAAAGTAAATCTTCTTCTAAACATTTAAAATCAGTCTCAATCTGAACTTAATAAAAGTAAGGGTTTCGTCTTCTGGTCTTGAAGCTGAACGGACATTGTGGTAGTGTCATATAAGCATCTCAGCACCTCGATGTATCGCCAATCGACACAACACCGCTGCAGGGCATCCAGCACTGCCCACGTTTCGATAGAGTCGAAGGCTTTTTCGTAGTCCACAAACGCCATTGTACTCCTGATTCTTTGCTACAATCTGCCGAACAGTATGGATCTGGTCCACGGTACTATAGCCTTTTCGAAACCCGGTTTGCTCAGGTCGCTGGAACTCGTCGAGATTACCCGCGAGGCGATTTGTGATGACCCTCGAGAACAACTTGTAGACATGACTCAGGAGTGAGATGGGCCTGTAGTTCTTCAGCAAGGACTTATCACCTTTTTTGAAGAACAGTACCACCGCACTCCCGCTCCATGCCCTAGGTGTTAGCCCTTGCTGGATGACGGAAGTAAAGAGACTCGCTAGCTCTTTCAAGATTGGAGCGCCACCTGCTTACAATAGCTTAGTAGTAATGCCGTCATCACCAGGGCACTTGTTTTTCTTCAGTTGCCGGAGAGCCACCTCTACCTCGCACCGCTCGATATCTGGCGTCTCCTCGGTGTAATGGCGCGTGACTGGGGAACTGTGGTCTTCATAGCTTTGTCCCATCGGTTTACTTATCCGTGATGCATATAGCTGTCCATAAAATTTCTCGATCTCTTCAAGTATCTCGAACTTTGAGGTAATCGTTTTGCCATCCCCAGTTTTAAGTTTCGTTCTTTCACTTTCACTCAATTGCCTCCGGGATAGTGCGAGTATTGGAGTTCATGCCTCTTCCTCATAAGTTCGAGAGTCTCAGAGAGAGCTTGGACTCTTGCTGTCTGCGTTTTCCGAAAAACAACTTTCCAGCCACTTCCTGCAATGTTTTGACCACTATGCTGGCCTTCTCGTCAACGCTGCTAGAGGTTTCCAGCATTGCGAAAAGATTTTGAAGTTCTAGTTGGACTTTTCGGACCCTAGAGCTACTTGAAACGGCGTGGGTCGGAGGGTTTATCTTATCATTCGGAATCTTTCAGCCTTGATGTTGATATTTAGAGAGCCTCGGATAAGTCGGTGATCGCCTCCAGTTTTAAACTTGTTGAGCACAGAGACATCTCTAAATATGTGCTTACTGTCCGTTATGAAAAAGTCTATCTCGTTCTTTATCGCAGAGTCCCGGCGTTGCCAAGTCCATTTCTTGTGGGGTTTTTTCTTAAAGAACCTATTCATAAGAAGAGCCCCTGTAACTCGAGAAAGCTGACTAGCATTTGCCCTATGCGATTTCTGCTCCCCACTCCATAACGTCAAATTTTCATCTCGCTGCGTTCTTGTACTCCCACTTTGGCATTGAAGACCCCCATAACAACTTTGTAAGTGGCCTTGGCGGTGTGATTCATTGCCTTAGCAATATCCTCATATACTACCTCGGCAGTTTCTTTGGGGTAAGATGAGGTCGGCGCATATACCTGTATCACCTTCAGCGAACGACTGTTCGTGATTTTCAGGACAAGGTACAGACAACTTCAACAACGCTGCTGATGAGGTCCTTTTTATCAGAAAGCCGACTCCTCCCTGGGGGAGCTGATCACCTTCTCTAAAATAGAACAGGTCGCCTGACTCAAGGGTTGTCGTGTCCTCCCCTTTCTTCAGATCTCTGACAGTCTCAATATGTGCCAGTTTATGCGAATTAGTTCTGCCGCGAGTTCGGTGAGGTGCTCGTCTAGTCGTAGTGTACTGCAGTTATAAGCTGCCAGCAGTAGATGGTAGATGGTTCCCGCTACCATGGCTGGGAATAGCGGGACCACTGGGGGCCTTTTATTTTGGCGTCTGTGCATGGTGAGAGTGTCTAGCCTACTATTGCGTAGTAGTTCTTAATGATAGTAACCGAAATTCGAATAATTCGAATACTTGGTTTTAAAATTCGAATTTATAAACTGGCCCAAAAATTCGAATAATTCGAATTTTTCGAATTTCGAAGTATTCGAATTGCAATCCCTATACAGACCTACATAACTAAATGCTGTCTGTCGTTCATGTTTCGTACTGGACTGAAGTTACAAATGTTTCATGGTAGCCCCCCACCAGTCTAACAGCAGTGACCTACGAATGAACCCATAATGTGATTTTAAAGTCCTAGTAGGTACCTACAAGTTAAACTGTCTTGGAACCTGCAACGAAAATTGGAGGAGTGGGACATATAGAAAACCCACTTATCTCGTTTGCGAAGCAGGAAACAAGAGATTAAAGAAAAATAGGCAAATACCCTGAGATTACCGGCTAAGGTTAGGTTGAGTTGTTCCCTGAAGATCATAATGGGGCACTCAATATCCAACCCTGTAGCACTCCTAGATATCTAATTTGCATAATAATATGTGATTGCACTTCATACACACACTGTCAAGAATTTTTCATTGGTAACTAACGATGATCATTATTTCAGCAACCTACTTTTGCCGACTGGTTCAGAACAGCAGCCAGCTAACTACGTTATCACTATTTTTGGAGCGTATGGTTTATCAAATGCCAACCATGGTGAAAACGACAGCCGACGCTACGCAAAAGCACCTGACTCTTTCGTCAAGGTGTCTTTTTGTGGATTAACGGTATGTGACCTTTGATTATTTTGGACGATAACCTGACATTCAGTAGGTATCTGTTAGTATTCGAATTATGGGATATTTACTATTCTCTTGACGGTCAGACTGTTGCAAGTGCGTTCATGGAGAAGCTGATGCGCTGGCAGTTAGCGACGAAACAACAATTTTCCCAATTTTCGTCGAGACTCTTACGTCTAGGTAGTGATTGACGTGAAAACTACTGACAATCGGGACGCCGGAGTACTGGGAGCCCGGGGTACGCTTCTTCTAGATGTGGCTAATACAGCCATATGCCGTTATGAAAGAAGTTACCGTCTGACTCCCAACCTATATGGAAACACCTGCTCCAGAGCCTTGTTCGTCAATTAGCATTGTGTAACGGCTTTCAAGTGAAGTTGGCTTGTGTGTATTCCGAAGATTCCGACGATATTGATGGGGCTGAAGTACATCTGGTTCAGAGATGGATCAATACATATATTTATATTCAACTGTGGTTGGTGCTTGGAGGACTATGCTAATAATGATATTTTATTACGTATCCTAAATTTTAAGATACTTTAGAACTAAAAACTAACAGCAGGTAACACAATTTTAGGTTAAAACAGCTGTCCAGTATCGTAACAACCACCCAATCTACTGTGAACAAATAAGTATAGTGGAGATGTTCCCGAACATGAGCGAGGTGATAACAGTGGAAGTCTGTTCTGGTGAAGAATGTTTCAATAGAGTCTTGGCCACCACGAACTTTAGGCTCAGTCAAATATCACACGATGGAGAAAACGGTGATTCATATTCTATATTCAATTTTTCGACCCAATCAAGACTATCGATGTCATCCATAGGACATCTGTGAGCCCCGCATACCTGGTGATTGATAGACAAATACCTGGCGCGGAATTTCCTCTTGTAGTTAAGTGAACAGTCACTCCGTTGAAGGCCATCATCGTTACATTCATAGAGATACTGAAGTTGCGTCCAAAGTTTGGCATTTAAGGCCCGGGATCCGTTTCTTATTCTTGATTGGTATCTCGGCTTTTCCAGGAGTCAAAGCCGTCTGACCTCCAATATCAAGAGAGAAGCCTGCACCAGAACCACCTTCGTTATTCAGCAAGTTGTACCGACTTGTTTTTAGAAAAGTTTATGGGATAAATTTTTCTTATCATACTTTAAATTCTTAGTTAAGTATTACTTAACATCATATATTTTTTTCAGGATTCCTTCCAACATTTGGACCGTCGTTACTGCATATGTATGGTACCACGACATCTGGTACTATAGGTAACAGTGAAGAGGGACCTTACCACCGTGGCTCGATGTTACTGTCACTCAGAACCATAGTACCTTATTACCAACAAGGGCTTAGAACTACCAACATTGAACCGGTGGCTCCTATAAAAAAGGTAAGTTTATTTATTTCCCGTTATTATAATAGACCTATCTACTGCAGCCTCTGTGGCGTGGCGGTAGTGAACGCGGCTACTACGCAGGAGGCGCGATTTCGATCCCCGCTCAGTGCAAATATTTGAATGCATGAATATGGGTATAATTTGCACTGGTTTGGTCGTGCCTCGGAGAGCACGTAGCCGTCGGTCCCGGTTGCCATATGAACATCTATGGCAGTCGTTAGGTAGTTGGAGCCTAGACTAAGTAAAGCAACTAGCATTAGACTGGTAAAGCGGACCCCAGACTAAGAGGTGAAAGCTTCGGATGCGACTGGGATTAACGCTAGGATGAAGAAGAGAATTATAATATACCTATTTATGCCAAAGTTTCGGTATCTGTTCAGCTGTCATGGTGATGGAGTTGCGGAAAAGCAATCGAAATGTCGAGTGTTTCGTAAATAGGAGAAGTATTTACAACGTATTTGTAATTACAGGAGAAATTATGGGTATTGGAGGATTTCTGCTTGTTCTGCCCCATTCTAGAAGCATCAATGTTGGATAAAAAAGTTTGTGGGAAGGTGTGTGGGATTGCCATGACAGTTGGAGAACTACCCTCGGATGATCAGGGCGATGAAGGTAAACAAGAAAATTAATTACACCCGCTTGGAATATTGACATTGGTTTTATAGCTTTCAGTTTATTTATTAGCACTTATGCAGTAAAACGCCAATACTGATATTTTATGATTGTTTCAGAGTTTGTTTGTATGATGACGGAGATAAGTGAGTATTTATTACCGTTCATATCACTTAATGATTCTCAACAATGTACATACCTACTATGATTGTAAAAAATTGTTTTACTAACTAGTTCTGGCCCCTTATTCTGAATGACAAACCGTTTCGTAATTACGACATACATACATACTCACGCCTGTAAATTACCGAAGGGGTCGGCAGAGGTGTATTAACACCCACATTTCGCAAACTATGATTTACGGTCCCACGTAATAGGGGGCGAGCCTATTGCAGTAAAGCGGGCACTTAGTCAAGGGCTGTAAGACCCTTTTGTAAAAGCCGACACATTTAAATTGATCTAGTTTTACACCAGTTCTCTCTTTTATGTTAACCAATTTTGTAATCCACCATCTTCTTACGTTACGACTACGTTTGAAATTCGATGTCACTCAGAATAATGCCCCTGGTTATTTTGAGCGTGATCTATTTTCCTCAGGAACTCGGAAGTTATACTACACAGGATCTATTAATGTTATCAATCCAACTCACGGTTACCTAGATTTCGATAACACCTTCCCAGTTCTGCAAATGGCCACTAGACTTCCCGACTTCAGGTTCAGGATGTACAGAAACAACATGGTGCGAGGAATCGTCGCTGATTTAGTAAGTTTTTAACACTGTACATTGTTCTTTATCCGATCGCCAATTCTAGTTTTTTTTTTTTTTTATTTTTTTATTATCACATAAAAACATTAGTATACAGATTAATTCACATAGCAATTATAAACCACTAGGGTTTGCACAGTACTAAAATATTGCATCTAGCTTTCACCTTGCAGCCCTAGGTCTGCTATCATCCCCCGATTCGTCGAGCTCTAGTTAATTTTAGCCATACGGAAGCGATTGCCCTCTGACCCATCTGATCTGGAGAGGGCAAACATGTACCATAAGCTCTTCCATCAGTTCCCGGCATAAAAGCAGTAGCCTATGTGCTATTTAAGATTGTAAATCTATATCAGTGCCAAATTTCATCCAGAGCCGTCTAGCTGTTTTTACATGAGCAACAAACATACACTTCACATTCTACACATGTAAAAGGATATACTTTATTACAAAATTTTACCGTACCAAACCGGGACGGACCAGTGGTTAGTAGATTCTAATTATTATGATGTTTTGGTTACAGGAACAATCCTTAGCGGAAATAGAACGTCGTTTCAAGAATGTTGAATATATTACCCCAAAAGATGTTATAGAGGATTTGAATCGCGTAGCTGATGACGCGGCAGGCAATATACTGAAGTTTCTAGACATAATACAGTACTCTAGCCATGTGGACAATACGGATAAAGAAGCAACGCGGTATAGCACCGAGCTAGATCAAAAGCAGCTAGCGTTACAAAAGGAAGAAGCTGTAAGTTAGTTATTGAGAGTCCTTCATTCATTGACATTCTCTAAGATTCCCCCGATTTTATCTATTCTTCATTCATTCTCATCCTTTTGGTTTTATTTATACCTGTAGCTATTAATCAATAATTCTTTACCTCTATGAGAAACTTATCCTACTTTTCAACTTTCTTGTTATATCCTAATATGTAATACCTATTGTAAATGTAAAAGTTTGTGCAGATGTTTGGATGTCTGGATGTAGTTATAATATATTACTCTCAGCTTCTTCATCTTAGCGTTAATCTGAAGCTTTCAACTCGGAGTCTGGGTTCCGGTTTACCAGTCTACTGTGAATTTGACTGAACTTCGGTATAGTTTGTTACTCTATCACGTTCGAATGACTGAATGAATCTGCTTGAAATTTGTAATAGGGATAAATTATATCTTAGAATCTTAGTAATAGCTCTTAGTGTCATCACATCTATAGTAAGCGAGTTATCAACTGAGTCGTCGGGCCATAAATCTATAGATAATGGGCTTACTACAGTATTTAAACTATGTAGGTACATTTTAAAGTTTCATTCTAGATGTTCTTTTCTTTTAAATGTAATTACTATGTGTTTAGCTACTATAAAGTGGTCTAAACTTCTCTTTTGTCCAGGAAAAGATCTACCAAGAGATGATAAAAAGAACAAAATCTGAAGTAGCACCGAGCCTTATACGTTCGGTAACAAATATGGAATCTACCACTTTAAGTTCAAAGAAGGAAGTGAAAATATTACTAGCAGAATTAAAAAGTCTTGCAGAAAACTTGAGGAACATTATTTACAAGGTACTATTTTATAGCTGTAAGGTTATATAATACCTAGCAGCACCTACAGCGATATCTAGCCAAGACAGCTGAACAACACTACGCCACAATAATCACGGCTAAGAAATGACGATTTTCTTTGATTATGCCTTACACCTTATGCCTTTCCTATATCATCCCTAAGAGATATAACTCGTTGCAAGTAATTCTACGAGAACCTACAGACTAGTCCATTTTATACAAGTGATCTTGTTGACTTGACTCCGAAATTTTCAAAACCCGTCTCAAAAACATGGTATCTATTGTGTACCTTCACAGCGACATCACAGAATTTTATTTATATATCTTCACAGCGACATCACAACGTTTTTGAGGATAGCACCGGGTGCTACGGCGGCGGAGGAGCTCAAATCCGTCAATCACTGATTAAATCAAACAAATTCGCGCGCTAGACCCTCAGTTATCTCGCGACCTGGAGTCATGATATAGGTACGAGTATGCTAGTTACCAAGACTTGAAGGACTGTTGTATGTTTTAGACATCCGAAGGGTGGCCCGATATTGTACTGTGGCTGCTGAATAATGGATCAAGAGTAGCATATTCAAAAATTCCTATAGCTGACGTCATTCATTCAGTGATACCAGAACAAAGTGGTAAAAGCTGTGGACGTATACAAACTATTTATTTAAAGGTGTGTATGAAAATTATAAAGGCGAGGTTACAGATAGAATAATCAACTTATCTGTACTTCGAAAGGTTTAGTTGTTTGAACGTGTGAATCTCCTAAACTGGGCGATTTGAATTATATATTATTTTTGCGTTTGATAGTTCAGTTGGCGAGAAGGCCACAAACTCCAGCCAGCAGCCGAGTAATTCCAAAAATAGTTCAAAAAGACAGTAGACTAGATCAGACTAGGAAATGTTTTGTTTCGTTCATATTAAGCGAAGAAACGTTCTGGTGCCCATTCTATCAAAGGATTTATAGCTATCATAGCTTCAAGGATGGGATTAAATAGAACGATGATAAATTTGTTGTTTGGAGAAAATAATTCTGCATCTAAAATATTGTATGTTTTATTGCAGCCACTCAAATGTGCAAAACATGTTAGTGGCATGGCAACAAACTGCTACTGCATCGCTGGTAAACTAGAACTGATGATGTGGATGGGCTTGTACAGACAGGTACATGCGTTTGAGAACTGCCTGCCAAAAGGTTACAAGTTGAAGTCTAAAGATTACGACATGTGTATCAAGAGTTCCCCAATGGTAAATAGTTTGTCTCTATTTCTTTTTCGGGTTAAATAATATATTTCACGCCGCCTAAATTGAAGGAAGTACGAAGAGGAAACGAAACCGTATTGGCTTGTAGGTGAGGTTGGCTTAGTCCCGAAGGTATTAGTGGGGTTTCATACACCAAATTTGTGAACTGTGGTTTGAATAAAACTCACCGGTGTCACTAAACTTACAGATGTTGGAGTGCCGCGTCTACATATTTAGAGCAAAATTGAAAACAAATGCAGATAAATCGAATCAATCACACATATTTGTAAGAGTGAACACTTTGAATACTGTGAAGGACACAAAGGTAACCGACTACCTGAAGAATTTCAGTCATAAAAAAAAAAGTCTTTTATTATGAAGAGATTAATTGGAATAATTAGGTGACAGACAAGCACACAGCCCATCTGATACTTTCCATCAGGAAACCGTGGCCTATGGACGTGTGCAACACCAGGAGAGTCACACTCGTGCTGCCAACCCTGTGATAACAGAGAGTTTCTGTGCCATCGCCGTAGAAGACAAATAAGGACAAGCCTTTGATCTTCCCAATGACACAAAAACTCTCCAGTGAGCTCTGGCTACTCTATTCACCGCCGGGAATACAACACCAGCCCCCCTAGACAAGTGGCAATTCGTTGCTCGGCGTATGATGGAATAGAATGACAAATATATAGGATTTGACGTTTTTGACATTCGTTGACACCTGTCATTTACGCCAAATCCCATACATTTGGCATTCTATTCCATCACACGTGAAGCAACGAATTGCTACTTATCTAGAGGAGCAGGTTATTATAGCCGCGGTATTCTGTAGGGCGGTGATACTTTCCCAGTCGGACGGCCTCAACTGGGACGGAAACACCGTCGTGTCTTATCAACGTCAAAACTACTGAAACAGAAGGCATCTGAGGCTCTTACAACGGTGCCCGGGTTCTGCTTGCTACTTATTTACTTCTTGGTTTAACTTATAGGTACGGCTCATATTACTGCCGTCTGAACTTCTAACTCTGAAAGTAAAGCCAGCGCCAGAGTACATTTACCGACTTGCGAGATGGGTTGGCTTGGCCCTGTAAACTGTCTACAAGAACTGATTCAGTGTGACTCCTCTGGTGTTGCACACGTCCATTACATAGGTCACGGTATCCACTTTCTATCCGGTCGGCCGTGTGCCTGTCTGCCATCTAAAATGGTATAAAAAAACTGAAAGAGGAAATAAGAAGAGATAAAAATCAGAAATTAGAAGAGAAATAATACACATACATTTACGCGCCTGTAAATCCCCGAAGGGGTAGGCAAAGGTGTATTAACAGCCACATTTCGCCAACTATATGTTAATTCGATGCTTCTCTAAATATAAGACGGGAGAGATTTGAAATCCATCATCTTTTGGTAGTGGAGTCAACAGTAACGCCCAGTTTCCGAACCGCTGATCAAAGTCAAATTAACTAATCGGCTGTTAAATCTCCTGTCAATTAGCAATTGTGTTGCTAGAAACATAGTTAAATAGTTTTATTTTAACGTTTTGTCGGTTAAAATAGCTGGTTAACCAACACTATGAACAAATTAAACTATTTAGCTATGCTTCTAGCAACCCAATTGCTGCTTGACAAGAGATTTAACACGGAAAATATCGAGGTCTAGCCAAAATCCGTGGTTAAGACTGGTAAAAGCGGACCCCAGACTCCGAGCTGAAAAGCTTCGGATGCGACTGAGAATTAACGCTAAGAGAGGAAGAAGAAGAGTTTTAACAGCCGATTAGTTAATTTGACGTTGATCAGCCTTTCGGAAACTGGGCGTAAGTCAATTAAGGTGCTAGTGAATGGTCCTGACTATTGAAATTTTTTAAAGCTAACACCAAGAGTGGTGGCACCTGTATGGAATCAAGTGCTAAAGATTCGTAAGATGGTACCTTCGACCCCAGACCGTGTCACCAAAAGCCCACAGAACGTGCTCATTGAAGTATTTGAAGATATTGCGGTAAGGATAATTTTTCTAAATTATCATTACAGTACACGTGAGAGAGGTCATTAATTGGACCATTAATGATTTTTTTTATTGTGCAGTTTAATATGCTAGTATAACAATCAGCTAGTAAGTACCATTACAAATACAAAAAAAAACTACATAAATTGGATGGTAGAAAAATAATTCAATGGTATTGGTTATTTCTTATACAATTTTCTACCAGTAGTTTTACTATTGGTTCAAATCAATGTCAGTTGTATATGGTACAGGTTCTCAATTGGAGTCCTCCCAACTGCACACTGGCTTGTTTATTGAAACAATAGTACTCGTATGTACTGAAATGTTTTTTTAACGTTTTGATGATTTTCATTCCAGGGTAAACCCCAACTTAGTGGTAGGTCCGAAGTCCAGCCTGTATTGGAAGATAGGCCTGAATATGAATATGCTCCTAAGTTGCAATGGTACGATCTACGCAGAGGACTGGAGCATACGGGTCAAATTCTCTTGTCGGTGCAGTTGTTGCAGGTAACTATGAGTTTATCATTTCTTTTTTTTTTTATACCACTTAGGTGGCATCATATGAAAAAGTAGGCGTCATTGGCTCTTGTGTCATGAATGATGAAGAAGGAGGTCGTCGAGCGACCTCCAATGTCTTAGTCACTTCACGGGCTCTGCGGATCGGGAGATACCTGAGTCTCACCCGGGTCCAATCCGCTATCCCCTTCTCGAGGACAACTTGCTCGCAGAAGAGGCGGTGGCAGCCCACAAGTTCACGCTCCGCACCATCACAGCGAGTAAAGCGCTGAGCGAGAGGATCACTCCTCTGAGGGCCACCGTGAGAGCTCGCACATGAGTCCTCGATAGTTCCCCGCTGGCAATTCAGTCTCTCGGCGACTAAACATAGGCGAGCGACCGGCGGCGACTAAATGCGTAAACACCTATTAGAACTATTATAATGAAAGTAACAGTCGCCAGCGAGAAGTCAACACTGCGTAATGGGCCTTGGTGATAAAACTCCATCCTTAGTAGAAACCACTGTACCATTTATATAACAATCATTTATATACACTAGCATTGCCTGGGTTGTATACTGCCCCACCAAGACCTTAAAAGCCAAGTCAACCTCTAGCCGGTACACCTGCTGATTGACGAACGAGGCTCTGGCCCAGGGTTTCCTCTTGCTTGGGGTCAGATGGCAGTATAGCCTTTTAAGCCCAATTAAAGATGGAGCAAGAGTAAGCGTAAGGTTCGAGGTAAAACCTTTGGATGCTACCGAGTAAACTGCTAAGACGATAAAATTCGAGATTTGGTTTTCACCTTCTCACTTTGCCAACTCGCTCTTGTGTTCCACTACACATATCGGGATGAAAAATACATTCAGCAAATCCACATTAATATTAATAGTATTAATAAGAATTTTACTTTTCAAAGATACCAGAAACCTTATTAAAAAGTACGACATATGCCTCGGAGGAGGAAACTTACGTCACTTTGAAATCTAGCGAGGAGTCCTGTGACTCTGAAGAAGTAGAGTCACTGCCTATAAACCTTGTGCCGAAGTCTACAACATTCAAGTGAATGCCGTAACTTTATTTATACTTTCTATCAGTAGAATGACAGTATGCCATAGCGCTGGTGGTTACCTAATTTTGTAGTGTTTTTCCGTAGCAAAATTAGTGTAGTCATTTCACTTTAATAATTAATAGATGCGCATAAGTAAAAATGAACAGCCCCCTAGACAAGTGGCAATAGAATGAAGAATGTATAGGATTTGATGTATAAGACAGTCAGTCGTCAACGTATGTCATAAATCAAATCCCATACATTCGTCATTCTATTCTACAAAATACACCGGGATATTCAACGAATTGCCACTTGTCTAGAGGGACAGGTGTTCATGTATTCAACTTGTGAATTTCATCCTCCTTCCTGCTGATCTGCACAATATTGTTTATTTGTTTTTGTCTGAACCAATCACTCAGCCAACAATTTCATTATAATATAGAGTAGATGTCTACTGGTGGGGCTTACGTGACGTCACTGTATCAAGAAAACCGTGTGTGATTATGGAAATTGACGATTTAACAATAAAATCTGAAGCAGTTTCTGACAAAAAGGCCAATTGCAACTTCGCGAATGGAAGATCCTCACAGACTTTTCAAGCTCCTTTGTGTGAAGCATACACACCTCCTTTGAGTATCAGGCTCTATGACAGCAGTACTTTTGGAAGAACTTTCTTCCTGGGCACTAATGTACAGAAAAATCCCTCTAAATACCTCGTAAGCTGGCTACCTGAAGACGAACGAGAGGCGTCTTTACGTACGGCCTCTATAAATCCTTCGAATTTTTTCCAAGGTACATTTTTGGAAACTTATATTTTATATTCTGCTGAGGTAGGAAAAGCTGAGCTTTTGTTGAAATTACTGATTGATTAAGTAAGAAGAGTCCCCATTGGGGCCATCGCATTCATCCTGATTTTTTAAAATATAATCCATATATATATTTCGAGACACTCATTTCCTAAATTAGGAAATGGATCTAGTGTATATGTCGCAGCCAACTAGCTTAATCAGCTGTTCAATTAACTGCCTAGACTGTTAATTAAACGGCGGCGTTCAATAAACGTTCGGCGTTCAAGATTCAGCCATTTAATTAAACGGCTAGGCAAATGGCTTGGATCGATGATGTTCAACTACTTGCCTAGCCATTTAATTAAACAGCTAAGCAAATGACTTATTTCTGCATGGCTATAACAAAAATAACCACTAATCTCTATCCTTCTAACCTAATCTATCCAAGTCGGATTGAGCAGGTTTCACGATAAAAAAGATACTATTATTATTTTGTTATATATTGTAAAAATGTTTCAACACAATGTAAAAATTGTTTATGATAAAATATAAGTACTGAAAAACCTATAACTAACTTTGTGTCTTTTTTCGCCCTATCGTGCGAATGGCCTAAGCAATAGTCAGCCAGTTTGTTAAATGTTGTAATAAACGTTACGGGTGAATATCATTCAGTCCGTTAGTTGAACGGCGCCGTTTAGTTAACAGCCTAGGCAGTTAATTGAACGGCTGATTAAGCTAGTTGGCGGCGACATATACATTATGATTCATAATTTTTCAGTAAATCAAGTATTGTTCGTAAAGAAAAGCTCTACAGCCTACATTGAGGATTTCGCCTCCAAAACTTCAGTGGCAAAAAGAAACAACCAAAAAATTAAACAATCTAAATGGAAAAAAGTATTTAGTAAAGAGGAGAATGAAGAAGAAATTGTACTTCTGCCAGTAGCGGCTAAAGACAAGAGCAAACCAAAGCTGGTTAACTTTCCTGAAGTAGTACCAGAATATAAGGATTGGTGGATCAGATATTTTTCTTCTTTGGAGGTATTAAGTTAAATTAACTGAGCAATTATAACTTAATAGGTGGATGTGGAAGGCGGAGAATCGGGAGGAATGGCGAGATGACATTGGGAGAGGCCAATGTGCCGCAGACTGTGATAGATTAATGATTGATTGAAGCAATATTAATTAATCGAATATATGGGTCCCGAAGACCCGCCTGTAAAAGTTAAGATAAGTCAAATCAACAGAAAGAGTAGTAGAGCGCATACTGGACTAAGTAAAAGATTTATATTATGCCACCGTACCTCGTCATGATGATGATGGTCATACAATATCAAACATCAAAAAGCAAAAATGCAAAACAGATGTTATTAATGTACACTTTCCTTTATTACAGAATGAGTTTGATGATAACCCCAGTACTACGGACAAAATTACTGTAAGTATGTATACGCTGGATTTCCACTGTGCGAGGTTTTACGCAATCACAGACGTGCTTACTGTGACAAACGTGTCTACAGTATCACGGATGAGCTTCTTTCCACGGTGCGTCTGCAAAATTGTGCTCGCGTCTGTAAAGTCGCGGATCGTGGAAAGCGACCCTAACAATGTGGAATATTAAGAGTTATACTTTCCTACTAATATTATAAATATGGAAATTTGTGGGACAGAATAGATTTAAGTTGATTGACTCTTTCATGCAAACACAGCTTTGGGTGAAATTTGGCACAGAGATAAATTATAGTCAGGAATAATAGTACCTACATGGTTTATCTTTTCCACGGAAATTAAATTCCTATGGAACACTAGAAGAGTAGCAATATTTAATACCTACGGGCGGAACCATGAGCAACAGATATTATTAAATCAATATAATTGTTTTATAACTAATACTGAGTTAGTAGGTAGGTATGTACCTACATAAATTTAAAAAAATATACCTTTCTAAAAACTCTGATATAAAAAAAAACATGTTTTTTCCAAACCTGTAAATTACAGATAACCTATATTTATAATAACCTAAGATTGTACCTAGTATGCTAGAATCGGTACAGGTGAAAAAACGAGTATTGATTTCGGCTTACCATAATATGGACGAACTGTGTCTGTATGTATGTAAATAAGTGTGTATGTTTTGTTTTCCCAGATATATCCAACCGAGTTAGAAACGCAACCAAAGTTCTCGAAATTCAAGGACTGGTGTACCACCCTCAAGTTGTATAACGGTAAAAAGACCGGTATACCAGAGAAAGACGAACAGTTGCATTGTGGATACCTGAAAGCTGGTATAGCTATATACCGATGGCCACCTCCAGAGAATACTGTTGCAGTTAGTTGTAATGGTGTGGATCTTAAACATGGGTAGGTAATTATTTCGGGGACTCTGTGGTCCTCCACACCGGAAGACGGCCAGATCGAGAGATATGGCTCTGGGCCGGCCGGGGCGCGAGAGATATGGCTACGACAATCTCACCTCTGGCAACCGACGCGACGGCCCACAGACGGCATGCGTTTTAGTCGGTTCGAGTCCGACATAACCTACTTCGCCGGCTCCAGCGGGGTAGAGAGCCCTAAAATTCAACTAGTCAACTCAGAACTCCCATGTCGCCAATTGGTTATGGAGGTCATATGGAAGTCGCTTCATAGAGAACATCGAAGTTCAGCCGTACCATAGTTGGACTGGAAAGTCAACCCAAACAGAGTTTTGAAAAGAGTCAGAGATACATAAGTGAGGAACCACCAGCGTGTACTCTAAATGCCCGAGGTCCACTCTCCCATTCTTCCTCCTATGATTAGTTATCTTAGCTCTTACTGAAGTGACTGCCGCTTGACCCAGAACCGCAGTAGGAAAACCTTCGCTAGAACATCATCCGTTAACTTGAGGGTGCACTGGTTTGGACCCTGAAGATCTTTGTGGGACTCTATATATTCACTGCATTATAATTAATACATTAAATTGTACATTTTCTTTCAGTTACTTTAACGACCATCCGAGCAATGACTCCAGCAAATATTTGGTTCGAGTGTATTTAGTGAAAGGAACCAACCTATTCGCTAAGGCGTTTACCGGGATGTTGGATCCTTATGTAGCAATCAGTTGTGGCAATAAACATCTTGGAGACAGAAAAAGTTATGTCAAAAACACATTGAATCCTATTTTTGGGAAGTGGGTATTGAGTTTCGTTATTTTTTATTTTTAAATAACAATATAAGTAGGTAAGTAAGCTAGGGTGTAGTCCAGATGATAAGGATCATCACTTTCAGCGTGTGAACATTATATAGCACGATTCAGTATCGGTTTAGGTCCTTTTTTCAGTATAGGACACGTCAATATGACCTCACCTCGCCTGAAGAAAAACTGAAGGGGGTCACGAGACACCAACAATTTTGTAATAGTGACCCTCTGAAGCTGATGTATGATGTCACTATATAATCCCTAATGTGTATAGGATGATGGAAGTGACTTAGTGCTATGAGCTTCCAGTACAAATCTTGGTTTCAGGATGTATGAATTCCGGTGCATACTTCCAGAAGACTATCTCTTAACGATAGGTCTTTACGACTACGATATGGTGCCGCCTGACGAGCTTATTGGATCTACCACCATTGATTTGGAAGATAGAATATACACAAAGCATAGAGCCAGGATAGGCCTGGCTACGGAGTACAACTCGTGAGTAACGAATGGGATAAGTAAGATGTCAAAGTGGTTCAGGCCGTGTGGTTCAGGGCAGGGTATAATTTGGGCCACTCCTTCTCTTCCCATGCGGTGTCATACAAGGTGCCTAATGGCCGCCATACACGCTAAGTTTTGCATGATGGTTATGCATGCACATGCATAACCGACAGGCATAACCGAGTTTCATAGTATCGATAACTGTACAGTTGACCGCCATACACGCTACTAGGTTTTGCATGATGGTTATGCATGTGCATGCATAACCATCATGCATAACCTAGCGTGTATGGCGGCCATAAGGGATAGGGTTGTTTAACATCACACAGATATACCTATACAGCCCAGACTCAGCTTTAGATACATGGCTCGAGTCAACAGTACTGCCCCGAATACGGCAATAGGCCCACGCCCTATTACGTGGAACTGAATACAATGATTGGCGCAATGTGGGTGTTATTTCACTTTTGCATAACCCTCTTATGGACCGGACGCGGATAAAGACATGCCTTTATGTAAAGTCACTTGTCTTTATACAGCAAGTTTTTGATTCCATATTTGTCCATATATTGATTTCTTTCATATTTGTCCATTTCAGAAGCGGACCGAACAAATGGCGTGATTGTCACAGACCTTCAGTTATCTTAGAAGAAATGTGTAAGAAGAACCATCTACCTCCACCTCTGTATCCTAATTCCACTACCGTTATAGTCAATGGTGTTGAATACAGGGACAATGATAGTACAAGTAAGTAATTAAACGATTAATTCATTTTTCCATCGATTGTTATAGGGCTATTCTCCATCCGACTGCAAACATACATCCCATGACAAACTGGCCGCTTGATGCTATTAAGTTCGGTCCTATTATTTGTAAAAACATAGTTGGTGAAATGTGGGTGTTAATACACCTCTACCTACCCCTTCGGGGTTTCACAGTCGAAAATATATTTATGTTTGTATGTTATAAGTTCTAATCATAATCTGCATATAGACGTATTCTCCTGATTGCATCCGTGGCCAAGACGACCCCGAAGCTCAGGGTCCGCCTTCCGACTCTTCCTTCTCCACTTCGCACGATCTTGGGCGTCCATGGTAGTGAGACCATTAGCACGCATATCACCCTCCACGACGTCAAGCCAGGATAAGTTCTAATATAACTTCCTTTTATCAGATGAGCCATACAAATCTCCTGCCGACAGAAAAGAGAGCATCTGTTTAAGTTTGTTACACAAATGGCACACATTGCCTATATGCGGATATCATTTAGTACCAGAGCATGTAGAAATTAGAACCTTGTATAACGTTGAAAAACCTGGGTTTGAACTGGTAAATTTTATAACCTGTATTATTTGAACCTATCTACACCAGTGGCGAGGGTACCCTGTAAACTGATTCCTGTCGGCTTGCTCTTTACAGCAAAGTCGTGGTAGATTAGAACGCCCAGAATTCTATACACGCTTATAGTTACTCTGTAAGAGGTAAGATCTTTTTCCACCAGCTTCCCTTTGGTAACTTTTTAGCCTTCGCCACTGATCTACAATATACGTAGATAGACAGACAGCGATGGCAATACCGCAGCTCTCATTGTACCATGTACCATGGGAGAATAACATCGGTCGCGGTCCGTCTATAGCAATCAACATCATTATCGTGGGTACAGCCGTTTGCATCTGCAGCTTTGGTTGCAACCGGAACAACACTTGGACGATACTGTCCGAATACCAGCGCGATTTATTTGGTATTATTTTAATATTACTTTGACACTTCAAATTACTTCTAACACAGTTACCATCTTTAATGCCCCCGTGATTATGACTGCTGAGAAACAACCAATGAAGTAATACCAAATAAACGCAATAGAAGCAGTTAAAAATAGTTTTACTTCAACGCATAAATACCTACCAACAACGTAGATAATAACGAAATCGATTTCAGTTGACATCTCAAAGTAGAACAATTTAGTTTTGTACCAATTGTGAATTAGACTAATCACGATTTAGGCCAAACTAGAATTGGACGTTTTGGGAATGGGACTAATCGCGAATTAGACCAACCACACCTAAAGGAACTTACTATACTAATTGAGCAAATGTACTTTATAGACAGTGGACAAAATAACCTAAAACTCCGGATAGCCCTCGTCAAAACCCTACTTATGACGCTTCAAATTTCAGTCATACAACGGTATCTCTTTACAGGGTAAACTGCACATGTGGGTGGATATTTTCCCTTTAGATGCAGGTGGTTACATACCTCCAGCAATAGACATAACCCCTCGGAAATTGGAAGAATATGAGCTCCGAGTGGTTGTGTGGGACGTTCAGGGTATCAAGCTTGACAATTGTCCGAAAAATACGTCGAATATCTACTGTAGAGCGTAAGTATTACGGTTTTGATGTTATATTTACAAAAAAATTAGTCCATTACTACCCGTTAAACCCAACTTTATTATTTCCAACGAATTATTTAACTTTTGGCTTAATAATATTTATTGATTGATGAACTTCTTCATAAACAAAGTCGATTGTTACATGAAATCGATTAAGTAACGCATTGAGACATAATTAATTAATAATGCTTGTTCGGTTGAAATGGAATGTAGTGGAAAATCACACTAAAAAGAAGTAAGTACGAAACAAGACAATATTCTCACCTGGAATTGTTGTCACTAGACAATTAGCTGTACCCCTATCCACTAGGATAGGGGTACAGCTAAGCTATGTTTTTTATATTATACAAAGATGCAGGCTGTGGATGTGTGCTACACATATATAGCACAAGATGGAGAACAGATTTGAATTTAAGTGGGAAGTTTCATAGCACATCCTACTCGATATGCTACATAGCATAGCACAGTGGAAACGGACACAAATAGTTTCATAGATTAGCTTTTACATCTTCGTAACACAGCTGCACAACACATCTCCGGTGGAAAGGCAGATCGAATTGTAACACATTAACTAAGACTTTTATTTACTTAATTAGAAAATTATCATATTTATTTTTAAAAAGGTGTTAAAATAGTTTACACATAACAAAAAGCGTATTCAAAATTTTTCATAAAAGATTGCCCCGGGTGAGGATCGAACTCACGACCTTAAGATTATGAGACTTACGCGCTACCTACTGCGCTACCGAGGCTGATAGCTGTAGTATTAAATTAAGCTTCTCTACTTGCTTGCAATAGGCTGTGTGAAAATATTGATCTGAATTTTCAGATGGCTAGACAACGTAGAACAAGCTCAGTATACAGATGTGCACTATAGTACCTCTGGGAAAGAGTGTAGTTTCAACTGGCGTATGATTTTTAGATTCCTTTACCATATGGCGGAGAAAAAGGTACCTAGCTGATTAGTAAAATAACTAAACCATCATTATCATCATCATCATCACAGCTTTAGTTCCAGTTGCATTCATAGTACCTACTTTAGAGGCCAAGTTCATTTCGTTAGTCTTGATTTGGCTTGTATTGATTTTTGTGAAAGCGACTTCCATTTGACCCACCGACCCCAAGAGGAAAACCTGTGCCACGTCTGTCAATCAACAAGGTTAAGAAATAAAAGATATCAACAGGAAAAAGGGTGCAACCGACATCGAATATTCAAAGGAAAAAGATCCAAAATGATATCGTAAGCACTCCTCTGTAAAGCGATTTTCTCGTGTATTCTAATTGTAGCTTACACTCTTTAGTCTCTCAACCGACGATATATTTATATATACAGGGTTTGTATTATATTTACTGTTTGTATCGCTATCGTGACGTAACTCATAAGCGATCATGTTTTGGGTCACCATCCGAAGGTAGAGAAGGATGGAGCTATATAGGGTGTATAATTCCACCTCTTTCTCTCCTTTATAATAGAATACTGACCACAAGGTTACTTTTTAGTTGGTAAGGAAAGAAAAAGGCCCATTCACTGAAGTAGAAGAGCACTTTCCTCCAATATTCGTGGTGCAGGTCTTAGACAGTGAATCTATAAGGCCTGATGAGTTCCTCTGTAAGTATACACTAGATCCTTGAAGCAAATGAGCTAACTTAGTTCAGCTGAGCATAGTTTAGTGAATCAGGAGTCAGTCTTACGATCGAAAGTGCTTTAATTCTACCCATTACACTACCCGAAACCGGCGAGCAAGTATGAAAACAATTACAAAAGTAGAAGCGAAAGCATGTGCTACTTTCTGGCATGTCAAGATCGTAGCATGTGGAAATAGGTGGTATCTGCCTACTCCATTGGGAGAGAGGCGTGACTGTAGGTACAACTGGAAGTTTTCTCAACTGGAAGAATTAAGGAATACTAGTAATTTCATATCTAATGCTCCAATAGCTTAATAAAATATTGCCATCAACACGACATCGTACCTTTGGCTTCAGAGTCATCCACCATATTGAGTCAATCAATCAATTTCCCTATTGCAGTCAATTATTGAGTCGAGCACGAATAATTTCGCGGAATCAATAAGGCAAAAAGATTCAATCTTCTAATTCTAAAATTATTTTGCGAGTGTAAATGTTTTATACAACTATAACCTCATGAAAAATTGTAATTAATGTTTCAGCATCATTATCCTTCAATTTGAACGCAATGCCGAAAGGATTGAAGTCATTCCATCAATGCAATGTCGACGAGATAAATAAATCAAAGAAAATAAGCCTGTTCTCGGTCGTATCGACCAGGGCCTGGTGGCCGTTACTCCAAACTAACCGGAACACTGGTATCAGTAAAGCTGCAGTTAGTATTCACAATTAGCTTTGGTCTGGGATCAGTTTTGAGCAGGTCCCCATTGGAGAACGGGATAAAAATTTCACGCAGGTGAAGCCGCGGGTATTAGCTAGGTACAAAAATAAAACTCAATGGTCCCTTTGAAATTTCAATATCATTTAACACAGCAAAATTGAAAGTGTCTCAGAAAGCACTTTAAGCCGTTAGTACCGGTAGCCGTTTTAGTAATAGCAGTTTTAGGTAGTTAGAGCCCTAAAAGTTCAACAACCTGTATCTACTAACTACAGACTTCAATTCACCGTGTGTTGAGAAGTCAGATGGCAGTCGCTTCGCGGAAAATATCACAGTTTAGCCATTTCATAGTTACAGTGAATGACGGCCCCAAATGAGTTGGAAAAAGATCTTCAATTTTACTTCTTATTAATTTCCTTGAGCCATTGGACTAGGTTCATGAGGTCATGTGATCATATATTATTATGTATTCTGAAGCACGATCTTGTTAACCAATGTTGTGTACTAATGACACCAAAGATGACGAAGCGTAATGCACTTAATTAAGGGTTTATACCAAAGAAAATTGACTGTTAAGATTTTCATAATACATAAATCGTGCAAAGGGTAGCTACGATACGAATACCTAAGTGATAAGTGTAAGATGTAGCAACTTCATTCTTCATATATGAAAGTAGGATTGTAGAGATTGTTGAAGAGAATTCACGGTATCGTTTTGAAAAACTTGTACAGGGTGCGATTGACT
The DNA here is from genome assembly GCA_914767945.1 of Eilema depressum. NCBI lineage: Eukaryota > Metazoa > Arthropoda > Insecta > Lepidoptera > Erebidae > Eilema > Eilema depressum. The sequence goes on from OU612012.1 coordinate 25,469,576, forward strand.
TGGAGCTGACAGTGTTACCTAAGAATAAAGCAATCTTGATGCCTGTAGGCTTAGGAAGGGAACCTCCTTCGCCGTTGCCGATACCGAAGTAAGTTTAGTGGTCGAAGAATAGTTTTTAAATATTTTGACAATAGTAAGTACAGTGTACCCGCCTAAGGAAACTAACCAATTTAGGATGCACGTTTGAGAGATATATTCGCAGAAACTTTACACAACGCTAGTCAGGTCAGTCTTAGGGTGGATAACCATTTTTGAAGACATTGAGACCCCTCTGTGCCTCGGAGAGCCGACGGTCCCGGTTGCCATATGAACATCTGTGGCAATTTTCAGCCGAGTTAATAGTCAGATGGCCGTCATTGCACGTAAAATATCGGAGTTCAGCCACTTCGCAGTTAGACTGGAAAAGCGGACCGCGAACTCCGAGTTGAAGGTCTCGGTTGCGACCGGGACCAACGCAAAGACGATGGTGAAGTTGCATCCGAGGCTTTCACTGTGTATTTTAAAGCAAGTATAAAGATATTATGGCTAATTTAGTCATTGATCGATTGCCGCCTGACCTCATTTATAAGATCTTCGTCAGAGCCTCATCCATTGGTTAGCAGGTACAGTTGACTTGAGCCCCAAAGATTTTGTTCGATCCTCGTTGACACATTTCTGTACTGCCTATATTTATTTTACCCCTTTCGTCAGACGTGCAGAACAATCGAATCCGCTACACATCGTCCAGAGCATTCACTTTATGTGGAAACGAGAACATCTAATGGTGCTGATCTGCATACTTGTCCTGTTGATCGTACTGCTGGGCTTGTACTTCGAGATCCCGTTTATAATGTGGAGTGAGTTCATAGCGTAAGTAGGTAGGTACATAGCATTATCTGGCTAAGTGCACAATTTAGTCAGTATGGTTGCTTGATATTGCTAATGTAAAGGTACCCATTACGTATTGTTTAATAGATTTAATAATAGTTGATTTGTTAGGATAGTGCAATTATTATGTAACATAGAATTGAAATAATAGAAATTGTATATTATATAGGTACAAATGCATAATCTATAAATAAGTGATGGATGGTTGGTTTGATTGCAAATGTTGATATACTCGACATTGTACAAATTTTGAAGCTTTTCACACGTTCACATATTGTCCATAGGCAATGGTAACCACTTTCTATTAGGTGGGCCGTATGCTTGTCTGTTGTTTGCCACCTAATTAGCATAAATAAACCAAGATTTTTGATTGTCACGTATTTTCGTTAAGGCAAGTTATTATTATAGCAACATGAACGAAAAAATTAGATACTAAACGGATTTCGAAGCGGTTTTTTATTAGTATTGATCAGAGTAATATCTAAATTGTCATAAGATTTTCCAAGCTATGGGGTTCTTTAAGAGGGGTATAGAAGGTTCTTACGTGGTCGGCAGCGCTAGTGTGACGCCCCCGGTAACGACTTTCCATCAGGTGGACCGTGTGCATGTCTGTCAGCTAAGTTGCAAACAAAAAAGTTCAATTGTAATCGGTTGGGTAGAACCGAAGATATGACTAAAATATAATAATATAACCGACACCCACGCGGATTGGACCGTGGCATTGGTTAGTTGAATTAAATATATTTGAAATAAATTTAATGTAAATTTCTTTTTCCCGCAGGTTCGATAGTGAGCGCCCAACCAATGAGAAAACTTAAAGTCATTATATAAATTTATTTACTCTGTTTTGTAAGTTATATACCGTAAGTTTTAATACATAGTTAAGATTATGTATTAGTTTGAATTCATTTTGTTTAAAAAAATTGTAATTTTTAGAATTTTTAGTGTTTAGATTAACAAATATAATTATTTTCAGCTAAAACTTGTTGGATTACATAGCTTTATTTCAATTTATTGTTTTAATTGTGTTTTTCACCATGATTCCATCCAATGCACATAGGTACTATAATTTCAAAAGGGAAGGCAGGAAATGTATATTATACACCCACATTTCTCTTTCACAGTTCTCAGTGCCACGAAATAGAGGCCGAGCCTATCGCTGTCAATTGGGCATTTTCATGAAGGCTGTACATTCTGTACAATCTATAAAATTCGTCTAATCTAATGATAATGTAACTTTAAATAAGTAGATTTTCTAGATTCGGTGACCTTTAATGTACTATACCTACCGATAGTATCATTACATGTACTCGCACCTGTAAATTCCCGAAGGAATAGGCAGAGGTGTAACACCTACATTTCGCCTACTATGATTTTCGGTTGCACGTAATAGGGGGCGAGCCTATTGCCATTAAGCGGGCACTTATTCATCGGCTGTATGTTTACTACCGGATGAAGAACAGCCCTATCCCTCTACTTCACCGGAAACCAATACGGCTGATAGTTTTAATACAAATTATATTATTTAAGTTCGAAAAAGAAACAAAGTCACTAAATTTCCTACAAAACTGTGGCCCGTCATTATTGATATACATTTTGTATATCAATGCCCGTCATTTTAAAATTGCTAAAGACAAAGACCAACCCTTTATTCACAGCAGTCGCCCTCATAAGATCGATTGCGATATTTTAAAACGGTTGTCTGTCTCGAATATGTGTAAAGATATAAATATGTAAATAAGATGCTCACTCCGTCTGGATTTGCGTCACTACTGAGCATGCGCGAAAATTGATGGGATGAAATGAATGGAATTGGATATTTAAAAGCATTTGTTATCCTTGGTCTTATTTTACAGAAACATTTTAATATTAATGTTCTTTAAACTTCTATTTTAATTTTTAATTCGGGTTTCTACGCGTTAGAGATCAGTTTTCCCGCATTTTGTACAATGACCGACGCCATCTTTGAAAAACGGCGCCAAATCTGATATGAATGAATATTAAGTCCTGCAGGCATCCTATTGGTCCTGGCTCTTTTCGCATTTGCGGATATGAAATTGTACGAGAACAATGAAGTCATTTAGTGTCTTTTTAATTAAATGTCTCATAAAACATGAATTGTAAAGTTTTTAGATACGTAATAAGTAAATTATAATTATTTGGTCAATATATTTTGTCGTGATGGTTTAAAAATCTGAGGTTTTGTTTTAATGGTTGTTTGTTTGGCGATTTGATTGCAGTTTTTGCATCCGGATGTAGATGTCGTTTGTCAAGGCTATAAAATACGGTGCACGTCCTGAGTGCGGCACTCCCTCGCGGCCAATTGGGCCGACTGGAGGACCTAATTGACCAAGTAGGGAGTCCTAAAAGCTATGAATTATAGGGTGAAAGCCCTATATAGGAATGTACCGGTGATGGGTATTTTACTTAGCGGTCTACGTGTGTGTTTTGTCATCTATTGATAGCAGTGAATATTCGTGCAATATGTGTGGAAATTGTTTTTTGTATACTTTTGGATTGCAAAATTATTAGACATATTTTGGTAGGTAGGCAAATATAAAATCATCAAAAATTGTTTGTCAAATAGTCAATTCTGATAAATCAAGTTTGAGTGGGTAAAATGGTATTTTTAATGAAATTCCATTTTACCCACACAATATTTTATTTCCACTAGGTAATTAGGTAGCAATAATGGGCTTCTATAGCCAGATCGTATACACAAAAATTATAGTCACGCTTGGTATCCCAGAAGGGTTAAGCAGAGGTGAATAATCACCCTGTTTTCTCGTGGACCCACGAATCATCCAACCCGACCCCTCATAAGCAATTTAAATTGGATTTTAGAATTTAATAACGTACTTACCATCCCTAGCTATATTTGTACGTATGAGGGGGTTTGCAGGGACAGTGAATGCTGCAATGAAATCAAATCAAAATCGATTATTTCTTTAGATACTGTTTGTTTGGGTTAAATATCAGTAAAGTAAATACTTACCTTTTGAAAATTCAACCCTTTTGGTGCAATACATAATACTTATGTGATCCTACATTGTTAATCCATGTCCAGCAGTGAACACTGAACAGGTGCTGATATTTTCAAACAAGATACACAATATAATATTCTCGCCGTTAATATTCTTGAAAGGACAAGTAGGGAGGAATTTAGAGGTACAAATTCTCCCCTGATTATAAACAAATACATCTTTCTCATACGAATAATGATATAATATGCGCATAACATGCACAATATGCACATGGCACTGAAACTTTGTTTTCTTAAACCCCTCGAAAGTAAAACAGTATCAATACTTTTCGATCCCATATAATACAGATTGATCCTATTGACGCCAACCAAGCACTGTACAGTACAGTCTGTGAAGGAGAACAACCATATTCTTTATTCGCCATTTTCTCCGAAATGGTCGAAGTCCCTTATGTTTAGTCGCCATATGTTATCTTTAATCTTCGCGGGAAAGGGGCTTACAGGTATCCTATTGATTTATTGAAGTAGAGAACCAATGAAATGATGCGATTGCAGCGATGCTGGCGGGACGCTAGGGGAAATAATCCTATTCGAGATACCTGTCTAGACAGTCGTTGAATTTGGCGCGTCCTAGGAGAGATTAGTTAGACTCGTACGTAACGAATCTGATAATCCAGACCTAACCCATTAAAAGAATGTAAAGTGAAGTGAAAAATGTGAGTGGCTTCATCCACTATCTACTAACTAATAATATTGAGATAATTAATTTCAAAGTTTTAATAAGTAGGTACCTACCTACTTCATTTACAGATAACAATGACGTTATAAGACTGTTTATACAATAATAAGTGTCAAATTATTGTATAGACAGTAATGACGTATTATAATAATAGATTCTATGTTATACAAGAACATGGCGGCTTTCAAAAATGGTTGCTCCATTACGCGCGTAGTGCGGCCTCGATATTATGTCGGTCAGTGCCGAGGGCATCTCGGCGTCGTCATTTTACACTTCTTCTTCTACACATACATACAAACCCAAACCAAACCAATGCAAATAGACAATTCATGCATTCAAATATTCACACTGATTGGGAATCGAACCCGCCCCTTCGACGTAGCATAGAACGCACTACAGCCACGCCATGACGCCACAGAGGCAATCAAATTATTAAAATATACTTGGGTTATAATGTTATATTAACGATTCTGTACACAAAATTATTAACATTTCTTGACTGTTTTTTCGCGGCAGATGCAAAAAATACGGAACAAATCCGTCTATCCCACTAATTCCATTGAGTTTTCCCATCATGGGACAACTGAGACGATTATGTCCCAGTAGTTCCATGGGACAAGTGGATGTAATATTTTATCATATTGTTGTCCCAGTAGTTCCATTGCCGTCGTCACCGTAGAAAGAGTTGAAAGATTTCATCATATGAAAGAGTTGTCATGGACAATGGAACTAATGGGATAGACAGCAAATTTTGATGCGGCTTTTTTGTTATAAAGGTCTTGGTCAGACTTAAAAGTTTCCGTTCGTTAGATTGCGATTGGTTGAGTAGAACCAAATAATCAAAAGTTGTGAACTCTCGGAACTCCGAGTAAACTATCATAAAGGTAGGTATAATCAACGTCAGAAAAATCTTGATTGCAAAGTCTCAAAATGATCTGAATACCAAAGTATAAAGAGCAAATCGAACTGTTTTATTGATTTAAATTGTATTAATGTCGAACTAAAAGTGTGTACTAAATAACAGAACAATCAGTCAACAGAAAGGGTGGAAAACCAAGGTATTATGATCATTCTGAGTACATACTTTGTTCGTTAAGATCGATCTGATGCTGACTGTATTAGATCGGAGCTACAGCTCCTAAAAGAGTAGTAATAATACTTATAATTATGTGGGTGTGTAAAAAAAATGCGTAAAACTTAATTACTACGACGATATAATTTTTCGTTGTATTAGTGCAGGGTGTCTTATTTAGAAGTTATACATACACACGCCATTCTGACGGATACTGTCTTTTCCTATCGTTTAGCATCATCTGTCGGTATATCGACGCACTAGTTATACGGCACAGAACAGTTAATAGTACTAGGTTACGGCGAGGCAACTATTCGTCCTGGCAGCGATATCGAATTTCTCGACACTCTCGTTAGAGGGTGACTTGTTCCCTCAATAAATAGAACAGTCGTACAGTGAACGACAAAATTGTGTATCTCAACAAATAATACTGATTATTGGTACTTGACAGCGTCTGTGGCGTAGCGGTAGAACGTACGACTAGTGGATTGGGGGACTGATTTTCTTTTAATAAGCGGTCGGATGACGTGTCGTTTTTTTAGGTACTTGTTAAACTTCAATGCGCATAACGGGGATACATGGTATCTATTCTATGGAGAATCGCTAACAGCGCGGCCCGCGACGAGCGGCGACAACTCGGGCATCGGAGGTCGCAGAATGACCTCCGTCCCCTATGAGCACGGGCCTGGGGGTGACGGGTGGAGCCGCCTGTCACCCTAACAGAAGCAGGCCGCGGCGGCGGCGCGCATTCCGTGCCTCCTCATACCCGGGGGTGAGTTGGGGACTCTTTGGTCCCCACACCGGAAGAGGGCCAGATCGAGAGATATGGCCCTGGGTCGGCCGGGGTGCGAGGGATATGGCTATGACAATCTCACCAACAGCAATCGACGGCTCATAGACAGCGTGCGTTTTAGTCGGTTCGAGTCCGACATAACCTCCTCCTCCGGCTCCAGCGGGGGAGGTATCCGTGGGGATTTTACGCACGATAAAAGCTATCTATTCTATGAAGGCTATATAATTAAACAACATTATATCACGTGCTAAAATACTTTATTTCATAAAGTTTACATCAAATGTATAGATACATAATAATATTATGAGTTTAATTTTTGAGTGGTGTTATGGGAGACCTAATTAATCTGATAAGTGGAAGGTTCCACACTGTTGATAAAGAGAAACCTACTTCATAATATGATCCACCGTTATACCTACGCTATACTTACACAAAATTATCCGTTTATAAGTAAATTCAAGGGCCTTTGTTGATAGTTCAAAAAAAGGCTTTTGTTGAAGTAACTGATCTCTTCTTTTTTCAAATGAATTTGAACATGTTTAACCGCTTTTTTTCGATAAGCGATATTATTTCAAACAATCGTGACATCTTATTTCATGATTGCGATTAAAACCCATGATTAATTTTTGTCATGTATTCTTCATCCTAGCGTTAATTCCCAGTCGCATCCGAAACTTTTCTGCTTGGAGTCTGGGGTCCGCTTTACCAGTCTTAACTACGGATTTAGCTAGACCTCGATATTTTCCGTGAAGCGATTGCCATCTGACCTCGACAACCCAATGGTAACATTAGGCGATACCGAAGTTTTGCAGCTAGACCGTTGTTTTTTTGTCATGTATTGTCATGTAGAATAATGGCCCAGCAGTAAACTTCATTTGAAATTTCAACATTACGTTTTAATTTTAAGCTCAGCTTAGTTGAATGGTATCTTTCTATTCCAAGATCTTATCTCCAAATTGCATCTATTAAATTGTCAACATTATCAAAAACTACGTACATTACAAGTTTTTGTACACGCCTGTCCAAAAATATATTACACCACGTCTAATGTGGCACTACCAGCCTCGTTTCATTGGTTCCACTAATGGTGACAAAGGACTGAGTTTGACTGACTCAACCTTATGAGTCAATTTTATTAAATGCATAATGGAAATAATGGTTAAATGCATAATGGGTCATGTCATGACTCATGGTCCATTATGGTTAAGTAATTATTTCCATTATGTAATAAGTTTGTTTCTCCCAAAATTAATCTACGGTTCGATGCTATATGAATTTGATTCCTTTGTGTAATGACACTATTATATTTATGTGATATTGATATTGATGTTTAAATCGAATATTTATCTAACACTAATGAGTGTTAGATAAATATTCGATTCAAACATCAATATTTTTATCTGTGTGGAAATCATCATTATTGTACAGTAGAACTCAAAAGTGCAGTAGCAATCCTACGTAACTATAGCGTCAACATTCTAGCGCTACTTGTGACCTTTTTCTTTTAAGACAATTTACACACACACACATAAAATTGTTCTTCCGCAGGAATATTATCGATAATTTCGTTGTTATTACTTAAGCAGCCCGTGGCCGAGTGGTTCTAGCATGAGGTTTATGGAAATGCAAAGGTTAGTGGTTCATATCCTACGATCTTACAATAACACTTTTTGTGTTTCATTTATAAACTAATATCAGGTTGATGAATAAAATATGTTTCTTAAGTAGAATTTATTATTTGTTAAACTTTAGCAAAGATCAACATAAAATGTAAAAAAAATGCCAACTTCATACAAAATTACTTTATCAATATTTAAAATTATATTTTTGTCATAGATTACATAGGTATAAAAAATCGTTATAAGCTGGAATCGAACCACAAATGTCTCTAATCACTGTGAACCAATAGTATCTTGCTTCAGACACTTAGCTATCAGTTAATTTACTAGGTTGGCAGATAACTGTATTAGTATCTAATGACACACACACATATAATGTAAACGCAAAACCGGCCGCACGCCATACCATTTTGAGCCTTGTTTTGCTAATGCACTTATGAGCTCTGACTGTACATTCGACAATGGACTGGAATGACAATCCGTGTTCAAACTATGAAGATTAGTGCAATTACTAACTAAACGTATTATAAATGGATATAATTATGAATGTTTTAAAACATTTACGCCCAGTTTCCGAAAGGCTCATCAATGTCAAATTAACTAAGCGGCTGTTAAATTTTTTTTCAAGTAGCAATTGGGTTGCTAAAAGCATGGTTAAATAGTATAATTTGATCATCGTGTTGGTAAATCAGCTATTTTTACCGACACGATGATCAAATTAAACTATTTAACCATGATTCTAGCAACCCAATTGCTACTTGACAAGAGATTTGACAGCTGATTAGTTAATTTGACGTTGATCAGCCTTTCGGAAACTGGGCGATATGCTAAGTATTCAAAAAGGAAAGTTCACGGGTTCGAGTCCCACCTGAGCTGATTTCGGTTTTTCCTATCTTTTTCTTTTCTTATCTCTTCTCTTTTTTATTTATTAATTTAGTTTTAGTTTATCTGTTAGGTATTAGTCTTTAGCTATGTAAGTATATGAATTAATATTAAATTGAAAACGCTGTATGATATAACTTAATAATCTTACTCGAATATACTTATCATTGTTCTTAGGGCCAACTTGAAGTTATTAACCACTCTTTTTTTGACATAATATTATACTCGTACACAGATTAACACCTATTAATAAATATCTTAATATTTATACATAAAGTTACATAGAGAAATCTTCGAAATTCGTTTTATACTTAAAATAATAGGGTAAAATTGCGTGGTCCTACATTTTTTATTATATTTAAGTGTTATTTTTAATCAAAGTGCAAAGATTCTTTAAAAATATAAGAATAGGTACATGGTCAAAAAATAAATAGTAAAACTATGTATATGTAGGTATAAATCTCAATTACCAAGTTGCTGCAAAATAAAATTAATGTTTATTTGTAAGTAACATATACTGCATACAATAGTTAAATCGTAGCTTAAGATTTCATAATATAAAACAGTTTTAGATAAAACATAAAAATATGTCATTCTCACTATTCAACCGCTACCATTATTTTTATAATATTTTTGGCATACCTGAGACTAGATTTCGTAACAAAATAATATAAGAATGACTAGTTATTAAACCTTTTAAAGGTGACTTAATTTTAGATTTATAAAAATAAATACGAAAAATAAATTATTCGACAAAATTACGCATTCGGTCATTTTTATTTCTTTAATCATCCACACCGTATTTATGATTATGTTACTTTCTTAACATTATATTATTCTAATATTTAAGAAAACATGTAATTCATAAATATTATAATTAAATAAACTACACAATCTAAACTCGCACTAATTAAAACAAATTTAGTATCTTACTATACTACTTTAGTAGACCATATACTGTATAGACACAGCCAACTAACAAAATAAATAGCAAAAAGGGCGTGAAAACGCGTTTTGTGTGAGTAAGCTACTGTCAATACTTAGACGGAACGTATAGAACCAGCGTGTGAAGCCACATAAAGTGATACTAAGGTAGCACCATCTCACTCGCACTGTTTGTGTGCATTATAACTTCTTAAGTTCTGCGGTTTAACTGCATTCATATCTGAGCAATAAAATATCCGGTGAAATATAAAGACGAAACTGGCAACATTACATGTTGCGATGCTACGCCGCGTCCAAGGGATTTATTTCTTGGCGGGTACTGTATATGTCATCTTATACCGAAGTAGTAGACACATGGAGAAGAGACAATGATAATCATAATTCTGTCCTCCGTGAGTAGACATTTTTGATGCCACGTTGTAATAACTCTGGCTGCGTCTAGACGCAGATACAAACTCTATACCGAGTATAGAGTTTGTATCTTTCTAAGGTATACCTACTGCTTATAAAAGAAACCTAAAACATTGAAATAAAGTCTCTACTTGATTAAAATAGAACTAAGTATTTCAAATATATAAAAAAAACAAACAAAATAATGTATGAATAATACTTTATGAGTTTATGAATATTGATTAAAGTACATAATTCATAATATTATTTTATTGATAAGATAAGTGAATAAGATGTTAACTAAGATAACTATAAGGAAAATTTCTCAATAAACTTATTTCAATATTTTGATATCATGAGACTCATACAGATTGAAAGACATCATTGTAAAAAACCTTAAAAAAAGAGAATCTTATTAATCAATACAAAAAGAAATGGGAAACGATATATTAGAATGAAATAATTTAAATATTATAATTTCAACTACATATTTTTAGTTTAAAGCTAGTGATTTGCGTCATGTAGGTACGTTCAAAGTACAGTCAACTTTCGATCAGTTCGCTTAGCCACCTTTATTAAATGACGTAGCTGTTCGCAACTTCTTACGGATCCTAGGTGAGCTCCAACGTGGGATGACGCGAGTGTCTCCAGGAGATACGCCTTCGTCAACATCGTCAGCCTCGGTTTTGATTTCCATTTTCTAAAAAGGTCAACACGGTCATTCAAACATCTCTAATTAAACGCAGAATTCATGACTTATGGACTTCTGTCATTTTAGGAAATTAAAAAATTGAGGCACACCAGGAATGCCGACGAAAGTAGTCAAGGCGCCTAAATAGTTATTTGTTATACAAGAGTGCAAAGTTGCTTTTTAACCGCGTGCTCAGTTTTGATGACCGAGCAAGCGAAAGATTCTGATTCACAAATTAGAATCTTGAGCGTTAGCGAGGGAATCAAAAGAGCACAAGGTGAAAAATCTTTGCACTCGAGTGTAACAGGTAACTTTTCATCCCACCTCAGCGAGGAAATAATGAAATTCTTCTCCTTCCTAGCGTTAATTCCCAGTCGCATCCGAAGCTTTCACCTCGGAGTCCGGGGTCCGCTTTACCAGTTTTAACTGCGGATTTGGCTGGACCTCGATATTTTCCGTGAAGCGACTGCCATATGACCTCCACAACCCAATGGTGACATTAGGCGATATCGAAGCATTGCAGCTAGACCGTTTGTTGTTGAACTTTTTAGGGCTCCAACTACCCGTAACGACTGCCATAGATGTTCGTATGGCATCTGTGACCGACGGCTTAACGTGCTCTCTAAGGCACGACCAGACCAATGCAAATACCCATTTTCATGCATAAAAACTATTTGCACTGAGTGGGGATCGAACCCGTGCCTCCTGCGTAGCGGCCGCGTTCACTACCACTACGCCACGGAGGCTGTAAAATATGTGTATTAATACTAATAATAAAATACAAAAATTATTGTATTTTATTATTTGTATTAATACTAATAATAAAATACAAAAAAATAAAAATTCAACAACAATGTTCAACAATATGACGTGAAAAAAATCGATGCGCGCAAAGCAAATTAAAAAAAAAGTACACTAAGGAGTTTCTGAGTCTGAGGTTTTCATAAATTAAAAAAAAAGTTGTATGATAAATTCGGCACCATAGAGGTAGAAGTAAATAGGTTTAATGATGTTTTGAGTTCACAAACCTAGTACACACGATGTTCTAAATTCAAATTTACTTTATCCTCTAGAGGATAAAATAGTACATTATGGTACAAGTGAGCAACGTTGGTGATTACCGCCGAGGTGCCATTGAGACCCGAGCCGCCAGGCGAGGGTCTTAAGACAGCCGAGGACGGTAATCATCATGCTCACACGTGCCATACGACGTTTTACAACACACTTGCGAATAAAATAATACTACAAATACTAAATAAACAATACTACAAATTAATTCGTTTTCCTATGCGCGCGCATTTAACAATGGCGGTCGACCATATTTAAAAAAAAATGAGGTTTGAACTTAACTTTTTTTTTACTCTGTTTTTTTTTTCTGTACTTAGAGAAAAAAAAAAGTTAAATTTGAGCGAAAATTTTGTTTATTACACAAGTATTACAAGTTGAAATTATTTATTTAAATACGAAAATGCATCAAATGACCATACAATAGGCGTATTAATTTATTCGTACTATTAAACACGTTATTTTTTGTATCAAAACTTTTTTAAGAACATAGACAATTATAGACACTTCCTATAAAATTTAAAAAAGAATCTATAACTCACTTTTGTGAATAATAGTAATAAAAAAGTCACAGTTTTATAATAGGTGTCATTCCGTGCTTAATTGCGGTAAAATAATATCACTGTTATGAGCAGGTGTGTTGTAATAGTACATTATGGTACAAGTGAGCAACATTGGTGATTACCGCCGAGGCGCCATTGAGACCCGAGGCGCCAGGCGAGGGTCTTAAGACAGCCGAGGACGGTAATCATCATGCTCACACGTGCCATACGACGTTTTACAACACACTTGCGAATAAAATAACACTACAAATACTAAATAAACAATACTACAAATTAATTCGTTTTCCTATGCGCGCGCATTTAACAATGGCGGTCGACCATATTTAAAAAAAAATGAGGTTTGAACTTAACTTTTTTTTACTCTGTTTTTTTTTCTGTACTTAGAGAAAAAAAAAAGTTAAATTTGAGCGAAAATTTTGTTTATTACACAAGTATTACAAGTTGAAATTATTTATTTAAATACGAAAATGCATCAAATGACCATACAATAGGCGTATTAATTTATTCGTACTATTAAACACGTTATTTTTTGTATCAAAACTTTTTTAAGAACATAGACAATTATAGACACTTCCTATAAAATTTAAAAAAGAATCTATAACTCACTTTTGTGAATAATAGTAATGAAAAAGTCACAGTTTTATAATAGGTGTCATTCCGTGCTTAATTGCGGTAAAATAATATCACTGTTATGAGCAGGTGTGTTGTAAAAGACTTTTTCAATACACTTGCTCGTAACTGGCGTTTTACTTCACCGCAATTAAGCACGTAAGTACACCTATTATGAAACTGTGAATTTTTCATTACTATTATTCACAAAAGTGAGTTATAGATTCTTTTTTTTTATTGGTTGAGTTTCTTAAAAAAAGTTGGGTAACCAAAAAGATCGTGTTCAATAGTAACCTACAAATAAATTGATATCCATCATGTAACTTCATTTTTAAATAGATAATTTCAACTTATACATGTTTATTAAATAAAACTTTCACTTTTTTATTTTATTTTGTCTACAAAAAACTTTAAATTCCCCATGTTGAGTCCAAAACGCTATCAAAAAAAAGAAACTTCATTCTTTTAGTCTATGGCCGATACATTGGTAGATTAATCTGTGGTTAGATGCGCGCGCATTCGAAAACTTATTAATGTTTCCCGCCGATAGGAAAAAAATTACCTACACAACTCATTATAAGTGTCGAAATTATAGTTATTTATTATAAAATGTCTACAAGTATGTACTAGTTGTGAAGAAAATGATTTATTTTGTACACCGCCCGATATAAAATGTGAAGCCCTTAACGTTATGAAAAGTTTACTACCTGAAAACTCCAAGGAAAAATATCTATTAACGTACAAAAATTTTATACAATGGCAAAACAACAAGAATACGTAGTCTTTTTCAGAAAATGTGTTCATGGCATACTTTAAAGAATTATCTTCTAAGTATAAAGACCGTCCGAACAAAGAATGGAGTGGACTTAAAAACGTACTCTAATTTGAAAGCTTATCTAAAGAGACTATCCGATGGATTTAGAAGCAAAAAATCAAAGGTTTTATCATCTAACGATATTGAAAAATTCAAAAAAGATGCTCCAGATAACCATTATCTGGCTACTAAGGTTAGTTAAATTAATGTACTATTCACTTTTTTGGTTTATTTTAACTACGCGACTTCTGCCGAGTTGTGTGTTGAACTTAAATTATTGTTCATCTTTTTCAGGTCGCTTTAATATTTGGTGTAACTGGTGCATGTAGGATACAAGAATTAACAAATATAACTGTGAAAGACATAGAGAACCATGGTCAGATGCTTTTAGTGAAGATACCTATGACGAAAAATAAAATACCGAGGTCATTCACCATACACGGTCCATTCTACGAAATAGTGAAGAAGTATGAAAGTTTGCGAAAAATAAACTTTTTTTCTACTATATAAAATTACTTTTTAGTATTATTTTCCTCACAAGTGTATTGAAAAACGTCGTATGCCACGCGTGAGTATGATGATTACCGTCCTCGGCTCGGGTCTCAATGGCGCCTCGGCGGTAATCACCAACTTTACTCACTTGTACCATAATGTACTATTACGCTCAGTTATCGAAGAGCAAAAATACTCTTTCCGAGATGGTGGGATGAAAAAGTTTTTACTTCAAAGAGGTGTCATATTATTATGTGCATACTACTGGCCGTAGAGAATTAAAAAATGAACTAATTATATATTTTTTTTTAATGAATGGCTCTGTGCTTTTGGTAAATAATTAACTTGCAAAATTGTATTGTTGAAGGTGACGTGCGACGATGCGAGTTCCATGATATTAGTTCACCCAAAAAAAAATCTAGGAAAACTGTCTAACGTGCCTAAAGTGGCTTACAGTTCAAAAACTGTAAGTTTAAAAAAAATTACCTGTACGATCAGCCTGATGAGTGTATGTTGTTGTTCAAGCAATTGCGACATATCACGAAGCTTCCGCTTCTGTTTGTCCAGCTGAGCCGTCATGTAGTCTTCGTTGCTCTCCAGCATCAGATCTAAGCAGCCTAAAACATGAATACAACTTTTACAGGAATCACGATTTTACTTCATCTGTAAAGTTAAAAACATTTTAACTATTATTATATCTCCATATAGCACTTATTTATAATAAAACCAGATTATTTTTGGGGTTGTATCGATCTATCCGTCAAAACTAATATAAATTCTCAAAATCTTTATAAAAAAATGATGATGGTCAGGAATAATTAGAACATTGTACGTATGTGTACCAAAACGTGTATGTAAAAGGAACGATTACTTGAGTTTCAAAATAGTGTATCTAAAAGGAACAAAAGCGGGTATTTTCAAAAAGTGTGTCAAACAGGAAATTGCATCTAAAGGGAACCAGTCATCTATATCTACCTACATACTCGTAATATCTGTCTGGTTCCATTCTGCTAAGAAGTTTGTAAATAAATGCATTAATAGAAACCCAGCTAATAAGCAATGTGGAACTAAATTATTGTAATCGTGATAAAAAAATCTCTTTTATCATTTCTTTTTAATTTACTCGTGTACTTACTGTCGTCAGTGAAAGGATTACAGAACCACTTGCGTAAGATCAGGTCAAGAAATCCTAGTTTACATTTCTTATTGTTCGGGTATTCAATCAGTTCATCTTTATCAACTTTTTCCAATAGAAACGCTGGAAGTTTCCGCTCAAGCTCTGTATGCAACACCACCTAAGAGAAAAACAGGTAAAAAATCAATGATGAAACAATCTAAAGAGAAACTTACAAGAAGTGTATTGGTGCTGAATAGTTTTTATTATCCACTATCTGACCCAGCGAACTTCGTACCGCCTTTTTTTAAAAAAATTCTAGCCGTAAGAACCATCCTCGTACTTCAGGGAATATTCTAAAAAAAGAATTAGCGAAATCGATTCAGCCGTTCTCGAGATTTGCGCTTAGCAACACATTTTCATTTTTATATTATAGATTGTGGAGTGGTGGTAGTGATTACGACCACTACGCAGGAGGCACTGGTTCGATTCCCGCTCAGTGCAAATATTTTCACGCAGGAATTTGGCTATTTCCATTGGTCTGGTCGTGCCTCGGAGAACACCCTAAGCCGTCGGTCCTGGTTGTCATACGAACATCTATGGCAGCCGTTACGGGTAGGTAGTAGTAGCCACCACAAAAGTGTGATCAATCTAACTGCAGAACTTTGTTATCGTCAATTACTTGTGGAGGTCAGAAGGTAATTGCTTCACGGAAAATATCGACACAGTTAGATGGGAAAGTTGACCCAACTGAGTTGGAAGAAAGGCTCAAATAATGATGAGTTTTATAAATCTTCTTCACAGATTATGATTACCTGCATAGCCAATCTTTTTAACTGAGCATTACGTCTGACGCTCTCAATGTCTCCGACAGCCAAACCGATCAGCAAGTTCATGAGCAGGATCGGCATCAGTACCATGAACAGGCCAAGTACGAGGAATGTCATCAACGGGAATGGTAGCTTCGTATCTGCGTCTTCTTTATAAAATGGCTGCACGTAAGTGCCAACGAAGTCCAATTCTCCAAGCATCATAGCAAAGGTTCGCATTAGAGACATAGGAATACTATTGAAGGACAAGTGGTGACCCTGTAAATAAATTAATCGAATATAATGTTGACATGAAAAATATATTCGCAGGGCGTTTTAACCGCTACAGCGCTACGCTACGCTAGCCATTCTTAAATATTCAAAGAGGCATTCGCCATATATATTTCAAGCAAAAATCATAAATATTATGACCGCAAAGCATCATTCACTACATACTTTACCAATTACCAAAGTCATAGCTGCAACTTTCTACAACATACATTTATTATTATACTAGTACTATATACCGTGTTTTGAGGACCCACTTTAGACAGGAGAATATAAAATGCCAGGCCGAAGGCGATAATCAGTATTGAGAAGACCATTAGCACTTTGATAAGGGTTTGCAAGATCTCGAGGAACATAACTACGTAGATTCCGACTTGATCAAAGCGCTGGAGTAGCAATAGCAACTCAAACCACGATAAGAAGACTGTTATCGATGCGGCTGAGAACTGAAAAACAAAAATCATTGTAATTTCATGAAATAAATAGCCTAACTACCTACTGTATATTTTGGGTTTAGGTCTTGGATCTTAAAAAACATCATTTGGTTTTTGGTAGACAATTAAAATTTGCCCGCCGCCCCTGCAATTTTTTTGTCCTCCATAACATTGGACGACAAAAAACATGCGGAGTGAATTATGTCTGGTAAGGGAGGCTATGGCTGCCATCTCTTTTCGAGCTGGCCCTCTTCGGGTGTAGGGACCACGGAGTCCCCACCTAGCCTCCGGGAACATTATTACCTACCGGGAATCTACAAATCATTACACTACTTCAATAGTTAGAAATTCAAACTTACTTGATGCTCTGTAAAATATCCACACATCGTAGGTAAAACCATCAACGTAGAGCTGACGTATAAAACCCATGACACCAGATTAGAAGGGTCTACCAAGTAATGCCATTTTTGCTGCTTCACATTGTAAGCTTCTCGGATCAAGCATACGCAATTGTAGACTAAAATTGCCACTGTGCTAGAATACATTGCCACTTTGGATTCAAAATCTGAAAATCGATGAACTTTTGTAAGTTACTTTTTTAATTACCAATATTGTAGTAACTAAAGTTGGTTTTAAATATATAACTGTATATATTTTTATCTGTTGGGACTTATGTCATGCAAGCTCCCAGTCATTTAATTCCTTAATTACAGCATTCTAGCAAATCTTTATAACCGCGTACTCCTCACCGGTAAGATCCCGAGCCAGTGGAGGCTGAGCATCATCACGCCAGTCTTCAAAGGCAAGGGATCGGTGCAGGAGTGTGGCAGTCACCGCGGTATAAAGATAATGTCCCACACCATGAAGCTCTATGAGCGGATAATCGACTCCCGGATCCGATAGGAAAGTACACTCTCGGAGTGTCAGTACGGGTTCCGTCCCGGGCATGGGACCATGGACCCAGTGTTCGCTCTAAGGGTTGTGGCGGGGAAATACAGGGCGAAGAACACGCCCCGGTACTGCCTATTCTTAGACATGCAGAAGGCCTTCGACTGTGTTCCTCGCGCGGTGATCTGGTGGGCTCTGCGGGCCAAGGGTATTCCAGAGACTTACATTGACACCATCCGAGACATGTACTACGATTCCGGTTCCGTGGTTCGGACTGCTGTTGGCGACTCGAAAGCCTTCCCCATCACCGTCGGGGCACACCAAGAATCCGTCCTTAGTCCTTACCTGTTCAGCGTGGTATTAGATGTTTTGTCGGACAGCATTAGAAACTCACAAGAGCAGCCTCCGTGGTTGCTCATGTATGCTGATGATATTGCGCTGATGGACGCGGACAGGAGCAGATTGGTGCGACGCGTGAAAGGATGGAAAGAAGCACTTGAGAACGGCGGTCTGAAGCTAAATGTAGCGAAGACAGAATACTTAGCGTTAAACTCCACAGACCCCTCACCCGTCCGCATAGGCGATGATTTGGTCGAGCGCACGGACCAAGTTAAGTACCTGGGATCTGTACTTCATGTGACCGGTGAGACCGACCACGAGGTCAAGGCACGCATTGCTGCCGCGTGGGCCAAGTGGCGAAAAATGACTGGCGTCACCTGTGATCCTAAAATGCCAGTCAGGTTAAAGGGGCAGGTCTATAAGACGATCATTAGGCCTGTTCTCTTGTATGATTGTGAGGCGTGGTCGCTGCTGGAGCGACACAAGCAAGAGCTGCGTGTCACGGAGATGAAAATGTTGTGCGGCGTTACGCGTAAAGATCACGTACGGAACTCTCGCATCCGCGGCAGCCTCCATGTTCGTGACATCGCGGATAAAATGCAAGAGAGCCGCCTTCACTGGTGCGGCCACGTCTTGCGGCAACCGCCAGGCTACGTGGGGAACAAATGCCTGGCAATGGTCCCCCGGCGGGTCCAGGTAAAAGGGGTAGGATAAGGAAGTCCTGGCTTGACGTCGTGGAGGGTGATATGCGTGCTAATGGTCTCACTACCATGGACGCCCAAGATCGTGCGAAGTGGAGAAGGAAGAGCCGGAAGGCGGACCCTGAGCTTCGAGGCCATCTTGGCCACGGATGCAATCAGGAGAATACGTCTATATGCAGATGATGATGGGGGTAAGTAACTTTTTAAAAGTTACTTTTTTAATTACCAATATTCTAACGAAAGCTGGTTTTAAATATATAACTATACCTACATATTTTTATCTGTTGGGGCTTAAGTACTTACCAAATGTCTGATGTTATCAGTAATTTTAGACAAAAAATCCTTGAAACCTAGGACTAATTCCGGCGGAAGGTTTCTTTGTTTTAAAATGTTCCTTAGGTCCTCCTGAACATATCTGGAAAGTTCCCCATAGATCCCATGTACGCTCCCCCCTCCCCCCCCTCAAACGTCTCCCTAAATCCAGTTTTTTCTATTTTTCTCAGAAACGGTGAAAGCTACAAGAAAGTTGTCCAGGTACCATATAATTGCTATAAAATTACCTACCAAACGACAGTTCATTCATTTCAATGTGAGCTATAGTCTCTGAAATATACCAACAGAAATTTCACCAAAAAAAAAATTGGCGTAAAATTATTCTTTGTACTAAATTTGAAGAAAAATTACAGGAGTTGTGGCAAAATGATGTAGGCACAAGTAAATCTTCATACATTTAGGAATAAAATGACGTATAATTCATTGTCATAGCAGCATTGGTTCTCGAGTTACAGCGAATAGTGTCAAACACCACAATATAATTTTCTGGTGTGAAGAAAGTAGGAACTTAGAAAATGATGATGCCTAAGGGTCAAATTATGGTTCAATCAATCAATTAGCCTATTGCAGTCCAAACTCACGCCTTTGTCCCCGAGGGGGTAGGCAAAGGTGCTAGCACCCACATTTCGCCGTTTATGTTTAGGTCCCAATGTAATAGGTGGCGAGCCTATTGCCATTAACTGGGCACTTATAAACCTGCGATAAACACACACATAACTTCGAAAATCATCGAAAAGTCATTGGTGTGTGCCATGGTAAACCTGGGATCGAACCCGTGACCTCGTCTCAGCAGTCCATTATCCATACCACTAGGCTACCGCGGTACTTACATAGGCCTGGACATAGGCCTCCCCCAATACGCGCCACGTTTGCCGATCCTCCGCCTTCCGCATCCAGTGTGTCCCTGCCACCCTACGTAGGTCGTCAGTCCACCTTATGGTTATAAAATTTAAATAAACGGACCACGGATATGCCACATTAAGAATAAGGCCATTGAGCGCTAGGGGTCTCCCTCGACATCTCAGAGGCCTTTGACAGGGTCTAGCACGCTAACTTATTCAACAAACTTCCTTCCTTCGGCTGTCTTGTACCTATGCCTGGATTGCAATCTTTCTGGGAACTCGGTCATTCCGTATCATTGACGGTAGTTCGTTGGACCATTTGCAAATAAACGCTGGGGTCCCTTAGGGGTCGGTACTTTCTGTCACACTTTTCCATATCAACGATCTGCTCAAGCCCGGAACCATTGAGTGCGCAGACGACATCACAATGGTAGAGAGTTACGAGACGGCCGTACGCTGGCATGGTTGAGATCCGGTCTCTTAAGGAAACCATGGTTGAGCGGTTGAACTTTCCTTTGCAGGCATCCTCCGATTGGGGAGATGCCAACTTGGTCAACTTCAACGCAACCAAAACCCAGTCAGGCGTGTCTCTTCTCTGCGAAGCTGCTAAAAAGCTGAGAATGCTATCAAAAGTAAGATTAGTACTTCACACTGGAACAACTTCTCATTCTCTACCAAGCGCAAGTTCGATCGTGCATAAAATACTGCTCGCACCTTTGTGACGGTTCAGCCAAATACCAGATTGAATCCCTTGAGTCAATAGAGAAACAAGCCTCTTGGAGGCTCATCAATAACGACGCTCTAGTTGAAAATAGGCTTCAGAGCCTAGAACATCAGCTAAGAGTTGCATGACTCTCGATTTTTTATCGGATGCACTTCATAGAGTGTGCACAAGATTTGCACAACTTAATTCCGCCAAACCCTTTCCACCATCGAACGACCATACGCACGGTGACCCGCCACTGATACACCATGGACTTTCCACTTATACGCACCAAACGGCCTTGCCCGAATCTGTGTTGCCGGATAGCTATAACTTGGGTGTATTTAAGACTAGAGTGAATAGGTTAGTTAATTCGTTTTTCAGGAACAGCTTATCAGTTTCATAAGCTTGTCAGAAGCGGGGAAGGCTTCCATGGGGACTAGTTATTATTCATTTTTCTAATTAACAGATAGTTTTTGATATAGTTATAGCTTTTATTTTTTTTATAATAAAACATGACAAGAAGTAGGTATTATTTGACACCTCATATATTAAAATCGGAGTAACCGTTTTGCATATTTTTTTCCCATTTTAATTATAATGTGGCACTACATCGTTACTGAAAGGATAAATCGTTTAATATTTCAGGGAAAATGATTTTATTAAGTCCGTTTATTTAAACTTAATTGCGGCGTGGTTCCCGGCAGAGAAGAATTTGGGCCACTCCATCTCCTGCCATGCGGTGTCGTACAAGGTGACTAAAGAATAGAGATGAGATATAAACAGCCCAGGCTCAGCCACAGATACATGGCTGGAGTCAACAATAGTGCCCGAAAAACGGCAATAGGCTATTACTTATTGCCTGAGACCTTATACCATGATTGGTGAAATGTGGATGTTAATTCACCTCTGCCTAACCCTCCAGGGATAGAGGCGTGATCATATGTATGGATATTTAATTGCCATAATTTAAACCTTAGGCATCATCATCTTCAAAGTTTCTACTGTCTTCGTACTATAAAATTATATTTTGTTGTTTTTGACACTATTCGCTGTAACTCGAGAACCAATGCTGCCATAACAATGAATCATACATCAT
Source organism: Eilema depressum (assembly GCA_914767945.1). Lineage (NCBI taxonomy): Eukaryota > Metazoa > Arthropoda > Insecta > Lepidoptera > Erebidae > Eilema > Eilema depressum. Next base: position 25,491,650 of record OU612012.1, read on the forward strand.
TTTATTCCTTAATGTATGAAAATTTACTTGTGCCTACATCATTTTGCAACAACTCCAGTAATTTTTCTTCAAATTTAGTACAAAGAATAATTTTGGGCCAAATTTTTTTTTTGGTGAAATTTCTGTAGGTATATTTCAGAGACTATAGCTCACATTGAAATGAATGAACTGTCGTTTAGTAGGTAATTTTATAGCAATTATATGGTACAGTCGAGTTCAATAATATATTGACACCTCCAAGCTTCATAAATATATGAACGTTAAAATAGTTAATAATATTGTGATAACGAAAAGCATAATTAAATTGTGGTCACGATATAGATTCATTAATATGTGATTGCTTTGTCTCAATAACATGTATACAGCCAAAGGCACATTATTATATGGACAACTCTAAGAACATTATTATGTGAAAACTGTAGAAATCATTATTATGTATACACACATGAAAACAATAATATCTGAACAAATTAACGTAATTCAAATCCAACCTTATCTTGTGATACGACAACGTCATAAAGATGATTTTACTAGCAATTTTAAAATCGCAATCTCAAGGAGTTTGCAATATTATTAATCATCACTAACCAGGCCAGATTAACTTGAAATGAACGTTGTTTTGTAAAAAAAAAATATAACTAATGCATATGTCATATTTCAACGATTTGATGAAATTCTTCAATTTACGACACATTATTATTTGAAATAAAAATGTATAGAATTGATGAACACACAAAACATAAGATCGTTCATTTGTGTGAGGAAGGTGTTCCGAAATCAGCCATTGCGGAAAAATTAGGCATATCGTTAAGCAAAGTATTTTTATGTATTCTCCCATATTGACGCTAATCTCTAATGTGGTAATTTAATAAAACTGTTCTTTAACAGAGAAATACTGTTACGTTATGGTGGAACAGATGGCAAGAAGAAGGAAATCTTACAAAACATGTCTTCTGGCCGGCCCAGGAAAACAACTCAAGATCAAGATAGGGAATTGGTTGAAAGTGTACGAAATTCAAGATTTATCAGAACATCTACATTTGCAGCTGATCTGGCTGTATCCAGTTTAACTATACGAAGAAGACTTAAAGAAGCGGGAATTCATCACCGAACTCCAGCTAAAAAATTTTTTTTAACAATTGATTTAAGACGCTCCATCCCTAGACTATAAACGTCAAATCGTATCTCTTAAATAATTTCAACTGTAGTATAGGATACAATTTTGTTTGATTTCTTAATGTAAGCCAAGTGGTTTTTTAAATAGGTACTTATATTTTTTTAGTTATACGGTCAAATAAAACGGTTTTTATTAAAATGTTATGATATTTTTTTCTTTTCCATGGCGTGAAATTCAACCAAACTAATACCAAACTACGTGAACCACTATTGGAACCTAAGTTAGTGAATCCGCGGGCAAAAGCTAGTATATACGTATGGATGTAATCCCTCCGATATACATTTAAATACAAGCTGTCGAAAAGAACATTGAAAGACACTCATTTCAAAAACTAGAAAACAATGGAAGCTACTGTCATTTCTATAACAATGTAAACTCGATCTTATTTGTTCAGGTCATATAATTGACATTCCCATGCATGTAGAGATAATTAAGAATCTTAGCCTGCTCAGATATTATTGAAGCCAATATAGATTAGAATTTTTTGGTGAAAAGCGTGATCACAAATTATTGCTTAATACATAGCATGTATTATTGAAACGTTCACATGAGCACATATTTTTGATTTATAGGTTCTATAGAATTTATTGAGCTTTCCAACGCTCACAATATATTGAACCCTTGGCAATGCCAATATATTATTGAACTCGACTGTACCTGGACAACTTTCTTATAGCTTTCACCGTTTCTGAGAAAAATAGAAAAAACTGGATTTAGGGAGACGTTTGAGGGGGGGGGGGGAGGGGGGAGCGTACATGGGATCTATGGGGAACTTTCCAGATATGTTCAGGGGAACCCAAGGAACATTTTAAAACAAAGAAACCTTCCGCCGGAATTAGTCCGACCTTTTTGCTTAAAATGACTGGCGTATCAGGACTAATATCCGATTACATTATTTGAAAGAAGCAAGAATCTTAGTTACCTGGTTTGAAAATAATCTCAGTATCCTTCGGAGCATCTTCAATTTTGCTGAAATTCATACGACAATCTTTCGGAATCGACGGTGAGGTCACTGGATTGGCGTTCAACATCAACAAGTACGTGTAAACGGTCACAAATATCAGAAAGATGCAGTAAAACAGTAAATTGGTTAAATGGAAATACTTCCCATAGGAATTCCATTTCATTTGGAGGTATTTTTGACTCAATGGGTGAGCCAGTAGCTCAACTCTACCGTGAGCTACCATTGCCTGAAAGATTAAAAAAACTCAATTGTTTTAAACAAAGTTTTTCTATAGCAAATCTTTTATTGCTCAGTTTTTTAAATTCATTAATTTTACTATACACACTATCATCTATTCATTTCCATTATTTACAATCTGGTATTTCAATAAAAAAGTGTGTTTTAAAAGTGTTATGATACTATCGGCAGTTTACGCGAAAGTTATGTAAACTTTAAAATGAGCTATTTTTAGCGATTTTTATCTGGGGGCACGGCAGTGCCCCCGCCAAGTCGAGCAAAAAAGAGCGGCACGGCCGTAACACTATTTTCTCGAAGCACTTCAGGCGATTTTCGACCCCCTTAAGTTCGTTGTGGATAAACCTAGAAGCATGAATCTTCGGTTACCAAGTTGGCACTGTAAAAGCACTTTATATTTCAAATTTCATTCAATTTGAATCAGTAGTTTAAGAATTATAACCAGTCAAAGTTTGCACTTTTGACAAATTTTGACACTCACTGACTGACCGATTATCAAAACTCTAAGGCACTTCTAGCAGACATAGAAGCCTCAAATTTAGAAAACAAGTAGTGTTTAGTGTACAAATCAAGAGAAAATTAAAATATTGTTCAATTTCAGTCTCAACTGCATAAATAACTTTGTTATTTCATATAAGTTACATTTACAAAGTTACATTTGCAGTGAATGAGTCAGTGTACCTGAATTCACCCATACTAATACCATTGTAACGAAATAATTATGTAACAAAGTTGATGCGAAAGTAACTGTCTGCCCGTCTGTTACGCTTTCACGCCTGGGACTGGGACTGGGACTGGGACTGGGACTGGGACTGGGACTGGGACTGGGACTGGGACTGGGACTGGGACTGGGACTGGGACTGGGACTGGGACTGGGACTGGGACTGGGACTGGGACTGGGACTGGGACTGGGACTGGGACTGGGACTGGGACTGGGACTGGGACTGGGACTGGGACTGGGACTGGGACTGGGACTGGGACTGGGACTGGGACTGGGACTGGGACTGGGACTGGGACTGGGACTGGGACTGGGACTGGGACTGGGACTGGGACTGGGACTGGGACTGGGACTGGGACTGGGACTGGGACTGGGACTGGGACTGGGACTGGGACTGGGACTGGGACTGGGACTGGGACTGGGACTGGGACTGGGACTGGGACTGGGACTGGGACTGGGACTGGGACTGGGACTGGGACTGGGACTGGGACTGGGACTGGGACTGGGACTGGGACTGGGACTGGGACTGGGACTGGGACTGGGACTGGGACTGGGACTGGGACTGGGACTGGGACTGGGTCTGGGACTGGGACTGGGACTGGGACTGGGACTGGGACTGGGACTGGGACTGGGACTGGGACTGGGACTGGGACTGGGACTGGGACTGGGACTGGGACTGGGACTGGGACTGGGACTGGGACTGGGACTGGGACTGGGACTGGGACTGGGACTGGGACTGGGACTGGGACTGGGACTGGGACTGGGACTGGGACTGGGACTGGGACTGGGACTGGGACTGGGACTGGGACTGGGACTGGGACTGGGACTGGGACTGGGACTGGGACTGGGACTGGGACTGGGACTGGGACTGGGACTGGGACTGGGACTGGGACTGGGACTGGGACTGGGACTGGGACTGGGACTGGGACTGGGACTGGGACTGGGACTGGGACTGGGACTGGGACTGGGACTGGGACTGGGACTGGGACTGGGACTGGGACTGGGACTGGGACTGGGACTGGGACTGGGACTGGGACTGGGACTGGGACTGGGACTGGGACTGGGACTGGGACTGGGACTGGGACTGGGACTGGGACTGGGACTAGGACTGGGACTCAGGTCCCTGAAGTAGGGACTGAATAAATTAACCGACTTGGTATTATATGGATCTCACAACTTTTTGCGGCAGAAGAACCGAGGGGGGCGAGGTTAAGGAGTCGGCCTTACGATCGAGAGGTCCCGGGTTCGAATCCTGGCTATTACACTACCGACGTGAACCCACTTCTAGCACAAGCAATTTAGCTTAGTTGGAGGGGTTAACGGGAATATTAGTAGTTTCGGTTGCTAATATTCTTTAAAAAAAAAAAAATCACGATAGATACCTTTAACGATAGTATGAGTCAATATAGTCTTGTTACTTAAACAAAGCATTTAATATGGCAAAAGAAGGTTACATGAGTAGTGCTTAAGTTATTGCTGTGGAATTTGTATATATACACAAACATTTAAAAAGACAAAACAAGCAAACCCAAGCCATACCTTGTGTATAGTGTATACTTTGACTATTATACAAATGTCTATTTATAGTCAAAAAGTGTATAACAGAAAATATTAGTGTGCTTGTGAAATCACATCGATTTAAAGGAAAAAGATGCTCTCTTATTATAAGACACAATTATAATATGACATTTATTCGATTTATTATAAACATAACAAATGTCTATGGTTACAATTTATACTGCTTGAATTCTAGATAGTAATAAATTCAGCGCTTAAGTTATAATAAATATACCAAATGGTTTTAAAAGCAAAATCAAAATGGTATGACTTTTCTGAAATAAGTATTATTTTAAGCATCTAAGGCGTGATCAAACAGTCAATATAATATTGTGCCAAGAATAGTAATATGATATTGACGTGCAAACGCGATTTGGATTGCATATTGGACATAAAATAACTCCACAGTTTTCGAGAGCATCAATTTCTTAGTGTTATTAAAAAAGTGAGGTAACGCTAGCCACCACTCCCTTAGGTGTATGTAACTCACGTTGATAACACACAACGGTTCAGGACGATATTTTGGATCATTAAGCGCCAATCTCATTGCGTCAACTTCGAGCTTCGATTTTTGATAGTTTTTGAAAGAGTACTTAATCTGCGATGTTGCAAATAAAAATAATAATTACACAACGGTATACATGTGATAGTAAACTTACATTCAGAGCTGGCAACGGTGTGTTCTCAATCCGTTTATTATTGCTCCCATCTTCGACATTTAATCGTGGGCAAAGGGTCTCAAAATTGTATTTTATCTAAATAAATTGTTCAAAAAGTATTAGATCAGATATTAGGACTAAAGTTACTCAACTTATTTAACACATATTCTACAATACATTATTTTATAGACATTCATTTTAAGATAGTGTCGGAGTCTCAACCGCCCACATAGCTTGCGGGTGAAGTTTGGCTGGGCTTCAAGACCTTGGTGGGACTCCATGCATCCCTATATTAAATTTTCGAATAAGATGAACAAGATGATAACTGAAAACGTTTGTTTCCTAATTCAAACTCACATAGAAACTCTTGGAGTCCTTCTTGCAGTTCGCTTTTGTGATGCACCTGTCTTGCACAGCTTCAAAGACACGCGGCATGTATGCGATAAGGGCTAGCGTCACGCAAGGATGACGGTCGGAACGCAGAGCCATTACTTCCTTTGCTCTGAGAATGAAAATATTGTCACTTTATATACAATAATGTTAACGGGAATTAGCGCGATCATGGTATAGGTACATATTACATACCTTTGATTTGCCTGACGTTTCGACCAGGTTACATCAGCCGTGGTCACAGGCTGTGTTACACAGGCCGTGGTCACAGGCTGTGTTACACAGGCCTGTGACCACGGCCGATGTAACCCGGTCGAAACGTCAGGCAAATCAAAGGTATGTATGTACCTATATTAAGAGCATTGGACATTTTACGTATGCGTCGTTAAGCGTATTAGTCGTTCAGCGTATAAGTCAATACAAGAATTTACTAGTAGTCATTATGCGTATTGGTCATTATGCGTCAGATCGATTCATGGAACGCGAGAGTTTAAAAAAAAAGTTTTGTCACTTTATTCAATGACATCTAATACTAAGAACAGCTGTACCGAACCACAGTCTTATTGTGACTGAAATAAAAAGGTAGTATCTAAGATCCCAACTTGACCAATACTTCTTGTAGCTGTTATGCAGCTATCATTACAAAAAGGTGCATTATGCCTATACAGATAGGTGCCAAAATCCAATAACTATCAACAACAACAATATTTATCTAGTTTCTGCGTACCGTTTGGAATTCAAAATTTATTCCTAGCTCACTCTGGTATATTCACAATTTTTGTTTCAAACGGTTTGTTTCGAGATTCGTGAGTTAAAGTAATCGCAAAATAAGAAGCCCGCTTGGACAGTTCAAGTCCATGAAGTTCTCAATTTTGAGAACGTAAAAAACAATGACAATTTCCAAACGTAGAATGACATTTTTCATTGATGGGTACCGCCCACTCCGCTCAGTGCTGTCCATAACGATTTTTTCATACTGTCCATAGACAAGAGAATAATTTTATTGGTTAAGGAAAAAATAAATCGATCACGATATATTTTTTATATTTTAATTTTACAAGTTTAATTTCTTTAACCAGTTGCAGCAATTCAGCTCTTAACTATTTCGTATCAGCTTCAACGTCTGGTCTTTGTATCCATGCTACTAAATCGGCCTTTTTGTTTGCTTGAGTAGGTGCTTTATCTATTTGAACTGAGTGGTTACGGTGCCATTGTACATAATAATTATGCACTGTTTAGGGAGGTTTGTAAACAGCTTAGTAAACCACTCTGTGAAATTCTTTTGAAACTCAAATGCGAGCAAGGCATCATTCACAAAACCGCCACCAGCTGACCCGGCGTGGCAAATTATTAAGCGTCCACCTTTTCCTATTGGCACTTTTGAGTAAGAGGCCTTGGTATCATCCGTCAACGACTGCGGCACGGTATGATTCGAGTTCAGCCAAGTCTCATTGACAAATATGATATTATCCCAATTTGTGACTTTGTTGTGTTTGCTGTTAACGAAGTTTTTTTTAAATTCCTAAGCTTCAAATATCATCTTTAGTCACCCCGGGACCATGGCTGCTAGACGTAGGGTTAAAAGTAAATAGTGACAAATAAATCGCGATAGAATCCGTTATAAAGTGGTTTAATTTCAATGAGTGATATACGCGTAAACTTCAAACAGTATCAAGAAAATGATTTACTACTTTTACGCGATTTCTATTGGTAATTGAGTGAATTTTATTGTAATAAAAATGTTAAATGAAAGAAAATTGACTTTTCGCAGTATTGTATTGTTTCAAAATACCTACAATATCAAATTTTAGATAAAATTTTCTAATTAGAACTTTAATCCAATGCGCTTTACAATACAATACATAATATTCTAATCGAAATACGCATACAAACTTGAATCGATTTATCTTGAGTATCGTGTACCGAGTGGTGTGGTTACATCACTAGTTACGTTCAAAAGACAAATGTCATAGTGACCCTTTTATTTTGTGATCAGTTTAGTTATGGAACTTACCGTTGTTCATGAGTAACCATAGCCAAAGCAGCTTCTGGGAACTTGTAATATATAGCATAGTCTATAGCACTCATGTCCAAACTATTGTAGCTCAGGCGGCAGTCCATGGACAGAAGGAGAGCTATAGAGTTTGGCTTGTTCTCCATCGTAGCCAAATGAAGCGGTGTGTTCTGAAAAAAGGCATAGTTAAAATTTAACTGTCATTAGCTTAAATTTATATAAAAAACTTGGCAAAATATGTAAACATGTAGTCAGGGTGTGTGAGTACGTGTGTGCCTTATGAATTGTGACTTACCCCATCTTTATCCAATTGATCCAATAAATGTGAATGTACTGAGTGCAGTAACTCAATAGTCTGGGTGTAGCCACTCATAGCTGCAAGGTGCAGAGGATTTCTTCCATTGTGGTCTCTGTGAAGTAGGGCTCCACGGTTGAGTAGTAGCTGAACGACCCTTGTATGACCTTCTCGGGACGCGATGTGGAGAGGAGTCAGCCCTTCGCCATCACTTTCATTAATTATGAAAGTGCCTTTATCCGAGTCCAAGAGCTGGCAAGCAGTATGATAACGTCCATACCTGCAAGTTCAAAATCCAGTCAGTCAAACAAACACAAAATTTCCAAAAATATATAGGTAGGTATATATTTCTCTGTTCAGAACCATTTAACATTAACCCATAATTTATTCAATATATCCAATATAAAAACACGACTACTTTACAATTTTATAATAGTGTGCATAAAAACAATCAGATCAATGACATGTTGGAATAGAACGCGAATGCCTCAATGAAAACTCCTTTGGGTTACCTATATGTTCCTAAGTCCGACTGCTACTGCTGTACCGCGCCTTTAGGTATGAGCGCGGCTAGACGGGGGGGAATACCGAACGTCAGATTCGGTCAGTCCGCCGCCAGTGCTGGCGGCGGTATCTCGTGTAGTTTGTACCGGACAGTCTACGTCAGACGCACATGAGATTACAATTCAAAGATCGTACGATATCCCGTGATGTGAAGAACGATATTTTAAAAAAATAAATATATTTTCACCATTGACACTCGAAAAAGGGCCCGTGATTCATCAAAAACAGTGAATAAAACGCTCATTATTTCACTGAGTGAATAAAAAAATTTGAATTTGGAACATACGGATTGTAGTAAAACATGCAAAGAGATTACATACTCTCACTATAAAAACGTACTAAAAGCCACCTGAATGTAATCACTGGCTGGATGGAATGTGGCTCAGTTTAAATTAAGAAAAAAAAATGCCGCCATTTTTCTGTGCAATTTTTCTTGTTAAAGTTTCTGTTTGTGTCTTAATCTTAAAATTACTTCATCCAGTGATGAAAAGGAAATTCTCGAACGCGAAAAGACTCCGGAGTCTTTTCGCGCTAAAGTGTAGCTATTACTGATAATTTGCTGCTTCTTTTATGTACTATCCAATAACAAAATTTTATTCATAATCACAGAGTAATAAATTGTTTTCTCGCAGTCAATAATGAAAAGTAGCGTACCTAACACGTGAAAAAAGAATTCATCTCGGCTCTTGTATCCCTCGATCCGCTCAGCTTTCTATCTAGAATCCCTCGCTACGCTCGGGATTCTACCTCAGAAAGCTTCGCTCCTCTCGGGATACTACTCAGTGCCTCGAAAAGAATTCATCTTTTTTTCACTTGTTGGGTAATCTACTATTAAAGAACGTCTCTGATTCAAGTTCCGATGTTTACTGAGTTTCTACTCTGTTTTTATTAAATATAACTATTGCCCGCGGCTTTACTTGGGTGGAACTTTGATTCTAGTCCCAAAAATTTATGGAAAGCTCTTCCCAGAAAATAAAGTAGCATATAAATACCGACTTCTAATAAATCAGTAAGTCTGTAAATTAAGTTATTTTTCGCTTTTCAGTGGCTCTTTTTCGTTTCTTGAAGTCGGTTAAGCTTTTTTGTTAAAATGAATTTATTTTTCTCTTTTTAGTGAGTTTGTACAGTCTCACGACTGTACATCGCATGTATAGTGACCTGACTTTATATGCGCTGCTGATGCTGCACTACAGATCGAAAAGGCGACGCGCGTCATTATTTGTTGCACAATACAGTGTATTTAAATCGACCACGAACCATTAACCTTTGAGACTATCATTACGACGTTACCAGTGAAAACTATCCAGGAAAGGTTGGCCACTTATTTATACTGTAACCTTTAACTTAACAATATACGTCACAACTACTTTCGGCTATCTTTCCTTTGGGTCTCCACAACAACTACCACTGCCACATACTCCACAACAGGAGTCGATGTACCAGTATAACGTAAACAAAATATATTTTGTATATAAATACATCCGAATTGAAAACCTAATCCTTGTTTAGAAGTCGGTTAAAGGTCCAATATCAATGAAATTAATATAGGACTACCTCAAAAGTATGCCAAAGCGGACACAAAAATAAATTTTAAAATCAAAGCATATACACCGGAAATATAGCTGAATATTCTGAACATTTCTGCGTACCCTTTCAAAGGACTCAGGCGTGATGTTATGATGTGTAATGGCAGAAACATTGCAATAATATGCGATTGCAGCAATCGCGGCTGATTTCCTGGTACTTTTTGAAGAGTTCCTTGGTCTAATCTCGGAAACCCATCATAAGATCGTTACGAAATTTAAATGGGACCATTTTGAAATAATCTACTTACGAACAGAAATTTTTTAAAAATCCGTCTAGAATTGGCTTCACAATCGCGTAACAAACATACAAAAAAAAAAAAAATAGGGTACGAATTGAGAACCTCCTTTTTTGAAGTCGGTTAAAAAGTTCCCCATAGAGAGGGAGTTGAAAGTGGTTTGGCTTGAAATATTCGAGAACTGCATTCAAACTTTTGATATGTGCTAATATGTGGTCTCAGGTTACAAGTTACAATATGACTGACTTTGTCAGCTGCTGGTGTGAGCTGATCCCTCTCCCTCACCTCTGTTAGCATTGTTAGCATGCCTCATGGTAAGCCCATCCTAAGACCAACCTGGTTAGTGTTGCTTAACCTTGCTATGTGTGAACTTACTAACATACTTTTTTTTTGTTTTTTTTTTTGTTTTTTTTTAAAGAATATTACTATTTACTACCCCTCCTGTCTACTAGAAAAAATCCGTGATTAATTATTATAAACACCATCCCAGGATTACTCCTGGTTGCATCCCAAATTGCATAATGTACCTACTAAAAATAGATATTATATCAAAAATAGAAATGCGCGTGTGCGTGTGAGAGTTAATTTTGTTTGAATAATGATTCAAATGTTTACCTTGCGGCAAAATGCAGTGGACTTTCATTATTGTTATTCTTCAAATTGATGCACGCTCCGAGTTTGATGAGGTTTTCCAAAGACCTGATGTGACCTTCACGACTCGCATAGTGTAGGGGCGAGCAGCCAGTGTTGTCCTTTTCATTCAGGAGTTTTTCCAGACTTTTTTCACAGCGATTCTAAAATGCAAATGTATAAAAATGTTGAAAATATGATAATATAACCAACGATTATATATTTGAGCCGTTTGGGGCCGAAACGCTGGGTACGTGGGGTCCAAGGGCACGGTGGTTTCACAAAGAAAAAGCAAAGCGACTGGTCGAAGCTTCGTATGACCAAAGGGCTGGCCTCTTTTTTGCCCAAAGGATTGGCATTGCTATTCAACGGGCCAATGCTAGCCCTTTGGGCATGGTACCAGTCGACATCGATAGGAAAGTATTTTTCGATGCCTGAACTTTTGGAACCATCTTTTTAATTCTTGTAAATATTTTATTAGTTAAATTAATTTCATAAAATAGTGCAAATAATATTGATCTTATTATCTTATGCATGGAACATGACTCACCTTGCAAGTGGCCGCAAAGTCTTCAAGCCTGCCTCCGTTCATCACCACGAGATGCAGAACATTCCTGCTGTTCATGTCCTTAAGTTCTATGTCAGCCCCCAGTCGAATCTGAAAAGACACTTTTGACTGTCAAAGAAAATACTTGAAGATAATGCTTCAGGGTATACTGATCAAGGGTCTTTTTTCAACCATTACTATAATACTGTTACTCGTTTGGATGTTTTTTGGATTAGAATAAACCACTGAGTCTTAACCTTCACCGAGTCGATAGACTAATGTTAAAGGAGTCCGTTTTATGAACGAGGTGCCCGGATTCGTATCCTGGTAATTACGTAACCGACGTGAACCCACTTTTAACACAAAGAGACGAACACAACTTTTTCAGATGGTTTCTTTTCCATTTTAAATTTACAGGAAAAGTTAGCATACTATTTGCTTATTTATTTACTTATTTATTAGACTTTATGCACAAGTACATGGGTGGTCTTAATGCCGTAATCATTAATTTACAGATCCTGCTTTCAGTACCTACATAAGGTAAGCTTTAAAGGAAAACGTTATTGTAAAATAAATTAATATTATTGCGTCCTCAGTATCTTTTATCGGAAATTCCACTAAATAACAAGAGCAACAATTTCATTACAAAAGTTGCAGTAATTGAGAATCAAAGTAAACAATTAGGAACAAGTCAACTTCATTGAATCGGAACTAAATTGCTATGGTTTGAAACCAGTCTACGGAATTAATATCTGACAATTTATTTTAGATTCTGAAATAACTCTTTATTTCTCTCTCTTTACTTTATTTATTTCTCTTTACTTTATTTTAACAAAAGAAATAAGTAAGGAAGAAGAAAGAAAAAGAGTTTATTCTCCGTCGTTCATCATACATATAGGTACAGTCAGCGACAGAACGATTTTGACTGCCAAGTCTCAAAATGATCTTAATATCAAAGTATTAAGAACAAATTAAACTGTTTTATTGATTTCAATCAATCAATCAATCAATTAGTCTATTGCAGTCCACTGCTGGACATAGGCCTCTCCCAATAGGCGCCACGTTTGCCGATCCTCGGCTTTCCGCATCCAGTCTGTCCCAGTGGCCACTTTTCACAGGTCGTCAGTCCACCTAGCTAGGGGGTGTCCCGTCCCACCTTCCGTTTTCTTATTGTTTTTGTTATTGATTTAAATTGTATTATTGCCCGACCTAATGATGTGTACCAAGTATCAGAACAGTAAGGGGGGAAAATCAAGGCATTAAGATCATTTTCAGTACCTACTTTGCTCGTCAAGATCGATCTGATGCTGACTGTAAAACATAACTTCTTACCAAAGTATCAACGGTCCTCCATCCAGCTCTCGAAGCTGCCAGCAGCATAGGTGACCTGCGCTCTTTATCCAGAAGATTTATATCAGAGCCCTCGTTTATGAGGTAGTTCACAATATCTGGATGGTCGAACATCGCAGCGCAGTGGATCGGAGTCATCTTCTGCACGTCACAGGAGTTAAGACAGGCGAGCTTCTCAGTTGGCTGCATCGTGAACATTAGCTTTACAATTTCGAGTGCGCCCTGTAATGATAGTATTGTTGAATAAATTTACTAGCTGTTACCCGCAGCTTCACTCTCATAGAATACTGGTGGCGTTGCCGCATTCTATGGAAACATATTCTAGGAATAAGAGGCCCATATGTTATTCCAGATTATATTCTATCTCTGTACCAAACTTTAGTTAAATCTGTTCCATCATTGGAAAGTGATTGAGAACAAATATCAAAACATCTTCACAAAATTTCGTATCTATCTTCTATAATATAAAAATCGGCCAAGTGCGAGTCGGACTCGCCCATGAAGGGTTCCGTAGTAGCAAAGGCGAAAATTGCGGTTTATGACGTATTAAAAAAAAACTACTGACTGGATCTCATTCGAACCAATTTTTTGTGGTAGTTTGCATAGCAATTTACATCATATATTTTTTTTTAGATTTATCATTCTCTTATTTTAGAAGTTAGAGGGGAGGGGGGGGGGGACACAATGCGGTTCACAGAATACATCTCCTTACCAAGTTTCAACAGCATAGGCCTTATAGTTTCGGAGAAAAGTGGCTGTGACATACGGACGGATAGACAGACAGACAGACAGACGGACGGACAGACATGACGAATCTATAAGGGTTCCGTTTTTTGCCATTTGGCTACGGAACCCTAAAAATGAATCGCTGAATGTGTTGTTAAGCGCAAATTTAACAACAGTTAAACCGATAACCCGACAGCGCAAACTGTTGGACCGATTTAGCTAATTCTTTTTTGGAATATTCCTTGGAGTACGAGGATGGTTCTTACGTAGCGAAAATTTAAAAAAAGAATAAAACAAAAATAAGAATCGACTGTTAGGCGGTACGAAGTTCGCAGGGTCAGCTGGTTTATAATATTAGTATGTAGGATTGTAGTCCTTCTCTCCTTTATCCGAATACCAACCCCAGTTGCATCTAAAGCGTCCACTTTGGAGGCCGAGGTGCACTTTTAACGTTTGGCCTGTATCTTCTTCGACATCATGGCTGTATACCTAAACATAACGGTTGTCTATTGTTTAACCGAAGATTATATGCCATAATCATCATATTCCCGAATTTCATTTACCCGAATTTCATTTGCCCGAATGTTTTGTTTGACCTAAAAGACATATGACATACTTTTAATTGCCCGAAACTTAGATACCATAACATACGAGTGCCATACGTATTGTTTTACATATTTTTATTTGCCATAATAATTATTAGACATAATATTTAAACGCCATAATGATAATTAGACATAATATTTATACGCCATAATAATTATTAGACATAATATTTAAACGCCATAATGATTATTAGACATAATATTTTCTTCTTGCTCTTTCTGGCTGTCGATGTCGATGGGTGTGATGGGTGGATGGGTTAATGGTGACAGTTCTAACCTAACTCAAATGGTACCTAACCAAACTACTTCTGGGTGGTTTATAAAAAAATAACCACGAAGGGGATAGCGGGGTCTATTCGCTCGCTTCGCTCGCATTCCCCCTTCTAACCTAACCTATCCGAGTCGGGGTGCCCTAAAGTCCCGATTGCATCCAGTTTCACGTGATATAACAACCGTTACACACTGTCACTGTTACACAATGTCGATGGCAGTTGATGTTATGGCATATGATAATTATGGCATGTGATAATTATGGCATGTGATAGTTAGGGTATGTGATAATTATGGCATGTGATAATTATGGCATGTGATAATTAGGGCTTACAATGATTCTGACAAATGATGTTATGGTAAGTGACTTTATGGGAAACAAAGATTCTAGCACGTGATTAATATAGCAAATAAGACTAGGGCAAATGAATATTATGTCTGTTAATATTATGGCTGTTGACTATTATGGCAAATGATATTAGGGTAAATAAAATTCGGGCAAACGGCGGTATACCAAACATAACAAACACAAAATCACCATTCACAGCATCAAAAATTACCTGGGCACAAGCCAGATGTACAGGAGTAGACAAGTCATGCTGTTGCTTGGATATCTTGGCACCGGAACGCAAGCATAGTTCAACAGCTTTGATATCGCCGCCATGGACCGCTGAATGCAGGGGCACATTTCCTTCATTGTCATACAGTGAAATCATAGCCTCTCTGGTACAGCCTTTCGATTCCCCCCATTGCAAAAATTCCTCCATTGTTCTAGAGGAAGCGTTTTTAGCAGCTTCGTGTATTGGATAGTAGCCGTTGTTGCAGGATCTCTTACATTCAGCACCGAACTCCGTAATCTAACGTGAATAGAATAAAAATCATGTCAGATATATAAATTATTCTATTAGTTTTGCAAACATCTCTCCAGCCATTCTGTTATCTAAGTTTTGGAAACAGTTGTTAAAAAAGAATATATTATATTATATAATAATAGGGGGCAAACCAATTGCTTAATAAAAATAACTTCTAATCATGTTCGGCATTCAATTGCCTAAAAAAGTTGAAAAAGATAAAAGCTACTGTTTTTACCGTACACAGGTATCTATAAATAACGAGATGAATACGAATCAAGGAGTCAATATGAACAAAATGGTCAAATTTTCGTAGCTATGGACTACTTCAATATGACAGCGACCAGAATCACCAAATATCTGGTTCGATATTTGAAATTTTATAAAACCAATTATAATTGGTAAAAAAAATTCAATCACCATTTTATCTCTTTTCACCCTTTGATCCCTATTCAACGTTTACATATTACTGTGTACGTTAATTAAGTAAAGATTAATTTTGAGATCCAACCTGCCATATGTATAACATTAATTTAATTAATATTCATTCTTTGAACAGATAATTAGCACGTTGGTTCCATAATTACCAATATTCGGGCGCAAATATCGTGATCGTGTATCGCAGCAAAGTGCAGCGCGGTGCGACCGTGCTCTCCACCCAACCCGACGTCGAATTGATTCTTGAATTGTACGAAAACTTGGAGCACTGAAACCTACGTAACAATTAAACGATACTATTAGAGCTTTCGGCATATCGGAAATATCAGAAAATCCAAACAGTCGTGTTTATTGTTCTATGAAAGAATAGTATCTACTAAATTGAATATCACATACCTTATTCAAAATAGTGGCTAGATGGAGAGGTGCTTGGCTCTTGTCGTTCAGAATGCTGGTATCGACGCGGCTGCAGCAGAATATGTGTGTTATATTATCTTCCCATTAAACTAGTATAGTGTCATGTGATAGTTAATGTGGGTGTGAAGGCGACTGCTACGCAAGGGGCGTGGGTTCGATTTCCGCTCAGTGCAAATATTTGTATGCATGAATATGGCTATTTACATTGGTCTGGTCGTGCCCTGGAGAGCACGTTAAACCGTCAGTCCAAGCAGCTAAACCCGCAGTTAGATTGAAAAAAGCCGATCCTAGACTCCGAGGTCAAAGCTTCGGATGCGACGGGAACTAGGGCTAGGTTGAAAAAGATACATAAAAAAAATACACTACGTAAATGAAAAGAAAAGGGCCTTAATAGTACATTATGGTGCAAGTGAGCAGCTCACGCGTGGCATACGACGTTTTACAACACACTTGCGAATAAAATAATACTACAAATACTAAATAAACTACAAATTATTTCGTTTTCCTATGCGCGCGCATCTAACAATGGCGATCGGCCATATTTAAAAGAATGAGGTTTGACTTTAACTTTTTCTTACTCTGTTTTATTTCTGTACTTAGAGAAACAAAAAAGTTAAATTTGAGTGAAAATTTTGTTTATTATACAAGAATTATAAGTTGAAATTATTTATTTTCACCATTGACACTCGAAAAAGGGCCCGTGATTCATCAAAAACAGTGAATAAAACGCTCTTTGTTTCACCGAGTGAATAAAAAAATTTGAATTTGGAACATGCGCGAATGTACGGATTCTAGTGAAACATGCAAAGAGGTTGCACACTCTCACTATAAAAACGTACTAAAAGCCACCTAAATGTAATCACTGGCTGGATGGAATGCGGCTCAGTTTAAATTAAGAAAAAAAAAATGCCGCCATTTTCTGTGTAATTTTCATTGTAAAACTTTATGTTTGTCTCATAATCATAAAATGACTTCATCTAGTGATGAAAATGAAACTCATATTCTCGAACGCGAAAAGACTCCTGAGTCTTTTAAAAAGCGGTAGCTATTACTGATAATTTGCTGCTTCTTTTGTGTACTATCCATAACAAAATGTAATTCATAATCACAGAGTAATCGTTTTCTCGTAGTCAATGGTGAAAAGTTGAGTACCTAACACGTGAAAAAAGAATTCATCTCGGCTCTTGTATACCTCGATCCACTCAGGTTTCTATCTAGAACCCCTCGCTACGCTCGGGATTCTACCAGGGAAACCTTCGCTCCTCTCGGGATACAACATGGTGCCTCGAAAAGAATTCAACTTTTTTTCACTTGTTGGGTAATCCACTATTATTTGTACTATTAAATACGTTCTATTTTGTATCGAAACTTTTTTAAGAACATAGAAACTTAACCTATAAAATTAAAAAAAAGAATCTATAACTCACTTGTGAATTGCAATGACAAAGTCACAGTTTGATAATAGGTGTCATTACGTGCCTAATTGCGGTGAAATAATATCGATTTTATGAGCAGGTGTGTTGTAAATGATTTTTCATTTTTGAAGTCCCTTACATTACATAATATACTAGAGTAACAAAGTAGACACGTGGACGTGTGTCCTCTGTTTCTGACAATAATATTATATTTATAGTCTCCACCTCCACTTGGTTTACAGGGTTGTTCCGCCTTCATACCACGAAAACTCATACCATTTCGAAATGTATTAAGTCATACCGATTTTTATTTATTTTTATTCTTAATTCGTACCAGTACATTTTTATTCATTTTCTTTTATTAACTCATGCCATTTCGTGAAACAAACAGGAATACGGTAATGAATTTATGTATATTTGCATTTATTATGAAGAACACTTTTTTAAGATTCAAGTGTTCGCTGAGGGAAAACGGCGGGATGCTTTGTGCTTGCTGCCCCTCCCCCCACCTCTCCCTTCCCTTATGGAAACTGCATTCATGGACTTTTTTAACTCGCTTGCCACACCCGGTAATCGAACCGACTAAAATCCGAAAAAGTAACACCCTGTATGTTTATGGCATCAATCGATAGTGTCAATCATAAGGATAAAATCTCTCTAAGAAATATCCCTACTAATATTATAAATGCGAAAGTAACTCTGTCTGTCTGTCTGTCTGTCTGTCTGTCTGTCTGTCACGCTTTCACGCCTAAACTACTGAACCGATTTTGATGAAATTTGGTATAGGGGTAGATTAGACCTTGAGAAAGGACATAGGCTATGTTTGGTCGCGATAACCGACATCCATGCGGGCGGAGCCGCGGGCAAAAAGCTAGTAGTAAATAAAATGAAAGGAAGTCCAAAAATTTTTAACTTATAAATTCAATGCAAACAAACAGACACACAGCACTTTTACTCAGGGAGCCATCAGGTACTTTTTCAACCCAAGATATCTTTGATGAAATTCATTTATTAAAATGACTGAACTTTGTTACCTGTTTATAATGTAACGTTATTGGGTAACTGCATGAGGTATGTGGGTAGGGTAGGTAGTAATTTTGGGTGCTTGATCAGAAACCTGCAAGTGGTGCACCCTGGGCAACGAAGATAGAATTGCTCTATTGGATCAACTTATAACCTGTTAATTGAGACAGCGGCGTACGGTTTTAGTCAGTTTGAGTTCGCCATACCTAAATACTAACTACTGCTGACCAACGGCGGTCTCCGCACGAAAAAAGGGACAAGTTATTTAAATATGGAATTTTATTTGTCAACTAGCCTTCCGGCCGCGGCTCCGCCCGCGTGCATCTCGGTTAACGCGACCTTTGCTCATAATATCTTCGGTTCTACTCAACCGATTGCGATCAAACAAAAGTAAGTAATTTAAGTTCGGATTTTAGTCGGTTCGATTACCTACCGGGTGTAGCAAGCAAATTTTCGAAAATCTTTGAATGCAGTTTTGTTTCTTTTTAAAGGTAAAGGAATGTCTCCTTTAAGTACAATGAGCTAACTCAAGGATTTAAGGCAGTTTCCCTCCAGGGCCCGACTTATTTTTCCACCCTGTATGTAGGTATTACCTTTCATGGAGCAATTGCTATTGTACTAGCTACAATAAGAAACGTATTGTATTCATTTTAGACAGAGCGTAAAATGTTGAAATAGATTACGTATTCATCTCCACTTTACCGCGCTGTGTAGAATGTCCTATAAAATATCAATATTAATAATATACGAGTGGCCCGGGCTCTGACTTCACACAGGAATAAATTGAGAAAAAGGCCCATAACCCGAGTACAATAATGTAAATATATACAGGGCGTCCCACGGCGATGCCACATGGAGGGAAAGTACCTTAAATCCTTAAGTTAGCTCATTTTACTTAAAGGAGACATCATTTTATTTTTAAAAAGAAACAAAACTGCATTCAAAGATTTTTAAAAATTCGCTTGCCACACCCGGTAATCGAACCGACTAAAATCCGAATAAGTAACACCCTGTATTTTTATGGCATCAATCGATAGTGTCAATCATAAGGATCAAATCTCTCTAATAAACATGATAACTTAAATGAAAGGAAGTCCTTGAAATCTAAAATTATAAATTCAATTTGGCAAAATAAAACATTTTAATCCAAAGTTCATCCATCCATCTGATACCATATTAACAATAAAATTCCATATTTAAACTACTTTTCTTTTTTTATCGTGCTGACACCGCTTCTGGTCAGCAGTAGTATTTAGGTATGTCGAACTCAAACCGACTAAAACCGCACGCCGTCTAAATTAACAGGTTATAAGTTGATCCATAGGGCAATTCTCTTGCCATTTTCGTTGCACAGGGTAGGTACACCGCGTGCAGGTTTCTAATTAAGCACCCAAAAATAACTACCTACCCTACCTACACATACCTCATGCAGTTACCCAATAAAGTTACATCCTAAACAGGTAACAAAGTTCATTCATTTAGTACTCATTTTACTAAATAAATTTCATCAAAGATATCTCTAGTGTTGATACCTTCTGAGAAATTCTTACAAGGTATCAACACTAGAGATATCTTTGATTTGATTAGGAATCTGCACGCGGTGTACCCTGTGCAACGAAAATGGCAAGAGAATTGCCCTATGGATCAACTTATAACCTGTTAATTTAGACGGCGTGCGGTTTTAGTCGGTTTGAGTTCGACATACCTAAATACTACTGCTGACCAGCAGCGGTGTCAGCACGATAAAAAAAGAAAAGCAGTTTAAATATGGAATTTTATTGTTAATATGGTATCAGATGGATGGATGAACTTTGAGTACGGCCTGGTCACGACTTCGGTCTTAGCGGGCCGCGGCGCGGCAAGAGGCGCGGCGTCGGTAAGCGGTGCGTTTTGCACGCCACGAACTCTCAGTAGCGGTTAGTTGCAGCGGCCGCGGCGGACGTATTTAGGTAGTCAAAACGTGCTTGAAATCATGGCGTTATCAAAATTATCCCTTCTCTGTACAGAAAGCAGCGCATTTTTAAAACAAGATCTACTTAATATGAGATAAAGATCGGTATTTAAATGGCGAATTTCGTGACCTATACGAAGATATATCCAGATAAGTTTTATGAGTACACAAGAATGAGTGTACAAACTTTTGATTATATTCTGAAGCACATAGACGTACCTATGTTTAAAACAATACATCTGATCCAAAAGGGTAGTTTATGTTGGGGATGTTTTGACTTCCATATAGGCGGTCGATTTAAGATTTTACCTATAAATGTCTTGGTATCGAGTTCACGTCATAAATTCGAAATAATCTGGCCGACCGTCAAAATTCCGAACGCTCATTTCGCCGATCCATTACCGCCCGCCGCTACAAAATCGTCTAATCTTTTTTGTTTAAAGCTACGCCGCTGAGTCCGTCACTCCTACACCGCCGTGCGCGCCGCTCTGTTCCGTGGCGTCGCACTCATTGGCTTTTACTTTTGTTCCTGCCGCTTCCCACACCGCGCGCCGCTGTAGCGATTCGCTCGGAGAAAACCGCGCGCGTTTTGCTATGAGCGGCGACTCGTGGCGTGCTTCAAACATTTTCATACTTTTGTTCCAACCGCTCGCCGCCCCGCACTTAGCTGCCGCTCGCAGCGGCAAGGTCGTGAACGGGCCGTGTGTTTTATTTTGCCAAATTGAATTTATAATTTTAGATTTCAAGGACTTCCTTTCGTTTAATTTACCATGTTTCTTAGAGAGATTTGATCCTTATGATTGACACTATCGATTGATGCCATAAAAATACAGGATGTTACTTTTTCGGATTTTAGTCGGTTCGATTACCGGGTGTGGCAAGCGAATTTTTAAAAATCTTTGAATGCAGTTTTGTTTCTTTAAAAAAATAAAATGATGTCTCCTTCAAACAAAATGAGCTAACTTAAGGATTTAAGGTACTTTCCCTCCATGTGGCATCGCCGTGGGACGCCCTGTATATAACATAAGAAGCTTTATACTTGCATGCTTCTGGCTTCAAAAATAAATATCTCACCATATAAGACTTCTTGCAAATGAAGGAGGTTTTAAGGAATGAACCTTAAAACCTCTGATATCGAACCTTTTATAATCAGACGCACACAATTAAAATTGTGTGCTTCTCTAATAATGTATTTGAAATGCCCAGACAACCAAAGTAGTAAAAATAAGGTGACAAATGTGCGAGTTCAACGCCCCTGGTGTGGCATATGTCCATATGCCACGCTAACCACTTTCCATCAGGTGGGCCGTGTGCATGTTTGCCACCAAAGTAGTATAAAAAATAAGGTTTACCCCTTTACTGTTACCCCCTTAGGGGTGATTACGTATTTGATGCTCACTATAAGGGTATCAACTGCCAAAATTAAAAGGATGTAGCGGTTTGCGTTCTACGTTGATGCAACAATCAGTAGATATACAGGGTGGAAGATTTTAACCTTACCTGGAGGGAAAGTTCTTTAAATACTAGAGATAGCGAATTTCACTCAAAGGAAACATTCCTTTATTTTTTTAAAGAAATAAAACTGCATTCATAGATTTTTAAAAATTCGTTTGCCACATCCGGTAATCGAACCAACTAAAATCCGAAAAAATAACATCCTGTATTTTTATGACATCAATCAATAGTGTAAATCATAAGGATCAAATCTGTCTAACAAACATCGTTAATTAAATGACAGGAAATCCCTGAAAATTAAATTTTAAAATTCGATTTAACAAAATATGTAAAGAACTTAAGGATCCATCAGATAATAATCATATTAACAATAAAATTCCATATTTAAATTACTTGTCCCTGTTTTTCATAGGGATGGATACCCCAACTGGCCAGCAGGAGTATTTATGTCGGACTCGAACCGACTAAAACCGCACGCCGTCTCAGCCACCTACCGACCTAATTCAAAAGTCTCAATTAACGTATAATAAAAGGCGAACTAATAAGGAAATTCTATCGCCATCTCCGTTCCCCCGGGTGCACTGCGGTGTGTGTACCACGCAGAGATTCCCAAGCCCAACCCAGTAGGTATACCTCGAGACACGTATCTTGGACCTAAATCTGGAGACCTGAGTGACTCATGCAGTTACCCAATAAAGGTATGATTCCGTAGCCGGCCGGATACGACAACTGCCGAGGCATGCAGCACATACATCGTACCCATTACTTGTTAAACTCCGTTACGGGTAAAGAGGACCATTGCGAAGCCGCAATGAATTATGCGTATCTGCTGCGTGCGTCTGCAGTTGTCGTATGCGGTCGGCTACAGAATCATACCTTAATTTAACATTTTAAATCGGAATTATAGTTCATTCATGTAGTACTCATTTTAATAGATAAATGGCGTCAAAGATAACTTTATTGTTGAGAAGGTATGTGATGGCTCCATGAGCATAGTACTGTGTCTGTTGGAAATGTTGAAATGGAATTTATAAGTTAAGATTTTATGGACTTCCTTTCATTTAATTTACCATATTAGTTAGAGAGATTTGATCCTCATGATTGAGATTATCAATTGATGCTATAAAAGTACAGGGTGTTATTTTTTTGGCTTTTAGTCGGTTCGATTACCAGGCATGGCAAGCGAATTTTCAAAAATCTATGAATGCAGTTTTGTTTCTTTTCAAAAATAAAGGAATGTTTCCTTTGAGGGAAATTAGCTATCTCCAGTATTTAAAGTACTTTCCCTCCAGGTAAGGTTAAAATCTTCCACCCTGTATATTGCCCATGGAATTCTGATCTCGTATAAATGGAGCCTACCAATATGTTGTTCCAGACTATAATCCATCCCTGTACCAATTTCAGCCAGAGTCGTCCTAAAAACCTTCAAACATCATCTCAAACTCTCACATACCTATATAATATTAGTAGGATTTTATAAAGCTTCGTATACTCACTGTTTAAGCATAAACTCGATGGCATCTAGAGCCTCATTCTCCACAGCAACATGCAGAGGCGTGTTACCAGAATTATCCTTAGCATTCAGATCTGAAACAAAATTATGATATCAGTCGCTAGAACACGAACAAACTCCCTAGCTTAGAATATATATATTATGACAACTTTTAATAAACAAATTTTAATTTTAAACGAAGTTTACCGTTTTCTTGTATAAATGAGGCTTCAGTATTCAGTAACCCAAAAGACAAACAGTAAAAAAAAAAAAAGAGAAGCAGATTTGTACAGTTGTTACCGAAATAAATATGTGTAGGTAGCTTAGTAGCTACAATAAAGGTCGTAGCACACATATCAACTCGGAAAGGGATAGTCACCGGATCGCCTCGCCGTCAACCAAGCGTCAACCTACCGTAAGCGCGTTACCAACCGACCAGGGCCCATACCATGAACTCTTAAAACAGGTCAATATTGAACTGCTGTCATTCTACCATCTGCAAATGTCACTTTGTAATCCTATATATTTATATGACATTACAAAGTGACATTTGCAGTTGGTGGAATGACAGCAGTTCAATATTGACCTGTTTTAAGAGTTTATGGTAAGGCCGCAGCAGCTCCGAGTCGACTCGGCTACGGCTAGACGACGTCGCCGCGCTTACGGCTGGCCGGCCGCTCTGGTTGACGGCTAGGCGGGATGCCGCGCGGGTCAGTATTCGAACGTGAAGTGTAGCGTACGGTTATATCCTGGTTCACAATACGCGAGATGGCAATCATTGCCATAGCACTTGACAAAGAGGAAACAGAAAATAGAAAGAAACTAAAAAAAAGATATTGGGTTCACAATATGAATAAAGCAAGGTCAACTGAAGGAGAATTTCGAACTATTCGAAACGGAAAGTCGAAGGATAGCGTACGGTGAGACGTAAGCGTGGGTACGGCAAGTCGTCCAAGCACCGTACCGGGGTTCGTGAGCTTGTCTCGAGGCGAGGCGGTTACGTTACGATTCCGATAAGTGTTCTTTACAGTACTGTAGTTACTGAGTTTCATACAAAGATTACTGAAATGCAAGAGTTGATACGTTTACGTTCCGTTTACGAGTTGATATGTGTGCTACGACCATAAGGAGTCGGCCTTACGATCGGAAGGTCCCGGGTTCGAAACCTAGGCCATTACACCACCGACGTGAACTTACTCCTAACACAAACAATTTAGCTTACCTGGTGGAGTCAGGGAGAATATTAGTAATTACGGCTACAAATATTCTTCGACAAAAA
Organism: Eilema depressum; assembly: GCA_914767945.1. NCBI lineage: Eukaryota > Metazoa > Arthropoda > Insecta > Lepidoptera > Erebidae > Eilema > Eilema depressum. The sequence continues at coordinate 25,516,493 of OU612012.1, forward strand.
ACGTCCGGTTCCCCACCTGTACTCCTACGCAATATAATAGAAGGGCGACTGGCCCCTGTCATATCGCGATGGTAACTGATAATAATTGAGACACACTTTATATCATAATATAATTATAAATAGATAGAAAGGCTCAGAGAGATACTATGATTGTCTCGTAGGTACGTGGAAAGATATGTCGTTCACATTTATTGATCAGTGCGTGTTTAGTTTTTACTAAGTTATATAGGTATTTTTAATGAAATCTTTAAAAAAATGTCATAAAATATACCTAAATTGGTAGGTAGTAGTATAGAAGATATAAAAGCTAAGCTATGAAACTTTGTGACCGTTTCAACTATGCTATGCTAACTTCAATTTTAGTTCAAACGATATAGATCAAAATTGGATCAGGCCGAATGAAGAAGTACCTTCACCCTACAGGCTCCCCTGGTATTGCACTCGTCAATAGGCCACGGTAACCACCTTGCATCAGATGGTCTGTGACCTAAATGGTATAAAAAGTTCCGCCGTTTCGGTTGACCACCGTTTGTTTCAACTGAGTGGGGCAAAGGCTAGGAGTATTATCCAAGTAAACATGTACTTACCTCCACTATAATTATAAATGAAGTGTAGTATATTAGTATTATTCTTAGCAGCGGCCTGATGCGCCGCAGTTCTTCCTTTGGCGTCCCTCACAGTCAGACGAGATGGTTCGCTGAGGTACAAGCGCATGAAGTCCTCGACATTTCCACTTTCAGCTGCCTGGTGAAACAAAAGAGAAATAACAATGATATTATATTGCAAGCTATAGATAGGTACGTTGTCCGCACTCTAAAATGGCAACAAGAACTGAGGATAGTGTCAATGTCCTCATTTTCTGCACCAATCAGAGATGCGACAGTGCGCTACGCAAAAAAATACGCCATTAATAATAAATTCGCAATATTAATAAAGTTTGAAATTTTTCACAAGGGAACAAATTTCAAACTTTTTTATATAACTGATAAAATTTTACTAGTTTCGGATTACACTTGCCTGATGTAACTTGAAACTGTAAGTGAATTTATTGTAACTGATCGAAATTGACAGCTATACTATAAAAAAGGACAAAAAAAACTGTTTAAAAAATGTATACAAATTAAAAACATAACAAATTTTAACACAGGGTAATGCCCCGTGTTAAAATTTGTTATGTTTTTAATTTGTATAAATTTTTTAAACAGTTTTTTTTCTTAACAATTAAATTGTTCACTACTACGGAGTATTTCAAGCTTAAAGGTAGGAACAGGTTTTATTTGGTCAGTGACTTTTCTTTTGCCTTTTGTGTGGCGTTAAATCATTTTTTTGTAGGAACCAACAAAAATCTGGCATCTCAGCTGGATCCCATTGCCTCTGGTATCTTATTTTATTGTTCGTACGTCCTAATGAAATGTTTCTCCTTACTGTGCCAAGATTGTCAGGAAAAAAAGTCGAAATGAGAGTGTAGAAAATGGATTTTGAGAAACATTCTGTATTCAATGTTTTGGTACGACTGAAGCAGTTCATGTGCTAAAAGTTGATAGTTTTCTGATTTTATATTGCCTAGGAACGCCTCTTCGAGTACCAGGAGAGATTTATCAAAAAATAGTACTAAGTTACATGATTCGATGAAATTCGCCACAGCATAGGAATTTGCAAAATGCATTTTGTTTTGTTTACCCTTCATCCACCTTGAATGGCCTATGTACCTACTAAAAAATACACTACACATTTGAGGTATTCAGAGAAGAAACTTAACGAGTATAAGTTGCATTATATATTAAAGAAGAGCACTATCAGTCTTTTACGTGCTGAACTCTGATACAAGTATTTCTTTCTATTCTAATCTAGATTTTATTTTAACTCTTCCTACTACCTACCTACCAACCTTCCTACCTACCTACCTACCTACTAATCAATATCCTACATAATATCAATAGTAATAGTTAATTAATTAACTCGGTCATTTCACTGTTCTCAGTTCTTCCAATGATTAGAATTGACGTTCAGTTAAAAAAAAAATTAAATGTTTAATTCTCATTTTATAGTCAAATCTAAAAATATTCTACATAATGTCAATCATAATAATTAATTAATTAACTTAGTTATTTCACTGTTACCAGTTCGTCAAATGAGTAGAATGCTTGCTCGCTTAGCCATTTCTATAGTTGAAGTTTGAAGGACTTTTACATTACAGACTTTTAGTAATATTGGTACCTAGTCCATTTTGATCCCGTTGGCGCAAAACCTTTTCCCTGGATAAAATTTGTTATAATTTGATGTGTCAAATCCTCTCGCCTGTAGGCTCTCCTCTCCGAGTCCGTAGGTCAGACGGCAGTCACTTCCACTAAATCCGTATAATACAAACCAATTGGCCGAGTAGGAATTAACCAATAGCGGTTATAGTACATTATGGTACAAGTGAGCAACGTTGGTGATTACCGCCGAGGCGCCATTGAGACCCGAGCCGCCAGGCGAGGGTCTTAAGACAGCCGAGGACGGTAATCATCATGCTCACACGTGCCATACGACGTTTTACAACACACTTGCGAATAAAATAATACTACAAATACTAAATACACAATACTACAAATTAATTCGTTTTCCTATGCGCGCGCATTTAACAATGGCGGTCGACCATATTTAAAAAAAAATGAGGTTTGAACTTAACTTTTTTTTACTCTGTTTTTTTTTTCTGTACCTACTTAGAAAAAAAAAGTTAAATTTGAGCGAAAATTTTGTTTATTACACAAGTATTACAAGTTGAAATTATTTATTTAAATACGAAAATGCATCAAATGACCATACAATAGGCGTATTAATTTATTCGTACTATTAAACACGTTATTTTTTGTATCAAAACTTTTTTAAGAACATAGACAATTATAGACACTTCCTATAAAATTTAAAAAAGAATCTATAACTCACTTTTGTGAATAATAGCAATGAATAAGTCACAGTTTTATAATAGGTGTCATTCCGTGCTTAATTGCGGTAAAATAATATCACTGTTATGAGCAGGTGTGTTGTAATAGTTATTTGTTATACAAGAGTGCAAAGTTGCTTTTTAACCGCGTGCTCATTTTTGATGACCGAGCAAGCGAAAGATTCTAAATTTGAATCACGAGCGTAGCGAGTGATTCACAAATTAGAATCTTGAGCGTTAGCGAGGGAATCAAAAGAGCACAAGGTGAAAAATCTTTGCACTCGAGTGCAACACGTAACTTTTCATTCCACCTCAGCGAGGAAATAATGAAATGCTTCTCCTTCCTAGCGTTAATTCCCAGTCAGCATCCGAAGCTTTCACCTCGGAGTCCGGGGTCCGCTTTACCAGTCTTAACTGCGGATTTGGCTGGACCTCGATATTTGCCGTGAAGCGACTGCCATCTGACCATCCCAATGATGACATTAGGCGATATCGAAGCATTGCAGCCAGACCGTTGTTGTTGAATTTTTTAGGGCTCCAACTACCCGTAACGACTGCCATAGATGTTCGTATGGCATCCGTGACCGACGGCTTAACGTGCTCTCCAAGGCATGACCAGACCAATGCAAATACCCATTTTCATGCATAAAAAATATTTGCACTGAGCGGGGATCGAACCCGTGCCTCCTGCGTAGCGGCCGCGTTCAATACCACTACGCCATGGAGGCTGTATAATATGTGTATTAATACTAGTAATAAAATACAACAAAATAAAAATTCAACAACAATGTCAACAATATGACGTGAAAAAAATTGATGCGCGCAAAGCAAATTAAAAAAAAAGTACACCAAGGAGGTTACGAGTCTGAGTTTTTCATGAATTAAAAAAAAGTTGTATGATAAATTCGGCACCATAGAGGTAGAAGTAAATAGGTTTAATGATGTTTTGAGTCCACAAACCTAGTACACACGATGTTCTAAATTCAAATTTACTTTACCTCTCTAGAGGATAAAAACGACTTTTACGCTCAGTTATCGAAGAGCAAAAATAGTCTTTCCGAGATGGTGGGATGAAAAATATATTACGCACTAGCTGTTGCCCGTGGCCTCACCCACGTGATATTCTGATCCTGTTCATCGCTGATAATCCTGTTCATCCTATGTGTTATTCTGATGTATAAGCTATATTATTGTAAAGTTTCATTGAAATCCATTGAGAGTAGTTTTTATGTGAAAGAGTAACAAACATCCTCACATCCATACATCCTCGCGTTTATAATATTAGTAGGATAATTATGTCCTTGTTATTTCACCCTGTCTGCAATGAATCGTTAACCTTACTCAAAGTTATCGTTAGCTTTAGCTATCGTTAGCTCAGGTCCTAGACATAAAAGAACATAAGCTCGTTTATGGATACTTGCGACACAGTCCGCATGCATCTTTATAACTGTTTTTGAATGACATACTTTACTTTATATGACACCCGTACGTCTTCGCTGAGATAAAGAATGTTTTAAGTAAATTAATGATAAAGGTATGAGGCCATAGGTGACCGCATACGACAGCTGTAGAGGATGTCTACACCCTATAAGGAACCTACCTACTAAAGAAGTTTGCAGGCGTAAAAGTTCTAATATTTCGTGATTAATAAGTGAGTAGTATTTCGCTTGAAAATATTATAAAGAGGAAAGATTTGTATTTTTGTATTCGAATAAACTCAAAAACTACTGGACCGATTTCAAAAATTCTTTCGCCATTAGATAGCTCCATTATCAGGTACCAACATAGGCTACTACCAGAGATGAACGGGGTCAGAATTTCACGCGAGCGGAGCCGCGAGAAACAGCTAGTATAGGTACCTACCTATATATGGATAGATTATTATCTAATAATTTCAGTATCTATTACAAGAGTTAATCAAATGGTAAGGTTACGTAATGTAACTCTGAAACGTTATGGACGACACTTGACCAGTTTAATTATTAGTTCCACAACTACTTGTGTGATCTATAACTAGCTGGTAGAAGTTTATAAAGCCCAAACTGATGTAATTCCCGAGGTAGTTGACTTTAAAGTAACGAGATTATTATTTTGTGATGGCTATATATATTTTTGTAACCCTCAGATTACGGAGATAATATTCATGTTTGTATATTTTGTCATCAAAGGATTCAAAGACGTCGAATCTACCTTTCATTTATTCGGCTCTTAACTGTGTGACCTCTGCTGAATAAATAAAAATATGTAAAATACTCGATGATCTAAAAGAGGTAGTATTAGACATTTTTGTAAATATGTACATATCTAAAGGTATCTTAGTTTTTTTTTAATACGTCATAAACCGCAATTTTTGCCTTTGCTACTACGGATCCCTTCATGGGCGAGTCCGACTCGCATTTGGCCGATTTTATTTTATTTGCACTTATTAGGTATACTCCATACAAAAACAATGTTTATTTGTTTTTGTAACCCATAAGTCAAGCTACAGTTACATTATTGCCCTCATTTCCCATCAATTTACTTCATAAATTCCATTGGCGGTTGGTACGTCATATGGTTTTCCTTAAAAGTTTCGTGAAAAAAATTGAGATAACAATTTTATGTAGCGTCCATTAGCAGCCTGATATTTTTATATTTTCACAAGGTCGTTAGACTACATGAAAGATAAGGTGATTGAAGAATATTCTGTAGTTTAAAAGCAGCAAATGCCAATAACGATAACGGTATCGAATGAGACTCTGGTACTAGAATTTCGAGGGTTTGCTAAGTACCTATCTAAAAGACGGAATACTTTTTTTCCGTACATATTCTAATGGAATAGACGTTCTCTATTGCAAGCTGGTATTTATGTGATTACCGTTGGCAGGTATTTGTAGATGAAAGTTAGGCATCGCCATACAGGGCAAAGGGTCCTCTCCTTAGTGGGTTATTGGAAAAAAGGAAAGAAAGAAATGTGAGGTTATCCTGCCCCCCTAGAAAAGTGGTGATTCGTTGGCCGGCGTACTGTAGAATAAAATGATGAATGTATGGGATTGAACATTTTGACGTTTATGGCGTTTATGGCAGTCGTCAAATATAGTATTCTGAAAATGTATTGCCACTTGTTTAGAGGGGTATTACAGTTATCACTCAGTACTTCAATAACTTCTAGATATCACATGAACAAAACCGCATCATTCGACATTGATTAAAAGTAGTTAAACTGTATCGTAACATTATCAAGACAAAGATCTGCACATCACATAATTGGTTGTGAAAAACAATTGAACGCAAATGGAAATAAACCATCAAGTAAATTGACTTGAAATGGGCTTTAGGGTAGTTTTAGTCTATTTATACGCTTGTAGGTAATTGAAGCATCCTTTAATACCGTAGGCAACAGACTAAGGCCCGTACCGTATTCTAGAACGATACTCTGACAGTGTATCGTTTTTAATTTATAAGTAAAGATTTTGTGAACTTCCTTTCATTTAATTTACCATGTTTCTTAGAGAGATTTGATCCTTATGATTGACACTATCGATTTATGCCATAAAAATACAGGGATGTTACTTTTTCGGATTTTAGTCGGTTCGATTACCGGGTGTGCCAAGCGAATTTAAAAAAATCTATGAATGCAGTTTTGTTTCTTTTTAAAAATAAAATGATGTCTCCTTTAAGTAAAATGAGCTAACTTAAGAATTTAAGGTACTTTCCCTCCATGTGGCATCGCCGTGGGACGCCCTGTATACACATAGACGACTATCATATACGTCAAATCCCATATATTCGTCATTCTATTCTACAATACGTCGTGTAAATATATTCACTCAAGAGCCTATGCTTCACTGTAGGTGCAGCCACGTTCTGCGACACTTTATAATCACCAAATTAAAAATTTAAAAAACCGACTTCAACCGATTTTTGTTGATATTTCATAAATTGCTTGACCGATTTTGATAAAATTTACCTGGAAAGTATAACCTATCAAACAAAAAAATAATTTTGCAAATCGGTCCAGGCGTCTTTGAGTAATCGGTGAACATACATACATATCTACCTCAAAAGTAAACCAAAACCAAATTAAAAAATCAACGCTTATACACCGGAAATATAGCTGAATATTCTGAACACTTCTGCATACCCTTTCAAAGGATTCAGGCGTGATGTTATGATGTGTAATGGCAGAGACATTGCATTAATATGCGATTGCAGCATTCGCGGCTGATTTCCTGGTATTTTTTGAAGAGTTCCTTGGTTTAATCTCGGAAACCCATCATCAGATTTTTACGAAATTTAAATGGGACCATTTCGGAATAATCTACTTTCGAACAAAAAAAGAATTTTGCAAATCCGTCTACGCATGGCGGAGCTATGAGCGAACAAACATAAAAAAAAAAAAAAAAACATAGAAACATCCGAATTGAGAACCTCCTCCTTTTTTGAAGTCGGTTAATAAAAGGGAAGTCGATGGAAAAAATCTTATCTCGATGTAGTTTGTCATGCATCATGCGACCCATATTGGGAAGTCGGCAGGAATCGGTTTATAGGAAGGTCCTTTAAAAATGCTAAATATAGCATAAATAACTTTTTTGTTTTATATGAGCGATGTGTCCTCTAATAATAATTAAATTTGTGAACTTGGAGAAGTTTCTCTAACAATGCTAAAAATAGCATAAAAAACTTCGTTGTTTTATGTGAGCGATGTGTCCTCTAATATTAATTGACGTGTGTATCGTGAACCTTTTTTACGTAACAAAGACGTTGGCGTAATCCATTTAGATAAATCTATTCATTTACTTTTATGTTTTCTTTGAAAAAATGAAAATAGAAAATCAGATAGGTACAAAATGTGGATGAAATTAGATCTTCGGAATTGTCAGAACTGTAAGAGTATCGGTGAGATTAATTTGGGCCCGAATATCTCAGCTGGTTCCTATACACCCAAAATGGGGCCCCATGTATTCTATAAGATTTTTCTCAACAACACAATTACAATTCTAGAAAAAATATACACTGTTACAAAGATATTTGTACGAAATTATCTGTTAGACAGTTAATTAAAATTCCTTCAAGTAATTTTAGGAGAAGAATGTGATTAACATTCTATCAAATATAATAAAATAACAGAGGGGAATAAGTCTGCACATTAAAAATACCAAAAAATAGCAAGAAAAACGAATTAAGAACATTTCCGAAGAATTAGGTACCTACTAAAAAAAAACTATAGGAAATTTAAGAAGTCGTATTCGACAATATTATTCTTACTTTTATAGCGATTCAACGATGAAATTAGTTTGTGTTATTTTTTAAAGAATTTATCGGCGCGTAGTTCGGACCGTTTAGATTGGAAAAGGACAACGCGTTCTCCTTGTAACAGACTGGTCCTTTCAGGGGGGAATGCTTTGATCAATTAAGTTACTTGAACACGTTTTGGATATACGAAATTAGCCTATAGATTCTTTTTGGGATGACTAGCTACTGATATTCTAATTACATTCATCGATAGCACCAATATTATATCCCGTCTTGCGGGATTTACCATCACTTAAAAACACTTTCAAAGAACTTTGCAATATTTCATCGCGCTATTATAACTCCGATAGGAACAGCATAGCAAGATCGATCTAAACGAATTGATCGTAACTTTAATATTGCAAATCCACGAAATTTTGCAGTTCGACAATGCTTGGACAGTAGTTAAAACGTGATGAGTAGTAAAATATAGGTAAAACCACGTAACTCCGCGGAGGTAGTTGATTCAACTTAAACCTTTCATAGTTATTGCTTAATGAGTATTATAGAATTGGACAAAATGCATTATATTCAACCTCTATTAATACTTCAACCAGACTCATTCGACAGATGATAAAATATTCGTTGATTAAATTAAAAGTATATTTGTTTTCTCGGCCGACTTAACAATTATTCTTCCTTCCTTTCTATTTCCAGCGACTTCTCTGCGAAATCTGTGGCTCAACGGATCTACAGTACTTCCATTCCATTCAAAACTTCGTCTTCTATTTAAAAGTTGGCCTTTCATACAATACTAGATTTTCACCCAGACATGGCAAGGGATTCTGATCAACACCTATTTAACCTTAAATCATGAATCTGATAGGTACGTGATACGTGTTACAATATTGGAGGTTTTTCAACCATCATAGGTCGATTTTTTGGTTAGGAACTGGTTAGAAGATGAGGTTTATTGTTGAAGTATTGAGGTCCTGAAGATGTTGATAGTTCCCCTATTAATACTCTCGATTACCCGATATCGAGTACATTCTTACTAGCTGTGCTTTATTATAATTACATTGCGGTTGACCTTATATTTTTATATTAAAATGTGCAATATTCGTGTAAACTATGGACATTACCAAATATTACTGGCTTTAGTATATACATACAATACATGACGGTGTCCTAGAGTTTGCGTAATAAAATATGAGAGAATGAAAGAATAAAGAGCCTATCGTAAAACGGTACCAGGCAAGTTATTGTATACGTGTATTTACGTAGGAGGAAGTAGTGTGTAAACTATCCTGACAAGTGTAGGGTTCAATATCGGTTAATGTGCGATCTGAAAAGAGAAAAACAAACAAGCAAAAATCGCGACAGGAAAAGAAAGGTCATACTTTGCCAAAACCTCTAGATTTAAAAAAGAAAAAATAAGCAGTATGATGATTATAATAACTATACTCTCTAGCTTACGAGCAATGAATCTGGTGCGGTAAAATGCCGCAAATACTGCCGTTTTGTAACCAATTTCAATTCATTTTTCGTGACATGCTCGTGGCTGTATTTATTTACACGGGTGCTTACATAGAGAAACAGGTTACCGAGCGGGCCGGAACGGGTAAAGCCCATCATGTGGAATGGAAGCGAATGCGTTGCGATTGTTTTATGCTATCGAGACCGTTCCAACATACCACATTGCAATTGTGACCTCAATACAGTAAACTGTTTCGTAATGCATAAAACATTGCGGCCTCCGTCATACCCACAGCTGGTTGTTCACTAAGGTGTGTCATTGTGGCCTCCGACATATCCACCACTAACGTGTTCAGTCAGCAGTGGGTACCTCTAACGTATCAAAACCATTGTAACCTCATACTTATCTTCAGCTGGGTCATTTATAATCTTATATGAAGATTTTACAATCTTAAACACAAAGTAGGTAGGTATAGTTTGAAAAAATCTATTCGATGGTCGACACGATAATCTTACTAGCCGGTCAAAAAAATCAACTCGGGCGGAAGTGTGCCATGACAGTTTTTTAGCGTCAATATTTAAACTGTTGTTTTAGTTAGTGTATTTGACCGGCTAGTAAGGTCATAAATAGATTTATATTTTCACTTACAAGCCGATTCTAACCGAAGCGAGGCCCTTCTTTCCGAACGTGCTAAATCAAACGCCGCGCACTGTACCTACACAATATACTTTATATTGTATAGCTGACCCCGTGAACTTTGTACAGTCAATTTTATATATATTTTTTATTTTTTCTCTCCGTAAGAACCATCCTCGTACCTACTTCAAGGAATATTCTAAAAAAAGAATTAGCGAAATCGGTTCAGCATCTCGAGATTTGCGCTTATCAACAAATTCAGCGATTCATTTTTATATTATAGACTAGCTGACCCCGCGAACTTCGTACCGCCTAACAGTCAAATCTTTTTTTTTTCAATTTTTCTCTCCGTAAGAACTATCCCCGTACTTTAAGGAATGTTCTAAAAAAAGAATTAGCGAAATCGGTCCAGCCGTTCACGCGTGATAGCGTGACCAAGGGAAATAGAGATTCATTTTTATATATAGAGATTTCTAATTTTGTTTTAACTATTTTTTTTTTTTTTTTTTTATACCACTTAGGTGGCAGACAAGCACACGGCCCACCTGATGGAAAGTGGTTACCGTGGCCTATGGACGTATGCAACACCAGGGGCGTCACACTCGTGCTGCCGACCCTGAAGAAACCTTCTAATGCCCTTCTTGAAGAACCCCATATTGTAGTCGCTTGGGAAAACCATCGCGGGGAGTTCATTCCACAGCTTGAGTGTGCGAGGGATTTCATACCGCACAGTGCGCACCGTTTCCGGTCGCAATGTGTGAGGATGAACTCCCCGCCTATGACGAGAAGTGCGATGATAGAATGTAGCTGTGGGCATCATGTCAAACAATTCATCCGAGCACAAACCATTGTATCTATAGGCGGTAAAACACACACAGTGAAGCAAAGTCTCTCCTGAGACTGAGTGGTTCCACATCGCCTGTTAGTATGGGATTGCCGACGAGCCTCAACGCCCGTCTTTGTACCGAGTCGAAAGGGTCAAGCTGGCACGCAGGCGCTCCGGCAAAAAGGTGACAGCAGTACTCCATGTGAGGCCGAACCTGTGCCTTATAAAGGAGGAGTCGTTGCCCCGCAGTGAAGTACTGCTTCGCCCTGTTGAGCACCCCAAGTTTCTTTGATGCCAACTTGACCTTGTCTTCCAGATGACTTCGGTATTGGACGTCGCTGGAGATATCGACACCAAGAATCCCGATACTTGTGGAGATGGTGAGCGGTGTGCCCAGGAATTGCGGCGCTACAACAAATGGAGCCTTCTTAGCGGTGAATACACATACTTGTGTCTTGGTAGGGTTGAATTGGACTAAATTTAGTCGTCCCCAATCGGATACTCCAGACAGAGTAGTATCAATTTCGGACACAAGTTGTTCGCGACTCTCCTCCACTTCCGACCTAGGGATATTTGCACGGCCCGTGTAATACGTGTCACCGGTGCTGTCATCTGCATAGCAATGAATGGAGCCATCAGACAGCATGTCATTGATATGCAGCAGAAACAAGGTCGGGGACAACACGGAGCCTTGCGGAACACCAGCGTTTATGTCCATGCGGTCCGAGCAGCTGCCATCGACGACGGCTTGAATACTTCTGTTGGACAAAAAGCTGGCAATCCATGCGCACAATCCCACGGGGAGTCCATAACGTGGCAACTTTGCAAGAAGACCTCTGTGCCAGACCCGATCGAAGGCCTTCGCTATATCTAGGCTGACCGCTAAAGCCTCACCCCGACTCTCGATGGCTTGCGCCCATCGGTTAGTGAGATACACTAGGAGGTCACCGGTAGAGCGACGGTGGCGAAAACCGTACTGTCGGTCGCTCAGTAGATCGTTTCCCTCAAGGTATCTCAGGAGCTGTGTGTTAATCACACGCTCCATCACCTTCGAGAGCAGCGAGGTGATAGCGATAGGCCTATAGTTGGACGGATCTGTCCTGTCGCCATTCTTAGGCACAGGATGCACGAATGCAGTCTTCCACGAAGCCGGGACCTGTCTTGTGGAGTAGGAGAGCGCGAAAAGGCGTGTAAGCACTGGGCACAACTCGGGAGCACAGTGCTTGAGCACCATCGCCGGTATACCATCCGGCCCACTCGACTTTCGAACATCTAGGGATTTAAGTTCACGCCGGACCAGCCGTTGCGTGATTTTCACTTCAGGCATGGAAGCACCACAGCTGGGAATAATAGGTGGCTCGGCGTTCCCGTCGTTCATAGTCGAGTTTGACGCAAAGAGACGACCCAAGAGATCGGCTTTCTCCTTAGCGCCATGGGCCAGACTAACGTCAGGTTTTTGCAGCGGCGGAAGGCAGGACTGGCAGAAGTTTCCCTCGGCAGCTTTGGCGAGCGACCAAAAAGCACGACTTCCTGACGGATACCGCGCAAGCCGCTCGCCAATTCCGCCAACGAACTCGAACTTAGCCCTGGCTATTGCTTTTTTACTGGACCTCGAGGCGGCGTTCAATTTACGCTTCACTTCAGCGATATCCGGATCCCTATTGGCAAGAGCTGTGGTCCAAGCCTTATAGGCAGATTGCTTGCGGTCTCTAGCTTCTCTGCAAGGCCTATTAAACCACGGGCGTTTGCTCGCTCCTGTCGCGATCCAGCGGTTAGGAATATAACATTCCATGCCCGATAGGATCGCTTCAGCGACTGCTGTTGCACAGGAGTTTGGATCATCTGAAGTGAAACAAAGCCGCCTCCACGGGTACGACGCGAAGAATTCTCGCAGTCCATCCCAGTCTGCCGACTTATAGTGCCAGACATGTCGCCACTGTGGTGGCCGCGGTGGTTCAGGCCGCGCGAGAGTCACTTGCGCCCGGACAAGGCAGTGGTCCGAAGTGCCTAATGGCGCTTCCACATTCACAGAGTACTCATCCGGGCGCGTAGTCAGCAGAAGGTCCAGTATAGAGCTTTTATGGGTCTCAATGTCTGGTATTCTAGTGATAGAATGCACCAGTTGCGAGAGTCCATAGGTCAGGGCGAAGTTGTATGCAGCCTGTTCACGCCTATCAATCTGCACGCCGCAATCCACAAGGATACGTTTGCGTCTAGTTAATATGACTGCAGGAGCGAAGACATCAAGTTTATTTTAATTACACCTTCATCACTTTTTCACTTTCACTATTGTAACTGAAAGAATTAAACGTCTCATCAGTTGACCTGAATTTTATTTTAATAAAATTATATCAAGTTTTCTCCCAAACGGGAACTAGTTAATTCCCGCCGAAACATTGGTCCTATACGAACCGGATTCATCGGAATTAAATATAATTAATCAGCGAAGGAAGAGATATTATTACCTACCAGAAGATTAAAGGAAGTGAAGATTGGAGTAAAAGGGTACCTACGTAGGGTGAAAAAGTGAGCTCAGATTAAAAGGTCTCTGACACTCGCTTCCCAGTATGACTGACACTAAGGAAGTTGCACTCTCAAATGTGGCTGAGATTAAGGAGCTTAAGAAAAAGCGTGGTAGCTGCAAAAGCAGAATTACTGCGTTCGGTACCTACTTAAGTACATTACGAACTACCGAGTTGACGCCCTATCAGGTAATGGAGTTGGGAGTTCGCCTTGGAAAGCTGGAAACATTGTATGACGAATTTCATAGTATTCAGTTGCAGTTGGAATGCTTAGCTGATACCGCTGAGACTGAGTATGATGAACGTAACAAGGTGGAATCTCAGTATTATATGCTTTTAGCTCAGTGCAAACAAATACTTCATTCGTTTGCAAGTATAGAAAGGAGTGATAAAAAATCTACCTCCAATTCTAAGCGTCAACTTGTTCAATTGCCCACGATCAATTTGCCTAAATTCTCAGGATCCTATGAGACCTGGCTTGAGTTTCGTGACAAGTTCACTAGTCTCATCCATAGCAATGACGATATCGACGAGATCAGTAAATTCCATTACCTCAAAGCATCGTTGACGGACTCAGCTGCTGTAGTGATCGATTCGATTGAATTTTCAACTAAAAACTACACCACAGCATGGGAGTTGTTATGTGAGAGGTTCGATAATACACATTTATTAATAAATAACCACGTATCTGCCCTATTTAACACTGAACCGATCACAAAATCTTCGTCCGCAGGCTTAAAAAGGCTTATAGACCACACAAGCAAAACACTACGAGCTTTGACAATATTGCATGAACCTGTTAACAGTTGGGACACGTTGCTTATATATATTATTTCTAAAAAACTAGATTACAAAACTTCTTGTAAATGGGAAGAGTATAAAGGTCAATTAGACAAAAGGAAGTCAATTCCATTCGTTAAATTCATAGATTTTTTACGAAACTACGCTGATGTGCTTGAATCAATGGAATCGTCCCACCACTTCAACCATAATCATCAAAACATAACACCAAAGTTAAGGTTATGGTTTCCAACTCAACCACTAGTTCACATTCACATAACACTTCTTGTCCTAAATGTAACGGTAGTCACTATCTACACATTTGTCCGCAGTTTTTGGCGTTGAGCGTTAATGAACGTTTGTCATTGATACCTAATTATAAGATTTGCCATAATTGTTTAGAGCCCGGCCACTATTCGAATGTTTGTAAGAAATCTCCTTGCAAAACTTGCAAGCGCAAACACCACACACTCATTCACAATGGCGAAATCAAGTCTGCGGCTCCGCTAACCGTAAACAATCTAACGAATGAAAAGGACAACACAAATGAACCCGCTCATGTCGCACTCTCGGCTAATATCTTAACCACACACACTCAACCGAATGCATGCACTCCGAGTGACGTGTTGTTGTCCACTGCCTTAATTAAATGCTACGACAGTCAAAATAAAGAACTTATTATTCGCGCTTTGCTTGATTCTGGCAGTTCGTCTTGCATAATAACGGAGAAGTTGTTTAAGAAATTAAATGTGCCGCATATAAAAACAAACAAATCAATTCAGGGTATTAATAATTCGTTATCTCTTGTGAACAAGATGTGCCGAGTTCAGATCAAATCATTGAGCGAATCGTACTCAAATGAGTTGTTGTGTTTCATTTTGCCCACTATCACAGATAACGTGCCTTGTAGGCAAGTAGTATTAGACGTTCCGGCAAACATACAGTTAGCAGATGCATATTTTCATACGCCTGCTTCGATAGACATTATTATCGGAGCTGACGTTTTTTGGTCGTTGTTAGGCTCACAAAAGATTGTGTTAGGCGACAGAATGCCTACGTTGTACCAAACCCAACTCGGTTGGGTAATAAGTGGCCCGATTAGTGGCGCATTAAATTCTCACCATTTTTCAAATATTAAATGCAACTTTACTAAAATAGATAGTAATTTAAATTATACATCTTCACATGATAATGATACAGATGACATTCAAAACCTACTAACGCGGTTTTGGCAGCTAGAAGAAGTCTGCCATGAGTCATCTCCGTATTCTCCTGAAGAGAAATTATGTGAAGATCATTTCCTAAACAATACTACACGTTTATTGGACGGTCGATTCTGTGTAAAGATCCCATTGAAGGAATCTTCAGACAAATTAGGTGATTCTTTTAATCGTGCTAAACGATGTTTTCTATCTATTGAGCGTAGAAACATGAATCAACCCGCACTTGACAAAATGTACAAGGAATTTATGTCTGAGTATATCTCTTTAGGGCATATGTCACAGTGTATTAATAACGCACCTCAACCGTCATATTTTATTCCTCATCATGGAGTATTGCGAGAAAGTAGTTTGACTACCAAACTTCGTGTAGTTTTCAACGCAAGTGCGCCTACCACTTCTGGTGTTTCCTTTAATCAAATACAGATGGTAGGGCCTACTGTACAAGATGACTTGACTGCTATATTGTTGCGATTCAGAATGCCTAAATATGTAATCTCTGCAGATGTGGAGAAAATGTACAGGCAAGTGGTTGTACATCCGTCTGACAGGCACTTGCAACAAGTCATCTGGCGTGACAGTTTATCAAGTCCGTTAAAATTCTATCAATTAAATAGGGTCACATATGGCACGGCTAGTGCCCCATATCTTGCGACAAGATGTCTCCGGCAGGTGGGTCTTGAATGTGATGATCCAAACATTTCTAAAATCATCATGCATGACTTTTACGTTGACGACCTATTAACAGGTTCGGACCTGCTTGACGAGGCTCTCGAGATACGGCATAAGGTAACCAAAGCTCTTGCTTCCGCTTGCATGCCATTAAGAAAGTGGAAGTCCAATGAGCCATCATTAATATCAGAACCCGCTGACCAGTCACCCTTCTTTTTTTGCAAAGAAGGAGATGCACTGAACAAAACCCTAGGTCTCAGTTGGGAAACCCATAAAGATGATTTGAGATTTCCAATCAATATTCCCCATAATATGGAAAATACTAAGCGGAACATGCTAGTCGTGATCGCTCGTATCTTTGATCCACTAGGAATCTTGTCCCCTTACGTCATTCGGATGAAGATGTTACTTCAAAAGTTATGGCTTGAAGGATTGAACTGGGATGATCAATTACCTGCAGAGGTAGCAGCAGCGTGGGCTGGCCTGATCAAAACCCTACCAGCTATCAATGATATCCGGGTTCCTCGCCGTGTCGTTTGCGATACGTATGTACGGCTCGAGTTTCATATTTTCACTGATTCGTCAGAACGAGGCTACGGAGCTTGTTTATATGTGCGTAGTGCGAATGAGCGAGGAGACGTCACCGTACGTTTGATTATGGCAAAAAGTCGTGTTGCTCCCATCAAACCTACCACTTTACCACGATTGGAACTTTGTGCGGCCGTTGTAGGAGCACGCTTATATCAAAAGGTGGCCAATTCCCTTCGCACTAAGCCCAATAACGTCGTCTTTTGGACTGACTCCATGATCGTACTCGGGTGGTTAAAAATGTTACCTATTAAATTAAATACCTTTGTACGTAATCGAGTAGCTGAGATATTGGAAACAACTAGTTCTTGTCAGTGGCGTCACGTATCGACTCATGATAATCCCGCTGATTTGATATCGCGCGGAGTCGAACCTGCGTCCATGCAATCATTAGACTTGTGGTGGCATGGTCCAGCCTTTTTACAACAAGACAGTAGGTCATGGGCCAGTGACTCATCTACTAACTATGATAATTCCATTGTTTTACCGGAAATCAAAACAGTGAAGAACCTTTCACTGCATGCTGTACAATACAACTTGAATCTAATTGAAGTCAATCGCTTTTCTAATTACCTAAGATTAGTGCATACCATTTGTTATGTCTTTAGATTTATTAATTTATGCAAAAAACGCATTACTTCTTATTCTACTTTTTCTAAAGAGGAGTTACAATCTTCCCTTAAGTTTTTAATTAGACACTCACAAAAGGAATCCTTTCCGGAATACGAAATCTTACATAATAATAATCGTCTACCCACTAAAAATCATTTGTTGAAACTGAGCGTATTTCTCGACGAGGATAAAATCATACGAGTAGGCGGTAGATTACACAATACTGACTATTCATTCGAGAAAAAGCACCCAATTTTATTACAGTCCACTCACCACTTTGTTAAATTATTATTTCGACACGAGCATATTAAATTAATGCATGCTGGTCCTCAATTGCTACTAGCAACCATTAGGGAGACTTACTGGCCTTTGGGTGGTCGCAACCTCGCTAGATCTTGTTACCATAGCTGCGTCCGATGCCAGCGCCTAAGAGCGCAATCGGTCGTACCGAAAATGGGTGACCTGCCGCTGAGTAGATTCTCACCGGCGGACTACCCCTTTCAAAATGTAGGCGTTGACTACGCAGGTCCTATTAATGCAGTTAGTCGTCAGGGCCGTGGCTGTAGACTGGTGAAGGTCTACATAGTCGTATTTGTTTGTTTCACCACTAAAGCCATGCATTTGGAGCTCGTGGGCGATTTAACAAGTAACACGTATTTACAAGCATTAAAGAGATTCATGTCACGGAGAGGTAAGCCTCTCAATATTTACTCCGACAACGGCACTTCATTTGTAGGAGCATACAATGAGATTTCTGGCTTTCTAAGGGGTAATCGTGATTCCTTATCAGATAGTTTAGCTCATGAGGGCATTAAATTTCATTTTATTCCTGCTTATGCTCCACACTTTGGCGGCCTTTGGGAAGCGGGAGTTAAGTCGACCAAATACCATTTAGTCAGAGTGCTGGGAAATTGTAACTTAACCTATGAAGAATTGAATTCAACTTTGATTCAAATTGAGGCAATATTAAATTCACGTCCGCTCACTCCATTATCTTCAAGCCCAGAGGACCTTTTGCCCCTCACTCCAGGTCACTTTTTAATAGGAAGACCACTTACGTCTCTTCCTGCCAAAGATCTCCGTGAACGCTCGCACCTTCATCTCGCACGTCATCAACGGATCGAGCAGTTGCGACAACACTTCTGGGAGAGATGGAACAAGGAATATATTTCTGAACTCCAGCTTCGTATAAAATGGCGATCGTGTAAGGACTCCTTGCAGCTGAACTCTCTTGTCGTTATAAAGGAAGACCACTTACCGCCTTTGAAGTGGAAACTAGGTCGGATTGTTGCATTGCATGAAGGCCAAGATAAGATTGCACGTGTTGCTGATGTCAGGACTGCAACCGGCGTCGTGCGACGAGCGTTCTCCAAAATTTGTCCGTTGCTGAATGAGTCCTGTTGAATGCTAGCATTCAACGGCCGGGGGCATGTTCACGCCTATCAATCTGCACGCCGCAATCCACAAGGATACGTTTGCGTCTAGTTAATATGACTGCAGGAGCGAAGACATCAAGTTTATTTTAATTACACCTTCATCACTTTTTCACTTTCACTATTGTAACTGAAAGAATTAAACGTCTCATCAGTTGACCTGAATTTTATTTTAATAAAATTATATCAAGTTTTCTCCCAAACGGGAACTAGTTAATTCCCGCCGAAACACAGCCCTTCCCGCAAAATCAGTCTCGGTGGACCCCAACCACTCCACGTGGTGAGCATTAAAGTCCCCCAAGACCACTAAGTCCGCGGTAGGGTACTGCTCGATTACCGTGTCCGCCGACCGCTGCAGATGCTCATACAGTTGAGCCGTGCCCAGATCACCGCTATGAGACCTGTACAGGCACGCATAAACACGGGTGTGGCCACCGTGATCTATACGCACCCATAGCGTTGATAGGTCTCGCTCCTCAAGGCCATTTAGACGGCGACAGCAAACATCATCCCGGACGTACAAGCATACCCCGGCTTTACTCAGAAAGTTGTGCTCGAGCTTGTAGCCGGGGTACATTAGGTAGGCTGTATCGGCCGGGCATGATATTTGCGTCTCCGTCAGAAAGAAAAGGGTCGGTTGTGCTGTTTCAAGGTGGTGGTGGACCTCGTTCAGGTTGGAATGTAGGCCCCTGATATTGCAATAGTCCACTTGTATCGTGGACGATGGTGCCGCTGTGTAACCGTTACTCTTTCTTTTTCTATTGGCCATATTTGTAGAAGGGGGGGGGGGGGGAGAAGGTATAGAGAGTCTTTGTGTCGTCAGCGTAAAAGACAAAGCAAGGCTCCATGCCACCACTGATGAGTTAAGGTTTTGTGACTGGCTGGCGCGGCGGGCGGAAGGGCCCCCGGTCCCCTCCCAGATACTGTAGCCGGGTCCACTCCGGTCTCCTCCTCCGGCACGACTACAGCACCGGGAACTTTACACAGGCTGCTGGATCAGCCTCCTGGGGCGGAGATTAAGTGTTCCCCAGGTTCGGGAACCGTACAGCCTGTGGGCGGCCAGCGGATAACCGTTTCACCGGGTCTCCCTGACCGCCGCGCCAACATTTCACGCCCGCACCAGTCAGTGGTGTTAACCCAAGCCTTTGGTCTTCCCGCTGACAGCACAAGAACCCTCCAATGAGCTCTGGCTACCCTACTCACCACGGAAAACACAACACAAGGTTGCTAAACCGCGATCTTCTGTAGGGCGGAGGTACTTCCCCAGTCGGACTGCTCGATTTGAGACGGGAGATACCGTCGTGTCCTACCTCCTATGTCCTAACTATTATTTGTAATATTTTGAGAGTCACATGTAATCGATAAAAATAAATGAATGCTAAATTCATATTACTAGTCAATTTAGCTTCATTCAGTTTAAAAATAAACAATGTATTTTAATAAAAGCTAACAACAATTTAATAATAGTAATTTAGTTTTGTACAGAACCGTCAGCGTACGAATCCACCTCCTACACTGAGTGCTCTTTTTTCAAGTTATGTGTACGATAATTCCCTACGTTATTGTCCTATTTCAATGGTTTCTTTCTTTGTCAGAAAAAGGATAGGGTACCTTATAAGTGGGCGTATACAAATTAGATCAAGTTCTCAAGATGGGCTCGTTTGGCTTCAAGTAATGTCGGCGGTATGAAGTTAGGTTTATCATAATTTATAAAAAATATTATTGAAGCTCTGCATTGTTTAACATCAATATGTGGAAGTATAACTCAAAGTAGATTTCGAGATCTCTTCTCCCCTACACCTTTCCATTTTGATATATTTTGACTTATTGGAGTTACTGTCAAAGTACCGGGTTCCGTACACCCAAAAATCTGATCCAGTGCGAATTGGACTCACGCACTGAAGGTTCCGTACAAAAATGTATTTATGTTACATAGACGGCAATAATATATTTTTGCGCAGACAAATAAGTTTTTTCACAGCTGTTAGAGGTTGCAGACTTGAGTATTTGATATAAATTTCAATTAAACTATCATTATTGCGCAATACACATTCCTGAAAAAAGATCTTGACAGACAGACAGACGGACAACGAACTGATCCTATAATAGTTCTGTTCTTTTTCCTTTTGTGGTACGGAACTCTAAAATTGTTTCCTAAAAACATAACACAATTTGATTGCTTTCGTTTAGCGTTAATTTGCATAAAATTGTCGTTTATCAACAATGAAGCGGGTTGGGAGTTTGTTTTAACATTAAAATCAATTTAGGTATTAATGGTGGTTGTTTGTTCTTATAATTGATAATTAATAATTCAATAATTTATTAACAGAGGCCTGAATAAATCAACAAGAAAGTGGAACGACGAGAAGTAATCCTACTAATATAATAAACGCGAAAGTTTGTAGGTAGATATGTGAGAATGTTTGTTACTCTTTCACGTAAAAAGTACTCAATGAATTTTAATGAAACCTTACAATAATATAGCTAATACATCAGAATAACACATAGGAATCAGAATTCCACGCGGGCGGAGCCGCGGGCAACAGCTAGTTTATCAATATTTTTCTTTCTTTCTTTCTAATTTAGGTAAAACACGATGGCATCAAAAGTTCTAGAAGATTACACTAGTCTGGCCGCTATGTATCGATGGTTGCTGAGTTAACGTCAACCTTGGCTGAGGTGCAATAGTTTTTCCCTCTTTCTGCTTCTTTCCGTGTTTACTCTCGTTGTGTGCCAACTATTCAACTAACGCTTGATTATCTTTACGGTATACGATGATCATCTCCCTTAAATTATTAATTATCTTTTCAATGTTATTCAAAACTCCCGTAACAAAAGTTTTCATTGACTTTTCTACATCAATTGTTACTTCTTGCCTCACAATTTCTGTATTTTTTTCCTTTGACATTCCTATTAGACTTCCTTTCTTAGTTAAAGTTCCTTCTTAATTCATCTCCAATTCATTTTTACGCGCTGCTTGCCTCTTAGTTCTCTGTGAGAGATTATCAGTGCCCGACATCCTAACAATAACGGACTATGCTCAACACGCTATCATAATATATCTAAGGCAAATTTTCCTTCGTGAAGGATTAATGATTGATTGATGCAAAATCGATTCAAAAACTGATTATAATGTGCTATGGATTTATTTGAAATTAAGCGCGAAAAATCATATCGAGCAATTATATGAAGGAAATCGGAATGGACACCACTAATTACACTTTAATCAACGCTAAGTACTTAAAGATCATTCACAAAGAAATATAAATTACTTGCTTCAAAGCTTTTGTAGGCATATTTAATAGTTCATCAATTACCATTTTGACACTTGCTAAATAAATGAAAATATCTAAAAGTCTGACTTCAACTACAAAAATTCTTCTTAAATGGACAGATAACACTTTTAAAATAATTTATGCTACAAAAATATTGCTATAAAATTATTAGAAAAAGAACTAAGTGCTTTTTATATTATCTTTAAAAATTAAACAAACAAACATTTTTAGTAATAAAAAAATACAATTTTTTTATGAGCCATTGACTTGACGAAGAAGATGTCACAAATACTTAAACTTCAATTATGAAAAATCAATCATTTTCTATGGTTCGCAAGTTTACTGACGTAATTTATTTATCATAAAATTACAATCTATTCCAATTTTTTATTCCTGTTATCTATCACACAAGCTTAATAGTACATAAGGTACAATAAATCTAAACTATTACCATATGAGTTATCAGGATAGTTATCATGTATTGTTACTTGTGAGTATTTATTATGTATTGTTTTGAGTTTCCGAATTTAAACCAAAATCCTTTATCTATAAATTAAATCTTGTTATTTTTAGACAAATATGACTGACTGACCAATCTAATACACTGCACTTACTTGCAACAATTCTTCACCAGAAGCTTTGTCCATATTCACAAGTCCAAATATTTTAGACCAATGACGCGGGAGCTTCATGGCGCCACTTTTCAAATATTGAAGATTTTTCATACGTTTTGATTGACTAAACGACTCCATAATCATTTAAAATATTCGAGAAATAAATAATCAATCACTCGAAAAGCAATTAATTATCGAATTCTAGAACGTAATTATTAATTTGAAACGAGAACAAGCGACAGCGGAACTTGTTTCATGATTGCGACGAAATAAGCGAGCGACTGTGACGGCTACATGCTTGACACTAAAGCCACCGTCTACACCTTCACTCACCAGCTTTATACAACAATTATTATCCTTATTGGATTTTTATATCATTTTGTTTTCAAAATATATATAATGTAGTTAGTTCTTTGTAGTATAATATACTATTATTGTTTCATATACAAAAAGCACTATAGTCATTGAAATTTCTTGAATTTTTCAAAGGATATTATAGGCTTTTTATCTTATCTGACGCATAAAGATTAAATTACTTTCAGAACAAAGTCATGCGACAAAATCTTTTTATTAGAAGAGTGTTTATCATAAGACGTAGTACTATTATTTATTCTGTGTTATAAGTGTTTGTATGTTCGAACTATCATAAGTAATCATAACTATCAGTGAAATTCGAATTAAGTATTTGTTTTCATATTTTTTATTCTAAATTTTAAAGAAAGGTCAAAGCTCAAGTGGGATTCGGACCTGCACACAAAGGGTTCTGTACCATCTTACAGTAGCTCTCAAAAGTTGCTGAACACTAACACATTAAAATTTATTACCTGTCTTCACATTGATATGAACCAAAATAATGTTAATCAATCAATCAATTATTAGCATTGCAAAAGTTTACGCAATGTCACTATTGTCTGTACTGTGGTACTGGTTATTATTATTTATTTTTGTAATCTTCAGAGGACAAAAAATTGTAATAATGTTTTTTTATTATTGTATGTAAACTAAAGTTGGAATGCGTTATGCTACTCGTAATACTGTTGACGATGTACAAGATAAAATACTAGGCAGTTTATGAATACTTTTATTGTCCTTTTGCTGAAGAAACAAGAAAAGTGCTTTGTTATTTATCCTAATGGCGGGCACAGGAGAAGTGACTTATGTACTGCTAGCTGTTGCTGAATTCTGATCCGGTCAGTAGCGTGATGATTGATGATATAAAGCCTATGTTGGTACTTGATAATGTAGCTTTCTAATGGCAAAATATTTTTTAAAAATGGTCCAGGAGTTTTTGAGTGTATTCATAACATACAAAAACACAAATCTTTCCTCATTATAAATTATAGTATAGACTGCACTTTATAACAGCTATTGTCGCTAGCATTGCCATACAAACATACAGTAGTCTTAGTACCTACTAATGCCGCAGTGGAGTTTGATGCGCCGTTGTTCTCCACTAGCACCTAGGAAGCGGTGGGTAAATTTAGTTTTCACCATTGACACTCGAAAAAGGGCCCGTGATTCATCAAAAACAGTGAATAAAACGCTCTTTGTTTCACCGAGTGAATAAAAAAAATTGAATTTGGAACATGCGCGAATATACGGATTCTAGTGAAACATGCAAAGAGGTTGCACACTCTCACTATAAAAACGTACTAAAAGCCACCTAAATGTAATCACTGGCTGGATGGAATGCTGCTCAGTTTAAATTAAGAAAAAAAAATGCCGCCATTTTCTGTGTAATGTTCCTTGTAAAAGTTTATGTTTGTCTCATAATCATAAAATAACTTCATCTAGTGATGAAAATGAAACTCATATTCTCGAACGCGAAAAGACTCCTGAGTCTTTTCGCGCGAGAGCGATTACTGATAATTTGCTGCTTCTTTTGTGTACTATCCATAACAAAATGTAATTCATAATCACAGAGTAATCGTTTTCTCGTAGTCAATAGTGAAAAGTTGAGTACCTAACACGTGAAAAAAGAATTCATCTCGGCTCTTGTATCCCTCGATACGCTCAGCTTTCTATCTAGAATCCCTCGCTACGCTCGGGATTCTACCGCAGAAAGCTTCGCTCCTCTCGGGATACAGCTCAGTGCCTCGAAAAGAATTCATCTTTTTTTCACTTGTTGGGTAATCTACTATTTAAGCAGAATTTGACGTCATAAAAATGTAACTGAAATTGAGAAAGAATTTGAATTTGATTATTAGTTACCCTTTGACCGTGTTGGTTCCCGGTGGAGTAGAATAGGGTCATCCCATCTCTTTCTGTGGGTGTCGCAGAAGGCGGCTAAAGCATAGGGCTGTTCTCCATCCGACAGTAAACATACAGCCTACGAATAAGTGTCCGCTTGACGGTCATAGGCTCGCCCCACGTGGGATCGAAAATCATAGTTGGTGAAATGTAGGTGATAATACCCCTCTGCCTACCCTTATGGGAATTTACGGGCGTGAGTATATGCATGTATGTTACCCTTTGAGCACGGGACCCTATAAAAGTATAATAAACTGATGTGGGTGATACGTGGGCATACAAGAGAGGGGCCGTCTCCATCATTAAATAGTGCTTGCAAATGTTAACTCCTATCACGACAATCATCTGAATCCCAATCTTGTTGCCTCCTAAGCTTCCACTATGAAGTGGGCTTCACAGTGGGGTTCTGCTTTACTTCTTGCCCAAAATCGGGTTTGTTTAGGTTTTTACGAAATCGACTGTCGTTCGCTCCTCAATGCCGAGAGGAAAGTGCGTCAAAGCTACGCCCATCAAACAGTAGGTTACTTGCAAGTGAAGTTGACCTCGGCAGCAAATATCTTAGTGGCGGGACATAAAACCCATTTACCCAATATATAGACAGGGTATGCAGGAACATTGCGGCTTTCAAAAATGACGTAGACATTTAGTATAAAAATTATTCTAGCGTGAAGAAACAGTACGTCATTATTAATAACCTATACGAATTATGGATTTTATTATTATTTACATCAATTATATTATTATTGCGAATTTATCATCAATGACGTTTTTTATTACGTAGTCATATTTCTGATTGGTGCGTAAAATCAGGACAATTGTCCTCATTTTTTGTTTTCATTTTTAAAGTGCGGACAACGTATCTATAGTTTATAATAAATAATTGCATTTAACTGTATCGTCAGTACTTTTATGTAGTCAGAGCCTATATTTATTTGGTTCTATTACACAGTAATTACAAGTTGCTCAATGCTCATGTTCTACGCATGGTCTACGACAGCTACGCGCACCGCTACGCGCTACGAATGGAAAAACCTTTGAGTGCGGTGTGAGTTTATTATTCAACTTCCATAGCGTAGTAATAGAACGTTCGACTGCTATGAACAAAGAACAAAGAGAGAAATGTTTTATCAAACTGTTCTAAACTACCTGTTTTATCAAGTTATCTGAATATTATAATGGTGGCTATACGAACGTATATCCATATTTTAAAACTCATAACACTTGCTATTATAGTTATGCTAACTCTGGATGTATATAGCGTCGTGTAGAACGTCAGAGGATATTATTTACTTTTTTACTTTTTTCGCCGCGTGGTTCCCGGCAGAGTAGAATTTAGGCCACCCCATCTCCTCCCATGTGGTGCTGTACAAGGCGACTAAGGGATAAGGCTGTTTAACATCAGACAGATATATACAGTCCAGACTCAGCCTACACATGGCTCGAGTCAACAATAGTGCCCGGAAAACGGCAATAGGCTCACCCCCTATTACGTTGGGCCTAATACAATGATTGGTGAAATGTGGGTGCTAATTCACCTCTGCCTAAGCCTCCGAGGATAAAGGCGTGATTTTATGTATGTATGTAGAGTCAACTACAAAGAGATGTATCCAATTTAATCTTACTAAATGATGTACCCCTGCAAGTGCCACTATGAACTAACCAAAGATTGTGACGAACATGGTATCAACCGAACTTGATAGTAACATGTATGCACGTAAAGCGCAATAATTATGTATCCCACCACATTTCCTGTGATATGTACACTAGCAACCTTAATTAAAATTCTATCCAAATACTGTGAAAAAAAATTGTATACATTTAATGTTCCAAAGAAATGTATCTAACCATAATAAAAAGGATGTGCAAATTTCAAAGTGCTACCGAAAACAAAAAAGTTTCTTCTCTGAGGATGCTATTTAAAAATAAATTAATTCATTACATTGCACATTTATGTATAGAGTTTGACTAAAGGTGCGTGCAAATTATATAGCATAACATGTTATATAATAATGTTATATGACATGTTATATAACAATGTTATATAACATGTTATATAACAATGTTATATAACATGTTTCAGTAATGTAGACACTGAAGTTAGTACAATGTTGCAAAGTTATAAAACAATGTTAGATAATGTGGACGTGTTATATAACACAAGTTATACAACATGTTACATGATCTGTACGCACCTTTACGTAATATTTATTGACGAAGAAGTTTTTTATACGAATGAACATGGACGCATAACGCTTTGGAGATTATACAATTACCGTTATGAAGAACCAGAAAGCAACGAGACAAAGTGGTCGTTTGACCCTAGGATTTGGTTGGATGTCGTCGTCTGGACCTGGAGAATTGATAGAAATTTCATCCCGATTAAATTCTGCGAATTACAGAGAAATCTTGGAAAATGTGTTAATACACACTGCACAAAACGTATTCGGAAACCGTAGGATAACTTTTATACAGGATAATTCATCTGTACACAATTCTCGAATGGTCCAAGGTTGGATTCAAGAGCAAGAGAACCTCAATCGTATTAAATAGCCGTCAAAAAGCCCGGACTTAAATCCTATCGAAAACCAACGGGGATTGATGGTAAAGAATTGGGATTCGACAGATATAAAGAATGTACAAAATTTAAAAGAACATGTCCTACCATCTATGAGACATGAGTCGCGGAAGCAATTTTTATGAAAAATGCGTTCAGTCTATGCGTAATCGGCTAAAATCCGTTATCAAGCTGAAGGTGATTATACCAGATTTTAAATTGATCTTAAAAACGAGTATAATAATAAATTTCAATGTTTATTCGAAGGGATATATTTGTTATTTTCTGTTTTGTTTTTTGTCATCTTAAGTGTGTGTTTACTAATAAAAATAAATGATAACAGTATTTTTTCTTTTATCCGTCATCCAATACACATGTAGTTATGAAAAATGTTTTGTCATCGGTTTCATTTGGAAGTGTTCGTATTTAAGTATCACACTTACTTAGTCAACTGTAGGACCACATCACCTTTTGTAGATTTCTAATGACATTATCGTGAAGCGTCAAATCTTTTGTTTTGCAGTTATGTCAATGGTTAATGGTTACATATCTTTGGAACATTAAATGTATACAATTTTCTTTCATAGTATTTGGATAGAATTTTAATTAAGATTGTAAGTGTACATATCACAGGAAATGTGGTGGGATACATAATTATTGCGCTTTACGTGCATACATGTTACTATCAAGTTCGGTGGATATCATGTTTGTCACAATCTTTGGTTAGTTCATAGTGGCACTCGCAGAGGTACATCATTTTGTAAGATTAAATTGGATACATCTCTTTGTAGTTGACTGTACATTTTTCGTCCGATTTTTTATTCTACACTCTTACACAGTTTTAATAAGTTGACGTGTTTTAGGCAGCGGGACGTAATTTTGAGCGCACAGACAATTGCTAGCTAATCCTCTGAATGTGGTATTCTAGGGAGAAAGGTCGCGTTGCTGGTTAATAAAGTAAGTGCGTCTGACGACAAAGTATATATGCGTTGTCGTTAACTCTTGTTTTACGAGCATTATGAGGTGAAACTGTACAAGAAAAGTGTTTTCTTTCTGTAGCCATACGATCGTGGTATTCAGAATAGCTTCTTTTCACTAGACTCTTTCGTTACAATAATGTTGAAATGCGATTTTTTAAATGACGCTTGGAAGTTTTGTCTTGGTGGATTTAAACCAAACGAAGATAGAGTTAAAAAAGAAGCTGGAGCTAGAACAAGGGCATTCAAATCGATTAAGATATAGAAAAGAGAATCGCCCTCGGGCGGGACTCGAACCCGCGGTATTTCCCTTACAGGGGGAATGCTCCGACCCCTAAGCCACCGAGGCCCGGCAAATTCTTTTTTACATCTGTCTTGGGGCGACGGTTCTGATAGTTCGGGCGAATATCGGTAGATGGCTACCACCGTCGCCTCGCCTCTAATCAATGTATGATAATGTCAAAAAGTTTATAAATATACGTAATAACGTGTCTCTCGTTGACCATACGAGTACCATACTAGTTACAAAATGTTATTTTAACTTCAAAACTAGTACGCGTAACTTATTGCTAAACATTAATTGGTCATTACGCGCGCTCAACCAGTTTGTTATCCCTTAGTTCAAAAACACTCAATTATTATTTCTATGCTATGTTTACTTTGCTTTGAATAAAACCTTCATAGGGTTAAACAGCGTTCAATCCATGTAATATAAAGCATGTTTGATTGTTAATTTTCTATATTATAGGTACAGTTTCAAACAATATTCTTGTATAAATCTTTTGGAATATCAACACAGATTACTTAATAAGTAGTTGACAGACTCCATGGCGTAGCATTAGTGAACGCAGCCGCTACGCAGGACGCGCGGGTTCGATCCTCGCTCAGTGCAAATATTTGTATGCATGAATATGGGTATTTGCATTGGTCTGGTCGTGCCTCGAAGAGCACGTTAAGCCGCCGGTCCCGGTTGCCATACGAACATCTATGGCAATCGTTTAGGGTAGCTGGTCCAACAACAACGGTCTAGCTGCAATGCTTCGATATCGCCTAATATCACCATTGGGTTGTGGAGATCAAATGGCAGTCGCTTTACGGAAAATATCGAGGTCCAGCCAAATCCGCAGTTAAGACTGGTAAAGCGGATCCC
This sequence comes from Eilema depressum, assembly GCA_914767945.1. NCBI lineage: Eukaryota > Metazoa > Arthropoda > Insecta > Lepidoptera > Erebidae > Eilema > Eilema depressum. Next base: position 25,546,219 of record OU612012.1, read on the forward strand.
AGACTCCGAGGTGAAAAGCTTCGGATGCGACAGGATGAAGAAGAAGAAGATTACTTAATAAGTTGATAAAAGGTACCTTAAGGGGGGCCATACATCAAAGTAGCATTTGCTAAATCGATTCAGTGTCAAACGGGTATTCAATTCAAAACTAGTTCGTGTTTTAATTATTCCCGACCGAGCAAGTGAAACCTATGTCCATTTCTGAATTGGCCGAAATTGCTTTCATCTGTCAGTCAGTCGACAGACAGACAGATAGTTGAAAAATACCTTTCGAGGATACAAACATACATATTTTGTACCCGAAAAATGTCCTATTTTTTCAACTATTCTTAACAAAACTCTGTGTAAGTACCTACATAAATATTACGTTTTTAGAATTTGAAGGTTTTATATAATACTTAATCGAGGGCAAATTCACTCTCAAACTGCAAAAAATAACTTTAAATCAATGTGATTTGACGTCTATGACATACGTTGACGACTGTCTTCAAATCCCATACATTAATTGTCATTCTATTCTACATACGCCGGCCAGCGGATTGTCACTTATCTTATTAGCTTCCATCGCGGACGACTAATCGACAAGAATTCCAAACAAATATATTTTTATGTTCAGTGTAGTTAATGGTAACATAACCTAAGTGTGTCTGTCTATCGTGTGACTGTGTAGGTCTATCGTGGGAAATATTGAATTTTCACGGTACCCTCTGTTTAAAATCCTAATTGAGCTGTAAGTTAGTACCAGAGTCTATAAGGTGCCCGATAATTCTGTAAATTTCCTTATTTAATTCACACGGAGAGAAAAAAATAAGGATATTGCACAGAAAAATCTAAAATTTGATAAAAATACGGCTTGAACATTCTACGAAGCCGAGCCGCGAGTAGCTTCTAGTTAATTATAAAAGCGAGGAGTTATAGGGTTAACTGTAATTACAATATTTATTGACCTTGAAAATAAATTTGCATTTGTCAACTTTACGCCTGACTTTACCCTAGGGGTTGTTTGTTTGTACTGTTACAGGGAGTTACTTGTATCTACGCCGAACTTGACCTAGATTCCGAGAATCCGGGGGTCTCGGGGGAGGAATCCAGGGCCGGTAAATGTCCACAATCTGATAAATATACCTACGTATAAAGGTAGGTACTTTCGTCAATATGAATAATTCCATAACATTTTGAAAAGACTTCTCGCACTATTTAATCAAATAATAATAGCCAGAATTAAAATGTAGATGATACTTTGGCTTATTCCCGTGCGCTCCAAATCTATTGTTCTCTAAAATTCATATTTTCATATGATTACCAGGAGCTCCAAGGATGTTTGTATTAAAATAATAAACAAAGCCACATTTACCACTTTCATTCCCTAGAGCTCCAAAATATTGTCTTGGTACTTTGAGATATTATTCCCAGCAGCTCCAAGAAAAAGTCAATTCTTCAATACAAAAATCGTTCCCACCAGCTCCAAACATTTTAAAGTAACGTAGGAAAAACCCGAACGTAGTAAAGAACGAAATCTATCAGTGCGGTGCGCCCACACAGCGTTGTCGCGTTAGTGATAGATTATTGAGAAAGCTACTCATTCCGACTTGAATAGATGGATTACACGCTGTATGACACAAACGCGATTTGTCGTATACGCAGTTCGACACCAACGTTTTATTTTACTCAGTTTGTCACATACGCAATTTGTCATCAACGCGATTTGCCATCAACGCAGTAGGTTAGAAGGCTTTAGCCTTCGTGGTTATTTTTTTTTATAAAACCATGTTTACCGTTATCTAATAAAAAGGTAATATTATAGTATTAATTGTTTTAATTCTGCTAACCGTATACTTTATTTTGGAGCTGTTGGGAACACAGTAGGTATTATATGAGTCTTTTTTAATTTTATTTTTTAAATTTAAAAGTAGTGTAATTTGGAGTTCCTGGGAATTGATGTATAGAGATAAGAAGTTTTGAAGGAATAAGTTTTTGGAGCTCTTGAGAACGGTTTTATAAAATAATAATAATATTTAATTTTAGTCTTGGAGCGCTTGGGAGCAAAATCGTGGAGCGGACGGGAATAAGCCGAAACTGGCTGATACTTTCGTTTAAATTTAAAGTGTCGTTATCATAAATAATTATACATAGTCGTGGACGTTACAATTTAAGCTTTCACTATTATTTTTTATAACTACCATCTTTACGCGGTATTCCGCGGGAATATTGGGATAAAAAGTAACTTAAGTTACAAATACTATAGCATTTTATTGATGAAAAAAATAGGCCCCGTATTTTTGAGTTTATTATTTACCTACTAAATAGACTAACTGAAACGTGCCGGCCTTGTGCAGCGTATTAATCCAACTGCACCTTCACATCTATGACTTTTCGCAAGAGTAATAAGTTGATAAAGTTTTACCGTAGTCGGGTACTAACTCGATTACAGTGAGCAAACAAACAAACACTGACTATTGATATTATTTTTCGGCTGTACGGGGCCCTAACAAGGTCACTGGGGCTAAGACTACCTCACCTGCCAACTGGTGCACCTGCTGAATGCTATATATAAAAATAAGAGCTATCAAAAGGCACAAACACAAAATAAATAAAAATGATTCACGAAATAAACAACTAATAAAAAGCTCTGAACCATAGAAGTGGCTAAACAAATTACAAGAACACAATAATAAAATTGTGATCATACCGATAATAAAATGAAAGTGTATTTACAAAACTGTAAATAAGTGATAACTAAAATAATAGCCGCGCCAAAATTTCCTAACCTAGATTTAGATTAAAATCAGAAACGACTGATAAATGAGCATTTAAACTGACAATAAGTCTCAAATATTCTAAGCAAAGCTACTCTTCACCACTACCTTCACATAGTCTAATAATCCCGGCACTTACTTACCGTGTGAAACTTCGTAGGTGTCAGTGGTATGTTAGGCACGGTGTTAGCTCTACGAATCAGCCACATATTTCAATCGCTTCACATCCTTCCACCTCCATTTGCATCGTAATAATGAGGATGTGTATTACATGAACTACATATCTTTCATAATCGAGATACAACGAACTGCCATTAACAGGTGAACGAGTTCGATTATATTATTATCGATATGGACGCAATGAATTAGAATGCTGTTTTGTTGATAGAGTGACAGCGATTTTTGTAAAAGCGATTTTATAAGTGCGACGAAATTTTAATATTTAGTAAAATGATGTTTGGAGAGAGTACCTAACATGATTTAAATTTTATATTTTTTTGACAGTGAATATAATATAAAATGGACATGAAAAGAAAAAAAACTATACTGAATACAAACACATATTGTTTGGAATTCATGTCGGGTTGTCCGCGATGGACGTAAATGAACGAATTTTGATATACTTTATTTCGATCGATCTTGGTGAAACTTAATATTAGGCAAGTTTCATCACAATCGGCTGAGTAGAACCGGAGATGTGACCAAAACTCGCTATAACCGAGATCCACGCAGCTGACGACACTGGCAAAAGCTAGTTTAATAAAAATAATTTATTCCGAAAACAAAACTAATAATGTTAAGTACAATCCGTTGACCCCACGCTAGGCAAGCCTGTCCCGTGGGTACCATGACGATTATGTTAACCCATTTCGTCATTCATAACTATGACGTAATCATACCCACAAATCATTAAACCCTATAGATATTATTATTCATACAAACGTAAGTACCATCAATGGTACTGTCTAATGGTACCACGGCAAACAAACGACGAATACAATTAAAAATGGTAAAAGATAAAACCTCTATTTTGACCTCTTTTATTTGATGAACAGATTTTTCACCTTTAACTGGTGACCCGGGGGCTGCTCAGGTCCAGCGAAAGTAAAAATCCCGAGTTACTCCCTACCCGACAGGTGAAGTAAACGCTGCTTCCAGTAGTTTTAAGATAAAAATGGCGTATGTTTCGGTACATGCATATTGGTAAGTAAATTAATTTCAAATTTTGAAGTTCCAGTTCACGCCAATGATTACGCCAAGGTCTTATCTCGTTATGGTAAAGTTTCGAAGTAACTTTGCTCGCCTTTTGCCCAGTCTCTCTCGTAAAAGCTAAGAAAAGTCAATTAAATTATGGAATAAGAGGTGTAAGAGGTAGAGGTGAATGCGGCCGCTACGCAGAAGCTATGGGTTAGGTTAGCCCCTGCTCCGCCCGAGGCATTAATATGGGTATTGGCAATGGTCTGACGTGCCTCGTAGAGCACGTTAAGCCGTCGGCCTCGGTTGCAGTACGAATATCTATAGCCGTCGTTACGGGTAGTTGGAACCCTAAAAAACCAATAATAGATCTAGGTGCAATGTTTCCATATTACCATTAGGTTGTGGATGTCAGATGGCAGTCACTTTAAGGAAAATATTAAATTTCAGCGAAATCCGCAGCTAGACTGGTAAGGCGGACCCAAGACTCCGGGGTGAAAGCTTCGGATGCGACGAGGATTAAGAAGAAGATGTAAGAGGTGAAAGAAAATAAAAGCGGATAGCACAAGCTTTGGATGCTACCGGAACGCAATAACACAAGCTTTGAATGCAACTGGCACGAACGCTTAAATGAAGAAAACCCACATAGTACTGAATTATTTTTGATAATAATTATATCTCAAATAGCAGGCTATTTATTTCAATTGCCAGGTTTTTTTTGTAATAATAACAAAGGTGTTTGAAATCGCTCTTTCTTGTCGACCAACACCATAGACTTACCCGATAATATAATTTGGACATGTTATTGTTCTAAAGCTTCATTCGGGCTTATGCACTCCTCTAATGAAGTAACAAATATTTAACCTCGATCCTATTATCATACATACGCATAAATTGGCTATTCACCCTCACCCCTTTTTTATTCGTATTCAGTCCATCTATCGACTGCTCCCCGCTAAATGTTAAAAACCTGAGGTGAAGTCCAGAAAATACGGACTTTTCCAGATACTGTTGATCCTAAAATGGTGGTTCCTAATTTAATGGCATATGCTGAACATATATGCTGAGCATAGTATTTAAAAAAAAACACATCTAAATGAAAGCTAGAAAAAGTTAAAAAGAAGTCTGAGGTCTGACGTCGATATGTCAGTCAGTCTATTAGTTATACAAAAAAATAAATAAAAAGGCATTGTATATTGCTCGGGACATATATCCTGGACCTAAAATGTACTCTATACGAACAGTGCACGTTTCTCGTGTGTCTTTTGAGGATAACACGGGGTACTACGGCCGGGGATAAGCTCAAATTCACCAAGCATAGATTATTAGAAAACAATCCGCGCACGCCAGGGTCTCGTTTGTCTCGCGATTTAGTTATAAGATACGTGTCTCGAGCTATACCAAAACTACAGTTAGGAGTGATGGAGACATCTCGATAACCCAAATAAGCATGTCATGGAGTCATGCCATCATAATAAAATCATATAAAATACGCGTTCCGGGATATACAAGCGTGAGTTGAGAATGCAATACCGAGATGCAATATGTGGGGCTAAAGGATCCCGCGGGATTTGCGGGCTGACGAGAAATAAAATAACGTGTATTACTCAGCGCACGTTTTATATGAACAACGTATTTGCTGTTTGTTATTTTTTACATATACTATCACCTTTATCTGTCTAAAGGGGTGAATAGAGGTGTATTAAACACCCATAGTTTCATCGGTTCCCACGTCATAATTTTGGAGTCTTTTACAAACAGTAAAAGCATGGTATTCTAAACACAAACTGTTATTTTTTTAAGTAGTACTATTACACGTCCATAAGCCACGGGACCCACTTTTTATCAGGTGGGCTGTGTGTTTGTTTGTACCTACATAAGTGGTACAAAAAAACTGGCTGTTTTCTAGTTAACCCTTCCCATAAACTAGTTACATTGCTTGTGTTAGGAGAGTGTTCACGATGATAGTCTAATGGTCAGAATTCGAACTCGCGACCTCTTGATTGTAAGGCCGACTCCGTTATCACCAAGCTAAGTAGAGCACAAAAACTATTCTTACCAGTAAACAATTCGAACCTCACTTAGATTTTCCTGTGACTTACCTACTTTCTGTCTACTTTAACATCTGCAAGATTTCTATTGCTAGGACATTTCCCGATTTTTCCTACAGTCCCGAGTCCTAGAGGAGCGTGAAAAAGCATTTGATGAAGCTGATAACCACCATGGTAACATTGTTTGTATCTGTAATGGTGATCCATTAGAAAGCGAGATATAAAAGTAGTAGTAAATAAGATAGCATAAACAAAATAAATTGAACCCTGCGAGGGTTTCTCGAAAGTAAAAGCCTAGTTAGTAAAAACCCTGAGAGTATAGGCTCCAACTTCGAGTCGGAGGCGTCAGAAAAAAATGGTGAACCATTTCCTGAGACTTGCAGCTGTTCAGCTTCAATTTTACCATCAAGAGAGTTAAAGCGATATAGACGTGTCTTATATAAAAGAAGACGTGTGACACTCGGAGACTGCCGCGGTAAAGCTATTGCATAGCATTTTTTATCAACTTATGCAATTATAATTACTTACGTTAAAAAACCTAACACCCGAATCAAGACGAGCTCGGAGTGGGGGGTGTTAGGTTTTTTCGTTACGGAATTTCTGGATTCGGTCTCCACGCTCAAGGCCCGCGCTAGAAGCTATGGAATAGCTTAATAGTACATTATGGTACAAGTGTGTAAAATTGGGGATTACCGCTGAGGCGACATTGATTTTGGTTCTATTTATAAGCAAGTGTGTTGAAAAAAAATATTCAAATGCACTCATAAAAATATCCTCAGTGCATTGACCTTTTCGTAAAAACAATGGCTATGAATATCTCAGTGATATGGTTTCATTCGAAATTATGTTAAAATAATGCCAGGAATATACCTGCATTAGCTTATCGATCATGGCATAATCTCTGCTGAGTATATTTTAGCACAATGACATTGATATCTAATCTCGAGTGGTTAATACCCCATTAGTAAACGATGCTAAAAACACAGAAGTTCGTTGGTACACTCAATAACAACACATTAGTCCTATATTATTATGAAATGCGCCGTTTATTAGATTTCATATTATTACCACGTTCGCTGACAGTACGTCGTTAGGCGGGAATTTGAAAATGGTGCAATATGACAGTACGTCGAAGGACGGGCTATTGTTTTATAGGAGTATCGACACTACGTCGCTCGACGCCAATTCTCCATATAAGTAGTATAGAGAAGAGTATCCACTGTCATATTGTGAGCAACTCGTATCTCTTACTGTCGTAACACTTGTATTTTATAGGTAGTTACATATTGCTCTCTCAGTCGCTCATGCACACATACGCAAACCGTTCGCGCACGCGTACTACGTCGACAAACGTGAGCGCACGCTTAGTTTCTAGAACAATTAGTGCGGCCAGTGCCATTTTGTGAACTACCACGTGTTAACGCCGCTCAAAACGCAAGTTCATTTTGATTTTGTGTATTTATTTGTTTTATATCATTATTATGGTGCATTTATACTATTTTAGAATATCCTATAATACTTATTCTAAGTCTTCTATTACTTATTATAAGTAAAGAATGCACGTTATTTACTAGTTATTTCTAGTAAATAACGTGCATTCATCGTGAGACTGGTCAAAGTATTATTATTATTACTTTGACCAGTCTCACAATGAATGCACATAAGTGGAGGTAAATTTGAGAGGAGTTGAATGAAAGTAAATTGTAACCTGACAAGGTTACAAACGTACCTACGATTTACCTCAACTCAATGAACATTTTACTATAAACTTTAAAACTTTCGTGTTTTATGATTTATTATTATAGGCACGAATATTTTCGTAAATATATATTTATTTGCTTTGTGATTTCTTACTATTGTAGATGTCTAAAAAAAGAAATAAGAAACGTCGTTTATTCGACGATTGGTCATCAAATTCATCAGAAACTGAACAGGATCTCGATCCTTTCGAGGACAATGACGGTGATTATGGCTCTGACACGAACTATGAACCACAGCATATAGACGAAGCTGGTGGCGCCTCTAGTTCATCAGAAGATATATTTCCAGTCCAGCCTCGTCGTAACCCGTCTGGAGGTCCCGTCGTTTCATCAGATAGGTTTCGTCATTTCGTCGAGAGACGTAGTGTCACATTTAGACAGACGAACATATGTTCAACATGTCACTACGTCGAGAGACGTAGTGTCATATTTAGACAGACGAACATATGTTCGACATATCACTACGTCGTGGGGCGTTTATCATTTAGTATGGTAAATTCTACTGTCATATTGTGATATTATGGTAAGTGCTTACTGTCAGCGAACGTGTTACGCAATGAACTAATCTGTGACATATTACCTATTACTGATTTTTTTATGGTTGATTAGGCTCGCATTTGACCACTATCTCACCGGTTGGTAAATCTTATATATAAAACTCTTAGTCCTGACTGACTGATTGACATTGACTTAGAGACAACGCACAGCCTAAACCGCTGGTCCTAGAGACTTGAAATTTATAGAGAATGTATGTTTTGATGCGTGGAGGTGTACTAAGAAACGATTTTTCGAAATTCGGTCCCTAAGTGCCTAAAAAGTGCCAAAAACGTACTTTCTTATAACTCAAGAACGGCTGAACAGATTTTTATGATCTTTGGTTTTTTTAATTTGGCTTTGTCGCCGAATAGCAATTATCACAATTAAAATGTGGCAAATTCACGAAATAATGTAATATTAAAGAATATACGAAATATTATGGCGCTAATATCGCTAGCAAAATTGTTACCATGACAACGGAACTAAAGTGATGGTGTCACATTTTGATCTGTCAAATGATAATATTCTTAAAACGTCACTCTCTGTCACGTTTAATAAGCAAGAACGTGAAAAATATTATGTAAAGTCCGACCAATAAAATAAAAAACCCGTACTGGGGGCGCCAAAAACATCTATGATTATGACAACACCAAGTATAGTGATACACATGTAAAATGCCAATATTTTTCAACACACTTGCTTATGAACAAGCTTTTATTTCCCCGCAATTAAGCACGGAATGACACCTAATATAAAACTGTGACGTTTTCATTGCTTCTTCTTCCTCCTAGCGTTATTCCCAGTCGCATCCGAAGCTTTCAGCTTGGAGTCTGGGGTCCGCTTTTACCAGTCATAGCTACAGATTTGGCTAGACCTCGATATTTTCCGTGAAGCGATTGCCACCTGACCTCCACGACCCAATGTTAACATTAGGCGATATCGAAGCTTTGCAGCTAGACCGTTGTTTTTGGACTTTTTAGGGCACCAACTACCCGTAACGACTGCCATAGATGTCCTTATGGCAACCGGGACCGACGGCTTAACGTGCTCTCCGAGGCACGACCAGACCAATGCAAATACCCATATTTAATGCACACAAATATTTGCACTGAGCGGGGATCGAACCCGCGCCTCCTGCGTAGCGGCCGCGTTCACTACCGCTACGCCACGGAGGCTGTCATGTTTTTCATTGCTATTATTCACAAAAGTGAGTTATAGACTTCTTTTTTTTAATTTCATTAAGTTGCTTTGTTCTTAAGTTTCGATACAAAAAAGATCGTGTCCAATATTACAAACGAATTAATATAGAAAGAAAAGAAAAAGAAAGAACTTGTAGTACGTGTTTAATATACAAAACTTTCAACTTTCTCTGTTAAAAAGTTAAGTTTTTCTCTGTTAAGTTTTCTGGTTAAAATAGAAAAATAGACGCGGCGTGTTATACTGGTTACAAGGACTGGGCACAAATCACAACACAGTAGTATCCGTATAATAGTTTACTGCTTGGAATGGTAAATACAAGTTAGACATACAGTTACACCATGTATAGAACAGGGACCACGCGATATTGTTTTTCGGACTGCATAAAATTCTTGTATTTTATGCCTAACAGCACAGAGATCAAAATAATCGAGCATGATTTTCTTTTTTGCGTTAGGCTTATTTTTCTTAGGCGTAGAAAATACATTTGACGTTTGACCTTCTCTTCGTATTTTTATTACAGAAGATCGGGATATACCTAAAAATGTGAATAATAATTAGTCACAGTAAAATCAGTAGATTAGGCCAATTTCAGTTGCACGTACTCTATGATGTCCTACCCGTCATGTTGACAACAAGGTCCGTGATGTTATTTAGAGGAACAGAGTCCAATCCTTCCTACTTTTTATCCGACAAATACTTTGTTATATTATAAATTACTTTTCTTAACTGGCTTTTAATAGTTTTCGGCATATTACTATAGTTTTGTAGTTTTGTAGCGCTCTCAAACTCAACAACACGCACAATTGACACCACACTGACAGATGACCATAATGACATTGTATAGATTGTTACCATTATGAAGAAATTAGTTCCAATAGTTTACCGCAATATGGCGAGGTTTTTTATTTTACTGGTCGGGCTTTATGTACTGCAGTTTCTTTATTTAATTGATTAGAAATAGAAAAACAATCTAAAAGAAATAGAATCTTCAGTAAGTTCCACGGCCTAAAAGCAATGCTACAACACGTTATCATCCAGTTGAATACTCACTTACAGGCCCTGAAACAGCAAGGTATGTGAATTTAAACCTATTGACGCTGATACAATATAAATGACAACACAAGGGACGCTGGTTCATGAATTGTCTCACGAGTAAGCTCGATGAGTTCCAACCAACGGGGGCAAACCGGATTTTGAAAGGGTTATAGTATTGTAGCCAACATTGTCCAGCAGATCATACAAAGGACCTGAGAGTACAATCAGCCGCTGTGTACGGTTTTTGTAGATTACAAGAAACCCTTCATCGAGACCTGGGTATTTCTAGATTCTCTACTAAGGTATCGTGCTGATATGACGTATCAGTGCTGAGATGCCTACATGATACCGCCATAATGTCCGTCCAGCTCCAAGCTCATAAGACGAAGCCTTAAAAGCCTACAAAGTGGAATGAAACAACGGAGATACCCACCGCAAGGTCGACACCCGAGGTTGTTCAAGAATAGGTCTACCTTAGATCACCATAAGGATCCAATTGGGTTGAGTTCGCCGAGTTTACTTCATATTATGACTTACGGGGCCGTAACGTGAAAACCGACAATGGGGACATACAACCAGAGAAATTGGGTGGAGGATTGGGTGCTGTTTCACACATTGGACAACAGTGGACTGCAATAGGCTAATTGATTGATTGATATGAACGAAATAGTATAATTTTACGTATTCAAATTTTTTCCTACCAGTCTTTTCTTGCCATTTACTATTCATGTAAAGATACCAATGTCTTACAGTCTACTGTGTCTGTATGACAGGGCCGATGTTTCTTATTTCTTCTGTTTCAGCGTTAATTCTCAGTCGCATCCGAAGCTTATATCTCGGAGTCTGGGGTCCGCTTTACCAGTCTTAAATGCGGATTTGGCTAAACCTCGATATTTTCGTGAAGCGACTGCCATATTCTGACCTCCGCAACCCAATGGTGACATTAGGCGATATCAAAGCATTGCAGCTACACCGTTGTTGTTGAACTTTTTAGTGCTCCAACGGATTAACGTGCTCTCCGAGGCAAGACCAGACCAGTGCAAATACACATATTCATGCATACAAATATTTGCAGTGAGCGGGGATCGAACCCGCGCCTACTGCGTAGCGACCGCGTTCACTACCGCTACGCCACAGAGGCTTTCGATGCTTCTTACATTTTACATTTATTATTTTGAAAAACTCAGTTACTGAGAGGATGAAATAGGCGTTATACCACTTAGTTGGCAGACAAGCACACGACCCACCTGATGGGAAGCGGTCACCGTGGCCTATGGACGTATGCAACACCATACAGAACACAGAACATAGACCTGGAGTGCGGTGGTACTGTTCACCGAAAAGGCCAGAAGAATTACAGACTCATCACTTCTGAGTCATAATATCTACATGTTGTTCTTGAGAGTTGTCATGAATTGTCTCGCGAGCAAGCTCGACGATGCAAATGGATCATGCAAATGGTCTCACTACCATGGACCCCCCAAGATCGTGCGAAGCGGAGGACGAAGAGCCAGAAGGCGGACCCTGAGCTCCGAGGTCATCTTGGCCACGGACACAATCAGGAAAATGTGTCTATACGCAAATGATGAGCACTGAGATGCTTATGATGCCGCCACAATGTCCTCCAGCTGTGTCCAGCTCCAAGATCAGAAGATGAAGCCCAAAAGCTCATATCGTGAAATGAGACGAGGGAGATACCCATCGAAAGGTCGACTTTCGTAGCTGTTCAAGATTAAGTGTACCTTGGGTCACCAAAGGATCGAATTGGGTGGGCTACATTGGATAAATTCGTCGAAGTTTCTACTTCCCTGTTATGATATGACACACGGGGCCGGAACTTGGAACTGACAGTGGGGATATAGTAAAGCAGACTGATAAATGTAGGATATTGGTTGATGCCTAAGTCCAACAGTGGTATGCTATAGGCTAAATGATTAATTTAAATGACATTGTATAATATTTAGCAATTATTGTAAATTTTTTCTTACCAGTATTTTTCTTGCCATTTACTATTATTAATAAAAAGATGCTAACAATATTTTTATTCTGATATAATGTTCTTAAAACCTACCACTTTTTTGTATGACAGGGCCAATGTTTCTTACAGTTTACATTTTGAAAAATTCACTACTGAGAGGGTGAAATAGGCGTTGAAAGTTTATAACAACAAGTCCGTCAGTTTAGAACAAATACTAATGTGGCGGTAGCCGATATCCACGCAGGCGGAGCTGCGGGCGAAAAGCTAGTTAACGATAATGGTCGACGGCGGACGCCTGCCTAAAAGTAACATCCAGTCTTGATCTGATATCAAACTCACAAATGTCAATAACGAGCACGATTTTATCAAAAAGAGGGCTAATTCTTTTTTTTTTTTTTTTCAAAATCAAAAGTTGACTAAAATAATCTGTATGTAATAATTCTTTCTTGAATATTGTGTTACGAAAATACCGTTTTGTCATTTCATTGTGATTTTGAGAGAATGAGACTGAATTTTGAATTGTTTTTTATCAAAAAATGCCTCAGGACGTACAGATGATGATGTTTGACCTCAGTGTTTCATATTGGCAGTTTGAATGGAAACCATAAATATTTTAATCGAATCCATTTCGGGCGTAACTCGAACCCGCGATACTTTCCCTTACAGATGGAATGCTCTGACCACTGAGCCACCGAGGCTTGCCCGAAGCTGATCCAAATTTTCTTTACATGCGTCTTATGGGGTCTCATTTTAGTTGACAGTTTGTTACAACCATATATTATTCTTCTTTAACATTTGACTTTTTGCACTTTTTCCGTGTATAAAAGTAAACGATACTATATCGTACACTCTTCCATGTAGGCAATATTGTTTACAAGGGACCCGAAGTCTTCTCTTCACGTATTAATATATGTAGATTCCTTCATTTTGGTGGGAAAAAATGTGCGATGTTTTGATTTTCCTCATTTAGGGTTGTTCCGTCTTCGTACCACGAAATCCCATACCGAATTAAAATGTATTATCCTGTACCGATTTTCATTCATTTTTATTCTCAATTCAAACCACTGCATTTTTATTAATTTTCTTTTATTAACTTACTCATGCCATTTTTTATAGTTCACTATTCTCAATTCTTACCATAACCTACTTTTGTTATAAAAAACACGTTTTACAACAAAAGTACGGTTTACAAATAAAGTAGTTCAAATAACTAACAAGGTTTGCAGGTTTAATGAAGGTATGAACTTCTTGAATTGATATTATGATAGAGTATGATGAAGATAAATACGAGTATCACAGGCTTTCCGTATGATATGTAAAAAAGACAAAACGATCGTGGTATCACAACTAAACGGCAACGATTTGATGCAACTTATTTGAGGCGTTCGAGCTGATGTAGTATTTGAAACGATATCTACTATGAGTTTTGTTTCAGATGGATTTGAATATATTATGTGGGATAACGCTACTAAACTAGGTTTAGTGTTACTAAATAAAAGTGAAAGATGTGATCAAAATGATTTAATAATATAATCAAAGAAACAGTAAAATTAAACATAAGTCGGCTAAGACCTAAGGAAGAGTATTCATTTTCATTCCAAAGTACTTGTCAATTTTGTTGTGAATCTAAACCATCCAAGTGCCACCCAAACGCATACAAAAAAAATCATTCAAATTGGTTGAACCGTTTAGGAGTTCAGTGACATACACACGTACAGTAGAATTTGTGTGAAACAAAAAAAAAATCATGCAAGACAACGTCTGCCCAGTCCGCCAGTATTCTATAAAACTTAATTAAAATAATTAAATTAGTTGGATGCATGATCGTGCTATCCGTACTTTTTTGTACTTTTTGCGTCGCCGTCGGTATGAGTTAAGAATGGATATTGGTATCAATTAAGGGAAGTATGAGTAAGGAATAGGCATTTGGTATGATTTAGGAATGGTATGAGTTGTCGTGGTATGAAGACGGAACAACCCCTCATTTATTAGTAGGTATATCTTGTAAACAAAATATGTAAAAAATCAACAATCGATAAAGCCAATCCGATTATGACGTGGCCTTGTTATTGCTAACCCCGTGGCAAACTCGGATTGGCTAACACCACATTAATTGTCATGGTGTACCGTCACGGGTGTCTTTATAGTTCTGCCCCTAGTCAGACAGCCTCCGTGGCGTAGCGGTAATGAACGCGGCCGCTACGCAGGAGGCACGGGTTCGGTCCCCGCTCAGCGCAAATATTTGTGTGCATTAAATATGGGTATTTGCATTGGTCTGGTCGTGCCTCGGAGAGCACGTTAAGCCGTCGGTCCCGGTTGCCATAAGAACATCTATGGCAGTCGTTACGGGTAGTTGGTGCCCTAAAAAGTCCAAAAACAACGGTCTAGCTGCGAAGCTTCGATATCGCCTAATGTTAACATTGGGTCGTGGAGGTCAGATGGCAATCGCTTCACGGAAAATATCGAGGTCTAGCCAAATCTGTAGCTATGACTGGTAAAAGCGGACCCCAGGACTCCGAGCTGAAAGCTTCGGATACGACTGGGAATTAACGCTAGGAGGCCCCGAGTATACCCTAAAAAAAATTCACTAGACCCTCTAGGAATTATGCCCTCTGCTAGTCAGAGGAACCAAGCAGCCCATTTCTGAACTTCATAATTGTGATTTTGAAAAGAGTGGGTTGTGGTGAAAAGGGTGTGATTTTGAAACACTATTTTCGTACATTAACACAAGTAACCTAACACGAAGAGATTTTCTATATCTAGCCATATTAGGGCGCGCGGTGTCGTATTCTGTATACAATAATCGATATATTCCTCATATTTGGCGGCAGATCTATTATTTTGAAGACCAAAAATATGGTACAGTGGACAAAGGAGATACGGTTGCACATTTACTTACAACTATGTAAAGATGCCACCGTTTCGCCTTTGCCGACGTACCACGTACCCTTTTGAAAAAGGGTGACCGTGAGCGTTATTGGTTCATTTCACTATATCGGGTTCTACCGTTGCCTTTACAGTCAGGCTGTAAATGTAAAAGTTGCTTCTACCGTTTTACATGTGCCACTTTGTAACCTAGATGAAGACAGTATTTTTGAAAAATATTCTAGCGTCACTTACGTAATTACGTAAGGTAAACTACCATAAAATGCGTATATTTTCTTGACCCATTTGACCTATAATTTTAGTAATGCTGGTAATATGATGGTAAGGGTTATTTTGCTGAAAAGAGATTAGGCCTCCAATAGTTAATTTCAAAGCTGCCTACAACCTTGTCGCAATATCTGATGTGAATAAATCGTTACCTAGCAACAAGGGACATCGTCCTTGAGATGGTAGGTACGAGAAAGTTAATTTGACGAGTTTTAATCACTTGTTCTCACTTTACTGTATTCATCTGTTGGCAACGTACTCGTATCATAATTTTATTATCTTGATATTAATTAGTTAAGTACAGTATAAATACTCGTATGTTTACAAAATAGCTGCTACCCCGTGACTTTGTCCCGGGTCCTTTAAGCGGGCCGTGAAAAAGCATCTGATGAGGCCGTCAAGCTGAGTGCCACCATTGTAACATGGTACATGTCTGTAATGGTGACCCTCTTTTCAGAGACTTTGCCTTCAGCTTACCATCAGGCGAGGCAAAGTCAAATTGACGTGTCCTATATAAAAAAAAAAAAAAAAAGGTCTGTCGCAGCACTCCTGGTCCCCATATACAGGGTGGAAGATTTTAACCTTACCTGGAGGGAAAGTACTTTAAATACTGGAGATAGCTAATTTCACCCAAAGGAAACATTCCTTTATTTTTAAAAAGAAACAAAACTGCATTCATAGTTTTTTGAAAATTCCCTTGCCATGATTTAGTAAAATGAGTACTAAATGACTAAACTTTGATTCCGATTTAGAATGTAACGTTATTGTGTGACTGCATGAGGTAGTCAAGTCTCCCGATTTTTTTTTTATAAAGAATATTAGTAACCGAAATTACTAATATTCCTGTTAACCCCCCAAGTAAGCTAAATTGCTTGTACTAGGAGTGGGTTCACGTCTGTAGTGTAATGGTCAGGATTCGAACCCGGGACCTCTCAATCGTAAGGCCGACTCCTTAACCACTAAGCTACCGACGGCGACGCTACTATTATGTCGATTTAGGTCCAAGATACGTGTCTCGAGGTATACTTGGTTGAGCTTGGGCAACGGAGATGGCGAGAGAATTGCCTTACTGGTTCGTCTTATAACACTTTAATTGAGACTTTTGAATTAAACTGAGACGGCATGCGGTTTTAGTCGGTTTGAGTCGAGAGAGTAAATACCCCTGCTGGCCAGTGAGGGCCAGCCATGAAAAGCAGGGCCAAGTAATTTAAATATGGAATTTTATTCTTAATATGATAGGTGATGGATCCTTGAGTTAAGTTCACTATTTTGTTAAATTGAATTTGAAAATTGAGTTTTCAGGGATTTCCTTTCATTTAATTAACCATGTTTGTTAGACAGATTTGATCCTTATGATTTATACTATTGATTGATGTCATAAAAATACAGGATGTTATTTTTTCGGATTTTAGTTGGTTCGATTACCGGGTGTGGCAAGCGAATTTTCAAAAATCTATGAATGCAGTTTTATTTCTTTTTAAAAATAAAGGAATGTTTTCTTGGAGTGAAATTCGGTATCTCCAGTATTTAGAGAACTTTCCCTCCAGGTAAGGTTAAAATCTTCCACCCTGTATAATCTCAAGAATACATTCCGAGCTACACAGCAATGTCGTTGCAGTAATGCAACAGCAGCACTGCTATATGCAAATATCGTGAGTACTGCTACACATCACCACGAATAGCGCAATAGTGTGCCCTACTCGGAATCAGCACAGCAGGCAGCATCTTTGTATTGTAGAAAAAATATACTCTTCAACAAAACACTTACCCTCAATATTCTAAAAGGACTCTCAGCCAGAAGACACACTTCGCCAGAGTTGGTGCGGTCGGGCTGACTGGGTAACATCATCTGTAATTCACCTCCAGGATCTTGGGGCTTCTGCCTGTCTCGATGACCGGTTAGAGTCCACACCCATTCCTGAAAAAGAATAACAAAATGTAATAGGAATCAGTGATATAAGACTGTTTAACAAAATGGACTTCCTCTTGCGAATTGCCATTTTGACTGTAGTCATGTCAATTATATTGAGAAGATTGATGAAAAGTGATATCATTGAAATAAAGAGGGTTTTAAGGATTTTTTATAGTATAAAAATTATAATCATCATAGTTTTTTCTCTCTTCGCTATAAGAGTCTTGCTATACGGGGAAATTACCTGCTGTAATTTTTTGTTCAGGTTTATTTTGGTATACAAATTATAACTATGTATAGAACAAAACAATATAAATGTGTATTTAGGGCGGGGGAGGGAGAGTTGGAACCTTTACATCCTAACTAATTTGTAAACAATCATATTCATTAGTTTTGAATGATATTTATTCACTTCACCTACAAATTTTCATTCGTAAGCTGTGTCTGAATAGGTATATCAACCACGTACCAGTTCAAACTTGTAAATGTTCTGAATAAATCAATAAATCAATTCTACCTATTTAGATTTTTAGAAAGAATTACTCCTACTGTTTGCTGAACTCCTGGTAGCGTTAGGTACGCAACTCAGTAATCTAGACTTTCGTAAGACCTAACTGAATAAATGAGCCATCTAGATTTCTTAGAATAAATTACTCCTACCGTTTACTGAACTCTTGGTACAGATAGGTCTACAACTCAATAATCTAGACTTTCGTAAGGCCTAACTTATAGACCTAACTGAATATAATAAGCTATGGAGGTTCGTTTTTCATACAAACGATCTTGTGGTCCACAAGGTCGTTTGTTATCGTGTGTACCTACTTATAAACGTATCAGAAAAGCATAAATGTGTTTAGCTGTACCTCATATTCTGTCCTCCGTGAGCTAACGATTTATAATGCTTCATGTTGTATGTCATTTCATGTGATAAAAAATCAGTGGTGTGATTTCAATTCAAACACCGAGTATCTCCAGATTACACACGGTACCTTGTTACACCCGCATTATACATCTGAGACGCCTATAACTAATTTGCCTCGAGGCTCACGGTAAACACTTACAACGCAATCTTTTCCAATCGTATCTTCTCAGGCATTGATAAATTCAAGACGACTCGTCTAATTTAAGAACTGTAGCTCAGTGATCAAATAACCTTTTCTTCAAGAGGTTCCGGGTTCGAATTCTGGCTGTTACACTACCGAGGTTAACCCGCTTCTAACATTAGTGATTTGGTTCAGATAACTAGTAATTTCGATTCTTATTTTGCTCCTGTCATCTCTTTGCTTATGCATCACGAGCACTTTTTTTTGTATACTTCTTAGGTCGCAGGCAAGCACACGGCCTATCTGATGGAAAGACAACCGTGGCCTATAATGGACGAGTGCAACACTAGGGAAATCACAATCGTGTTGCTGACCCTATAAGAACAGAAAGGTTCTGTGCCGTCAGGGTAGAAGATAAGTAGGACAAGCTTTGGTCTCCCCACTGACAGCACAAAACCTCTTTAGTGAGCTTTGGCTACCCTACTCACCGCCGGGAACACAACACGTGGTTATTTAGTCGCGGTATTCTGTAGGGCGGAGGTTAACTGCCCCAGTCGGACTGCTCGATTGGGACGGAAATACTTTCGTGTTCAACCTCCTACGAAAACTGTGATGGTTTGTTAGGATACACGAGTACCTATGTTCAAACCACGAATGTCCAATCTTATATTGCATCAGCATTTTATATAAAGCGAGATAATAAATCAAAAGCAAATTCATCGTAGTTAATATTATGTACCTATTGAGGCCATTATGCGTAATTACATGCTTGTCCGATAAACTTATATCGAAGCTTAACATTTTCATTATATTTTATGAGTGTTATCATTTGTTGACAAGACATTTAACAGATTATATAGCAATAATGAGCCACAAGGCCCGTACCATTAGGGCCGTGCCATGAGGCCTGTGCCCATTTCAAGCCCCTCTTTGAGGCTTCCTTCTTGGAGCTAGGAGGTCAGACAGTATTCGCTTGCACATAAATCAAACATATATGTATACATAATTATACATATTTGTAATCGCCTTCTGATACCCTTCATTTTGATACCCTTCTCGATAAACTTAAGAAATATTTCGGTTCGAATTGTAAAATTCTTTTGTGTTGAAATTTCGTTTGCCGCGATAAGGTCAATCCAATAGAGCGGAGCAGTAATTACCTATAAATGTCACCAAATCCGGCAGATTACTATACGAGTACATTATTTGAAAATTAATAAATTGCACTATATAATAATTATGGTTTAAAAAGGTGACACAGGGTTTTGCCACGGGCAAAGCCGGAGGGCTATCTCGTACGATATAAATTTGGTGATCAATCAATAAACTGTTTAGCGAAATTGCAAAACAAACCTTGATTAATTTTCTAGTTTTTATATCGAGTTCGATGCAAAAATAAATCGTTAGAAAGGTCGTTTATTCTTTCTAGTTTCCACGTGACTCGAATTATGATAGCTTTTCCTCCAGCCCTTGCAATTAAAATACAAAGCACTCGATTTTCCTAACACTTCTAAAGGGGTTGAGTTGAAACCTTACTCTGAATAACGTTCTGCTGAGAAAAATGCACCTCATTTATATGACCAAGCCGTAAAGGTTATCGAGTTACGCTTTGACTTATGATTTAGCACTTCTATTGCACATTTCTTATTTCCCAAATTTTGTTCTCGTTAATGTATCTGTGGCGTTGTACAGTATGACGGCCGATGATGCGACCGGGATAACGCTAGAATAAAGAAAAAGTCTAAATACAGAACTTCGATATCGGCAATGGATTATGGAGGTCAGATAGCAGTGGATTCAAGGAAAATATCGAAGGCAACGGAGAGATCGAAGCCTAGGGGTGCGAGAGATATGTCTCAGCTAATACCACCTCCAGTTTGGGCGGACTTTATACACGGTAAAAAGGTTAGCGGAAGCGGAATACAGTCGGGAAGAGGCTTAAAGAATCTTGCCTATTATCGTCAAGCGAGCACTGTCCGGGGCTGAATGTTTGCTGTCGGATGGAGAACAGCGCTATCCCTTAGTCACCTTGTACGTCACCCACGGGAAGAGATGTGGTGGTCCTATTCTACTCCGGGATCAAAATAATGCATCATATATATTATATATCATCATTGTAGTTTAGATGATAAATGACTGATGACACTAGATATAATAGTATTTTCTATCGTGCGGAAAATCCCCACGGATAGATATATTTTATAAGCCAGGCGACTATAAAAGAAATAACAGAAAGCCGATGAAAGCCGGCTATAGGCGTGGTATTAAATTATTACCCATTCATATGACTCACAATGTCAACACATTTCAATTATTCAACTTTTATAATGATTGCTAAAACGACAATGAACAGAAATATCTATAGCGATCATATGTCGGCATTCATTGTCAAGTACCTATAATTGTTACGAAATCGTTTTCACCTTTTGAAAGGGAAAGCATATGAATGACGATTCTATTACATAGGTATATTTCATCATACCAATACGTAGAACGAGATTTACTGATCCTATTTTAAGAATATTGTGCGCATCAAGAAACAGTTAAAGTTTTAATGGAAGTGCAGGAACCTCGAATTAGTACCTGGGAGTTAATAGTTACTGTCATGTCTGTAATCTGCACTCAGCCTAAGATGTAGTATTTCAGGGACAAAGAACTTCTGATTTCTTTAGGCTGTCGGCCAAATGAAGTGTCGTGCGTCATCTTCAATCCGAATTGCGGGGACACGTACCTATCTTGGACCTGAATCGCGAAACAAACGAGGCCCTGGCACCCGCGGATTGTTTTGTATTAATGCTTGGTGAATTTGGGCTCGTCCACCGCAGTAGCATACCGTGCTATCCTCAAAAGATGACCCAACAAATGTGTACTGCGCGACCACATTTTGAGCACATTTTAGATTCAAGTTAAATGTGTCCAGAGCAATACCAATTTAATAAACTATTTTTATAAAGTGTCGGTAACTTAATGTATTGGTCGGAGAGCAGTGGCGAAGGGTGAAATATTGCAAAAGGGAAGCCGGTGGTATTTTTTTTACTTCAATATAGTTTGTCACGCATTATGGTTCCAATGGTTTGTACCTAGCTGCCTGCAAATACAAGCCGCTGTCAATCATGTTATATGCACCCCTCGAGGCCCCGAATCAGATTAGCATCGAAAAATCGGTATTTTCGAAACCGTTTTTCTTTTTAACTATAAAACCTAAAGATCTGGAATTTACATCCCTGCATACTACAGGATATACAGAGTAACTTCACCTTTTCATAAATTCAATAAAAAAGAAAGAAATAGTTGAAAAGAGGCTCTGAACATCACTCTACTCTTTCTTATGAAACCAAATATTTTCTACAATATGTATCCAAATAATCTAAAATTTCAGATATATGTTAAATGAGTGTATTAGCATGACGTGACCTTCTTAGTTTGTAATCGTCCCCTATAAAATTATCTATTAAAATTAGTTTTACTGATTTTTACGGCTGAAAAACGAGCGAATGACCTTGAGCATTTGTATGGTCAAAGTCATTCGCGTATGTAATCACCTTAACCCACTCCTAAAGCTGGGTCCACATGTTTCCTGATAGATAAGATGATTCATGATTTTAATGTTAAGGGTTCAGAGAAACTCTATTTTTTACATAAACAAAAATAAATGAACCACACAACATAAAAACGCGATAACCGAGTCCCATCTTGGTTGGATCTCACAGTCGCAAATAAAATAAAACGTGACGTCATTACCGAGAGGTACGGCTGAGGTAGAAGGATTTAAGTTAGGGAAGGAATTTATCACTTGCACAAGTATTTTCTTATCGCTTTGACCTTAGAATCCTTTAAGTTCCAGCGGAGAAACATGGTTGAAATAAGTCCTTTTAGAGAGAGCCATTACGTTATGTACTTCTGTCTTTTTTTAATTCCTAGAAGAGGAGGAAAATAAATTATGTATATACATATAAAGGAGTGTTTTTTATTTGATAACGTCTTTTGCACATACATACATACCTATACCTATAGTTATAATAGAACCCATAATGTTTCTTCTTTAGATTCCTGTATTTTTTCTTCATCATGACCAGTTATTTGTCAAAAATAGTTAAAATAATTTTGTATATTTATGTAAAGTCCCTATCCAATATACTTCTTGTCTTGTTATTCAAAAATCGTTATAAAAACCGCCGCCATTACGAAATTTTGTCACGCACCTCACTTTGTGAAACTCGTATTTAATGTACCTATCCATGACAATGTGTCTGTGTGTGTTATTTATCACAAATCAGCTTTTGCTCTTGAATTCACCTGTATGAAATACTTGTCCCGTTCCATCAACCCAAAAGAAATATTTGAACATAATGAACTTTCATCACAAACTTGTTTATGTTTAGTGAAAACATTATAAAACCTGATTATTTTTTTTTACCTTTGTTTTTCGCTTTTGATGTTCACCTGTTGATTTAGTAATGACGCAAGCTTTTAAAAACTTATTAAGTACGTATGTATCTATAATACACCTCACGTCAGGGTAAGTGAAAGTTAATAAATAAAATTGTATTCTGAAGCTTTTAACGCATAATGTCTTAAACGAATCATCATGATATTTCATTATGATTGGGCACTTAAACGTTAGCCTCTGAATATTTGTTCTTAGATAAAAAAATAAACTTATACAGAAACATAGTAAGAACCACTCTTCAAAGTTTTACTTTAATAATTAGGCTAGCAATTAAGGTTGGCTTAGGCCTCAAAGATCTTGGTGGAGGCGACACCCCGATGTCTAGATATGTGATAGTTAATTTTATTTGTTGTAAAGTCAGCATCAGATCGATTTTGACTAGCAAATTACTCAAAATGATTATATATTCCGCTCTTCCTGTTGACTGATAGTTCGGACGATAATACAATTTGAATAAACAGTAAGTCAAACAGTATTA
The DNA here is from genome assembly GCA_914767945.1 of Eilema depressum. Lineage (NCBI taxonomy): Eukaryota > Metazoa > Arthropoda > Insecta > Lepidoptera > Erebidae > Eilema > Eilema depressum. The sequence goes on from OU612012.1 coordinate 25,569,766, forward strand.
ACATCTTTAGTAGGTATTGAGATAATTTTGAGTACTTTGCTAGTCAAGACTGATCTCTGTTTGTGATTTAGATACCTTTATTAAATCTCCGCTATTGTACATGCCGGATATAAATTGAACCGTGAATACATTTTGTCAGGGGTATATCTAATGCATTTCTTCTCACATTATTAAATCTAGACGTTGCCCCTGTGCACAAGACTTTGCCTGTCATTGGATTGCAATTCCTATGTGCAATCCTGGGTTTGCTGGAAGAGAACTCATCCTTGAGTTAACTCGTCTTTGTACATAATATCTCCCTAATTTGTATAAATGTCATCTAAGTGTACAATAAAGTATAAATTAAAGAATAAATAAACGTATCAAACTGTGACTTTTTCATTTTATTATTCACAAGTGAGTTATAGATTCTTTTTTTAAATTTTATAGGTTAAGTTTCTATGTTCTCAAAAAAGTTTCGATACAAAAAAGAACGTGTTAAATAGTACAAATAAATTAATATGCCTCATTAGGTATATTTAAATAAATAATTTCAACTTGTAATACTTGTATAATAATAGTTATTTGTTATACAAGAGTGCAAAGTTGCTTTTTAACCTCGTGCTCAGTTTTGATGACCGAGCAAGCGAAAGATTCTAAATTTGAATCACGAGCATAGCGAGTGATTCACAAATTAGAATCTTGAGCGTTAGCGAGGGAATCAAAAAAGCACAAGGTGAAAAATCTTTGCACTCGAGTGCAACACGTAACTTTTCATCCCACCTCAGCGAGGAAATAATGAAATGCTTCCCCTTCCTAGCGTTAATTCCCAGTCGCATCCGAAGCTTTCACCTCGGAGTCCGGGGTCCGCTTTACCAGTCTTAACTGCGGATTTGGTTGGACCTCGATATTTCCCTTGATGCGACTGCCATCTGACCCCCACAACCCAATGGTGACATTAGGCAATATCGAAGCATCGCAGCTAGACCGTTGTTGTTGAACTTTTTAGGGCTCCAACTACCCGTAACGACTGCCATAGATGTTCGTATGGCATCCGTGACCGACGGCTTAACGTGCTCTCCAAGGCACGACCAGACCAATGCAAATACCCATTTTCATGCATACAAAATATTTGCACTGAGCGGGGATCGAACCCGTGCCTCCTGCGTAGCGGCCGCGTTCACTACCACTACGCCACGGAGGCTGTATAATATGTGTATTAAGTACCATGGAGGTTCCGAGTCTGAGTTTTTCATAAATTAAAAAAAGTTGTATGATAAATTCGGCACCATAGAGGTAGAAGTAAATAGGTTTAATGATGTTTTGAGTTCACAAACCTAGTACACACGATGTTCTAAATTCAAATTTACTTTATCCTCTAGAGGATAAAAACGACTTTTGCGCTCAGTTATCGAAGAGCAAAAATACTCTTTCCGAGACAATGGGATGAAAACAAAATTATCACTCAAATTTAACCTTTTTGTTTCTCTGAGTACAGAAAAAAAAACAGAGTAAAAAAAAAGTTAAAGTCAAACCTCATTCTTTTAAATATGGCCGATCGCCATTGTTAGATGCGCGCGCATAGGAAAACGAATTAATTTGTAGTATTGTTTATTTAGTATTTGTAGTATTATTTTATTCGCAAGTGTGTTGTAAAACGTCGTATGCCACACGTGAGCATGATGATTACCGTCCTCGGCGGTAATCACCAACTTTGCTCACTTGTACCATAATGTACTATTATACTCAGATAGTACTGATAGCAAAAAGTCCTCATTGGAATTAGTTACTACCATAAAGCAAGACTAACTGAAGTATTCAATTGTCCCTGGGAAAAACAACCTTACTGTGATCACAGTATCACAGTATAGTAATCTTTCTTCTCTCTCTTATTTGCAACAAAAATGCTAATCTTTTAGATTTTTTTCTCACAAAAAATCATGAGATTCTTCTTATACGTACCACTTAGGTGGCAGATAAACACACGGCCCATCTATATAGATAAACCATAATACCCATTTGAACCCTTTTTTCCAAGATGGCGGCCAAAGGACAAGGGTTGCAACCCCGCCACCCTGAATTTAGCCTTAAATTGACCCCCTTTTATATTTAGAAAAGAAAATTGCATCCTCTGACAAATGTAGGCTAAGCCCAAAAAAATTTAAGATTTCAATGGACTATTTTCTAAACATCGCATGAACACAAAACGTTTCAAATCTACAAATTCTTAGTACGCCACGTACGTAAACGCAATATATATGCACTTACAGTTGTTTACGCGATATCCCGTCTCTTTTATATGCATAACGATAGACGGGTGTAAATAGAGACAGTTCAAATTTCTTACAGTAAAGGAGATAGCTTATTTGATGAGTTCGAACGTGTGTTTGAAGTGACACGTGGTGAATGTAAAAACTGCGTGTTACAACGTACTTCTTATATGCTTTTAAGTGGAACTGTGTCATGAATATTTATACAGACGAAGGCACAAAGTTCTTGTTAGACACAGACGGAGAGTAAAAACTCGCTAAACGTGGCTTCACGAAAATTCTTCTTTAATAAAAAAATGTATTACCTAGCAGATGGGGTATAGAAGGCTTTACCCATATCCTTTAGGCTCTAATCAACCTGGGATGCGGCAGAGCACGCCCCTCTTTCTGTCGCGGGCTAATATGGGAATACCCACAGAGCCTTAGAGTATAATACTCTAAGCACAGAGCAGAAAAGTAGTATTTTTGTTATTTTCTGTCCCGTGGGCACACCGCAGTCCCCACACCCTACGAGGCCATTTCGAAATCGGCGATGACCCTGGGTTAATCGGGGTACGTGAAGACACAAGACGGCATGCGGATTAGTCAGTTCAAGTCCGACATAACCACCTCCACCAGGTGACGAGGAGTATCTGAGGGGATTTCCGCACGAAAAAAAGCTTAAATAGACCTCACCAGCTAGCAGCTAGTCAATACACCTGCTAAACAACAGACGAGGGTCTGGCGCACGCTGTTCTGTCAGGTCCCAAACCAGCAGGTGCCAAGAAAGCCAACATACCAATAAAAAATAAGTACATTTTCTCTAAACTTACTGCTAATCCTCTTGCCCTCGGTGCGCTTCCAAAACTGTGAGTGATAACTTGGACTGGTGGCACAGCACCGTCAGGAGTGGACAGGATCGCTGGACCTCTTGCAAGGCGTTGTGGATTTTGTCCGACTCTCCCCCTACCAAACAGCCACATACTTGGCATCACATCCGATTCTGTAACAAAACAGTTTTAGTAAAAGTTTAACCTAATCTAGGTATAGAAATAAAAATGAATCGCCATCTTGAGACTGGCTAGACTGACTTTGTGTCTTTTTTTCTTCTGGTCCTATTTGGTAGGAATTTACGAAAAGAAAGGGTATTTTCTTAAAGGGGCGGCAGCACGAGTGTGACTCCCCTGATATTGCACTCGTCCATAAGCCACGGTAACACTTTCCATCAGGTGGGTCGTGTGCTTGTCTGCGACCTAAGTGGTATAACAAGATAAAAGTTTGGAAATCATTATTATCAAAGCACCACTCACCTAAATATCATCATTTTTTATATCAGTAAATAAACATTTCAAATTATTGATTTAAAAATATTATTCAGATATTTCATGATACTGTTCGAGTACTCTTCACATTGAAAAAGTTTCTAATGTCACATACACAAAAAAAAAAATATCTGACCACCCCATTCATTTCTATTTATCCTCAATCTTTATTCACCCCATTATACCTATTCGAACCACACCACTGGTACCACAAAACTACAAGAGTACTATAAACACAAAAAGCAACGATCGCCCAGGTACTAATAATAATTAGAAACCAACAGTAAGATTTTTATTAAAAAGCTTCGTCCCCAAGCGAACACTTTCATGATTAGAAAATTAGCCAATTTCACCAAACTTGGGGGCACTTTAGGTTCACGCAATACATTTTTCCATGTTAATCAATTAATAGAAGTCGTAGTTTGCAGTTCTTATCAGACATCACTCATCGGGTTAATGGCACCACGCCCAGTAGTTTGAGAAGGCTGCTGGCACATAATTATAGTCAAACAATTACTAGGTATGTAGTACATGTGACAATCTACCGGATGGCACTCCCAAGTTCAAACGGATGGCTCTAGAAAGGAGGTGTTGAAGCGATGATATATGGCTAACAACATATTTTAGTAAAACTAATATGAAAGTGGAAACGAAAGGCGTATGCCAGGATCAGGGAAGGAGGGGTACAGTGTTATGTTACATACAATGACGGTACATGAGTTGACAAATTACGGTTCTCTTTAAAAAGTTATCACGTGTATTTCATAATGCTATGAGAAGATCATCATTCTTTTCTCTCGAGAGGAAATCGGAAAAGGAATATTCGTGGTACTTACAGAACAAGCTTGCCCAGTCGTTATATTGTTTTACGTAATAAATCGTTTTTTTAAGTCAGTTTATCTTTATGGAGTCAATCAATGACTTATCCATGCAGCATTTGAACCGTATTCAGTCCATCCTAGCCACCTTTTTCAGTCAGCAAATAGATAAACATTGACTTTTACCTTAGTCAATCAATTATCCTATCGCAGTGCCCAATATGCACCATTACTCCCAATCCTTCCTATGCGTGAATTAAATGTAACACTCTATTATACCATGAGTTTCCAATTCAATCCAATATGGAGGGCTTATCTGGATGACAAAACATTGGCACTATGTTGTAATTGGCAATTATTGCAATATTTGTGGTTATATGTTCGGTTCGCTACCAGGGCCAACATGAATACCGTTTAATATTTGTACACTTAGCTAATTATTAAAAATAACAATTATGTAACAAGTTTTTATTTTCAGTCTTCAATATCATCATCCTAGTGGTAGCATTTTGATGTTGCCTTTATGGTATGGGCTCAATCTATACACATCTATACACATTCCATCATAGCACCTATCGCCACAAGTCGGCAATTCTCTTCACCTGTTGCAACCGGGAACAGTACGCAAGAAAGGGCTTCATTTCGCGCACGCTCAGGCTGTGGCATGAACTCCGTGCTGTTGTTTTCCCAAGCGACTACATTATGCAGTTGTTCAAGAGGGGTGTTGCGCACGTCCATACATCAACCGCATCCAGTAACACGTGTTACTCGTTGGGACAAAACCTGATGCATCCAGTAATACCTGTGACTCGGTACGAATTATTTTCCCAACCAGGGCCTCGATTCTGCTAAAGTAAAACCACTGTCGTGCCACGAACACCGCAAACATATTCAATTTAATTTTAGACTTAAATTTAATGTCCTTAAAGTCTAAAATCAAATGGCTATTTGTAGAGTGAATGAAAAAGAGAAATGGAACTATTCTATTCTATTCTATTCATTTAATTTTGGACTTTAAATCTATTAGCAATAAGGTCTAAAATTTAATGTTATTTTTTTGTAGTGACTGTGGCACGACAGTAGTTTTGCTTTAGCAGAATCGAGGGCCAGTAACAGTGTTACTCGTTTGGGTGTTACTGGATGGGCAATTGGGCATAATATCACGATAACTGCTTTCCATCATGTGGTACCACGCCAATCTCGAGAGAAAAGCCTGGGATAGAATCCCGCCCGTCAATCAGTGAGATTTCCAGCTCGCAGATGAGGTTGACTTGGACCCCGAAGTTCTTGGTCGAACCCCGTACACTTAGTTGCCAAAATAGTATGAAGAATGTATGGGATTTGACATTTATGACTTACGTTGACGACTGTGACGTCTGTGACATACGTCAAGTCCCATACATTCGTCATTCTATGCTACAATACGCTGCCCAAAAAATTGCCACTTGTTTAGGGCGGCTGGCTTTTGATGGCAATGCAGTAAGTCGATCTGGTTATTGATCCCGCTTGACTTATCTTATGAGAGTTCTGAGACAAAAATTTCAATATAACTCCACCTAAGTCGTTGAAGGTTCGCGTTTCTTACTCAAGTGCCACTACATTTGAAGAGATATCAAAGGCGCATGGAATATTTCTCCTTTATCTCGGCTACTTTCCTTGTCGAGTGAGTGAACTTTAAGTTAAGTTTTTGACCTGTACTTTGTACGACATTACTACCTACCAACTTAAAGGAACGCATTTTCTATATGATGATGATTTTCAAATGAACATACTCATTTGAAAATCATCCTCCGTGGCGTAGCGGTAGAGAACGCGGCCGCTACGCAGGAGGCGCGGGTTCGATCCCCGCTCAGTGTAAATATTTGTGTGCATGAAATATGAGTATTTGTATTGGTCTGGTCGTGCCTCGGAAAGCACGTTAAGCCGTCGGTCCCGGTTGCCATAAGAACATCTATGGCAGTCGTTACGGGTAGTTGGAGCCCTAAAAATCGGTCTGGCTGCAAAGCTTCGATATCGCCTAATTGGGTTGTGGAGGTCAGATGACAATCACTTCACGGAAAATATCGAAGTCTAGCCAAATCCGTAGTTCAGACTGGTAAAGCGGACCCCAGACTCCGAGCTGAAAGCTCGGATGCGACTGGGAATTAACGCTAAGAGGAAGAAAAAAAGATGATTTTCAAATGAAGACACTCTGGTAATTTTTGGACTAGTCTGAAATCCTGTGACAATAATATGATCACAAATAAAACATTGATATAATGTAACGGTATATTAAGTACAGTCGACAAAGAAGGTGAGTTATACATAGAATATATATATATTATAATGCGAAAGTAACTCTGTCTTTTGTAACATGTCTTTTGTCTGTTATGTTTTCACGTTCAAACCACTGAATCGATATTGATGAAATTTGGCACAGAGATAGATTAGACCTTGGGGAACATAGGCTATTTTTGGTCGCGATAACCGACATCCACGCTGACGGAGCCACGGGCAACAGCTAGTAAGTATTAAGAATACACATTTTCATATACCTGAAGTGGTATGAAAAGGTGTGTTGTTGCAGTTGCAGATGATGTTGATGTACTGCCGGTTGGCAGTACATAAACATCATCTGAGAGCGAACCCCGTCCATCCTACAATTCTTTGATTTGTTTTATATAAACTTTAACTGCCATCTGACCTCCAACCCGTGCAAAAATCAGCTGGGTTAACGGCTTGCAGGTAAGATTAACCAAGCCTTGAAGATGTTGACATGGCCCTCTACACCTCTAGATACGTGACGATTACGTAATACGTAATTTGTTGGCCGGCGTAAAGTAGAATAGGATGATGGATGTATGGGATTGACGGGATTGAATGATGAATGTATTATGTCGTTTATGACGATTATGACAGTCGTCTGTGTATGACCCATATTATATTGATTATATTCTACTAGCTGACCCGGCGAACTTCGTACCGCCATATTTTCTGATCCCGTTACCGCTGCATATCTCTAAATTTATCAGTGTTTCTCTACAATATTATGCATTTATTATACATATAAGTCTTCCTCTTGAATCCGTTGCGTATTTTTGAAGCGCTTCAAAATCCGTTGCGTATTTTTGAAGATTTAAGCATGCATAGGGACGGACAGACAAAGACAGCGATTTTGTGTTATAATATGTAGTGATTCTACAAACGTGTTGTTTAGAAGGGACGGTAACTATGAAAGAATGGCGTAACATAGGTACCTATTATACTCGTAGTACGCAACTTAACTCTATGATACATACATTCATACATACATACAGTCACGCCTCTTTCCCAGTGTGGTAGGCAGAGACAACAGTTTTCCACTTGCTACATCATCATCATCTTTCTGCTTCTTCTAATTTCATAATTGTTTTCATACATGCTCATCGGTTTCGGGTACTCTTGACATGTCCTTTTTTTAAAATGTCTTCGATCTGATTGACATACATAAATGTCTAGGTTGACCCCTACCGGGTTGCCTATTCACCCTCACTTTGTTAACTCTATGATGCGAATCTTAAAATAGCTACCTATATTTATTATTAAATTAACCTTTATTGAATGTAAGGTGAAGTGAAATCTCAGCCGCGGCTAATACTTTCAAAACTCAAATTGGTTCTGAGTGAACCCACTTAAGGACAATTTGTGTCTGAAGTAGTTTGGCCGTTCATGTTTATTCGATTTGCGAATAGCATTGAAGCGGGTTTGAGTTTTACGATCACTTTGCTCGTACATTATAAAAAGTAGCTCGAATTCTAGTCAAGAGGTTGTTAGAATTGGTGATTTAAAATAATTCATGTGTAAAAATACGGTTTGACTAAAAATGTATATATTACTAGCTTTCCGCCCGCAGCTCCGTGGATGTGGGCTACCGCCACCAAAAGTATTTTTCCAAACTGACTAACTTGTTGTATAAACTTTCAACACCTATTTTATTATCACTCCGGACACGTATCTTGGACCTAAAATGTGCTCAAAATGTGCCCTATATGCGCAGTACACATTTCTTGGGTATCTTTTGAGGATAGCACGGGATGCTATTGCGGTGGACGAACTCAAATTCACCAAGCATAGATTATTACAAAGCAATCCGCGGGCGCCAGAGCCTCGTTTTTCTTGCGATTTAGGTCCAAGATACGTGTCCGGAGTTATCCACCCTCTCAGTAGTGAGTTTTTCAAAATATCAAATATAAAATATACTATAAGTAACATTGTATGTCCCCACTATCGGATTCCACGTTTCGGCCTCGTGATTCAAAACAGGGGAGTAGAAACCTCGTATATTATAAACAGGTAAAACGAAACTAAGTTCATGAGTTTTCAAACGAAAAACGACTATACTAATGAGTATACAATATTAAGTACATTATAAAAAGGTTAAATATGAACGAACATTTTATTAAAGGTAATTATAAATGTAGTATAAAAGTTTAATCTATGTTTTTTTGTATATAAAATCGTTTTCCTGAATGACTGAGGTATCAACGCACAGCCTAAACCGCTGGTCGTAGACACTTGAAACTTGGAGGGTGTGTTCTTTGTATGACGGAAGGCATCCGATAAGAAGGGATTTTCCGAAATTCTACACCTAACGGGGCGAAAAAGAGTTTGTATGGGACAACGTAATTCTGAACAGAATTGATGTAAAACCTCATTTTATTTTATTGAAATTCATCCCTTAACTTGGTTAAAAAGGAAGCCATCGAAAATTAATGACGATAGAATCTTTTTAAAGTGAAAGTTATTGTAACCACTGAGTTAAGCGACTACATGGGGTTACAACACTGTCTGTACTACGAGAGCTACGAACGCTACGAGAGTGCTAAGAGTCTACATTAATTTACTAACCGACTTAAAAAACTTTCTAAAAGTGCTACACGCATTGTAATCATTCCTTTGTTGATTTCCATTTACTTCGACTTAGAGAATAGTATGATTTTGTCAAAATCGGTGCAGTAGTTTTCAAAATAATTATTAACTATCTATAATATAATCATTCATAAAATTTATTGGAGAATAGTCGTGTTGCGCGCATGCTCCAATTAATAGTGCAAAGTGCTAACATTGCAGAAAGTCACGCGTCGGCTGAACGCTCGTCGCGATGACGCACGCTTCATATTGCAAGGTACGAGAAACATATAAATATTAATTAAGGCGAATCGCTTTATTCTTTTTAACAGCTATGACGTCGAGTCCAATAAAACTTACAACTCAGAATGAACACCTGTTGTTTAAAGCATACAGTGAAGAAAAAGCTGAAAATGTTAATCTTCGCCAGATCATACAGAACATGCAAGCTCAAATCGATGACCTGCAAAAACAAATCATGAATTTTACTCATGAAAGCAAAGCCACCCACAATAAAGTAAAAGCCACCCCTACTGACAACTCTACCAAATGCTCGGAGTACTGTACAGACGAAGAAGATCTGGCTAAGGAAACCGAGTGGATACGGGTTAGAACCAGAAAAAAAAAGAAAATTGAGCTCGTCGCCTACTCAAACGGAAAAACCCCAAAAGGCTGGCTCACCTACCAAAAACGCCAAAACAAAGAAGGTTCCACCCCCTCCTCCTATAATCATAGATGGCATAGAGGATTACCAAGCCTTATTCGATTTGATAGCAGCGAATACCCAGGGAGACGCATTTACCACTAAAATCTTGAATGGTAAGTGTGTAAAAATCAATGCCAAGAATGAGGACTCTTACAAGGCCCTTAGGGACATATTGTCCAAAAGTGGCCATCTATGGCACTCATACGAAAATAAACAGGAACGGCCTATCAGAGTTATGGTCAAAAATCTGCACTATACATGCAAACCCGAAAGAATTGTCGAAGATCTACAAAAGAAGGCCCTAAAAATAATAGGCGCAGCTAACAAACTTAGCTGAAAGAAAAAAGAACCTCTAAATATGTTTATGCTAACTTTTGCAAACAACGAGGACATCAGTAAAATATAGGTACAGCATAAAGGCTATATTAGGATGTAAAGTAGAAGTACAGCCGATCAAAGCATCCAAATTGGTACCCCAGTGCAAAAGATGTCAGGCGTATGGCCACACGCACAAATATTGTTCTAAGGAACCACGATGCGTTAAGTGTACAGGTAAACACCTTACTCGAGACTGCAATAAACCAGCAGAAGAAAAACCAAAGTGTGTGCATTGTGGTGAAGCACATCCAGCTAACTACAGGTAGCCAAGGAAATGCAACACATCAAAAATAAAACTGCTAGAAAAACGTCAGCGACTAATCAGGAACAAGTTGAGGCTCCGAAACGACCATCAAAACGCGTCGCGAGCGAACATACCTATGCACAAGTCGTCGCTAAACCCTCTCAGCACTCTACTAGTGACAATAATATAAACCAGCCGCATAATAACCTGGCTGGAAAGTTAGATGAGATACTCAAATTAATGTCATCTTTCGATGGCAGGCTACAAAAGCTGGAAAATGGAGCCAAGCTGTGCATTAGCAAAAAATCAAACAAAAAATGAAAAACACGCTGAAAATTATAGCATGGAATGCTAATGGTCTACTTAAACACCAACAAGAACTTCAAGTAGTCCTAGATATAGAAAATATTGATATATGTCTGGTTTCAGAAACTCACTTCACCAGACAATGTTATGTTAAGTTTCAAGGATACAAAGTGTACCATGCACTCCATCCCAGAAATAATGTACATGGTGGTAGTGCAATAATAGTAAAAGAAAATCTTCAACATTATGAAGAAACTAAGCATGAGCAACCTGAGATACAAGCAGTGGCAATACGAATAGAGTGCAGTCTTTACCCTCTAACAATAGCGGCCCTGTATTGTCCTCCTAGATACACTATTAGAACAGAAGAATATGTAAGCTTCCTAAGCCAATACGGGCAAAGATTCATTATAGGAGGTGATTTTAACGCCAAGCATACACATTGGGGATCAAGACTAATTAATACCAAAGGCAGGGGATTATTCAAAGCCAAACAAGAGCTACACTGTGAAGCTGTGTCTACAGGAAAACCAACCTACTGGCCGACAGATCCAAATATAATTCCAGACTTGATTGACTTCTTTGTCTGTAAAAATATCTCCAGAAATGAGATTAATATAGAAGAGTGTCACGACATGAATTCAGATCATTCTCCTATATCACTAACGTTATGCAGACCTATGCTGTATAAAGAGAAAAGACCAATCTTAACTAATAAGTATACAGATTGGGACAGTTTTAGAATAGAACTAGACAATAGTATAGAATTAAGAGTTCCGCTAAAAACGATTGAACAATTAAACCTAGAAGTTAGACAATTTATAGCACAGATACAACAGGCAGCATGGCAAAATACACCTGACAAGCCAATATGGGTCAATAGAGCTGTATATCCTGAACATAAATCTTATTATGCAAAAACGAAGGCAGCGGAGAAGATGGCATCTAACCCGATGCCCTCAAGATAAAACCGAGCTTACACATCTATTTCGGGAATCACATATGAAATAGCGACTTCTTCAAGGTGACATTACTCCAGAAAGGAAATCTTTTTGTAGAAACCATTGTAGCCTTTGAGAATGACATTAAGGTTCCAAATAACAAATCTTTGTGAAAAAGTACAAGTGCTTTATTATTAATATGTTTTCGTAGAAACATTTCACTATCTCCTTGAGGGAGACGACCAAAACATTTGAAAGGGGCCACGCACTTATAGTTTTTTGTCGTTTCCGTCGTCCCAAGATTTTGAATGTCCAAAGTGAAAGACTTTTTCATCCCACCATCTCGGAAAGAGTAAGGTAACTGTACCAATGCTCGACACTTTAAGGAAAAATAAAATTTCAATCTAAAAAATTTAACAAATTAATTACAGCATGGTCGTTACATTCTTTTTTAACTGTTACAGCAACAATTAGACATTAACTTTTGCCCATAAAATCTTTAAAATCTATCATACTTTTACTTTAAATTAAATTATTATGCACTTGGTCGAAAACACCAATGCTAGACATCATTGTCCCAATGGTCCAAGTATGTCAATAACTTCAATATTTATAACGTTTATACTAAAATTAGTAATAATCATAACTTATAAACAAAAAAATCACACCTATAAAAATCAGTACCGTTGGCAAAAATCTTAAGAAATAACACGACCGTGTTCACGGAGTCACATTATTTGCTGTCAACAGTCTTTCTAAATTTACTTCGGATGGTGTTGCGAATATTTGAACATATCTTATAGATACCATTAGGCATCTTTTAAGTCAATAGTCTTATAAAACAAATGGATAATTTTCTCAAAATACTGGGTTTTGTTCGAAAGTGTCTAGCATTGGTACAGTGTCGAGCATTGGTACAGTTACCTTACTTTTTTTCTTCGATATCTGAGTGTAAAAGTCGCTTTTATCCTCTAGAGTGGTAAAGTAAATTTGAATTTAGAACATCGTGTGTACTAGGTTTGTGAACTCAAAACATCATTAAACCTATTTACTTCTACCTCTATGGTGCCGATTTATCATACAATTTTTTTTTAATTTATGAAAAACTCAACTCGGAACCTCCTTGGTGTACCTACTTTTTTTTTTAAATTTGCTTTGCGCGCATAATTTTTTTTTTCACGTCCTATGGTTGAACATTGTTGTTGAATTTTATTTGTTGATATTTTATTATTAGTATTTACACATAATTATTATACAGCCTCCGTGGCGTAGTGGTAGTGAACGTGGCCGCAACGCAGGAGGCGCGGGTCTGATCCCCGCTCAGTGCAAATATTTGTATGCATAAAAAGTTCAACAACAACGGTCTAGCTGCAATGCTTCGATATCGCCTAATGTCACCATTGGGTTGTGGAGGTCACGTGGCAGTCGCTTTACGAAAAATATCGAGGTCCAGCCAAATCTGCAGTTAAGACTGGTAAAGCGGACCCCGAACTCCGAGGTGAAAGCTTCGGATGCGACTGGGAATTAACGCTAGGAAGAAGAAGCATTTCATTATTTCCTCGCTGAGGTGGGATGAAAAGTTACGTGTTGCACTCGAGTGCAAAGATTTTACACCTTGTGCTCTTTTGATTCCCTCGCTAACGCTCAAGATTCTAATTTATGAATCACTCGCTATGCTCGTGATTCAAATTTAGAATCTTTCGCTTGCTCGGTCATCAAAACTGAGCACGCGGTTAAAAAGCAACTTTGCACTCTTGTATAACAAATAACTATTACAACACACCTGCTCATAACAGTGATATTATTTTACCGCAATTAAGCACGGAATGACACCTATTATAAAACTGTGACTTTTTCATTACTATTATTCACAAAAGTGAGTTATAGATTCTTTTTTAAATTTTATAGGAAGGGTCTATAATTGTCTATGTTCTTAAAAAAGTTTTGATACAAAAAAGAACGTGTTTAATAGTACGAATAAATTAATACGCCTATTGTATGGTCATTTGATGCATTTTCGTATTTAAATAAATAATTTCAACTTGTAATACTTGTGTAATAAACAAAATTTTCGCTCAAATTTAACTTTTTTTTTTCTCTAAGTACAGAAAAAAAAAACAGAGTAAAAAAAAGTTAAGTTCAAACCTCATTTTTTTTTAAATATGGTCGACCGCCATTGTTAAATGCGCGCGCATAGGAAAACGAATTAATTTGTAGTATTGTTTATTTAGTATTTGTAGTATTATTTTATTCGCAAGTGTGTTGTAAAACGTCGTATGGCACGTGTGAGCATGATGATTACCGTCCTCGGCTGTTTTAAGACCCTCGCCTGGCGGCTCGGGTCTCAATGGCGCCTCGGCGGTAATCACCAACGTTGCTCACTTGTACCATAATGTACTATTTCAAAGATGACTTCGAAAAAGATTCAAAGTTTTGCTAGTCAAGATCAGTCTAATGCTGACTGTGCCTATATAGTTACTGACATTTGTGCAAGTAGCTCTTGATATTGTTAATTAGTTACTACTACTACTGGTCTACACTGACCAGAGTCAATGTTAGCAATGATTTTTACCCAATCAATCAATTAGCCTATCTAATTGCAGTCCACTGCTGGACATAGGCCTCCCCCAATGTGCGCCACGTTTGCCGATCCTCCGCCTTCCGCATCCAGTCCGTCCCAGCCACCTTTCGCAGGTCGTCGGTCCATCTGGCTAGGGGGTGTCCTACCCTCCGTTTTCCTACGCGCGGTCTCCACTCTAGGACTCGTTTGCTCCAACGGCCATCAGTCCTTCGGCAGATGTGGCCAGCCCACTGCCACTTCAGCTTGCTTATTCTGCGAGCTATGTCGGTAACTTTGGTTCTTTGTCGGATAACCTCGTTACGAATTCTATCCTTCAAAGAAACTCCAAGCATAGCTCGCTCCATAGCCCGCTGCGCGACTTTTAGGTCACGGACTAACCCCACCGTCAGTGGCCACGTTTCGGCACCGTAGGTCATAACAGGCAGGACGCACTGGTCGAAAACCTTTGTTTTGAGGCATTGCGGCAGGGGGGAGGAGAAGACCCGGCGCAATTTGCCAAATGCTGCTCACCCTAGTTGGATTCTTCTGGCTACTTCTTTCTCGAAGTTGTTTTTACCGAGCTGGATAACTTGCCCCAGGTAGATATATTTTTGAACAACTTCGAGTGTCGCCCCTTCGATGGCAATCGGTCTCGGTACAACATGTTCGTTGGTCATAATCTTGGTTTTATCCAAGTTTACACCGAGGCCGACGTGTCGAGAAGCTCCATTCAGGCTGTGCAGCATTTCGTCCAGTTGTTCCAGCGACTCCGCAACTATGACGATGTCGTCAGCGAATCGAAGGTGCGAGATGTACTCACCGTTGATGTTGATGCCCCGCCCAGTCCAATCCAGAGTCTTGAAGACGTCCTCCAATGCGTTGGTGAATAGTTTGGGAGATATAACATCTCCCTGTCTCACTCCACGCTGGAGGCTAATGGGTTTCGTCTTCTGGTCTTGGAGCTGGACGGACATTGTGGCAGTGTCATACAAGCATCGGCAGTGTCATACAAGCATTTTTACCCGTGAGTGCCCTTTTTAGAAACACAGCATTGTGATAAAAAAATGGATAAATATTTAGGTATTGGCTGCGTTTCGTTCCAGCTAGAAACGACTATGGATTTATAAACTTCATATTTTATGTCTTCTTAGTGGTTTTTGACAATATCAGCCTATTATGCAACAATCATCCTACAATCATTCAAAACAATCAGTGACATCCGTACTTGAGATAAAAATAGAAGTGGTGGGCACTGTCTGCGACTTTGCAAGGCTTCATTTCTTGATTGAAACATTCAATCAGTAAATATAAAGGCACAGAGGCATAATCTTGGATTCGGTTTAACTATAATACCTATTTAATTATAATTTTAATTTTGTAACGGCATTCTACGAACTTGTATGTAAGAAACTACATATTACTAGCTACAAGTTGAAGTTTATCGGAACAACTAATGAAATGACTTGGATCACTTCTTGTAAATTATTCGCAATATTTGTTCAACATTTATCTTAGAATAGAATATAATAGAATTTCACTTTATTGTACAGTCGACAAAGGAGATGCTACCGTATCTTATGTATTACATCCAACTTTATATGAAAAAGTGCAACCGTATCTCCTTTTATAAGTATTACAAGCTAGATAAATTGTTAGTTTGTGTCTAAATAGCTCTCTGTAGAAGATGGTAGCTCGATGTATTGTCTACATTATGCTTATTTTCCAAAACCATGTTCATAAAATTCGTTTGTCAATGTTTTTTGTCCAGTCCCACAGCTCTTATGGGACTTCATTTTAATTAATATCGTGTATTATTTCGTTGAGTAATCGCGAACCTAATATACTTTTATTTTATATACCCAGTGCGAGTTCACGGGTACAATAACATTGAATTGAATCATATAATCAAGATATAGTTAGGTAGTGTGTTAGAACTTCGTAGGTACGTACCTATACCCAATGACGTATTATATTAATAGATACGTCATACAGGAACGTCCACCACGTTGGGAAATAGTTACCGTGGCCTATATAGACGTACGAAAGACTAGTGGCGTTACATTTGTGGTGCCGACCCTGAAGAAACCCTTTAATGCCTTTCTGGAAGAACCCCATATTGCAGTCGCTTGGGATAGCCACCACCTAGATATTAATAAATGGTGTGGATTATTTAGTATACGTGCATGATGTGGATATCAGCTGCAATGGTGTGTGTATAATTAAATAGTGGTGTTATGATTTGCAACGAACAGCGAGAGTGTATAATTAGTATCATATATCTTGACCCCAGTCACATCACGGATTGCCCTTTTTATGCGCTTTACGCGTTTTTATTAGGTGTCTTTGAGGATAGCATGGGGTGCAACAGCGGTGGTTGAGTACAAGTCCACCAATTCTAGATTATATCAAACTTGAGACTGGGCGGGGGGGAGAGAGTGCATATTATGCGGATCATGCCGGTAAGTAACTATACCAATCTATGTACGTGGGCTTCGACTCGGTGTTCGCTTATTTTCCTTCCCCTGAATACACACACAGTTACGGCAGTTACACCAATCTAATTATAAACGAAACTTTAATTCATCGAAGCGTCACAGTTTGAACTAAATAATGCCAAAATAAACGTTTTATTTATGAGTGTTTGCTTTGGCATCCTAATTTCTCAAAGTGGAGACGGTAAAATTGATAAAATATTGTGTGACGCAAGATGAGGTGAATGTGCACCGAAGCGATCATGCAACTAACGATTCCAATAAATATAGAATATGTGATAGTAAGACCAGAATACGCGTACCGTGAAAAATACTTGAATATGATGACTTTGTACTTCTTCTTCATCCTAGCGTTAATTCCCAGTCGCATCCGAAGCTTTTCAGCTCGGAGTCTGGGGTCCGCTTTACCAGTTTTAACTACGGATTTGGCTAGACCTCGATATTTTCCGTGAAGCGATTGCCATCTGACCTCCACAACCCAATGGAACATTAGGCGATATCGAAGCTTTGCAGCTAGACCGTTATTTTTGGATATTTTAGGGCTTCAACTACCCGTAACGACTGCCATAGATGTTCTTATGGTAACCGGGACCGACGGCTTAGCGTGCTCTCTGAGGCACGACCAGACCAATGCAAATACCCATATTTCATGAACACAAATATTTGCACTGAGCAGGGATCGAACCCGCGCCTCCTGCGTAGCGGCCGCGCCACGGAGGCTGACGGAGACTTTGTACTGTACTTATATTGTTTTAATTAATTGCGGCTTTTCAGTGGTTCGCACCCAGCTGAGAATTGATAGGGTTGTTCAAAAGACCACCATAGCTGAAATCTAAAAGGTTAGGTTAGGATACTTCCCGTTGAGCTATTTCAGTTCCGTACGGAACCCTTAGTCGCATTTGACCGATTTTAATAGATAATTGTGTAGAATGTTGTGGAATATTTATTTATTTATTATTTATTATTATTATTTATTGCAGGTCTTGTCATATCCTTAACTTTGTCTTAGACATTTTTATGATAAAACTTACCGTTTTGTTGAAAACCGCGAAAAATCCCATTTTGACCTTGACCTTTAACCCCAAATAAAAAGGTAAATTCCAAGTATCGGATCGATGAGGACTTTTTATAATTTATTTATGATGGTGTTTTGAACAATGCTACCAATTTTCAGCTGGGTGTGAATTATTATAACCTCGGATTTGTAAATTGACCGGACTATATTAAGCATTTTTTCGTTTAGTATGTTTCTTCTTTTAGTATGTCTCTTTAAATTTATCATTATCATTCTCATAAAAAATTTCCAGTCGCGTTCAAATTTTGCACTTTGAACTCAAGGCTCGCTTATTGTGTTTGACTATTGGCTTTCCCGAGAGCGACTACCATCTGAACTCCCAACCCTAAGAGGAAAGCTTGTGCGAGAGTCTCCTCCGTAATTTATCAGATATACCGACTTGTGCGTAAGTAGCAGGTGGGGTTAGCTTGCGTTTCAAGCCACGGCCCGGTCACCTAACCGCTGGATTTAGGTACTTAACACCTATAGGTATATAATGTAATAAGTTATAACTTATTTATACCCAATGGCCTTATCGCCATGAGAATAATCAACACTAAATGTAACTGCGTTATCTCTAGATTATTCTATCGCAATACCAAAAGCGTAGGTACGCGTCATACGAAATAGGTACGTCATAATTTGTTCTTGTCGCACTCATTGATTTATGCATTTCGTGTTGCACTCGTTGGGGTAGGCTAATTAGGGTCAGGTGGAGCCACCTGTCACCCTAATAGAAGCAGGATGCGGTACGATGTGTATGGCGGTACGATGCCCCTCCCCTTCCGGAGCCAAGATAAGAACCCCGTGGTTCTTACATCCGAGGGGGCTTAAAACGTCTAAGGTTACGATATGACTTAGGCACGCCACGGCATCTGTAGACTCGAGATGGTGTGTGGTTTTAGTCGGTTCGAGTCCGAAGTAATCTCCCTCTTCGGTCCCACGTAACAGGGGGTGAGCCTATTGATGTCAAACAGACCCTGTCCTGGGCTGCGTTTACTGTTGGATTGAAAACAGCCATATCTCTTAGTTGCTTTCTAAGGGTAGAGATGGGGTGGTCCTATTCCACTCCACCGGGAACCAACTAGTAGTTATTTTAAACTGGCTTCACCAAGATCCATCTTATCACCATCATCCTTGCGCTACTTAGTCCCGGTCACAAGGTCCAACTGATAAACGCAAACTCGAAACTTCACTTGAGTGCATTTTCTGCTTAACTTGTTACGGTAACAAGATCTAAGTGCAATTTAATGTTATAAAAGTTATAAGTTAAATCAGTTTTAGAGTCCTTCGATTTTATATTAAAATTGAATATAGGTACAAGTTTTACTTGGGGTGATTAGTCGGGAACCTTCACGCGCACCCTGGGCAAGGCGACAGCTACAGCGCCTCTCTCTCACAGGGGAGACGCTGCCACTTATGGTGGAGTCGGTAGAAGGTGGGACCCGCGAGGCCGACGAGGGTGATATCAGTGGGGACTTCCGCACGAAAAAAAACGTACACGTTTCACAACACACACAAAAGCTAACGCGAATTGAGAACCTCTACTATTTTATTGTCGGTTATAACATGCAACAGGTTCAATTATACGTTATTAAACATTTAAGTTTGTTACGGCGCTAATGCTATTACACTTAAGCGTTAAACTTCCAATCAACAGGTAGCACTCCCCCCACTGCTTCACTTCCCACGTCGTGAGCCTTGTTGTGACACATGCAATTAAACATAATTGCTTGTGTTAACGTCAATATTAGTTATGTTAAGCCTGTCACACTACCATAGTTGATTAATTAACTGTTAGGGAACGTGATGCGACTGCTACGCGTTGTAATGAACTTACGTAAGTACTGAACCAGTGTGCCTGTTCAACCTGTAGGTAACTCACTGCCTACGGGGACTGGTCCACAAGTCATAATCCTTTTGTCATATTTTTATTTAATGGTTTGTAGTGAGAAAATAAACTATTTATTTTACTATAAAGTACTGACAAGGCTTATATTAGTAGCAATTATTTGGGAGAGGCTAGAAGACGGTCCTTACAACACCGCTGACTTTATTGCCACTGTCTTTCTGACTATGCTCATTGCTTGGCTCCTCAGGGTCGTAGCCTGATGTAAAATCTATAACCCTCTAAGAGCGGGATATCAAATGTAG
Source organism: Eilema depressum (assembly GCA_914767945.1). Taxonomy (NCBI): domain Eukaryota; kingdom Metazoa; phylum Arthropoda; class Insecta; order Lepidoptera; family Erebidae; genus Eilema; species Eilema depressum. Next base: position 25,589,835 of record OU612012.1, read on the forward strand.
AACTAATGTTCCAGAGTTTACTGCCCACAAACAAAAAACTTTTTAGCTTTCTTAATGTTGCATAGATGATGTATAAAAACATACATACATACAAACATAATCACTCTTTTATCCCCAGAGGCATAGGCAGAGGTGAATTAAACATTTTACCAATCATTGTATTAGGTCCTACGTAATAGGAGGTGAGCCTATTGCCATATTCCGGGCACTATTGTTGAATCAGGCCACGTATCTGAGGCTGAGTATGGGCTATATATATCTATCTGATATTAAACAGCCCTATCCCCAGTCGCCTTGTACGACACTGCATGGGAGGAGAAGGGGTAGCCCAAATTTTACTCTGCCGGGAACCACGCGGACAAAAATACCTATGGCCAGTGAAAACCGTCTCCAAATCTGTTGTATGTTTTGAAGAAGGAAGTGGAGAAGATTGTCGATAATAGTGTCGTCATAATGTCATGATGATGTCATAATCATGACTCATACCTAGTAAAAGTTTATTTATCATGTCCAACAAAATTGCTGTGAATTCGTTCCCGTGGTAATTGTTAGATAACATTGGTTCAATGATCATCATTCTATCAGGGTGAGGATGTCAGATGACAACCGCGGTTATTAAAGCCAAGATAAGAGAAATCGAAATGAAGAAAAAGAAAAAACAGATTAGCGATAAGCCGGTGGGCTTTTGGGCAAATGGTGCATTTTGTAGATGTTATTATAGTGTTTTTGATATCACTACTTATAAATATTTCGCTTGGCAGCTAAACAATACAGTTTATTTCTTTTCTGATGATGATGATGCTATTGCTGGGGACATATATCTTGGACCTAAAATTTGCTCAAAATGTGTTCTAAACGCGCAGGGAGTACTCGTTTCTTGGATATCTTTTTGAGGGTAACACGGATTACTACGGTTGGTGGCCGATCTCAAATTCACCAAGCATGGATTATTATAAAACAATCCACGCGCGCCAGGGCCTCGTATGTTTTGCGATTTAGGTGTCCCGAGTTAAAATGATGACAAACGTCAGTTTATGTTGCATCTAGCTACGTGAGTAACAAAATACCTTGGCATCCCACTACCGCCGGACTGCAGTAGGTAGGAGAGATGAATCCCAAACGTGCTGGCCTCCCTACACAAGTAGCAATTCCTTGGCATGCGTATTGTAGAATAGAATGACCAATGTATGGTATTTGACGTTTATGACATGCGTTGACGACTGTCCTATACGTCAAATCTCATACATTTTTCATTTTATTCTACAGTACAATACGAATTGCCACTTTTCTAGGGGCTGTCGTCCTAAAAGATGAGATAAATACGTGCATTACGACGTACGGTCATAAATATACGGTATATATATCTGGGATTGTAATATATCACGTAATGATATAATTATATCATCTTGTTTTTTTTTCGTATAATTTTTAATAGTTATAGGATGTATAATTTCTTCACTAAAAAAGTTAGTAATGCCTAGGTAGATACTAAACACTATGGCCATCACAAAGAAGATGATTATATAAAGTTTAAAACATAAAAAAGGAATGTCTTCACCCTCCTGTCACACGTATCAACCCATATCAACTACCAACTAATCCATTAGATCGATATAATTATCGATATAACTTGATTTATTCTAAAAGTGAATACTGCATCATTATAATCCTACTAATATTATAGACGCGAAAGTTTGTAAGTGTGGATGGATGGATGGATGGATGGATAGATAGATGTTTGTTACTCTTTCACGTAAAAACTACTGAATGGATTTTAAGGAAACTTTGCAATAATATAGCTTATACACCAGAATAACACATAGGCTTTATATCAGTGATGCACGGGATCAGTATTCCACGCGAGTGGAGCCACGGGCAACAGCCTAGTGAGGCTATAATTAAGTATTATGTAAGTGACCAGTGTGCCAATATTAATATTAGGTATAATATACAAATTAACACAATACTAGGCACCTAGGTCGGTACCTAAAACATTTTACTGTAGACGAGGCTTAGCTATAAAACTAAGATTAAATAATGTCCTTACATTATAAAATGATATTTAGAAAGATTATTAGTAACACGTGCAAAGTAATGCAAATCAGTAAATTATAGGTAAGTACTTACCTATTGTGGTAAACTGATCAAACTTTTGTAAAGCTTTTCAAATCTTTCACCACAATAACTTTCCTTAGAAAATTTTATAACACTTAAAGCTATGAACTGTACAGAACACCAGATTAAGAAATCAAAAAAAAAAATGCACTTTTAAACTATTTTCTAATTAAATAAAGTTTCATAAAAGTTACATGCGTTAACTTTAGAACACAAAAAATAAAAGTTACAATTAAAACGTCAAACTTACCGCCAAATTAGAATAGTGACGCGTTGCGCAGATCTTGTGCGTTCCTTTTTTAAATAGAGATTTTAAAAAAAATGCACGCGGTCGTTCAGTGACAGCAAGCGCCCGCGGTTGCTATGGTCATCGCGGTAAGTGTGGAAGTTGCGAATGAACGACACCACACCTACGGCAGAGGGCATGCGTGATGCGACGCCCCATGAATGACAAAACTTTTTCAAAGGATTCTCTTGATGTAATGTTCTGAAATAGACGATGAATGTTATGTCTTGTAATCAAAACTGATCAATTCGATTATGAAAGGGTAGAAGGCTGTTGTTTTCCGTATTCGTAATAGCTAATTTGATCGAATAAACTGGCACGTCGTGGTTCAATTTAACTTACGCTGTTTTCATGTTTAGATTATATGAAATTACATGTTTTTTTTTTATATAGGACACGTCAATTTGACTTCGCCTCACCTGATGGTAAGCTGAAGGCAAAGTCTCTGAAAAGAGCGTCACCATTACAGACACGTATCATGTTACAATGGTGGCACTCAGCTCGACGGCCTCATCAAATGCTTTTTCACGCCCCGCTTAAAGGACCCGGGACTGAAGGAGGAGGAAAACACGTGAACTGGTAAGGAATTCCAAGACTTAATGGTGCGGCAGAAGAAGGAGTCGCCGAACCGCTTGGTTCTTGATGGAATATTCTGCACCGTATGCGAGTGGCATCTAAGCCCTGCACGTGTTGTCCTATATAGGAAGGGAGAGAGTGGGATTAATTGGAAGAGCTCATCAGAACATTCACCATGGTAGAGACGGTAAAATACCGCTGAAGATGCCACATCTCTACGCAACTGCAAAGGCTCGAGGGTTTTGGTGATCTCAGGATTCCCAATAATGCGGACTGCACGTCGCTGCAACCTGTCGAGAGCATCTAGTAAGTACTTTGCGGAGCCATCCCAGAGATGAGAGCAGTATTCCACGCAAGAGCGAATTTGTGTCTTGTAGAGAAGGCACCGCTGCTCCGGCGTGAAAAAACGTCTCACTCTGTTCAGGACTCCGAGTTTACGCGAGGCTGTTTTGATGATACTCTCAATGTAGTTTTTGTTGTTCAGTTTGCAGCGGATATCTATACCTAAGATATTGAGATTGTCCTGCAGTGGCAGTGGCGTGCTTTGAAGAGTTGGAAGGTTGGAAGGGGAAGGAACGAAGGTACCTTTGCTGTAAACGCGCATGCCTGCGTCTTCTTGGCATTGAACTCGACCAGGTTTTCAGAGCCCCATTGGCAAACGTGGTTCAGGGTCCGGTCAAGTTCACTGACGAGAAGCTGCCTTTTTTCCGCGATATCAGACTGCTTGGCCGCAGGATGTCCGTGATAACTCCCGTGTAAGGTGCTATCGTCTGCAATAATGTAAATAGCAATGAATGATACATTAATATGAAATTTAGAATTTATACTACACAGAGAGTATAGCTGCAGGTATACATATAGCCTACATACATAATATAATCACGCTTGTAAAACCATCCCAGTCAGTAAAGGGACATGCAGAGATTTATTATCTTCTATTTAAATGAAACTATTTAATCCTCTATGTGAAAACGTCCATATTTTGCCAATTATGATTTTCGGTCCTACTTAATAGGGGGCGAGCCTATTACAGTCAGGTGGGTACTTTATCATGGGCTATATGGTTACCGTCCGATAGAGAAATTATGGATATATCGAGTAAATATTGACTGAACATTTTATTGCACGCCAGTATGTAGGTACCTACGTCACCTGTTAGCCGATATTATGGAGTTCATCCATAAGCAGATAGGTTGATAAATCCATCGGTTTATATATCGCTGATCTAATTTGATTCCCATGAACATGTGTGATTCCGTTTAATCAGACTAAGTGAGTCATTTATTAAAGCCGTTCAACGCCTTACAAATTAAATTAACATGTACCTATATTTACTATAAATTTTATTTTATTATTAGTCATTATCTGCTTGTTTTTGCGTCCTACATTTCATTAAAGATTTTGTGCTGTCAGTGGGAAGACCAAAGGCTTGTTCTGCTTGTCTTCTGCGCTGACGGCATAGAACCTCTCTGTTCTTACAGGGTCGGCAGCACGAAGGTGACTCCTCTAATGTTGCACTCGTCCATAGGCCACGGTAACCACTTTCCGTCAGATGAGCCGTGTGCTTGTCTGTGCCCTAAGTGGTATAACAAAAAAAAGTTTGTGATTCATTATTACCGAAGCACCACTCAGCTAATCATCATCATCCTTCGAGGCCTTTACCTCGGAGTAAGGACTCCACTTTTCCCAGTCTAACTGCGACGAAGATGAGCTTTAATATTTTCCGATAAACGACTGCCATCTGACCTCCACATCCATTGGCGGTATTAATGACTTTCCTAATATTTATTTAAAAAGGTGCAGGTATCATAATGTATAACTTTCTTGTAAAATGCAATGCTAATAGGTACTAACATAATCTGAAATACATACCTACATAATATTTAAATAAATTTTTATTATACAGAATAATAGGAATGTGTTTACAGAGCCATCTATTATATACTCGAATTACTACCTCAAAAGAGCTGTGAAAATTATTTTCCAGAGAGACATGGACACGGTGTAGTTAACGTGAAAACTCACAGATGTCGCAGTGAAAAACATAAATGCCACTGGTATACTACGTAAAATCTTTGACTATTTTTTTTAGTAGATGACCCGGCGAACTTCTACCGCCATATTTTCCGCCCGCGTGGTATTCTGATCCCGATTTATCAGTGTTTCTCTACAATATTATGCATTTGAGAGAAATTTTGAAGCATTTATTATGCTAACTGTTCAAATCGATTAATAATATGCAATACTAGCTTTTCGCCCGCAGCTCCGCCTGCGTGGATATCGGCTACCGCCACATTAGTATTTGTTCTAAACTGACGGACTTGTTGTCATAAACTTTCAACGCCTATTTCACCCTCTCAGTAGTGAATTTTTCAAAATGTAAACTGTAAGAAACATTGGCCCTGTCATACAAAAAAGTGGTAGGTTTTAAGAACATTATATCAGAATAAAAATATTGTTAGCATCTTTTTATTAATAATAGTAAATGGCAAGAAAAATACTGGTAAGAAAAAATTTACAATAATTGCTAAATATTATACAATGTCATTTAAATTAATCATTTAGCCTATAGCATACCACTGTTGGACTATCAACCAATATCCTACATTTATCAGTCTGCTTTACTATATCCCCACTGTCAGTTCCAAGTTCCGGCCCCGTGTGTCATATCATAACAGGGAAGTAGAAACTTCGACGAATTTATCCAATGTAGCCCACCCAATTCGATCCTTTGGTGACCCCAGGTACACTTAATCTTGAACAGCTACGAAAGTCGACCTTTCGATGGGTATCTCCCTCGTATGCAATATAGATTAATAATATGCAATATTATGCATGTATTATACATATAAACCTTCCTCTCGAATCACTCTATCTATTAAAAAAACCGCTTCAAAATCCGTTGCGTAGTTTTGAAGATTTAGGCATACATAGGGACGGACAGACAGCTCTGCAAAGGGAAGCCATCACATGGTAGAGATGTTTTATAAACTCTAATAATTATCATGTACCACCACGGTAACCGCTTTCCAGCAGATGGGCCGTGTGCTTGTCTGCGACTTCAATGGTACAACGAGAAATGAGTTTGGGAATCATTATTATCAAACCACCACTCACCTAATCATCATCTTCATCCTTCGAGGCCTTTACCTCGGAGTATGGGATCCACTATTCCCTGTCTAAAGCCGGCTTTTCACTATGGGATGTAATATATATTACATCTTGAGATATATATTACATCCCGCGATTGCTGTTTACACTGTAAGATATATATTTGGGATAGTTCAGTAGCTTTACCATGAGTTGACACCAAAATTTGACAACTTCGTTACCCTATCGAACTGCGTACGCGAATCTGATTGGTCTGTGTAGAATGCATGCGCGAATTCCCTGACTTCTGATTCCTCAGTTTAAAATGACAACGTGATTTCGCATGCGCGATCAAACGTCGCCATTCAAACGGGCGAGACAGGGGGAGGCGTGGTGTCCGGGGACGTGAGGTAAAATATACACCTTCAAATATCGCTCGAAAAAATATTTATAGTTTGGGATGTAATATATATTATAGCGTAGTGTAAACGGTCTCGTACAAAATGTATGACGAGCGATATGTCAAGATGTAATATATATTACATTACATCCCATAGTCAAAAGCCACCTTAAATGCGATGAAGGTGAACTTTGATATTTTGCACAACCCATTGTCGGTATTCACGACTTACCTAATATTAATATAAAAAGGGTACAGGTATCATAATGTACTTATAAATTGCTTGTAAAAATGTTATGCTATTAACACGAATTTCAGTTTAAATGGTTTAAATCAAGAAACTTGCTTACAAAATGAAAGGAATTTGATTACACAGTCATCTTTTATACAGTCGAATTACTACCTGAAAAGCGCCGTGAAAATTATTTTCCAGGGAGATATGGATACGACGTAGTTAACGTAAAAACTCACAGATGTCGCAGTGAACAACATATGCCCACGGAGGACAGAAATATGATTCCATGAATATGCCACATACCAGGTGGCAGAAAAGCGCACGGCCCACCTGATTACCCTACCTACCCGGTTACCGTGGTCTATGGACGTGTGCAACACCAGGGGCGTATCTGATTCTGTATTTAAAATTCAATACCAGCCTATCTATAGAAATCTGAAATTCGGTAGGTGTACAACTGTACATACCTATCTGCGGTAATAACTCAGTAGGTAGCTATATTTGATTTCAGAACGCCCAGAATTACATACAAAATTGCAATAGTTGTTCTATAAATAATTATTTATTTATTAATTTATTTATTTAATAATTTATGCTTACAACCATCATTACAGAAGTATATCCTAATGCAATGGTAGAAGGAACTAATGTATAATATACATCTTAAAGTAACTAAAAAATACTAACTTAATCCATGAAATATACACAATTGAGATAATATGGCCTCTGCGATTTCACTCCGCGAACATGAAAATAAATCGACATTTTTTTTTTTTATATCACTTAGGTGGCAGACAAGCACACGGCCCACCTGATGGAAAGTGGTTACCGTGGCCTATGGACGTATGCAACACCAGGGGCGTCACACTCGTGCTGCCGACCCTGAAGAAACCTTCTAATGCCCTTCTTGAAGAACCCCATATTGTAGTCGCTTGGGAAAACCATCGCGGGGAGTTCATTCCACAGCTTGAGTGTGCGAGGGATGAAGTTCCTTTCATACCGCACAGTGCGCACCGTTTCCGGTCGCAATGTGTGAGGATGAACTCCCCGTCTATACGAGAAGTGCGATGATAGAATGTAGCTGTGGGCATCATGTCAAACAATTCATCTGAGCACAAACCATTGTATAGGCGGTAAAACACACACAGTGAAGCAAAGTCTCTCCTGAGACTGAGTGGTTCCACATCGCCTGTGAGTATGGGATTGCCGACGAGCCTCAACGCCCGTCTTTGTACCGAGTCGAAAGGGTCAAGCTGGCACGCAGGCGCTCCGGCGAAAAGGTGACAGCAGTACTCCATGTGGGGCCGAACCTGTGCCTTATAAAGGAGTAGTCGTTGCCCCGCAGTGAAGTACTGCTTCGCCCTGTTGAGCACCCCAAGTTTCTTTGATGCCAACTTGACCTTGTCTTCCAGATGACTTCAGTATTGGACATTTCTGGATACCGCACTACACGCAACGTACGCGTCAGCGGCACTAGCTATAATATACAGGGCGTGCCACGGCGATGCCACATGGAAGGAAAGTACCTTAAATCCTTAAGTTAGGTCATGTATTTTTATGGCATCAATCGATAGTGCCAAAAGGATCAAATCTCTCTAAGTAATATGGTAAATTAAACGAAAGGAAGCCCTTGAAACCTAAAATTATAAATTCAATTTGGCAAAATAAAACACTAACTCAAAGTTCATCCATCCATCTGATACCATATTAACAATAAAATTCCATATTTAAATTCCTTTTCTTTTTTTATCGTGCTGAGACCGCTCGCTGCTGGTCAGCTGCTATTTAGGTATTTCGTACTCAAACCGACTAAAACCGCACTCCGTCTCAATTAACAGGTTATAAGTGGATCCAATAGGGCAATTCTGTCGCCATTTTCGATGCCCAGGGTACACCGCGTGCAGGTTTCTAATCAAGCACCCAAAAATAACTACCTACTCTACCTACCCTACCTACATACCTCATGCAGTTGCCCAATAAAGTTACATTTTAAACAGGTAACAAAGTTCATTCATTTAGTACTCATTTTACCAAATAAATTTCATCAAAGATATCTCTAGTGTTGATAGCTCTTCATGGTCAACTGAGCCCACATCAAGTTGACCACGTTCGCTTTTTTTTGGGAGTAACTCAGCCCACTAACCAGCCAACTTACCCTGCGGGCTCAGTTAACCACTTGCTACGGCTGTACCTTATAAGAAAGTGTTTTATTTTACCAAATTGAATTTATATTTTTAGGTTTCAAGGACTTCCTTTCATTTAATTTACCATATTCCTTAGAAAGATTTGATCCTTATGATTGAAACTATCTATTGATGCGATAAAAATACAGGATGTTACTTTTTCGGATTTTAATCGGTTCGATTACCGGGTGTGGCAAGCGAATTTTTAAAAATCTTTGAATTCATTTTTGTTTCTTTTTAAAAATAAAAATGATGTCTCCTTTAAGTAAAATGAGCTAACTTAAGGATTTAAGGTACTTTCCCTACATGTGGCATCGCCGTGGGACGCCCTGTGATTACATTTCCATCGGCTTCTCTAATTAAAATCTTCATCCTTCGTCACTAGGAAAGAGTGTCTAGACCACTAAGACAACTGTAAAAATCTATAAGGTACAATGTGGCTAATTTAGGCAGCCTCCGTGGCGTAGCGGTAGTAAACCAGGAGGCGCGGGTTCGATCCCCGCTCAGAGCAAATTTGTGTGCATGAAATATGGGTATTTGCATTAGACTGGTCGTGCCTCGTAGAGCACGTTAAGCCGTCGTCCTACGCTGGTTGCCATAAGAACATCTATGGCAGTCAGTATGGCAGTCCAAAAACAACGGTCTAGCTGCAAAGCTTCGATATCGCCTAATGTTACCATTGGATTGTGGAGGTCGGATGGCAATCGCTTCACGGAAAATATCGAGGTCTAACCAAATCCGTAGTTAAGACTGGTAAAGCGGACCCCAAACTCCGAGCTGAAAGCTTCGGATGCGACTGAGAATTAACACTAGGATGAAGAAGAATGTGAATAATATACCTAATACCGTGTAATCAAATCCTCTAAATAACTAAAGGGGAAAACGTAAGATAAGTTTATGAAGTCACTGAAAATCAAGTGACAACTATCTCTTCCCATGGGTTTTGTACAGAGCGACTAAGGAACAGGGCTGTTACCTTTATCTAATAGTTAACATACATCCCATTGAAATTGGGAAATCCCATTTGTCCCTTGTTACCTGGATTTAAACTAGTGGTTAGAAAAATTAAGTATCCTTTCAAGCAGAGACATGCCTGAGATGTGTGAAAAAATACCTATGTAAGTTTATGAATAGAACTAATTCAAATTATATAATTTCAAAACTGAAAGTGACAGGGTTTATAATGTTTATTACAATCAATTTCTCCCACGCTCTACTTTCCTACATAGGACAACACATGCAGAATTTAGATGTCACCCGCATACGGTGCAGTCTTAGTCCATCAAGAACCAAGCGGTCCGGTGACTCCTTTTTTTGCAGCACCATTAAGTTCTCTCCTTAGCAGTACACGTGTTTCCCTCTTCCTAGTCCTGGGTCCTTTAAGCGGAGCGTGAGAAAGTATCTGATGAAACCGTCAAGCTGAGTGCCAACATTGTAACATGGTACGTGCGTGACTATATTGGTGACCCTCATTTCTGAAACTTTGCTCAGGTGAGCTTACCATCAGGCGAGGTGAAGTCAAATTAACGTGCCATGTAAAAAAAAGGATGATGTACTTCTGTAACCATGCATAGGTTTAAGTACTTGGTACTCAATAATCTCTTATTGAGTACCAAGTCCTCCAAACCTCCCGATTTGGAGGACCGCATCAAAAGCTATCAATCAAACAGTCAATTAGTCAATCGCAGTCTACTGTTGGACATAAGAGCGGAAACACACGATGCGTTGCGGCGTCGCACCGCAGAAATTTCCCTTATGCGCAAAATACCAGATTCGCAAAATACCAGATTCTCAAAATACCAGATTCTCAATATAGCATATTTTGCACATTCGAAAACAAAATTGTTATTATTTTATTCACTTACTAGCAGCTCCGCGCGGTTATACCAGCGGTAAACATAATTATAACAATAAAGAAAAATAATAAATAAATATAATTGTTTTTAATTTTGTTTTTAATTTTTTTTTATAATTGTTTTTAATTATTTTTTTTATTGTTTTTAATTGTTTTTGTTTTTATTCATAATTGTTTTTAATTTTTTTATAATTGTTCTTTAATTTGTTTAAAAATTTTCTGATTGTATGAGTAACAAAATTACAGTTACCGGTTGTATAAATCTTTTAGCTACAATAACGCGATTTTGAAGAAACCGTTTCTTACTTGTCACACCCCGGAGTATATTTACGAGTATAAAAGATACTTTTAGTTTTTCTGTATAGGTAGGTACTTTTATTTTGTTTTTGCTATTAGGTACAATTAAATAAAATACATTCAATTTTGTTCCTTCTCTTTTCTTGCCTGTAGTCACCTCACAACACCTCGGAAGTTCTCGGAAAAATGTATGAAACAGTCGGATTGTAATTACAACATACACAGATCGTGCACATGCACGGTTGTGTTGATGTGTGAGTAAATTCTAAAATGTCATGGTTGGAGTTGCTTCTCACTCCTGAGGGGACCATCTCAAACCGTTGATGGCCCAGGGTCAGCCAGGGAGTGCGGACCATGTTCTGAGCAGTCTTATTATACCCCGGTAGCATCTAAAGACCCGAGTGGGTGAGTGGTTTTTGTCGGTCCGAGTTCGACATAACCCCCCCCCCCCCCCCCCCCTCGTATTTGACTGATTTTTATTAAATGGCACTCTAATAACAATAAAGGAATTTTTCACGAATTCTAGTTATTTATATAAAAATCATGCATTTCAGGGTTAAATCAAACTGTAGGGTGTGCGATAGAGAGGAAGCTTTATAAAATCGAAGTAAGCCGATCTTCTCGCTCTCCTCCCCGACGCGTCGCGAAGTCGTCGCGATAGGCAACTTTGCAATACACATCCCTTGTTTTAGGCGCCTTTGATCGTGCCACTGAATTTGACGTGCGGGGTGCGGTAATGAAATTGGTGGGAGGGGGTGAGCTTCCGTTCTGTACGCTAGTACTATTATCTGTTCTGTGCTGTAGGGTTTTTCCCGGTCCTCCGATCGGAACTCCGATTGGTAGGAGGAGCGGGAATATATTTTCCCATATCTCCGATTGTGCAAGTTATGCATTTAAGTGTACTTCTGGTATATTGAGAATCTGGTATATTGAGAATCTGGTATTTTGAGAATCTGGTATTTTGCGAATCTGGTATTTTGCGCATAAAGGGAAATTTCACCGCAGTAGCGGGCACACGAGCGGTGCGACGCCGCCGCTGCGTTGTTATGACGCAGCGGCGCGGCGCCGCGTGCGCCCCAGCTGCGTTGTAATGTCTGTTAATAATAGTGCAAGCGCTAGAGGTACTTAGTTGAGTATGCAAAATCCGAGTGACGGCAACTATGACCGGATTCTTATACCTGATCCTCAAAATAATGACAAAGAAATCTTGCCGCCGGGTATGATGGTCCCTTCCCGCTCCCTTCACATCCCCTCTGCGCCCTTAAAGTAAGCATAGCGCGCGTATGCGTTTAGTGTGTTTCTACATCTATTGACGTAAAGAAGTTGCTTTATTAAGTCGTGTTTTTGTATCCATTTTTATTTTATACTACTTAGGTGGCAAACAAGCACACGGCCCATCTGATGGGAAGTGGTCACCGTGGCCTATGGACGTGCTGCCGACTGCCAACCCTGAATCCATATTTCCATACTAGTATTATAAATGCGAAAGTAACTGTCTGTCTGTCAGTCACGCTTTCACGCCATAGCCACTGAACCGATTTTGATGAAATTTAGTATAGGGGTAGATTAGACCTTGAGAAAGGACATAGGCTATGTTTGGTCGTGATAACCGACATCCACGCGGGCGGAGCCGCGGGCAAAAGCTAATATAATATATATCGATGATAAATATAATAACATTTTGCTGACAACATTAGTATCATTAATGCTACAAAATATAGGTAGGTACCTACCTAGGCATATATAAAAGTACACTTTTACGAAAAGCTCAACAGTGACTTACGTCCACGACAAAATGACTATACAAGCCGTCTTTACCAGAGTTATTAATTCCCCCCATGTAAATGAACTGTAAATTGTCGCACAAGGTCTTGTAATTGCAATAAATCTGAATTGGTTTGTATTTCATTATGTAAATGCATCAATAACAAATGTCAAAATTAAAAATAAGTATTTTTTACCTACTTTAAGAAAATTTATGCTTGAATTCGCTGGTTGTTCGAATAACTTTTTTTTTTTTAATATTACTTTTATTTTCGTTTTTTTTTATTAAGTACCTATTTAAGAATCCATCCTCACTTTTACCATTAGAATAAACTATAAATTATAACGGAAATATTCATTAAAATGATTTTATATCATGTACCTACTCAATATATTTCCTTTACGAATAAGACAAGAGGGGGTAAAAAAAATGGACCAGAAAATAGACCGGCAAGATCCACATTATCATTCTTGGACCTTTTCTTCACTTAAATCCGTTGGCGAAATTCGGTACTCACATTTTGCATAGGTACTCACACCTCTAGCGCCCGGTCTATAAATCATAAACAACTAGCGCGCGGCGGTGCGGCGCGCGCCGGAGCGGTGCCGCTCCGGCGTCGCAACGCATTCACCCCTCCCCGCCTCGTCTCGGTGGTTGCAAGTCCGGTGCGGCGACGCAGCGCATCGTGTGACATGCTACAGATATTTCTATGTAAAACGACGCAGCGACACCGCTCCGGCGTCGCGCCGCCGCCGCAACGCATCGTGTGTTTCCGCTCTAAGCCTCGCCGAATATGCGCCATTTCCGCCGATCCGCATCCAATCTATCCCAGCCACCATTTTCAGGTCGTCAGTTCATTCGGCTAGAGGGCGTCTCGCCTGGCGTTTGTTATCTCGCAATCTCCAGTAGTGCAATTCTGTAAGCGAACAGCGACGAGCACAACGTTGCGACAACCTCGATAGAATTTTTCATTGATCGAACTGGGTGACGTCACTGGAGATCGACCAATGACAATCTATATCAAGGCTGTCGCATCGCAACGTTGTGCTCGTCGTTGTGCGCTTACAGAATTGCACTGTAGCAGTAGATAACATACCTACATACTTACATAGTTTTCTATTTGTCTTTAGGTACATGGCTAACAAAAATATAAATATACTCGTAAGCGAAGGCCTTCGATCGGGTCTGGCACAGAGGTCTTCTTGCGAAGTTGCCACGTTATGGACTCCCCGTGGGATTGTGCGCATGGATTGCCAGCTTTTTGTCCAACAGAAGTATTCAAGCCGTCGTCGATGGCAGCTGCTCGGACCGCATGGACATAAACGCTGGTGTTCCGCAAGGCTCCGTGTTGTCCCCGACCTTGTTTCTGCTGCATATCAATGACATGCTGTCTGATGGCTCCATTCATTGCTATGCAGATGACAGCACCGGTGACACGTATTACACGGGCCGTGCAAATATCCCTAGGTCGGAAGTGGAGGAGAGTCGCGAACAACTTGTGTCCGAAATTGAGACTACTCTGTCTGGAGTATCCGATTGGGGACGACTAAATTTAGTCCAATTCAACCCTACCAAGACACAAGTATGTGTATTCACCGCTAAGAAGGCTCCATTTGTTGTAGCGCCGCAATTCCTGGGCACACCGCTCACCATCTCCACAAGTATCGGGATTCTTGGTGTCGATATCTCCAGCGACGTTCAATACCGAAGTCATCTGGAAGACAAGGTCAAGTTGGCATCAAAGAAACTTGGGGTGCTCAACAGGGCGAAGCAGTACTTCACTGCGGGGCAACGACTCCTCCTTTATAAGGCACAGGTTCGGCCTCACATGGAGTACTGCTGTCACCTTTTTGCCGGAGCGCCTGCGTGCCAGCTTGACCCTTTCGACTCGGTACAAAGACGGGCGTTGAGGCTCGTCGGCAATCCCATACTAACAGGCGATGTGGAACCACTCAGTCTCAGGAGAGACTTTGCTTCACTGTGTGTGTTTTACCGCCTATACAATGGTTTGTGCTCGGATGAATTGTTTGACATGATGCCCACAGCTACATTCTATCATCGCACTTCTCGTCATAGGCGGGGAGTTCATCCTCACACATTGCGACCGGAAACGGTGCGCACTGTGCGGTATGAAAGGAACTTCATCCCTCGCACACTCAAGCTGTGGAATGAACTCCCCGCGATGGTTTTCCCAAGCGACTACAATATGGGGTTCTTCAAGAAGGGCATTAGAAGGTTTCTTCAGGGTCGGCAGCACGAGTGTGACGCCCCTGGTGTTGCATACGTCCATAGGCCACGGTAACCACTTTCCATCAGGTGGGCCGTGTGCTTGTCTGCCACCTAAGTGGTATAAAAAAAAAAAAAAAAGTAGCAGAGAAAAATAAATTTCGACTACACTTTAATCTCTATGTCGTGATAGCAGTAAATGAGGACTGCTACGTCGCGGGGTGCAGGTACTGTTCCCACATATCTTATATATTTATGTATAGTTAGGTACTTAGGTATGTACATAAACATATGTTTCTATTGTGATCTACACTACAACAAAGTATTTGGAACCCATAGTACCTACAAGTTAAGCTTAATTTGAGTCTAGATTGTGCTAAGAGGGTTGTGTTTCCCAGTCTCATTAGCTCAGTTTGTAACATGTAATTTTCAGGACTAGTAGCGACATCTATTGTTTTAACTCTTACACACGTTTACACTCGTACGGGATGTATTGGCTGTGCTGTAAGACGCATATTGGTGTTAGTACACACTAATGTCACGAGATGGCGTTTCAACATGGGTAACTTTGTAATTTATATTTTGGATTAATTTGGATTTTGATAGATTTATCTATGTAATATAAATAATAATGTTGATTTTTAGTTAGGCGTTGAAGTCCAGTTTTTGTTCCTAATTTCTCGGGATATATTATTCTATGATTTTCGTCTATGTAAGCACTATGGTCTTTCTGGTTTAATGCGTCTAAAGTAAGTAGATACCTGGTCCGCCTTGAGTTCGTAGTTACAAGATGACACCTGATTTTGCCGCACTTTCGGAGTGACTTGATGTTTTAAAGTGAGACGGCTCATGGAGGAGCGGTGAAATTTGGTGTTTTTCCAGAAACTTCTTCGCTAGACTTTATAAAAGGCCGTGTCAGCTGGCGGACCGGCACTTCAGAAAACTTTGTCGAGACCCTATAACGGTCATCTTGTGTACAGTCTGTAATCTCTTTGTAATTTTTTTATATAACCTAAAATCCTAAACTCAGTGATCCCCAATTCGTGGTAAGTAGCTTCACGATATCTGCTTATGGGTTTCTGCTGCATTAGAGACAATTCTTAGTATTCATTTTTTGGTCTTAGGGTCCAAGATTGTAGTATTCAACTTCGTGTCTTATGAGCGTGGTTGAGCGGAGAAGCGGCCCCACGTTGGGCGCCGATGCGAAGAAGGCGGTAGATAGCAGTACAAACCTGTGAACACGGCTCGTCCTGGGTTAATGGGTAGTCCGAAACGGGTATCTAGACCGTTTGAAGCTATTTCATGTGATTTATTGGGTCCTTTTCCTACTTCCAGCAAAGGGAATGTCCATTTAATCGTGGTCTCGGATTATTTTAGCAAATACGTAATGTTGTGTCCTATACGGATAGCTACAGGCGTTGCAGTTGCGAGATTCATCGAAAAGAATGTTTTCCTAGTTCATGGGGTATGTAAAACCATCTTTATGGATAATGGTCCTCAATTTGTTAGTAAACAATTTAAGGATTTACTTGTTAAGTATAATATACCTAATGTTTACTATAATCCTAGGTATCACGCTCAGACTAATCAAGCGGAACGTGCTATTCGTAACGTGGTTCAGGGAATATCTTGCTATGTAAAAACACATCACAAGAAATGGGATGAGAATCTCGTGGAGCTTCAGTGTGCCCTAAACACGGCTGTAAGCGAAGCCACTCGTTTCAGTCCTTACTTCCTTGTCCACGGTAGGGAATTCATAGGAGATGGTGCTCTGTATAGACAAGCAGAAATTCCTTGTCACCCAAACTCTGTCTCCATCGAGGATCCCATGTCATTTGGCGAGAGGTTGAAGGAACTGCATCACGTCTACGGCCAGGTGAAGCAACACTTAGATGTTGCTCACCGACGTAACGAGAAGTACTACAACCTCAGGAAAAGGCATGTGGAGTTGAAAGTGGGTCAGATAGTGTACAAAAGGACCTTCTATCTGTCCAACAAGGCAAAGAATTTCACTGCAAAATTAGCACCTAAATTCATGAAATGCATCGTTACCGGTAAACGCTCGCCTTTAGTCTATGAACTGTCAGATCTAGATGGTAAGGATCTGGGCGTGTATCACATAAAAGATATTTTGAAGTATAATGAGGAAGAACCTTCTACTGATCCTTCTCCTTCTACTGTCGGTGCATTCTCTGTGTCGTTCGGCCGGTCGTAATACTACCGATGTCGTGTCGGGCGTTTCCTTTTCACCCTACGCCTACTCACTTAATGTTACTCACCCATGTGAGAAGCATCCAGTGATTCGGGTACCTACTGGGGCGATATTTCGTTTTGTGTTTAGATTAGTATTCTTGTCTTTGCTTAGTGAGTTTTGTTTGGTGGAAGATTTCTAGTTGCTGTTATTGTGACTTTGCGAGGTACTGTATATTGTTTGTCCTCGTAGGTTAGGGTTACCTATCAGTAAATCCCCAAGCTGGGATCTGCTGTAGTTGTATTCCCTGTGTGTTCCATCCATGGAATACTTTAAGGGAGGGGGTGGTTGTAACATGTAATTTTCAGGACTAGTAGCGACATCTATTGTTTTAACTCTTACACACGTTTACACTCGTACGGGATGTATTGGCTGTGCTGTAAGACGCATATTGGTGTTAGTACACACTAATGTCACGAGATGGCGTTTCAACATGGGTAACTTTGTAATTTATATTTTGGATTAATTTGGATTTTGATAGATTTATCTATGTATTATAAATAATAATGTTGATTTTTAGTTAGGCGTTGAAGTCCAGTTTTTGTTCCTAATTTCTCGGGATATATTATTCTATGATTTTCGTCTATGTAAGCACTATGGTCTTTCTGGTTTAATGCGTCTAAAGTAAGTAGATACCTGGTCCGCCTTGAGTTCGTAGTTACAAGATGACACCTGATTTTGCCGCACTTTCGGAGTGACTTGATGTTTTAATGTGAGACGGCTCATGGAGGAGCGGTGAAATTTGGTGTTTTTCCAGAAACTTCTTCGCTAGACTTTATAAAAGGCCGTGTCAGCTGGCGGACCGGCACTTCAGAAAACTTTGTCGAGACCCTATAACGGTCATCTTGTGTACAGTCTGTAATCTCTTTGTAATTTTTTTATATAACCTAAAATCCTAAACTCAGTGATCCCCAATTCGTGGTAAGTAGCTTCACGATATCTGCTTATGGGTTTCTGCTGCATTAGAGACAATTCTTAGTATTCATTTTTTGGTCTTAGGGTCCAAGATTGTAGTATTCGACTTCGTGTCTTATGAGCGTGGTTGAGCGGAGAAGCGGCCCCGAGCTTACGCGTCACTTTACAAAGGCATCCTCTCGTCTGCACCTAAGCGGACAGGGCGAGGACCAGTGAGACGTCGCTTCTTACCGGCAGGAAGGCAACCGAGGCTCTGGTCACGTATAGACACCTTTTATTACATTTTGCGTGTACATACCTTACTAGATCACCCATCTGGGTATTGATTTATATGTGGAGAAGTACCCAACCACCTTGGGTTGGCTGTATCTTCTTTCTGCAGGGAAGTCTGATAAGTGGAGGACCCTACACCTAGTGGGAGAGACCGGCACGGCTTGTGCTTTGTACTTGTATCATTAGAGGCCTATGTGTGTATGTCTTTATTTCACCCTTCTGTATGTGTATTTCTGTATTGTGTTACCCTAGAATAAATATATGTATGTATAACGGAGTGTATGAGTTTTCCTTAGAGTGACACCCAAAGGTTCCTCGCATACCCACAGCATTACATTTATTCTCTCTGTGAAAAAGGCGCCCTGGGATTTAGAGTTCGTGCAATTTCCAACTGAGGTAGCCGGTGAGTAGTCCGTCTGGCACGTTCAGCGGTTACAAGTTATCTTATCCATTCGCCCAGACTACTTCGAATTGCACTTCTAGTTACCTGCTTTCCTACTAATGATCTCCAGAGTTGACATATTTTAGAGTTCCGCACTCAAAAGGTAAAAACGGAACACTATATTACCTGTACCAGGCTGTATCTCATGCATCGTGATACTAGGCCAATGAAATTTTCATAGTCAATCATCAATTAGCCTATTGTAGTAGACTGATGTATAAAGGTTTCTCCCAATGTGCGCCATTGCTCCCGATTTTCATAGATTGGTCAGCAGCGCAAGTGTCACACCGCTGGTGTTGCACATCACGGTAATTTAAACCACTTTTCTAAGGTGGGCAGTGTGCTTGTCTGCCACCTAAGTAGCATAAAAAAAGATTATGTATTATTTCCTACAGCATAATATCGTAGTAGGAACGCGACCTTTTTACTATCCTCTAACTCAGGTCATAAGTTTTATTATACTTACTTTAATTTATCTTGATACGAGACAATACATTCGTCCATATTTAGACATAAGAAATCACTCTTTGTAAATTAATGTCTCAAAATGCCGCAGTGGAGTTTGTTGCGCCGTTTCTTCTCCTTAGCTAAGGAAGCGGTGGTAAATTTAGTTTTAAGTAGAATTTGACGTCAAAAGGATATATATAATTACGTTGCATAATTTTGAGAAATAAAGATACTACTTAAAATTGAAAATTTCTGTTGCTGCTACAAAAATGAAGACTGGTAAAGCGGACCCAGACTCCGAGGATGCGATAGGGAATTAACGTAGGATGAAGAAACTATAAAATCAAAATGATGCGGTACCCTTCGGGCGCGGGTCCTACTCGCACTTTGTTGGTTTTTCTTACTGACGTTGTTGGTAACCTCGAGTTGCACTCCTTATCAACTTTCCTTTTAATGAACCTCGGCACAGATGGGCATCATAACAATAGTGATTTATTACCTCATTACCTACAAGCTAAGTTCAAAAATCGCAGCTCCATGACTCATGAGTGTTGAGCGACACCTTACACGGTATACTGCGGCACCTGGCAAAGATTAATATCTTTCTCTAGGAAATAAAATAGTCATTAGTAGCAATCGTACGGTTCCAGCATCTGTGATAATCACCGGGTAAAAGCAGTGGCCATGAAGACAGTATGTGATTTAAAATTGCTTGGATATTTTTGGGGTTACACTCAATGATATATTATAAACTAAAGATATGTCCGTTGTGGAGTTTGAACCTGTAACCTTTCAAATTAGAAGTTTAATGCCTCAACGCTATATAAATAATCATCTTGCGTCATAGTATTGTAGCTACAATAACTTCAATAATACAAATCCATGTCCATACTACCTACTTAATATTGTAAATGTGAAAGTAACTCTGTCTGTCTATCTTTGTCTGTCTGTTACACTTTCACGCCACTGAACCGATTTTAATGAAATTTGGTACAGAGATAAATTAGACCTTAGGAAAGGACATAGGCTATGTTTGGTCGTGATAACCGACATCCACGTAGGTGGAGCCGTGAGCAAAAGCTAGTATGTTATAAAATATATTTATTTGTGTTGAATGTTCGATCGAATTGTCCTTCTGGGTATCTAAATATTGTATATGTTACGGGTAATGCTAGAAGATGGAGTAAACCTAGGTTTACCCGGGTTGACTTAGTATTACCCAAGCTTCTGGGGTAAAGTACGAATAATAAGCTAAATAAATTTTAATTCGGGGTTTACCCATACTCACCTAGGTCTAACCTAACCTATCCGAGTCAGGGTACTCTGAGTCGAGGTGTTAACTATAATAATGAGTACATATGTTATGCTATTAAATATATCATGTTTCAGCCTGCTATTAGTTCTTGCTATTAAAGCTCTTTAGTTTATGCTCTTCAAGCGATTACGTTCCCCTTTGTATGTTTTTAAAATAATAAAAGTTTAAAATGCCCTTGGATTTTCATTTCACTAATTAATTAGACAAATTTTTTACATTACCCAGCCAGAGTTGGGTAGACCTAGGTGAGTATAGGTAAACCCCGAATTAAAATTTATTTAACTTATTATTCGGACTTTACCCAAGAAGCTTGGGTAATACTAAGTCTACCCGGGTAAACCTAGGTTTACTCCATCTTCTAGCATTACCCGTAACATATATGTATATCTACAGGTACCTACCCTTCAAGGTTCCTACTCATATGTAGTAGCAATAAAAAGGGCAATTGCCCAACCGAATTCGATAACAAGCTTGATTTCAATGACCACAACAATAGCACAACTATAGCCACTAAACATACTATACGCCATTGTAACCGAAAGTAAAAACCGATTACTTTTTAAGTGCCGTTATTACAAGAACACAAAGGATGTGTCGGACTGTTGAATACAAGAAAATTATCACTAGCCATTGTCAACATCTATATAGGTAATGGGTGAAAACTGCTATTGTTCTTCTTTCCGTCACGTTTATATAAATTGAAATAGTAATATTATAAACATTTCATACTTCCGTCAGATACTAAACTGTGAACATGAAAGCCAATTTCGTGTTTGTTGTGCTCTTTTTCGGTATATGTGAGGCGAGTGAGAATCGTGTGAATTTTAGAGGCGTTTTAGGTGGTACGCTGCCGCGATGGAAGGGAAGGGGGCAGGATCTACAGGAGCAGCGCTTCTGGCCTCCATCACAAAAAGAAAGTCGATGTGAGTATCTCTCTGCCTGTAAGTACTCTGCACGGCTTTCTTATTGTAATTTTTTATCAGTTTGGGGTCATAGCAGTGTCTTAACCCTAAAAGTTTACAATTACTCCGACTCCATGACCCACGTGATCATTAATCTTGTCAGGGAGCTTGCGAAAAGTGTAATCGAGACAAAAATATGGCTGTGCTTATTTTTGTAGCACTTTAATAATATTTACTTAATCCCGGTTAAAATAATGTTTGCGTCGAGGAGAAATTTCTTGGTTAGGTATCATAGGTTCTCCGGGGTGCGAGGGAAATGCTTTCATCCCGGCATTTGAGACCCCGAGACGGTGTTCGTTTTTAGTCAGTTCAAGTCCCACATAACCGCCCTACTGTATGGGGATTGTTTACGGGAATTTTCGCATGAAAAAAGGATATAGGTTCTTATGTAGGAATGTATTATAGTATAGGTACTAAAGGATTGTCACGTATTTCACATAGTTATAATGTACGGTGATGTAATGACGTACAATACCTAGCTAATATGCCATGGTAGGTGGCCATAATACATTTTTGAAAGTAAGTAAAATATGTAAGAACATAATATTATCATATAAGAGGCGTTCTTACATAGTGGCTTAATATAAATTACATGAAGATATAGGTAAGTGTCTTCATTTGCTAATCTGATTTGAACTTAGGTGGGAACCTAAAAGTGTACTTTATAGCAATGAAAACTGGGTAGTTTTCATCGCTATAAAGTACACTTTTAGCATTGTGTGTGTATAGCTGGAACTTGGCTGAATCAGGTCATGGTATTCTGTTACCGATGCCTGTAAACTCTCACGACAAAAGATGTCACTCGAGCTTTTTCCGATGCACTAACAAGGAGGCCCCAATGCCAACAAGCTCTTTATCCACAGTTTTCTTTAAAATTCGCTGCTTACATGCAGAAACAAAAAATAAAGAAGTCTGTCGACAAGAATTTTCAAATTTAAGACAGTCTAATTTTAATTGACAAGATCATTGAACGTATCAGGAAACGGCAGAACATGACAAATCTTCTCTATTTAAAATTAAAGAAAGGTACTTTGCAGTGGTGAAGGGTGAAAATTTTGAAAAGGGAAGCCGGTGGAAAAATCTTCCACGTGTAGAACAAACATAGCAATCTTGTATGAAATTCTAACACGGCTTCTCTCTCCAAAGCAAGCTGGCAGGAATTGGGTTATAGGGACCCCTTGCCTTTCACATAACTTCAAGATATAAGCCGCTTACTGAACATAGCATCTTGACTAACGAAACAGCACAAGGTGAGAAAAAACTCATTCATCTCTTCTTAAAATAAACGGTATTTTAAAATGAGCCAATAACCGGCCACGGATTACATACTCCAATATTTCACCTGCAAGTGAAGAGTAACCCGAGCGATTCCCTTTGTAGAATCGTGGAACCGTTGACACTTTGACATCAAAGGTCGTACTCGTAGAACAAAACGGAAATGCACCTACAACAACCTTTTGAGTACTAAAAAGTTTAAAGGTTATTTGGAGTAGAGGAAATTGAACGCCAAGTTGTGACGCTGCCGCTGCAAAGAGCAAAGTTAAAACTAGTTAAAGATTCAATGGAAAATACATGTTCATGACATTATTTGACCACCTGGATAAATTATTCGTGTTGCACTAGTTTGATAACCCAGTTTGACTATTGACATGAAGGGTTATGTAGTAATACCTGGGAGGATAATTTTTATTTTTCCAGAAAAAATCAATGTGAAGACAAACTCAGTATGGAACGGTATGTCTCCCACTCTATCCCCGGCTTGCTCCGCAAAGGGAAGTCGTGGTAGTAAGATGTTTAAAATCGCGATATCTTCGGAATGGTGATTCATTCCAAAAAAAGTATGGTACCAATTTTGTAGTTATTTGCATGCCCTACAACTTTGTCTAACCTACTTTTGCGATTTCATTTGCTATTTACAAGTAAAATGCGATTATCCAATATATTTGACAATAAACATGAATAAAAATAAAATCGTGCGAGTCGGACTCGCCCATGAAGGGTTCCGTAGTTTAGCAAAGAATTTAGCAAAGGCGAAAATTGCGGTATATGACGTATTAAAAAAAAACTACTGACTGGATCTTGTTCGAACCAATTTTTAGTGGAAGTTTGCATGGTAATTTACATCATATATTTTTTTTAGATTTATGATTCTCTTATTTTAGAAGTTAGAGGGGAGGGACATACATTTTTCCACTTTGGAAGTGACTCTCGCGCAAACTATTCAGTTTTAAAAAAAATGATGTTAGAAACCTCAATAGCATTTTTAAAGACCTATCTATAGATACCCCATACGTATGGGTTTGATGGAAAAAAAAATTGAGTTTCTATTTTTGTGTGAAATTCTTAATGCGGTTCACAGAATACATCTTCTTACCAAGTTTCAACAGTATAGGCCTCATAGTTTCGAAGAATAGTGGCTGTGACATACGGACGGACAGACAGACAGACGGACGGACAGACATGACGAATCTATAAGGGTTCCGTTTTTTGCCATTTGGCTACGGAACCCTAAAAATGCAGAAGTCAAATCCATGGGGACTTTTGATATTTCTTTCAATATGGTGTATTTAAGACCCCACCAAATTTCAGCTCTATGCGAATTTATGAAAGCTTACCATTTTATTTCGTCTATTGTGACCGGATTAATAATAGAAAAACATTTTTCTTTTTCAGTTTTGTCCCTATTCACGGTGGTGACGTTCCCAAATGGTGGATGTGCTGGAGCCTCAGGCGACAACGGCACTTGCATGACGGCGCGTGAATGTTCTGGAAGAGGCGGGTCAGCTAACGGGTACTGCGCGAATGGTTTCGGACTGTGCTGTATATGTGAGTATTCCTGGATAGTTATAACCCGCGCCACGTATCTTGGACCTAAAATGTGCTCAAAATGTGCCCTATACGCGCAGTACACATTTTTTGGGTGTCTTTTGAGTATAGCACGGGATGCTACTGCGGTAGACGAACTCAAATTCACCAAGCATAGATTATTACAAAGCAATCCGCAGGCACCAGAGCGTCGTATGTCTTAACGATTTAGGTCCAAGATACGTGGCGCAGGTTATAGTCTGTACACCTAACACCCTCCCGAGACGGTGATATGAGTCCAACATATCACAGGGGTATCCAAGGGCGACTTCGAAAAAAGTAGTCACATTTTCTCTTATAGGCTTGGATGAAGAAGATTATCTCGTAGACATTCAGAAGGTACGTGGCCGAAATTATAAGTACCTATACTTACTTGTTGCATGTAACAAGTACATAATTCATTATGATGAATACTTGTTTAGATGTGTTCAAGTTGTTCGCAGACATTCACACATTACTAAGCACGTGTGAATGTGTGCGGTATACACACTAACGTAATGCGTGTGTAGACGAGTACTGTACTACGTACCTACAAGCATGCTTGTGAATTGCAAGTACTTATAATGGTAAAAGTATATCTATATACAGGGCGTCCCACGGTGATGCCACATGGAGGGAAAGTACCTTAAATCCTTAAGTTAGCTCAGTTTACTTAAAGGAGACATCATTTTATTTTTTCAAAGAAACAGAACTGCTTTCAAAGATTTTTAAAAATTCGCTTGCTGCACCCGGTAATCGAACCGACTAAAATCCGAAAAAGTAACATCCTGTATTTTTATGGCATCAATCGATAGTGTCAATCATAAGGATCAAATCTCTCTAAGAAACATGGTAAATTAAATGAAAGGAAGTCCTTGAAACCTAAAATTATAAATTCAATTTGGCAAAATAAAACACTTTTACTCAAAGTTCATCCATCCATCTGATACCATGTTAACAATAAAATTCCATATTTAAATTACTTTTCTTTTTTTATCGTGCGGAGACCGCTGCTGGTCAGCAGTAGTTTTTAGGTATGTCGAACTCAAACCGACTAAAACCGCACGCCGTCTCAATTAACAGGTTATAAGTTGATCCAATAGGGCAATTCTCTCGCCATCTTCGTTGCCCAGAGCACACCGCGTGCAGGTTTCTAATCAAGCACCCAAAAATAACTACCTACCCTACCTACATACCTCATGCAGTTACCCAATAAAGTTACATTCTAAACAGGTAACGAAGTTCATTTATTTAGTACTCGTTTTACTAAATAAATTTCATCAATGATATCTCTAGTGTTGATACCTTATAAGATACCTTATCTGATGGTTCCTTAAGTAAAAATGCTGTGTTTGTTCGCATTGAATTTATAAGTTAAGATTTTGTGAACTTCCTTTTATTTAATTTACCATGTTTCTTAGAGAGATTTGATCCTTATGATTGACACTAAAGATTGATGCCATAAAAATACTTACTTGTTACTTCTTCGGATTTTAGTCGGTTCGATTATCGGGTGTAGCAAGCGAATTTAAAAAAAATCTTTGAATGCAGTTTTGTTTCTTTTTCAAAATAAAATGATGTCTCCTTTAAGTAAAATGAGCTAACTTAAGGATTTAAGGTACTTTTCCTCCATGTGGCATCGCCATGGGACGCCCTGTATATAAAAATCAATGCCACTTTTCGTTGTTAGTTTATAACTCAAGAACGGCTGAACCGATTTGGCTAATTTTAGTCTTGAAATATTCGTGGATGCCCAGGGAAGGTTTAAAGGGTGAGAAAATAGGTGCAGCGGGAACGGGATCGAGAATTCACGCGGGCTGAAAAAAATTTGGCGGTACGAAGTCCGCCGAGACAGCTAGTAATATATAATATTAGATGTCGTTTTTTTTCTTAGTTATGACGTCATGTGGTAGTACGACATCGGAGAACGCGACATACTTCGTGAACAATGGATATCCCTCATCATACGACGGCACGGGGTCCTGTGAGCTTACCGTCATGAAATCGCATCCAGACGTCTGCCAAATTAGGTAAGATAATAAGTAGATAACATCTATCACTGCCCATACTATACATCACTGTCGACTTGTGCTCGACAACGTAACGTCACCAAATTCACAGCATGCGAAATTGAAATCTTACCGCGGATTCAGCTCTCGAGTTCGAGTCCGTTTGATCGTTCAAAACGCTCTTACAGCATGAGCCTGCAGGTGGGGAATGCGAGACCGAAACACTACCGAAGAGTTCAATAATCACCAGTTATTATCTATTATACCTTGTGATATTGTTTTTTTGTAAGTTAAGACTAGTGAAAAGTCCCTATCCGGCTTCTCACTAGGCTGAACTCCCGCAAATTCCCCGCTGTGGCGGTTTATATAGCGATAATTGAGGGGTTGAGAGACGGGTGATGGGGGTAAAATGTTTGTCAATGCTATCATTGACAAACATTTTACCCCCATCACCCGTCTCATGATGTTACATACCTATGTATGTAACATCGTCGCTTTAATTATAGGAGTCGAAAAGTATTGGGATGTTTGTGGGTCACATGACTTCGTGATAAATGTTTAATTTGTTTAGTTTGCCGTGGATCAACGTGTGGGTGCGCTGTTGCGAGGCAGACAGAAGACTTAGGGCAGAGAACTTTGACCTAGAGGCAGGTTCAGAATTTTGTAATTTGGATAAAATTTCTGAATTTTCATTATTATGAATATCGATCACAGTTTTGATTTCCATAATTATGAAATATAAGGTTGGATCTACGAATGTCTGTAAAGTGAAAATCTGTATATTCCTGAAGGGATTTGCCGTTTGCTGTCAAGCGGATACTTTCTCGTGACCTGTATGTTTACTGTAGGATTCAGAACTCAGTCCTCCTTAGTCACCTTCTAGGACACCCACGGAAAGAGATGGGATGGCCTTATCCTAATCCACCCACTACAATAAACGGTATGATCATGAAGAGGGGAAATATAAATGATATACATATTTAGTCAGTACATTTATTATCTAATATTAGTATGGGTGACCATTCTTAACCCATTAACACATTGAGACCGTGCCTCAGAGAGCCCGTAAGCCATCGGTCCCGGTTGCCAACTTATATCAGAATCTGTAGCAGCCGTTACAGGTTGTGAAAATTCGATTTCGGTCTAAAACAGGTATTTTGATATCGCCAGTGTTGGCTATGAAGGTCAAATAAAAACCCAATCAAGCAGTCCGACTTGGTACCTACCATTGACGTAATGGTACCACGGTTAACAATAAATAATATTTGCCATAGTACCATCGACGTAATCACAGTACCATCAATGGACGGTAAACAAACGATTCTCGAACCGTTTTTTCCGTTTTAACAGATTTTAATTTCGCCAGATTTTGTTTTCGTCAAATTTTCGTTTTGCCAGAAATAACCCCGTGTTGTGTTCCCGGTGAGTAGGGTAGCCAGAGCTCACTGGACAGGTGTGGTGCTGTCAGTGGGAAGACCAAAGGCTTTTTATCTTCTGCGCTGACGGGACAGAATCTCTTTATTTTTATAGGGTCGGCAGCACGAGTGTGACTCCCCTGGTGTGGCACTCATCCATAGGTCATAGGTAACCACTTTCCATCATATGGGCCTTATGCTTGTCTGCGACTTAAGAATTATAAAAAAGATGAAAGAAATCCATGTTCGGCCATTTTTTAGTTAGACTGCAATCTTTCTTTCTTTCTTTCTTCTTTCAAGTCCACTCCACCTCAACTGAGGCAAAGTCTCGGTAGATGGTGGTAATTTTTCCAATATTATTTTATTGTTAAAACAGTAAAATAATCTACTTTTCTTACGCGTTTAATGACTGGAAACATCACTGTCTAACCAATTTCATGGTTGAACGCGTTGGTTGTTATAATTTTCTTATGACTTGCTGGGTTTTGTACTGATACAAGCGCGTTGTCTTGTCAGTTTGTGGATGTGAAGCGAGTGGGAGTGTTCGGGCGTTTAGAGACGTGAAGATAAATAAGAGAAGTTCTATAACTATTTTATTATTAAAATTGATTATATTGGGTTAGCTAGTAACCCGAAAAACTTCATTTTACCTTAGAATCAATGATGTTGTGTTTGCCCTAATTAGGTGAATCAATTTCTTAATTACTTTAAGAACGGCAAGCTATAAATAGTAGTAGGCAGTAAATATAAATTGTTCCATGGGTTGCTATCGGGTCGATCTCATGCTGACATCGTTATATAATATAAAAATTCATTGCTGAATGTGTTGCTAAGCGCAAATCTCGAGAATAGCTGAAAGATGAAATGAAATGTCCGTCTCTGAAAACCAGCGCTGTCCGCCTGCACTACAACGCGTATTTAAAGTAGTAATCTGTGACTAAGCTGAGAGGCGGCCATTATTCTACCTGGCTATTTTTGATGCATTTACTTTTAATATATATGCACAATGTTGTAGTTTTTGTGTTGCTGAAATGTGTTTATCTAGGTTGAATAAAAATATTTTATTTCTTTCTTTAAATGAAATTTCTTAGGTCCCAGCTCACGCACTCTACAACTACTTTGTTAAGTGGACTATGAACGGATTTCACTAAATCTTTTTTTAGAATATTCCTTGAAGTACCTACGAAGATGGTTCTTACGCAGAGAAAAAAAATTAAAGATCGACTGTTAGGCGGTTCGAAGTTCACGAGGTCAGCTAGTCTTTGGGTATCGGGTATGGGGCCCATAATATCCTTTGGTTTCCATAGGCCCATGGAAACGGGGGCCTAGGGTACATCATTGAGTTCGATGAGACCATGAGTCCGTAATGGCATGTAGAGCCATTTTTTGAGCCATCAAGGGCGAGGCACTCATTTCGTATATTTCGAGAATATCTCGTTAAAGAATATCTTTGTTCTATTAAAGCTATATAAATAGTTATTTATTTACATTGCAATATGAAATTAAATAAATTAAAAGGAATATTTACATAATTACATAAAAAAAGTAATTACTTAATATAGGTACCTATATACAAAGCTGCAGGTTCAAGCGTCAAAGAATTCCTCCCCATCGACGTCAACTGGGAGGGTGGCCAGCAGGCTGACGGCATTGCCACGTTGAATGGCAATGCCAATCCTTTGTGCAAGGAATAAACCAGCCCTCTGGTCACGGGTAGCGTCTATTAAGCGTTTTGATATGTCTTTATATATAGACGGGCACTTCGACCCCATGATCCCAGCGTCTCGACCCCAAACGGCTCAAATATGTAATTACCACTTAAATTACTATATTCTGTCTGTATAAAGTAATCACTAAAATGCAATTTCTGAACATTTCTCCTCTATAGGCATGCTCCCCTTAATAAATACAATTAGTACAAGAGCTAACACAATTAAAGGGAATGTTTGTTCCAACTTTGATGTACAATATGTGCTACTATTATACATGTTTAGCCTTTTCAGTCATCCCTTACAAATCTGGATCAAATTTAATATTCAAGAAACCGAATAACTTCGATTTTCATTTTGATATAAATTACTATTGTAATTATACGTTTTGAGGACTAATTTTGGGTCTAAAAATTAAAAATACATACATTTACTCACGACTTTTTCCCTTCGGGTTAGGCAGAGGCCACAATCCACTATCTATTTTTATCCTTACAATATACCTACGGCTGCATCTACCAACATTAAACCTTTTATGCAAGCCCGCCGATTTTAAATGCTAAAAATAATAACTTCATGTTTGTACGGAACCCTCGGTGCGCGAGTCAGACTCGTACTTGACCGATTTTTTTTGACATATCGCACCTTTATTTCGAAATCGTTACTAAACGTTTTTACGAAATTGAGTTATTAACGCCATCTTTTTTAAATCGTCGCCGTCGGGAACTACCGAATGAATTTGACAGTATATTTAATATCTCATTAATATTATGTAGTGTTAGAACATAACCGACGAAAAGAACTATCATCACTTTTGTTGCAATGGTAACTTGTCGGGGCAGGTAAACGGTACTAGTAACCAGGCTTCTCTATATAAGCACCTATAAACTGTTACAATACCATCTATCAACAATGTATTCCAAGTCCGCTCTCCTGCTTCGAATAATTGTGCTCTAACGAGAGCGACTGCCGTCTGACTCCCCAACTCCGCGTATTAAGTCTGTGCCATCCGTATACTAGGTTACAGTTGAAGCTAGTTTGGATCATAAAAATCTTGATGGAGACTCAAACACCCTCATCATCATCATCCTTGCTTTAGTCCAGGTCGCATCCGAAGCCTTCACCTCGGAACTGCGACGTGACAGAACTTCGAAATTTTCTGTAAAGCGAATGCCATTTGACCTCCAGAACCAATTGGCAATATCGAAGTTATCGACCACTTGTCGGTCTATTTAGGGCTCCCACTTCCAGTAATAACTACCATTAATGTTCCTATGGCAACCCGGACCGACGACGACAGCTTAACGTGCTCTCCGATGCACAATGCTTTTTATAACCTCTAACCTTTGAGACTGTTCCAAATATCGTTTTAACTTTGCCCTTTAACAGAATATATTTATCTATTAAAGTTCACCTCTGAACTAAATACAACATCTAAACTAAGCGATGACCTAATTTATGTGACATTTCGTTTCGATATAGTTTCGACGACATTTCAGCTGGTGGTATAATCTTAACTTTAGGCTAGGCCAGTTCATGTATTTTCAGAGGCTGTGATGTCTGTGGCCCATTTGTATCAATAATAACACTGTGCGATGGATATAGAATTTAATACATTAGGGATAGGTTGAATTTAATACATTAGTGAGCTGAAAGCTTCGGATGCGACTGGGAATTAACGCTAGGAGGAGGTCACATTAGGGATAGGTATTATTGGATAGATACATACATACAATCACGCCTTTATCCCTCGAGACAGAGGTGAATTAACACCCACATTTCACCAATCATGTATTAGGTCTAATACATACGTAATAGGGGGTGAGCCTATTGCCGTTTTCTGGGCACTATTGTTGACTCGAGCCATGTATAGGCTGAGTCTGGACTGTATAATATGTCTGATGTTAAACATCCCCATCCCTTAGTCGCCTTGTACGACACCGCATGGGAGGAGATAGGGTGGCCCAAATTCTGCTCTGCCGGGCATTTACATACTTATTTTAGACCTTAGGGTTCGCGCAAGTAAAAACCGCGCCATGATGACATGGAGTTGCGGATACTAGCGCGTTATACCATTACATACCATACCATACCATAGAACTTAGAGCGCTTGTAGACGTCCGTCTTTTTCCCCGGATAACGGACCGTTTTTCTTGTCCATTGTCCGGTGGTGTATGATTTGTAATGGATGTGTATACATGCACCGGACAATGGACAAGAAACACGGTCCGTTATCCGGTGAAAAAAACGGACGTCTACGAGCGCTCTTAGGGTCTTTACTAGAAACCGGCTACCGATATCGGCCAACTGTACCGACAAGTTTCTATGGCAACAAAAATGATGATAGTTCGTCGTTTATTAATATAATTATGTCAAAAGAAACAAAAGAACTGTACAAAAGAAATGTATGTATACCTCAGGAAATATATCTTGGACCTAAAATGTGCTCAAAATGTGTTCAATACGCGCAGTACACGTTTCTAGCACAGGGTGCTACGGCGGTGGACGAGCTCACATTCAATAAGCATTAAGCATAGATTATTACAAAACCACGCGCCCCAGGGTCTCGTTTGTCTCGCGACTTAGGTTCAAGATATTATGTGTCCCGAGGTATACCTATAGCATGATCGCGTTGATTCCCGTTAACAAAACTGTTAGTCTTTATACTTTGTCAAAGTTTTAATTATGTTTTAGGTTGGACTTCAATCGTTTCTCGATCGCAGGTCCCGAACAAATGAACCACGTCTGTAACCAGGACCAGTTTATTGTGTCGGGGGGCAACCCAATACCTGCCATCTGTGGACTGAACCAGGGCAGTCATAGTAAGTATAACTACTTACCTTATTATTTAGCGCATTGCTAGAAGAGCAGCCCCTCTAGACAAGTGGCAATTCGTCGGCCGGCGTTTTGTAGAATAGAATGCCTAATGTATGGGATTCGACGTATATGACAGGCGTCAACGAATGTCAAAAACGTCAAATCCTATACATTCTTCTGATTCCGATTCTACTAATTGTCAACTACTGTCATAAAATGCCATTTAATTTTAGACTTCACTCTTATACTGTTATGGTCTTATTACAAAAAAAGGACTAACACCCGTATTCACAAACAATACTTCGCTATGCGTAGAACCAAAACTGTGCAAAGAACGACGGGTGTAAGTCTGGTTTAAACCCGAGTCCAGGCTTAACTTTAGACCATGGTTTAAATTTCTCCTTACGAAAGCTGAATAATCCGTAGACTACTTAGTACCAAAATTTTAGAGGGAGGGAGGGAGGGAAGGAAGGAAGGAAGGAAGGAAGGAAGGAAGGAAGGAACATCATCATCAGGACCCACCTTCATTATGTAACGAACGGTCACCCATCCAAAACTTGACCCAGCCAATATTGCTTAACCTCGTAATGAAAAGAACGGTCACCCATCCAAAACCCGACCCAGCCAATGTTTGCAAAACAGCAAAACCCAGATTGAAGTTATGTGATGCTAACCGGCTTACCTCAAAAAATGGCAAGTTTTACCTAATATTAATAATATTGTGATTTACACTTTAGACCAACGTTAAACTAGGGGTCACACAAGTTTATCTTTAGACCAGAGATAGTCCTTGGTTCAGTATATGCTTTTTTTTATCCAATTTTCCTTAAACCATGGTCTAAATATGAAGAAGTTCATTATTGTAATAGTCCATGTTTTGTAATAAGACCGTTAACGTCTAAAGGGGTTTGGGTGATGTGTGTGGACTGACAGCATTTATTTTTTCAGCGACCATCAATAATTTTGATACCACTTCATTCATCTAATAAATTTAAAAAAAAAGGAAATTCAGGAAAGAGATGGTTTAGGAAGATTTTAGTAGATTCGACTACTAGGAGTGGCATTTTCGGAAACTTTGAATGCAGTTTTGTTTCTTTTTAAAAATAGTAAAATAGTAGTAGGTATATTATTAGTTTTAGTTTTAAAATGCATTAGTTTAGTTTTGTTATATCTCAAGATAATTGTCTTAATTAAATACATTATCTATTTGACAATATAGTAAGTAGGTATAGCTAAATATCTAAATCCCATCAAAAACAATCCTTGTAAAAAAATGCCAAGCCTCGCCGCCCTCGGTTCTTCTACCGCAAAAAGTTGTGAGATCCATGTAATACCAAGTCGGTTAATTTATTCAGTCTCTACTTCAGGGACCTTCTG
Organism: Eilema depressum; assembly: GCA_914767945.1. Taxonomy (NCBI): domain Eukaryota; kingdom Metazoa; phylum Arthropoda; class Insecta; order Lepidoptera; family Erebidae; genus Eilema; species Eilema depressum. Next base: position 25,623,639 of record OU612012.1, read on the forward strand.
TCCTAAATTATTACGTGATAAGCTTTTATGTTTTAAATGTAATAAATTGACTTGGCAATCGCACTAAAAAATCTTATTTAATGTAATTACATAAATTGTGATGTGCGATACATTGTGTTTTCATGCGATGGCCAAGTCAATTTATTATATTTAAAACATAAAAGCTTATTCCGTAATAACTTAGGACAACGAACTTATAGGGGGTCGAAAATGGCCTGAAGTGCTTCGAGAAAATAGTGTTACGGCCGTGCCGCTCTTTTTTGCTCGACTTGGCGGGGGCACTGCCGTGCCCCCAGATCTGATATGGTATAGAGAAGTTTGTGCGTAATAACTTTTGATCACTTTATACTGTTCTTTCATATTATACGATTTTCATGAATGGATGTGACAGTGGTTGACAACTACTAGATAAATTGAGTTAATGAATTTTGATACCTTTCTGTACAATCGTAGTGTGCCTTTTTCTAATGTCATCTGTTGGTATGACAGCTATAAAAAGTTAGTGGTCGGATTGTGATCGTTCGCGATACCAAATGGATTCAACTACTTAGTAATGGAGAGAAGAAGAAATCATATTCTGCTTTATGAAAGTTTATAACATAGCGATTGCTTTTATCAAGAAATATACATAACATTTTACCTGTAAACCCATGTAGGTACCTAACGGCTTAACAGGCAAACAGATTTTCAGGTGAAGTGAGGAAGGAAATTTGGTGGGACATTATTTCCTACGAATATTTTTTTTATAATATCATTTATTTTTAGGCCGTTAAGTCCACCGGCTTAATGTAAACAAGTTTTCAGGTGACGTGCGAAAGGAAATTTTTAGGAACCTATTATGAGAAATCTATTTATTTTTAATATTATCATTTTCTTTTATTTATTTTTTTCTTCTGAACAGTGTACGTCGATGCTGGTGTTGGTATGACTAATCCAGTCAAGCTGACGTTCGTCACCAGTGGAACCTCCTTCGAGAGACTGTGGAAGGTTAAAGTCACGCAGATACCTTGCAGTACTATTTATAGAGGTAATATTATTTTCATACATATTATGTATAGTCAGCGTCAATAGTAGCTGATCCAAAACTAAGTTCCAAAAGTATTGACTCTATAATTTTTTTCAATAACCTGACTTACTTCTTTTTAATATTAATCACTCGCGTTAAGGTTTCAAAATAATCGAAAAAATACTATTTTCAAAATAAGCTGATTCATATTATGTTCAATGCTCATAACTATATTGTGTTTTTAAAGTGACTGATATTAAATTGAATCAAAATAGTCAAATCGACCAATCACAATCATCATAGAACAAGGTTGTGCTCGCTGAAGATTCTATGATGGGACGGTTTAACGTGCTCTCCGAGGCACGACCACCAAATACCCATATTCATGCAAACAAATATTTGCACTGAGCGGGGATCGAACCCGCGCCTCCTGCGTAGCGGTCGCGATGACTACCGCTACGCTGTATATACTATGTGTAATAATGAAATGCAAAAAAAAAAATCAACAACAATTTTCAACAATATGACGTGAAAGAAAATGATGCGCGCAAAGCAAATTAAAAAAAAAGTACACCAAGGAGGTTCCGAGTCTGCGGTTTTCATAAATTAAAAAAAAGTTGTATGATAAATTCGGCACCATAGAGGTAGAAGTAAGTAGGTATAATGATGTTTTGAATTCACAAACACGATGTTCTAAATTCAAATTTACTTTATCCTCTAGAGGATAAAAACGACTTTTACACTCAGATATCGAAGAGCAAAAATACGCTTTCCGAGGTGGTGGGATGAAAAGTATTTTTTTGTGGCAGGTAAGAACAAAAAACCAAAAATATAGGTTTTTCCAATTTTTCTCAAAAACGGTAAGGTAATGTGAAAACAATTCATTCAAAAGTTGTAGACCTTGTTATTATCTACAACTTTTGTATTTTCTTTTTCGATAGGAGGTTTAGTTTCGCTGCAAAACCAGGAAAATCATTTTTCACGCTTAAAATGCACCCCGTACATCACAGCGAGTTTAATTTATTTTTCCTATTGTTCTTATCATATTTCCTTACGTTTAGAACCGGTCTCACGCTACGCTATTATTAATTATTTCCCAATTCCCCTATTCTTGACGCTATCTGCACCGATGTATTGTGTACCATGAGTAGGAATAGCCACTTCAAATGAAAATGACAATTCTTGACACATAACAAAAGGCAGAACACAATATTTCAATCAGAATATCTATACATCAGCATTCTGAAAAGGTTTATGTTCGACGAAAGTTTTGTTCTTATTTCAGCTACTTTTGAAAATTTCTGAGACTGCTTTACTTTTGATGGATAGTCCTTTTCGCATTATGAAAATATCAATGTACCAAACACTTTTGCGAAGCGATTTTGTCAGACTATTGTGATATATTTTGCAATGCATTTCTTTTGGTCAATTCAGGTATATACTATGTTACTATTAATGTTGACTGTACATTAAAGGGTGAAGCGAACCTCACTTGCAGGCCAGTTGGCGCAGGCTTTTCTTTCGGAGTTGGCAGGTAAGGCGACAATCACTCCCATAAAGCCTTATAAACCGAATCGTATACAAATCACATACTCTAAAATAAAAGCCTCGGGTACAGCCTGAATAGAAACAACGCTTCGATGACTATGTTCACAAGTTCTTAAAAAAAATGAGCTAAGGTGTTTTCCCGCGCAACAGTTAGTAACAAGGTACCTACTCTCTTTCAGCTGATGAAGGCTGTCTCCAGTACTATACTGGAGTATCAGGACAACTGCGGTCGTTCAACTACGACCCCTCGTCTGGACTTCAACTGAGCAATCAAGACTATGGTATCTGTATTCGCATGGAGAGGAACTTCTGCGGTATTCAGTACACCGCTTGTCCTGATACAGGTATTATCTAGTCAATATTTTATGCTCCTTCAATATTGGGTGATAAAACTGACGTCTTCAAATACTGTTTTATGAAACCGTTATCCACCAATCTGTAAAAATCCTGGCAGAAACAAAATTTTGCTTGAATGCAAAATTAAAATTACATTTTATATGAAAGTAAAAAAAGAATTAGGTATGTCAAGATTTTTACACTGTCTTTCTTTTAAACGCAGTAAAGCTTAGTAGGCGCAAATTCACAAACATCACAAGGAAAATGGTGATCAAAAATCGACACTTATTTTTATTCCATCAATGTGTCGGAAATAATTGGGGGATTAATAATTCAGTAGGTACAAATATACTCTGAAAAAGCGAGAGAGTAATAACATAGTGGATTAAATCGTATTGAATAAATGACAGCGTGAGAAAATCCTCGTTCAAATGCGACAACTTTGAATATCTAAAGTGCGACAAGTTAAATATACATCACAGGTAAATTCAATTCCGGAGGTGTCATTTTAAAAATGTCCTATCCCGTCCCTTATCAGATTACATTTACTTATATACTTACTTAAGAAATATTCATTTTTTAGCGTTATTCGTCAAGAATTCGAAGGTGTAGAAAAGAATATTTATTCAGTTTTTACAACTTCGTAATAACACTTGCATAAGTATTCTGGAACTAAGGTTTTTTAGGCAGTGTAAAAATCGCTTCTTCTTCAAAATAAGTTGACATCTATACTATTATAATTGTAAAGTGGTCGTGTCTGTACATTGGAGATATTTAAAAAAAAATACTTGGGTTATGTTATGTTAACGATACTGAACACGAAAATATTTTTTTTTATTTTCCTGTCTGTTTGTCCGCGATGGACGCAAAAACTACTGGACGGATTTTGATGCGGTTTTTTTTGTTAGAAAGGGCTTACTCAGACTTAAAATCTTACGTTTGTTTGATCGCAATCGGTTGAGTAGAAACGAAGATATGAGCAAAGGTCGCGTTAACCGAGATGCACGCGGGCGGAGCCGCGGGTGGAAGGCTAGTATACCATATACATACATCCCAAGACATCCCCATTGACAATTTAAAGAGACATTTTGAACAATATTGACATTACTTACATTTACTTACACAAAACGCGTTCTTCACGCTTCATGCGTTTTGCGATGCATTTTGGTAGCAAAGCTGTCTATTCTATGATATTAGGATATAACCTAAGGTCAAGCATTAACATAATAGGTATTACGAGTATAGTCACTAGTAAATACTCGTATCAGCCGTATTACATTGTGTAGTAGTGTAGTAAGTGCGATACCTACGTACATGTAGGTACGCTTCAGACTAATCTCTGATACCATTGTATTGCACGCCCTACTCGCCTTTCTCCTGAATAAGTCAAGCGTAATGGACGAACTCTCTCTAGATCAAATTAGCAGCCGCAAGGAGAATGAGATACTGTCATGTAGGAAATTGCTTAGTGAGATGGCTAAAGCTGAAAGAACAATGCCCACTTTTCACCTGTCTGATCAGAATAAGCAATTTGCCCGTATTGCCTAGATAATTAGCTCATAAAATAGCATATTTTTTTCTATTTTTAACAAAAAAACTTAGAAAGAAAGTGTTAGGCTAGAAAATCAGATATCAGTTTTTTAATGATAATCAAAATGATCAGCAATATATCAATCTGCGTAAGACGAAATTCACCATCTTCAAGCAGAAACCATAGACGGAAAATATTCTCTACTCTCTGTCACGTTGTGATTATATTCTCTTTAGAGATGTTACAATCGGGACTATTTAGAATAATCGTATTAATGAACAAATGACTTGACAGATATTACGTTATTCTTCCTGTTACCCAGTAGGACAAATATTAGTCACACACACACACACACACATACACACATAATCACGCCTTTATCCCCGGAGGGTTAGGCAGAGGTGAATGAACACTCACATTTCACTAAATCATTGTATTGGGTCTCACGTAATAGGGGGTGAGCCTATTGCAGTAAATAATAGTGGCTGTTTGCACTACTTTTCAATCAAACGACTACGTCCAGTTATTCAATATAATGTAAATGTTATAGGCAATGTGTATAATGCAGGCATTCTATACAATACCTAGGCAATGTATAGAATGCCGGGGTCGTTCAGGCAATGTATGCAATGATATTCAATGTTTAAACTATTTTACACTTTGCCTAGGAAATGTATAGAATACCTAGGCATTGTATATAATGCCGATCGAAGCATAGGTAATGTATATAATCTTTTTTTCTTCTCTATGCTTTAGTTAGATAGATACTAATCTTTTGAGAGCTAATCCTAATTTCAACTTCCACCAGCGAAAGTGCTGATAAGACATGTGTTCTATTGGTAGGTATGCCTAAGTACCTACGTGTTTTTTGCGTAGAATGTTTCTCACATAGCAGTGAAAGCAAAGCTGCACATTCCGACTTGGATAGATTAGGTTAGAAGGTAAATGCGGGAGTGGAGCGGAGCGCCCGCATTAGCCTTTGTGGTTATTTTTTTTATTACCATACAGAATTTCTATAGGCCACGGCAACCACTCTCTTACCATCATCCCTGTGCTTGTCAGCCACCTAACCTGATGGAAAGAGAGTTGTTACCGTGGCCTATAGAGATCTGCATGGTTAAAAAAAATTACCACGAGCCTAACTTCTAACCTAATCTATCCAAGTCGGAGTGAACAGTTTTTCTTTCAGCAGTAATATCCATTTTTCAAATCCATAGAGGGCTTCTTAAGGGATCGCAAATAAATGACGCTTTGTTAATCTATTAGGTACTTTGTTTGCTAGCAGTACTTATTTATTAAGGTGAGACGAATTTTCGCACATGAAATATCATTTTAAAGAGACGAATTTACAACAACCCGTCCAATAAACACATTGCCTGATGCGCTTCTGGCATTTAATACAATACCTAGGCAATGTGTGAAATTAATCGTATTATACACATTGCCTGAACGTTTTAGGCAATGTATAGAATGCCTAGGCATTCTATACAATGCCGGATTATACACATTGCCTACAACATAAATCCGAAATAGTGACCAACTTTTCCTTCATACTTTAACAGGATTAACGCACGCACATAGATTATTGTCGCTATTATTTTGACTATTACCTAATAAGATATCAAAATAATATGAAATAATCGTATTAGGTATACCTAGTAGGTATACCACTCTTATATTGTGTTACTGGTACCTGCTACGATTACAAATAATAATTGTATTTGTCCTCTCTCTACGCTATAAACAAACACCGACTATGACATGACAGTGACAGCTTCATTTGGTTTCATGGTTTCGTTTTATTGCTGATGTGTAGTGTAATTCCTCTTTCTGTTGCGTTCAAATTCAATTTGATACTCTGATATCACCCCATTTGAGAGGAGAGCAATGTCCGCATCCGTGGGATCCTTGTCCATGACATAGCAGATAAAATACAGGAGAGCCTTATTGCTGGACAAGTTTTTCGGCAACCCCCAGGCTACGTGTATGATAAAAATGTCTGGCAATACCGCCCCGCCGGGTAGCAGAGCAAACCTAAGAAGTCTTAGCTCAACTATCGTTGTAGAATGTGTTATGCGTGCCAATTATCTCATTACCAGTGATGCCCAAAACAGTGAAAAGTGGAGACAGACCCTAAGGGCCAGTCCACACGGTGCGTTGTTTGCGTTGCGTCGACGCAACGCAAATATTTTGACACATAGCCGGCCACACGGGCGCTGCGTTTACTACGATGCAGTCACAGTCACAACGCGTACACCCCCGCCCGCTTCGCCAACGGGGCTGCAGCTCCGTCGTGTGCGCGTTGCGTCGACGCAGCGCGCCGTGTGGACACTATGATTATTTGTATGTAAAACGACGCGACGCAGTGGCACAGTGCTGCGTCGACGCAACGCAACGCACCGCGCCGTGTGGACTGGCCCTAACCTTTTAGAAAAGTCGGAAGACAGACCCTGGGCTCTAAGATTCCTGCCTTCAATTCAAAACACAACATTATTTTGACGATGATTAGTTATAATAAGAGAACACATACATTATAAAAATAAAAAAATAGACGAATAAAAATACCAATTGTAATGAATAAAATGTTGTAAGGTTGTATTATTAATATTCATTTTTGACTTTTCATATTGTCATTTCTGTAATAGCAATAAAGTTAAAAAGTATTTTATTTAGTTATTGTTGAATGCAAAAATTCTCTCAGCTTCAGTGGCATGGCGGTAGTGAACTCGAATGCTACGCAGGAGGCGCGGGTTCGATTTCCGCTCAGTGCAAATATTTGCATGCATGAATATGTCTACTTGCATTGACCTGGGTCATGGTATCTCCTTGCCATGGTATGCCTTGGAGAGCACGTTAAGCCGTCAGTACCAGTTATCATACGAACATCTAATGGCAGTCGTTAGGGGTAGTTAGAGCCCTATAAATCCAACAACTTGTCTACACAATACTTTAATGTCACCAATGGGTTTTGGAGGTCAGATGGCAGTTGCTTCACCGAAAATATGTAAGTTCAGCCGCGTCATGGTAGTACTAGAAGAGGTGGACCCCGGACTTTGAAGCAAGGCCGTGGATGTAACCAGAATGAATGCAAGGCTGATGATGATGATGACAAAAATTGCAAACAGTAAATTGTATGTTGAAAGCTCATTTAATCACTGAATATGAGCATATGACATGAAATAAATCTAAATTATTACCTATATCTTGTTAATCTTGACTGTGAAGAATTAACTTTTGATAATATGAGATCGTCATCATCCTATGTAGCGTTAGACCCGGTCGCGGCCGCGTATAAGTAAAATGTATGTCAGAACACGATCATTGGTTGTTAGGGGTCCATTACACGCTAGGTTTTGCCATGGTTTAACCATCAATCACGCCGTGAGTGACCAATAACATAACGTCTAATAACCGATTGACCAATAATATTCATGATTGACGGCATGATGCATGACGTTTGCATGAGCGTGTAATGGACCCCTTAAGTTTTTTGACACTGTCACACAGTTCATTAGTCAAAGCACAGATAAATAAATACTTTACCTACACGTTTTAATACCTTGAATATACATTTTTCTGTCTAAAGATTTAAACCATTATTGGTTTTATGGTTTTAAAGATGCAGTATCTATTCATCAATGATACCAGTACAGTAATACGATAGCATTTTAAAAATGTAATGACAGGGCAACGGATGTATGGAAAGTGGGCATCATTCTTTGCAAATGAATATACGTTTCATTCAATTTTAAGGTGACTGCCCCGTGGCACTACCCAATGGCACTACTGGTAGTGTCAAGGGTAAAATTCTATCCCCATGGCACTACTAGTGTCAGGGGTACAAAAAATTTACCCATGACACTACCAGTAGTGCCAGATACACTTGACACTACTGGTAGTGTCACGGGATATAGCTTTTCCCTTCCGTAGTTGTGAAGTAATTTATGAAATAAGTCTTTTAGCCCTAAATCTAGATGAAATAAAATAAAAAACTTATGAAATTTTACCAGACTTAAAAAGGAGGAGGTTATCAAATCTGAAGTGGCTTCTCAATCCATATGGACATTCGATGGGTTATGATGGTTTTTTCAAACAACGCACTTTCGCCCTTATAATTCAAAAAATTTAAAAAAACTAGAAAAAAATAACCAAATAGGCGAATAGTGCGTTTCGTCTTTCTACTTGATTTTGAGATTAGTATAGGAAGCTAATAAAATATTGGTAATTTCTTTAGATTAATTTTATTTTGTATTTGTCTCTAATTGTTTCATTCTAGTTTTGATTGAAACAATTCAATAGCTAAATATACTTATTGTTAAAAAGTAGATAACTTACGCCCATTCCCGAATGGTATATTACATTACAGTTATGAACCATGTAAACAATCGTATATAGTATAATGTTGATTTTGTAAGTAATAATAATCAAATAATTACAATCAATATGTTTTTGAAAAAAAAAATGTATTATAATGTATATTATATGTTTATCCGCATTCTAGAACCTATAACACAAACTAGTTAAGCTATGCTTACTTTGGGTCTAGACAGCGTTGTGTAGAATGTCCTACAATATTTATTATTTATTTATTATATTTATTTAAATTATTTATTATTTATTGAGGGTGGCGCTGCTACGATTAAGCTGGTATCCCTGTAAAATAACCACTGAAAAGTTTTGATCTTCTGTAAATAAGAATAAAATAAAAGAAAAACCCTGATATTTAAACTCACAAATTCAATGCGAATAGATACAGCACTTTTACTCAAAGACCCATCAGATACTTGCATTATTAACAGTTGTATATTAATTACAACTTTTGTATAAACAACAAGTAATTGTATGTTGTATATATGTACATTATATTATCAACCGCGGTCTCACTACCATGGACGCCCAAGATCGTGCGAATTGGAGAAGGAAGAGCCGGAAGGCGGACCCTGAGCTTCGAGGTCATCTTGGCCACGGATGCAATCAGGAGAATACGTCTATATGCAGATGATGATGATGATGATTATCAACCGCGGATAACAACACAAAAATACTTAAAAGAAACAAAGGCGAAACCCAGTTTTGGGCCTGACCAACGAGACCTAATCTTTATGTGTATTACTTTACAATTGCGAAAATTACCTTTGACACTACTGGTGGTGTCCTGGGGAATAATTTGTACCCTTGACACTACCGGTAGTGCCATGGGGATAAAATTTTACCCTTGACACTACCAGTAGTGCAATTGGGTAGTGCCACGGGGCAGTCACCAATTTTAACTATGCCAAATAAAAATGGTACGAGCAAGAAAACATTTTACAAGAGATAGGGCAACGCGCGACGTGAAAATACTTCTGTTGGGGTGATAGGTGGCCGTGGTAGCAGAAGTATTTTGCCGTTACCTTTCACCCTCCTCCTCTTCTCTCTTCCTCTCCTTAGACCTGCCCCCCCTTTTGTCTGCTCCGAGAGCGGTGCTCTCCACTATACACTCTGCTAGGGAGGCTTCAGAAGAGCACGTGGCTCTCCACGTGCTCCGAGCCTCACTCGGATCCACAGGGCCGCTCTCGGTTCGGTTAAAATTGGCAGAGAATTATGCTTGGAATGTGAGAGAAGCCCGGCGTTTCCGTTATCCAGGTTGCAATGTGCAGCGGTTCCGGATCAAGCACTCCAACCCAATTATACCTAATCTTTATGTTTTTAAATTTTCAGTAAACAATCGGTCAAGAGCCTTCACTCTAAGCGGTAACAGCAACAGTCCTGTTAACTCAATGGTTGGTTCTGGTGCTGGCACCAACAATTGCGCCAACGATTGGCTGCTGATGCCGTGCGCTACAAACGTTGGCCGCATACAACCAGCTCAAGCTCTGTGTACCGACAGATTGTGCGGAGGCACTTTTTCAGCAGATTTATCGATGCAGTCCGCTACAATACTCAGTAAGTTTCCTTTTACCTGTATAACTTTTTTTTTATCGTGCGAAATATGCCCACGGATACCCCTCCGCAGGAGCCGGTGGAGGAAGTTATGTCGGGCTTGAACCGACTAAAACGCACGCCATCAGTGGGCCGTCGGTTGCCGGAGGTGAGGTAGTCGTAGACATATCCCTCGTACCCCAGCCGTCCTTTTATATACCTAAATTATTTCCATGGCGCTTGTATTGTGACAAGGTATGTGTTCGTAGTCGACCGCATACAGCATCAGTAGACGATGTGTCGTTGCAACACTACTGGGCCTCGATTTTGCTAAAGCCAAACAACTGTCATTCCATGCACACTGCAAAAATTCCATTTAATTTGAGACTTTAAAGTAATGCTATTCAAGTCTAAAATTATATGACTTTTAAGTTAATGAAAAAGTGTAATGAAACTCTTGTCATATAATTTTGAACTTTAAGTATAATAGGAATAAAGTCGCGCATATCTGTATAATCGTAATTAGTTGAAGTCCTAAGAACTTCTACTTACCTTGTGTATTTATATAACTTCAATTTGAAGACACTTCCCACTTCAATCATCCAGGAAAACAAGATTATTTTTTCCTGGCATAAACAAACGTTATCTAACATTAATCTAAAATAACGGTAACCTCTAGTTCTTGGGGTTGCTGCCTCAGGCTAATTTTCCAATGATCCCTCTTGGTCTCAGTCGCGTGTCAGAGAGCGTTGGATCCTATTCAGACTTAATTAAAAAGTAAAGTAAAGTCTTCCAAGTGATTTATTTACAAAAGCAATAAAATAATCCTTCTATCTATACTATTATATAATTGTAAAGTGGTCGTGTCTGTACATTGGAGATAGTTATTTAAATAAAAATACTTGGGTTATGTTATGTTAACGATACTGAACACAAAAATATTTTTTTTTTCATTTCCTGTCTGTTTATCTGTTTGTCTGTGTGTCTGTGTGTCTGTGTGTCTGTGTGTCTGTGTGTCTGTGTGTCTGTGTGTCTGTGTGTCTGTGTGTCTGTGTGTCTGTGTGTCTGTGTGTCTGTGTGTCTGTGTGTCTGTGTGTCTGTGTGTCTGTGTGTCTGTGTGTCTGTGTGTCTGTTTGTCTGTGTGTCTGTGTGTCTGTGTGTCTGTGTGTCTGTGTGTCTGTGTGTCTGTGTGTCTGTGTGTCTGTGTGTCTGTGTGTCTGTGTGTCTGTGTGTCTGTGTGTCTGTGTGTCTGTGTGTCTGTGTGTCTGTGTGTCTGTGTGTCTGTGTGTCTGTGTGTCTGTGTGTCTGTGTGTCTGTGTGTCTGTGTGTCTGTGTGTCTGTGTGTCTGTGTGTCTGTGTGTCTGTGTGTCTGTGTGTCTGTGTGTCTGTGTGTCTGTGTGTCTGTGTGTCTGTGTGTCTGTGTGTCTGTGTGTCTGTGTGTCTGTGTGTCTGTGTGTCTGTGTGTCTGTGTGTCTGTGTGTCTGTGTGTCTGTGTGTCTGTGTGTCTGTGTGTCTGTGTGTCTGTGTGTCTGTGTGTCTGTGTGTCTGTGTGTCTGTGTGTCTGTGTGTCTGTGTGTCTGTGTGTCTGTGTGTCTGTGTGTCTGTGTGTCTGTGTGTCTGTGTGTCTGTGTGTCTGTGTGTCTGTGTGTCTGTGTGTCTGTGTGTCTGTGTGTCTGTGTGTCTGTGTGTCTGTGTGTCTGTGTGTCTGTGTGTCTGTGTGTCTGTGTGTCTGTGTGTCTGTGTGTCTGTGTGTCTGTGTGTCTGTGTGTCTGTGTGTCTGTGTGTCTGTGTGTCTGTGTGTCTGTGTGTCTGTGTGTCTGTGTGTCTGTGTGTCTGTGTGTCTGTGTGTCTGTGTGTCTGTGTGTCTGTGTGTCTGTGTGTCTGTGTGTCTGTGTGTCCGTGTGTCCGTGTGTCCGTGTGTCCGTGTGTCCGTGTGTCCGTGTGTCCGTGTGTCCGTGTGTCCGTGTGTCCGTGTGTCCGTGTGTCCGTGTGTCCGTGTGTCCGTGTGTCCGTGTGTCCGTGTGTCCGTGTGTCCGTGTGTCCGTGTGTCCGTGTGTCCGTGTGTCCGTGTGTCCGTGTGTCCGTGTGTCCGTGTGTCCGTGTGTCCGTGTGTCCGTGTGTCCGTGTGTCCGTGTGTCCGTGTGTCCGTGTGTCCGTGTGTCCGTGTGTCCGTGTGTCCGTGTGTCCGTGTGTCCGTGTGTCCGTGTGTCCGTGTGTCCGTGTGTCCGTGGGTCCGTGTGTCCGTGTGTCCGTGTGTCCGTGCGTCCGTGCGTCCGTGCGTCCGTGCGTCCGTGCGTCCGTGCGTCCGTGCGTCCGTGCGTCCGTGCGTCCGTGCGTCCGTGCGTCCGTGCGTCCGTGCGTCCGTGCGTCCGTGCGTCCGTGCGTCCGTGCGTCCGTGCGTCCGTGCGTCTGTGCGTCTGTGTGTCTGTGTGTCTGTGTGTCTGTGTGTCTGTGTGTCTGTGTGTCTGTGTGTCTGTGTGTCTGTGTGTCTGTTTGTCTGTGTGTCTGTGTGTCTGTTTGTCTGTTTGTCTGTTTGTCTGTTTGTCTGTTTGTCTGTTTGTCTGTTTGTCTGTTTGTCTGTTTGTCTGTTTGTCTGTTTGTCTGTTTGTCTGTTTGTCTGTTTGTCTGTTTGTCTGTTTGTCTGTTTGTCTGTTTGTCTGTTTGTCTGTTTGTCTGTTTGTCTGTTTGTCTGTTTGTCTGTTTGTCTGTTTGTCTGTTTGTCTGTTTGTCTGTCTGTCTGTCTGTCTGTCTGTCTGTCTGTTTGTCTGTTTGTCTGTTTGTCTGTTTGTCTGTTTGTCTGTTTGTCCGCGATGGACGCAAAAACTACTGAACGGATTTTGATGCGGTTTTTTTGTTGGAAAGGGCTTGGTCAGACTTAAAATCTTACGTTTGTTTGATCGCAATCGGTTGAGTAGAACCGGAGTTGTGAACAATATTGATATTATGCGGAATATGAGCGGAAATATAGATAGCGCTTTTTTATTCTTATGGATGAAATTTTATATGTTACTAGCCTTCCGCCCGCGGCTCCGCCCTACGTGCATCTCGGTTAACGCGACCTTTGCTCATATCTTCGGTTCTACTCAACCGATTGCGATCAAACAATCGCAAGATTTTAAGTCTGAGTAAGCCCTTTCTAACAAAAAAAACCGCATCAAAATCCGTCCAGTAGTTTTTGCGTCCATCGCGGACAAACAGACAAACAGACAACCAGACAGGAAATTCAAAAAAAATATTTTCGTGTTCAGTATCGTTAACATAACATAACACAAGTATTTTTTTTTAAATATCTCCAATGTACAGACACGACCACTTTACAATTTTAAAATAGTATAGATAGATTACATCCGAGCAAGTATGTAAATAAATAGACTTTAATTTACATTTACAGTTGTGTAAACAAATGCGATTTAAATCAGGAAATTATTATTTTTTGTCAATGAATTTATTTCCACATGCGTAACTAGATGGCGTTAACGCGGTTTTGAACTTACTATGGTTTCGTTCCAACTGGACGTATATAAGCATTTTTTATTTAGTTTTTTTTTAAATTTCTAATTTGTTAGGTATGAAATAGATGTCGGTACACTCGGTACTGTCTTAAGATCAGTTACAAAATCGTTTTCCACACATAGACAGATTACTTAGAGCGTGATGAAGGATATAGTGGAGTAGACAAGAGATGCATACAACGGGGAAGCGAAGGAGTAGGAGTAGGGGAGAGGGTGGGGGAAGGGCATAGGTATGGGGAGTAGAGAGTCGAGTAGATATTATGCAGGTAGAAAGTTTTTTTATACCACTTAGGTGGCAGGCAGACAAGCACACGGCCCACCTGATGGAAAGTGGTTACTGTGTCCTATGAACCTATGCAACACCAGGGGCGTCACACTCGCCCTTCTTGAAGTACCCCATACTATAGTCGGGAGTCGTACTGTAGTAATGAGGTCGCAAACAAGCACGCGGCCCTCCTGATGGTAAGTGGTTACCTTGGCCTATGGGTGAGTGCAACACCAAGGGAGTCACACTTGTGCTGCCTACCCTGTTAAGAACTAAGAGCAGGGATGGCGAACCTTTTTTGTGGCTATCGCATAACACGGGCGCATCTAAATACCTACTTTGTGGTGGCACTGCTGGCTTGCCCAAGAATGGCGATCCAATGGCACGCGTGCCATTGGTTCGCCATTCCTAGATTAGAGCGTGGCCGCGTGGTGAGGAATATAGTGGAGTAGACAAGAGATACAACGGGGAAGGGGAAGGAGACATCATTTTATTTTTCAAAAGAAACAAAACTGCATTCATAGATTTTTAAAAATTCGCTTGCCACACCCGGTAATCGAACTGACTAAAATCCGAAAAACTAACATCCTGTATTTTTATGGCATCAATCGATAGTGTCAATCAAAAGGTTCAAATCTCTCTAAGAAACATGGTAAATTAAATGAAAGGAAGTTCTTGAAACCTAAACTTATAAATTCAATTTGGCAAAATAAAACACTTTAATTCAAAGTTCATCCATTCATCTGATACCATATTAACAATGAAATTCCATATTAAATCACTTTTCTTTTTTTATCGTGTGGAGCGCGCTGCATCAATCGATAGTGTCAATCAAAAGGATCAAATCTCTCTAAAAAACATGGTAAATTAAATGAAAGGAAGTTCACAAAATCTTAACTTATAAATTCAATGCAAACAGACACAGCACTTTTACTCCAGGAACCATCAGATAAGGTATCTTATAAGGTCAACACTAGAGATATCTTTGATGAAATTTATTTAGTAAAATAAGTACATACTGAATGAATGAACTTTGTTACCTGTTTAGAATGTAACTTTATTGGGTAACTGCATGAGGTTATGTAGGTAGGGTAGGTAGTAATTTTTAGGTGTTTGATTAGAAACCTGCACGCGGTGTACCCTGGGCAACGAAGATGGCGAGTGAATTGCCCTATTGGATCAACTTATAACCTGTCAATTGAGACGGCGTGGCGTGCGGTTTTAGTCGGTTTTAGTTCGACATACCTAAATACTACTGCTGACCAGCAGCGGTCTCCACACGATAAAAAAAAGAAAAGTGATTTAAATATGGAATTTCATTATTAATATGGTATCAGATGGATGGATGAACTTTGAGTTAAAGTGTTTTATTTTGCCAAATTGAATTTATAAGTTTAGGTTTCAAGGACTTCCTTTCATAGACGTTTCAATATATCCATTCGTCTTTGTTTTATGAAATAATTGTTCCAATAATCATATAACTAATAATTGTAAATCATAACACTGTACAGTACAATTTTAACTCTAAGATAAAAAATGTGGGTTAAATAATTGTTATTACTGAACAAATTGAATTGAATTGAATAATATGGTGTCTTGCGTGTGCAATTCAGCGCAGACCACAACTGTCTACGAGGCTTACAGAATGCGTAAGTTTTCATTCATTTGTGCTGTTGTGTGCTGTGCTTCTCGCGTAAGCTTCGTAGACACAAACTTGTGTGACACGTAATTGTACGTCTCGGCCATTGATATAATATATTGTTTACAAAATTAACGCCTCTGCGTATGACATGCGATACGATGCCGACACTGTGCTGATGCTCCGCCGACGACAAAGTTACATTGTTTTGTAAATATAATTACTAAGTACCTATAAATATGCAAGGATTCCAAATGACGCAAAAATCAATGTTGTGTAACGCAGTGCGCAATAACTTATAGTCATTGATTTATATTGTTACTAATTACATATAATTATTAATTAGTATACCGCGGGAGATATATCTTGGACCCAAGTCGCGAGAGCCCACACGAGACTCTAGCGCGCGCGGATAATTTTGTTAAAATCTATGCTTAGTGAATTTGAGCTTGTCCGCCGCCGCCGTCGCGCGCCGTAGCAACCCGTGCTATGTTCAATAGACACCCAAGAAACGTGTACAGCGCGTATAGATCACATTTTGAGCACATTTTCGGTCCAAGATATATGTCCTGAGGTATTGTAATGTTACATTATCGTCCTTCATTATTTCACAGGCACAGTGAAGCCCTTCCGTCTCTGGTTCCACACAGACAACGTTGAGGCTCCCGTGGACATGGGCAACAGGGGTTTCTGTCTCAATTACGTACAGCAGCCGTGCACCAATAATGTACTTTAAGAAGTTAATTAAGTAGATACACCTATTAACAATTCATATAGCGCATTAATTGCTTCAAATTTTATAAAGAAGTAAATCTAAGTAGGTAGTTGCCTTTAGAGCAAACCACGTTCGTCTAGACGTAATAAGACTTGCCTTAAGCGAATTATAACGACGAAGAACACTAACAAGAATTCAAATTAAAAAATTCTAAATTCGTTTATTCCAATAGTTACAATCTAATGAACACATTACACTACGATTTAGTATAGATTAACGACATAATTTTATGAAGTCTGGTACCCAAGTTAAAATTAAACTTGTGTTTAGGGTACCTACCAGAGATGCTGGAACTTATCATAACCAACAAAATAATAATTATTTAGGACACAATAATTCAGTGTCCATCCCAACAAGTATCTCGTCAAAGTAAAAACCATCAACGAAACTTTCAATCAAGACAATTGTAAACAATCAGAAAACAATTTACAAGTAAACAATTACAATAAATTGGTCTTGGGAATGTTGTTAGTATTTTATTTTGTTTTGATTTTTATACTACAAGTAAGGCACAGACAAGCACACGGCCCACCTGATGGAAAGTGGTTACCGTGGCCTATTGACGAGTGCAACATAAGGGGAGTCACACTCGTGCTGGCTACCCTGTAATAACATAGAGTTTCTGTACCGTCAGGGCAGAAGACTTTGGTCTTCTCAATGACAGCACAAAACCTCTCTAGTGAGCTTTTATTGAATGATAATTATGAAGCAATATCAAAAACTTTGCCACTACCCTAAAGGTAATCTGTGCAAGTATTAGGTACAATACTGTGTTAAATATTATCACCAACCAATAAAAATCAAATCTAATTCAATTATGTTTACAGTTTTACTAAAAACAGAAAGGAGTTCATGGGCGAAGATGTGGATTAAACAAACCATTGGCAGCAAAGGGGTTAATTACAAAATACTAAGTACAAAATGTAGGTAGGTAATAGTTACAATTTCATAAGTTCGATGTTATTTGTATTACTAACGCAAGGAGCAACCTACTGTATTTTTAGTTAACTTTTCAACAAGACTATGATTAATTTTACTAAGAATAATCACCGCACACTGCCATATATAAATGATTATAATATAAGTTACTAATACTTTACAATATTGTAGCATTTGTGTTCATTTTAAGCTTATACGGGGTTGATACCATGTGAGGAGCATTGAATTAAACCACGTATACAGAATACCGTTTCCAGGTTGTACACCAAAAATCAAAGCAGTACTTTACAAGATATTTTTTTAACCTTTGCTTATTCACAACTTCCTGCATCTTACTAAAATATCTAAAAGCAAATTCACTGTCTGAAAATGTTAAATATACGTGGTTACAATTATTGCCTGTTACAATATAACCTCATGAATGATTTTCACTCAAATAAAAATTTATATAAGTACTTTTGTTTTTATTATTTTTGCCTGTCTGTCTGTCTTGTATTTACCTGCTTCGGAGAGCACGATAAGCCTTTGATCCCGGTTGTGATACGAATATCTATGGCAGTCGTTACGGATATTTAACTAACTACAGAACTTTGCTAATTGGCTGTGGAGGTCAGATGGCAGTCGCTTGATAGAAAATATTGAAGCACCACAGTTAGGCTGGAAAGCAGACTTAGTATATGAGTTGGGAAAAGGGCTAAAATAATGATAATTGTGCAAAAGTCTTGGGTCATTCACCATCTCGCGATCGTCAAATTCGCGAGCGCGCGCGAGTTGGCAATTTTTGATTTCGAATTATTTTTTCGTCGTCATCTCGCGCGCATGCTAAAGTACAGTCAGATAAAAAAGGATCAAAGAAAACATGAAAAAGAAAACTAAATGTATACTCGCGTCTTTACCTGCATTGGTTGAAGCGCTGCGAATGTTTTTTTTTTCATCTTAGATTTCGATATAGACTTGCGAAGTGAGACTAAGCCACTAGGGGGACACGGCCGATATTATGATATCTGTTATGAGTAGCTATGTCATCTTAATATGCGTCGTATGTCTTTTCTGTGACTGTGGATTACTACTCGTATATAATAGCCTGCCTATTAAATTGACGAGATTAAATTGAATATCTAAGTGTAGGTGCTTTTATATTATACAATACAAATTTGATAAGTTATAATAAACTTTTATATTTGGTAAATAAACCCTATCCTACTAATTTATTAAATGGGAAAGTTTATGAAGATGTGTGGATATTTGCTATCGGATCTGGTTGAAATTTCTTTCGATCTGTCTGGTTCAATCTAGTTGAAGTCTAGTCTAGAATAAAACATAGGCCACTTTTCATCCCGGGAATAGGTTCCTGCGGGTTGCGAGAACAGGATTAAAGTTCATTTTTTTACACACAATCCTATCTTATACATGTTAACTCACATATAACTTGATTTCCTTTGTGTATAACATTACAAAAGCAGTAATCTTAGTTTACAATTTAATATTACAATTCAATTAGTAAGAATATCTATTGTGTCGATATCAAAACAAGTAAATTAGCTTTGTTTTACCTATTGACCCTCTTCCACGTACAATTTACAATAGTTCTCGCAGTTAACATGTAATTGTGTTGTCAGAAGCACTCGAAACGGTTGCATGAAAGGTTTAATTTAATGAAAATAGAGGAAGCTCGTGAAATGTATAAGGGTATATGTAGATAGTGGGTAGTTTTAACTGCCAGACTCGAAGATAGAAAGGCGTAAGTATATTGATACACACTTGTGCTTTTCCACGATATTTATTATTGAACTTTCGGTTTCGCCTTACAGCATTCTCAAAGGTTTAGATACATTGACAGTTACGCTTCGGCCGCGTATGATACCAGAGTTCGCTAAGTAAAAAAAGGACGTAAGTATATTTTTTCGAAATCAAATTAATTATTTCTCAAAATTTTGTCACGTTCTTACATCTTTTTGACGTTAAATTCTGCTTAAAACTAAGTTTACTACCGCTTCCTAGGCGTTAGTGGAGAAGAAAAGGCGCAACAAACTCCAACAATTCAAACTCCACATTTCCGGATAACGATAAAGCCACTGCATTAGTCTTGAAGGTTTAAGTGCTAAAACAAATACCTTTAGTGATAGGTATGTTCGCATATTAGCAGTGGTGAGCACTATCTGTCTATCAAGACAGAGCCTGGCGAGATTTCAATTATCTCCTATCCGATTCTCGCATCGAAGTGTCTTTAGAAATGCACTTTATTAATGGAAAGGTATTATACCTACATTTTATTTTGTTTTCTTTTATAGAACTTAATAAAATATTATTACGTTATTCGAATTACTTAAAAATTATATGGTGTCTTACTAGGAATGTACCTAATATATATGTTATAATGTACTAGGTATGTTTATGTATGTACACTAAATCACATGTCAGCCATCTCGCCGTGAACACATATATATTGCGAACGTCCCAATATCCACGCGAACCACCACAAAAAAGGAGAACTCGTGGCTAAGTGGGAACCGAGTAAGTTAACATATTGCAAGGTTATGCAACACTAACCAATTCGGTCTAAGATGGGTGACCATTTATAAGATATTGAGACCTCCTTTCCTCGGACATTAAGCCGTCAGTCCCGGTTGCCACACGAATATCTATGGCAGTCGTTATGGGTAGTTGGAGCCCTAAATAGTCCGACAACTCGTTTAACTACAGAACTTCAAACTTCTTCCTTCGAACTTCGAACGACATTGAATCAAAGAATAAATTTCGTATATTCAATTTAGGCACATAAAGAGCACATTTAATGAACGTCAAAATATTACAATTTTATTATGTCAAGAAGTAATTATACGAATCTATCTATCTTCTATCTATATAAATAAAAATGAATTGCAATTCTGTTAGTCCTGCTAAAACTCGAGAAAGGCTGAACCGATTTGGCTAATTTTAGTCTTGAAATATTCGTGGAAGTCCAGGGAAAATCTGGAAAAAGGATCTGAAATCCACGCGGGCGGAGAAAAATATGGCAGTACAAAGTTCGCCAGGTCAGTCAGCTAGTACTAAATAAAGTAAAATAAATGATTTGAAAATGATTCTTTCGCTGGTTCGGTAAGTTGGTTCTACTGAGAAGATACCAGCAAGAAACTCAGAGAACAAGATTAACCTTTTTTGTTTTGATTTGATTGGATCGTTATATTTATTGACTGTGCAATCACGCCCTTATAGAACCGTGATTTCAGCCTATAGTTAAGGTGAATTCAGAAATCGATTCGATGAGACTTCGGATACATTATTTTAAGCCCTTTGAAGTTTCCTTAGAAATAATATCAGTGAGTATTCACTTTGTTCTACGTAATCCTCATAATTAATTCCTTTGTCCGTATATTATTCTGTACCTACAGTTTATTACAAAGAACACTAGTAGCATAATGGACGACTAAAGTGGAGTTTAAAGTTAATATATTTCTTACGTACAAAGTAATTTTCCAATATGATTTGGAGCCGAATTTTCTGAAGCGCTTGATGAATAATTAATAGATTCGGAAAATTTCGTTTACAGTGTACTTGGGTGAATTTCAACAGGTCCATTAAAATCTTCATTCCGTGGATTTTTTTTACCTTAAGTTTTATAGTTAAAACAAATCGCGTTTATTATAGGTTTTGATACTATTATGTATTCTTGCTTAATATCTAGCAGATAACTAAAAAAACTAACGAGATATACAAGATCAAAAATTACACGCCACGGTGATGACACATGCGTGCACGGCAATGAAACAAGCGTCCACGGCCATGAAAGAAATGCGCCAAGGGAATAAAAGAATCAACCATAGAAATGAAAATACGTAAATAAAACATAATATTTTATATACCTACTTCATCATCATTATCATCATTTCGGCCATAGGAAGTCCACTGCTGGACATAGGCCTCCGCTATAGATCTCCAATAAGACTAGTTGGAAGTTCATACATGAGTAATTAAACTTACATACGATAAATACAAAGGGGATTTAGGCAATTGTGTATGGAGTGGTGTCATTTATTTTTTCAGCGGTACTGTGTTAAACACGCGTATGAGTGTCATTATTTTCATTGTAAGTACCTAATATCGGAGCTGCGCTATACAGGGTGGAACATTTCGACTTTACCTGAAGAGAAAGTACCCTCATACTAGAGATAGCGAAATTTACAAGGAAACATATTACCTTATTTTTAAAGGGAAACAAAACTGCATTCAAAGATTTCTGAAAATGCCACACCTGATGATCGAACCGCCTAAATTCTTCCTAAACCTTCTCTTTCATGGATTTCCCTTTATTTAATTTACCAGGTTTGCTAGAGAGATTTGAGTCTTATGATTAATCCTATCGATTAAGGCAATAAAAATACATAATGTTATTTTTTCCGATTTTAGTCGGTTCAATTACAGGATGTGGCAAGCGATTTTTCAGCATTCGTTAAATACAGTTTTTTTTTCTTTTTAAAAATAAGGAAATGTTTAGTCGGTTCGACTACCGGTTGTGACATTTTTATAAAAATGTTGTATGCAGTTTTGTTCCTTTTTAAAAATAAGGTTATGTTTCCTTTGAGTGGTATTCGCTATCTCCAGTATATAGAGTACTTTCCATCCAAGCAAAGTTGAAAAAATACCACTCTGTATAGGTAGCTAAATTATATCTATGTTCCGATATGGTTTAGAGAAGTTTGTTCATAGTAACTTTTGCTCACAATATACTGTACTTTCATATTATACCATTTTCATTCATGGCCGCTCAATTCCAAAACGAGGCCAACCTTACCCAGCCCAACAAATCTACAAAAGGAGTACAATTAAACAAAGATAATAGAATCAAAGCTGTCCGATCATTAATTTAAATTCTTTCACACAAAAAAGAAATTAACAAAATATTATGATATACTTTTGTTAATATGCTATAGCGATGAAAACATAAGTAACGGAAATGAAACATTTGGTCACGGCAATGAGACTAAAGTGTTTTACAAGGCATGGCAATGATTTTTTTTTCATTGCCGCGTTTTTTTTTTCTTCATTACCATAGCAAATTTTGACCACGGAAACTATGGCAATGAAAGCATACCTAGTGATGAAAAACGAGCCAAAAATATAAAATAACAAAAATCTATTTATTATTCGAAGTAATAAACACTTCACAAAAATAAACAAGAGAAATTGCGTTCTATTGAATGCCTAATCAAGAGGATAAACTTATTGGAATAGAAAGTTATACCTATCCACGGTGATGAAAGAAAAAATGACCAGTAACATAAAAATGATATACCTACTTTTATTTATGGTGCCTAAACGCAGGCACGTGTCCTTCCACGTCGAACACTTAGACGGCACCAATATGCAACGCTTAACGTGCATGAGGGAGGACAGAAGTCGTTAGATAAAACAATATTCTAAAATATGTTTAGAACACGGCAATTAAAGGTAACTCTAGGACAAATGAACTTATATTAACCATTCGTTGTATTGTTTAAATATTTGAATAAATGTAATTTGTAACAATACTTTAACTATTCACGTATCAAATAAAGCTAGGTTTTAATTAAAAAAACCAATAGATTTTTATCAATGAGCTATCACAACACAACACAATAGGTGACGTGTGGACAAACACGGCAATGAAAAATTTCGAGGTTTACTTTTTTTTTTTGGAGAATCTATAATCCTATTTAATAAAATATTTAGTGCCACACATAGATCACTATTTCACCTAACCAGAAAAAAATATTAGAGTATTGTAAAAACTATGATTTTTAGTACCGATTTCATCGATGCCACGCAATTTTTGGTCCCGGGAAATTCACCCACTTAGTTTCAGGTTTTAATACGACTTTAATATATTGACATGTGACGATAGAGGTTTATAGGACCCACCAAGAACTTTAGAGCCTCAGACTAAACTAATAGGCGGAACGCATAGAACTACATAGCGTATGAAGCCGCATAAAGTAATATTAAATTTGAACCATTTCGCTCGCACTCTTTGTGTGCACGTACGAGTCCGAGCGTAACGCTACTACTGTATAGGTATTTAAACTATCATAGTCACATTACTATTAGTACTATCGGGATATTTACCGTGTATTGTCAAATATTATCGGAAACTCCAAACAATACATGGTAAATATCCCGATATCCCTTATAGTAAGTTGTTACTTTAGTATTACTTTCGACGGATTTCCTATGCGTTCCGTCTATGTTATTCTTTTATTCTGAGTCTGGGGCCTGCAATCTCAATAAACCCACTGTTCACAGTGTTTATTATTTTCAGATTATAGTAGCCTCGAGTCATGCAGGATTAATTGCTGATTAGTTAAATTGTAAATTCAGCTATAAAACAAGTTCAAATGGAAAAATTAAACGTCGTTGTTTAAGATCCATATTCTAGAATGGTACTTAGTTCTAAATATTGATTCATCTGAGAACAGATTGTATAAATAATCTGTCAAATCTGTCAATCTGTCCTCAGATAAATCGAGATTCAGTCATTCTAGAATACGGATTTAACCTTAGGATTGCAGAGTTCGGATGTATTAGGATCTAAATTGGCCATTGCTGGTGAAGATATATAGTCGAAACATCGGTAGGTATAATATTATATGCCACAATAGATAGCAAGTATATATTATTATCTACTGCAAGAACTAAATTCCATGTTTGCCTGCACTAAAACGCGGACAGCATATGGTGAGAGGCAGCCGTTGTTCTGCTTGGCTGTGTGCGACACTATTCAGTTTTCGTGCATGTCTGTGTAAAATAAAATACTTTTCTTTCTTTCTTTCTTTCCTTCGTTCTTTTCTGTGTTCGTAGCTGGTTATAAAAGATTATTGTAGTTACGAACGCGGCTGAACCGCTGCAGGGCATGCAACAAATTAGATCGAGGTAAGATTTTCTTTTCACTGACTTCCCTTTGGAAAATTCCTTCCCTTCGCCACTCGGTACACCTACTGATTGACGGATAATGATTGACATAATGACGTCACAATAACCTACCATCCCTTATAAACACAATGAGACACTTCGTCGACCTGAACCAATTCCCTTAACGAGTGACATAATTTAAGGATGGTCTCTAGTAAATAATAAAAATTATTAGCTTTATAATGTAACTAAATAAGCTTGTATTTTGTACAAATACTTGTACCCAAGAAACAATGTGTAAAAAATGTAATGAATTTTTTAGACTTTTAAAATATTTCTTATAGTTCTAGTGTAGGTACTTGTTTTCATCGAGAGAGCTTTATCGTGAGAGTTTCATCGGCTTTCGTCGGCAACCTTAGTGTTAGTCTCGGCCAAAGCTTACACTTTGGTACATAAAGGTAATCTTACTACTCAGCATGTGCAGACCCCAGGCGACGTGCGGTTTTAGTCGGATTGAGTCCGACAAAACTGCTTCCGCGGGTGGTGGCGCGGTGTCCGTAGGGATTTTCGAACAAAAAAAGGAGGCTCACCCATCTATCAGCATGTATACTGACTGGAAGGTGAGATTGGCCCCAAAAATCTTGATGGGATCCATACACAGCCTCAGCAGAGCTCTATTGTCAGAAATGTTTAGCACCAGTTGCAGCTGGTAAATGAATTGTGATACTGGTCTCGCAACCCAAGGTACCCTGTGCCAGGCATAAAAGTAACCTATGTGGTATTCTAGAATATAAACTATCTCTGTAGGTATTGCCAGTAAAGGTACTAAAGGTAAATGAAGGCATTATGGTCCAAAATTGAATGTGTCAGCCAAAGAAAAAAAATAAGAAATTCCGTTAGAGCTATTTTGTCTTTGGTCGGAACTTTCAATTTTGGATCAAAAATGTAGGTATGAAGCGTGAATGACGTCCTTTCGACCAAATCAGTTTAACCTTTTGATCGTGATTGAGTAAAATACATTCAAACACGTTGAATGAAACCTATTTGAATTGTTTATAGGCGTAAGTATTAATAAAGGAATAAGTAATATACAATCCGAGAAAAATATGTAGATTCAATTCAGACACAAGAAAATCATAAATTCATTCTATTTCTGATACGTATAAACAGTACTACTATTATATTATTCATTCAATATATTTAAGGATATTGCCTCAGCACTGAAAATTATAGATTACGCTATGGACTTGACATATGTAGAAAGTTATACCTATTAAAGCTGGGTCAAGGTGGTGACCTAATAGATATACGGCTGAGCAAGGTGCGGTCGTCGTTCACCGGAGCTTGTGACTGATGTCATATAAATTAAAATAGTATAGCCTAGCAATAGAGTTTCGAGTGATACGTCAGATGTCGTAGGTTTGATTACCTTTCAGTTTATGTGTCTGGTACACAGTAGGCCGCACCTGCTGTGTACCAGACACATAAACCTTTAAATAAAATTTGATCCCCGCTCAGTGCAAATTCGCGCGTTCGTCTCTAAAAAGTTCAAATACTGGTCTAGCTGCAGTGCTTCGATATCGCCATTGGGATGTGGACGTCAGATGGTAGTCGCTTCACCGAAAATATCGAAGTTCAGCCAAACCCGCATTACTGGTAAAACGGACCCGAGACTCCAACGTGAAAGCTTCAGATGCGACTGGGTTTAACGCTAGGATGAAGAAGAAGCGCTGTGTACTGTGTAGAATGTCGTAGAATATTTTTAGATACCGGTTTTATTTTATTCGGCAAAATATTGTAGTTACCCAACAAATACTCCACCAGTCGACCGGCACTAATTCAAACGGAATATCCGTCATGATTCTAATAAATAAGTATTTTCATATAATCACTAGAGCGGTTCATTTATAGTGACAAATTATATTTTTATATTTACTCAATAT
The DNA here is from genome assembly GCA_914767945.1 of Eilema depressum. Taxonomy (NCBI): domain Eukaryota; kingdom Metazoa; phylum Arthropoda; class Insecta; order Lepidoptera; family Erebidae; genus Eilema; species Eilema depressum. The sequence continues at coordinate 25,649,919 of OU612012.1, forward strand.
TATTTGAGTCTAGAGAGGCTATCTTTGTGGTGTGGCGGTCGTGAACGCGAATGCTACGCAGGGTAAATATTTGAATGCATGAAATGAATATAATGTCTATTTGAATTGGTCTGGGTATTTCCGTGCCTCGAAGAGCACGTTAAGCCATCGGTCTCGGTTGCCATATGAACATCTATAGAAGTTGTTAGGGGTAGTTGGAGCCCTAAAAAGTTCAAATAGTCAAACTACAGAACTTAACGATATTTCCAATTGGTTGTGGAGGTCAGATGGCAGCCGGTTCACCGAAAATTTTAAAAGTTCAGCCGCATCACAGGTAGACCAAAAAGCTGACCCCAACTGAGTTGCGAGAACGTTCAGAGAATGATTATTTGGCTCATAGGAATCATCGACAGGGACAGAGATCCTGTCGATCTCATCAGCATCATGTCGTTCCATGTTGCATCCAAATCTAGCACTTTAGAGCTCGCGGACTGTTCTTCTTCTCCACTGAAATAGAGCCTTCTTCCTGTGATGTGGTTTAAATTGGCTATCAGAGAAGCGACTGCCATTTTTGAAAACCGCATTCAAAAAGAAAAGTCGTTTTTTCTACTCTGAAATGCTGCTAATCACAGCATCTCCAGCTATAGGGCAATAGCGAGACCATATGTGGGACTATCTCACCATCGGATAGGGACACTGCGCGTTGAGGGACATAGAAGAATATGAAAGAAGAAAGCCTCCGCCAAGGTCTAGTCTGTTAACAAACACTTGTATGAATTTGTAGGTATGTTTGACGTAACATGGGGACACAGTAGTCCCACAGCCGAATTTCGATGGCCGGGATGGGTGAACCGAGGCGTGAAGGAATATCCAGAGGCAATCTCACCCTCGGCAATTTATGACCCAAGACAGCGTGTGGTTTTAGTCGATTCGAATCCGATATAACCATCCCGCCGCGCGCCGGTTACGACGAAGTGCAGACACTTTCGCGCTACACCACAGAGGTTGTCTGAACAACCTCTGTGGTGTAGCGCGGGTTCGATCCCCGCTTACTGCAAATATTTGTATGCGTGAATATGGGTATTTGCATTGGTTTGGTCGTGCCTCGGAGAGTACGTTAAGCAATCGGTCCCGGTTATCCTACGAATATCTATGGCAGTCGTTATATAGGGGAAATGGGTGAAATGGCCCACACGGAAGGGCTGATCACCCGTCCAGTTAACGGGGTCCCCACTGTAAAGTAGTAGTAATAGTACGACGAGGGGTATCCGAGAGGATTTTCACAATATAATATATATTTGTCGTGGGCCTCAAAGACCTTTTCGCACTCAAATATTGGTAAGTAGATCATTGATAAGTAGATCATTGATAAGTAGATCATTGATAAGTAGATCATTGATAAGTAGATCATTGATAAGTAGATCATTGATAAGTAGATCATTGATAAGTAGTTTAGAACATTAATCCGTGGCCCGATTATGTCCTCCATCGAGTTGGCCGAGTTCGGCGAGTTCCCATCCGCTTTACGAGTAAATTTATTCACCTCAAAGCTCTCGTATACCTAGTAGTTTGAAAGCTTGATACAGAGTGATAGAGAAAACATTGTGGGAGCAAAGTAAACCTCTCACTCAATTTATGCCAGCTCACGGAACAATGAATGATATATTTGCACTTCGCTAACTGAGGCAAAGTATGGAATGTGCACATAAGAACTTGAGCGTACTTAATATTCGTTGGTTTATGAAAACTGTGCGTCAGAGCATCATGCACGGTTGTGGGCTGGTGCTAATTGGTGCTGTGTATGATACACACGGCCATGAAAATAAGTAAACACGTTTACATACCGGGTGTTAGGGAAACGCTCCCGAAGCAGAAGACAGGCAACTAACTGGTAGTAATTTGGATATGGGCGTTTACCAAAAAAAATGACCACTCGAATAATGGCATGTCCTACGACTTGTAACTAAATTTTGTGAACTAATTGATATGAAAAGCTAGTTCCTTTAACATTGTACATTATAAAACGCATTCAAAGCTAATAATTTACATAAGTAAAAACCAAAAAATATAATAATTTCACATAAATTTTGATAAAATAAAATGAAAAAGTAGTGATTTTTATAGTGTCCCACCATACTTTTCCAAACTTCGGTACGTGATTTTTATAAGTTAACTGTCTCTAGGTTATGAACTATTGTGTTTTTCAGAAAGATTATATCAACCAAATGTCATTTTATAGCTTGTTGGCATAGATTTAGAGATCAAACTATAAAAAAATACGTGTTTTGACGTGGGTCAAAAAATGATGTCTGTGGAAAAATTCCGGAACGCTACGACTATAAAATGAGTTTTTACGACAAATTTCTACTAACTTTGTCAATTTTTATGAATGGCAACATTTAACACTATAAAATACGCGCCTTTTTAATTTTTTTAGCGGCATAGCTTCAGAAAGTCTATGGAAAGTCATGTAGTGACTGGTTGTGCGTCACGCTGGGCTACTTTTATGTTCCACTACGAACCTTGTTTTTATTGGTAAGTATGGATATCTTTGCCTTACAGTTTAATAAAACTTATTGCGTTTGTTTTATAGAAAGCGATTCAATGCTCTTATTTATTAAATATGTATTAAAACAACAACTTTTTTTGGATTTGGTTATGTACCGGCATCAAACGTCACGTCCACCACGCGACGTAATGTACATTTCTCTATCTATTTTTTTTCTCCTGGGTGGAATTCCATAACGCGACGGTCATTTTTTTTGGTAAACGCCCATATGCATAAAAAATTATGATTTGGTATTTGTTTATACTGTTTAATTAGCTTTGTCCAGTCCCCATCGTGATACCGCCGGACTACTATTTGGTGCCTTCGGCTTTAGGAGCTTTTCCCTAACATCCTGTACAGCCTCACATTCAATTATTAAAACTTATCCCTTTGGAAATGTGTATCTACAATTAATTACAGCCAGAGGAGGGGTGTGAATACCTAATAAATAGTATAATTATAATGTTCCCAACAATATTCTCGGTTGCTTCCAACCCTATCATTTTCAAGTGGTTTGTTATCCTACACTTTCTCCTCCTGCCGTGACTCATCTTCGCTTTTATGAGAAGGATTGCCATTTGACTCCTCTACATCAATATAGCCTACATCAAAGCCTCGTTCGTTAATCAGTAGGTGTTTCAGCTTGCATGTTGAGGATTACTTGACTCGACAGATTTGATAAGACCTATTACACCCCACTACGAGAATATTAGTAATACCGCACAGGTAATGTGTGGTTAGAATTATTAACAGTATCTTGAAAAATATAGTAGAAATATTAATTATGCTCAAGGTACGCTACCTTGAGCATAACGTCCATTTCTGTCTAACAAGCCGCAAGGAGGCGTGGAGAACGTAGTTGTTATAGCAATTATCATTTGTCAAAGTATTTATGTTCAGCTGTTTGCGTTTCCATTAGAAGGGGCTCATGTGGCCATACTTTCAGAAACGAAATGTAATACACTACACAAAATATTTTTTTTGACACTGAAAATCATTTTATTACGTCACGGTATTGATAGGCTCGCGTTTGATTTTCTGTTGGTACGTGATGATGTGGTCGAGGGTGGAGCACGCTTGCCTAGAAATATCTTTTTCTTCCTTTTTTATTGTGTTTTTGTTTCATGACCAGGATCCCGAAACCCGGGACGCCAAAGTAAAATCCACGTATGCTAAGATGATGACATTAGAATTAACGATAAGCAAAGACACTTCTCTATCTAGAAACATAATAAAAGAAAGAATCTTTAAGCTAGCCGGAAATGTAACAGATCAACAAAATATTGAAATTAACACTCAGCTCCTTTTATATCGCGGCTGTCTTGCCGAAAACTGTTATTGCTGGACAACGCAAGAAACAATTAATTGCGGTAGCTTCGTTGCTTACTGTTACAAAGATAATATAATATATCTATACCTGCTCATAATTACATTCTGCAAAAGAAATTATGTAAAAATCGGTAATCGAAGAATTTATTTTTGTAATTGGTTCGTCATAGGTTTCCCAATTTAAACAATAATGGACACTTATGTGAAAGTATTTAATAAGCTGGACTTGACTCAATTCGATTGTTGGCAAACAGAACAGTTAATTGATTTCCATTCTGAGTCAACATGAATTCAAAAAAAATTTGAAACAAGGAAAACGTTGGAATCAATAATTGATAAGTGAAAATGACAATAACAAAATTTTGTCAATACCGTGACCTAAAAAGATAGACTTGTGCACAATAGGAAAATACCATGTCCGGCAGTGGACAGCGACGATCACTTTACAGTAACACAAGTTATATATCATGTTATCTGCAAGTCACACTAAGTTACTACGGTGAAATCCATTCTGTCTCGCACCAAACGGTTTGAGGCCTCTTTCCACTGCCGCAAGATAAAGAGGTAGAATCCTCTGCCAGCGCACGTGTTTCCCTCTTCTTACAGTCCCGGGTTCTTCAAGTGGGACGTGAAAAAGCATCTATCACAGCCGTCAAGTTGGGACCATCATTTTAAGATCTATAGCATCTAAAATGGCTGTCCGTATCTTCTGGACTGCAGCTTTTTACCAACTAGCGAGGTGCAGTCAATTGACGAACCAAATTTATTTATAAAATATACAAATACTCACGCCTATAAATCCCCGAAGGGGTAGGCAGAAGTGTTATAACACCCAATTTCGCCAACTATGATTCTCGCTCTCACGTAAAAAAAACTTTCGTATTTTTTACAATATCAGTAAATAAAGAGATTTTAGTTGATAGTATTGAATATTATTACTACGCCAATAAATACGAAGTCTTTAATCAACCTTCCGCTATGATCACTCTATTAAACTGAGTTACGTCACAATAGTTCAAACAACATTTATTACTGTCCCCTGCGCAAACCTGTAACACGTGGACAAATTACCACGGAACTACAGGGTGTATTGATATAAGCATTTTCAATGATCAGTACTGAAACAGCCCTCGGTTTGAACAGACGGGAGATGATGTTGGCCCGGCCAGTTTACTATCCAGAGCCGAGAGGCATCGCAATAGTCACGGAGTCCTCAAGTAAGTACAGTAATTAATAATAACATTCATAAAACACACATTCGTCACGTCAACGTCACATTCTGCTTTTTTTTCAATTGGGGTCCGAAAATGTGGTACAATCTGAAAAGTGAGAAAAAAAAAACAGAACAAGACACAACAATAATAACATTAACTAGAAGTAATACAAATACGCACTAAGCGGGGATCGAACTCGTAATATGTGACTCCGAGTCGAAAGCTGTATCGCGTATCGCTACACACGTAAAATTGAAGTACATTATCATTATTAGGTCCACTTTCTTTCTTCAGACGTCAGTAGTTAGCACGTTTCGGTTCCCACGTGCATGGGTGATGGCCCGTGCCATCGACTAGCGTTAGTAAACACCTGCCCGCCGATCGCGACGCATGCCGTGATACCGTGTGTCCTAATCTAAATTTTAAAATGAGCATTGAGATGCATATGACAAGCAGACAACAGATTTACCCAACTTTAAACGCATGTGAGAAATTTTTCCTACATAGAAATTTTAAAAAAGTGTTATAAGTTGTTTAAAAAGTTTCGTAACCACGGTTGTTATTAGTTCTAGAACGATTTTTGAATTTATTTATTTTCCAGCTACCGAAAATGTCGACTCGGAGTCAAAGAGATGTGGGCAGATACTCGTCGTACTGTCGTGGATTTTGGTGATTCTCACAATGCCATTTTCGCTCTTCATCTGCTTCAAGGTGAGTTCAAAGCAAAAATATAGGTGTGCAAAAATATCTTGTAAATGTTTCCAAATAATGATAGATTAACATTTCCTCTATAAGCTCATAAACATTTGTTTTGATTGAATGTTTAGATACGCTTGCGTGCGTTGACTACTCAGCTGTTTTCGCGAATTTCTAAAATAATAAATAACATAAAGGCATCATGTACTAAAGTTATTTTACAATGATTATACAAACATAGATGTGGTACTAACCGTCGGTAACAGGACGCGTTACATTCTTTGAGCCTTTTCCTATTTCGTGTTACAGACATTGACAATGTCATGCAATGTTTCACATAAAATTTTAGAAGAACTCTTCAATTGGAGCTTATTTTATATTATATATTAAGAATATTTAAAGCGTTATCGGTAGCTTGGTGGTTTAGTAATCGAGATAACGATCGTGAGGTCCCTGGTTGGAATTCCGGCCATTACACTACCGAAGTGAACCCACTTCACGACACAAGCAATTTAGTAGCTGGAGAGATTAACGAGAACACTAATAAAGTACTTTTATTTTAAAAAATAGCCATAAATATAATGTTTATACACCTATATTTAGATTGTTTACTTATTTAAGTTTGTAGTCACGGTTAATCTATGAATTTCATACTATTTTTTATTAAGAAAGTGAGCTGAGCGTTCTAACATCGTAACTAATATCATAATAGCGGTTAGGTAGGAGGCATGTGTGTGTGGTCCGAAAAGGCTACGCAGCGCGCGCAGGGCAAGTAGACGGTAGCGCCTCTCTCCTACAGGGGAAAGGTGCCGCCTACGGCTACGGCGAGAAGTTAGCCCTGTAGAGATCTGTTCGGAGGCTTTCCACGTGTCCTTCTGAGTAGAAAAAGGCACAGTGGAGAGCAATGAAGTGGGTTGATTTTCCGAGCGCAGGCTGAGGGTGATAGGTGCGGCCGCCTGACATCCTTCATCTACTCAGGTGTGGTGGCTTACTCCCCTTCCCTCTTTCAGGGGTTTATTAGGAACACTGAACTTTACCCACATTTCGCCAACTATGATTATTTAAGGTCCCACGTAATAGAGAGTGAGCCTATTGCCGTCAAGCGGGCACTTATTCTTAGGCTGTATGTTTTCTGTCGGATGGAGAACAGCCCTATCCTTCAGTCACCTTCTAAGACACGCACAGGAGGACAGGGCTCTATTCTACTCCACCGGGAACCAACACGGCCACTTACCACTTACCAAAATAGGGGCTAATGAGTTCTTCTGTTAGAAAACTTTATTAATACTGTGACAGAGGTTACTCCTGCTGTCGCTATATAGATACACATCATCATCATCATCATCATTTCAGTCATAGGAAGTCCACTGCTGGACATAGGCCTCCCCTATAGATCTCCAATAAGACCGGTTGGAAGCGGCTCGCATCCAGCGCGTTCCCGAAAAGTTCTCGAGTGGAGGCCACGTATCGGCAAACGCAGCGTAGGACATCCACCCACAAGGTGGACAGATACACATACATACATATAATCATGCCTTTATCCCCGGATGATTAGGCAGAGATGAATTAACACCCACATTTCACCATCAATCATTGTATTCGATCCCACGTAATAGGGGGTGAGTCTATAGCCGTATTACGGGCACTACTGTTGACTCAAGCCATGCATCTGATACTGAGTCTGGGCTGTATATATCTGTCTGATGTTAAGCACCCTATCCCTTAGTCGCCTTGTACGACACCACATGGGAAGAGATTAGAGAGACATACATATAGAAATACTGTTGGTTCAATAAGGTTGTAATAGAAGGCGCCAACTCCTTTGAGAATTTACAGGCTTATACGTGTTTGTGCATATAGTTCTGCTAAATAGCCAGGTTGGGGCTAACAGGTACATTCGCTAAAAGCTATGTTATGTTGAGGCTCGGCAGCCCGATTCCCAAGGGAATCAGATTCCGACGGACTGGCATGAATTAACACAGGTAGATTCAGCTTAAAGGTACGAATCTGTAGCTGGCCACAGACCGCAGCATCAGATACAAGTACCATGAAATAGACTTGAATGTGATAATATTGTTTTCAACACACTTGCTCATAAAGAGGCTAGCGAACTAGTCATATACTATTCATATTACTAGTCATACCTTATCTTATTGAGAAGTAGTCCTAAAGCTTCTATTCCTATATTATCTCACCGCAATTAGGCACGGGATGACACCTATTATCAAACTGTGAGTTTTGCATTGCTATTATTCACAAGTGAGTTATAGATTTGGAATTTAACTTTTGTTTTACTTTTTTTTTCCTCTATAAATACTTAGGTACAGAGAAAAATAAAGTGAAATTTAAGTGAAAGTTTGTTTTATTAAACACGTAATACAAGTTGAAATTATCTATTTAAATAAGAAGTTGAATGAGATGAACAAACAATAGGTATATTACAAATTTATTTTAGCCAATCGCCATTGTTAGATGTGCGCGCATAGAGATACGAATTAATTTTAAATATTTTCAGTATTATTTTATCCACAAGTGTGTTGAAAAAGTCGTATATTACACGTATTGTATTGATGATTACCATCTTCGGCTCTCTTAAGACGTCAATGTAATCGCCAACTTTACATACTTGTACCATAATGTATCTACTATTATTGTTTTAATTCATTGCTGCGTCTCAATGGGGACGTTTACCCGAATCGAAGTAATGTATGTGACGAGACGATGGGATTTGACCTATATGACAGGCGTCAACGAATGTCAAAAACGTCAAATCCTATACATTTGTCATTCTATTCCATCATACGCCGAGCAACGAATTGCCTCTTGTCTAGGGGGGCAGAACAGATACTCGCTATTACCGTAAAAAAAACTACCCTACGTACTATTTCCTTCAGTTTTTTTAGGGCCTCACCAAAATCTCCTCAGACCAATCTCATATTATGTAAGCTGATTTTCCTACGGATTCGGTTCTAGTGTAAGCTTTCCGCTCAGGGAAATACCCATTTATTCATACATACAAATATTTGCATTAAGCGCTAAGATCACTTGATCACACTAAGATCTCTTGCGTAGCGGCCGCGTTCACTACCGCCAGTCACACAGAGGCTGTCTGACACCTCAAAGATATCTTTAGTAAAAAGTCAATGAGTAGGATGTAGGTACCTACTTACCGCCTACGAACCCACAAAACTAGCACAATGTACAGTAAAAATAAAATTGCTAGCTAAAAACAAATAACTCAATCATGAAAATCAAAGACCTTGTAGAAGAAGTTTCCTAATAGTTGGAATATTAATGAAGTTACGAATATTTTAAGAAATAACGGCTCTTTTTATATTTATTTCAATTTTATTATAATTAAATGAAAGGAACTAAAATCTGAGGCGTGGTTATTTTACTGGAAATAACAATAATACGTAGAATTTGAGATAATTTTAATGCATTTAGTATGCTAAACTACGTAGATTAGAAATACGTAGAATTGTTTCTCTCTCAGACTGAATAAATGGTGTGCTATTTATTTTTACAAATTCTATTATTTATTGTATAATAATGAATTTATATAAATCAGTATATTATGTTCTTAATAATATGTCTACTGTATGTAACGTATATTATGGTAGGTCTATGCCCTCCTGATCAGAAGGTCTAAGTAGCTGAATGACCAACATCGCGAAACGTCTAAGGAGCATTAAGTCCAACTAGCACAAAGTCCATGTAACAAAACGTCCAACTATCAGATAGTCTATATAGCAGTACGTCTAATTGACTGGACACTTAGGCACAAAATTCAACACTCATATTGCATCATCGCTATAAATATTCTTACTACTTCTGTATTCTATGTAGGTATATTCTCTACAATTGTACATTAAATTTGCTTTTTAGCCCTTCTATCCCCAAAAGTTTGTTGGGAGAAAACTCAATACTGAGTAAGCTCGCCTTTGTACATAAAAATGTATTTGTTATGATTGTAAAATTAAATTAAGAAATTTAATGTAATATTACAAATTAATATATAACGCCGATGGCCTCACCAAGTTATTTGGGGCCTAAACCAATTTCAATACTTATTGTAAGCCGATGACAGACGGGGGTCTAGTTAAGGCTTACTCTCTGGATTGGTCGGCCAGACGGCAGTTCTGTTACTCGCATAAACTGCATAAATAAATTTAAAACAGGGTCATCGCCAGCCCTCTTTATACCTACGCATGAATAAAAATATTTGCATTAGTCTGGGTGTTTCTATGTATTAGTATGCATATACGAGAAACAAAAGCATTAGCTTATTATTTTTTGTTATTATACCGTACGCTGGGAATGCCGAAGGTGAAACCGGTCAGGGTCAATAATAAACATCGTGGAAAAGTACAAGTGTGTTATCAATATGTGTATGTTTATCCGTATTCTGGCTACTTAAGCTGAGCTTACAGTGGGTCTATATAGCGTTGTGTAGAATGTTATACAATATAATATTTATTTATGTGACTCACGGTGTCGAGACGAACGAATTATACTAACTTGGGGTTTTTAGAAGGGTCAAATCATTAATGAAGTCATCCGATGAATAATTAAAAGTTTAATAATTACATCCAAAATAATTAGAAGTGGTTGAAGTGGCAATAGATATCCGGTAAAGCAAATGAGTCCTAGTCACTCCTAAAGTAGAGAGCGCGAATCGGCAGGTGGGAGGTGGGACGCCTCGCAGAAGTAAGGACGGACGACCTAAAAAAGGTTAATGGGATATCCAGTCTATCTACAGGGTGGAAAAAGGGGTGCTATGGCGCACATTAGCAGAGTCCCACGTCCAGCAATAAAACATTATTTAAAAACTCAGGTCCAACAGTTGAAGCCGTGAAAACCTCAAACCATTTTCTTTTCTTAGATATTCACTGAATAGCAGCTTTTCAAATAATTCGTTATTCATGTAATTGTGTTAAAACGCAACGACCCTCGCTATTCGTACTTGATGCACGTCAATCGATGTTCCTCGTGATTAATTATTATAGAACTGCCTTAAGGGCCTCGATCGACGACGGTGAATAAATAAGTATACTGCACCTTACGTCTTGATGGTTTTCCCAGGTCATAAAATGCCGACTCTACATGTTGGTTTAATGTAAGTCAAAGTGCCCCAACGTGTAATTACACTATTATACACTACTAGCTGTCCCGGCGAACTTCGTATCGCCATATTTTTTTCAACCCGCGTGAATTTTTGATTCCGTGCCCGCTGCACCAATTATCTCATCTTTAAACCTTCCCTGGACATCAACGAATATTTCAAGACTAAAATTAGCCAAATCGGTTCAGCCGTTCTTGAGTTATAAACTAACAACGAAAAGTGGCATTGATTTTTATATATATAGATTACTAGCTTTTTCCCGCGGCTCCGCCCGCGTGGATGTCGGTTATCGCGACCAAACATAGCCTATGTCCTTTCTCAAGGTCTAATCTACACCTATACCAATTTTCATCAAAATCGGTTAAGTGGTTTGGGCGTGAAAGCGAGACAGACAGACAGACAGACAGAGTTACTTTCACATTTATAATATTAGTAGGGATAACATAGAATGAGCAGTTTTCCAGTAGGTATAATAATCAGTTGGTTTTTAAATCATAAAGAGATGGCGCTAGCATAGCTTTTGGTCATTTTAATGTACTCTGTGGTTTGTTTGTGCGATGTTGCCAAAGTTTAATTTCATTTACCCATATTACAATAGATAAAATATGATAAAACGCTTAATTCTTATCGCGTCACTGTCTGTAATTTAAAATAATATTATATTTATAATAATATTATCGAAAAAAATGTCAAAACATTTATGTAAAGTAAATTATTACAAAACCGAAGAACATTTTTTCCATAAATTAGGGAACACTAGATGTGAGACCACACTCTTCTTACCAAAAGTGCCGGCTGCGCCATCTAGCTTGTCCTTAGGAAACCTATAAATACCTACTGGAAAACTGCTCATTGCTCATTAGCGTAAACGTATCATTGGAATATAGATATCTACGGCAATTTACGAATATCGTTTACCTTGTATAATAAACGCGGTTACATTATAAATTGTCCGATAGTATCACATTCAAACCAGTTGTAAATTATAACAATTTTTTAAATACCCTGGAATAGTATGTATATATAATTACTGGTAATGTGTATCAATTACGGTACCTATGACACGGTAATAAAACATTTGTCGAACAGACAGACAGCAATAAACTAATTATGAAGTAGTAAACGTTGTCATTACATATTCTATGATTAATTAAACTAAAACAGGTTAAATTGTAATATCGATCGCATTTATTTAAACAAAGATGTTATCATACAGTATTTACATACCACAACGCTTGTTATATAACTCGTTTAAACGTTCTGACATATTATATTAGTACTTTGTGTTCGATGTACTTTGACTAGATAGAAAAACACATGTAAATGATACTTGCATAACCTTGTGCTATTGTTCGTGAGTGGGGTTGATCGAGCTTCTTAGGGCGGTGACATGTAACTGATACCACTGTGGTAAAAGACTTTAGTAACAATTTAAATCAATGGGTGAAAGGATACTCGGTAGCCGCCGGCTTTTTATTACACAGGCTGTCTGTGTACCATTTAAGTAGTGAATAATTAGAAAAGCAATCATCAAGTCAGGTACCATATAAACAATAGAATGGGTTTTTAACGGATCGTATCGCTGTTCCCTTAGTATTATTTCATTTGCACTTAATCAAATGTTTCGGCTACTTTTCAGCAGCCATCGTCGAAGGGTGAGTGTAAATAAATGATAAAATAAATCACGATAGTATCCGTTAAAAAGTGGTTTAATTTCAATAGTACATACACTTACTTATTAGCTTATCTACTATATTACACTTAGCACAGCTTTTTATTTTTTTTTATAAATTATAAAAAAAAGAACTAACCAGAAAAGGAAAAATAATTGTAAAGTATGAGATTAGAAAATGTGTGAATAACAAAATATTTTTTTTTGTAACCAATAAACCCACACTTTATCTATTTTAATAATAAATTGTACTATCAATAAAAATAAACACAAAGCTTTCGACATTAGCTTTTAGCCACGGAGGACAAAATATGATTAAATTTTAACTAACTGCGAATAGGTACCGAGTAAAACCGAGAAAAAAGATAAAATGGGCTTTCGATTTTTTTTAAATAATTTCTTTTACAAATTTTATGTTTCTAATCACATATTAGACAATCCTGTTCATTATTACCTTTGAACTAGTCCATAGTTTCACTTGAAAGAAAACTAAAGAATTTAGCTGAACATTTTATTCCTATCCGTTTGGTGACGGAGAAAGAATACAAGTATCATCACCCCATCTCATCCAAAGGCAACGCCCAAAAGGAGACTACGGAAAAATACTGAGACGATATCACTGCGAGAGAAGGAAAACTCGAAATAAAACCCTATACCAACTTGGTCAGCGTGGAAACAGGCCAAAGCCTCGCAACAACGGAAGTGCCCACATCCAGCAGTGGACTGCGATAGGCTAATTGATTTATTTCTATTCACCCTTTAATCCCTTTTCACCTCGTTTTACCCGGTGAATTGTTTTATGATCACCAGTAATTAGTGCACAGTTCTCAACGTGTTCTACAAAATCAGATATATTGCCTAATCTTACGTTAACATGGCATACCTCGGGACACGTATCTTGGACCTAAATCGAGAGACCAACGAGGCCCTGGCGCGCGCGAATTGTTTTGTATTAATCTATACTGGGTGAATTTGAGCTCGTCCACCGCCGTAGCACCCCGTGCTATCCTCTAAAGACTCCAAAAAAACATGTACTGCGCATATAGAGCACATTTTAGGTCCAAGATATATATCTTGAACAATATCTTACGTAAACAACGTTATTCATAGCACTGTCAATTAATGTATTTCCACTAAGGTTGACAGGAGTGTCAATTAATATCAGACACAAGTCGCGTCTGGTACAGGGGAATTCACTTGAGTCGGCGAACGCGATACAATTTCAGTAATGACACAAACGAGTGTGTAAAAATATTCTCTAGGCAGACATTACTATCTGATTGTTTTGAAGCGTGATGTCATATGTTATTAAATGTATCATTTTGATAATGTATCACGCGTTATAATGGGCGATTAGAAGAGAGAGAACTTGTTCTAATATGCATTTTTTTTTTTAATATTCTACAACAATTGGAAGGAAACATTTTATTATTCTTCTTCTTTTTCTTATAAGGTGGATTTAGACCAAACGAACATAAAGCTAGAGCTAGAGTTAGAACAAGAGCATTCTTTCTTAAGATTTTAGGGTAAATAAAACCTAATTTTTAGCGTTTACATAAAAAAGAACGACGAATGAATGTTCTATCACTGTTTACACTAATAGAATTTGACGTAGAGGGGATAGAACGAGCATTCGTTCGACTGATGTAAATCCTTTAATGGCTTTTGCATCAAATCGCTGCAAATTTTCCAATTTCAAGTATATTGTAAATGTAAAAATTATTATCGGCGAGACACTAATGTCAAGTTTTAGCGGACATCCTAGAAATATCACTTTATTATTATTTTGAAATGTGTGGTGTAAACAAGCATTTGATTCCGTCAAGCTGAGTGGCACCTTTGTAACATTGTACGTGTTTGTAATGGTGACCCTCTTTCCCGAGGCTTTGCCTTCAGCTTACCATCAAGCGAGGTGAAGTCAAATTGATATATCCTATAGAAAAAAAAGTGTGATAATTTGTCTTTTAGTGAAGAATTTTTTTGCGCCTATCGCAGACACTGCCCTGGTTCAAACATGTAATGCGTAGGGATGAAAGTAATATTATAGGAAGGCATTAACTATGAAAGTTGACGGCTACAAGGAGAGAGAAACACCTAAAAGGAGATCTTTTATTCCTATTATTATTTGACCTATATATGTACAAAGCCGGTGGAAAACATGCTTACCTCGATCTAGCTAGTCATGCACACATAATTGCAATCCATTAACTGGTATCAGTTGGGTTATAGGGACCCCTCTCCACTGCAAAGAAACATGATTGCATATAGTTATGAGGAATAGATGCTAGCTGCCTACAAGACTGTCGCGACTCGTGACTCCATCGCCGCCGGCAATCCGAACTCATTTATTTAAATTGTTTCATACCGACGGCAAACAGAATCTATGAACGTTTTTTAAACTTACAATTTATAACTAAAGGCCTATCATGAAATACACCTTTGAAGTTTCGGACCGATATTTCTGGCACTCGTCACTGTAAAACGCATTTATCAATATATCATTATCAATATATCATATACATATATTGGAATATTTTAATTTACCATAAATGAGGTATCATAAAGGCCTTTTAAATACTTACATTAGGAGTCAAGGTCAATGTTCAATGTTCATTATTTCTACATAATATTCTACAACATAATTCTGTCTTATTGACGTCAATCCTACCTGGGATATTTGACACATATCGGTATATTTTGAGCATAAAATACCGCTATCATTGTTCGGGATGCTTCTAAGATTTTATTAATTCCCAGAAAATCGTAATTTAAGTTTCCAACGTAAGGCACTGTTTTTATTTTTAACACTGATTCATAAACCAAAATATTGAAAACGAAAATGCATATTCTATTATTTAGTATGAAAAAGTGATTTTTTTTTAATAATACCCGTTTTCTTTGTTACAATATCTTGATATACTCAAGTAAATCTCAAGCAATAGGTTGTACATAGTATGGAGTGGCTTATTATAATTGGCCTTGAATTTTTATTACATTCATCATAACCTTTATGATAGATTTTCCGTGCTGTTCTTCTTAATTAAATTACAAGCTGTGTTCCACGTTGTCCGATTTATTGTTAATTCATCGTGGAATCGTCGAAAGTAATGGACACCATGGCCTATCATGCAGGCGAATACTACGATATTCTCAACAACATAATTAACCGCCCGCCGGGTACTAATTTAATTTGAACCAAATTTTTCAGCTTATGATGGAAGAATATTAGTCAGATAGGACCTTTGTATGTAACGCTACATGTGAAGATCCCTTTCACTCTGCGTACGATGGAAATGACGACGTGGAATATCTGCGAGTGCATTTCCTTCGAGTGTAGTGTAGCATAAGTTACGTTACCTCACGATAGTAATAATTTTGAATTTCGAATTAGGGACGGAGTGCAGAAACTAGATAAATAAATAGATTAATAAAATAAATAGATTAAAAAAAGTCAATGTTAAAAATCATTTTATTCTGTATAATAGATAATAGACCTCTAAAACAGGACTTACGAAACTGGTAATTTTTTTATACCACTTAGGTGGTAGGTAGACAAGCATACGGCCCACCTAATGTAAAGTGGACTTTGGATGTACGCAACACCAAGAGTGTCACGCGCTGCCGAACCCTTAAGAGCCTTCTATTGCCCTTCTTGAAGAACCCCATGTAGTCGCTTAGGAAAACCACGTCGTCAACGTATGTCAATCCCCTACATTATTCAACTTATTCTATTTTATTCTACAAGCGTAATACCATTTACTACTTATCTAGGGGGGCTGAAAACACTCTGGCATGACACTCAGCGAAATTTTTTGATCTATTTACAAACATATTCACTTAGTCTAATACAATAATTTTGTTCAGTAGCATAGTGGATCAAAAAGTCCATTTCCAAGCTTGTTTATCGTCTAAATATCCTTGAATATTATAAAAAGCCTTTTAGCAACGCCTCTTTGTACCGAAGTCATAATATTATATGCATGACAACTACAAAAAGTTCTGTACAGACATTCTAGCAGGATACTTCACAGTAGTCATTGAAAATACGCGACCGAGATACAGGAATAGAAGTTTTATTGCAATTGAATTGATTTCATTTTCAATTTCACTGCAGTAGAAGTCAAATGAAAGAGACATTTTAATTTCCGCAAACAGAAACGTCAAAACGGCAAGTTCTGTGGGAACTTGCTTGAAACTTATATGAAATCTTATGAAATAGAAAGGTTTCGTGCATTTGTCATATCATTTACTTTAATGTTGAGTATATTTGATACAGTTATGTTACAGTTAAAGCCAATTTTGTCAGTAGGAAGATCAAAGGCTTGTCCTGCTTTGTCTTCTGCACTGACGGCACAGAAATTCTCTGTGCTTACAGTGTCGGCAGCACGAGTGTGACTCCCCTGGTATTGCACTCGTCCATATGCCACTATAACCACTTTACGTCAAGTGGGCCATGCGCTCGTCTGCTGCCTAAGTGGTATAAAAAGACCGTGTTTTTCCGGAGCGTTTTATATCAATCTCTCAAACGGTGCCTAACCCTCCGGGGATAAAGGCGTGGTTGTACTATGTAAACGGTAAAATCGGTATTCTCGAAACAATATTTGTGATAGAAAAATCATTGACATAGTGATAATTTTTGATATTTGCGAGATTGAAATTAGGTCAAAGCTAAATTTTGAAAGGTTTTTTTTTACAAGGCTGGCTTAACTTTTTTGTTTAGCTGCGAAAGAACGTTACTAAATTGGAGATCACGGGTTCAATTCTCGCTCATTTCATACGATTTGTACGCACGGATGTCGGACGTGTCACTTTGCATTGATCCGTTTCTGTCTAATATTATGGATTCTTGAATGTGGATAAACATACTTATACTCCATTCGGTTAGGTACTTAACCAAACATAAACAGTCTTGATGTGTCTATTTAACATGTTTTATTCAAAAACGCACTTAAATATTTTTCTGTTTAGAAACTTATTTTGAATTGAATGAAATTTTATCGCATATAATATGCTAACTCTCTCTCTTTTCTCTTTCGTCATTGTCTTTTCTCTTTCTTAATCTACTTATGTTGAACATTAAAAACCGAAATCGAACCACTCGTTAGTCAGTTAGTTAGCCTAGTTTTTTTTTTTTTAATATTTGTGTTTTTATAAAAAGTCTCTACAAGATTGTTTAGCTTTAGTTAAATACCTAACCGAATGGAGTAGGTAGGTACGTTAAATTAATATTGTTTAAAAAGATATGTAGCGTTCCAGACATCTTACTTCTAATGTAAACCCTAATATGAGGTAATAATTACTTCTATGTAAAAGTACTTACCTACATTAAAAAAATCATATCGCACAACTTTTTGTACCTGTCATACAGGTGACATTACAAAAAGGCACACTATTCCTATACAGATAAGTGACAAAATTCCTTACCTCATTTATCTAGTCTCTGCGTCCTGAACTAGTCCCCTATTCTAGCCTCACTCCTGAAAATGTGAAACAATTCCTGTCCTAAACAATTTGTCCAGTAGAAGACATAGACTGTTGTCACAGCACAAGGGTATTTTGGTTACAGTCCAGACTGTCTCCACTCCACTAAGCTGATGGTATCCAATCGATTGTCCTGTATCTACTGGGCCTTTATTCTGATTGACCAACCGTAACGTAACCATGCGCGTTTACTTATAAGTTGATTCAGTCAAGATGTCAAGTTGAGTACTATTGAAACATGGTACTTGTCAATGATTGTGACCCTCTTTGCCAAGACTTTACCTTCAGCTTACCATCTGGCGAGGTGAAGTTATATTGACGTGTCTTATATAAAAAAAATAGTTTTACGCCAGTCCTATCTTCTATATTATCTAATTGAAATCTACTACACTCAAGTTACAACTGAGATTAAGGCCCGTAGTCGTGAGGCTCAATTTATAACTAGATCTGAGGACAAATTGTACTCTTGATGACAGTTCTAATGTCATTGTGAGAATCGATTTGCAACTGAGCGTTGTTCTGAAATACTTCTTGCCTAAAACTCGTTGTCAAGCGGAATAATGCCCCTGGTAAACTAACAGTAGATTTCCTAACGATCGATTTCTGATTGGAACGAGGACTCCGCTGTGCTCTAATTTGTTCAAATTTTTGTTATTACATCGCCACATGTGGCCTCATTTGATAATAGTGGACATTAAGAGGCAATTGTTAATAAGTAAAAATCAATAGCTTAGTATAGGTATTATAACTAAAGTGATGGGTTCCCTCCATCTGGCAGAAACTTAATACTCCGAAATTCATTTGGCATAACTTATTTGGCACAATTTTATTTAATCGAACATTTTCAAGGCATAACGATTTATTTAATAGAATCGTATTTTGGCAGAATAGTCATATATCAGAATTAGCAATGGCATACTCTTCAGTTGGCAGAAAAGTTAAAATTTGTTACAAAAAAGTTTGTGACAGAAATGAATTGCTGCAAATCCGACTTCACGTAGTAAAGTGTTTGCCCTACCCCTAGAGTGTTATTTAAGCCTGAAGCATGCTGCATGTCTGATACTTGCTGCATGCTGCATGCCTGAAGCATGCTGCATGCCTGATGCTTGCTGCACGCATGGTTCTACTTTTTTGATTATTATGCTTTAAAAGTTATGCCAAATTAAAAGATGATTCTGACTTACAAAATTATGCGTTATGAAAGTATGACGAATGAGTGTATGCCAAACCTTTTTCTGCGAAATGAAGTTTATGCTATGCGTTGTTATGCGAAACAAAATTATGACATAAAAATTTCGGTGAAACGGGGGAGAACCCTAAAGTGATAAATAAGGGAACTTTCCGCTTGACGTGGATTTTGCAATACAATGTGAGTGAAGTTACACATATTATATTAATATTACCTCTGTAGAGTTTTACTAAAACTATCTCTGGTAATTAAAAAAGGACCTAACATACACAAATAAAGTAAAAGTCATTACAAAACTTTTCGAAATTACAATACAGTCGCCAATTGATTGCAGTTTACTTTTGATTTAATTTTGGCAATTAGAAAAGAGCAATCGCGAGTTTTTTATTACCTGGGTCTTGAAAACACTAATTATAGTCTCATTCCTTCCTAAAATTCCTAAATTAAACAGTGTATCATTTAGAAGAAGATTAATATCTACAGTAATACGAGCAGTTAGGACCGATAACCACATTAAGTGTGGGTATCGGTCCTAACTGCTCGTAAAAAAAATCATCAAGCAATAAACTCTTTGTAGACAATTTTTTATACTAAATGTGATTCCTATAAATAAATCACATAAATTCAGAGTTATTTTTATCTTTGGTACGACGAACATCACCAAACTTTTCTCAGGAGTTCTTGCTATTATTTGAAATTCAACGAGTGCACATTTGCCCAGTATAGAGAAGATATTTTCCGTTCCAAGAGAATTAAAAAACAATAACGACGTAATAGAATGTATTTAAAAAATATAGAATACGTTTCTTTATTTTACGTAGGCAGGTATTTGTAACTCTTAAAAACTCTTTTTAATTTTTTATCCTACGTTCATCTGTTATCGTTCAGTGTATAAGACCCAAATTTAAAAATTCATTCTGCAATGGATTTGATATAGCTCCGGTGCTGAACCTTCCTCCGGAGATACAGCAGAGAACTCCTCAAAATCAAATGGAAAATGTAAGAACATACAGTCTTTTGTAACTTCTGTTATTTTGCACTTTCCGGTGCCTCTTTGGTTGTATCAATGTTATAAAAAAATCAAAAATGTCACCGTGATGTTGCTAAGCTGAATTAATTCAAAATAGGACAGTAAACCAACAGTCACAGTTCATAATACCGACTTAAATAAAGGTGTACATAACCTTATTAATAAGGTAATCCCTTTAAGGCCCCGAATCAGATTAGCATCGAAAAATCGGTATTTCGAAACCGTTTTTCTTTTTAACTATAAAACCTAAGGATCTAGAATTTACATCCCTGCATACTACAGGATATACAGAGTAACTTCACCTTTTCATAAATTCAATAAAAAAGAAAGAAATAGTTGAAAAGAGGCTCTGAACATCACTCTACTCTTTCTTATGAAACCAAATATTTTCTACAATATGTATTCAAATGATCTAAAATTTCAGATATTATGTTAAATGAGTGTATTAGCATGACGTGACCTTCTTAGTTTGTAATCGTCCCCTATAAAATTATCTATTAAAATTAGTTTTACTGATTTTTACGGCTGAAAAACGAGCGAATGACCTTGAGCATTTGTATGGTCAAAGTCATTCGCGTATGTAATCACCTTAACAGGGTTGCTACAAAATTAAGTCATTAAGATAGAATTATACACTTACGTTTCTATGCAATCAGTTAAGCTTTTAAATAGACATCAAGTAGCAAAACTGGCTCCTCAGCTCATAAGGACGTTAAGTTATTCCTTGTCATGTCCCGGGCTCCAGCCCTCCGATTACAGAACATCCCTCTTGAGAAAACAACATCAAGATGCCCGAAAAGCTGTTTAATTTGTACTAAGCACTTAATTTCCTTACATACAATAAGAGCGCGCCATTTTCTGAAAATTGTTACGTCACATCTGCATCCGAAGCGTCGGGTAAGATTCGGATATAACAATCAGGCCGTATAAATCTCAGTAAGATCAATTTTATCGAATTTTAACACTGTTTAACTAGAAATCAAATGTTTTAGGCCATTTAAAAAAATATATTATACTAACTGACCCCGCGAACTTCGTACCGCCTAACTTGACTACGTCAATATTCATGCGATAGTTTTTCCAGGCAATATATTAAATTTTTCTCTCCGTGAGAACCATCCTCGTACTTCAAGGAATATTCTAAAAAAAGGAATTAGCGAGATCGGTTCAGCCGTTCTCGAGATTTGCGCTTAGCAACACATTCAGCGATTCATTTTTATATTATAGAGAAGATAGAGAAGATAAGTAAGATGGTTCCCAAAACAGAATGCACAGACGTAAAATCTAACTTGACAAATCCTTTGAAAAATTCTTCTACATTATCCTTACCAGGTCGCACCGAGGCTTACGAAAGGATCGTGGAGCCAAGTTCTATAACAACATTTAATGGATGAAGTATTACATAAAATGCGTCTAGGAGTTTTATAACTATGCACCCGCTTTGCAGCGCTACCTAGCTTGTTAATTGAGTGACTCGCAGTTAAATTGTAAGAGGATTTAAACGAACGAAACTATGTTCTGGAACATGTGAAATCAAAGACGAATTAAGTACCTAGTACTAGCTGTAACTCGAAGTTTTGTTCTCGTGTGATACTAATTCGTTTACAGGGACACACTGCCTTTTATTTCGGAATAAAAAGCTGCCAAATTAGGTTCACGTTATAATCAATAGCATTATTTTTGGTATTATGAAGTAAACACAATTAAATTAAATTTACTACTTACGTACTAATAATACTAATTCGTTTACAGGGACACACTGCCCTTTATTTCGGAATAAAAAGTCCTTAATACTTACTTACGTTCCTTCATTAAGCATCGGCACTAAAATACCGACACGTACACTTGGAAAAACAGTAAAAATAAATAAATAAACAATTATAGAAGATCATGGGGCGATGTGGTCGCGAAGCTACAAAGTCTTTTAATTAAAACAAACCATTATATCACAGTCCCTTATTATTTACAAAGTAAGAACCAGAAAATTTGACCAGATTCCTTCTGATTGGAAATAAGTGTACACAAGCATCGATGTATTTTTAATATTTTATTGTTGAGAGGGTGAATTAGACGATGAAAATTTATATTATAGGTTCGATTTGAAGAAAAACCTTCAAGCGAGTTGGACTCATGCACTGAGAGTTCCATACACAACTGGACACTCACTGTTGCTTTTGGATTAATGGATTTATTAATATAAGTCGCAGCAATGGCAGTGACAATGGGCTGGCTCACATCTGCCGATGGCTCGATGGCTGCAAACAACTAAGTAGAATGTAGACCGCGAATTGGTGCAAGAACCCGCAACGTCACCCTCCAGCCAAATAAAGTGACGACCTGAAAAAGGTACTTAGATGAAAGACTGTGTTTTGAATGCAAAGGATCTTTTACTGTGGCGAAGGACCATATATATTTTTATACTACTCCAGGTCTATTCAAATATTGCCTTTTTCACACATGTTCGTGTAAAAAAAGTCTTGACTGACAGGTAGACAGTCGGACAACGAAGTGATCTTTAAGGATTACGTTATTCTCTTTTACTTTTGAGATACAAAACTCTAATAATAACGGCCTTTTGGGTACGTTACCAGTCGACATCGATGAGGAGGAATTCTTCGACACCTGATACCTTTTTCCTTTCCCTTTCTTTTTTTATAATCTTGTAAATATTTTTATTTATTAATTT
Source organism: Eilema depressum (assembly GCA_914767945.1). Lineage (NCBI taxonomy): Eukaryota > Metazoa > Arthropoda > Insecta > Lepidoptera > Erebidae > Eilema > Eilema depressum. Next base: position 25,672,868 of record OU612012.1, read on the forward strand.
AGTTTTGTTTATCTGTATAATATATTTAGACTATAACCCTAAATAACGGATTCTATCGCGATTTATTTCTTGTTATTTACTTTTAGCCCGATGTTTCGGCAACTTTTCAGCAGTGATAGAATCCGTTAAAAAATAAATTCATTTTTAACAAAAAAGTTTAACCGACTTCAAGAAACGAAAAAGAAGCACTGAAAAGCGAAAAATAACTTAATTTACAGACTTACTGATTTATTAGAAGTCGGTACCTAGCCCAAGAGAGGCCATATTTCTATTGATTGCATCATAGTAGTTCAGACACAACAAACAAAGTTGGCTGGCACCGACTTCTAATAAATCAGTAAGTCTGTAAATTAAGTTATTTTTCGCTTTTCAGTGCTTCTTTTTCGTTTCTTGAAGTCGGTTAAACTTTTTTGTTAAAAATGATTTTATTTTTCTCTTTTTAGTGAGTTTGTACAGTCTCACGACTGTACATCGCATGTATAGTGACCTGACATGCGCTGCTGACGCTGCAATACAGATCGAACCGGCCACGGTACAAAAAAATATATTAAATAATTATTCAAAAATAATTTTTAAAATCAATGCATATACACCGGAAATATAGCTGAATATTCTGAACACTTCTGCGTACCCCTTCAAAGGACTCAGGCGTGATGTTATGATGTGTAATGGCAGAAACATTGCAATAATATGCCATTGCAGCAATCGCGGCTGATTTCCTGGTACTTTTTGAAGAGTTCCTTGGTCTAATCTCGGAAACCCATCATCAGATCTTTACGAAATTTAAATGGGACCACTTCGGAATAATCTACTTACGAACACAAGAAGAATTTTCAAAATCCGTCTAGAATTGGCTTCACAGTCGCGTAACAAACATACAAAAAAAAAAAAAAAAAATGGGTACGAATTGAGAACCTCCTTTTTTGAAGTCGGTTAAAAAGTGGTTTTATTTCAATGACTGATATTCGGGTAAACTTCAGATTGTAATCTATTTGAAGTTTAGGAAAAAAAAGGTTTAGTTACAGCATTAAACCTGGTAGGTGGCGCAGTAATCCAATTGTATCTATACTAATATTATAAAGAGGAAAGATTTGTTTGTTTGTTTGTTTTTTTGTTTGTAACGAATAGGCTCCGAAACTACTGGACCGATTTCAATAATTCTTTCACCTATAGAAAGCTACACTATCTGGGAGTAACATAGGCTATATAACATCACGCTACTACTAAAGGGAGCGGAGCAGTGAGCATAAATGTCAATAAATCGGGCAGATTTCCATACATTCTTTACTAATATTAGATTTGTATTTTTGTATTCGAGTAAACTCAAGAACTACTGAACCGATTTCAAAAATTCTTTTACCATTAGAAAGCTGCACTATCACTGACTAACATAGGCTATAATTAATTTTCAAAAAAATAGGGATCCTGGATAAAACTTCAATAATGTAACCCAAGGTGTAAAAAAAATGACCTAAAAAATTCCTTACATCGCGTACGCTGCGAAAACTATTGAAGATAGAACAAAATAATGTACTGTAGAAATGTTTAACTTAAAAAGGTCTACATAAAAGTCCGCGACAGCATATGTCTATCTAATAAGGGTAGCTCACAATAACCATTTTTATCTTTTACAAATTATAAAAAAAATATGTGTCATTTTCGAAGCTATTTTTAACAATATAGTGTTAAGCCTTATCTGACGAAATACGTTAAATACATTGTACATTTAATGTAGATAAAAATTGCCCTTTACACTGTATAATTATAATGAATATTTTAGAATCTATTGCAGTATGAAAGTAACGCGCGACGATATAAATTCAAGCCGAAATGCCGATCAAAGTCAGACCACGGAATCTATACCTTTATATTAATTCTTTTCTAAATAAATCATTTGGTATTTAAGATTGTTTCAATACCTGTTGATTACTTTTTGAATTATTGAAATCGGACGTTCTATTCAAAAGATATTAAGAAATTATAATGTCAATAAATCCGGTAAATTACCATACATTATTTGAAAACTAATTATTATTACGGGCATGGGCTAAAAGGGTGCAACCACGGGTGTTCGAAGTATTTCACGAGCGAAGACAGGGAAGGTCAGCTGAACACAAGATGCAACGGTAACGGGATCCGAATGCGGGATTGGAACCTCCATGTGATGCATCCTGGGTAACGGAGGCATTAACGCCCCTCACCCAGGGGAGGCGCTACCGCCTACGGCAAATACATACAGCAACGGGAGCAGCTCTATAGAGGGCTGCTCAAAGGCTTCCCACATGTCCCTCTGACTACGAGGAGGCCCAGTAGAGAGCAGGAAAGGGAAGGGCTGGTCACCGAGCGCGGACGAGAGGATTATAGGTCCGGCCTCCTGTCATTCCTTCACGCCCGTCTCCTCCCTTTCCGGAATTCGATGGGACATCGTGCTTCCCACTTCTGAGAGGGCCATCTTAAAATTGTAGATGGCCCAGGGTCAGCCGGGGGGTGCGGAAAATGCCCTAGGCAATTTTACACTCCAGCAACTGAAGACCCGCGACGGCATGCTGTTTAGTGGGTCCGAATTCCACATGGCACTCCTGATGGCTGACAGGGATGGTATCCGAGGCAATTTTAGCACGAAAGAAAAGTTTGTACGGAATCCGAATTCCACGCGGGCGGAGCCGCGGGCAACAGCTAGTGTATAAATAAAATACAGTCACATCCCTTTCCCAATGGGGTAGGCAAAGATCACATATTCTACTTGCTACGATCCTGGCATACATCTTTCGCTTCTTCTACTTTCAATTCTTTTTCGTGTTTCGGGTCCGCTTATCCTGGCATTTATAAAAATAGCTGCTATTATTTATAGTTTGTACGCCTTACCGGATGCCTAATTAGTTCACAAAGCTATTTCCTATAAAGGTGAGTATAGAAGCTAAAAATAGAAAGGGCGTGTTTATCCAATATAATTATGTTCTAAATAAGAAGTTAGTTAAAAATTGGCCATTTTGTTTTGGATCACACATGCAACTTCAGATCATAATGTCGGGTCTGTAAAATTAATGGTTTCAACGTTATTTATAGGTACTTACACGACTTTATATTCTTTTTGCTAATGGTGTTCTCTATTATTTTTAAGTATTTCTTTTTATCGTGCGAAAAATCCCCACGTATACTTCCCCTGCCAGAGCCGGTGGGGGAGGGGGGGTTATGTCGGACTCAAACTGACTAAAACTGACTAATAACCATAATTTAGTAGTATAATCCATAATAAAAGTCATAAAATATATGTGAAAACAGTTTTTTTTTCTTCATGATAGATTATCGTGACCTAGATAACACGTCATACTATTTAGTCTATACCTATGTTTATCCATGAGGCGGTGCATCGAAATAATGGGCGTATCTTTGGGGTGGAGGGGGGAGTGCGAAGCGATTTAAGTGAAGCAATTTCGAGAGATTCACAACAGAACTGCCTGCGCCCTCGCGGGTAGCAGTCGCCTCATCTCTAAGCTCTAAGTCTCAAACTATAGAAGCTTGATTTTCTCCAAGTGTTAATTTTCTTTATATTTTTTTTTATCATAATTACCCTTTGAAGAGAGACAAGCAACTCATATTCTAGTTTCGTCCTAAATTTATAGAAACAGATTGTTAAAAGTAAATATAATTATTTGGTGCGCCGACCAAATAATTATATTTACTTTTAATAATCTGTTCTGGATTCTCGGGATTTCCCGAGACTACTAGAAAAATATGAGTGTCTCGTAAACTCGCGATGTTCGAGATCATCGCAGTCGCCTGCGCCGCTGCCCACCGGTTGCCGACGGTTCGCGAAGATCTCCAAACCTAGGGTCGAGTCCATGCTGTATGTATATATTTATTTTTTATATTTGTATGTTTCATGTTATTTTTTAATGATTTTTGCTATATAGGTCGTGTTTGTTATTTTAATAAGCGCTTTTATTTAATTCGTTTTTCTGTGATAGGTTTTCAGTAATTGCTTCATTTAAAAATTTTCACTTTAGTGTAAAATTATTTACTTTTTTAACATTGTGTGTTTGAAAAAAAATACTTTAAGTGTGCTGTGCGTCGTTGTTTCTGTATTTCTATCGACGTTTTTGTCTACGGTATAATTACATGTCTGTCCTTAGAACATGAAAAAGCCTTTTAAACCAATATTTATTAAATTATTTTATATCTAATTTACTATGAAAAAAATTGGCCGACATCTTCACCATCATCATACCAATTGCCCAGTTGTGTCCAAAGTTTCAATTTTGGAGTCCGGGGTTCGCTTATTATTTTCGGATGATATGTAGGCTTTTCCGGGAGCGACTGCCGTCTGGCCTCCCAACCGCGAAAGGAAAGCCTGCGCCGGAGCCTCGTCCGTAGTCTACACTCTTAATATTGGCCGATGAATTTCTAAAAAATGTCTAGAGAAGCAGTCGTACCCACTTATATAAATTACCTAGGTGGATTTTTCATTACACCAAGTGTTAGAATAGATTCTGGACAGAGCCCTTATTTATTTGAAGTAAAAAAAAAAGTAAACAACTGTACCTTGTACAGCTGTACATTGTACTTTGACAATTTAAAATTAGATTTTTTAATAAAATAAATCTTCTATAATTATCATCATGTGTTCTGGAAATGCTCTTTTCATTCGTCAGTGCATGCAAACTTTAAAAAAAAAACTGTCCAATAGTACCCATTTGCAGCAAAGTAACCGCAATTCACGATTTCTCATAGGAGTTATACGACGGTTACGAGCATAATGTTGAGTAAAAATTAGTCAATTAGTTTACTAAGCGAAAACATATTTTCTTTTGCTGGCGAAAGATTCTGTATCATTCATCATCATCCGTCTTCAACTGGCCCTCGTTTCTGCTAAAGCAAAACTCAATGGTACCACAGATACTGCAAAAAAAAGGCATTAAATTTTAGACTTTTTCGCTATAGACTTAGTTCAAAATTAAATTAAATAAAATCGGCCAAGTGCGAGTCGGACTCGCCCATGAAGGGTTCCGTAGTAGCAAAGGCGAAAATTGCGGTTTATGACGTATGAAAAAAAACTACTGACTGGATCTCGTTCGAACCAATTTTTAGTGGTAGTTTTCATGGCAATTTACATCATAAGTATATTTTTTTTAGATTTATCATTCTCTTATTTTAGAAGTTAGAGGGGGGGGAGACACACATTTTTCCGCTTTGGAAGTGTCTCTCGCGCAAACTATTCAGTTTAGAAAAAAATTATGTTAGAAACCTCAATAGCATTTTTAAAGACCTATCTATAGATACCCCACACGTATGGGTTTGATGAAAAAAAAATTTTTGAGTTTCAGTTCTAAGTATTTACTTATTTTACCCCCAAAATTTAATGCTTTTTTTATTTTTGTGTTAAGGCCCCGAATCAGATTAGCATCGAAAAATCGGTATTTTCGAAACCGTTTTTCTTTTTAACTATAAAACCTAAAGATCTGGAATTTACATCCCTGTATACTACAGGATATACAAAGTAACTTCACCTTTTCATAAATTCAATAAAAAAGGAGGAAATAGTTGAAAATAGGCTCTGAACATCACTCTACTCTTTCTTATGAAACCAAATATTTTCTACAATATGTATCCAAATAATCTAAAATTTCAGATATATGTTAAATGAGTGTATTAGCATGACGTGACCTTCTTAGTTTGTAATCGTCCCCTATAAAATTATCTATTAAAATAAGTTTTACTGATTTTTACGGCTGAAAAACGAGCGAATAACCTTGAGCATTTGTATGGTCAAAGTCATTCGCGTATGTAATCACCTTAAATTCTTAATGCGGTTCACAGAATACATCTTCTTACCAAGTTTCAACAGCATAGGTCTTATAGTTTCGGAGAAAAGTGGCTGTGACATACGGACGGACAGACAGACAGACAGACAGACAGACAGACGGACAGACATGACGAATCTATAAGGGTTCCGTTTTTTGCCATTTGGCTACGGAACCCTAAAAAGAATTTCATTTCCCTGTTTTATTCACTCTACAAAAGTTCATTGAATTTTAGACTTTAACGTCATTTCTGTAAAGTAAAAAATTAAATGGAATTTTTGCAGTGTCCGAGGTATGACAGTGGTATTGTTTTAGCAGAAACAAGGCCCAGATTTATTTAATAGTTGCATGTAATTTTATTGCACATCAGTTATGTATTTTATATGGTTTTTGGGGTCAGCCAAGCTGAAATTCTGACTGGTAATATGAGTAGATAGACGTGGGCGTTCTGCCTCATGAATAGAACCGAGTGCGGCGAGTGAAACCGCGGAGATCAGCTAGTATAAAATATTCCGATTGAAAACTGTCAGTAGTCCGTTGAATTTTCTTTTTTTTTGGCTTAGCGTGAAAAAATCGGTGCAATTTTTTTTAGATGTGAAGATCCCTTGTTCATTTATAAGTTACATAGCCATCATGTAAAAATAGGTGCGAATGGTATTTCGCTATATCGGGCTAAGTATTGGTCGCACAGAGAATTCGCAAAAACAGTTTTATCTAAAATTAAATTTTCTATAATACAAGATATTTTAGTAGTAGAACTAAAAATAACCAAGTTCTTAACGGAAATATAAAAGAAATCAGTCTCTCAAAATACAAAAAATCAATCAATCAGCATGACAATTTTATTATTCATTATCGTTAATCAGACAGTATACCGAAACCTGCTTGTGGGCAGTCGCTCCCTTTAAAGCGAAAATAAACCAAAGATAAAAGGGCGTGGTACAGGATGTAATGGTATAGAAAAGGTATCGAACAGAATGACACAGAGTCGATACGAAAGGAACGAGCTTTAAGTGGATGGACCGAGATAAATAGGATGTATCGGAATGAGGAGGAATGAAATAGAAGGAATTGTATGACCTATTTTATAGAATCGATCAAAATGATCGATTCTGAATCGAAGCGGATAAAATGAAATGAAATTGAAATCTAATTAAATGGTCCAGAAAGGCTAGACTTGGGTTCTAATGGGTTGGAATTCTAATGAGTTCAAATAACATCAAATCCAATGGAATGCAATAAATTCAATCATGTGGTTTACAATGTGACCCCTATGATGGTCAGTGTTTACTGTGCGGTGACACTTGTATCGCAATCGAATGTCCTGAATTTGAAGGAAAATTCCGTAATAGGTAGTAGGTACTATTAAATCTACACGGGAATGTATCACATTTGTTTCTAGACGCAATTACTAGATAAATAAAATGGGTGTGATATAAACTGAAAGCTTTCTAGATAAATGAGCTATTGAACACAAAAAGAATTTCAGTAATTACAGCGATTAGTGCGTTCAACCAACAAACAAACTCTTCAGCTTTATAATGTCAATATAGATATATATACAGTTTCTAAGTACATTATAGTTGTTTTTCATTGTCACCAGGTTGTCCAGGAGTATGAGAGAGCTGTCATCTTTCGACTGGGCCGCCTTCTCTCGGGAGGTGCCAAAGGCCCTGGTAAGTATAAAGATTAATACCCATACACACAAATTGCTTTATTCCAAATATTTTGGAAACGGTAGTATAACCATGTTCCTGCCCTGACACCCTATCCCTCAGTCACCGAGTCACACAGTCATCCAGCCACCCAGTTACACTGTCACCCTGTCCTCCTGTCACCCTGTCACCCTGCCACTCTGTCACCCTGTCACCCTGTCACCCTGTCACCCTGTCACCCTGTCACCCTGTCAACCTGTCACTCTATCATCCCGTCATCCTGTCATCCTGTCACGCTGTTGTCCTGTCACTCTGTGCACACTATAATTTATTTTTCTTGGATAATAACATGCTTAATATATAATTATATTGTTTTATAGGCATTTTCTTCATTCTTCCGTGCATCGATACGTACGCGCGTGTCGACTTACGCACACGCACGTATGACGTACCACCACAAGAGGTAGGTAGTATACAATTTATATCTACACGTTTACATTAGAGGCTTTTAAATCTTAGCCTGGGGTCAGCTTCCACCAGTATCGATGTGGCGAAACCACAGGTACCCAGGGCCATCTAGAGACAGCAAACTACTACAGAAGTACCGATCCTGCGTCGCGAAAGTGAAGTTTTCGCGCTGGTATTACCAAAAATATACAATATCTTTTGTCTGGTCGGAGGATCTCCAGGAATATCACACCTTGTTATATATAATAAAATGGTGATAAAGGAGATGGATACTCTTCCATACATTCGTGGGCCTGATTGACAGAAAATGGAGCTGTCAGCTGTCACAGCTTAAAAATACAGTTGATAAACACAAGAAATAATTAATCGATTAACGGAAATCGATTCAGAATTTATTTTTATTACACTATTATTTGGTATTTTAAATGGTTATTATTATTATTATGATTAAGTTTTGTTCACTCTGATTGATTTAATATCAAATTGTGATGCAAGTGTTATAATACGCAATATTGTTTAAATAATTTTTAGTAATCGATATTTTATTTTGCTAGTGAAATAAATTTAGTTTTAAGATTTCTCGTCTTCAAGATTTTCAATTGAGCTGGTTTTTTAATATTTTGAAATAGAAAAAAATACCGCTTTTTTTAAGTCATATCTCAACTCATTACAATTTTGGCCCAGAAGTCCCCGTCTCCTTTGTCTCGGAATCAAAGAGTCGATACCTACTCCAAGACACTTAACTTTCAGGTTCTTACTAAAGACTCGGTAACCGTGTCAGTAGACGCCGTGGTGTATTATCGAGTGCACAATGCAACAATATCAATCGCCAACGTCGAAAACGCCCATCACTCCACGAGACTCCTTGCGCAGACCACTCTCAGGAACACCATGGGTACTCGCCCGCTGCATGAGATCCTGAGCGAGCGAGAAACTATTTCTGGCAACATGCAACTTTCTCTCGACGAAGCCACCGAAGCCTGGGGCATCAAAGTAGAACGAGTTGAGATGTGAGTAGTACAGTCGACATCAACATTACTTTAAAACATTCCAAGTTTCGACAGTATCAAGCCTCATGAGTCAGTCATATTAAGTCAAAGTTTTCTTTTCTGCGATTCTACTAGTCCTAGTGACTCGAGAGGCCTGAGCTTATAATGCTATTGTGCAGGGGTAGAATTATAAGTTTTAGAGATAGATACTTTGCTACACGTAGCTGCCTACGTAAGGTCTACGATAAGCTACGCGGTCTACGCACATTTAGCTACGAACACAATTTTCTGTTAATTCGAGAAGTTCTAAATGTCTATACGAGAAGTTACATAATGAGTAACAGTAGAGTACAGTGATTGTTACTCCTTTGATCAAGAAAGGCCTGTTAGGCAACCATTGTGGCCTAAAAAGCAACCTATTAACTTCATCAACCATTTGAGTTAAGAAAATAAAATGACAAAGCCCTTGTAGAGTAAAAGTTTATATAAAGTAACTCATATCAGTTTGTAATAAAAACCAACATAAGTTGATTATGTTTGGCTTTGATATTTGGCCTTTGATAGTTAACTCAGCGATATAGTCTTCTTTTTTATCAAAGTACGAACACGCTAATTCGATGAAGGAAGAACTTCATCAAACAGTATTACTACTGAGAGTTTTTATTAGAAACTAGCTGACTCCGCGAACTTCGTACCGCCTAACAGTCGATTCTTATTATTTTTTTTTATTTTTCTCTGCGTAAGAACCATCCTCGTAGGTATTTCAAGGAACATTCTAAAAAAAGAATTAGCGAAATTGGTTCAGCTGTTCTGGAGATTTGCGCTTAGCAACACATTTGGCGATTCATTTTTATATTGTACTAGCCTTCCGCCCGCGGCTCCGCCCGCGTGCATCTCGGTTAACGCGACCTTTGCTCATATCTTCGGTTCTACTCAACCGATTGAAATCAAACTAACGTAAGATTTTAAGTCTGAGTAACCACATTCTAACAAAAAAACCGCATCAAAATCCGTCCAGTAGTTTTTGCGTCCATCGCGGACAAACAGACAAACAGACAAGAAATTTAAAAAAAATATTTTCGTGTTCAGTATCGTTAACATAACTTAACCCAAGAAATTTTTTTGTTTTTAAATATCTCCAATGTACAGACACGATCGCTTTACAATTATATGATAGTATAGAAACCAAAATCGGTTTAGTCCACGTTCAACCCCCACAATCTCTACCCCCGGCCATGTTCAACCCCTAAACGTTGTCCACGTTCAACCCCCAAGGGTAGAACGTGGATTTCAATACATTGGTAATTTTTTCATTGTCCATACTCAACCCCAAGATATTAGGTACCTAATATTAAAAATAAAGTATTAGTGAGAACAGAAGTGTTTTTATTTTCGTAACAATTAATATTCTAAACCTATTCAGAAGACATGGCTTTTGTAAATGACCAAGGCGATTCCTTGACACACCCTAACCCCGCGTTTACATACTGCCGCTCGCATTGCTCATCGTGTTGCAGGAAATATTCGCGCGATTAATGCCCTGGCATTCACACACTCCCATCATCGCGTTGGTCCGCATTACAGTATTCGCCCTGCAACGGAGACGGACGTAAACGTATGGAGGACAACGCTGTAGCAGTGTACGCATTATGCTTTTACAGCATAGCGAATTAATTAAATAGATTATTAATAAAAACTATCACTTTCAACTACTATACACTTTCCGTAGATCGATAAAAATATTTTTAAAAGTAAATATTCGAGGAGCAATAACGAAAGTCGTGTTTACTGATTAGCGCCATCTAGCGGTCTCGTATAGTTCATCGCGCTAGTATTGCCGCTAGTATTCGCAGTAACACACGCGGCAGTACTCGCGGCATGACGAATATACCATTCACACTACGTCTCTGCCCACTTCTCTCGCCACTTCCCTCGCTCTGCCGCGAGTATGTAAACGAAGCTTAAAACACGATGCGTGTGAAGAGTTTAAAAAATAAATGGACACAACTTCTCCAAACACAGATCTACCATTATTTCACCACTTGTAAAACGATTTACAATGTTATTCATCCGCTTATCATTTTCTATTTATTCTGGTCTTCTTTGATTACTTTTTTTGCCTAAAATTTTTTGATAAATAGAATCATCCTCCAAAGTTTTTAAAAATTGAATTATTACACAAGTACTACAAGTTCAAATTATTAATTTAAATACGAAAATGCATCAAATGACCATACAATAGGCGTATTAATTTATTCGTACTATTAAACACGCTATTTTTTGTATCAAAACTTTTTTAAGAACATAGACAATTATAGACACTTCCTATAAAATTTAAAAAAGAATCTATAACTCACTTTTGTGAATAATAGCAATGAAAAAGTCACAGTTTTATAATAGGTGTCATTCCGTGCTTAATTGCGGTAAAATAATATGACTTTTATGAGCAGGTGTGTTGTAAATAGAAGTAATGCACTTGTTATCGATCGAACAACTACTGACGGGATAGAATTCACTCATTGATAGCTAAGTAATAGTAAAAATATGGTATAATCCGCGCACAATCAAATAGGTAGGTAAGTCAAAGAAAATCGAAAATGACAGTTCTCAAGTAGCGTTAGTAAAATAAGTGAGCCGATAATTACCTAATCCTGGATCAACTGAACCGATTTAAAAAAAAATCTCCAAAAGGTCACATCCCATTCTCATCGACCACCTGCTATCAAACTTGTTTCGATCTTTTTAGTATCAGTCGGGTCTTTTAAAAATACTATAATACTTATTAAAAATATTTTAATAATTTATTTCCACTCATTGTTAGTTATTCACTAAAACAATCATACAATATTATATAAATCTCGCATTTAAAAAAAAAACGCGTCCTGAAATCCAGTCACATTGAAACAACTTCGTCTCGTTAGCTTCGATATGAGTTTGCCGAAAACTTAAGGATAGCAAAAATAAATTGAGGGTAGATGAGAAAAAACTTTTGTATTTGAATGTCCATTGAGGGTTGAACATGGATCAAAAAACATGCAAAATAAAAGTCCATGTTAAACCCCTAGGGGGTTGAATGTGGACAACGTTTAGGGGCTGAACATGGCTGGGGGTAGAGATTGTGGGGGTTGAACGTGGACTAAACCAGATAGATTATGTTTTGTGTTTCAAAAATAGAAAAATAAAACCACGGAGGAAAGAATATGATTAGACAAAATAAAACATTCAAACGAACTTTCAAGCGCATATAATATCATCGTACTATAAAGTTTCCTCGGGTTTCTTTTATTTTAGTAGAGTTTTGAAACAAACGAATGATCACGTGCCGTCTTCGGGCCCGATTTCGTGATACCAATTACCCGAAGATTTGCTCCGCAATTTGAGACGTCCGTCCTCCCAACGTGCCAATTCTCGTAATACTAAACCATCACAGAACAATTAAGTGAGTGTGAATTAACTGAAAATACATGTACTGCTCATTAATTAAGTATGATCTAATCTCAATATAATCTCAGTTCTGTCACAACGGTCGCATTGGAATATCAAAGTTGATGTTTAGAGACGGAAAAAAACGAAATACGTTTCATTTACAAAGTCTAGTAACTTTTTCAACTTTCGGTCTCAATTCGATATAATCATAATTACCGTCTATATTAGTTATTGAAAACTTTATTGCCCTTTTATGAAATTATTTGTAAGATTGACATTGAATTAATTTGTACATCGGAAATGTTTGTTCGTGATAGTCACAAAAACTACTGCACAGATTTTGATGCGGTTTTTTTTTGTTAGGTAAGTCTGGATAAATCTTAAAACCTTACGTTTGTTTCATTGCAATCGGTTGACTAGAACCAGAGATAAGAGAACCACGCGGGCGGAAGGCTAGTTAACCATATTCTTATTACGAGAACTGATCTTCTTATCTTCAGTCCGATATACAGGCTGTTCAAATCACGAGCAATAAGCTTCTATCTTATAACAGCAAGGACGTGCGTCTGCCAGTACAACTGCAACGGGCAATGGCCGCTGAGGCTGAAGCGGCACGAGAGGCCCGAGCTAAAGTTATTGCTGCTGAAGGAGAGCAAAAAGCGTCACGCGCTTTGCGAGAAGCCTCTGAAGTGATTGGCGACAGTCCAGCTGCGCTGCAACTACGTTACCTGCAGGTATGATTGCGTCATTTTTAGGAGGAAGGACACGACGATATTACCGTCCCAAACGAGCAATCCGACTGGGGAAGTACCTCCGCCCGACAGAAAACCGCGGCTATAATAACCTCGTATTGTGTTCCCAGCGGGGGTAGGATAGTCAGAGCTCACTGGAGAGGTTTTGTGCCGTCAGTGGGAAGACCAAAGGCTTGTCCTGCTTGTTTTCTGTGTTAATGGCACAGAATGTCTCTGTTCTTACAGGGTAGGCAGCACGAGTGGTATCTGGTGTTGCATTCGTCCATAGGCCACGGTAACCACTTTACATTAGTTGGGCCGTGTGCTCACTATTATTATGGAAGGATATTATGTGGACGCTTGTACAGGAAAATAATATAGGAATAATTATTCCAAATTATCCATATTATATTAACACAATCCCTTTGAATAAACACTGGACTTTCTTCCAGACATTGAACACCATATCAGCTGAGAAAAATTCGACGATTGTATTCCCCTTACCCATTGACATGATCACATACTTCATGAGAGCAAAGGAGGAGAGCAGCATGGAACTCTTTAAGTAGTTTAATTTCTCTTCTATTGCCAGTATTTAATCACATAGAATATGTAACAGTTTATAATATTCAAAGTTTTAATAGTTAGGATTAAGCCAGGATATATGTAAAGCATTTCATCACTGGGCACATTGAGTTGGTGGTAACTATGCATGCTATATTGATTATATGTTATTGCAATTAATATATAATGGATAATTATATATAAATGCACTTAATATATAATGGATAAATGCTATATGGTGAAAAATATATATACATATTTTGGTATATATTGATTAAAAATGAATAAATAAAAAATGTAAAAAACAATAAAAAAACAAAAGTAAAAAAAGAATTACATACTTTTACGTTTAATAATGCTCATTTCGCATAATATTACATTGGTATTTCTTTTTACGCATATTTTTTACTATAATTACTGTTATTAAACAAAAAAATATACCTATTTGTTTATTTATTTTTATTCAAATAAATGGGCATATCAACCGTGTAAACACCAACATTGATAAGTGACAGTTACAAGATATTATTAGGCATGTGCTACACAAATTACATATATATGCACAACATTGACTGATTGTCTTACAAAATCATAATATATGACGTTATCTGTCAAATTATACTTACAAACTATCTAAAACATGTCAACAAACTGACCGTTTTATAAGTAAGTAAAGTAAGTAAGTAAAAACGTCTTTATTGTACACCATATGAAACAATACAACATAGAGATCTAAGTTATGTAGTAAGTACAGATGGCGGCCTTATCGCTCTGTGGCAATTTCTTACAGGCAACCTTAGGATGGATGAAAAAATAGGAGAAGAATATTTTCGGGTAGTTTGGTGTCAGTCAGGTTTCAAAAAAAATGCGTGTAAGGCGATCCAAAATGTATATGCCTTATTAGTAGATAGTTATGCCTTATAGTAGATATATAGACATAGTACAATAAACTTACGCGAATCAAGGGATGGAAGGGAATACACCATATATGGGATCAATATATGGTGCACAATATTTGAATAATTATCTCGTCCACAAATCAATCAATTTATAACGTGCAATCAATAATCAATTTATTACATAATAAAATCCGTGTATTTAAACGGATTTTTTTAATTTAGCCCAATTGTAGGGTTAACTGATTAATCCGATATTCAATACAATTTGATCAATAAAACCGCTAAACTAATTATTGTTTTTAAATTTAAACAATAATTAAATAATTAAAAAGAATAAAATACTGTTTCTAATTCAATATATTTAATTAATTCAGTATAAATAGTATTATATAGTTTTCACCTTTAACCATCAAAGTTCTATTATTTTGAAAACAAAATAATGGTTCTGGACAAAGAACGACGTGCGGTATTAAAAATAATTAATTGATTTTTATCAAATTAATGGATGCTTTCTACCTTCGCCCTATTTTATTTATTCACAGAAAATATTATTTTAGTAAAATAGAAAGTTGTAGAGAAGAAAGGAAATTATTTTGTAAGTTAAAATTTTCTTTAGAAAATCTGATCATTTGAAAATGTTTTATCGTTAAATGTTTTCTTTCTTTCATATACATATATATCTAAGAGCCATATTAGTGCCACCAGTAAATGTCGATGATATGAGTAGGGCAAGCCACTCCGCTCGGTGTCTAAACTTCAGTAGATATAATGTTATACATTTCCTGGGCACCTTCAGTTTATAAAACTATTCGAATTTCTTTGCTTTGATATCAGATCTGGTACCGTGCTTTGGGTATATAGTAATAAAGTAAACTTATATCTAACAAGGTCTGTAAGACTCTCTGTTCTTAAAGGGTCGGTAGCATAGGCCACGGTAACCACTTTCCAACAGGTGGGCCGTGTGTTTGTCTGCGATCTATGTTGTTTAAAAAAAGTTCTATAAATTATACCTTCGTCATCAATTTAATGCGTCACGTGTAGTGTGTGTTCTAGTTTCAATCATTTTCACTTTTATTGAATAGAAAATATAATTATGTAATTTGAATATTATAAGAAAATAATTCATCAACGGCTGTGCGGAATTAGATTGATACCAGATCATAGATTGAGAATAGTTTTTGTAAAATTTAATATGCATTGTTTATTATACCATAACCAGTTTCATAGTTATTAACAACAATTGAAGAGGGTATATCCCACTAGTTGACTTTATGTCATATTTTGCTGTTCAAAGAATTATGAAAAAAGTTATTTATGTGGGCAATATAATAAACGATCATCATTAACGCTATCTTATAATTAGATTATATTCCAACTTCTAAATACTAAGATACTATTTTAAAATATTTATAATAATAATTGACGTTAATATATTATGTTTATTATATGTTACATACAAGTATGAATTATTTTGTCTTAATCAGATGTAAAATATATTTCAGGTTCTAAATGTCGTGCATATAATATTTGTAATGTATTAAATACTTTACGTTACATAACAAATATTATACACTTTTATATTTATACGTGTATTAATTATGCTCATCAAATCATAGATTCACCTTATCTACGAGCACATTGGAACGTTATTGTGTTGAAAGTTAAAACATTATGGTAGCATTAGATTAAACGTGTAATACTACCCTAAATTTACCATTCGTACCAGTAGATACTACTTATTACGTAAGGTAGATGGTAGGGTTAAAGTTCACGGAGAGTTTAAGGCAACAGTGATCTCGGTGAGGAAGGTAACTGAACGCAGATATGCAAACAAAATTGGTGGACTCAGCGAGTCGCAAGCCGAGATAGATAGATTCTAAGACCGTATGATGCTACTTTTTGAAGGATTTGTAATAGAATAAGATCAGTTTATAGACTACTGGTAAATAATCGCAATAACGTTCACACGCGTTCTTTTTATGAATTTTGGTTCATAGACTTTAGCGGTAAAGAGATAATGATATAATGTATTCGTAGTTTACGGTAAAATATAGATATGTGATAAAAAATAATGGTGTTTAGGAGGTGTTTACAGTAACGTAGATAAAATATTCAATTAGGTATAGTTTTTTTTTTTGCCGTAAACTACATACAGATATCCAACTCACCGTTTTTTTTGGCTTATCATTCTCGGGGTTTTTTTAAGGTATTTTTAATCATATATTAAACATAATCGTATATAATCAATTGAAATAAAATGTAATTTGTTAAATAAGAGTCAACAACCAGTCAGGAATACGTCTAAGATAAATATAGAGAATATTATAATTGATTATAATCGATCAGTGTACAGGCTATTGGCAAAATAATGTCAATAGCGTTCATACGCGTTAAACTTATGAATTTCGGTTGAAGTGAGGGTTCATCAATATTAGCAGTAGTTATATTAGTTATTTATATTCACAAATATCATTTCTCGAATTTATTTCAGAAATTATAATATAATTTCACCCTCCCACAGTCAATTTTGTTGAAGTCTATTGTTAAGCTCTAAAGACATATCTATACTATGCTATGGGTCATGTTTGTAGTTTACAGTAAAATTAATCAAAGTTTTAGAATTGTGTTTTACTGCATACTACACATACACCTACATATCTTGACTAACTCGGTTTATTGCCATGGTTTAAATACGAATACTAATTAAAATAAAATCCCGCCGCAAGGGCAGCTTGTGGCGAGCTGTTGGTGAGTGGCGACACCACGTACCCTGATTCTCCCGAGGCTCGGATCTATTCCCCCTCACCTCTTGTGCTTGCCTTTATTGGTCGGCCATGAGTGGAGTCGCAAGAGCGGAACCTATGCTCTAGGTTGGAAGTGTAAAATGTCAAAACACCAGGGGCATAGCAAACAACATATGTTAAGCCTCGCAGACTCACCTCTCGACAACCTTAGCCGCTCAACGGATGTTGCCCCATGGCCGCACTACTTGTGGCTATTAATGGGGCCCATGCAATGAGTTGGCAAGTCACCGCCTGCCTTTTTACCAATGTTGAGACCTTTGTCACGGCAGGCGTCCGTTAGTCTCAATTTAGATTATATTCCAATTCTAAGAATATTTTTAATGTTATTAATATATTACAAAAACAAGGTACATGAATGTTGTTTTCTTGCGGTTAGGTTATATTCCATAAATATTTAATGGTAAAAAATATAAAATGTATTTCGTAGTTTATAGTAAGTTAAATGCACTATACTCGTAGTATAATAATTGTAGTTGCACCATATTTATAATGTTTAGTATAAAAATATTTATGACAGCCTCCGTGGCGTGGCGGTAGAGAATGCGGCCGCAACGCAGTAGGCGCGGGTTCGATCCCCGCTCAGTGCAAATATTTGTATGCATGAATATGAGTATTTGCATTGGTCTGGTCGTGCCTCGGAGAGCACGTTAAGCCGTCTGTCCCGGTTGCCATATGAACATCTATGGTAGTCGATACGGGTAATTAGAGTCCGGGTACTAGATTAACGCTACACTGAAGAAGTATAAAAATATATCCGTGTGGTGACGGAAAAAGAATACAAGTATCACCACCCCATCTCATCCGAAGGGTGTCGTAAGAGGCGACTAACGAAACAATACGCAGACGATATCCCTGTGAGAGAAGGAAAACTCGAAATAAAACCCTGTACCAATCCGTCTGGCCAGCGTGGAAACAGTAGGCCAAAGCCTCCCAACATTGGGAGAGGCCTATTTCCGCAGAGGACTGCGGTAGGCTAATTATTTGTATATACGCATTTACAACCAACTAATACAAACGCTGCCACGTTTATTAAGACTTAAGTAATGGTAAAACTTGGGTAACCGACTGCCTAACAATACTATTTAAGGGCGAGTCTTTCTGCTTATGGCAAGCGTGATCTCGGTGAGGTAGGCAACTAAACGCAGATATGCAAACATGATTGGCGGACTCAGCGAGACACTACCCGAGATAGACAGATTCTTAACTCGAGTTGTTGGTGCAGTCGTAAGAACACACTAGCAATGCGCGGTTTTTAAGGATTTGTAATAGGATAAGATCATTGTATTGTAGTGTATGTGCGAGAATGACTCAATTCATCTCATAAATGTGATTTCTTTAATTTATTTAAGAGATCATACGTTGTAACAAATCATGCAGTACTTATACTGATTAATTCTGTTGAAGCAACTTCAATCGATGCAATTGACTTAATAGTAAGGCTATGTCTCAAAGATATATCCATGCTATGGATAATTTATTAGTAATTTACGGTAAAATATAGATAAGTGAGTAAAGTTTAGGAGGTGTTTACAGTAGCGTAGAGAAAATGTTCAATCGTAGTTTGTTTTATTGTAAACTACATATAAATATCCAAGTCACTGTTCTCTAATAAGTCATTCATTCTCGTAGTATTGTTAAGGCATTATTACCTAATCGTATATAATATAATAATCCTGTATAATATAATATAATCCTATATAATACATAATCCTATATAATATATAATCCTATATAATATAATATAATCCTATATAATCGTATATTCAATTATGTTAAAATATAATTTGTTTAGATATTGTTAAAAACAACCAATTAGGAATGTGAGTAAGGTAAATACACAGAATGTTTGCGTAAAACTTTGGTAATTATTTTTTTAAAGTAATTTAAAACGAAACCCACTACTATCGACATTAGAATATTATGTGGGGGACTATTATATAAAAAATGTAAACTTTTTAAATATATTACTTCTCCACGAACTTTGTGTGTCATTTCTGAACTACCCACAAATAAATAAAATGAAATCAAGGAAAGAGTAATCAAGAGGGATGGAAGAAAAGTAAGAACTCAGAATCAGCAGCGGAAAATTCTCTGTATTTGTACGAAGTGGCAGACAAGCCCTGCATCTCTAGAGAAGTGGCAATACGTTTGTACAATAAAATAGATTAGATTGTTCAATGTATGGGATTGACACACGATGACGACTTGACGTCTTAAGCGTCAAAATACGTGGCAATGCTATACATTCATAATTCTATTCTCCAATACGCTGGCCAAAGAATAGCCACTTGTCTAGGGGTGCTGGTCAGACCTTGAGACTGAACTAAAACCCTGACAAGTAATAGACTGAAAAGCGTTGCTTCCAGAAGGAACCCTTTCATGGATGTAGAATGTGAAAGTTGAAAAGGCTAGAAATAACAACTTATACTAATGGTTGACCCTTGGTTGACCTTTCTTTGCGAGAGGCTTGTATGATTTCTTCTCGTGTTTCTTCAGACCTTCTAATCTGTATGTAGAGTGCAAAGATCGAAAGCCACCGAGTAGACAGGTAACAGATAATGTCTCTGTATTTTAGTGAAACGGTGGACTTTTCAACTTTAATGGTAGGTAACTAATATTCACTAACAGTATGTATTCACAAAAAATAGGGAGGGTTGACCACGACAAATGAGACACCAAACGCAAAATAGACGACAAAATGGAAGTCTAATAGCAATCATTATATTAAGCAAGTATAAAATATGATTCGGCCGGGGTGCCAGGGATATGTCTACGATAATCTCACCTCCGGCAACCGACGGCCCACAGACGGCGTGTATTTTAGTCGGTTCGAGTCCGAAATAACTTCCTCCACCAGCTCCGGGGAGGTAGGTATCTGAGGGGACTTTTCGTCCGATACAAAAAAATATAAAATATAATCGAACTGTGGAATAAACTCCCTGCTGTGGTTTTTCCAAGCGACAACAATATAGGGTTCTTCAAGAAGGGCATCAGAATGGTTTTACAAGTTCGGTAGCACGAGTGTGACACCCCTCGTTGTGCACAGTTGCACACGTCCATAGACCACGGTAATGCCATGTGCTTTTTACTAGCTCAGTGATGGATGATTCCCTTTAGTTAGAGGGTGATACCGTTGTGTCGGTCGTCGCCATAAACGAACTTGAACTGTGAAATGAACTGCCTGCCATAGTTTTTCCAAACGACTACAATATAGAGTTTTTTCTGCTGTCTCCAACCCTGTTTCTGCTGCATATCAATGACATGCTGTTGGATAAATCCATTCATTGCTACGCGGACGACAGTACCTACCAGAGATGCATGTTTTCGTTCGTACTTCACTATACCTACCTCACTAATACCTCACTATTGTTAAGCTGTCTACATGCCAAACCTGTTGATCCACCAATAATGCACGTGCCGTCTTGATGTCAGGATTGATGTCAGGTGCTTAAACTTAAATTATTCAAACTCACGTGTATCCCCGGTGACTTGTGGTAACATGTCATGACTACGACTTGTGATATGCCATGCCCACCGAAACGCTTGTTTTTTACAATTTGGTTTTGCTATAATAAATAAAAAATCACCTACAAGTTTATAAATCTATATGATACTTACAACGAACAGAAAACTGTAGAGACGGACCGTGCAAATATCCCTCAGTCCGAGGTGGAGGAAATTCGCTAGCGTATCCGATTAAGGCAGTCTAAACTTACTCTAATTCAACCCCTCTAAGATACAAGCTCACCTGAGAGGTTTTATGCTGTCAGTGGGAAGACCAAAGGCTTGTCCTATTTGTCTTCTTCGCCGACGGCACAGAATCTCTTTGTTCTTAATATGTGGTTCTTCACTTGTAACTGGTAGTTTTTGAGTGACTTCTGCTTTAAGTTTTGCACGCCTAATGGTAGGCTGAATGTACGGAGCACGAAAATTATTAATGTAACAGCCCATTGTACCTATATTCAAGCAAATAAACAATTATTATTATTATTCCTCTTTATTTATTGTAAGATCTTATAAAATATATTTTTAAATACATATACAGGGCGTCCCACGGCGATGCCACATGGAGGGAAAGTACCTTAAATACTTAAGTTAGCTCATTTTACTTAAAGGAGACATCATTTTATTTTTAAAAAGAAACAAAACTGCATTCAAAGATTTTTAAAAATTCGCTTACCACACCCGGTAATCGAACCGACTAAAATCCGAAAAAGTAACATCCTGTATTTTTATGGCATCAATCGATAGTGTCAATCATAAGGAACAAATCTCTCTAAGAAACATGGTAAATTAAATGAAAGGAAGTCCTTGAAATCTAATATTATCAATACAATTTGGTAAATTAAAACACTTTCTTATAAGGTACCTGTCAACACTAGAGATTTATCTTTGATGAAATTTATTTAGTAAGATTAGTACTAAATTAATGAACTTTGTTACCTGTTTAGAATGTAACTTTATTGGGTAACTGCATGAGGTATGTAGGTAGGGTAGGTAGTTATTTTGGGTGCTTGAAGAAACCTGCACGCGGTGTACCGTGGGCAACGAAAATGGCGAGAGAATTGCCCTATGGATCAACTTATAACCTGTTAATTTAGACGGCGTGCGGTTTTAGTCGGTTTGAGTTCGACATACCTAAATACTACTGCTGACCAGCAGCAGTCTCGGCACGATAAAAAAAGAAAAGTAATTTAAATATGGAATTTTATTGTTAATATGGTATCAGATAGATGGATGAACTTTGAGTTAAAGTGTTTTATTTTGCCAAATTGAATTTATAATTTTAGGTTTCAAGGACTTCCTTTCGTTTAATTTACCATGTTTCTTAGAGAGATTTGATCCTTATGATTGACACTATCGATTGATGCCATAAAAATACAGGATTTTACTTTTTCGGATTTTAGTCGGTTCGATTACCGGGTGTGGCAGGCAAATTTTTAAAAATCTTTGAATGCAGTTTTGTTTCTTTTTAAAAATAAAATGATGTCTCCTTTAAACAAAATGAGCTAACTTATGGATTTTACTTTTTCGGATTTTAGTCGGTTCGATTACCGGGTGTGGCAGGCGAATTTTTAAAAGACTTTGAATGCAGTTTTGTTTCTTTTAATAAATAAAATGATGTCTCCTTTAAACAAAATGAGCTAACTTAAGGATTTAAGGTACTTTCCCTCCATGTGGCATCGCCGTGGGACGCCCTGTATATACAAAAACATATATTTAAAAATATAAAAAATAGTGCCCCACCGGTATCGGGTACAGGGACCAAGCTACCGGTGGTTAGGGCTCCAGAGAGAGGAACCTCCTCACAATACGTGCCGTGTCGAGGAGTACCGCCTTCTGCATCAAGCCCTTGATCCAGCTGCCTAACGAGAGCCTCTTAAGGTGTTGGTCGAGGCTCTTAGCAATCAGCCCATGGGCCGATATGACTATCGGGACAATGATTGCCGAATCAACACTCCACATGTCAACAACCTCATGAGCCAGATCCAAATATTTTATTTGTTTGTCTTTTTCGGCTTTCATGAGGTTTTCGTCATGAGGAATGGTGACATCAACAATCATTGCAAGGCGCTCTAATCGATCTATCACCACTATATCAGGCTTATTGGCGACAACAGTCCTGTCAGTGATAATAGATCGATCCCAATATAATGTGACACGACCATTCTCGAGAACTGGGTCGGGCACATACCTGTAGTATGGCACCTCCGAAGTCACAAGGTTGTATTTTAGGGCAAGTTGCTGATGTACAATCTTGGCCACTTGGTTATTATTATTATTATTATATTATAGATAGATAGATAGATAGATAGATTTATAGATTTTTTTATTTATAGATAGATATTAGTCCTTGAAAGGATTAATATCCATAACACGAGGTTAAAACCGGGTCGATAGATTAATCTGTTTGATTTCATCCCGGTGAATATCCGGTTAAAGCTACCACATTAAAATGACTAGCTCGGAACGTGATTCTGTATATTACACGTTTAGTTTGGGTGATAGTTAGTAATCTAATCTAAGTGATCTAATATGGTGGACCTGCCATGATGGACCCCATAATTCTCCTCCTCAGAGCGTTTGTCCAACTCTAATTGGATCTACTTCCAGTCTAACAACGAAGCAGCTGAATTTCGATGTTTTGCGTGAAGCGACTGCCACTGACCTCTACAACCCTCTGGCGATATCGGAGTTCTGCGGTTAGATCAACTACCGATAACATCTGCCACAGATCTTCATACTTAACGGATGGATCCTATAGTCTATCAAATGATAAAATGAAGATTTCTTATACCACTTAGGTGGCAGACAAGCACACGGCCCACCTGATGGAAAGTGGTTACCGTGGCCTATGAACGTGGGGGTTGGAAGTTTATATAACTCCGGACACGTATCGAGGCTCTGGCACCTGCGGATTGCTTTGTAATAATCTATGCTTGGTGAATTTGAGTTCGTCCACCGCAGTAGCACCCCGTGCTATCCTCAAAAGACACCTAAGAAATGTGTACTGCGCGTATAGGGCACATTTTAAGTCCAAGATACGTGTCCGGAGTTATATTAAAGTCCTATGTTTTTGCAGTAACTAACTCCACGCGTACAAACTGGCGGGCGGCCACTAGCCCTACTAACGTAAATGCGCCTATTAGCGCCAGCTTTAGCAGTCTTTGGATTCACTTCAAAAAAATAGTTATAAGCTGTTATGTTAGGAAAGATGTTATAATCCCTACTTCCCTACTAATATTATAAATGTGAAAGTAACTCTGTCTGTCTGTCTGTCTGTCTGTCTGTCTGTCTCGCTTTCACGCCCAAACTACTGAACCGATTTTGATGAAATTTGGTATAGGGGTAGATTAGACCTCGAGAAAGGGCATAGGCTATGTTTGGTCGCGATAACCGACATCCACGCGGGCGGAGCCGCGGGCAAAAGCTAGTTTATAATAAACCTCAACGAAGTATTCTTTGAAATTCAGTACTTAAATTCAATGTTAAATAACACAATAATTATTAAATAATTGTTTAATCCGAAAGAGTAGTTCATTCTATTACCGACCCATAGAATGCGGCAAGATTCTAATACCGATTTTCCTGCTTCTTTTACCGACCGCTAAGAAATGTCACTTCTTCTATACGATTAAATAAAATAAAAAACTAGTTTTTGAGGTATTCATTATGTAATAACAATAGTTTTGAGATTAATATTATTATATTATAATCATAATTATTTATTGCAACACTTAACGCACTTTTTTATTATTTTAAATAATTAAAAAATAAATTCAGTCTCAGAATACATACAGTCCTCAAATAATCATAATAAAAATCTTATTTCTTCGTCCTTCGTTAAAACAGTTTGTTTTTTACAATGCTCATTTAAATATTTATTATTTATCTTATCACGCAGAGTTATTCTTGGTATGCCATAGGCTTTAAAAGCTTCGTCTATGCTGAGCCCTTCATTTATAGCTACAAGCGCAGCTCCTAGTTGAGCAGAGGTGTACTTTTTGCACTACTGTGGCTCTATAATTCTATAAAAAACACAAACTTTAAATAAATAATTAAATTATTTCTTTATTCAACCAACGTAGGCTCAGATATCTAGGGTAGTATTAGTAAGAAAGGGTAATGGTAGTTAGAATTTAATTCTTCGAAATAAGTATTCAAAAGTAACAATTTGCTACCTACCTTTAGTTTTATAACATGCCATTTATTATAAATATATGCAAGAAAAAGTCGTATGCATCTAATATCTCCCTTTCCGTCCCGCCATTTTTATTTGATTTGAAAATAAATGGAAGGTGGCAGCTATGAATGAAACTGGATAGCAAATATTATTACAGATAATGTGTCAAAATCTCCTGAAGCGTCACGTATATGTAAGAAATAAGCCAATTTGTTAAAAAAATATACATTTAATTTTTGTGTACTGTAATATTATGTACCAATAATATCGTCACCGCTGTGAGTCGGTAATAGAATTAAGTATGAAAATTACAATATTCTATTAGCGACCACTAAAATTAATAACAAACCGCTAAAATATCTACTTTATGGAAAACTGTTCAATTCTATTTCATTGCTATACATTTTCTTTTAATATCAATTACTCATTAACTCAAATAATAAAGGTTATTTAAAGTATAATATCGTATAATAATAAGGATAATGGGTAACGTTGAATCTAATTTTACCCAAAAACTTTAAGAACATGCTTTGTCGTTAATTGACCTAAAGAAGTAAAATACTTTTACGAATTTAACAAGATAAAATTAAAATTAAATTAGGTAGTTTATAATAGATATTGTTTTAAAATATAAAATATTCTCAAATTTCTAACAACGCCATGGGTCGTTATTAGAATCAAATTTTGAAATATGGATTCTATTACCGCCTCAAATTAAAACACGATTTTATAACATAAAAACCAATAAAAAGCATAATATTAAGAGTTAGTTTAGAAAACTAATATATACATAACAGTTGTAATGCGATAGCAAGAACACAAATCAATTTTTAATATGTTATTTTCCTTAAGTAATATTGAGGTGTGCTTACGTGGCTGGAGGCGTGTCACTATGAAAAGTCCGTCGGTTTCGGGCGCGTCCCACTCATTGTTAAATTATTTCTTTCACTGGCAATTAAGACACGTGAACTTTAGTCTTTTCGTTGTCTAACAAAAGTACCTAACAAATATTTAAGATTTGAGTTTTCTGGAACCTATATTAAGTCTGATATGAAAGATTTAAACATTAGATCGTTAATAGAATGCATATTTTAGGGGGTCGTTAATAGGCGCTTTTACGTTAATATTATAAACGCGAAAGTTTGTAAGTATGTGAGAATGTATGTAAGGATGTATTGAGGATGTTTGTTACTCTTCCACGTAAAAACTAATGAATGGATTTTAATGAAACTTTACAGTACCTAATATAGCATATCAGAATAATACAATGAACGGGATCAGAATTCCACCCGGGCGGAGCCGCGGACAACAGCTAATAGTCCATATAATTATATAAGTGTACTGGAAAAAATCCCAACAAAAACATCTTCAGTGAGTAACTTTGCTATCATATCCATATCTGTAGATTTTGTATTAGATTGAGTGACAACTACGACCGACGCTATAAACACACACCATTAAAAATGTCATCGATTACCTCCGTCCTCAATACATAATTAAAACAAGTAACTGGCGTTAGCCCCTATTACTCCGTCACATTGTTGTCAATAGGGTGGTTGACTGGAAAGTTAATCAATCACTCTTTATCAAATGTCACAACTTTCTACAGTAATAACTACCTGTATGAAGTCATGACGTAATTTTGCTGTGCCCGATGTATTACACGCATAATGCAATATTTTTGTTGACATAACTGCATCAAAAATTTATTTTACAACACACCCGCTCATAAAAGTGATATTATTTTACCGCAATTAAGCACGGAATGACACCTATTATAAAACTGTGACTTTTCATTGCTATTATTCACAAAAAGTGAGTTATAGATTCTTTTTTAAATTTTATAGGAAGTGTCTATAATTGTCTATGTTCTTAAAAAAGTTTTGATACAAAAAATAACGTGTTTAATAGTACGAATAAATTAATACGCCTATTGTATGGTCATTTGATACATTTTCGTATTTAAATAAATAATTTCAACTTGTAATACTTGTGTAATAAACAAATTTTCACTCAAATTTAACTTTTTTTTTTCTCTAAGTACAGAAAAAAAAACAGAGTAAAAAAAGTTAAGTTCAAACCTCATTTTTTTTTAAATATGGTCGACCACCATTGTTAAATGCGCGCGCATAGGAAAACGAATTAATTTGTAGTATTGTTTATTTAGTATTTGTAGTATTATTTTATTCGCAAGTGTGTTGTAAAACGTCGTATGGCACGTGTGAGCATGATGATTACCGTCCTCGGCTGTCTTAAGACCCTCGCCTGGCGGCTCGGGTCTCAATGGCACCTCGGCGGTAATCACCAACGTTGCTCACTTGTACCATAATGTACTATTCCTACTAATGCTACAAAAAATGTGAACGCTTGTGAAGGTTTTTGGGTGTTTGTTACTCAATCATGCTCAAACTGCTGAATGGATCTGGATGAAATTTGGTACAGGGATAGACAGAGGCTATTTTTGGTCCTGGGAACTTGCCCAGAAATAAAAAAATAGGAAACTATTCCCTAAGGTTACGGGAACGAGGACAGAGTTCCAGATGTAGCTGTGTACAACTATTAAACGATAACGTTACTTACTTTACTTAAAACAAAAAAGGAAGATAATAATGATTTCAATTACGTCAGACAGTAAAATACTGATAAATAATTTTGAACACATTTTTCGTAAATCGCCTTATTCGGTGACTACTACCAGTTGTGAGTTCCCACACTTTGACGACCTAAAAAGTTGTTTGATTTCCTGAAAATGGAAAATGAGTAGCTGACCTCATTAAAATTAATATTTTATTGATTATTTTGAAGAATACACAAAACTCCAGGCCCTCGCTGCTGCCATAAGCCTGTCGCAGAAGGTAGTTTTAAAGTTTTTATCACTCGTTTGACGCTTGATTTTGGTAAATAGCTTTTTACTTGGTTTTTCATATCACTCCGCCCCGGTATCGCACAACTCTTGAATAGTGACTCAATTTTTGTTCTAAATGACTTATGAATGAAATTTTGAAGCATTTATTATGCTGATTCAAATCGACTTAAACTCAAATCGACTCGATCTAAATGACTTAATATCTAAAGCTGGATTTAGACAAAACGGACACAGAGCTAGAACTAGTACAAGAGCATTCTTTCTTATTATTTCATTGTAAACGATACCTTGTTTTCAGCATTTATATAATTAGAAAAGAACAACTAACGAATTCTATCACTGTTTACACTAATAGAATTTGACAAAGAAGGGATAGTATTCGCTCGTCTGATGTGAATCAGCCTTAACATTATACACAGGAGATGCACAAAATGGCTGACTGGCTCTTCGTAATCTTATTCCTCTTCAGAAAATTTTAAATTTGTATCGATGCATCGAAACTCGCAGTGCTGTATTGGAGATTCGAGAAAACTCAGCTGTAGCGATTGTATTGCGTGCATTGTAAGCGATTACTTCAATGAAGCGTCACTGCCAGATACAAGCTTTTGTATTGGGCTTAGAAAATAGAAATAGCAATATGTCATTTCTCCCTATTCAGGAATATAGGCATAATGCTTTTATTCACTTTGATTTACCAACATTTTGATTTTAGATAGAAGAAAGTGACTGCTCAACTTTTTCCACTTCTTTTTTTCCTATCAACTCGATAAAAATAGCAAACTCGTTGCTTTGAAATTTCATTAAATTACCAACATTTTTAACACTATACCTCATTACGGGAATAAATTTCTGTGGGAGCCGAGAATGGATAGGTATTCACTACCAGTAAGGGTGTAATACGGAAGGGTGGAAAAAATACCACTTTTTCCCACCAGTGGCGACAGCTGGCAAGGACAAGTTGAAAACCGTTTTTACCACACCACCTCGCAAGAAATAATAAACGTCCAAAACAATGAACAAAACCACACTAATTAACGTCAGAAGCACTCAAAACTGGCGGACTTGTATGGAATACAACGACGACAACGACAGACGCATGCAACAGATACAGTGGGTTATTCCGTCTTCATACCACGAGAACTCATACCATTCTTATCTCATACCAATATCCATTCTTAAGTCATACCAACGCAAAAAGTACAGGAAAAGTACGAATAGCATGATCATGCATCCAACTAATTTAAGTATTTGATAAGTTTACCAACTCGTATTTCTAACCGACCTCAAAAAGGATTAGGTTATTTATATTCGACGTATAGAGCGTCCATTGACGAATTCTGTCCATCAATTTCGCCACCATTTTGTGAACCGATTTGAAAAAATACATACTACCGCAATGGTTTCGCTTCCACCAAATCGGGATCTGTTAATGGAATCTCAGAGAAATCGAGAGAAACCCTCAAATTTTATCGGCATGTAAAATCTTGTAGTAATCATAATTATATTAGTTCTCATCATAACATTGGTTAGCTGATGAATATGGGAGATACAACTCGTCAACGACTAGGAGCTAGGGGATAATTCTTGAAATAGGTACTATGGGGACGTATATAAAGCTAATTATGTACTAAGGCCTATGTCCAGCAGTGGACTGCAATAGGCTAATATTGTTTGATGTCCTAAAGTTATTTAAATAAGGTGATGATTGGACTGATGACTTTACACAGTTACTGTGGTATATTATACGAGCTCTACTAATATTATACACGCGAAAGTTTGCGAGGATTGAAGAATAGACAGATATGATCGGAGACAGACAACAACACTCTTCAAATCTACAGCGATTGCTGCTATCGCATATCTTAGCTTCTATTGTTTTCTCTCTTGGTTATTCTTCTTTTGCTTATTGTTTCTACTATTACATAACATAACTTCCATTTGGTGGGTTGGTTACCACTATACCATACATCTACGGACGAAACAAAATCAGGCAGCGAGTGCTGGGCAGGAGCGAATTTCAACCGCAGGATTGTTCGCGCTTGACTCAGAGCATGCGAATTTTGTGCTCCCAACACGGGTCACTTCAAAGTGGCAGAGACAGAGACATGGCATACAAAACAGCAGATGCCCAGCGGATAGCACAGCATTATTGTGCAGCCCTAATGCAGTTACATCTGAAACAAAACTCATAGCAAGTCGCAAATGTTTTGCATCGATACGTTCCTGAGCTGCTAACACGTGCAAGGTCATTTTTGTCACACATTATAGGGTAACAAAACTTAAGTAGCTACAACCAGAAAGATTTAAAAGTGTTGCATCAAATCCTATCTAGCCACACTGTCTATTAGTTATGATTACATGACCGTTCTGACTTTCACATATCACATCGTAGGGAAGTGCTGAAAATATTTATCTTCGGAATGCACTAGGTCTTAATATAAAATCTAGAAATTCATATGTTCATTACTCCTGTTTATCAATCCCACATATTAATAATACTTACATTGCATCGTACTTACCCATAAGCCATACACAAATACCAACAAACTAAGCATTGGAACACGCATCAGGAATAAATCGCGGAATATTAAGACTGAGTTAATGTTATTTGTATTATTTATCGAGGCTTGTCGTTTACCGAAATAAACCCCTTTGTTCCCGTTTCGTCACACCATTCTGTGTAACACTGTTACCCATTGGTTAAAAAATTACCGATTAGTAACACTGTTACTCAATGCCACATTTTTTTTTCCCTTTGAGTGACACCACTTAAAAAACAAAAACTTAAATGGGCTAAGATATTTCGACGGAGCCCCGCTCCGCGGGGCTCCTATTTCTGGGTGGTTTAAAAATAAATAACCACGAAGGCTAATAGCCGGTTCCCACGGTCTGCGATATCGCGGACGGACGCGGACCAGCTCGCACGGCACACCGTGGGAAGGGTCTCGTCCGTGGCAGCAGAGGACGTCCGTGGCGGTGCGCCGGTATCCGTCGCGAGGCGGTAACTTCAAAGGTGCGGTGCGGCGCGATCATTTTCCGAATCATAATCCCACCGCGCACCGGTAGGATCACAGGACAAGGAGTATTTTATGTCATTCGGTAATTTTCTACCGTGATTCCACTGCTACGGGTGACAAAACAAAAAATAAATAAAATTAGACATAGGTATGTCTATGTACCTACACTTACGTTAAACAACATTTTGTTGTATGCTAATATCCACCAGCGACGTGGTTTCTTTTTACTTTTACTAGATCGCATAATTTGGTAATTGTTAATTAATACCACAGCCGCGGCTGCATCGACGACACGTTCTCTTTCACTTTGCATTTTGAAATGAAGTTATCAAAAGATCTACACAGACCAACACGCACCGTTGGAAGAGCCCTGTCTGCGTGCGTTGCCGTCCGCGATCGTCGGCTGTGCGTGATGATCCGCAGAATCGCGGACGGTGGGAAGCGGCCTTAAGGCGGGAGCTCCGCTTCGCTTCGCTCTCGTCTTAGCCTTCTAACCTAACCTATCCAAGTTGGGGTACTCTGAGTCGGGGTGTTAACTATAATGAACAAATTGGACCAATTGCGAGTTTTGTTGAGTAACACTGTTACTCAAAGTGAAAAAAAAATGTGGCATTGAGTAACAGTGTTACTAATCGGTAATTTTTTTACCAATGGGTAACAGTGTTACACAAAATGGTGTGACACAACGGGAACAAGGCAAATAAACTTATGTTAAGTATAGTTACCGACAAAAGTGTCAGAAACAAAGGTAGGAAGTAAATATTTAAGTAGGTACATTGAAATTCATCAAGCATTTATACACCTTACCCACAGGACCGTTGAGGGACATTGAAGAAGTGATTCAGATAGAAGCGTTTGGATGCACAGAAGTACTTATCCGAGTTTGTCATGATCAACGTCTTTTTGGTTTTGCTACGTCCAGTTTGTGGCGCGTACATACTTATCAGATGGGTGCCAATCCCATCAATATGCGCCCTCACGACCTTAAAGTGGTTGTAGATGAAACTGAACAAGAAGCTACTGAAGCTACTTCGTTCATATTAAGTGCATGTGCACCTGTGTAAATCTGTAGCCTGGCGAGAAACAATTAACAAACCTACTGCTTATGTAGATAATTGTACTTCATAACAAAAACCACTTAGCAGGGACAAGTGGATATTGATTTCCAATCATTCCTACCAGTAGAAATATGTGGAATAATATTCCACTCTTACCTACCAGGGGGGATTCGTTGGTAGGGACAAGTGGAACAGCCCGAGTGCCCCGAGTGCATCAGCTATCTTTCTCGCGCAACCTGTTAACGTAGCAATTTCTCGTACTTATGCGAAGCGATTAGATTCTTACGATATACAGGGTCTTAATCTCCTTAGTAGCTCGGCTCTGCCACAAAGCTTAGACTCACGCCACACTTGAAAGCTATGAGAATAAGTATCCATATGTATGTAAAGATGAGAATTGATAAGAATGCAAAGCAGATAAGCTTGGGAACAGTCACAAGACGTATGAAATGCAGCATTAAATTGCATGTTTAAATTCCCCTGTGCACACGGGTTATGTGTGAGTTAAACCACCTAAAACCGAATGCAGTTTCGGTTCTTCATAATAATATACAAGGCCAAAAAGTGGCCCGGCCCATAAGGCATATCTCTCTAACCCAGGCAGACCCAGGGCCATCTTCGGTATCGTCGTATCGAGATGGTCCCTCTGGTGATGAAACCGCGCTGTCCTCTTCTTATCCAAACATTCATGCTAAATATTCATGCTAAACGTGCATGCTAAACATTCATTCTACATATTCATGCTAAACGTGCATGCTAAACATTCATGCTAAATATTCATGCTGAACGTTCATGCTAAACATTTATGCTAAACATTCATGCTAAACATTCATGACTATTATGTACGTAACTAAAACCACACTAGAACCATAACAACCCCAGCAAAACTTGAACTTAAGTCACAGAATACATAATGCCTAAATTATAGATAATGGTAGCGTATTGCATGCACCGTTTGGGTCCGTGTTATTAAATAAATTATACCTACCTACCAATAGGTACTGGGCTAGCCCCTATTGCGACAGTTGAATAATATACAATAATTTGTTTGTTTTGTAGACATGCAAGATATATGAGACTTAATTAAAATTACAAATAACGGTCTTCTAATTAGAGTTTTTAATATTATAGGGTGCATCTTTCAAAGATGACCAAATCCGAAACTATGGCGAATAGACAAAAAGGTTCAAAGGATCCTCGAGTCCAATTTTGATGCAAACTAAAAATCCATCACAGGATTTTTGAAAAATCAATATTTCTCAGCAAGTATGGAATTAATTTTGAAATAAAACTATTAACAAAAAAACTATTAAAAATAAGCTTTTCTTAATTTATTTATTTTTATTTATTTATTTATTTATGTACACTAATATAATTTATTTGCAAGGAAAATTACAAGTTAAAAATAATACTAAATTAAATTAAAACTACAAACTATTATTACTAAAATAAACTAAATTAAATAAATAAAATATTTACATGCATAATGCGTCGTGAAATTCCTCCACATCGTCACCGACCGGTAACGTTCCCAGAAGGCTGGCAGCATTGCCACGTTGAATGGCAATGCTTATTCTCTGTGCAAGATAATAACCAGCCTTCTGGTCACGCGTAGCGTCGATCAGCCGCTTTGTCAAATCTTTGTACACAATGCGTGCACTTGGGCCCCATGTCCCCAACGTTTCAACCCCAAACGGCTCAAATATATAATCACCTGTTAGATTACAGTATTTGCGCCGTTTGAGGTTTTCCGCAGATGCAGCAGCAGCACCGGCACAGCCTGCTGTGCCTGAAAGATGTGAAGGCGCAAGGGTGTCGACGCATGTTGCATCCCACATCAAAGGCCTACCCATCTTCCAAGGCAGCAACGACATACCATCCGGTCTCTTGCCATCCTCACGCGCCAGCCCATTAGGTTCACGAATGGCTGGCACGCCAGCAGTGGCAAGAGCACGGCGGATAATGTCGTTGATGCAGGCGTGTCGCGACATACGCCCAGCGCTTCTGCTGCATGAAAGGCCATGGTGCCCAAGGCTGTCGACAGCTTCACCGCAGTGGCAACGATGGGGAGAAACGCACGGCGCTCCTAGGCGAAGGCAAGTGGCAAGGCGGAAAGTAGTATCGTCCAACATAGTACCTATGTTGGGCGATGGAAGTGCCTGAATCCAGAGACCTGACTCCCATTCCCCCACAGCCAACAGGCGCGCACGCTCTGAAACATGGGAAGACGTGCGTATTAAACTGTCTCTAACCAGCTTGCAGAGCGGCGCATCCCATTGTCTCTGGGAGAAAAGGTTACCAGGCAATTCAGTGTTGGGACAAGCAACCTTCCAAGCATTAATGGCATCGGACTTGCACGACACCTCAGAGTTAACCTGTGTATTTATAAGAATTTTCCTGGTTAACTCCTCAGTGCCGTGGACCGATGACAAAAATGCTGGAAGGCTTCAGAAATTTTGCGAACGCCGAGACCACCCAAGCGAACTGGTAAGGACGCTTGGAGCCAGGCTCGGTCGTTCAAGGCCACATTTAGAATTTCGCTGAGAGTGTTTTGAAGAATGTTGTCAATTTTTGCCAAAAGTGTCAAATGTTGCCAAAATTGGGATGAACGAAGTGCATGAGTAAAGGAGATGATTTATTTTCGGCCCATCAATACAACGACTTTTAAGTTTTTGTTTCTTATGTAAAACATCAAAGCGAGAGTGAGAGAAGAGAGAGATAACAGAGAATAGGGCATGAACAGTCATTGTACAATATGCACAAAATACGAATCCATTTATTATCATAATTGGACGAAGAATGTTCCAAACTCTAACCGATTCACGATAACTTATTAAAGAGTGTTTTTATCATTTATTGTATTTGTGAAAATTCTTAATATTTCACAAACATGACAAGATGTTAAAATGTTGCCAGACATCTTCTTTACCATAGACTCAAATCGATTAAGAATGCGATTGTATTCGATGAAACTTCAGGCACGTACGTATAGGTTTTTTCAATCTTACAATTCTGATTCCATATGACATTATCGAAAGTTTTTGCTAATAAAAGTATTTTGCTATAAACGAATCTTCATAGAATGCGTTGTAGATAGTTTTATTTCAATGTGTAATTGAAACAAAACTATCTACAACGCATTCTATGAAGATTCGTTTTCAGTTATTTCATTACATACTGTCATCATCAAAATACTGATTTATCTCCGGAGAATTAGGCAGAGTGAATTAACACCCACATTTCACCAGTCCCACGTAATAGAATCCGTTTAAATATTTTTATTTCAATGATGTTATAACACAACAGTCCATATTATTTACACTATGCCTGTCTAGAAGTAAACACTAAACTACAATACTCTCAGGTTATAGCTTTACGAATACAAAAATACAACGTTAGGTTGGGCATTGCACTCTTTACCTACTTGGTTGTCGTCATCATTATCGTGGCCTAACCTTCGAGTCCGGGGTGCACCTCTTCCAGTCATCTGACCTCCACAGCCCGATAATGAAGATTATTTTAATTTAAAACTGATGTTTTAGTTTTATTTTAAAGTATCAATTGAGGAATCGATTCCATGTGGTAAAAATTGTTAGCGATTACGATTTCATTATTTCGAATGGCAATACAATCCCAAAAGTGCCAAAAATTGTTTGACAGTTATTTTGTGATTATTTTGAGTGATTGATTAGTGAATTTTCTTGTTGTTCAATGATCATTGTAAAAATAATAATATTATATAGTACAGACGTTACACAGGCAGCTGCTATGTAAAGCAATGGCTAGTATTGAATAATATGGACGAGTGGAGTATTACAGTGTCTATAAGTGATGTAGTCAAACAATTCTAATAAATAGGTACACCAGTCGTACCGCCAACCATCTTTTTCAGATGAATTACTGCATCAGTAAACAACCAAGGCACTAGGAGAATGAATGTTATTTACATTAATTGAGTTTTCTTTTTGCTCATTTACTATAATTACTATGATTTGTATGCTTTTTGGACGACATACCTACCAGCAATAAAAAACGTTTTATATAGGTACCTATGTAATAAATAAATATTATTATAATATGGTTTTGTTTGTTTTTATTTCATTGGATACCTACTTTCATTTCATGGTGTAAGTATGAATCATCATCTTAGGAATTTTGCCTAGTTGTAACCGAGGCTTTTACCGGCCGCTTGCTCCTTCTCTTTTATTCGGTTTGGAAATATGCCTTTTATGGCAGCGGCTGCCGTCTGACCGCCCAACTAGTAAAAATAATCCTGCTTTTCTACATCCGAAAAACATATAGACTGTGAAAAACGGCACATGCCCGTACTTTGAAATCACATATTGATGTATTCACGGCCATGCGGGTTTTGTCGGTTCGAGTCCGACATAACCACCCTCACTGGCTCCGGCGGATTTGAGTGGATTTCCACTTGTTAAAAAGAAGGTTATTGCCCTATCCATCTTCTATTTATTCAATACATTGCATAAGACATGATTTTAATGACGTCTATTATTATGTCATACTACCTAAATAATAAAATTATAATTTTCTGAGATTGGCGCCATGACAGTTTCACATTGATTTTAGTATCAGTTTTGATTTGGTTTATATCAATGCTCCGGTTAGACTAGCTAAGAAGCAATGTACCATTGTAATCCCGATAAAATTACAAATAAATCAATACTCGTTTCATTATTGTTCTCCAAAATTTGTAGGTGGCCGAAAGCTCAAACATAAAAAATCGTCTCCTTTAGGGACAAAAAGGCAAAACCGAAGTATAGTAAAGGCTGAATGAACACTTATTTTTTGTAAACGATCTGCAATATTTTCAAAATTTTGAATTTTTTCCTCAATAAATGAATGAAATCCATCGTCCAGAACTGGGGACCCCAGGAGGCGCAGAGAAGCTTTTTCCAGAATTTTGATATTGGGAGCTAAATGGTTAAATTTTTGTATAGTCGAGGGTCTGTCTGTAGTGTCACTAATAAAGATTTCACATTTGTCTGAGTTGAGTTGTAAGCCAATGGATTGAAATTTATTTTTCATGAGTTCTAAATCTTGTAGCACTGTTTGTACATCACCCCCTAAAGTCCCGTCATCTAGGTACCAGATGTTAAATTTTGAATTTAACTGTTGTATGATGGGATGTATTGCTAGACTGAAGATGACTGGTCCCAAAGGGTCACCTTGCTGGCAACCAACTGCTGATTCCAAAAGATGATCCTTATAAACTAATTTTGTAGGGTGTCTATAGCACTGCCAAAGGAATTTATATATATGAGGGGTTTCTAATTTTGCTTGGGTCAGCAAGGTATCCCTATTCACTGAATTGAAGGCATTCCTCAGGTCAACCTTCAAAATGACCTCACCTTCACCGCTGCCAAGGTACGTCGAAAGTGCGTATGGCAGCCTCACAGCCCCCTTTTGAACCGAAACCAAGTTGAAGGGGCTGGAATTTTGCTGCAAGTTCGGTACTATAGTACTTGCAGCAAATTTTGGCTGCCAACCGCCGTAAGGTACTTCCTACGGCAATGGGACGAATGCCACCATCCCTTTTACGCAGAGCACATAGGTTGGCCCCATATAAAATATGAATGATACCTTCGTCCACATTGCCGGAGAGCATCAAGTTCACTAAAGCAAGCTTTTCTTTAAATAATCTGTTGTACTAAAACGAAAATAATAATTGTATGCATTGGTTTTGCTATTCCAAGGCTTGTATCGCAGAAGTTCTCTATTTGTTT
This sequence comes from Eilema depressum, assembly GCA_914767945.1. Lineage (NCBI taxonomy): Eukaryota > Metazoa > Arthropoda > Insecta > Lepidoptera > Erebidae > Eilema > Eilema depressum. Next base: position 25,710,577 of record OU612012.1, read on the forward strand.
TCTGTTTGCGCTACAAGTTTTTGAAAGTTTTAATAGGTAGAACTGATTAATTATTTAAAGGAAAGCTTGTTTTAAAAGGTTTTTTAATAATAATTTTATTCCACTTATTAGTTATAGTAGGTACACAAATAATAGTCTATATTTGATGTTTTTAAGTATTTAATATGCTAACGATTCAAATTGTTTAGATCAAAGTGATTAGAGCATTCCCCCTGTAAGGAAAAGGTCACGGGTCCGAGACCAACCTGAGCTTAAATTCGCTTTTTCCTATCATAATCAAGTCTGTATCAGCAATTCCCATGACCACCTACTGTCTCCATCTTCAGACCCTGAATTACAATTTAATACCAGGAGTTTGTTATGACAAAACAAATGAGCCCAAACTTGATTAGGTTTATCTTGTTAAGTTTAAAAGTTCTTATGGCCATCTTCTGGATCTGAAACCCTGAATACCATGTTATACTTTATGAGGACAAATTAAATGAACCCAAACTCTATCTTATACAATTTAGGAGTTCTTATGGTCACCTTCCCATGCCATTATCAGACCAGCTCCATCGTACCATATCAATGCATTGTCATCCAAACTGAACGTGTGTGAAAAATTTCATCAACATCGCTTCAGTAAATGTGCTTCAAAATGGAGTTGCAAGATTTGCCCCGAACAAATTACATACTAAGCAAGTTTTAATAATTATTAACTGTGGTATCTATTAATATACGGCAAACTCAAGAAAAGACCTACTTTTCTCTGTATGCCTGGTACAAAAATAAATAGGGAAACAGTACTGTGTGATACAGTCAGCATCAAATCACTACTACAAACTAAAAACTAAGACTACAAAATCTCAAAATGATCTTAATACCAAGGTATAAAGAGCAAGTCTAACTGTTTTATTGATTTAAATTGTATTACCGCCCGAATTAAAGCTGTGTACCAAATATCAGAACAATCAATCAATCAACATGAAGAAGGGAATAAATAAAATTCAGGCAAACGGCGGTATACTTTAAATTTGTAACATTGACATTGTCTACAGTGTACTTCATCATAAGTGTCAGTACCTATTCCAAGTAGTTACGATATTATTATGTAGTCATATTTATTAAAAAGGATAGATAACCTAGTAGTGCCAAGGGAGATAAAATTTCCAGTGGCACTACTTGCGAAAGAGTAGTGTCACGGGAAATGCAGTTTTACCCATGGCACTACTGGTAGTGTCACGGGAAATAGAAATCTCCCGTGATACTACTAGTAGTGTCGCGCAGTAGTGTCAAGGGAAATGGAGGTGCGAGCGTCTATACACTATAATGATCTAAGATTGGTGCTGTGTTTTACCGAAAAGGTGAATTATATATTTGTAGGTTATAAATGGTTATTTTTATGTTACCAAAGAAAGGTGTAACTAAACTTCGACTTATGGATTGAAAATCAAGCAATAATTGGTGTTGTGCTCCGCAGCAGAACCACTTTGACTACATTATGTACAAATTACGGGATAAAATGTAGATAATGTCTATATTTTTGTAGCTTAATATCAAAAATTGGATATTGTTATAGAAATATAATTGTATATTGTTATTGTATATTGTATATTGTTATATGGTTATTGTCATGTAAATATCTTGATCATCAGCTGAAGATTTGGATTGCAAATGGTAAATAAGGAACAACAAAATATTTTAAAAGCAGTTTATTTGAACAATAAATATTAGAACTAACTACTATAATACATGATATGGGTGTTTTACCGTGCACCATCATAATGAGGACACTAGGACAGACTAGGAAAAGAACTACATTAGGCAAATAGACCGGAGTCGATCGTTTTCAAAATGGTAAAATGTGAAAAAAAAATAGTAGGATGAAACCCGTTATAAAAAGACGAGAACATAACAAAAATGAAAGGAAATAGTACATTATGGTACAAGCGTGTAAAGTTGGTGACTACCGCAGAGGTGACATTGAGTCTAAAGAGAGCCGAGGACGGTAATCACCATATACGCGAGTGGCATACGACTATTTTCAACACACTTGCGATAAAAATAATAATAAAAATACTACATAACACAATCAAAACACAATAGTAAAAATCTATTTGTTGTCATATTTCGGAACAGGCTAAGGTGCTATCACCATGCTGCCTTGACATCTACTTACTTATTTGAATTATGATTTTTTGTGGTCTGTAAATACTCACAGAGAAAAAATAGGTATTTGTTATACAAGAGTGCAAAGTTGCTTTTTAACCGCGTGCTCAGTTTTGATGACCGAGCAAGCGAAAGATCCTAAATTTGAATCACGAGCGCAGCGAGTGATTCATAAATTAGAATCTTGAGCGTTAGCGAGGGAATCAAAAGAGCACAAGTTGAAAAATCTTTGCACTCGAGTGCAACACGTAACTTTTCATCCCACCTCAGCGAGGAAATAATGAAATGCTTCTTCTTCATCCTAGCGTTAATTCCCAGTCGCATCAAAAGCTTTCACCTTGGAGCCCGGGGTCCGCTTTACCAATCTTAACTGCGGATTTAGCTGGACCTCGATATTTTCCGTGAAGCGACTGCCATCTGACCTCCACAACCCAATGGTGACATTAGGCGATATCGAAGCATTGCAGCTAGACCGTTGTTGTTTAACTCTTTAGGACTCCAATTGCCCGTAACGACTGCCATATAGAGATGTGTAACTCATGAGTGATTCAACTCACTAAACTGCTCATTGACGGTGAACGAAATGAACTAACTCAGCTGGCGGAATAATTTTAGTTCTGCAGTTCACTGACTCATAACTCCCGCGCTGTGTTTGGAATATTTTAGATTTAGATTTTAATTCTGCAGTTTACCGGCTCATCGCTCCCACTCTGGAGTTTATGATATTTTAGTCTTTATTTGTTTGATGTGAGCATTTATTTTAGATTAGCAATCGTTTGGAATAAATAGGTATTCCTTTTTAATTTCGGATAAGTTAGCAGTTCAGTGGGGTGGAGATGAGTTACATTTGTTACTTACCGATATCCACGTGGGCGGAGCCGCGGGCGGAAGGCTAGTAGTTAATAAAAGCAATAAAAAATAAACCCCATAATGCATTTTAAGCCATGTTTCTTTGCATTTTCTGAAAACATTTACGATAGTAAATGGATATATATTTATATATATATTTTTACACTATCAGAAAGAAGAGATTTTAACGAACAAAAATCTCCCCAACTTTTTTTATAAAGCTGATTTTTTGAAGCAAGAATTTTCGATTGAAAATAAGGGTGTTTTTTCGATATTAAGTCAAAATAAGGTGAAAAAAATAATAATTCAAATCAAAAAAATTTACAGTGTCATTAGGACATAAAAAGGTAAGTTTTCACCAAAGGAGAACGGGCACTTTTGTATGAGCTGCGTCCCAACCCTTGTAACAAGTTGCGACTAGTGTAAACATGTTCATTTAGTCGATTTATATGTAAAAATGAAAGATTTTTATCAGAAATTCGTGCAGGTCCAAAGTTATAAGGGTGTAAGTAAAAAATATTTTTTGTGCAAATAGGCTTTGCAGTATAGTTCTACGGTTTTGTATCATTTCGCCGACGGTCATTACAACTACGGTTGACTCAACTAGGGTTAATTCACCTACTGGTTGACATGGTACATGGTTGTACCGATCACATATTTTTAACAAAAAAAGAGGGGTGTTATAAGTTTGACGTGTGAGTGTGTGTGTGTGTGTGTGTGTGTGTGTGTGTGTGTGTATGTGTATGCGTGTGTGTCAGTCTGTCTGTGGCATCGTAGCTCCCAAACGGCTGAACCGAATTCAATTCTGTTTCTTTTGATCGAAAGATGGTTTAGTCGAGAGTATTCTTAGCTATGTTTCATAAAAATCGGTTCAACCATTTGAAATATATTATGAGGAATGAAAATCAATCCAAAATCTAATCTATTTTCAAATATACTCGTATTGGGTATCAAATGAAAGGTCATATTTTATACATCACGATACAGCAGGTTTTATGGAAAAAACCTGCTATTATTATAGGTATATAAAAAGCATGAAACAAAAAAAAATTAAAAGCAGAAACCAATATTTTAATTTTCTCCTTCTAAATCGATTTGAATAGTTAGCATAATAAATGCTTCAAAAGAACATTATTCACGCTGCATACATTTTTGGTCCAAAATTGAAAGTGCTGGCCAAATACGATATTTCGTTAGAACTTGTTCTTATTGGGGCGTCAAAGTTGAGGGACCACTTCCTTCGGTTTTATTTGAGTTCGAAAATCTTGAAGACATACATTTTTTATGACACAAACTATTGAAAATGGATAAAAAATGTCGTGCTACATTGGAAGAATAGTTAATAAAACTAATAAAAAATAAACCCCATACTGCACACCGTTGTTTTTCGTCTATTTATTTAGGTGCTGAATTGAAAATAAGTAGCGGCCAAAGAATATAAATATGACATTCCGTTAGTCGGGCAGTGGACCCTCAGCTTTGACGCCATAATAAAAAATGCTAATAAGGACAAGCTCTAACAGAATATCATACTAGTATTCTTTGGCCGGCACTTTCAATTTTGGACCTAAATAAATGGGTGAAAAACAACGGTGTGCAGAATGGGGTTTATTTATTATTGATTTTATTGACTATTCTTCCAATATAGAACAATGATTTTCATTCGTTTTTAATCATTCATATCATAAAAATGTATGGTTCCAAGATATTTGAACTCAAATAAAACTGAGAGCAGTGGTCCCTCAGCTTTGACGCCATAGTAAAAAATGCTAACGAGGACAAGCTCTAACGGAATTTCATATTTGTGTAGGTACTTTGGCCAGCACTTTCCATTATGGACCTAAATAAATGGACGAAATACAACGATATGCAATATGGGGTTATTTTTTATTGCTTTTATTAACTAATTGTTCCAATATAGAATAAAGATTTTCATTTATTTTTAATAATTCGTATCATAAAAATGTATGTTTCCAAGATTTTTAAATTCAAATAAAACCAAGCGCAGTGGTCCCTCAACTTTGACGTGATAATAGAAAATGCTAGCGAGGACAAGTTCTAACGGAATATCGTATTTATTTTCTTTGGCCGGCACTTTCAATTTTGGACTAAAATGGGTGATGTCCTTTCATTCAAAAATCCCAATAATTTATACATATTTGAAATGTACTAATTAAGGCCTTTAATTTGATATCAAACACGGTATATTTACCTCAATTTTATTTTTTAACGCAGTACTTTATGACCGCTAGAGGGCGCCACATTAAATTCAGTGACACATTATATAGCCTATAATAAGTGGACGATCAAGACACTTCTAACAATACCTTACTTGTCCAGTTCTAATTAGTAGTTGAAGAGCTATGAGGGAATTAGTGAATATACATACATAGTTCATACATACATACATAGCCTGTCAAAATCATAATCCTCCTTTGGCTTTAACATAGTCGGGTAAAAATAGCATAAATAAATAAGTATTTTGTCATAAAAACACTAATTATTTAAAATAAATTAAATACTTTCTTAGTAACTGAAACCCCCACAACTTTTACCCTGCACGAAATACAGATTTATGTCCATACAAAAAAATAATACACTCATTAAGACCTTTCATTTGATATAGGTCAAAAAGTGTTACACCATATGGGACGAAACGCCCATTCGCCTTTCAATTTTTTACATAAATTTTGAGGTTATGTGAAAAAAGTGTAATTACAAGTGTAGGTCTCTTTATTACCTACAACTTTGTCATATAATTTTTTTCCATAGGACTTGTAGTTTTGCCGGAAATCGAGATAAACCGTTATTACCCTTAAAAACTCACCCCCTTCCACTTCCCGACCTCAGATCGCCCGTAAATTATTTTTCCTTTTATTTTTGTTATATTCTCTTTCTTTTATAACGGGTTTCATCCTACTATTTTTTTTTTTTTGTTTCAAAAATAATCGACTCTAGTCTAAAATGAGCGGTATCTATACTATTACATAAATGAAAATGGTCATTGGAGATATCAAAAAAATTTGAGTTATGTTATATTAACGATATTGAACACTATTAATTTTTTTTTTATTCTTGTCTGTTAGTTGGTCTGTTTGACCGCGGTTAATAACAATTGCAGTTTTTTTTTATTTGAAAGATCTTAGTCATCATCATCTTAGTCATCGTTTCTAGCCGCATCCAATGTCGGAGCCCGGGATCCATTTATTCCTTCTCCTCCTTTTGGTTTTTATGAAAGCAACTACCGTTTGACCTCCTGACCGCAGAAAGAAAACCTGCGCAAGAATCTCATGCGTTTATCAGCAGTGAGATTATCTTGGGCCTAGAAGATCTTGTGTGTCGTTTAACCTTTCGTAATAACAACGTGACAAGTTTAACTATTGGCTTATCTATTATTCATACGTTCAGAACTAAATAGAACGGCCTCAGACGGTGACAAATCTATTTGTAGGGTACTTCAAATAATACGCATTAGCCTAATCTAGTTCAAACTTATTCTAGAAACCACGATGTACCTATCCTTAGACATCTGTCCCTTCTGCCCTATCATAAATCGGCTAAAAATTGCCAATTATTATTAAATTTAAGTATAATAATGGCCTTTGCTAACGTGCATACCATTCAATTAAGATTGGAAAAAGTGAAACGACTCAGACAGGAGTGAACCCGCGGCTAGTCCCTTATAGAGGAATGCTCCATCACCAACGTCCACCGTCACCCCAAGATGGTTGTATAGAAGAATATGAGACATTTAAGAGGTACCACAGTGGTCAGAACATTCCCTTGTAAAGTCATTTCACTTTTTCCAATCTTGATCAATTTGAATAGGTAGCATATTAATTGCTTAAAATATTATTACAGTGCGTACCTACCATTGGTTTAGAGACACAAGACACAATACCGTAAGTTATCTAAAGGGACTTAGGTAATGTTGGTTAATCTATTGCTGTAAATACATCTAACTAAAATGTACAAAGACGGCAGTAGATATCTCAAACGAATCATTGATCAAAATTCAGCGGACTAAATTGTTGGATACAAAAACTCAACAGTGCTTGCCTCCGAGAAATGACAACCTATAATCTTTGTACTGTTTAAAACCATTCCTAAATTCAGTTTCAAAGCGATTGGTCCATTTCTGTACGTCAAATGTATTTTCGTCTGGTCAAAAATTCTAATAGCAAAGTAATCATTTAGTTTTGCAACTTTCATTCTCAATACAAAGTGATTACAATTTGCTCGTTGCTTAGTTTTGACGAGTTTTTGACCTTCCAACTGCAGCATCATCTGATCAGAAATTGCTTTCGTTGATGTAGGATCTGGACTTGATTTGGGTTCCGATCTTACCGAACCTGTTTCTGATTTTAAATTTTCAATATAAGCATCTTTCGGGCTCAAGCGAGAATCCACCATAAGTATTTTAAGCACCGGAGGGTCGTTCAAATCATGCCACTTCCATCGACAAGGAACCCCGATTTTGGGGTCAACTACGACACCTTCTGACTGATTGTATTTCATTCTGTGGGAGAGACAAGACGGAATATAAATAATAAACAAAATAATTTACAACCTAGTCGAATGCTGACTTGCTTGAGATCCAAGATCCATCTTAAATCTATGCTATTGTATAATTGTGTGTACAATGGCGATATTTAAAAAATACTTGACTTAATGTCATATTAACGATACTCTGTATTAACGATATTGTCTGTTTGTCCGCCATGGACGCAAAAACGTTTGAACGGATTTCGATGCGGTTTTTTTTTTGTTTGTAAGGTCTTGGTGAGGTTTATAATCTTACGTATGTTTATCGCAATGGGTTGAGTAGATCTGGAGATGATCATAAAACTCTAAAACCAGCATACGCGCGGGTAGAAAGCTAGTGAAGCAAGTAAACAAAATAAAAATATTTTACAACATAATATTATAAAGAATGGAGAAAGGGGGTTGGGTAATGTTGGCGTCGTGTCGGAATTGAGCGGCCATCAATGAAATTGGTATAATATGAAAGTACAGTATAAAGTGATCAAAAGTTACTATGGACAAACTTCTCTAAACTATATCGGGACTTAGCTATACAGGGTGGTATTTTTCAACTTTACTTAGATGGAAGTACTCTAAATACTGAAGATAACGAATTCCACTGAAAAGAAACATTCCCTTATTTTTAAAAAGAATCAAAACTGCATTCATAGTTTTCTGAAAATGCCACACCCGGTAGTCGAACCGACTAAAATCTTCCTATAACCTTCTATTTCATAGATTTCCTTTTACTTAATTTACCAAGTTTGTTAGAGAGATTTGAACCTTATGATCGACCCTATAGATTGATGTAATAAAAATACAGGATGTTATTTTTTCGAATTGTAGTCGGTTCGATTATAAGGCGTGGTAAACGAGTTTTCAGCATTCCTTAAATGCAGTTCTGTTTCTTTTTTAAAAACATACTAAACTGTATGCAAAGTTTTCTGAAAATGGCACACCCGGTAGTCGAACCGACTAAAATCTTCCTAAATCTTCTTAAATCTTCTATTTCATGGATTTCCTTTTATTTAATTTACCAAGTTTGTTAGAGAGATTTGATCCTTATGATCGACCCTATCGATTGATGCAATAAAAATATAGGGTGTTATTTTTTCGAATTGTTCGATTATAGGGCGGGGCAAACGATTTTTCAGCATTCCTTAAATGCAGTTCTATTTCTTTTTTAAAAACATACTAAACTGTATTCAAAGTTTTCCGAAAATGCCACACCCGATAGTCGAACCGACTAAAATCTTTCTAAATCTTCTATTTCATGGAGTTCCTTTTATTTAATTTACCAAGTTTGTTAAAGAGATTTGATCCTTATAATTGACCCTATCGATTGATGCAATAAAAATACAGGGTGTTATTTTTTCAAATTGTAGTCGGTTCGATTATGAGGCGTGGCAAATGATTTTTCAGCATTCCTTCAATGCAAGGCTGTTTCTTTTTCAAAAACACACTAAACTGTATTCAAAGTTTTCTGAAAATGCCACACCTAGTAGTCGAACCGAATAAAATCTTTCTAAATCTTCTATTTCATGGATTTCCTTTCATTTAATTTATCAAGTTTGTTAGAGAGATTAGATCCTTATGATCAACCCTATCGATTGATGCAATAAAAATATAGGGTGTAATTTTTTAGAATTTTAGTCGGTTCGATTACAGGGCGTGGCAAGCGATCTTTCGAAATTCCTTAAATGCAGCTTTGTATTCTTTTTTAAATAAGAGAGTGTTTCCTTTGAATGAAATTAACTATCTCCGGTAGTAAGAGTAGGTACTCGTACCCGGTTCGACTACCGTGTGTGGCATTTTCAGAAAACTTTGAATACAGTTTAGTGTGTTTTTAAAAAAGAAACAGCACTGCATTTAAGGAATGCTGAAAAATCGTTTGCCACGCCTTAAAATCGAACCGACTACAATTCGAAAAAATAACACCCTGTATTTTTATTACATCAATCGATAGGGTCGATCATAGGGATCAAATCTCTCTAACAAACTTGGTAAATTAAATAAAAGGAAGTCCATGAAAAAGAAGGTTTTGTAAAATATTAGTCGGTTCGACTACCGGGTGTGGCATTTTCAAAAGTCTTTGAATGCAGTTTTGTTTCTTTTAAAAAATAAGGTAAAGTTTCCTTTAAGTAAAATTCGCTATCTTTAGTATGAGGGTACTTTCCTTCAAGGTAAAGTCGAAATGTTCCACCCTGTATATCGCAGCTCCGATATTACTTACAATGAAAATAATGACATTTGTAGGTGTGTTTAACACAGTACAATGAAGTGGTATCAAAATTAATTATGGCCGCTGAAAAAATTAAGAACGCCACTGTCCATACTAGATTACCCAATCCCCTTTATCATGTAAATACAATTTCATTACAGAAATAGGGGAAAACACCCAATTATTGGCACCTTAAGCCAAATTTGTAAAATAATTATCATCTACGGAAATTATACGTCTTTTTACGAGAAGAGAAAAAGTAATAGTAGGAATATTGCTTCACGTTATTTTGATCGTAAACAAATATTTATATTACTTGTAATTATTAAAAAATTACAGTTTTATCCAATTTTATACATTTGCCCATATTATTGGCATAGGTAAACTAAACTATTAGCTTACATCAGACCATTGCCATTTGAAAAGGAATAACTATAGAAAAGTCTTTACTTATTGCAGATAAATTTGACGATTGTGAGTTCTTGTTTTTTTACATAAAACGTAGTAGTACGAGAGCCCACGACCAAAACCATGTCTCATAGCAATACGGCAAAAACCCTATAAAATCGTTAGATTGTATGATTCTGAACCCGACTAGGTGTGTAGTAACGGTCGAAAGTGTAGCAACTGCGTGGGAGGCCATTTCTGCTGTGTTAAAAAAAAAGGCAGTCGGTATTATAGCAATACGTCTGATAGTGAAAATGTACATAGATTTTATAATTATTGTATTACGAAAAAGTTTGTTTTCAGACATTTTGTGCGTAGCACATAGCCTAAGCGCATTTTTGAAAATGTCAACAAATTTAGCCGACCTGTATCATAGCAATACGGATAATTTTTTTTTTTAACTTTTCGTATTGCTGCCATGATTACCAAAAACCTGTTTTCAGACACTTTAAGTGTAGCATTACTCCCAAAAACGAAAATAAGTACGAAAATGTTTTTTTTTAATTTACAGCCTTCATAGATATTCAAGAATCTCCCTTGTCTATTATATGTACTTTGACAGATGACAGATGTCATTACTTATTTCTTTTGTAAAAGTTATTTTACAGAAGAGGACGTTGAAGATCTCCCGAGCGACGTCGAGAGTGATTTCGAAGACGACGATTCCGAATCCGACAGCGATTGAATACGAGAATATTTTGTAACTTTGAATAAACCGTTTTTTTTTCAACTTCATCCCAGTTTCCTTTTGTGCGATTTATTTCAGTCCTTCAACTTCAATGTTACGGTTTCGGGTAAATTCTTTGTTAATTATCATGTAATGAATTCAGGGTCGCAACGTATTCATTGGTTTGTAACAGAGAATTCAAATTTCAATTAAATGATATCTGAGTATCGAAAAGTTGTCTGATAGAGAAGATGCTACACTTGTCTGATATAAATTTTTTGCACATGTGGACAACTTATTTTATCATGTCCAACAATTTTCAGACATATTGCTATGATACCGATCGGTAAAATTTGTTAACATTTTCAAAACGGTCTCAAAATTTAATGCGTTCACATTTCCGTCTGAAAATTGTTTTGTTCGCATCAAATAACCAAAATTTACTAATAAAAAAGATTTTCAGACGTATTGCTATGAGACATTTTTTTTGTCTCATTTTAAATTTTTTTAAGTGATTTTACGGGTTTGCGCTACACCACTAACGTCTGAAAAATATGTTTCCGGTATCTCAGAACTATCATTCAACTACAGTCTGCAAATCAGACATATTGCTATGATGCAGTTCGGTAAAATTCTTTGACAATTTTGAAAATTTGGTCAGATCAAACGCTACGCGGAAAATGTCTGATATTGGTTTTTTCGAGTTCAGGATAATCGTATCTATCGATTTGATGCGGTTTTGGCTGTATTGCTATGAGACAAAAATTTTGGTCGTGGGCTCTCGTACTATAGCTGTGCCAATAAATTGGAGGAGTGCCAAGATTAGGTATGTTTCGCCTATAACTAATCTTAATAAAATATGTATGAGTATGAGAGTGATATTATAATGAATGTACCTAATTTTCGAGGAGCGTTTGCCCCGCCTTACCTTTTAGCCGGTACACCTGACTAACGAACGAGGCTCTGCCGGAGGCAGTAATCTCAAGGTTGGAAAGTCAGAAGGTAGTCTCGTCCATTATAGCTAAATAGAAGAAGATAGCGGACTCCAAGCTATGGGTACAACACTCGTGTGCAGCCGGAGTCACTGCTAACAAGACTATGATGATGATGATGTGACACAGGAATTCTGGCCCCGCTCCCGCAACCCGTGGGTACCTATTCCAGGGACATAAAGCCTATGTATTATTCCCGACTATACTCTAATACTTATAACAAATTTCAGCCAGATTTGTTCAGCCATTAAAGCGTGATTGGATAATAAAGATCCAAACATTATTCACAAGCTTTAACATTGATTGAATCTAGATCTGTTTTGAGATACGATCGTCTAGTACGTTTAATATTATGATAGTTTACCGGACTTTTCCACTGGAGTCGTATATTACGCCATTACCAAGAAAATCAAACTCGGCGACTATAGGACGTACATTTTCTTTACTACTCCCATTTTGATCACAAGTGTACACGATACAGCGGGGATCATAGTCATTCTCTAAAAATGAAAAAAATAAAAGCAACCATTTATAATAAGGAAACATGAGCCATTACAGACAATTGTGCAACATCATCATCTTAGCAGTATGTCCCCATTGCATCCAACCGTGAGTTCATTTTTCCGCTCATCGTCCTTCACTTCGTAGGTCTACAAGTATCCATAGCAGTGAGACCCTTAGCACACAACTTCTTACGTCTTCTCTTATTACAGCCCGGTGGAAGTAGCATAATGACGAATGTATGAGATTTGACGTACCTTTATGACAACTGTCATAAACGTCAAATCCCATACATTCGTTATTATGTTCTATAGTTCTTGATACTTGGCATTTACTTTATTGTAAGTACTGTGTGCTAACATTCGTTATTATGTTCTATAGGTCTTGATACTTGGCATTTACTTTATTTGTAAGTACTGTGTGCTATCAAAACAAATATTAAGGAATGTCCCCGGGCAAGATGATCTTTATTTTATGATTGAGTTAAATAATCTAATTTATAACAGTGAAATAAAAAAAAAACAAAAAGGAGCTTTCACTGATTACGTTCTAAAAGCTCCGTAGACGTCACGCCTCAAATTTTCCTTGTCATAATTATTTGCTATGATCTTGTTGACACGAGAGTATACGCGGAAAATGACATCTAAAATAAACATTTTAGATTCTGTAAGTAGGCAAATAATCGGTTCTTTTCCACCGTCCACCTTCCCAGACCACCTGGGTGTACGGTGGTAATTTTTTTTTTAACTACGGTTCACCTTTCCAGTATATCATTAATAGCTATTGGTGACGGTCCACCTCATTTACTGCTGGCTGGATTATAATTTTTTATTTGTGTTTAAAACTTATTGTACTGTTAATTAATTAAAATAGTTAGATTTTTTATATAACTATACATGAGAAAGTTAAAAAAACATAAACAAAAAATAGTCTTATTCTAGGCGTACCTACACTAATATTTTGAATCAGCATTACAATTTTTTATTGAACTATACAATTTTAAGCTTAAAGCAGCTTTTAATGATAAACAAAAATAATAAAATATTTTTTGTTCTGCATTTGTTATTTGTAGAAATCATTTTTCGTAGTTTTACAAGGGCGTAACCTACCGATATGTCTTTATTTGTAAGTTATAGTTGGATATGCATAAGTTCATCGTCTGTTTCTTTATGTATTTTCCTTCTTTTGTTTCGTTGAAATCTCACAATAAACTCAATTTGTTTCAATTTTGTTAATATACTCAGAATTGACAAGTTTCTTTTATTTATATCTTTCTTTAGTTTAGAATGATAAGCTTCATTGTCAGTGTCATTACCAATGATCTTTTATACTATCTTTTTATATGTAAGTATATCATGTATTACCTATGAAAATAGTTTCTATAAAGGTGCTTCTAAATGGGCGATGTGTTACTGCAATTAGTGACTGCAACACTGTGGCCCAGCAACATTGCAACTATTGCAAGCAATACCGGCCAGTATTGCAGTAATGTCCCGGCTCCCGGCCATATAGCCCAACATGTTTTGTGTTGCCACTTGCCACATATGGCCGATGTTGCCGCGATGGGTTGCCGGACGATCGCTAGGCGGTCGATTTTACTGCAATATTGCTCGGCCAGTTCTATTGTTGTTTCAGTCACTCTCTTTGTTATAGCACAGTCTATCCTTTTCTACGCGAATTGTTAAATAATTTACTATCAAGGCTTATTTATAGACTTATTTTAACTAAAGTTTCACGCCTATTTAAGTAAGGTCAAATCCACAATGTCTTCTTTTTCTGTTTATTTTTTTTAATAAAACAATATAAGCTGCTGCAACAAGTGTGATTTCGTCAGCCATTGTTGCCGGTTTGTGTAGCCCGTTTATGAATCTGCATCAAGAGCAGACATATTTGCAACATATTGCCCAGTCATTGATTGTTCGGCCATCAGTTGCAATGAAATATTTTTGAGGTTGCCGGGCAATCAGTTGCCAATAGTGCAGCCACATATTGCAGAGAAACATGGCCCGTTTAGAAGAGCACAAGGTGTACCGTGGAAATTTAATAACGACGGTACACCTAGGGCTAGGTGGACAAAGGTGAACCGTAGTTAAAAAAGAATTACCACCGTACACCCAGGTGGTCTGGGAAGGTGGACGGTAGGGAAGAACCGCAAATAATAATAGGGAATTCAAAATGTTTCTGATAAATATTTTTATGTTCAAACGGGAACTTATTTATAAGGGCATACATATTAGGCGGCAGGCAGCGAGGGGTTATGTCTGACTCGAACCGACTTAAACTACAAGCCGTGTCGGGTCCTAATGCCGGGGTGTGGGTTGCGATATATGTTTCCTACTTCGTTTTTCATGATTTATTCAAATTCGAATTCAAAAATCATTATTAAGTCAGCCGATTGTCCCAGCCATCACATTAATTTATTTTTAAAGTAATAGGTGTTTAGTGTATATAGATATACGATCTTGGGACCTGGCAGACGTTTATTTGCGAGTAGAGACTAACCTTTTGTACTATGATATTCCAGGGCTTTGGAACCATTTCTATAAAGCCATACACCACTCCCATTGTCATATATTTCAGCAAGTAACTCTCCGCTCTCATAGTAAAAATTCTTTTTATTTTTATTTCTTTCAAACCAGTTATTTTCCTCGTTAAATGGTTCGATTTTGTACAAGTTCATCTGTGAATGAGATTAATTCATACCTAAATTAAACTGTAACGTAGTTAATGCAAAATCTGTTTCGACCAATCTAAGTACAACCGACAAAAGATACACTTCATTATGAGAAGGTGAATAATATCCTTTGTCGACTGTACCCGCATGAGAATCATTTCACATGGATTTCTAATTTCTTCTCCGCATTTGCATTGCAGCTTGACCAGTTGTTGGACTTTTTAGGTCTCCAACTACCCGTAACGACTGCCATAGATGTTCGTATAGCATTCCCTACGACTTATTGTGCTCTGCGAGGTATGACCAGACCCATGCAAATACCCATGTCCATACGCATACAATTATTTGCATTGAACGGGGATCGTACCCGCGCCTATTGCGTAGCAGCCGTGTTCACTACCGCCACGTCACCGAGGCCAGGCTTTGTTTCTAATTGAAAACCTGGTGCTCTTTCTCTTGATTTTGGTTGTCAAACAATGGTTTGTTTGAAACAATGGTTTGTAAGATGTTCAGCATAAAGGCTCGGTCAAACCAACGCGGTCAGCTCGCGTCCGCGGTGGCGTGCGCGGTGGCGATCAGTTGCTGGCCAATCGAGCCTTAACTAGCAACACGATGAATATCTGTTGTTTCTGTGTTCGTGTTCCGGTCGAGATAGAGGGCGTGGTGTCTCCCTACGTCAATGCTGTTGACCTTGGTGGCAGCCACAGCAGTTGGACTGAGGATTATTTCCTTGTCATTTCCACAATACTAATTAATTATTCAATCAATAATGATATAGAACAAAAAGTAGCCCTCTTGGTCAAAACGCCTCAATCAATTATGATAGTATTATTATTAATTATGATAGTAATTTAAGCAATTATTACTACTTACCGCGCTACCTTTAAAATAGATTTAAAAACGTATTTCAACGAAAGTAATTGTAGATAATTGTTTTAATTGATTTAATTTCCATACATACATATAAGTACACTTGGAGTATGGCCATTGAGAATGATTTTATAGAATTGACGATATTGCGGTGATTTGTATCAAAAAAGAAAACTAATATAGGAGTAATAATCACCTTTATACATCATCTACACCTATACTATACCTATATACATAATCGCCTTTGTACATCAAAATGTATTTGCTTTGACTCTGTATATAATTTTTAGTGTGCAATAAAGAATTAAATAAAAATAAAATAAAATAAAATAAAATAAAATAAAATAAAATAAAATAAAATAAAATAAAATAAATAAATAAATACTATTGTGTACGGTTTAAGTATATAGCAACGATGAGACACTGTAGAAATATTCTGGAACTTAAAGTTGTGAGAGATGGGAGAGGAAGAGGTTGGACTAGAAAACCTCCCGAGGTGCAATACGAGCGGCAAGACTTGACCTAACAATGACTTGACCTCTCGTCCTTCCTTTGGGAGGTGTTGCTGTTTCCGGCTTATGTTCGACCCTGAAACGGTGACTCTACACGACTTTGAGGGAGGAAACCTCCATAAAAAATAGCCTGATGGCTTATTCATAGCACTTTGTTAACGTAACGAATGAGGCGGTGCCCTGAGGGAACGGGAGATATTGGATCTCTTCCAAAAAGGCGGGACCTAAGCGGATTTTTTTTTCAAGAAATTACATACATACAATCACGTCCTTATCCCCGGAGGGTTAAGCCGAGGTAAATTAACACCTACATTTCACCAATTATTGTATTAGGTACCTACGTAATAGGGGGTGAGCCTATTGCCGAAATCAAAGCACTATTGTTGACTCGACCATGTATCTGAGCCTGAGTCTGGGCTGTATATATCTGTCTGATGCTAAAATAGTCGCCTTATACAACACCGCATGAGAGAAGAGGCCCAAATTCCACTCTGTCGGGAACCACGCGGCGGAAGAATTTCGTGCTGATCGTGCCTCGGAAGGCACGATCAGATCAATGCAAATACCCATATTTCATGCACACAAATATTTGCAGCGGGGATCGAACCCGCGCCTCCTGCGTAGCGGCCGCGTTCACTACTGCTACGCCACGGAGGCTGTCGAAACAAATGAACTAGGCTAACTAATTGAGTGTTGTGGTCAGTTTTAGTCTTTAAAATTAGTTTCTAAACAGAAAAACATTAATAAACTGAGTTTTTTAATACAACACTAGTGTCCGGAATACGGCAATGAAATGCGGCTGTTAATTCACCTGTGTCAAACCCTCAGGGATAAAAGCGTGATTATCCCCAGAGGGTTAGACAGAGGTGAAAGATATGTATGTATGTATATGTGACATATTAAAAAGACACATCAAGATTGTTTAAGTTTAGTTAAGTCCCTAACCAAATGGAAAATAAATTAATGAGGTGCTAATTGCTGTTATTGCTGTTAACAACTTCACGCAGAGCTATCTGCTGAGCATGACCACTCTCAATCACACTTAGTAAAGAATTATTGTTCAATAAGGGAATTTAGTTCAACAGCATTGACTTCATAACCACAAGCGTTAAAAAATTTAGGATTTATTTTATGTAATGAATATTATTCTACGTAACAGTGTTGCCGGTTTACAGAATTAGCTCTGTCGCTGACACTGTTATCCAATCCTGTTCGTTCTACTTGCGTAATATTTTTTACAACTTGACTAAATTCTTCCGCCGCGTGGTTCCCGACATAAGTAGAATTTGTGTGTAAGCCGTCGGTCCCGGTTGCCATAAGAACATCTATGGCAGTCGTTACAAGTAGTTGGAGCCCTAAAAAGTCAAAAAAAAAAACAACCGTCTAGCTGCAAAGCTTCGATATCGCCTAATGTTACCATTGGGTTGTGGTGGTTCAGATACAAAATATCGAGGTCCAGCCAAATCCGTAGTTAAGACTGGTAAGACACTCCGGACTCCGAGCTAAAAGCTTCGGATGCGACTGGGATTTAACAATAGGATGAAGAAGAAAATTTGTTTAATATGTGTTTATATAAAAAGTCGCTACAAGATTGTTTACCTTTAGTTAAGTACCTAACCGAATGGAGTATAGGTAATAGGTATTCACGGTAATAGGTATTAAAGGTAATAGGTATTAACGTTATTTACCCTACGCATGGTTTTCGCCTGTGGTAGTTGAGTCCATCCCTTTTCAATAAATGATTTGTCAGATAGTTGATAGCTGATTATTCCTGAGGTTGAACGTTTTCTAGGCTGAAATTTTATCCAAAAATAATATTTAGTTACACTGAAAGAATATAATTATTTTTATGGATATTTATAAGTCAGAGTGCATGGGGCCTTTTTATATCTTACATACATATACTCACGTCTGTAAATCCCCGAAGGGGTAGGCAGGGATGTATTAACCCCCACATTTCGCCAACTATGATTAATAGGGGGCAAAGGGCACCCACGTAATAGGGGGCGAGCCTATTGCCGTCAAACGGGCACTTAATCATGGATTGAACGTTTACTGTCAGATGGAGAACTGCCCTATCCCTTAGTGGCCTTCTACGACACCCACAGGAAAAGATGGTGGTATATCTTATTCTACAGTAAATAGATGTAGGTTAGGTTACATTTTTTTAATACATACATAAATGTTTTGTTCAAACAATCTTGTTGCACTTAATGAGCTGAATAGACGAAAGAGTGAAAATTTTTCATATAGGTTAAAATCATCTAAATTGTATCGAAAGAAATAAAGTGAAGCAAAAATCCAAAACCACAAGGAAACTGTTCGAGTTCGAACAAAATTATTAGTCTTAAAAAGAGACTTACAATTGCGAAAAGTATCTACATAGATAAAGTAATAATTATTCATCATAATTCATCATTTCAGCCATAGGAAGTCCACTGCTGGACATAGGCCTCCCCTATAGATCTCCAATAAGACCGGTTGGAAGCGGCTCGCATCCAGCGCGTTCCCGCGGCCTTGATAAGGTCGTCTGTCCACCTTGTGTTGCAGCGTTCGGAAAATTGCGTAATATCTTCTCGTCCGACATACCTCAGTGTCTCAAGTCGAAAGTTTTCGACCAGTGTGTGTTACCAGTGATGACTTATGGTACTGAAACGTGGTCTCTCACTATGGGCCTTATGAGTAAGCTCAAAGTAGCCCAACGAGCTATGGAGAGGGCTATGCTCGGAGTCTCTCTGCGAGATCGAATTAGAAACGAGGAGATCCGTAGAAGAACCAAGATTACCGACATAGCCCAGAGGATCAGCAACTTGAAATGGCAGTGGGCAGGGCACATAGCTCGGAGGACTGATGACCGATGGGGTCGAAAAGTTCTCGAGTGGAGGCCACGTATCGGCAAACGCAGCGTAGGACATCCACCCACAATAATTATTATGGCAGGTAATTATTATTTGTCGCATAAATGTATTCAGCTAGGAAAAATATAGATATTACTGACTTTTGCCCGCGGCTCCGCTCGCGTGGATGTCGGTTATCGCAACCAAACATAGCCTATGTCCTTTCCCAAGGTCTAATCT
This sequence comes from Eilema depressum, assembly GCA_914767945.1. Lineage (NCBI taxonomy): Eukaryota > Metazoa > Arthropoda > Insecta > Lepidoptera > Erebidae > Eilema > Eilema depressum. Next base: position 25,730,062 of record OU612012.1, read on the forward strand.
ATCTCTTTATCAAATTTCATCACAATCGGTTCAGTGGTTTAGGCGTGAAAGCGTAACAGACAGACAGGGTTACTTTCGCATTTATAATAATAATATAGATATAGATAAGTAGTTCTTAGTTTAATATTTACTTAGAAGGATACTCACACGTAATTTACACGAGCTTGGAGGAATTTCTTTTACTTTTGCTGCAACGTCTACCATTGATTCAAATACTAAATCTTTTCTGGGGTACAAAGGAGATGTCTGCCTAGACTGATAGTGAGAATCATATGGTTTCAGTGTAGAACTTTTCACAATATATTTGGGAGATGTACTCTCCACATCACATTCAACAATAGTAGAACTCTTTACTTCAATCAATAACGATTGGGCTGCCAATGCATCCGCTAATTGTTTATCTACTTTCTTTTGCTGATCATCATTTTCCTTATCGTAACTTTTCATAATCACTTTATTTTTATTTTCATCACTTTTCTGCTTTTGTTCTTTTTTCTCTTTAAGTTTCAGCTCTCTCTGTATTGAATAGATAGATTTCAATTCGTGTGTTTTTGATGTTCTCTTTTCAGTTACCGCCGGTGCCTTTTTGGTCTTCGATTCTGTGATTTTTATTTTCTTTTCTCGTGTCGGCTTCGTTGTACTAACTTTATCTTTTTCTATAGATGACTTTTGTTTAGGTGACTTTTGTGAAGACGGTTTTTGCGTAAGTGACCCTTGTACAAGTGGTTGTTGTATAGACCGCTCTTGTATAGATGTTTCTTGTATCGGAAGTTTTTCTAGAGATGGTGTCGGTGTAACTGGTTCTCTTGATGGTTTATGAGTTGGTACTTCAGGTCCTTTTTTCAAGAGCTTACAGATACAGGTTTCAATACACGAGGAAGTACTAGTGCTATCATCTGAAGGTATATACAAGTCGCCACTTTCAGGTTCAATCCTACTCAGTAGTTTCTCGAGCAAGTCTTTGCTTTCTGTAATACTTTGATTCAACGATTGATCTTCTTCTATATTAGGAAAATACTCAATTTCAGGTCTTCGCCTACATATGGGTGATTGAATTTCTTTCAAAATCCTTTCTAATTCTGTGTCTCTACACGTCCTGTGCTGACAAATGCTATGTGAGTGTAGGAGAGTTTTTAGCAAATACTTCAGTTTCAGTAACCATTCAGTAAAATTTTGAAATTTGGTTTTCTTCTGTTCGACACTGAAATATTTATTGGCAATAATATCGCATTTGTTACAGTGTTTAATTTTTATGACTTTTCTGCCGCAATTACAAGTGCCAGCTATTGTACTCTTCTCCTGTGTGGCTACAATGTCATCAAGTATATTTCGAATTCGTTGAATGGTTATTTTACATAAATTACATTTAGTTTTATACTGACCTGTGGAATAAAATTCATATTTTATAGATTTTGATGAGATCGATGAAAGGGTGCTAAGTATTCGGTAATTAGACAAATGGGGAAGGGTTCTGCGTTTGTGTTCCGGTGGAAAAAAATGGGAGGGAGCCATATAGGGTTATCGTACTAATATTATAAATAGGTATAAAAGTTTATGAAGATGTGTGTCATTCAATCACGATGAGTAAGGCTGAAAGCCACTTTTATTTCGGGAATAGGTTGCTATAGGTAGCGACAACGCGATCATAATTTCAAGCAGGTGAAGCTGCGGACATCAGCTAATAAACCATATAGCTTCGTTCCTCTTTCTCGCTCGGAATATAGACGCTTCAATATACCATGGTAAGCTCTCTGAACTATCGGGGTAACCTTGTACATTTTAGAGAAACGTGAAAACTGTATCTATACCCATGATTTTTTAGGGTTCAGTAACTCAACAGGAAAAATGGAACCCTTATAGGGGTTAGATTCATATCGACTGGGTAGTAAATGGTCTTTACTAGTAAATTGTCTGGATTGTAGAATGACTCGGGTAGCAAAACGTCTTGATTGCTAATTGCCTGACTGTGAATAGCAAAACGGTTTAGATTCATATGGACTTAATTGTAAATGGTCTTAAACAGTAAATTGTCTAAATTGTAGAATGACTTGAGTAGCAAAACGTCCTGATTGTTAATTGCCATTACGAATCGTCTCACAAGCACGTTTAACGCCTTCCAGCCTCCTCAGAACAAGCTGGTTTCCGAAAAGTGTTTAGTACCGTAGACCAGCAGGTCTAAAATGGCCACATTCGACGAATCGTATCCGCATTGAAGTACGAAGCAACAACAACAACAACACTGTTGACACCCATTGCGTCAACTGAACCTGAAACCCCCCAGATTCACACACACACACACACACAACATGCTCTGCTCGTCTGTGCTCGAAATACAGTAGAGAGGTGAATCAGTGTGCTAAAATCTTGCTAGTGGATGTAGACAGGAAACTACATTATCATCCCGCATTGTGTACGAATCGCCTTTCATGTGTTCCATTTTATGACGCTCGACGAATTGGATAGCGTTTCGCCGGACGAATTGGAAGACGAACTGAACGATTCGTTTCATGGAATGATTATTTTTAGGCCTTCAGAGGGAAAATAAAAAAAAACAGAAAAAAATAGAAATGGCTATTCAAAATGCAGCCGTCTAGTTATGCGGATGGGTTTGCTCTCGCCTGAGGGTCTGGCCAGCATAACCAGGAATTCGTAATTCAGACTGTCAGCCATCCCGTCTTTATACAATCAGGACGTTCTGCTACCCAAGTCATACTACAATCTTGACGATTTACTAGTTAAGACCATTTGCAATCTAGTCAATATTAATCTAGGACTATCAGTTATCCCGCATTTAAGCAATCAAGACGTTTTGCTACCCGAGTCATTCTACAATCCAGACAATTTACTAGTAAAGACCATTTACTACCCAGTCGATATGAACCTAACCCCCTTATAGGATCACTTCGTTGTCCGTCTGTTTGTTTTTTCGCAATGTAATAAGGCATCAACTTGAAATTTATACCAATTACTCAGGTCTCTTACCACTTACATCAGTAAAAAAATCAAACATTGAATTCAACGCAATAAAAAGATATTGCTGTATAAGTAGCATAAGTTCGTTCGTCAATAATTTAGGTTTGTAAGGAATCCTCAGTGCGCGAGGCCTACTCGCAAATGATTAATTTAGTTAGTACCTATGTAATTCAAACTGCCTATTTCCCAGTTATGATATCCTAGGCATTGTAATAGTCTTACATTTAATAATAATTACATTATACCTGCCATTCTCTTTTAACAAAACACAGATATCAGACTTTATATTGGTACTGTATCGACCGTCTGTCGATGTGTCAGACTTGAATCGCTGTGATGCGTCTATCTTGATATTACGTACTAGCCTTTACCTACTGTACTTTTCCACAGTATTATTGTTGTAAACAGTTGTAATATTGTGGAAAAGTACAAGTGTCTATTCAGTATGTGTAGCAAGTTCCACCAAATGCCATCGATCAACAGTATAAAAATGATAATTATATTATAAGGAGTCGAGTACCTACCTAATTTTACTAAAAAGCTGATAGGTACTATGTTAAATAACGAACAATAAATTAGTATATTTCGAATGCTTTCCAGATGAATGTAGAATTAACCGGCGGGTCTAAAAAGGTAACACTGAGCGATTCCGCTAAATACGAATATCTTTATGAATTTTGATTGTATATACTGGAGATTGATGGCGCTTGGTGGAACTTGCTACACATATTGAATAAAGCATTTTTGTACTTTTCCACAATTATTTATTATTTTGAACCTAACCGGTTTCGCCTTACGGCATTCTCAAAGGTTTACAATGGTTTAAGCTATTAAACTTCTAAAACCTATAATATTTAATGTGTAACTATAATGTTTATTAATTTTATTCCCCGTAGATCTCAAGAGATTCCTATAAAACTCGTAGGTACATTCATATGAGCAGAATAATTCCAATATCGTGTGAATATCGTATTTATCAATTATCCTAATACGATTCCAATAAAGTCACCTTTTTAGACCTGCTGAACGTTACTGAAACAAATGATGACGCTCAACCGTAGTTTAGAGCTCAAATGTCAAATTTAGTAGGTATACTTAAAATTTCACACATGGTGCAGATATAAGTACTGTAACATTATGTAGATAAGTAGGTACCTACAACCTACAGTGTCCCTGTGTCCGTTTTTGACGAGCCACGTTGGAAAGGAGAGATAGAGTCCGACTATCAGATGGTTACGGTTTTGTAGTGCTTCTCTGTATCGTATATCGGACTGACAGTTTGAAACCTTTACAGAATAGCTAAAACCATTTGTTTAGGTATAAATTATTAAAACTCAGTGTCGAAGGTTGAAAATTTTCAAAAGGGAAGCCGGTAGAAATAGCATCTTACTGTTTTATAACGACCATAGCAATATAGCAATGTTGTATAGAATTCTCTTATGGAATTCTTTGCAGAGTAAGTCGGTAAGAATCGGGTTATAGGAACCCCTCTCCACTGCTATAGCTTCGGTTTTAACTACTCTATATCAAGCTTTAGGCAGGCGCTATGAGAGATAACCCTTTACAAAACTGTATCTAACCCTGATCGCACTCTACCTTTAGTTAAGCTACTTAATTTGTAGACATTCATTCTCAAGTTAAGGCCGTGGTTAGTTTAGATATATTTACAATAATTCCCGCGTACATGGGCAGTTCTCGCAACAACTAGAATGTCAAAATTATTTTAATTATTAACCTACCTTAGATTTACTTACATTATTTATTGCAAATTACTTTACGTTTCAATATTTACAATAGGTACATCCATCTAAACGCATACATACCGATGTTTTAGATCCATTTTTCATACTTATTTCAAGAACACAGAACTGTATTAGTAAAAGCTAAGGTAAAGTACCTAAATTACTTCTTCAAAGCACTACTCTAGTAAGTACCTACCTACCTACCTACCTAATATTTACGTTCGCATACTGTCGAAAAAGTATCTACCTTACCTAGGTATCTACCCACAGTGCAGTATATAATAAATAGGTATACTTACGTGGTTCTTCTTCAACCTTCTTATAGTCGCATTTGAACTGTTCATTTGCCAGCTCAGATCTTCTACAAGAGGTTAAAAAAATCAAATATGGAAAAAATATGAAATACCTATATAGGTTACGAATGTTCGTTTATTATAATATTAAGCATTGTATTGTAGCTCATATTTGTGTAAGTAGGTACTAATTGTAGTATTTAGTTTAATTTTATCTTTGCAATATCCTGGTCAAACGGGCGTTGGGCTAAATGGACCCCTATATTACACTAAAGCCCCTGATAACAACTGGTAAAAACCACGTGACAAAACACCTAGGGTACCTCTACGCCGTAGAGGTACCGTAGAGTCTACGGTAAAAAACCTTACCTTAACCGTAGTAGAGGTTATCACGTGTAAAAAACTGTCAAATGTATTTTTACAGTGGGCAAACTTACCGCTACCTAAACGTTATTTACAGAGTCAGACAGTATAATGTGTGAGCCCGACTCACGCTTGCCCGGTTATTTCATAAATTTTATGTGGGTGCCTTCATTATAATTACAGTATACCTATTCCTACCTAGGGTCTTTGGCCAGTTGGATTTACAAGAAATATAATATACGACTTACAATAATTCCCGCGTACATGGGCAGTTCTCGCAACAACTAGAATGTCAAAATTATTTTGATTATTAACCTACCTTAGATTTACTTACATTATTTATTGCAAATTACTTTACGTTTCAATATTTAGGTACAATAGGTACATCCATCTAAACGCATACATACCGATGTTTTAGATCCATTTTTCATACTTATTTCAAGAACACAGAACTGTATTAAACCGAACTCTTGTAAGTAAGATGACGTATATCATAGAGTAAAGTAATACATGACATGACGTATAATATAATATGATGACGTTGTTGTGAAAACATAAAGTCTGGAAAATAAGAATTTCAGAAGAATTTCGCTATAACCATAAAACCTCGTTGGTATGTAGGTAAGTTTTTTAAGTTGCTTTGCTTTGCACCTGTAGGTACATCAAACATCAACCATCCTACTCAAAACAAAAGCTTGATTAAGATGCCTACTGAGTTACGCGATTTCAAAGTTACAACTTAGCTAGACCATAACTATTATGAGCTCCTTGAATAAAAAGCGGGATCTGACCCTGTGTACACAACAGATTAGGCCATTTACATGCTTGTGTCATCGTTTCGTATAAAATACCTATTACACAGAACAGATAATAGTAATAGCCTATTATCTAATGAGCTGGGATTGTGAACGGTAGCACACTCACAGGCTCTTTTCAATTTTATATTGCGTAATATATAAATTATTTTCCTCTTTTTAGCCTGTAAAGGACACCTTGGCTGCCTGAAAACCTGCAGTGAAAGTTTACTATAATTTATCATAATATACTACTTTTTTTCCCTCTTTTCCAACTGTACCATTGATTAGTACCATTAATGGTACTACTGGGAATCTTTGTCCCACTAGTACCATTAATGGTACTACTGGGAATACTTTTGTCCCACTAGTACCATTAACAGTACTACTGGGAATTTTTGTCCCAGAAGTACCATTAATAGTACTAGTAGTATTGCTCGGGACATATATTATGTCTTGGACCTAAAGTGTGCTCAATATGTACTTTATGCGCGCAGTACACGTTTCTTGAGCGTTTTTTGAGTATAGCACGAGGTGCTACTCCGTTAAATGAGCTCAAACTCACCAAGCATAGGTTATTACAAAACAATCTGCACGCGCTAGGGCCTCATTTGTCTCGCGATTTAGGTCCAAGATACATGTCCCGAGGTATTTAGTGAAGATATTTTTCATGTAGTACCATCATCTACTGCAGGTGTTAAAAATTAACCAGAAAGATGTACCCAGAAAAGTCCAGATGAAATGTCCTAAGCCATTCGTACAATTATAATTATGTAATCTTTTGTGATTTTGGTTCCCTAAGAAAGCTCTTTGGTGCTCTTTTGGAGAGCGGCACCGCACTACAAATACGTATGAGGGGTATAATGCACAGTATAACAAATGTTTTAAAAGGAAACCCACGACAATTATCCATTTTATTTTTTCATGTTTTGTTATAACTGGTCTTCACAATTATTTCGCATTGAGTAAAACCAGTTTTATGTTAACCAGCTGCATTAGGCCTTGTTTATTATATAAGCATGATACGTATTAGGCCTATTTCGGACCGTACCTACATGGCTATAATTTATTTTGTCGGGCTTATTATAACTAAGTATTTAAACCCACACACAAAACAACATTAGTATCGCGCACAATGGTACTAGTGGGACAAAGATTCCCAGTAGTACCATTAATGGTACTAATCAATGGTATAGCTGTATGTAAGCCCAGCTGCAAAACTAGTATCGTGTACAATGGTACTAGTGGGACAAAGATTCCCAGTAGTACCATTAATGGTACTAATCAATGGTACAGTTGGGAAAGAGGGCTTTTTTTTATTTTACTTACTTTACTTACTTTTTATATTACTTTTTATTTCTACCACGCGAAAAATAAAATGGTAGATTTTTGCTTGCATAGCAAAAAGCAGCAACACTGGACTGGTTATGTCATATTTTGTCATTATGTCAAGAAGATCATTTTTACTAAAACGTTTAAAACATACACTGCTTAACTTTTACACAAAAATTAAAGCAAGATATTTTTTTAAAACATAAACACAATGCCGCTACAAAGGGTTATGACCTTACCCAACTTAATAATACAAGCTAGCCGCTCAACTTCGTTATTACATGCCAAGACTAAGTATCAACAGTTTACTACTTGCAAGTGAGTATCTTTCTTATAATCTAATAATTACGTAGGTTATATTTATTGTAAACAACTGGTCTTGAAGCCAAGACCACTTATTTTTAACTCTTCTATGTTTAAATAACAAAGGAAGTATTTTCGTCATAGTTCTAATAACCTTTTTAACGAAATTAAACACAACCAAAAAAAATGTAATCATGTTAATTAAAATTCGTTACTGTGTTTTTGTTGCTGTTGTAAAAGTATTCATGATATTGCGTAATGCTAATAACTAAAAATACTAACATCTGTAGGCTATCAATAATATTACTATAATATTAACATTATTGCAGTCACAGAATTACTTATAATGTTTCGAAATAAAATATATACTTGGATATTTATGTTATACTACCCCGGCTTCGCATTTACATACATCCTATAATCCATTTACAGCACCATCTACTAGCTGCAATAACTGTACTATGTTAATAACCTTAGTGTAAATATGAACAAATTGACAAAGTTTCCTTGCAATTTGTTCAGCTTCCTAGTTCACCACCAAATTCAGTTATGTATAGATACTAAAACAGTATAGAATTTCAATCAATCAATTAGCCTATTGCAGTTCACTGCTGGACATAGGCCTCTCCCAATGTGCAACACTTAATATTTATAGAATTTATATTACACAAAAATTAGAGGCTTATGTCTTGCAGTGGACTGCAATAGGCTAATTGATTGATTAATTACACAAAAATAAATTTTATTTACAGATTTCTACCTGTTAATAGATTAAAACACTCTAGCCTATTGCAGACCACTGCTGGCCATGGGCCTCTCCCAATGAGCGCCATGTATGTATAGAAATTATATTACACAAAAATAATTTTCATTTACAGATTTGTACCTGTTAATAGATTAAAACACTCTAAAGTGTTAAAAACAGAAAAAGAAAAAATCCAAACATTTGTAATACAAAGATACATCAAATATGTGAAAAACTACACCAGCGTTTTAGAAACCAGGTTTCCAACGGCTGTGAAAATGTACAGAGTCTTCAGTGTAGGCATTAAAGATTTCCTCAGAGATCTTAAAAAATATATATCTCTACGTATACAAATAACAAGAGAACAGGGGTTTACGAAAATGAGCAGACAAGACATCGAGCTTTACCTGAAAATGCCATCAGACATGTACAGGATAGCACCTGTTTTGATATTGTCTGCTATTCCATTTGGCAATTACATCATCTTTCCTTTAGCGTAAGTATAGTATTTTTATGACCTGATAACATTACTTCCAGTGGGCACAATGTTGATTAGGCTTGCGCTTGCCATTTCACTGCACAAAGGCCTCCCCTAGTAGCTTCCAGCTCTCCCTGTTTCTTGCCAGTCTCTGCCACAGAGGGCCAGCAGCCTTTCTTAGGTTGTCCATCCACCGTGCGTACTGTCTGCCTCTCCTCCGCTTGGTGTTGTGGCGGGGTGTCCATTCTGTGGCTTTCCTGGACCACTTTGGCTTTTGGCCTCTGAGCAGGTGTCCTGTCCATCTCCATTTCAGTTTTCTGGTCCTCTTTATCACATCTTCCCATTTGGTGATCTTTCTGAGGTCTGCGGCTCTTTTCCGATCGTTTCTTGTGTAGCCCAGTATACTCCTTTCCATACTTCTCTGGCAAGTCATAAGTTTTCGGTTTATTTCTTGTATATTGATCCAAGTTTCGCAGCCATATGTCAGAATGGGTAGGATGCAGGTGTTGAATATGCTCCTTTTGATCCTTAGTGGGTATTCTTTATTTTTCAGGATATGTTTTAGTGATCAGAATCTTTTCCAACCATTTGAAATTCTAGTCTCTACTTCCTGTTGTGCCTGTTGTGCCTGTTCTGACATGGAGATGAGCTGTCCCAAATAAATATAGCTTGTGACGTACTCTAGGTCTTCGTTTTCCAGTATGATTTTTTCTGGTGCTCTATTCCTTATGGCTTTTGTATTTGATTTGTTCATCTTTAAGCCTACCTCTTGGCTCTTTGTTGCCAGTTCTTCAATCATTATACCGGGGTTATCACTTTATCAGCTATGAGCACAATGTCGTCTGCAAATCTTAGGTGGTTGATCCTTTCTCCATCTATATTGATACCACAATCTTCCCAGTCTAGTTTTCTGAAGATTTCTTCTAGCACGCATGTTAAGAGCTTAGGTGAAAGTGGGTCTCCTTGTCTGACTCCTTTGTTTAGGGGAAATGATTCGCCTAGCGTTTCCAGCTTCACTTTAGCTGAGCTGTGGCTGTTACCATGACCCTAACATTATCATCGTCCTCCTAGCAATTTACCATTTTTGGAGGACACCCTCCACACTTTGGAGGTCAGGCGTCGCTTATTGTTTGTGTCCCTTCCCAAACTCAGTACAGTGGGCTAGGCATGAAAGCATTACAGACAGACAGAGTTACTTCTGCGATTATAATAATAACACTTGTAGACTGCCAATGGCTGTTTAGTGGTATCTTCCATTCTGAATGTAACATGTTCCATCTAATTACCTACTGTGAAAATGATGTCATACAGTGTTCGTGATAGATTGATATTAGTGATAAACAATTGTGTTTTTGTTTACTTGTTATCCCACTCTGGCAACGTGACAGAAATTGATTTGTTGATCACAAATACAAGTTTTATTTCTATCAATACCAGACTTTTGTTTATTTGTTTATTAATTTTTTACTTGACCATGTCAGTGATGGCAATGAGCTATGTGTTTATGTAGTATCAAAAATCTTTGTATAACCTTTTTGAAGTTTATAGTGGCTCTAATGTTTTTAATGAAATTAAAAAAAAATAGTATGCTAACAATCCACCGTCACCCAAGATGGTAGTATAGGAAATCGAAGGTGGTTTAGGCCTTTTTTTAATGTGCGCAAAATTCCCACAAAGACACCCCGCCGGATCCGACAGGGTGGTTATATCAGAGGTGAGATTGCAAGAGACATGTCTTTCGCAAGCTGGTTTAAGCCTGAAAGCTGTTGGTTGATATCTGCACACCCATATATATAGCGACTATACCTTGACTTACTTTACGTTCCAGGTTCCTAAATCCAAGAAGGCTTCTCTGTTCTCACTTCTGGTCAATACAACAGAGGGTTGAATTCACCACTCAAGATCTGACGGACAGACTAAAGTATAACAAACCAGTTTTTAGAGCATTACAAGCGAAAGTACATGACGTCCCAAATAATGAAATTAAATATAGATGGAAAAGAGTGGTTGCATTACTGGGTTCGGGAGTACATCCAAAAACCGATGATGTTATAGAATGTAAAGATCTGTTTTCTGAGGGACCTTACCAGTTAAGCAATTTAACCTATGCACATAAGGTATGTTGGATTTTTATTGATAATTTTTTTAATAAATTTCTTATACAATAAGATTCACCATCAATAATAATTGAGAAATGGATCACTGGACATCAGATTGTGGACAGAAGCTTTTCACCTCAGAGTCTGGCGGATTTGGCTGTAGTTCGATATTTTTCTTGAAGCGACTGCCAGTATGACCTCTACGTAACGACTGCTATAGATGTTCGTATAGAAACCGGGACCGAAAGCTTAATGTGCTCTCCCAGGCACGACCAGACCAATGTAAATACATATTTCCGAACCCGCCCCTCCTGCGGCCGCGTTCACTACCGCTGCGCTACAGAGACTGGGTGCAACTGACATTGGCATCAGGATAATGGACCTATTTTTGTCTGGTTTTCGAAAGCTGATGTGATCGAGATCTGTGCAAGCATTTCGAGACCACCAGTTCATATCTAGGCTTATTAAAATTTTATCGTACGTAACTCCTTATTTTTTCCTTTATATCCATCCATCAAGTAATGTCAGTGTTTTCTCTACATTTACAGGGTTACCTACTAAAAATGCATGGTATGAGAAAAACTATATTCAGGACAAACAGACTAAAATATCGAGCTTTCATACTAATGGAAATGGACAAGGCAATTATGAGAGAAGGAGGAGTCGATAATCTTAATACAGAAACATTACGGAATGCCTGTCACATACGAGGATTGAACGGTAGTCATCTAACGAACCAGGAAATGATAAATTGGTTGAAAAAGTGGCTTCTCATTTCCGAACAAGTAGATAAAGTTTCATATTCGCTATTATTACATGCTCCTGTGTTCTTAGGTTACAATCATCCACAAAATTGGGTATTAATTTATTAAGAGTTGCCATTGTATAAAATTTGTCATCATCTTTTAGCCTTTACCCAACTCAGTTGGGGTCAGCTTCCAGTCTAACTACGAAATGGCTGAACTTGAATATTTTCTTTAAAGCAACTGCCGTCTGAACTCCAATGCAATGGCGAAATAGGAGTTTTGTAGTTAGACCAGGTTGTTAGACTTTTTAGGGATCCAAGTACTCGTAAATGCCACCCATGTTCGTATGGCAATCGAGACCGACGGCTGTTGGCTTAACGTGCTCCCCGGGGTACAGAAGGGTCAGCCTATCTGAGACTCACCTGGCTAGTGTGGCCATGTGATAATCTACTCCACTACCACTAAGCCACAAGCTCCTTATAAAAAATTACCAACCAAAGGAATTTTAATATTGAACACTCAAATAGAGAGCAAGAGGATACATCATTCACTTTTGCTGTGATGTTTTTATTGTAATCCTTTTTAGGGTTACAAGCAACCTCAAAATTAGAACTTGATTTACTAGAATGGTTATGGTTGTCAATATAATCAGTACATAATCTAGAACATTGTCAATAGCGTCTAACGCATATATTTTTGATAATTATGTACTGCATTGTCAATCGCGCCTTAAGTTTTGTTTGTGTACAAATATATAACACAAGATTATGTTTCAAAAACATCTATACTATTATATAATTGTAAAGTGGTCGTGTCTGTACATTGGAGATATTTAAAAAAAAATACTTGGGTTATGTTATGTTAACGATACTGAACACGAAAATATTTTTTTTGAATTTCCTGTCTGTTTGTCTGTTTGTCTGTTTGTCTGTTTGTCTGTTTGTCCGCGATGGACGCAAAAACTACTGGACGGATTTTGATGCGGTTTTTTTTGTTAGAAAGGGCTTACTCAGACTTAAAATCTTACGTTTGTTTGATCGCAATCGGTTGAGTAGAACCGAAGATATGAGCAAAGGTCGCGTTAACCGAGATGCACGCGGGCGGAGCCGCGGGCGGAAGGCTAGTATCTTATAAATGTGATAATCAGTCTAGTTCTCTTAATTTTTGTGTTTGCATTGCAATTGTCTGCTGTTCCTTTCCTAACTATTCAATAAGTAAAAATTTTGATTCATAAGCTCTAGCTCTCACACTGTGCATGTTTTACTTTAGGTGTCTATTACAAAATGTTTGGTGCTTTTAATGTCGTATCTAAAAAGATGAGATTGCTTTTTCGTATCTATGTCACATTTAAATCGTCTAGTTTGGTGGTCAAACCACATGACCTATGCTAATACAAAATACTGTGGACCCCTATGTCCACAGGATTAAGATCAGATTTCACTAATCATAGCAATCAAGTTGTCACGTTTTCCTGCCCAAGTCTTCATTCTTTGGCACTGTGCTGACAGGCCAATGAAGCATTCTTTCTCAATCTTGTTAATATTTTTGATGCGGTATAAAATTGCCGAATCAGCAACATTAAATATAATTCCTTCCATTTTTCTACTTACTCTGTAAATTTGTACTTAAAGCCAGCTTCTCGATTATTTCTGTACCTACTTATTTTAGCTATAAAAGTTATTTTCGCATAGCGAGAAAGTGTTAAAAACTATTTATACAGACAATGTATGTTTACCATTTTAAAATAACAGCTTTTTACTAAACCCTTTAATTAGGTATATACTTATACCATAAAAATCCTTATCTAAGTCCACTCTGATGAAGTCGCGCGCACAGTGTAGTTTGAGTGTAAATTATTTACTTATTTGTTAAGTCAAGTTTGGAGTGTTGTATTTTGCAAAACTAATTTTATGTAATTTGTTCTTAAGTGAATTCCATTTCACTCCACTAGCTAAAAAAAACTATCATTTTGGTAAAAAAAAAACCATAATGTACACGTATTGATGACTTGTCGAAACTGATGTAGTTTCAGCATAAAAGTGTTTTTAACGATCCTGAACTAAAAGGCACAGGTAATTCAAAACTAGCCAGATTTGCACGTGTTATCATTAGTAGCAATAATTGAATGACGAAATTGATTTGAAAATTGAATGTCATGGTTATCAAATCAGATATATTTTTTTGTTTATGTTTGTCTAGAAAGGCCAATAAAGCAATATAATATAAAAACAAGCCCACAACGTTGTCACATATCAGATATTTAGAGTTTAGTTTATATTTGGGTCTAAATATTCTGAGTAAATACACCGATCACTGATTTTGAAGAATGCTCCTCGAAGAAGCCTTCGGTTAAACTGTGTTTCTTTCAATTTCATTTTCTTTGTATAATTTCAGTTATATGTGCTGGCGTGAATATACTACTATAAAATCACGCGGATCTATGTAAACCCCTGATATATCTACAACAAAAAAAAAAGAAATAATAGTAAAATATGTATAATAATAATAACCGATGTACATTTAAACCTGCATTTCTCTCGTAGAAATTGCGTGTTTTATGACCGAATAGTTTAGTATATTATGGGCCCTGAGACTTACTATGTATACTTCTCACCAACGTCGATGACCGTTATGAACACTCGGCGAGTCGAAACTTGCGCATGATACAGACCAGTACAAAATTATAGTGATCTGCAAATATCTAGACAATGTAATAATATAATTGCGCAGAAAAAAATTTTTAGGCCTCTGGTAGTTGTACGGAGCGCGACGGCCAATTAACCAATCATAGACTTGTCAGAACAGTCCTTTTATTGAGTTTTGGTAGGTCCTTATTTTTTGAACGGCAGTGTACCTGTGCAAAATTTTCTCCATATGCCAACTTTTTTTCACAAGATAATGAGAAATTATTTTACAGTATTTTACAGAAAATAAACCGCATTATTTAAAAAAAAAAAACTTGTACTTTTCGATAGTTATATTTCGTTTGGTAGCACTATTATATATTATGGCTATTTATATTTGTGTATTTAACAGATTTGGGTAACAATTATCACGGTCGAGTGGAAGTATATTTGTCAGAGTATTGGCAAATATTTCACAAATATAGCAACTACCAAAGTCGCTTACCATGCGTGCGTCGTGCCATGTGTATTTACATGTTTGTGTGTAGGTACGTCATATATTTAGCCAAATACAAACGCCCAGTAGCGAACCCAAATAGTCAAGTGAAGTGGCACCATTAGCCTTACCAGTTTCGCCTACCGTATAATAGTTCAAAGCGGTCATCATTGTTGGGCGTAAGTACAGCAACGTTAAGTTCCTCACATTAATTTATTATTTTATGAATTATTTTCCTACAGTATTATTGGAGATTAGTCAATATTCTTTAGTAGGGCTTGGCTTCGCGGCATAATGCGTATAATAATTTTGTGGTTGTCGTTTTGTTAATTTTAAGTTGTTGTTCTTTAATTCTAGACTTAAAAACTAACACTGAATATGTGTATTATTAACTCCATTATTCATAAAAATAATATTGTGTTTTCTAATCAGTTGTAGTCCTCCTATTAACACATGTATATCATAAGAGAAAAGGGCCAAAGAAACTTTAGTTAAATTGATATGAAGAAGCTTTTATGAATAAAGGGATTAAACTAAAAATGTTCTTTTTTTGTCAAAAATCTCCATGAGTCTTCAAGATTGTATTCTGAGCGAATATTAATTTATTTATATAAACCACACAAAACAGTAGGCACGTCTTGGAGAAGCATATGCTACGATCATCTTACTACGGTTTTACAAAGCGTTAACTCTATCGCACATTGGACTGACTGTTGGATATCTTTATAGAGTAGTTAAAACCGTTTATATAATTACGCTTTCGATTTTAATTTCTATAAAAAATATCGATACAAGGACGCTCTACAAAACCCGAGCAAACTGATTTTCACTCTTTCCGACGACGTGTCTCAAAAAACTACGGCTCCTACGGCGGCGCTGGATTCCAAGAAATACATCGAAATCTCGACGAGATTGTGACTACTCATCGTCTGACACTTGATGGATGAAATACTTGCACAGAGTAGTAAATTGCGTTGCGGAGCAGTGGTCCAACTGCTCTGTCCAACTAGTTGGACCATGGGTTGTTGTGTATGGTTGTGAGGTGAGGTGCTTACAAAACACCTCACGCTTTTTAATAATAATAATAGTTCAACTAGTAAATGTCCTGAAGCGAATGTGCCTAAAATATTATTTATATATATAATAAAGCATTTCGCGAAGTTTCTGATGCTTGCAATCGTTATAATTGTTTAAGTGCCGCGGATTACATTTGTGTTACTGTTAAAATTATAACTTCGGTTTTGACAGCTCTAAAAAGATGTAGGTATATAGACATTCTCTTTACGATAGACAGAGTAATTACAAACGAAGCAAGCAACGAGAGACGGCGTTGTGTGAAATCAGAAGCCGGGTATATACCTATATAAGATACAGAACTACTTTCTTTTATAGTATTCTGTGATCTATGAATATCAACTTCAATCAATTTGTCAGTTGAAGGCAGTTGACGTTTCCTGACATCTCTTATGAAATGCTAACATTCGTAGTTATTATTCTCAAAAACAGGAACTACATACAAGTTAATTTGCATGTATCTTATTTTAAACTAAAAGTGACATGCATTTCATTATTCACAAGCGTTCGCCCGTTTGGCTTATCTTCTTATTTCTAATGATCGAAACAAAAAAGCCTCTCAGTAAACGACACCTATCAGTTTGGCAACTCGAATGTGAGTTAGGAATGATTGCAGACCCGGAATGTCCTATAGATGGAGGCTGGTCACCTTGGAGCCCTTGGACTGAATGCCAAGGGCCGTGTGACGACACTGGACACCGCCATAGAACCAGAGAATGTACCAATCCACCACCTTCCCAAGACGGAGCTCCTTGTAGTGGTGCAGATGAACAAACAGAACTATGCTACCTTACAAACTGCACTGCGGAAGATTTTCGCAAACTGATTTCTGGAGACATTTCTAGAATGAAGGCTTTGGATCATTTACAAGCTGTACCGGCTCTAATGGAACGATGCCTGCAAATAGAATGCCCCTTTGAAGCCATAGAAGCTGTTTTAACAATAGATAACACCTGGCAACTGAATTCGGAATCTTTGTGGAATGCTCTACAATGTGTGAAGCGTAATCTTGGGTGTCCTATAGCTGGAGAATGGGGTGCTTGGGGAGCTTGGTCGGCCTGCGGTGCCCGTTGTGGACGGGGCTTAACTTGGCGGCTCAGAAAATGTGATACACCGCCACCTTCAGATGCCGATCTCGTCTGTACCGGTAGTCCCTTACAAGCGGACGATTGTGTAGGCGATCAGTGCGCTATTAGCAGCCACGATTCTGGGGGAAGTTGGGGGGAATGGAGCAAGTGGTCTCCATGCTCGGAAAAGTGTGGAACTGGCGTTAAGCGTCGAAAGAGAATGTGTCATGAAACGAAGACGCAGCATGTATCTGGGACTTGGGGCACCCATTGCAGAGGACAACATGACCAACTTGAAATATGCGAAAATCGCACATGTGATCTTGATGGTGGATGGTCTGGTTGGGGTGGATGGGGACCTTGTTCTCAAGCTTGTGGAGCAGGAAAACGATCAAGAACCCGAACATGCACCAGACCAATTCCAACTGGAAAAGGAAAGCCTTGCGTAGGGCTTAGAACTGAAGTTGGGTCTTGTCATTTAATGCCCTGTGAAGGGTTTTCACATACTGTAGCTTTGTTCCACGGTGAATCGTCTCTTCATTACAATCTCCGGAACAGACGTGCATCGCTGTATCATTTTTATATCAGATTCATGCCCTTATCTCCACATGGTACTTTAGTGCGTAGAGAAACAAGCGATGGCTCATTCGTTCGACTTAGCTTGCAAAAGTGGCACGTATGTTTAGACGCCTGTGGTGCCAGCCGCTCCTGCTGCTTGCTGCGAAGCTGCTCCCATTCAAATATTGAACCAGGAGTTTGGCACTCTGCTCTTATTACCATTACAAAAGAAGGGGCTCTGTTGAGATTAGACGATGCTCTTGCAGGCTTAAGAAGTTCTTGGCCATGTGACCCTGACTTACCTAATGATAATTTAAATATATATATCGGGGATAAAGTACAAGGACAAGTGCAGGAGATAATTTTGAACTTTATTCCGCTAAAAATGTTAATGAATAGGGACCACAGATCACCACAAGCAGATTTTCACCCTGTTGCAGCTTCAAATGTCGGTTTTCAGAAATCTAGCATTCAAGAAGCTTATTTACGTATCAATAATGATCACTATTTACGTTTACCGTGTTTTGAAAATCAAGGTGAATGGCAACTAGAGCTAACTTTGAAGCCCAAGAAGGAAGCTGGTACCATTCTGTTTTTAAAAAACGATCAGAACCTAAATTGGCTTCACTTAAACTTACAAAATATGAGACTTAAACTAAAATTAGCATTTGGTGAATATAGATCTGAAAGTAGCAGCACGATTGAATATCCACCTGACAGATGGTTCGACGTTACACTATCAAAGAAACAGGCCGCAAACGCAATAGAAGCCTCTGTCAACGCAGGTGAACGTTTACATGTACTTTTCGAAGAAGCAGATCGGAGGCGGCGTGCTGACCATAAAAATAATAGTTATACTACATCTAAACTAACACAGACGATTGTAAACGATGACCCAAACACTTTAGCAATATGTACGGATGAATTTTTCATCGGTGGAGTTCCTAATGAAGTTAAACAACATATTGTTTTAGAAGACTTCACTTCATTCTCAGGAGTTTTGGCCTCGGTCAAAGTTAACAATGTATTTTTAGATCTTCATGAGTATAGTTTAGAGCGATACAAGGACAATAAACTTCAGGTATCCTCAAAGACAGCCAGTGTATCTGGCTCTTACCATGAAACTGCTTGGGGCAAATCCAATCGCTTAAATTTAACTTGTTTACATGCTAGAACATCAAGAATGCCACACGAAGCCAGTTGGTTGTTCTTAGACACTACAGTTACAGGTGTGTTGGGAGACAAAACATTGAGATCTATTGATGACGGTAGGATCCTGAGGCTTGTAGCTTCGGCTGATAACGATTTGAGAGGATTTTACACGTGCCGGGCTCATAGGAAAAGATTAACTGGCAATATCGTTACATATGGTGTATTAGGAAAGTCTCAGCCTAAACTTCACGGTCCTGATAAAACAACGGCGATTGCTGTCTTCACAACTTTAAGCCTTGTGTTGGGAACACTGGTATGGCTCTTTATCGAAGGGATCCATGACTTGCGTAACGGCTATGGTTTCTTTCGGGATGCACATTTGTCACCTCAGGAAGAGGCCGAAGCAGTGTGCAAATACATTGATCAGAATGTAAAATTATTGCATTCAGAGAGCGCTGTTATAATTGCTAAAGCTAAAGCGAGACGACACGGTAGATTAGCAGCAAGTCGGGCTAATTTTGCCGCCCAAGAACCACAAGGTCTGATGGAAGAAAACTTACAGTCGAGAGGTTCAAGGCATTTATTAGGCAGCCCTACAGGATTGGCGACTGTGCCAGAAGCAAAGAGTTCCATGGCGCCGTCACATGACGTGTTTAGATTTGAGCCGTGTTATGTTAGTTCACCTCGTCATGGATCACTTTCACCACACACGAGGAAGACGTCATCGTCGTCCTTTGAACTAGTTTCCCCAAGAGTACTATGCTCGAAACTGCTCGTAACTAAGGGTTTGCGGTCTTCTAGAATAAGTTTACGTTCGACTAAGAAAGAAAAAGTACGTATTGCAGAGCCTTCAAAGCCGTGGGCTAACATCGCAACTAAGAAAACTACTGGTTTCGTGAATCCGACCGCAGCACAGAAGATATTGCAGAAATTCCAGGAGTTAAAGAGTGATGACTATTAGTACATTTTATTTTAAGTTTCAAACCAAACCCTCACTACTTACTGGATTTCTTTGTATGATAATAATAACAATTTATGTAATAAGTGTTGTCCGGACATTAAGGTCTGATTGCGAAAATAATAACAATATTTTCAGCTGCTATTTAAAGTAATAAATGTAGTATTTATAATAGATATTTTTACGTCCAGACACCTCTAGTTAGTATCTTTATTAAACTGAGTCCTCACGTTTTAATTGGAATATTGAGTAAGGGTGCTAGAGAAACAGGTTACAGGAACCGGCTACTTGCACCGACAAGTTTCCGTAGCAACAAAATTGATGATAATTCGTCGTTTAAGTTCTAACATCACATCATGTCAAAAAAATCTTAGCGCCTTCGCTCCGATAGGCGGGCGCGGGTCGCGGATGCTTGTTTCATGTTATTTCAAGAGCAGCGCTACGTGAGGCGGATACCTGTCACACGCGACGGACAGGCGGACGCACGGTGCGCGCATCCGCGACCCGCACCCGCTTAACGGAGCGAAGGCGCTTAACGTATTCACGCCCATAGGTTTAAAAACGTATAGGCGCGAATACTTGCATTTTTTGGCGAATTGACATCATGATGGCAACACGAATAGGTTTACCCGTGCCGGCCCGTCCGTACCGTACCTGTTTCAAAACATGACAACACAGTTTAGTTACAATTCAACAACGGTTTAAAAGAAAAGTCCTATTGTCTTCATATATTCTTTATTATCTTGAAGTTTACATAAACGTTACATAATTGGAATATACCTAAATAGAACCAAATTTGGCACGTTTGAAACATGATACAATTTGATTCAATATAATATTCTAAAATAAATGGCACTAAACAACAATAAATAATATAATAATAATAATAATATACACTAAGCTAAAGTGAGACTATTGCGGTACGTAAGGGCTATAGTGATTTATGAGAAAAGATTGCACGAAGGATTTGATTGCATTTCACAAACCTTGAGCACTGCTCATTTTGCTTATTTATTTATATTTTCTAATACATTTTTTGTGCTTAAGTGTCATGTAATCCATATCTTGAGAACACTGAAACATTATTCAAGCAATAATTTTTTTATGAGATACAATAAGGAAATTATAGTTGAAAAATGACTGTTTAGTCTATTAAAATCTAAGTGAACTGTTAATTTCATAAAATTGCTATAACAGTATTTTGATTAAATAGATTATATTACTATAAGTCAATAATACATTAATTCTGGGAATATAATTCCATTACCACGACATAATAGTATTAACTTAAATTACATAAAATAATAATAAATAAATGTAATCAAAATAAGTCTTAACGGTATGTATTATTATCACATATTCTAAATAATAACGTAACCTCTGCGAATTTTAAGTAAGAATAATGTCTTTTCATATGCTTACATATTAAAACACTTATATTTAATAAAGTATATAATATTAATATGTATCTTAAATTTATATGTACTATGCTTTTGAGCTACCGATTTAATTTTGCATTGCTAACACAATATGTCAATTAGATAAAGCTGCCATAACATTAAAGAAATTCTTTTCGTAATTGATTCTTACCATTACCCCAATGACCATTACATAGAGAATTGAAAATTCAATTTAACCGTATTGCTAACTAATTGAAGATAACAAAATCACGAATGCCCTATTTTTGTAATGTATAAATAATTCTCGTTCTACTTTTTAATGCGATTTTTTATAAATAATAATAAATAAATATGTTATTTTTCAACCCGAATCAAATTTAGTTTGTTCAGACCTAAAGCCTCATTGGATTGACTAGAATAAATACCTGTATAAAATAATAAATAAATACATATGTTTTCCGATTAAAATTTATTATGTTAACCACTCAGAGGTGTGTAGCCTCTTTACATTGACTAGAATAAATATATGAAATAAATATAAATAGTTTCAAAAACCTTCAAAACAATCACGACACCATATTAAAACAATTAGCAAATAAGATTCTCGAATGATTTAAATGAAACGAGTGCTTATATAGAAAATGCAAGTACTTTTGTTTTCTAAATATTATCATATTAAAAAACGTTATAGTATAATGTCAACCGTCACGTGAAATTCGTTCTACTTTGACTTGTCACGCTAAGCTGATTTCTTTGCACTAGTAAAGGTCGCTCTACACTTTGGTGAACACAGTGGCAAGCACTTTGGCCCACACCTATCGGCGAACGTGTAGAGCGATAGTTTGTGCCATTCTTGATGTGTGTCTTCGGGACTGTTGGCTAACGCGTTCGCCACTGTGGTCACCAATGTGTAGTGTGGACATAATGCGACATTCGCAGTTCGTATTTATATAGTTTTAAATAATACACATCTTACGACGAACGGTGACCCCTTCTTTAATAATTTATATAGGAAACAAAGAATAATAATGAGATGAATAATAATTTATAGTACTCTCAAGCTTCAAAATTATATCTTTGGAAAGTATTATAAATGACCGCTGAAAACAATATCAATGGAATATGCTACTTAAAGCTAGACATAAATACACCTAACCTAGATAATATTTTGTTCTTATATCGAAAATGCAACATTGTTGATGCTTATTTATATATTTGTTTAACTTATTTCATATAAGGAATAGAATAGACTAGTTTCAGAAGGAATATTTAGTGACTAATCTACCAACCCCTTTAGTCGAACCACCTTACATGCTATAGTCGGTTGTGTAAAGGCTCATTTCGACAGGAAGTTTCTCGCACATTTCAGTTCGAGATCAACAACTTTTCTGTCCTTAAGATAATCGTATCTTGCAGACGAGAAACTCTTCTCGTCTAAATGAGACTAAACTTAATTACAAAACCTAGTTACACGGGATGTTATTGATATTTTTTACGTTTTACAGTACTGTTGTAAAGTCAAAGTTTGTCAAATATTTCATTTCTGAGCCCTCTATAGATATTTGGATTCTATGCCTTGTGGCCTAGAGATGGCCTGTAAGGTTTTAAAATTGCATAACCAACATTTTTAAAAAGTTTTAGACATAACGTAGCTTTTGTTCAAAGTTATAACGAAAATAGTACCTAGTTGGCATTTAGCAGCACGTCGAGTAAGAGTAAATATCACACATATACCATATCCAATACCAATATAACCTACAGGTACAAAAGGTCTAAAGTATTAAACTGTCTATTTATTCTTTAGGTCCATAGTATTAAAATGTCCATAGTATCCAATTGTCCATTTATTCTTCAGGTCTAAAGTAAATGTTCAAAATGTTAGTATCAAAATGAAAGATATTAATAGAGATAAAGTTAGAAACGCGGTACGAAGCAATTACAATGGGAAAACAGTAAGGTCCGACGGCATGCCAGTGGAAGTGACTGGTATTGGAAGAAGATGTATATTTGTGGTTGACTGTATTCTTCAATAAGTTGTTGCATAAGGAGACGATCCCAAATGATTGGTGCAATAATGCACTAGCTCCCTACTTCAAAAACAAAGGTGATGTACAAAACGGCTGCTATTTAGGAATAAAGCTCATGTCACACGGTATGAAAGTTAAGGAGAAAGTGATAGAGAAGCGTGTACAATAAGAAAGCGTGTTCTCGTTGGTCAAGACTGGCGTGAAGTTGGTTGCGGCTGAATTCCAACAACGGATTAACAGCTTTCGAAAAATGGACTGCCATGGACCACTGGGTATCAACTTGGACCACTTTGGGAACCAATGCTCAAGTCATTCATGCATATGTCACGCCAAATCGACGCGAACGTGACGTGGATAATAAAACTATTACGTTTTGGTTTTATTTGATAAATCCCGGACGTATTATTACTATGGACAATATGGACATTTCGATACATAGAAGTTTTAAACTGGTCATTTTCAATAAATAGACTTGACTGACGAAGCCACAATTAAACCAAAAGAAGCTCTAAAACGTTGTCATACGATACATAATAGAATACGAATTTACGACGGTTAATATCTTTGTGCAACTACGGAACCAAAACCGTCCACATTTCGACTTTCTAGTTCTATACAAGAGATTCTACAAGACAACCTTAAGAACTACAGAGCTGTCAAAGTATAACTGCAATCTAATCAACATGGACATGACTAACATTTCTGTGAGGCTTGTAGTTACGCCGCGGCTTACTACGGCAGTTGCAACTTATCCTCTGGTAGTATAGTGCGGTGCCTAACACTCCTGTGCTCAGCATTGTGGATACGAAGAAGTTGATCATCAGGGTGATGTCTGCTGAGTCGACGAAAACGGTGAAGATGCGAGCTGAAAAGGAAATAATTGCTTAGATTAGTTTTATTGAACTTTAGTTATCAATAAATCTATTGCATACAGCTTACTACCAGGCGATGTGAAGTCAAATTGACGTGTCCTATATAAAAAAAATCTGTTTTTCTAGAGGCCCAAGCAAACCGGTGCTCTAGCTACTTGATGGATATGCTCTAGCTACTTGATGGATAGGACGTGCAAGTTTTCCTCTCGGGACTAGGGGCCAAACGGCAGTCGCCCTCAAAAAAGCCGCCGAAGAAAAAATACCAGTAGTTGTAGTAGAAGTGGTATAAAGAAAACTACAAGAGCGGACTCCGACTTTATACAATACTAGCTTTTCGCCCGCAGCTCCGCCTGCGTGGATGTCGACTACTGCCACCAAAAGTATTTTATTTTATTTTTCTTGTTGTATAAACTTTCGACGCCTTATTTTCACTCTCTCAGTAGTGAGTTTTTTAAAATATTAAATTCGGCCCCATGAGTCATAACAGGGGAGTAGAAACCTCGACGAATTTGTCCAATGTTGCCCAACCCTTGTCGACCTTTCGACGTATATCTCCTACTGGGCTTCGTCTTCTAATCTAAAATTAGAAACACAGCAATGAAAAATCGTATTAGCACGACACCGTCGTAGACAATCCAGAAATGCTCAGGTCTAGATAATGTCAGAAGGCTTCTCGTAAATCACAAATGCCAAACATAGCGGCTGATTATACTCTCAGGTCTTTTGTATAATCTGCTGAACAGTACAACTACAATACTATATAGGTAACCCTTTTAAAACTGAACTCGCAACTATTCATGACGACTCTCAAGAACAACTTGTATAGAGATATGACTCAGGAGTGATTGATCTATAATTCATCAGCAAGGCCTTAAAGCCTTTTTTGGAGAACAGTACCACCGCACTCCAGTTCCATATCCTAGATGTTAAGTTCTGCTTGATGACGGAATCAAACAGGTTGGCAAGCTCTGTTAGAACTGGGATTCCACCAGCTTTAAAGAGCCCTGTCCGCCAGTGCGATATCATCAGTATTCCATAACTATGAAGGTTGCTGTTGTATGCTGAGGATATAATAATCATCAATTGGCCTATTGCTGTCCACTGCTGGACATAGGCCTCTCCTAATATGCGCCACGTTTGCCGATCTTCCGCCTTTCACAGGTCGTCGGTCCACCTGGCTAAGGGGTGTCCCACCTTCCGTTTTCCTTCTCACGGTCTCCACTCTAGGACTTGTCTGCTCCAACGGCCATCAGTCCTTCGGCAGACGTGGCCAGCCCACTGCCACTTTGGCTTGCTTATTCTGCGAGCTATGTCGGTAACTTAACTTTGGTTCTATGTCGGATGACCTCGTTTCAAATTCTATCTTTTAAAGATACTCCAAGCATAGCTCGCTCCATAGCCCGCTGCGCGACTTTTAGGTCACGGAATAACCCCACCTTCAGTGGCCACATTTCAGCACCGTAGGTCATAACAGGCAGGACGCACTGGTCAAAAACCTTTGTTTTGATGCATTGCGGCAGGGGGGAGGAGAAGACCCGACGTAGTTTGCCAAATGCTGCCCAC
Source organism: Eilema depressum (assembly GCA_914767945.1). NCBI lineage: Eukaryota > Metazoa > Arthropoda > Insecta > Lepidoptera > Erebidae > Eilema > Eilema depressum. Next base: position 25,755,721 of record OU612012.1, read on the forward strand.
CCCAGTTGGATTCTTCTGGCTATTTCTTTCTCGAAGTTGGTTTTACCAAGAGCTGGATAACCTGCCCGGTACCACCAGGGGTATGGCCAGGGGTACCGTGGGTCTGAAGCGTAGATAATATTTTTGAACAACTTCGAGTGTCGCTCCTTCGATGGCAATCGGTCTCGGTACAACATGTTCGTTGAACATAATCTTGGTTTTATCCAAGTTTACACCGAGGCCGACTTGTCGGGAAGCACCATTCAGGCTGTGCAGCATTTCGCCCAGTTGTTCCAGTGACTCCGCAACTATGATGATGTCGTCAGCGAACCGAAGGTGCGAGATGTACCTACTCTAGAGTCTTGAAGACGTCCTTCAATGCGCTGGTAAATGCTGAGGATACATAAATTACTATGTGATACGTCAAAAATGAATATAAATAAAACAACTTATAATTTGTGGTGGTTTAGTTTTTCTTATTGATCTAAAAATAATAGTAAGAAAATAAACATTTTGTATTATATTCTTTGTCATCTTAATCAGAAGTGCACTGTGCTTGACTAATTGAGCCCACAGCTGATAAGTGGAAGTAATTGAATGGTGTTCTGCCATCTCTAATAATTGTTGCCTTAGTATACTTCTCGTCAAGAAAGAAAGTGAACTTTTCTAGAAGGCAGGCGTTCGCCTATTTGGTGAAACGTTTCTAGCCGCCCCTTGTGTTATATCTGCGTATAGATTTAAATTCACGTACCTTACTGTGTGAGGGCTTATAAGTTAGTATTCATCTGAATGATAACGTGCTGTATTACTTTTAGGCTTTCTTTCATATACGTGTAGTCAATGTGATGAAATACTATGGTATCATGGTAGCTGGTAGCTGACGCAGTATATGCTCTAGTATATTATTTAATGCTCGATGCCAATACTACCAATAATGGGTCTGATATGTAGTTCCGAATGTTGTCCTCGCGACGCACGCTGCTATTCTACTATAATACCACTCGCAGTCCGTGGAACTTAACTGAAGATTGGATACTCCATCGAAGTGAGCCAGTCTCAAAAACTTCTTTTCTATTTCCAATCAATTAAATAAAGAAACCGCAGTACATAACTCTTACATTGTACATAAATTAATATTTTTCACATTCTTTGTACATAATTATACGTGACAGAGAGTGACGTTTTATGAATATTATCATTTGACAGATCAAAATGTGACCTAGCGTTGACACCATCACTTTAGTACCCGTTGTCATGGTAACAAATTTGCTAGCGATATTAGCGCCATAATATTTCGTATTTTCTTTAATATTACATTATTTCGTGGATTTGCCACATTTTAATTGTGATAATTACTATTCGGCGACAAAGCCAAATTCAAAAAACCAAAGATCATAAAAATCTGTTCAGCCGTTCTTGAGTTATAAGAAAGTACGTTTTTGGCACTTTTTAGGCACTTAGGGTCTGAATTTTGAAAAATCGTTTCTTAGTACACCTCCACGCTTCTAAACAAACACTCTCTATAAATTTCAAGTCTCTAGGACCAGCGGTTTAGGCTGTACGTTGTCTCTAAGTCAATCAGTCAGTCAGTCAGTCAGTCAGGACTAAGAGTTTTATATATAAGATTATATTATCTTTTTTTCTTTTTTCACAAAATTTATATTGGTACTTACGACTGTTTCACAGTGACATTTACAATCCTTCGATATATTCGTGAAGCAATCTTCTCACACTATTAACCATGTGATTGGTTATAGTTAACGTTATAAGACTGCTCCTCGAATGGCCGATAGCGTGATGATAGAACACTAAAACCGTGGCTCCCAAATACAATACCCATTATCTTCAACAATTTATGTTTGAAAAGATATTCCGTGCAATGACGTTCGGATGACATATTTAATGATGGACTCACCTAAATTGGTTGCAATCGAGATCATCCAGGTAGTGAGCGATACAGCATCTGCCTTGCCCTCCACTACGATGCTATAGATGTATGTCACTTTCGCGAATCCACTCAAAGGTGTGCAGAATGGCTGAAATATTTATTAAATTTCTTTTTTAAATCATGATTACATAATCAGATACAGCGTACCTGCGTACCCATTACTTGTTAAACTCCGATACGGATAAAGGAGACCATTATGAAGTCGCAATGAATTATGCGCATGTGCTGCGTGCGACTGTAGTGTTGTCGTATGCGGTCACCTTCGGAATCATACCGTCTCGCTCGCTCTATTTGTTTTGAAATGGTAAGTACAGTACGATTAAAACTAGTTGAACATTCGTTCAACCTCGGTAATTGTCGTGAATCCCTCGTCTCTTACATAGAGTTATCAATTTACAGATATGACATTTAATTATATTACCCGTTGTCATAATGAATACAATACAAGCACGATAAATGAGCAACAAAACCTCCTTTGTAGCTCAAAACTAATACAAAAATATTGAAATATAAGAAAAATAATTGATTTATTTGACGTAGGTATATGATACATTTATGATTATGAACGCTAATTTCATTCGTGAACATATTCGATTCTATCAAATTTTATCAAAATTAACTTACAGTAGTTATGTATCACGGCTTCAATAAATTTAAAGCGTGGTAAAATAATTGTTGCTCAGTCTCGTGAAATTGTAAATAATGTATGTAACTATTTTAATAAAGAATAGATATAATATATTTAAAAAAGAAGAAAATTTACTTTCTACTTTTTTAATTGATAAATTATCAACAAAAATCGGTAGAAGTCGGTTTCTTAAATGTTTAATTTGGTGATTATTATCAATTATTATTATTCCGATGTAATATCGTACTGTTACTAATGTACATCAAACAGTAAAATATTGACTTGTATCTGTTACGGCTAAAGGTAGGTGTGAACATAAACTTAAGATTAGCCGGCTGAACTTAGGTTTATCTTCGAGAAGCAGCTAAAGTTCGATAACATGTTAGTTTGCGTCGGGATATTCCATGTTTAGCCGGTTAATGTGCACATTAACCAAAACGAAACGGCTAAAAATGTATTCGTTCTACCTTTCAGTTCAAATGATTGATTAGGCAACACCTGCTGCCGGTCTATATTTAATTGCGTATGGCTTTGCGAGACTTAAGTTTCTTTATGGTCATAAAAAAAAATAACCCAAAGGCCTAATGCGGGAGCGGAGCTCCCGCTTTAGCCTTCTAACCTAATCTATCCAAGTCTGATTGATCGGAGTGGACACTTTGATGTTTGCACTATTGGCGGCATAGAAAAGCTGAAATGAGAGTGATTATTGCTTTCCCATTTCCTTCTACGTTTTTAGCCAAGGGCCTGCGGTTAGACTTAAGTTTAGCCGGCTAAAGATAGAAGAAACTAACATTAACACCTCGTCGAAGATAAATCTAAGTTTAGCCGGCTAATCATAAGTTTATGTTCACACCTACCTTTAGCCGTAACATAATATATCTATGTATTTTTTTTATTTAATGTATACAAGTATAGCTATACTTGTATACATTAAATAAAAAATATCGCGTACATTACCGCGATTTCTTATAATCTTCAAATTCATTAATTATTGAAGCTTCAATAAATAATGAATTTTCAAATTCATGTCGCTTCTCTATAATTTTCTTAGTTCTGTGGTTAGTAATGTCATCTTGGCAGATGGTATACATTGCGTTTAGGATACTTCAAATTGAATGTTACATAAAAGAAATCGCGGTAATGTATGTCGTGTCATTTCCGTCTCCGAATTTAGGCGATTATACCCGAAAAAAGCCGAATGTTCAACTGATTTTAATGGTACTATACTACTTTAGTATTACTTTAGGCGGCTTCACTCGCTAGTTCTATACGTTCTGTTTATGTTATTCGTTTAGAACTTAAGTCTGAGAATTAACATGAAGACTGAAATAATATTAGGTTGCACCCATGACCCAACTAAGGTGTGTTTATGGCCTACTTTGGATCTAGTGAGATTAATACAATGAAGTACAATACAAGACAGATAATACCCATTGATGTATATGTTACAATCTATAAAATGTTTAAAAAATGCAAACTAGGTAATCCAGTAATGTTAACTAAAATAGGTATTCTATCAAAGTCACTAAACTTTCTCTTAGATAAAATTGTTATCTTGGCAAACATCCCACACTAATTATACACGTTTTTTTTTTTCAATTTATAACTACCGTGTACGATACGTCTCTCAGCCTCGTGCAATTGATAACTTTGTTTGATAGTACACACTTTTTAAGTGCATTTATTTAGATTATGTACTCATCACTATCACTATCACTACATATTATAAAACAAAGTCGCTGTCGCTGTCTGTCCGTCCCTATGTATGCTTAAATCTTCAAAACTACGCAACGGATATTGAAGCGGTTTTTAATAGATAAAGTGATTCAAGAGGAAGATTTATTTGTATAATAGGTACCTACATGCATAATATTGTAGAGAAACACTGATAAATTGAGAGATATGCAGCGGGAACGCGATCAGAAAATATGGCGGTACGAAGTTCGCCGGGTTAGCTAGTTGAATATAAATTGAAGTTTCAGGAAGAATTTATGATATTTTTCAAGTCAAATGTACCGACTATCGTGCCGACTGCAGACACAATTTTTAACCGACTACGGCAAAGTCAACGGAATACTCGATGATATAAAAAACTGTATTATGTAATTGAAAAGAACTAACGATAACTCAAAATTCTCCTGTCTCGACAGGACATGTACTTAGTAATCAGTGAGTGCGAACGAGAACAAAGTATGACTTTGGGCAAACAATGGGGTACAATTTGCGCGTTACGATTGTATTGAGATAACATATCTACTATATCTTATTTTAAATATACCTAAGATCATTGATCATTGCACAAGATTTTACGACAGATTTAGAATATATTGGTACTTTGTTCTACAGTGCCTTGGCAAACTAATGAAGTGTTTAATTACAATGAATAGTAGTTACTAAACATGTTGGATTTCATCCAATCTAATTTGATTGACTAATTACTATTCGATCTATTGTGTAATTAATTTACACTCGTAGGTAACACACATCAATCTCGTAGCCAGGAAGTGTGTTACCCTAGCCTAAGTTGTGGGTAGCCTAGTGGTTAAAGAGTCGGCCTTGCGATCAAAAGGTCCCGGGTTCGAATCCTGACTACTAGACTACCGACGTGAATCCACGCTTAACAGAAGCAATTTAGCTTAGCAGGAGGGGTTAGGGGGAATATTAGTAATTTCGGTTGCAAATATTCTTTAAAAAAATAAAAATAAAAAACAATCTTATTTTGTGAGATCGTCTACTAAGAGATATACTAGGGTTTGTTTTTTATATCAATCGATTCAGAACTAGGTACCTAATGGTTCCCTAAATATTGGTCTTTATTATATCGACGTCAGCTATGGTTGCAGCACCGCAGATACTATCGAGCCAGGATAGTAGCACTAGGCTAAAAGCATCTAAACTCAATATTGGTCACTAAATAGCCCCCGATTTCTGAGGTTCCGTTCGTCCCGATACGAAAGGAATTATGAACCCACTCAGCCGTATTTTGCAGATAGAAGAGCCAGCCTCAAAAAATCTGATAGAACTGTACGAAACGAGACTCTAATTTTATTTATTGATTATTATTTTGATTAATTCACTACCGACGTGAACGCACTCCTAACACAAGCAAATTTAGCTTAGCTAGCTGGAGGGGTTAGAGGGAATAGTAATATTTTCGTTTCTTTTTATTTAAATCGGGTCATTTCGAGGGCAAGCATGTAAGCATGAACATATTGCAAAGCGAATAGATATACACCTTTAAATGTGAGCGTATATGTTAAAGTATATATAACGATTTCTTTGGTCATAACCGCACATTGATAGTACTCACCACTAAATAAGACAGTATAATCTTCGGTAAGCACCCAAACATGAACGTTAGGCTCGTCAAGACGTATAATCCAGCGGCAACGGGCACAGTGATTTTGTCCAATAGCTTCTTAAACTTCAGCACGTAGTACAAGAGCACGTATATTTGCACCAATATGATGGGGTACTCCAAGTACGTGAGAATACTGTAGTCGTTAGTGTAGTTGTAGAGGGACATTATTGTGAATCTGAAAAAAAGAAAGACTTATATGGTAACATAGCTGCAGCCTCTGTGGCGTGGTGTGGCGCAGTGGAGTTTGTTGCGCCGTTTCTTCTCCACTAGCGCCTAGGAAGCGGTGGTAAACTTAATTTTAAGGAGAATTTGACGTCAAAAAGCTCTAACAGTGTTGCATTAATTTGAAAAATAAAGAATTTGAATTTGACTGCATTCGACCGCTACGCAAGGGACGCGGTTTCGATTCGCTTCGCGCTCAGTGCAAATATTTGTATGAATGAATATTATGTCTGTTGGAATTGGTTTGGTATTATTGTGCCTCAGAGAGCACGTTAAGCTATCGGTCGTGGTTGACATATGATTATCTATGGTAGTCGTTATATGGGGGAAATGAATGACCATAAAGAAGAGCTGATCACCCAAGTCAATGGCGTCCCCACTGGCACTGCTAGTAGCAGTAATGTACCTTAGGCCCAAGGTAGTACTACCGTCAAATTGTTACAACTGCTGAATAACGCACGAAGAGTTGGCGCAAGCTTTCCTTTCGCGGTTGGGGGATCAAACGGCAGTCACTTTCATAAACCACAAATAAACTTAGCGGGCAGAAAATGAGAGCTAATCTAGGTCTCCAAGTATAAGCTTTGGTTGTAACCGGTATTGGCGGTCAGAGGATAATGATAATAGGGTCGTTTAAACCCAGAGTCATTTTCGATTAATTTTAATCATTCACCTATCCACTAATAATTATTGGCATAATTTGTAAGAATTCCAAAGTGTGGCCCAAAGTTACGTCCGCTCTTACTTTATCGTATTATGTAGTTAATTTTTAAAATCCACCGAACCACTAATAGTGCTGCCTATCATTTGACACTAATTAGTTACCTACCTAAACTATTTTTTTGCAATCGAATGACGCTGGGTTCGAGCATAAGAACCTTTAAATATCTGTGCTTCATAATGTTTTTTTTACAAGACCAATAGAGTATTTTCCCTGGATATAATATATGGTGATTGTAACTACCTACACTAATGGCACTAAATTAGTGCCATTAGTGTAGGTTAACATTAAACATTAAATGTTAATAAATGTCATACAAGAACATGGCGCCTTTCAAAAATGACGCCAACAACACTATTTAATATACAGACACCTTGATGACAACGTCAGGTCACATTTAGCGGTCTTGATATTCCGTGACCCGATTTGAATAATGTTTATTAATTTTATCTTAGGAAAACACTTTCGAGCTCGACAGTACCAGTACAGTACCATATTATCTGTTCTGTGAAAGTACAGTATTAATAATACATACACAATTTTCATGTGTAAATGAGCATTAAGCATGAATAATTTACCCGTATTAAGAGTTTTAGATAAACACACGACTGGATTTGAATTGAAATGCCTCATAGAAAGATTTATAGTTTAAAATATGAAATAAGCTAGGTATTTTTATTCTCATTTTGTATTTTTTATTGGAAATAGGTCCCTCAGGTAACTTTGCGTTGGTCCCGGTCGCATAGGAGGCTTTCACCTTGGAGTCCGGAACTCATAGGAGCCATCTATGAGTAGTAGTAGTAGTGTCTCAAGCTAGTTAAGCTATGCTTACTTTGGGTCTAGATAGCGTTGTGTAGATTGTCGTACAATATTTATTTATTTTATTTATTTATTTATCTATAGTCAATCAATTAGCGTATCTCAGTCCACTGCTGGACATAGGCCTCTCCCAATGTTGGGAGGCTTTGGCCTACTGTTTCCACGTTGGCCAGACGGGTTAGTAAGTATAGGGTTTTATTTCAAGTTTTCCTTCTCTCGCAGTAATATCATCTGCTTATTTTTCCGTTAGTCGCCTCTAACGACACCCTTCGAATAAGATTGGATGGTGATACTTGTTTTATTCTCCGTCACCACATAGATAATAATATTATGAAAAGGAAAGGTTGCTCCGAAACTACAGAACCATTTCCAAAAATTTCACCATTAAAAAAAATATTTTAAGTCACAGCATCCCCGGATACTTTCATCCCGATTTTCCCACGGCATCAAGACTTACGCGGACATAACCCGCGGGATGATGCCAGTACATAATAATATCATAAGAACAAAATATTTTCATGAGAATTTTATTTCAAAATGTTTTTAATATTGCTCTTATTTTGACTCTTATCTCTTACAAGGTATTGAATATGTACACAGATGCATACGGTATGATGCTGAAGGGTATACAAGATAATCAATTTGAAACACTTTTGAATTCAAAACGAATAATTAGGTACCACATCATGAAAGTATATAAATTGTATTAATATATTAATACCTAATTATATTATTATTAGTAAGTTATAAAAGATTAGAAACTATCGAATTCCACTAGCCTGCTATTTTTAAGTACAGGGGAGACAAAACTACCCAACTGGAGGGGTATTTGTCTCCGTCGTCCAGGGGAGCTACAGGCCCTATCAACTTTCTTCTGTCTTCGCAGTGTAGCTACCAGGGAAGACATGACCCCGTTACATAAAATACCAATAACCCGGGTCCTAGCTTCACCCAGGAATAGATTCATTAAACTGTCCTAAAAACCAATGTAACGCATTTTACCAACGTGAAAAAATTATAAATATAAAATCTTGGAAACAGATGGTAGGTAGGTATATTAGGTATATAGTGTTAAATTTTGAGCTCAATCAATGAAGATGTTTTAGAATCATACATACACAAACCAACTTTAACATAATAAAGATGAAAAATAAATCATAATTACAAAAAAATACCGCCAGCATGTTTACTTGAATTTGCAGTTATCTTTTGAGTACATCTTAAAATAGTATAACGCAAGCCAGTGTTAGTCATAATACTCATAATTAATTGTATATGTCTGAGTGCACTTTCTTCTAAATCTGTCTACCAGTGACAAAGCAACACAAACAAAATATTGTGAAATAATAGCACCATTTGTAATGATACCACATCTACCCTAGGTTGAGTAGGGGAATTGAATATTAATCAGCTCAGTTTAAATGTGATAATAATCTGGCAGTTGTAATGTAATGACAATAATCTGAAATTGTAAATAGTAATAATAACAAAATCATACCCCATAATTTCCATCAGCAGAGATTCTACGTAAATTCCTTCGGCGGACTTTCGTTCTTTTAACTGCATAATTTGTGGTACTTTCAAAAACAGACATGAGAATATAGTAAGTGAACTGAGACCATTAGCTATCTTCTCGACTAGTGTAGTCTCCATTTTGATTTCAGCTACTTGTAGAATCTACAAAAGAAAACAAACTGAGATATTTTGATAACATAAATTACGATTATAGACTGCTTCTGTGGTGTAGAAGTCATAAGTAAGGCTGTAATACAGTAAGTTGCATGTTTAGTTGCCACTGCCGCACTAAATCAATACATTTGTCAACCAAAAATACAAGCACTAAGATGTTCAGTGCTCATGCTGCAACTAATCATTTAAAATATTATTAATTTTGTAACATCAATTTGTTGTAGGTAAGTACTTCACATAAAATAGATGAATTAAATTTTAGGTGCACAAAAAAATTTAAAATGAATGCAATAAATTAATTACATATGGCAGTTTTATTTAGTAAAGTGTCACATACCAATGTATTATAAAGTAGACTAGTATTGATTTATACACATATTTCTTTGTTTAGAACTTAAGGACTTGTATTGATTTGATTGGAATAAACAATATACTCTTACAGTACATAGTAATATTTATTTGTACGAATACCGATAAAATCTATACCTAATAAATTTATCTGAAACATATTTTTTTTACAAAATATGGTCAACAAATCGGCTGGATTCAGATATGAGACACCTTACCTAATTCTACACTACACACAAGAATACAGGCTTTTTTATATTGTTTTAAAACCCAGTCTTTCGTTTAAACATGAAATTAAATTTACACACAATGTATGTAAATTTAATTTATGATTGATAGTATGATGATTCCATAGTATGTATGTAGATAAATTTAAATAATATAGGTATTTATATTATATATTATTATAATCAATGTTGCTCTTTGCACTTGCCTGGGTTAGAGGTGCTCCGACCGACAGCCGACACAATCAAATCAACCGCTGTTTTCCACTTTTAATCTAATGCCAAGGGCAAAACGATAGAATCTATCGCCGCACTTACAGAGGAAACTGTAACACAATTTTTATTGTTTTCCTTAGAAACTGACATAAGTAACGAATTCAAATGTACTTAATACCCTTAGTAAATATTTTTTGGGTTCATTGTTAATTTAAACGAGTCTAGTTCTAAACATATTTCAGAAATTAAGCAGCATTAAATTTTTTAAACTTGTTTCTCGTACCGTTTGTTGTGATGGATGTGACTACACTACTTTACTCTATGGATGTGATTGTGACGTGACTGCAGTGTTGCCAACCCCTACATTGCCCCAAACTGTAGATATACTTGAAAAAAACTGTAGAAACCTGTAAATCTCAAATTAAAAAACTGTAAATCTACATCTTTATCTATTTATTGTATTAAACGTAATACACATGATAAAGATGGAATTAAAAACCAGAAAAATATCGTGTAATTATCAAAGGTTTAATAAAATTTTATGTCAAAAAGTGTCAGACAATCTAGTGTAATAAAACTGGCTAAAGATATAATAGCTGTGAATACGTCTTACATTTAGATAGTGTCACTAGCTAGTGCTTACTATTTCTAAATCTTCTTGATTTTCATTCTCATCTCTATGATTGCTAAAATCGTACATAATATTATCTTTATCAATTTTTTTGTAATAATCATTTGTGACATTGAACTCATAATTTTTTTTTTTCTGATTTTGTGTGCTTGGTCCCTTGTGGTCGTGGAAATTTTATTTCTCAGCTTGGTTTTCATAAAATGAATGCTCGAAAACAAGTGTTCTACCGTTGCAGTACAGCGGCAAACATAGAAGTTTTCAGTTTTCATAGTCATTTTAATATCTGATTTACAAATAATTAACCACCGAAACATAAAGCCCGAGCACCGAATATATAATTATGTAATGTACGATCGACCCCTAATAACGCCATTAATTAAATCGGTTGACCATTACCACAGTATTTCACAGGGATTCCAAAGAAGAGTACCTATAGGACTGAACCCGAGTTTCAGTGTACGGTACTGACTTTGTAGCTCGCTAGCATCTTAAATAAAAAACTGTAGATTTGGAGGCCTAAACTAAAAACTGAGAGGATTTCCAAAAAACTGTAGATCTACAGTTAAAACTGTAGGGTTGGCTACACTGCGTGACTGTGCGCTGCGTGGGATGGGAGATGGGAGATGGATGATGGGAGGTGTATCCATGTGAAAAATGTTACCAGTCTTAAATAGTTGGTCGTTACTAAAATAGCAGTCGTTTTCTAATCATTATTTTACAGCAACGAATAGCAGTGCTCTTGAAATTTCCAGATAACTGCTATCAATAACGTTATTTTATCAGACTGTTGTTGACTGCTATATTGGTAGCAGACTGTTAACGATAATTTGGTACTCTGTAAGAGTAAAACAGGAAATAAAATCAGGTAAGTTGTACAGGTGTAAGAGTAAGATAGAGTTTGCGCTGGGACTTTTTATACATGCAAACAATGAAGGACTCAAAAAATCATTTCGTTTTTTTCTTCAGTTTAGGCACATAAAGAGCACCACATGCATGTCAAAATTTTACAATTCATATCAAGGAATAAGAATGTTTATAAAATATAGAATAATAAATCATTTGAGAATAATTATTTCGCTGATTCGATAAGTTAGTTCTACGGAAAACACACCAGCAAGAAACTCAGATAGTATACCTTTTTTCTAATATGGTTTAATTTACAATTTAAATTGTGCGAAGCAAGAGATGATGACCATGAATTTTTATCATTATGATCCCCGTAATAACCCTTTGAAGTTAAAGTTTATCATCAAATATTTTTTCACTTCTATTTTAAACATATCAAGTGACATGTCAATTTCGATACAATTGCCTACAAACAGAACAAACGAATTACTAACTTTAAGAAGCATGAGATTTGGCACTGCAAGTATTATTTTATTTCTCAAATTATTATGTTCATCAATTTGTTTTTAGAGAGAACTATTCTCTTCCGTATAAGATACTGTGGTAAATATATTGAGAACCTGTTAGAATTTAAATTTCTTTACAGGGTCTAAGGCTATAGATTGCTCTTATAGCTTGTTCTATTACGTAGGATTATGATTTCTGCTACGTTAAATTCGATGCCCACTCTATGCAAATATTTGTTACCTATTATTAAGCCCTGTACGAGCTCATTATGATTTCAGGGATTTGGCCTTCCTTTACATTATTCTTCGCTTGTATGTGTCATGGTCACTGTTTCCGATATCAGAATAAGGAATCAACGAGAACAGTTAAAATTTAAAATAACCTTATTGAGACACAATACGACCGAAAGAATCGTTATTACGAAACAGCCGATAATGTCATCGATAGTCAATAATGTGCCTTTCTATTTTCTAGTCGTATTGGTCGTTGTTGAAATAAACACAACGAATAACAGTGTTGTTGAAATTTCCACTTCACTGTTGTCAGAATAACAGTTTAAAATCAACAGAACTGTAATTTGTTTCACATCACCGTTCTAAACAATAATTGATTATCGACAGCAGTTAAAACCACTGTTGTTTAGAAATGAGCAGTTTTCTAGTAGGTATTTATAGCGTTCCTAAAGACGCGCTAGATGGCGCAGCCGGCACTTTTGGTAAGAAGAGTGTGGTGTCACATCTAGTGTTCCCTAATTTATAGAAAAAATGTTCTTCGGTTTTGTAATGATTTACTTTACATAAAATATTTTGTCATCTTTTCTGATAAAATTATTTTAAATTACAGACAGTGACGCGAAAAGAATTAAGTGTTTTATTCTATTTTATCTATTATAATATGGGTACATGAAATTAAACTTTGGCAACATCGCAAATGTCATGAAAACATAGACTACAAACAAACCACAGAGTACATTAAAATTACCAAAAGCTATGCTACCGCCAACCCCTGATGATTTAAAAACCAACTGATTACTATACCTACTGGACATCTACTGGAAGACTGCTCATTATTACAAAATAGCCGTTGATAACATCGCTACCCTACACACCTCTTATAGTCACCTCCTAGTCATCAATTCAATTTTAGTTGCTGGCAACTCATTGAATCATAAACTTTAAAAGTATCTACTAGATGGCGTAACTTGTACCAAGCCGGTACGGTTATTATTTACATTTATTGTACCAGAAAAAGCAAAAATATATACCTACTCTTTTGCTCGCGGCTCCGCCCGCGTGGAATTCTGATCCCATTCATCGCTGATATATTATTATAGCCTCTGTGTTATTCTGATGTACCTAAGTATATATTAATTATGCTATATATTATTGTAAAGTTTCATTAAAATCCATTCAGTAGCTCAGACTAAAAGAATTTTAGTCTGAGTTCAGTAGTTGTTACGTGAAAGAGTAGGTACTTAGGTAACAAACATTCATACATATCTACCTACATCCAATACTTAACTTTCGAGTTAATAATATTAGTACGAATGACTTCACTTAATGATTAATTAGCAGGTAGGTACCTAGGTATATAAAGACTTTTTTTATTTGATCAATCTGGCAATCTGGCATTCGAGTCACGAGATGGTGTGCGGTTTTAGTTGGTTCGAGTCCGATCCGACATAACCACCCCACTGGCCAGTGGCAATACTGCCTTGAAAACGTCACACAATTAATAATATAATCCAAGTTCGGGTAGGAAGGTACTTTGAGATATTTATACTTTAAAGACGTGTGATAACCACCAGCTAAGTCTAACTAACCGTGATCATGGTTGCTGAACTTGCTGAAAAGCCACCGTAGCGTTCCGTTCCGTGTCCCTTCGCCCAGCATACTCACCATGGAATCTTGATATTTCATGAATGCCAAAAAATAGTTCTGAAATAGTTTTAAATAGTTGCCAAAGGAAAAAAATAGTTCTCTTAAACGGGATCCTGCCGTTTGGCAAAATATGTTTCGTCAAATTTCACTTCCCAAAAAACTTATCGCAAATTTTCATTTCCCAAAAGAATCTTTAGCAAATTTACATTTCGCACTTTAATCACTTGGTCAAATATTCATTTGGCAAATATTTACTTGCTCAATTTTCATTAAGTCGAATATACATTTAGCAAATGCTTTATTTTGTAAAGACGTAGTAAAGGCGTAGTTTGTAACACGTAGGCTAGATTGGAACTGCTAGAAAACTGGGTTTGGTTAGGTTAGAATTAGAACTGTGACCCCAACAGAGCGCGAGCCGAGCGAGCCGCGGCAGCGGCCGGCGAAGCGCCGGAAATGAATTGTATGCAAAGCATTGATTGGAACTGCTAGAAAGGTGGATTAGGTTAGGTTAGAACTGTAACCCCAACAGAGCGCGAGCGTGCCGCGGTAGCGTTGTAGAATGAATGCAGTTTTGTTTCTTATAAAAATTAAAGGAATATTTCCTTTGAGTGAAATTAGCTATCTCCAGTATTTAAAGTACTTTCCCTCCAGGTAAGGTTAGAATCTTCCACCCTGTATAATTTACTATACTATACTACATTATATTTTCGTACCTATCTAGTCTACTAAAAAATAAAGTTATTTAAATTTGAAAAGAGATTTATTCACAGCATGTTATGTTAGAAATAGGAAAACAAAAAAATAACAATTCTTGTCGGACTAGTGATACATACCAGTTTCCTTGTAGGACATTGTTACTTTTGGGCAGAGGACACACTTACCTATTATGTTATATTTTTGTCCTACAGTTAGTAATGAGAAAAAGTATCTTGTGGTACTAACAACTTCTGATCGTAGGACCAGGATAACGTACCACTCAATTTGTAGGACAACATGTTTGTTAAATTATATAAACATTAACCAAGTAATAAAAGAAAAATCAGCCGGTTAGTAATCACTTTTGATGACCTCGATATCAATACATATTCGAAGAGGGGGACTCTTTAATCAAACCATACTTTTTGTAGTACAAATATTTTTTTAAATAACTTAGATAATTATCTTGAAATATAAGAAAAACTAGCCGGTTAGTAATAAGTTTTTTGGAATCATGAAATCGACATATTTGACCCATGTCATCTCTGTTAGCTACCACATTCGAAAGTTGCGTACAAGCTATTGTTGGGCGACTCATCAAAACGAAGCTACTCACGGAAAATTAGCTTGATAGTAATCAAGTTTTGGAAATGTACTAGGGACCCCGGTCTAAATATTTCGTTAGACTGATATTAGTATGGATGGATTCATGTACACTGAAACGTTCACTGCAAATGTAACTTTGTAATCCCATATATTTATTGGCCATATATCCCTTAAATGGCCAAGTCAATTTATTATATTTAAAACATAAAAGCTTATAGCGTAATAACTTAGGACAGAAGGTCCCTGAAGTAGGGACTGAATAAATTAACCGACTTGGTATTACATGGATCTAACAACTTTTTGCGGTAGAAGAACCGAGGGCGGCGAGGCTTGGCATTTTTTTACAAGTATTGTTTTTGATGGGATTTCAGTTCTTTTTGTAGATAACCGTTCCGGTTTCTCTGTCCCAGCCCCAGCCCCAGCCCCAGCCCCGGCCCCGGCCCCAGCCCCGGCCCCCGGCCCCGGCCCCGGCCCAGGACCGGGACTGGGGCTGGGGCTGGGGCTGGGACCGGGACCGGGACCGGGACCGGGATCCCGGTCCCGGTCCCGGTCCCGGTCCCAGCCCCAGCCCCAGCCCCAGTCCCGGTCCCAGTCCCAGTCCCGGTCCCGGTCCCAGTCCCAGTTCCAGTCCCGGTCCCAGTCCCAGTCCCGGTCCCAGACAGACAGACGGACAGACATAACGAATCTATAAGGGTTCCGTATTTGCCATTTGGCTACGGAACCCTAAAAATCAATGTTTAAAAATTATTGTACCATCATTCAATATCATTCGTACGAGTATCGTTAGATAGCTCCTATCGTCGCACCCCCACGGATGTATAGAAAAATTTGGTTCAGCTTCGGGCGAGGTTCGGTGGCTCAGTGGTCAGAGTATTCCCCTTGTAAGGGAAAGATCACGGGTTCGAGTCCCGCCTGAGCTGTATGCGCTTTTTTCTATCTTAATCGATTTGAATAGTTAGCATACTCAGACTAAAAGAATACTTAAGACGGAACGTGTAGAGCTAGCGAGTGTGGCCGTAGTACTAATTACTTATTCTGTGGTGAGGCCGCCAAAAGGGGTACCTACTATAAAGCAATGGGATATCTCTTCGCTTGCCACTGCTTGTGAGCAGCGAACGAGCGCGCACGTCCGATCATTGTAGAACAAAATATTATAAATATGACGTATTGTGGTGTAAAAACACATCAACAATTCATAGAAATAATACTGGATTATCGTTTCATAAGTAGATAACTATTTCATAATAGATTTCATAACATTTTTCTTTTCGGGACCGGGAACGGGACTGGGACCGAGGCCGGGACCGGGACCGGGACTGGGACTGGGACCGGAATTGGGATTGGACCGGGACCGGGACCGAGACCGGGACCGGGACCTGGACTGGGACCGCGACGGGGACTGGGACTGGGACCGGCACTGGGACTGGGACCGGGACCGGGACTGGGACTGGGACCGGGACTGGGACCGGGACTGGGACTGGGACCGGGACCGGGACCGGGACCGGGACTGGGACTGGGACCGGGACTGGGACTGGGACTGGGACCGGGACTGGGACTGGTCCCGGTCCCGGTCCCGGTCCCAGCCCCAGCCCCAGCCCCAGTCCCGGTCCCAGTCCCAGTCCCGGTCCCGGTCCCGGTCCCAGTCCCAGTCCCAGTCCCGGTCCCAGTCCCAGTCCCGGTCCCAGTCCCAGTCCCAGTCCCGGTCCCAGTCCCAGTCCCGGTCCCAGTCCCAGTCCCGGTCCCGGTCCCGGTCCCGGTCCCAGTCCCGGTCCCAGTCCCAGTCCCAGTCCCGGTCCCGGTCCCAGTCCCAGTGCCGGTCCCAGTCCCAGTCCCCGTCGCGGTCCCAGTCCAGGTCCCGGTCCCGGTCTCGGTCCCGGTCCCGGTCCAATCCCAATTCCGGTCCCAGTCCCAGTCCCGGTCCCGGTCCCGGCCTCGGTCCCAGTCCCGTTCCCGGTCCCGAAAAGAAAAATGTTATGAAATCTATTATGAAATAGTTATCTACTTATGAAACGATAATCCAGTATTATTTCTATGAATTGTTGATGTGTTTTTACACCACAATACGTCATATTTATAATATTTTGTTCTACAATGATCGGACGTGCGCGCTCGTTCGCTGCTCACAAGCAGTGGCAAGCGAAGAGATATCCCATTGCTTTATAGTAGGTACCCCTTTTGGCGGCCTCACCACAGAATAAGTAATTAGTACTACGGCCACACTCGCTAGCTCTACACGTTCCGTCTTAAGTATTCTTTTAGTCTGAGTATGCTAACTATTCAAATCGATTAAGATAGAAAAAAGCGCATACAGCTCAGGCGGGACTCGAACCCGTGATCTTTCCCTTACAAGGGGAATACTCTGACCACTGAGCCACCGAACCTCGCCCGAAGCTGAACCAAATTTTTCTATACATCCGTGGGGGTGCGACGATAGGAGCTATCTAACGATACTCGTACGAATGATATTGAATGATGGTACAATAATTTTTAAACATTGATTTTTAGGGTTCCGTAGCCAAATGGCAAATACGGAACCCTTATAGATTCGTTATGTCTGTCCGTCTGTCTGTCTGTCCGTCGGTATGTCACAGTCACTTTTCTTCGAAACTATAAGGCCTATGCTGTTGAACTTAATAAGTAGATGTATTCTGTGAACCGCATTAAGAATTTTACACAAAAATATACGAAGCATTAAATTTTGGGGTCCCCATACTTAGAACTGAAACTCAAACAAAAATTTCTTATCATACCCATACGTGTGGGGTATTTATAGGTAGGTCTTTAAAAATGCTATTGAGGTTTCTGACATCATTTTGTTCTAAACTGAATAGTTTGCGCGAGGGACCCTTCCAAAGTGAAAAAATGTGTTCCCCCCCCCCCCCCCCCCCCTCTAACTTCTAACATAGGAGAACGATAAATGTAAAAAAGAAATATGATGTACATTGCCACATGCAAACTACCACCGAATATTGGTTTGAACGTGATCCAGTAAGTAGTTTTTTTTAATGCGTCATAAACCGCAATTTTCGCCTTTGCTGCTACGGAACCACTCATGGGTGAGTCTGACTCGCACTTGGCCGGTTTTATTGATTACTCCGCGCAAACAATTGAATGAAATTTTAAAACTTCCCGGGAAAGAAAGATGCCTCCTGAACATGTGTTTTCTACCCTGCCACATACCGTCTCCTTCTTCTAACCGGTTCACTTCCACTACACACTGCAGCTTCCGATAGTATACCTACTATGTTTTATACATTCGGTCATTACTGAGCTATGTGAAAGATCACTACAGTAATGGTCACTACATTCCTACATTTCTGCTGGAAAATCAATCTCTCTCAACCGTTTACTGCAATAGCCATTATATATTTCTATTTGTTGCCGATCTCTGATTCCCCATATAATTTTATTGCAAAATTTAGTATTAGCCGGCTTTGGCCTAATTTCATTTAAGTTACATACCAGTTCTACAGGAAAATGGTCAGAATCTCTTTGCTTTAGCTTACGCTTACCACCAGGCGTGGTAAAGTCAAATTGACGTGTCATAAATGAATAAAAAAATATAGGCGAATTTTCTTGTATTACTAATTTATACTTCGGTACATAGAAATATCCTTACCAATACAAATGTATCTACATTGGTACTGAACGGGAATGGAACCCGTGACTTCTGAATCAGCAGTCGAACACCGTCCCGCTACGCCACCGTCACATTTTCCATTGTTTTAATTTTTTAACAAAAAAATAACCTCCCAAGCAGCAAGCAATCGTTGGTGAAATCAATAATTCAATTAACTAGAACTTAATTTTCAGGGCAAGGTTTGTTTACTAGAAATAAATAAAATCGGCCAAGTGCGAGTCGGACTCGCCCATGAAGGGTTCCGTAGCAGCGGCGAAAATTGCGGTTTATGGCGTATTAAAAAAAAACTACTGACTGGATCTCGTTCGAACCAATTTTTAGTGGAAGTTTGCATGGCAATTTCCATCACATATTTTTTTTAGATTTATCATTCTTTTATTTTAGAAGTTAGAGGGGGGGGAGGGGGACACTTTTTTCCACTTTGGAAATGTCTCTCGCGCAAACTATTCAGTTTAGAAAAAAAAAATGTTAGAAACCTTAATAGCATTTTTAAAGACCTATCTATAGATACCCCACCAGTATGGATTTGATGAAAAAAAAAAAAAAATTGAGTTTCAGTTCTAAGTATGGGGACCCCCAAAATTTTGTGCTTTTTTTTATTTTTGTGTGAAATTCTTAATGAGGTTCACAGAATACATCTTCTTACCAAGTTTCAACAGCATAGGCCTTATAGTTTCGGAGAAAAGTGGCTGTGATATACGGACGGACAGACAGACAGACAGACGGACGGACAGACATGACGAATTTATAAGGGTTCCGTTATTTGCCATTTGGCTACGGAACCCTAAAAATAGGTACATAAAACATTTAACCAGGATTCTCTTATTCTTTCATGGTTCCCGCCTTAAGGTGATTACATACGCGAATGACTTTGACCATACAAATGCTCAAGGTCATACGCTCAAAGGAGATGGATACGCTTTCATACATTCTTGGGCCAAGATGTAAAAAGATGAGAGTGGTCTCAATTAAGAACTTACATATTATTAAACCATCCCTGCAATCTGCAGATTTTCGTGATCTGAGAGCAGAGTTTTAAGAGATTAAATAAGTGAGGTTATGCAAGACATGAACGTTTTTGAACTGTGATTTGATTTAAAATTAAACCAATAAACTCATACAGCACACTGATATGGTACACTTTTGTACATATTTTATAAACAAATTGTATATATTTTATCTCGATAATTAATTGATTTTGAAGATTGAATAAATAAACAGATTGACTGAAAGCACAGAGTACTATACATACTATATACTGAAAACTGAAAGTCAGGCAGCTGTCAGCTATCATAGCACAGAAAAAAAATACAGTTGATACACATGAGAAATAATTAATGGATTAACGAAAATCGATTCATAATTAATTTTTATTACATTATTATTATTATTCTATTTGTTCAATCTGATCAAATTGACAATCATGTTTAAATCATTCATAGTCATCGATACCTATTTTATTTTATTAGTGGAATAAACTTAGTTTTAAAAGTTCTCGTCTTCCAGATTATCAATTGAGCGGGTTTTTTTATACTGTGAAATAGAAAAATATACCGCTTTTTTTTAGCCATATCTCAACTCATTAGTAAAAATCAGTAGGTAATAGTTATTTGTTATACAAGAGTGCAAAAGTTGCTTTTTAACCGCGTGCTCAGTTTTGATGACCGAGCAAGCGAAAGATTCTAAATTTGAATCACTAGCATAGCGAGTGATTCATAAATTAGAATCTTGAGCGTTAGCGAGGGAATCAAAAGAGCACAAGGTGTAAAATCTTTGCACTCGAGTGCAACACGTAACTTTTAATCCCACCTCAGCGAGGAAATAATGAAATGCTTCTTCTTCCTAGCGTTAATTCCCAGTCGCATTCGAAGCTTTCACCTCGGAGTTCGGGGTCCGCTTTACCAGTCTTAACTGCGGATTTGGCTGGACCTCGATATTTTCCGTAAAGCGACTGCCATATGACCTCCACAACCCAATGGTGACATTAGGCGATATCGAAGCATTGCAGCTAGACCGTTGTTGTTGAACTTTGCACTGAGCGGGGATCGAACCCGCGCCTCCTGCGTAGCGGCCGCGTTCACTACCACTGCGCCACGGAGGCTGTATAATGTGTAATAATACTAATAATAAAATACCAACAAATAAAATTCAACAACAATGTTCAACCATAGGACGTGAAAAAAAAATTATGCACGCAAAGCAAATTTAAAAAAAAGTAGGTACACCAAGGAGGTTCCGAGTCTGAGTTTTTCATAAATTAAAAAAAAGTTGTATGATAAATCGGCATCATAGAGGTAGAAGTAAATAGGTTTAATGATGTTTTGAGTTCACAAACCTAGTACACACGATGTTCTAAATTCAAATTTACTTTACCCTCTAGAGGATAAAAACGACTTTTACACTCAGATATCGAAGAAAAAAGTACTCTTTCCGAGATGGTGGGATGAAATAGTTATTTGTTATACAAGAGTGCAAAGTTGCTTTTTAACCGCGTGCTCAGTTTTGATGACCGAGCAAGCGAAAGATTCTAAATTTGAATCACTAGCATAGCGAGTGATTCATAAATTAGAATCTTGAGCGTTAGCGAGGGAATCAAAAGAGCACAAGGTGAAAAATCTTTGCACTCGAGTGCAACACGTAACTTTTCATCCCACCTCAGCGAGGAAATAATGAAATGCTTCTCCTTCCTAGCGTTATTTCCAGTCGCATCCGAAGCTTTCACCTCGGAGTCCGGGGTCCGCTTTACCAGTCTTAACAGCGGATTTGGCTGGACCTCGATATTTCCGTGAAGCAACTGCCATCTGACCTCCACAACCCAATGGTGACATCAGGCGATATCGAAGCATTGCAGCTAGACCGTTGTTGTTGAACTTTTTAGGGCTCCAACTACCCGTAACGACTGCCATAGATGTTCGTATGGCATCCGTGACCGACGACTTAACGTGCTCTCCAAGGCACGACCAGACCAATGCAAATACCCATTTTCATGCATAAAAAATATTTGCACTGAGCGGGGATCGAACCCGTGCCTCCTGCGTAGCGGCCGCGTTCACTATCACTACGCCACGGAGGCTGTATAGTATGTGTATTAATACTAATAATAAAATACAAAAAAATAAAAATTCAACAACAATGTTCAACAATATGACGTGAAAAAAATTGATGCGCGCAAAGCAAATTTTAAAAAAAAAGTAGGTACACCAAGGAGGTTCCGAGTCTGAGTTTTTCATAAATTAAAAAAAAGTTGTATGATAAATTCGGCACCATAGAGGTAGAAGTAAATAGGTTTACTGATGTTTTGAGTTCACAAACCTAGTACACACGATGTTCTAAATTCAAATTTACTTTATCTAGTCCAGTCATTTGGGCGAAAACCTAGAACATTACCTGGAAAGTTTTCCGGGAGTTTTGAAAATTGGCAATTTTATAGATTTTGATATGCTCTTTCCAAATTTGAACTTTGCCACCTCGTATGTTTGCCGCTCGCGCCGCCATTTTGAAAAAATGGCGCCCAAAAGCAGTTTTTTGATAATTACTCCTTTCCGACGCATTTTACAGGAAAAACATCTTTAACAAAATAAAAGTAGAGAAAATTTCCTACAATTTATGTCAAAACTTTTCTTTCCTAAAATCAATAGTTTCGGCGTACGAGCGCCGTAAACCATTATACATCCACACCAACGTGTAATATTTACTTTAAACTGCTCATACTGTGATTTGTAAATTATAAAAATTATACGAAGGTTATCTATAGTAATTATAGGTAACTATAGTCTGTCATGTCTCCGCAGGTATAAAAAAATGCGCCCCTTCTGAGTCAGGCCCCTTCTTTCCATTCTAAGAAACATCTAGCCCCGGCTGAGCTCACCAGAAATATTTAGTCTGAGTCATCAGTATACGTTTATCATTTCACAGTGTCGTTTGCATTTACAGAGCCATGGCTTCTAATGAAGTAGATAGAAGGGATACCACGATAAAAAAACGCGCCGATTTCTCTACCTCATGGTGGTGTGGAAATGAGTATTTCTGCCGAAACGTGTATTGAATTACACTTTACGGCGCTCCTACACCGAAACTATTAATTTTAAGGGAAAAAAAATTATCACAAATTGTAGGAAATTTCCTCTACTTTTATTTTGTTAAAGATGTTTTTCCTGTAAAATGCGTCGGAAAGGAGTGATTATCAAAAAACTGCTTTTGGGCGCCATTTTTTCAAAATGGCGGCGCGAGCGGCAAACATACGAGGTGGCAAAGTTCAAATTTGGAAAGAGCATATCAAAATCTATAAAATTGCCAATTTTCAAAACTCCCGGAAAACTTTCCAGGTAAAAATACCAAATGACTGGACTAATCCTCTAGAGGATAAAAACGACTTTTACGCTCAGTTATCGAAGAGCAAAAATACTCGTTCCGAGATGGTGGGATGAAAAACTAATTTTAATACATAACTTTATAGGCGACGGTTACTAACTAAGAAGATCACGTCATGCTAATACACTTATTTTGATTTCATTCATATTCATGTTCATATTCATATTCATTTATTTATTGCAATATATGGGTACAAAGATGTTACAGGCAATACTTCAAGGTTCCACCATATTTCAGCCAGGCTGGCATGCAATAACGTCACATATTATGACGATTACAACACGAATTAATAATTACATAATATGACAATTAAGAATTGGCAATTAAATATAAAAAATGAAATATTGCATGTCCAAGTTTTAGATGTCAATATTTTCGTGCTAAACATAATAATCGCCTTCATGCAACATATAAAATTAAATCAGTCAATTACAATTACAAATTACAATAGTCAATTACAAAATTATTTATTTTTAAAGTTAATGTACCTACTACTAAATATGCAGTGAATACTTCAAGCGTCTAATCTAGTCTTTGGATGGGTGACCGCTCTGAATATTACAATGTTAGGTCCGCAATACTAGCCACTAGCCAGGCCAGTCTTGTGATGGATGACCATTCTTAATATTGTTTAATTTATTTATACTCGTATCTATAAGAACATGCTTTTTCGCGCCTATACATACCTAACATTGATCACGGAAATTCAAATGAATAAAAATATTCCAATGTCCTTTCATGTCGGTACGTTTGTATTATATTGCATTTTTTTATTCGGAACAAAATACAACATTTAAAATTATAAAATGTACCTACATACCACTCTTTCGGTTTTATTTCAATTCTTATATAACCCTAAGATGTTTGTCAAGCGTAGCCCTGAAACGATTCAAGAAACGAATAAATTAATAGAAATTGGTATTGGTTTTCTATTTTTTAATTTAATGAAGCACAATGAGAAAGAACCTACTTTTTTCGTTTTAATTTAGTATTGTTTTTAAGAAGTTCTGCCATTGTCTCCACAGTATATAAACGCTCGCCATTAGACACACGACAACCAAAGTGTCCGCAGACTTTATCTGGGTAACATGAATTCCATACTTGGTAAGTATTTCTCTATCGTTTAACTTAAAAAAAAACAATCTAGATCTTTTTCTTTTTATTATATCCGTTTGTTCCGTTTTGACAGAGAACCAAGCTTAGCATAGTTTGTAATATGGGTTCTAGGATGCGGATAAAACATTTTGGATTGTGAAATACTTGTTAAGCAACTTAAAGTTATACTAAGTAACACATTCTTTGACCAAGCGTAATGTGATTCTCTGATTAACTTGTTTTTTTTTTTAGTTGCCTTTATATCTTTTCTTGTCATTTCACCTCTGCCTAACCCTCCGGGGATAAAGGCGTGATTGTATGCATGTATGTATGTTGTATCTTTTCACTGCTTTCTGAATTTAATATCATACCGTCCTTTGTTCCCGTTGTGTCACACCATTTTGTGTAACACCGCTACCCATTGGTAAAAAAATTACCGATTAGTAACACTGTTACTCAATGCCACATTTTTTTTCTCTTTGAGTGACACCACTCAAAAAACAAAAACTTAAATGGGCTAAGATATTTCGACGGAGCCCCGCTGCGCGGGGCTCCTATTTCTGGGTGGTTTAAAAATAAATAACCACGAAGGCTAAGGCGGGAGCTCCGCTTCGCTTCGCTCCCGTCTTAGCCTTATAACCTAACCTATCCAAGTTGGGGTACTCTGAGTCGGGGTGTTAACTATAATGAACAAATTGGACCAATTGCGAGTTTTATTGAGTAACACTGTTACTCAAAGTGAAAAAAAAATGTGGCATTGAGTAACAGTGTTACTAATCGGTAATTTTTTTACCAATGGGTAACAGTGTTACACAAAATAGTGTGACACAACGGGAACAAGGCGTCAATATTATATTTTCTAGTTAAATATATATAATACTAGCTTTTGCCCGTAGCCCCGCCCGCGTGGATGTCGGTCTAATCTACCCCTATACCAAATTTCATCAAAATCAGTTCAGTGGTTTAGGCGTGAAAGCGAACAGACAGACAGACAGACAGACAGACAGACTAGTTACTTTCACATTTATAATATTGTATAAGCAAAAACTTGTAACTGGCCATTTTATGTTACAATTCGTTTCTATTATGTATTCTAGCTGTAAGTTTTTGTGAAAGAATAAAATAGAATAATTTATTTAATTATTCAATTACCATGTACGTTTATGTTTTTTTAAGAATATTATGTACTAACCGAAATTACTATTACGGTCTTTTTGTTTATAAAAGACTACAAGTAAATTATATAACTATTATATTGTAATATTATGTTAAAAGTGGCCTCACGTCAGTAGCGTAATAGCCAGCATTCGGACCCGGAAATATCCCTACAGACTATAGATAGCTTTATATAGATATAAAGCTCACAACAATGGTTTCTGTTGGAAAATACTTTAGCAAGCAGAAAATAACCATATTTTTTAAATAAATAAGGTGATAAATGTCACAATAATCTAGACAGCTATCTTTTTCAGGAGCAGTACTGATCGTCGTCGCACTTGCCTGCGTTACAACTACGATGGCGCAGAATGGGCTGATGAATTTGGTTGAAAATGTGTGCAGTTCTTGTAAGTGTTGCGTCTCTTCAGGGTATTGAATAAAGACTCGTACAACTGTATTTTTGAGGACTATATATTGCGAATTAAATTAAATTATTATAAAATCATTTTAAAAGGCCACTTTTGACATAAGCTTCATAGTGAGGTGACATGTTTAAAAACCAAATTCTGTTGGATAAATCGATAAGAATTTCAAACATCTCTGAATCGAATAAACTGAAATTTATACCTTAAAAATATTTATAGATTATGTACTATAATTTTAACTGAACATTGAAATTCAAATTAAAAATTGATACAAATCCGTCTTTTATTCTTTTTCTATCGTGTTATAAATTTAGGAAACAATAAGACACGTACATTTTATCCGGTAAATTTACACAATCCAAGGTTATAAATAATTCATACCCACCTGAAATCACAATTCATCAAATCACTTTTACCTAGGACACCAGTGACAGGCCAGTATCCATAGCATTAAGAACAGGGAACAAGACTGTGTGCGAAAAATATGAACCCCATGGCTAAACAAAAATATTCTACACGGAAAAGCTACCGGGTTACTTAAATGAAGCAGGTTATTTTCTGGTTGTCAGTTATCTCTGCCAAAGGTTTTGAAATCAATTGGGTTTAGATACAAACAATCTGACAAGCGGTAAATCGTACTGAAACGCCACGATATTATTTTGAAGAGAGTTTGAAGAGAATTACTGATTGAGAAAATATAGTGTTCATTGACGAAACGTGGTTGAATGCGAACTATACAGTTTTCCGGTCATGGACCAATGATACAGCGGCGTTCACCTCAAAAGTGAAACCTTTGGAAAAAGGAGTCCGCCTTAATATATATCACACGGGCTCAGCTTCTCGAGGATTTATTCCAAACTGCCTCCGCATCAAAAACTGTAACGAGTGGTTTCAAAAATTGCTACTCAGTTTAAAAAACCCATAATTTTTTTTTCAAGGATAATGCCCCTTTCTTTTCCATGTAAGTTGACAAACCACCAACTCAAAAAAAACAAAAAACAAGACATAGTGGGGTGGCTGGAAAGGAATGGAGTGGAAGCAAGAAGTCCAATCTTACTGGAAGTGGACTTATTGCAACTAAGTCGTCCAAGCCACGATATGTAATTGATGAACTAGCTTTAGAATATGGGCACAAAGTCATTTTCCCTACCCACTGCCAATATATTTAACGCTATTAAGCTAATTTGGGCACAAATAAAAGGAAATGTAGCCCTTCAGCACTGGAAAGGTGCTGAAACTGCTAGAAACTGCGTGTGCAGATGTTATTGTAGAGGACTGGAGAAAATTCGTCGAGAAAACGAAAAACATCATATTGAACGACTTTCAACGTGATATAAGAATAGGTAATACTATTGAAAATGATTTAATCATATGGTTGAGGGCGGATAGCAGTGAGGACAATGACACTAATAGTGTTCATCAGAATAAATACTTAATTAGTCAAATTATTGACATTGACACGTGACCAGCGGTGCTTTGGGGGTCCACCAAGATCTTCGGGCACTAAGACAACCTCACCTGCAAGCCGGTGCACCCGCTGAACAACAAACGTGACTCTGGCGCTGGCTTTCCTTTCGGGGTTGGGGGTCGGACGCCAGTCGCCCTCGGAAAGGAAAAATTAATGGCTATATTATTGGAACATGGGAAGGGTAGGACGCCGCCGCCCTATTGATAATTGTATGATCTTTAAATTTATTAAGTATAGATTAACATACATACATAACTTCATCCCTGCATTTATGGTTAAGCAAGCATTCCTTCGCAGGTAATCATTGCATTCAATTTAAATTAACCGTTCATCAATCTTTTAATGTATTTGCATAATTTGTATTAAATACAAAGGGGATTGGGTAATCTAGTATGGACAGTGGCGTTCTTAATTTTTTCAGCGGCCATAATTAATTTTGATACCACTTCATTGTACTGTGTTAAACACACGTACAAATGTCATTGTTTTCATTGTAAGTAATATCGGAGCTGCGATATACAAGGTGGAACATTTCGACTTTACCGTGAAGGAAAGTACCCTCATACTAAAGATAGCGAATTTTACTTAAAGGAAACTTTACCTTATTTTTTAAAAGAAACAAAACTGCATTCAAAGACTTTTGAAAATGCCACACCCGGTAGTCGAACCGACTAAAATTCTAAAAAATAACATCCTATATTTTTATTGCATCAATCAATAGGGTTGATCATAAGGATCTAATCTCTCTAACAAACTTGGTAAATTAAATGAAAGGAAATCCATGAAATAGAAGATTTAGAAAGATTTTATTCGGTTCGACTACTAGGTGTGGCATTTTCAGAAAACTTTGAATACAGTTTAGTGTGATTTGAAAAAGAAAAAGCCATGCATTGAAGGAATGCTGAAAAATCATTTGCCACGCCTCATAATCGAACCGACTACAATTTGAAAAAATAACACCCTGTATTTTTATTGCATCAATCGATAGGGTCAATTATAAGGATCAAATCTCTTTAACAAACTTGGTAAATTAAATAAAAGGAAATCCATGAAATAGGAGATTTAGAAAGAGTTTAATCGGTTCGACTATCGGGTGTAGCATTTTCGGAAAACTTTGAATACAGTTTAGTATGTTTTAAAAAAAGAAATAGAACTGCATTTAAGAAATGCTGAAAAATCGTTTGCCCCGCCCTATAATCGAACAATTCGAAAAAATAACACCCTATATTTTTATTGCATCAATCGATAGGGTCGATCATAAGGATCAAATCTCTTTAACAAACTTGGTAAATTAAATGAAAGGAAATCCATGAAATAGAAGATTTAGAAAGATTTTATTCGGTTCGACTACTAGGTGTGGCATTTTCAGAAAACTTTGCATACAGTTTAGTATGTTTTTAAAAAAGAAACAGAACTGCATTTAAGGAAT
Source organism: Eilema depressum (assembly GCA_914767945.1). Classification (NCBI taxonomy): domain Eukaryota; kingdom Metazoa; phylum Arthropoda; class Insecta; order Lepidoptera; family Erebidae; genus Eilema; species Eilema depressum. The sequence goes on from OU612012.1 coordinate 25,784,625, forward strand.
GCTGAAAACTCGTTTACCACGCCTTACAATCGAACCGACTACAATTCGAAAAAATAACACCCTGTATTTTTATTACATCAATCTATAGGGTCGATCATAAGGTTCAAATCTCTCTAACAAACTTGGTAAATTAAGTAAAAGGAAATCTATGAAATAGAAGGTTATAGGAAGATTTTAGTCGGTTCGACTACCGGGTGTGGCATTTTCAGAAAACTATGAATGCAGTTTTGATTCTTTTTAAAAATAAGGGAATGTTTCTTTTCAGTGGAATTCGCTATCTTCAGTATTTAGAGTACTTCCATCTAAGTAAAGTTGAAAAATACCACCCTGTATAGCTAAGTCCCGATATAGTTTAGAGAAGTTTGTCCATAGTAACTTTTGATCACTTTATACTGTACTTTCATATTATACCAATTTCATTGATGGCCGCTCAATTCCGACACGACGCCAACATTACCCAACCCCCTTTTATAAATTCTTAGTTTTGATCATAGATTTATAGAAGAAAGGTTTTTATACATACGGTTCTGGGTATCATCCCTAATAGAATCATTTTAATATGTCCCTTTTGAAGTTTCATCAAAATTTGACAACGTAACCTTGTAACGGAGGAACAAAATATTGTATAGCTCAAAATGCATATTTATTGCATTAGGGAACAAATTAGGCAATTTTACGGTTCAGTCGTGATAATTTCAACAGAGTCAAACATGAAGTAGACTTCAATAATAAATTCATTTTTAACAAAAAAGTTTAACCGACATCAAGACACGAAAAAGAGGCACTGAAAAGCGAAAAATAACTTAATTTACAGACTTACTGATTTATTAGAAGTCGGTGCCTAACCCAAGGGAGGCAATATTTCAATTGATTGCATCATAGTAATGTAGTTCAGACACAACAAACAAAGTTGGCTGGCACCGACTTCTAATAAATCAGTAAGTCTGTAAATTAAGTTATTTTTCGCTTTTCAGTGCCTCTTTTTCGTGTCTTGAAGTCGGTTAAACTTTTTTGTTAAAAATGAATTTATTTTTCTCTTTTTAGTGAGTTTGTACAGTCTCACGACTGTACATCGCATGTATAGTGACCTGACTGTACATGCGCTGCTGACGCTACACTACAGATCGAACCGGCCACGCTAAATAAAAAAAATATCAAAGCATTATTCAAAAATATTTTTTAAAAGCAAAGCACCGGAAATATAGCTGAATATTCTGAACACCTCTGCGTACCCCTTCAAAGGACTCAGGCGTGATGTTATGATGTGTAATGGCAGAAACATTGCAATAATATGCCATTGCAGCAATCGCGGCTGATTTCCTGGTACTTTTTGAAGAGTTCCTTGGTCTAATCTCGAAAACCCATCATCAGATCTTTACGAAATTTAAATGGGACCACTTTGGAATAATCTACTTACGAACAGAAAAAGAATTTTCAAAATCCGTCAAGAATTGGCTTCACAATGGCGTAACAAACATGAAAAAAAAAAAAAAAAAAAAATTGCGTACGAATTGAGAACCTCCTTTTTTGAAGTCGGTTAAAAACCCATTTCAATACACGAAAAATATTTTCAAGGAACAGCCTTGAAAATATTTTGCGAGTATTGAAATGGGAAAGCTATATTTGACTGAAGCCATACGAAATGGCTAAACGCGCGAGCCAATACGTAGATCCAAACATCCAAAGACGTATGATCTTCAGATTAATCTTCAAAGTACTCCACCCAACGAAGATGAAATAAACTGTTAAATTAAAAAGAAAACTTCCAAATCTGCCCAGACCCCAACGGCATTCCTTACAAAGTACCTATATAAAAAGTGTCCGACAGTTCGTAAACAATTGAGATAATTTTAAAGCAATTAGTTTGCTAAACTAAACAAATTATAATAAATTGGAAAAAGCGAAATCAATTCTCGGGCGGGACTCGAACCCGCGATCTTTCCCTTACAGGGGGAACGCAAGATCGCGGGTTCGAGTCCCGCCCGAGAATTGATTTCGCTTTTTCCAATTTATTATAGTTCGTAAACAGTAGAGTTTGGGCCACCCCATCTCTTCCCATGCGGTGTAGTACAAGGCGACTAAGAGATAGGGCTGTTTAACACCAGACAGCTCAAACTCAGCCTCAGATGGCTCGAGTGTATACGTAGTGCCCAGTATACGGTAATAGGCTCACCCCCTATTACGTGGGACCGAATACAATGACTGGTGGCAATGTAGGTGTTGATTCACCTCTGCCTCCCCGGGGATAAAGCCTTAAGAGGATGGAGAGAGAAAATAGGAGAAGAAAATAGGGAAAGAAAATGAAAATAAAACTACTTTTTAACGGATTCTATCGCGATTTATTTGTTATCAGTTACTTTTAGTCCGACAACTAACAAATAAATCGCGATAGAAACCATTAAAAAGTATTACCCGCGCTACGTATCTTGGACCTAAATCGTAAGACACGAGGCTCTGGCGCCCGCGGGTTGCTTTGTAATAGTCTATGCTTGGTGAATTTGAGTTCATCTAGTCAAAGTCAAAGTCAAAAAGTCAAAGTCAAAAATCATTTATTCTGTATAGACCATTAAAACGGCACTTACAAAACGTCAAAAATATATAATTATGTACTAAAGACTAGCTTAGCAAATGGACCACCGGTTCGAAACGCGGCCCTGGCCTGAGAAGACTCCAGCAAGAAACTCAGCGGGCTTTTTTTTTTGGTCTATTTACAAATAATGCTTAGTCTACTTAGTCTAAATACAATAATTTGTTTGAGAAGCATGCATGAGTGAACAGCTCATTTCCAAGCTAGTTTATCATCTAAATATTCTTGTATTTTATAATAGCCCTTTTGGCACAATTTCCTCTTAACTACATTTTTAAATTTATTTATAGGTAAATCCCTAATTTCCTTAGGGAGCTTGTTAAAAAAGCGTATACAGTTACCCTGGAAAGAACTGCTAATTTTTTGGAGTCTGGTATCACAGACTACAAGATTGTTTTTATGTCTCGTATTTATGTTATGCCTGTCACATATTTTGGGAAATTTGGAAATATTTTTCTTAACATACATTAGGTTCTCGAAAATGTATTGTGACACTACGGTCAGAATGTCTATTTCTTTAAACTTTTCTCTGAGGGAGACTCTTGGGCCCAAATTATAAATAGCTCGCACAGCCCGCTTTTGTAATATAAATATTGTATTCAAATCCGCGACCGCAGTACCATCCCGTGCTATCCTCAAAAGACACCCAAGCAATGTGTACTGCGCGTATAGAGCACATTTTAGGTCCAAGTTACATGGCGCGGGTTATAGTTTTATTTCAATGAGTGACATTCGCGTAAACTATAGAAAATATCGTATATTTATTCCTCATGTCGCACAGTCGTCATTACAAGGTTACGTTAGTGCACCTTTTTTCTTCATTGACACTAGGGATGATACCCAGAACCGGTTTTTTTTATACATAAAAACCTTTCTTCTATAAATCTATGATCAAAACTAAGAATTTATAAAATTTGTATTTAATACAAATTATGCAAATACATTAAAAGATTGATGAACGGTTAATTTAAATTGAATGCAATGATTACCTGCGAAGGAATGCTTGCTTAACCATAAATGCAGGGATGAAGTTATGTATGTATGTTAATCTATACTTAATAAATTTAAAGACCATACAATTATCTATAGGGCGGCGGCGTCCTACCCTTCCCATGTTCCAATAATATAGCCATTAATTTTTCCTTTCCGAGGGCGACTGGCGTCCGACCCCCAATCCCGAAAGGAAAGCCAGCGCCAGAGTCACGTTTGTTGTTCAGCGGGTGCACCGGCTTGCAGGTGAGGTTGGCTTAGTGCCCGAAGATCTTGGTGGACCCCAAAGCACCGCAGCGTGTCAATGTCAATAATTTGACAAAATAAGTATTTATTCTGATGAACACTATCAGTGTCATAATCATTGTCATCACTGCTATCCGCCCTCAAACATATGATTAAATCATTTTCAATAGTATTGCCTATGCTTATATCACATTGAAAGTCGTTCAATATAATGTTTTTCGTTTTCTCGACGAATTTTCTGAAGTCCTATACAATAACATCTGCACACGCAGTTTCTAGCAGTTTCAGCACCTTTCCAGTGCTGAAGGGTGGCTCAGTATTGTTGCGCGCTGCATTTCCTTTTATTTGTGCCCCAATTAGCTTAATAGCGTTATATTGGCAGTGGTAAGGAGGCAAACTTATGACTTTGTGCCCATATTCTAAAGCTAGTTCATGAATTACATAGCGTGGATTGGACGACTTAGTTGCATTTACCAAGTGCAATAAGTCCACTTTCAGTAAGATTGGACTTCTTGCTTCCACTCCATTCCTGTCAACTTATAGGGAAAGGAACGTGGCATTATCCTTGAAAAAATCAGTAATTCTCTTTAAACTCTCTTTAAAATAATATCGTAGCGTTTCAGTAGGATTTACCGCTTGTCAGATTGTTTGTATCTAAAGCCAATTGATTTCAAAACCATTGGCAGAGATAACTGACAACCAGAAAATAACCTGCTTCATATAAGGAACCCGATAGCTTTTCCGTGTAGGATATTCTTGTTTAGCCATGGGGTCCATATTTTTCTTTCAGAATTTCGCACACAGTCTTGTCCCCTGTTCTTAATGCTATGGATACTGGCCTGTCACTGGTGTCCTAGGTAAAAGTGATTTGATGAATTGTGATTTCAGGTGGGTATGAATTATTATAACCTTGGATTGTGTAAATTTACCGGATAAAATGTACGTGTCTTATTGTTTCCTAAATTTATAACACGATAGAAAAAAAATAAAAGACGGATTTGTATCAATTTTTAATTTGAATTTCAATGTTCAGTTAAAATTATAGTACATACCTAATCTATAAATATTTTTAGGAATAAATTTCAGTTTATTCGATTCAGAGATGTTTGAAATTCTTATCGATTTATCCAACAGAATTGGGTTTTCAAACATGTCACCTCACTATGAAGCTTATGTCAAATGTGGCTTTTTAAAATGATTATATAATAGTGTCAAAAAAGAAAAAGCAAATGTGTTTATATTTTGACCTATTTTGGAAATTGAAAATAATGAAAAGTCATAGTTTCAGTTTAGTTGGGCAATATCTTAGTTTATTATGCATATTTTTTGAGAAAAAACTAAGATACTATGCAGTATTGGTAAGGATCTGATGACCCAGGAAACTACCCTATTGTGAGGGCCAAATCACAGCTGAGCCTTGTTCTTGAACTCGGGCCGTAATCTGTTGACTTCACTTTCAAAGCTGGCAAAGTCGCGGTGCAGCTTGTGACATATCTATTTAGCTGCACGTTTTCCTTAGTATATCGGCTTTTCCAGAAGTGACTGCCGACTTACCACCCAACCTCGAACACCAGAACGTTGTTCTTCAATCAGAAGCCCCCCTAGAAAATTCGTAGGCCCGGTATTGTAGAAAAACAAACGAAATAAACGTCAAGATACGTGTCCATCACATACATTCATCATTCTATTCAACAATACGCCGCGCCGGCCTCTCTAGGAGGGCAGGGTGTAGATACCCGTCCGTGTTCCTAAAAAGAAATTCCGTTCTGGTGCCACCGCTATTTTACTGTAGGTACTCCGTTACGTGTACCGACCTGCAGGGGAGGTTACCTTTTCCTAAGAAAAAGTCTTGGTGGAACCGTATACACCCAAAAGGGACTCATGTGCGCAATATTTACTATAGGTACGTGTATCCGTGTCCTATCTTTACTTTATTCAGCATCACATTACACAATAACAACTAGGTGTACTAATCCCTGAAGATTTCCGAGGTTCCAACAATAGACGGCGAGCCGATTACCGTCAAGCGGGCATTTTTTATCGGCTGAACATTCACTGTCGGATGGAGAACACTGTCCAGTCATTAAGAATGACAAGAAGAGACAAGAAGAGAAAGAGAAGAGATGTCCTTTGGGTTATTCCTAGTTGCCATCACTGTCGACGCCACCACTGGTGACAAATGGGATTTGTTTCCAAAAAATGTCCCACTTGCCACCACTGGTGGCGTCACCAGCGGTGGCAACTGGGAATGGTCACTCTTTTCCTGTTGTTCCTAGTTGCCACGAGTGGTGACAGATGGGAAAAATCATTTAATAAGCCCCCAGTAGACTAGTGGAGTTAAAACTGAAATATAGTGATAGCCTTTTCCGAAATCAGTTGAGTCAACTACGAAACGGCCGAATTTCGAAAGTTTCTGTAATATATTCTATTTTATAAAACATTAAACATTTATGACACATTTGCTTTTAATTTGGCATAGAAACTTTCAAATATTGTACCTACTCAACACAAACTTACGAAAGCTTCATTGCAATCTTGTAAACGGTATAGGGACTAATATGCTAACAACTATTCCTTTATATATTTTATGTACTTCTTATCTATTTAAACAATAATTAGCTATTGTTGGCTATCTATCAAATTAAAGGTAGGTAAAGTATTTACGACTGAAGTTCAAGTTAGAACTGCCGCTATCGGCCGCCCGTCGGCCGTCGACCGTCGGAACGCGTTTTCACCGCCCGGCCCTCCATTCCTATCCCCGTATTTGCTTCTTTTTTCCCTGTTCCTGACTAGTTTTTACTTTAAATTTGCACATATTTTCATTTTATGAACAAATATAATGTCCTACAATACCCTGCGTACGGTTTGACTGTAGATACGATCAGGAAAAGTTATAGCAAAGATTTCAGGAAGGTAATTGGTGAAAAAAGTTGGTAGGTAGGTACACTTTTCCTCTACTTGGTATCATTACCTTTAACTATACAGTCAAGATATCAAGCGTTTGGACTACGATGTCCAGCGGGGATTACTTTTGTGTCTACAATCGTAATAACTGCTACTAATAATTGAATTTAATGAATTCGTTATTTGTAATTATACAAAATCTCGCGGAACCAAACAATATTAATCAATACCTTCTCTTAAATACGTACTAAATACCTTTAATTATATTACCTTTATGCTTATAATACCTACCTTAATCATTTAAGTAAATTACCTTATGAAATAACTATGGATTCATCTCGGTTTATGAACCCACCAAATGCATTGATTATCACGACCTTAAACAATGTAGATAATGTTACGAGGCCCAATAAAATCAATTTCATAAACTTACTTTCAAGGAAAACGCGCCAAATATAACTTCATAAGTTCGGAAAAGTTGAAATTGCTCCAACATTTATTTTGTCTACATTAGGCATTCAACAGGTGTTCATTTATATAAGGGTAATAAAATTGTCGATAAAATGTTTAAATTACACGGACACATCTATCTAACTACCTACAGCATATTTGACGTAGGATCTCGGTCACACATAATCGTCTCGATTTTATGCGAGAGTCATCAGTCGTCACCCGACTAGTTGTCGCCTTTACCCCTACGGATTTCGCAAGTTAGCCTGCGCAGAAAACTAAAACTTCCCTTCTACGCAGTTTCACCCCCTCGCCCGAAAACCTCACCGCGCCCAGGCTATAAAACTTCGTGGACCTCCGAATACTTCACATCGGAACTTCAGCCTCAGGCATCGGCGGGCGCCCGCGGCGGTCAATCAGCACTTTTGCGAGTTAAACTAACATCTCGATAAAATAATTCTATCTAACTGCAAGTCTTTTAAAAGTTTATAAAAGAAGTAAAATAAATTTCAAATTAATATTTTGGAGTGAAAAGTTTACTTTTTCATTTAGTCTTTGTTTTCAAAATGTTTGATTTAAATTTTTTAAATGGTTGATTAAAAATTTATGACCGTCGTAATCCGTGAATAAAGCTGTTCCTGTGTCGCTGCTTCACAACATTTTTAAGGTAAGAATAACTTTTTCAGAGATCTTCTACGGGGCAGTCAACTATTTTATGTATATTACGTGTATTATTTTTTTATATTGATCATTTATTTATTTATTTTATATATTTGGTAATTAGAAAAAAAAAATATGCTGTGTGTAGCTGAGCGGAGCTGGGCGGCGCTGTGCGTAAATTATTTGCGTAAAGATCTTTTTGGGTAGTACTTACAAAAAAAAAAGAGGACTATTATTCTCGGTTTTATTGGTTCTACTGTTTTTAACAAAAAAGAGGGGTGTATTGTTTTTTTTACTATTTTATACCTTTTCTCTTTATCTAGGTATATAAATAATTTAGCAACAGTTGAGCGGTGTCGGAGAAATCTACGGACCTTATTTTTAGAACTATGCATTTTAATGTCATAATCGGATAGATACGGATTTAAAAAATATTATTGTTATGATTCTAGCAGTAGGGACTTTTGTCCATAAAATTATTCGTTTTTAATGGGAATATCGATACCCCGGATGGAACTCGAACGCGCTATTTTTACCATTGAACAGCAAGTTAACTAGCCTTGGTTTGTTTAACTTTTATGTACCTCTAATGGGGCGGGTGCGGGTGATGTCACGGGGACGGGGCGTAATGTAACATTCGCAGCGAACATCAGAAAATCTATATACGAGTTTCTTATTCTTCGTAAGGCGCGTACGGATAGCGCGTACACTGGTACGCGTAGTCATTTGTAAAGCTACCGTGTACCTATTGGTTGCCGTGTTGGTTCCCGGTGGAGTAAAATAGGGCCACCCCATCTCTTCCTGTGGGTGTCGTAAGAGGCGATTAAGGGATAGGGCTGTTCTCCATCCGACAGTTAACAGCCCATGACAATGGGCCCGCTAATAAGTGGGACCGAAAATCAGTTGGTGAAATGTGGGTGTTAAGTTAATACACCTCTGTGTACCTCTTCGGGGGTATACAGGCGTGAGTGTATACGGTGTATTTTTTGGCCCATACACCAAAGCAGCATTTTTTGCTGCGTAGGTACACAGCTAATTGTCAAGAAAAATGGTGTCCAATCATTTGACAAAAAACAAATAACAAATTTTTACTTGTAAACGACGTTTACCAAAATTATACTTGATAAATTTATCATTTTACAAACTATTGTTTAACAAACTACTCATAAGACAAAATATTTATTTGGAAAAAAATCATTAATATGTAGGTATGTATAAAGGTGTCCTATCATTTGACCAAAAAAACAAATGACAAATTTTCATTTTAAAAACTACGTTTGACAAAATTATTGTACTTGATAAATTTATCATTTTACAAGCTATTGTTTAATATATAATCAATATCTCATTAGACAAAATTTAATTATACGTTTTTTGTCAAACAAGGGTGAAACAAGAAAAATGCCTGTATTACGCGGCGTAATGTAGTATGTGGCAAAGCGAGCATTTTGTGCAGAGTACCTACCATTACTAACCGGTATTATGCGGTGTAATTTAGTATGTTACAAAGCGAGCATTCGTACAGAGTACATAACCATTACTGAGCAGTTTTGCGCGGTGTAATGTAGTACGTTACAAAGCGAGCATTCGCGCAGTGTACTCGTACATGTCATTACTGATCGGTATTACGCGTAATTTAATTTGTAATTTACCTAGTATGTGACAAAGCGAGCATTCGTGCTGAGTATGTCGGTATTATACTATTTATGCACAAAATGTATGTCGTTACTTTCGCGTTTTTATATCAACGAATAACCATGGTAGCAGAGTTTATCAATCAATTCAATCAATTAGCCTACTGCAGTCCACTGCTGGACATAGGCCTCTCCCAATACGCGCCACGTTTGCCGATCCTCCGCCTTCCGCATCCAGTCCGTCCCAGCCACCTTTCGCATGGCATATTATTATCTTTCAAACAGAGAAGACAGTTTGAAAATACAACTTCTTTTTGGCAACCGGGTAATGGGAAGACATATTTCAATATAGAACGCCTTTTTAGATACTTTTGTTCCTTGTTTTTTTTTTATGTATGATTCTGTACTGTAGGTACGTATGCAATAAAATAAATAAAATGACGAAGATGATGATGATGATAACGACAAAGAGTGTAATGCAGTCGGTAGACATAAGAGTCTTAACTGACAAATATTTTTTGGGGGAGGAAAAGTTAGGAGGATCGCCCGTATTGTAGCGCTGCTTGAAAAAAAATTAAGGGTGATACAGTCGAGTGCTTGACTCACCCACTTGCTTGACAACAGTAACACCCTTATAAAAATTCCAATCTACGATTCCCAATGACATTAGAATAGAATGATACAATTACTAAGGGAAATACGAGTCAGGAATACCGTAGAAGAGTACCTATGACCTATATACGAAACTTTCTAACACTAACGAGTGGAGAATTAACAGAATAAACTTACGAGGGACGGATGAACATACTGTCAGTTTTGTACACTTCAAAAGGGAACAAAACTTCTACTTCTCTTCTTCTTCTTGTGCTAAAACATCACGCTTGATTCCTTCTTCTCAGTGAACGCTGAGAAGAAGAAGTCTGGCGTTGTGTTTAGCGTCGCTATGTACCTAAATGAGAAAATCCTGAACTAAGCACCTCTATTGGGATTGGGACAGTTTAAGCAGATGTCGCCGCTACGGAGAAATCAATTCAGGATTTAAATATCTAGGAGAAATAAAGACAAGAGACAATAAAGAAACTATACCTACAGTTTTTTTTTCATGCTTCATTTACCTCGTCTTTCATGCTTTTCTGCATCATAATTTCTTATGGAAGAAACATTCACAGTCTGACATGAGAAAATTTGGCGTAGCAACATAATGGTATTGTGAAGTCTGAAAACAAGCAATGTATATTTTTTATTTTAAGGCCTGGTGGGATCGTTTTATAACTTGCAACACTTATGAAATAATAGAATTCAGGGGAATGAAACATTCGACTATATTATTCCTAACAATCTTACCTCCGGCAACCTAAGACCCAAAGGCGGTGTGCGTTTCAGTCAGTTCAAGTCCGACATAATTCGGACTTCGGAGATATTGCGCACGACAAAGAACCTAATAATAATATCCTACTAGAAAAATAATACAAAGTACCCTCAATCATACAAAACCAGATTTTTGGATACCTAGAGATCCTATGAATTGTTATTAATAATACGCTTACCGCATCCTGTACAATATCCGGAGTCGATCTCTTAGCCCCAACTGCCTTATAAGTGCGACAATGTGCGACTTTGTCGTTGATATCATACCCTAACTGTATCTAAATATATTATAGGATCACATTAATTTGACTCTTTTAATTTCAATGTATTATGTACTTATCTATAAAAAATTCGGTCAAGTGCGAGTCGGACTCGCCCATGAAGGGTTCCGTAGCAGCAAAGGCGAAAATTGCGATTTATGACGTATTAAAATAAAAACTACTTAATGGATCTCATTCAAACCAATTTTCGTTTGTAGTTTACATGGCAATGTACATCATATATTTTTTTTTAGATTTATCATTCTCTTATTTTAGAAGTTACAGGGAGGGGGGGGGGGGGAGACACATTTTTCCACTTTGGAATTGTCTCTCGCGCAAACTATTCAGTTTAGAAAAAAAATATGTTAGAAACCTCAATAGCATTTTAAAAGACCTATCTATAGATACCCCACACGTATGGGTTTGATGAAAAATGTTTTTTTAAAGTTTCAGTTCTAAGTATGGGCACCCCCAAAATTTTGTTTTTTTTCTATTTTTGTATGAAATTCCTAATGCGGTTCACAGAATACATCTACTTACCAAGTTTCAACAGCATAGGCCTTATAGTTTCGGAGAAAAGTGGCTGTGACATACGGACGGACAGACAGACGGACGGACAGACATGACGAATCTATAAGGGTTCCGTTTTTTGCCATTTGGCTACGGAACCCTAAAAATAGGATTCAGTAGTAGGTACAGTTAGCGTCAGAACGATCGAGGCTGTAAAGTCTCAAAATGATCTTAATACCAAGGTATTAAGAGCAAATGAAACTGTTTTATTAATTTTAAATTGTATTACTGTCGAACTAAAGGTGTGTAAATTTGGTACACACCTTCAGTTCGACAGTACCTAATACAATTTATCAGAACAATCAGACAACAGGAAGAGGGGAAACCAAGGCATTATGATCATTGTTTTGAGTACTTTGTTCGTCAAGCTCGATCTGATTCTGACTGTATTATTAAAATAAAAAATTAACTTAACACTTCATCAAAAGTCACTTTAAACTGTTGGTTTTAAGTTCAACTCAAACCTATTCTAACGCAACATTATGAATGACGTCTATTAAATTATCTAATGTAGGTATATAAACTGCTATATGGGCTAGCAGTTTCCGACAAACGGCGTACATCTGGCAGTTTGCTTACTAACGTCAATCTGCCATAAAACTGGACAATAAACGGGAAACTGAGTTAATCACACCTTTATTTTTCGAGGTACAAACGAAACTAAACTCTATTTGTATTAGAAATAAAGATGTTGTTGGTTTTTATCTACCGCACTATTTAGCTGTAAGAGTTAATTTTGCTACGGTGAGTCTAGTTCGACCTTAGTTATCGCCGTTTTTATACCAACCCATTCGAATTTCGAATGTAATTTGGAACGCATTCGTGGTAACCTATTTTTATTTTTTTAAGTTTTGGAAATCATTGCGGTCTCCTTGTAAGTCTTGTATGATTCCTTCGCTGACGGCACAGAATCTCTCTGTTCTTACAGGGTCGGCAGCACGAGTGTGACTCTCCGATGTTGCACTCGTCCATAGGCCACGGTAACCACTTTCCATCAGGTGGGCCGTGTACTTATCTGCTACCTAAGTACTCATAGTATAAAAAAGATTCAGACAAAACTTCAATTTTTTTTTAAAACTGTGGTTAAAATTATTTTATTTGTCAACAGAAGATAAGAGGTCTTCGGCAACGTTGCATGGTGGACCACAACCGAATGCCGCTTCTGCTATCTCCAAGTAAGTAATTATTACTTACTTGGAGATAGCAGGTGGTATCCCTTCCTCACTCATCACCAGGTAAGTCAAATATATTTTTTACTAAAAGTATAATCGCTATTGGTATAGCATAACACATTCCAAGTTACTGACCATCCTTAGCTCCAAAATATTACTTACATAAAATAATAAACAAAAATTGAAACGGTTACAATATTATCAAAATACGCAAATGCCTACCTACCATCGGTAACGTATTAAAATGTAGTTTTCGGGATTATTGTATACTTTGGGATTTTGAACTTTCGGGATTCAGAATTTTGGGATTTTGTAATTTGGGATTTTGATACGTAACCATTGAAACATATTATTGTTATGCCTCCAGAAGATTGAATAGGTATCGTTTGAGTTAAGTTAAAATCAAAATCGAGTTGAGTTGATATGATACGTATTATTCTACTGACGTCATTGTAGATTCAAGCCTGTCCATAGAATAACTTTAAGCTATACATTACCTTTGATTTACCTTACGTTTAGCTGTGGTCACAGGGTGACTGGTTCAGTGGGGCATGCCCGCCGTCTTCGAGTTTGTGATGTAGAAGGTTCTTCATCTACCCGCACATTTTCGATATTTTTCATAATTTCTTTTCGCCTTGTACCGTCACATAACACACAGTTGCCATAATCTGTAAGCAAACTGTCAAAAAGCAGTAAACGTCAGGCAAATTAAAGGTATACCATGATCGCGTTTATTCCCGTTAACATTATTCTATATCAAGCCCGAGTGTCCAATCTATAGTTAGTATTAATTGATGTTTCGAAATTGTTGTTTTATATGATCGCACAATAATAACACTATTCTGTGCTATGATTCAATTTTATTGTCAACAGAAGACAAGAGGTCTTCGGCATCTCACAATGGATTTTAACTGAAACTGATAAACATAAATGCAATCAAAATGAGTAAGTAATTAAAAATTAATAATTAATAAGTCTATATATATATTATATAAAAATCAATGCCACTTTTCGTGCGGTACGAAGTTCGCCGGGACAGCTAGTAATTTATATACTTTTGGCTATTTTTAAAGATGTCGGCATACCTTGGTTTATAGGCCGTTAGCATACCTTGGCGTACATATAGGTTCGCGACTTTTTAAATCGTCAACATACCTTGGCATGCAGGTTCGCGACTTTATAAGACGTCAGCATACAAGTTTGCAACTTTTTAAGGCGTCAGCATACAGGCTGTGATACAGGTTCGCGATTTTTTAAGATGACAGCATACCGTGGCATAAATGTTTTACGCCTTTTTAAGACGTCAGCGATGGTCAAGACGTCAGATGGGGGTGAGGGAACGATGCGATACTTGACTAGACTTGATATTGCGGTAGGGGTATTCGATATGAATTGAACAAAAGATGATGTAGAAGGAGGACATGGCTTGCTTGCAATTTCCAGCATTAGCTGGTGGATTTTAGTAGTACTCGACAAGCACGTAATATATCTACTCAATTTTAAACATAAAATTGAAAAAAAAAACATACAAAAACAACGTGCCTTTGTAGGTACGAGAATGAGAAACAGATTGGTGTCGACAAAATTAACCTAACCCATGACCGGGTCAAGTTTACGGGTCAGGTTCGGAATAAGCCCAATAAAGGCGTTTCTCGTAAAATTAGCAGGCACATAAACACATTCAATTTACGTTTTAATAATAAATCAAAACATTTTTACGGCAGATGACAATAACGTACTTTACAATACTTCTGTATGTTCGCTCGGAATCCGCATACCATTTTGTACCATACTATCTTAACAATAAAAGCTAATATATTATCTATTTCAAAAATCAATATCAAATGTCCACCAGTTGCTTCATTGTTTACTTATTCATGAAAGTTTCACGCGGCCATTATTGGGGCGGACTTAGTGGGCAGATTCAAGCATTTAATAAATTATAGCCTCGAAGGTTATGGATTCTATATCATTATTTGATGTGAAGAATGCTATTGTGAGCTTTATTCTCTCCTATTAATTAATTTGTCTACAGCAGTTCACAGTTGGACACAGGTTTCTCCTATTGTCGGGAGGCTTACTGTTTCCACGTTGACCAGGCGGGTTGGTACAAGTTTTATTTCGAGTTTTCTTCTCTCGCAGTGATATTGTCTGCGTATTGTTCCGTTAGTCGCCTCTTACGACACCCTTCGGATGAGATTGACTGCTGATAAGTACTTGTATTCTTTCTCCGTCACCACACGGATTCTCTCATAATTATGGTCAATAATTATGATGTAGTCTTGGGTGTATGAGGTCCTATTATGATCTTGTGGATCCAAGCTAAGGACGAGGCTCTGGGACTGAGTTGGAAATATGGATAGTAAACGAATCACAAGCTAAAAACGGGTACATTACTTAGAAGAGATGGCAGAGATGTCATCTTTCCACTTGCCACAATCCTGGCATACACCTTTCATTACTTCCGCTTTCATATTATTTTCGAATATTCACGCTGGCACCGTTTCCTGGTCCTTTTGACCAGATCTTTCCTTGAAACATCCTCATTTTAATTAACATACGTCTATATCGACATTTATCGGATTACCCATTTACCCTCGCCTCATAAATTGATTTCGTCAATCATCTTTACTAATGGGGATGTTCTTATCCGTGAAACTTTTAGGGTAATTTGACTTCTACTTTCAATATCTTGTAACATACCTAATGTTAGGTATATTAGATTGAAGTAAACTAAACTAACATACGACGTTATGAATACCTAGTAAACTTGGCCTAAAACGGCTCTAATCACCGGTCCCAATTTCGTATAAATAACCTTTAGATGGACAATAATTATGGATGAGTTTATAGGCAAGTTACACTTGTGACCAACCAATATCAGTTCGGTTTAATTTTTCCGTACCTGTATGCCTAGGTATGCAAGCTTCAGTTTTTTTAAAACAACCTCAAGTGTATTCTTTATGTTTTGTACGGAATCTCATCTCATTCTATTCGCATTTGATCGGTTTTTGTGTACTTTAACTGGTCCATCTTCAACAGAAGTCAAGATGTATATACCGCCGTACATTAATGGAACCCTGCCGTATTCCCCGGTGACACTCAACACCGAGTGGTCACTGCTGGGAAGACTAATCTTCATGGTATGTTGTGCCACAATCGGCACAATCATTAACGGATTCTTTGTGGCAACCTTCTTCGTCGAACGAACACTAAAGCGAATTGGTAAGTTATTTCTTTGTTGATTTATGGTCCAATAAGAACATTAAATTTTATTTTCGTATTGAAATTAGTTTCAAATTTAAACAAATGAATTATTTTATCAGTAAATATATAATTTAACATACATAACTCAAGTTTTCTTTTTATTTTAGTTATCTCGAATGTGCACACACACAATTTTGATTTTCATTTAGTACCTAGGTACTTATAGATGTATTAATTTCCACCAGGCAACGTCTATCTGGCTTGTATTGGACTCTCTGACATGCTTATCACGGGCGGTGTACTACCTGTCTCCGTGGTCGTGATGCTGTCAGGACAATCATGGGACTCGTTGAAACTTTGCCACGTGCTGCACTTCCTCACGATATCATCGACATATTGCTACAGTATGTTTTTTATGGTAAGTATGAAACATGATACATATCTATAATGTAAAGGCTGACTACTGAGAACTGTAGTCGGGGTGGAGTCAATGAGGAGCCTGATTGTAGTTATACTTGTTTACTGTCGTAGTCACACAGTTAAGTAACAAACTAATTTAGCAAAAGAGAATATTTTAAAACTTTTATAATATTATAATTTTTTTTATTTCTTACGCAGTTCGTGGCCTCCGATACTTACTACAGATTATGTCGACCAATAGAAGAATATGAAGCCTTTATAACGCTAAAAGTTGGATGTATGGCTTTTCTGGTGACCATCTCTGGCTTCATCGTAGCCGGTATGGGTGTTTACTTAGATTTGGATTACGATTACTGTCAGCGCATGCACCACGGTAATTTTTATTTTAGGGGCACGACCCTCTTCATTTTCCACGGTATGCCGTTCGTCGTTACCATGCTTGGTTTGATAATTGCACTAGCCCATGTTCGCATCCACGCCCGCAACCACTTACACTATAGACGTTCTCAACTGTTTGAGCGAGATACTTCGACCACCATCCTAAACTTCACCGTTTACCTTTTGTTCGTGATTTCTTGGATCCCTTATACGCTCGTGGTAACCGAATACCCTGATACTACAGACACTAAATTCTACTATAGCGCTTGGTTTGGCCTTTGTCGAACAACATTTTCAAATTTCCTCTACAGTGCTCTTAATCGCAACTTCCGACGGGCATTTGCCCATCTATTTTATTACTGCTTTTGTAAAAGTACGGTCACTCGCTCGTTCAATAGTAGGAACAGGAGGGCTATGGAATACAGGGTGGGTACCGGTGATGTAAGGGTGCATATCATGCACCAGGCTGTGTGTAGTAGCCCACAGCGGGCCCAACGAGCTAAACGGGCACAACGGGCCCGTAGGGATCACCGGACAGGTCGTGAGTCAACAATGCGAGAAACGCAAGAATTATGAATTGTTCGCACGGTGTAGAATTTATTTAGACATAGCAAAGGGTATTTAAGTGGAATCAATACGGTGACTGGTAGGTATTTTGAAACTTTTACAATTTTACATATTAGTTTTGTATATATGAAATTATAGTACCTACTAAAAAAGAATATGCTTACTTGTTGCGGCTGACTGACAACGAAGCGCCTAAGTCGCGAGGGCTTCAACATAAGACCTAACCTAACTAAGAAAGGGCTTCTATAAAGTTCACCCTTATGGAAATAAGGGATGAACTGCTATATGGAAGTGCGCTATTTTCAAAGCAATGCCCACGGAATAGGATGTTAGTAGCTGCAGCTGTACATGTGTGAGTGTTATAAACATTTTTGTCCCTAAATATGGGATCGGTCATTTTCGAAGTAAGAAGCACGGAATGTCACATACCTGCTTCTTGTTAGATGTTTTGTAAATGTATGAGCGTTTTTCAAAATGGTGGATTAGAGCAAAAAAAATTATATTAAAATTTATTTACTTTTGTAGTAAGAGACATAAAATTAAATTATATCGTGTCTCATTTTTTACATTTACGATTGGTCCTGATGACGATGCAATCGGATTATAGGATATTTTTTTATAAATTTATATCCACCGGATCCCATCACAGGTCGTTAGTATCAAATATTTTGGAATACGCTTCCATTTCTAAGGAGGCATATTTATATGAAATTTTACTAAGTATATAACAAAATGATTAGGTAGTCCTTCTTTAAAATGACTGAAATATTTCCACTTTAGGACCTTTTATGATAGTGTTTTACACATTATTTAGATTGATATTGTATTGGCAATTTGGCGTGCATGATAGTGAATTAATACAAATACACAAACATGGTAGTGTTCACCTGAGTGTCACTGACTTTTTAAACATCGTACACTAATTTATGTAATTATTTTACATAAATGTAAACTTTATAGAGGAAAATCTTCAAGTAAAAGGATAAGTAGTTATAATAGGCTCGTAAGCTATAATGTACAGTTTGAATTATTATGTAGGTAGGTAAATAGATGTTTGCCTCCGTCCTTTGCACATATTGTTTCATGCATGAATTGAACCAACGACTTACCCATCAATACTTAATTTAATTTGTACAAAAAAACTATTTTTATTATATCTAGTATCTGTACATACAATTACCTAATAATCTAATGTATAATTTTGTATAAAGTATTGTACAAAATATAAATGATGTCTAAACGAATATAATCTAGTAGGTACTTTATTGAAACTCAAGTAAAATGGGTTATAAAGTCGAATTTATCTACTATCGAAGATTCTTAGTCTATTAAATTTTTATAAATATCTATGTATATCCAAAAGACTGTGATCGTGAAATTTGAAAATTCGGACCAATATGTATTGATCGGACGGCTGAGTAGAAGAGAGCTAAATTTCATATTGCTTTTGATTTACGTTATACCCCCTCTTTAAAATTGTATGTTTGTACTATATTTAAAATGTATTTATATTTATTTATTATTTATAGTAAGAAATGTAACTTATATAAGTTTGAGTGATAAGAATGTTTAAATATCATTCGAATTTATACCATTAAATGGCAAAAATTGCGTACAGTCGCTGCCGAAAGTTGATTGCACAGATTTGAATAAAAATTATGAATTATATCAAAACTTAAAACTATTATAATGGAGCAGTCTAAGACTTTTCCTCCTCCTCTCCTAAGATCTGTCAATGACTGACGCTACTATTTTCTAATCGTGCATAGTTATTATATTTCAAACATGGTAGTAAAAATTCAACATGCATAAATTTTATGCCTAAGTAGCAAAGCCGGCGAAAAAAACTTACTTCTAGTTTTTCAAATTGAAACATCTCTACTATCTAAGCGAAAAGCTAAGTTGCTAAGTTCTGCTAAGTAGTGATAATAATTAATAGAATAAACAACTGATAGCAGGTGCAATACGGAGTGCACTATGCATCGGAAGTTAGGAAAAAACAACCTATTGTTTATTAACAAAATAATTAGTAAGAAAAATTCGCTACAATCGGATAAAAAGTGCAATCATGTTTGAAATTTTGACTATGAAGAGTGCTAAGATTGAAATAATGTAAATAAAAAATATCATAATGTAGTAAGTATTAATATTTGTGTCGAGGTTTTATAGAACCCAAAATGAGCTTATGCACTGTTTTCACAAATGTTTCACGTGTTTAAAAAATGTTTTATTCCTTTGTTAAAATTGCGTTTTCAGAACGAAGAATTTCTACTTTTAATCTCATTTTTATTTTCTTTCTTTATCTTCACTAAAGTTTCTCTTTGTACCTTTTATATGTTTCTCAACTATTTCTTTTAGTTCACTCTGAACTATTTTGTTTTCTATAGAGATATTATGTTGTTAGTTCGTTCTACGTTTACAAATTTTATCAGACGCTACTTAGTAAATGTCATGTTAAAGTTGTGTGTTTCATCGTTATATGTACCTAAAAGTTTATCATAGATTTAAGAATTATCACACACGTTATATGTAAATATTCTTGTTTATTTTATCTATATGTGTATTTCAGAATAATAAAATGTTTATGTGTTTATCGAAATGTTGAATTTTATTGTCTTCTACATTCCTGCAATAATGATCACATACCTAAATAAACTTACTTAACTAGTAACTTAATAAACTGCCTATTGGTTGATAACCCAGTAAAAACTAGAATTAGTCAGGTCCTTCACTGATGAACTCTTGAAAAAGACAAGAGATTGTGGAGTGTGGATGTGTGGAGGGTTGAACCCTATGGTTCGTAATCAAGTTGCTAATTCTACAAAATCAATATGGATACCTTGTTATTTAGTAAAATAACTTTGCACGAACCATAGCAATTCATCATTCATAATAATAGTGTGAAATACAGTCGACAATGAAGATAAGAATACATCTTTTAATATAAAGTTTTAGGTAAAAGTGTATTTCCTTTGCCGAATGGACATCAGTTACCTATATTGGTTATGACATGACATTATGTGCAGTGATAGTAGTGGTGGGTATTATACATAAGTAATAGAGATTTTATACATTCAAACTACAGTACTACTATTAGAAAAGTACGTGAACCTACTGAGAACACAAGCATTTAACCTGGTTGGTATTCAGGCAGTATATGTAAGCCTACGTGAAACCACTGCGAGTACACAAGCATTCAACCTGGTTGGTATTCAGATAGTAAACTTAAAACTTTAAGAACCCACTACGAGTACAAGCATTCACCTTGGTTGGTTTTCAGATAGTAAACTTAAAACTACGTGAACCCACTGCGAGCACAAGTATTTCAACCTGGTTGGTATTTAGATAGTAATCTTAAAACTACGTGAACCTATTGCGAGCATAAACCTAATTTAGCATGATTGGTATAGGTACAGACAGTAAACTTAATACAATACTACATGAGTCCACTGAAAGCACCAGCATTCAATTTGGTTGGTATTCAGATAGTATGCTTAAAACTACGTGAACCCAGTAGAAGCATTCAGACTGGCCCTCGATTCTGCTAAAGCACAACCACTGTCATGTCACAGAGACTGCAAAAAATGGCATTAAATTTTAGACCTTATTTCTATAGACTTACAGTCACAAAATTAAATGAAAAGAGTTTCATTACACTATTTCATTCACTCTACAAAAAGTCATTTTCATCCCACCATCTCGGAAAGAGTATTTTTGCTCTTCGATAACTGAGCGCAGAAGTCGTTTTTATCCTCTAGAGGATAAAGTAAATTTGAATTTAGAACATCGTGTGTACTAGGTTTGTGAACTCAAAACATCATTAAAGCTATTTACTTCTACCTCTATGGTGCCGAATTTATCATACAACTTTTTTTAATTTATGAAAAACTCAGACTCGGAACCTCCTTGGTGTACTTTTTTTTTTAAATTTGATTTGCGCGCATCAATTTTTTTCACGTCATATTGTTGAACATTGTTGTTGAATTTTAATTTTTTTGTATTTTATTATTAGTATTAATACACATTTATTATACAGCCTCCATGGCGTAGTGGTAGTGAACGCGGCCGCTACGCAGGAGGCACGGGTTCGATCCCGATCGATTCGGAATATTTTGTATGCATGAAAATGGGTATTTGCATTGGTCTGGTCGTGCCTTGGATTGGCCATACGAACATCTATGGCAGTCGTTACGGGTAGTTGGAGCCCTAAAAAGTTCAACAACAACGGTCTAGCTGCAATGCTTCGATATTGCCTAAGGTCACCATTGGGTTGTGGAGGTCAGATGGCAGTCGCTTCACGGAAAATTTCGAGCTCCAGCCAAATCCGCAGTTAAGACTGGTAAAGCGGACCCCTGACTCCGAGGTGAAAGCTTCGGATGCGACTGGGAATTAACGCTAGGAAGGAGAAGCATTTCATTATTTCCTCGCTGAGGTGGGATGAAAAGTTACGTGTTGCACTCGAGTGCAAAGATTTTTCACCTTGTGCTCTTTTGATTCCCTGGCTAACTCTCAAGATTCTAATTTGTAAATCACTCGCTACGCTCGTGATTCAAATTTAGAATCTTTCGCTTGCTCGGTCATCAAAACTGAGCACGCGGTTAAAAAGCAACTTTGCACTCTTGTATAACAAATAACTATTAATTTTAATTAACAGCATTACTTTATAGCCTAAAATCAAATGGATTTTTCTCGCAGTCTCTGTGGTGCGACAGTGGTTGTGCTTTAGCAGAATCGAGGCCCTGGTTGGTCTTCAGATAGTAAACATAAAACTACGTGAACCCACTGCAAGCAGAAGCATTAAGCCTGATTGGTATTCAGGTAGTGAACGTGAAACTACGTGAACCCGCTGCGAGTACAGGCGTTCTGCCTGGTTAGTATTCAGGTAGTGAACTTAAAACTACGTGAACCCACTGCGAGCACAAGCATTTCAGCGTGGTTGGTATTCAGGCAGTAGGTATATTTGAAACTACATGAGCCCACTGAGAATACAAGCATTCAGTCCGGTTGGTACTCAGATAGTAAACTTAAAACTACGTGAACCCACTGCGAGCAGAAGCATTCAGCCTGGTTGGTATTCAAGTAGGTAGGTAATGAATTTAAAACTGCCTGTTTCTGCGGAACAGAAGGAAGAAAGAACTGCTATAAATACTTTGTACCAGATTGAAAGGGATCGATGTATATTGTATGTATAACGAAAAACAGTCATCATCATCATCTGCATATAGACGTATTCTCCCGATTGCATCCGTGGCCAAGATGACCCCGGAGCTCAGGGTCCGCCTTCCGGCTCCTCCTTCTCCACTTCGCACGATCTTGGGCGTCCATGGTAGTGAGACCATTTGCACGCATATCACCCTCCACGACGTCAAGCCAGGACTTCTTTGGCCTACCCCTTTTACCTGGACCCGGCGGGGGTACCATTGCCAGGCATTTGTTCCCCACGTAGCCTGGCGGTTGCCGCAAGACGTGGCCGCACCAGCGAAGGCGGCTCTCTTGCATTTTATCCGCGATGTCACGGACATGGAGGCTGCCGCGGATGCGAGAGTTCCGTACGCGATCTTTACGCGTAACGCCGCACATCCACCGCAACATTTTCATCTCCGTGACACGCAGCTCTTGCTTGTGTCGCTCGAGCAGCGGCCACGCCTCACAACCATACAAGAGAACAGGCCTAATGATCGTCTTATAGACCTGCCCCTTCAACCTGACTGGCATTTTAGGATCACAGGTCACGCCAGTCATTTCTCGCCACTTGGCCCACGCGGCAGGTACACGACACGAAAAACAGTAGGTATTGTTATTGAAAGAGAAACCTTTATCTACTCATACACCTTTTTATGCTCCCGGTGCCATCGAGGCATTCATTAAACTGGGATTCAAAACCGGGATTCAACAAAAATAACTCTTCAGTTTCACCCTGGAACCTAGGGTCTGCTTTCTGTTTTTCAATTTGGTTTGACTTATTATACTGCTTTCATGGTGGTGCCGTCTGCCCTCCTCCCAACACCGAGAGTAAACCCTGCTACAGACGCACGTCCGTCATCAACAGTTGTATCGTATTCCAAAATACCCATTTTATTTTCTTAGTTTCACTATGGCTGTTGAAAAGACAACTAACCGTCGTCGGGAAAACGCAGGTAAACACAAAACCCTTAACATGAACCCTCATTGCAAATTTCAAAATTAACAGTCTCAAGGGCAGGGTACCCGATAAATAGTGTTTTGGAGCAAGATTCCTCGAAAATGACACATCCCCGATTTCTGAAATGTTATGGTGGCACTTCACATCGCTATTTGTGTTCGCTATTGGGCGTTTGTTGTATTTCGCAAAATAATTGACCTACACGCAAACATTGCCATATTTGTCAAATAGGTAACAAGGCCTATACCTACTTTGTCAAATATTCTGTCCACACGTGGTGTCAAATGCAAATACAAATAGCCACGTGAAGTGCCACCATTCTTATTCTTTTGAGTTAATGATCCTCTTTTTCATTGCTTTAAATTATTCGAGAATAAAATCTCGCCATCTCGACGTCTCGACCGCGCTGTCAGTGGCATTATTGAGATCTTTAGTGCAGGAGGTAGGACATAAGGGACACGAAACCAAGTGCGCCATGGACTGCACGGGGACTCCGCAGTCACATGCGATTACGTCCGGGTCTGCCACCATTATACCTACATGATGACTTTTACTTGCCTCGATAGAATTTGCTCTTAAAGATAGGTCTAACCGGAATCGGTCTAGGTATAGTTACGCTCGTACTATTATCTGTTGTGTGCTATAGTTTTATTTGAGTTATGTTCAGATAAGTAAAAAATATATTAGAGTGACTACGTGACTACTTTGACTGTATAGAATTCTCCAGTGCAAATATTTTATTTCCACCATTTTGTGAAAGCTATATTTTTTTATCAGGCGTTAAAGATTAAATGTAGAAAAAAAGTCATCATCTGGATCCGGCTCTGCGGCTAGTAAAGATTGGATATCCCCCAGGTACAGCGATTAGCTAGTCTAAAGACAATCCTCCATTTAGTAATATAGTTGAATACCTACATAAATGATTTAGAGCATTTTCACATTATGACTGCCTTTGTGGCGTAGTGGTAGTGAACACGGCTGCTACGCAGGAGGCACGGGTTCGATCCCCGCTCAGTGCAAATATTTGTATGCATAAATATGAATATTTGCATTGGTCTGGGTGTTTTCTATGTACAATATGTATGTATTTACAAAAAAAAAATGTATCTATGTATGTTCATCCGCATTCTAGAACCCATAACACAAGCTAGTTAAGCTATGCTTACTTTGGGTCTAGATAGCGTTGTGTAGATTGTCGTACAATATTTATTTATTTATTATTTATTATACGATTCCATATCGGTATCGGACGACGATAGCCGACAGTCGATAGCTGTGATAACAAAGCGGTGTCGGCTCCGGACAATATAAAGGACAGATTACATATTTTTTTATACATTTTACTTCCTGCGATATCGGATCGGATAATGTGAAAACGGTCTAAATCTGTCACTAAATAATAGGGTTTATCCGTAAAATACTATATCTGTAACCAAAATACAGTCTCGTGCCACGTCGACGACGGGACGAATTAAATAACCCAACTATTATCTAGCCGTTTCGGTGTGTGGAGTCATTTCTGCGGACAATTAATCGATATTTTATATAATGTCGCCGCCAACTAGCTTAATCAGCCGTTCAATTAACTGCCTAGGCTGTTCCTAGACTGTAACTAAACCGCGGCGCCGTTCAACTAACGGCCTGAATGATATTCTTTAATTTATTCTTTATATTATATTCTATAATATATTCTTTATTATTTAACAAACTGGCTGACTATTGCATAGGGCAAATAAGACACAGTGATATGACTGACAGGTTTTTTCAGTATTTTCAGTGTATTTTATTAATGAACAATTTTTACAATGTGTTTTTACAACACTTATATAATAAAACTAGCTGCCCCGGCGAACTTCGTACCGCCATATTTTCGGCCCGCGTGGTATTCAAATCCCGTTCCCGCTGCACCCTTATCACTTAGGGAGATGAAAAATAGATGTTGGCCGATTCTCATAGATACCGGATAAGCACAAAAAATTTCATTAAAATCGGTCGAGCCGTTTCGGAGGAGTTCGATTACGCACCCCGTGACCGAAGAATTTTATATATTAGAAAATAAAACTTTTTAATTACCAAATAAAAAATAAGGGTTGATCGTAGAGGGGTGAAAATTTAGGGTTGCATGTATTTTTGTATGATGTATCATAAAAAAATAAAAACAAAAAATTTTGTCTGAAAAATAAAAATAAAAATTAAGGGGTGGACCACCCTTAACATTTAGGGGGATGAAAAATAGATGTTGGCCGATTCTCATAGATACCGGATAAGCACAAAAAATTTCATCAAAATCGGTCAAGCCGTTTCGGAGGAGTTCGATTACGCACATTTTGTGACACGAGAATTTTATATATTAGACTAGCTGCCCCGGCGAACTTCGTACCGCCATATTTTCGGCCCGCGTGGTATTCAAATCCCGTTCCCGCTGCACCCTTATCACTTAGGGGGATGAAAAACAGATGTTGGCCGATTCTCATAGATACCGGATAAGCACAAAAAATTTCATCAAAATCGGTCGAGCCGTTTCGGAGGAGTTCGATTACGCACCCCGTGACAGAAGAATTTTATATATTAGATAAAACTTTTTAATTACCAAATAAAAAATAAGGGTTGATCGTAGAGGGGTGAAAATTTAGGGTTGCATGTATTTTTGTATGATGTATCATAAAAAAATAAAAACAAAAAAAATTGTCTGAAAAATAAAAATAAAAATTAGGGGGTGGACCACCCTTAACATTTAGGGGGATGAAAAATAGATGTTGGCCGATTCTCATAGATACCAGATAAGCACAAAAAATTTCATCAAAATCGGTCAAGCCGTTTCGGAGGAGTTCGATTACGCACATTTGTGACACGAGAATTTTATATATTAGATAATAATAGTAGCTTTATTGAGAAAGCTGCGTAATCCGACTTGGATAGATTAGGTTAGAAGGCTAATGCGGGAGCGGATCACCCGCTTTAGCCTTCGTGGTTTTTTTTTATAACCATGCAGAAACTAGCCATTTGCCTAGCTGTTTCATCAAATGGCTGAATATCATTCAGGCCGTTAATCGAACGGCGCCGTTTAGTTAACAGCCTAGGCAGTTAATTGAATGGCTGATTAAACTATGTAGTTGGCTACGACATATATACATCGATTCGAATATATTTTCCCTACCTACTCAGGTATTCTCTATCAATATTTTGTGTAGATGTTGACGGTTCTCACCGTAAATCACTGGTGTTAAGCGCTCTATAGCCGAGATTCAAAATTGTAATTGAATTATGTCGTGATCTTTAGATATCATATCGGAATCCTCTCAATCTTTACTAACATTATTGTAGTGCAATAATTGACACGGGATCCTGATATTAGATGATGACTATTTAGATAGTCATCCCCTGCTCAGTGGAATGCTGCGACGGCGACGTATAAACCGGCATGTCAGGTCTGATAACATATTACTGGACACTAATTCTGCTGGCTGACATTGACCCTGAACTTGAAATTAGATGGAAATCACAACAGGGGCCTTAGACAAAGTGACATTCTATTGGCGAAGACGCCAGTGGAATCGCTAATTGTGGTATGAAATTGACATAAATAATTAATAAAACTATTATTTTTTAATGTAATTTATGTCTTTGTAACTCGAAATACATTATTTCACATAAATCATTTTTACTATAATCTCCGCAATGTCGCGTAATACACTGTTAAAAATTAAAAACGGTTCGCTTCAACGCGATTCCATGAATAGAATGTCACTTTGTCTAGGGCCCCAGGTCTGTGTCTGAGTTAATATTCGTCTGCATTATACAATTAATTAAACCCATAATTTTATTTTGTTCACTGTAATGAACAACATAAATAAACCAACAACATCCGATAAACATACAACATAAAATTTAGAAAGATAGAGATGTCTTTATAAAGTTAATACAAATGGGAATGAAATGTTGCGTTCGCCAACAAGTTGAATAAAACCGCTGACGGTCGCAGCTTGAAATTTTTTGGGGGGTCACATGAGGAAATTCCTTCAGACAGAAAATACCTTTTTGGAAGACTTTTTAATGAAAATGTACAATCAGTTTTATAAAAATAAATTATATAGGTACATATATTAACTATATTATTACTGGCTGACCCGGCGGACATTACTTTGTCGCTATACATATGGAGCAGGCTATACATATATACATATGGAGGTTGGTGGTAAAAGGGTGAAAATTTAGTATTCTACGGTCAATAAATTATATAATTATATTTGGTGACAGATCTATCATATTATATACTCGTATTTGGCGCCAGATCCAACATTTGAAGTACTAACAATTGATAAAAAAAAAATTATACTGATAAAAAAATGTTTCCTCTTGTGCAAAAAAAATATAATATACGATTTGCATGGAACAGAGTGACTGAGTGAGGCAGCGGATGCTTTTCAACGACTAATTTAAAAAATTGTGCGCATGCGTATAGTAAAAGAACAATATTGAGATTTATTACTCCACTTCCAATACTTGGCAAGCAATTACTTACGTAGATAGTATTGTTTTTGGAGTATTCAATAAACATTTGGCTTAATAGCAGAAAATAGTTATTTAGACATGCATTGTTAAGAGTACGCGATTGTCCCATGAATAATGATCTTTGTTCTACTTAGAGTACCTAATTATATTTGGATACCTATAATATATTTCGGATGAGATAATAATACATCTATTAGGTAAGTTGTGTATTTATGATTGTGTATTTATGATATATTCCTAATGGCAGCACTTCATATGGCCATTTGTATTTGTGTATTTGACATATTTGACAAACAATTACCATGTGTAGACAGTGTATTTGACAAAGGATTATTGCCTATTTGATATTGTGTACCAAAAATTAGTTTTATTGAATTCTGTACCGCTAGTGCTTAGTACCTTTTAACAGTAGGTAGACAGCCTCCGTGGCGTAGCGGTAGTGAACGCAGCCGCTACGCAGGAGGCGTGGGTTCCATCCCCGCTCAGTGCAAATATTTGTGTTCATGAAATATGGGTATTTGCATTGGTCTGGTCGTGCCTCGGAGAGCACGTTAAGCCGCGTCGGTCCCGGTTGCCATAAGAACATCTATGGCAGTCGTTACGGGTAGTTGGAGCCCTCAAAAATCCAAAAACAAACAGTCTAGCTGCAAAGCTTCGACATCGCCTAATGTTACCATTGGGATGTGAAGGTCAGATGGCAATCGCTTCACAGAAAATATCGAGGTCTAGCCAAATCCGTAGTTACGACCGACTGACAAAAAGCGGACCCCAGACTCCGAGCTAAAAAGCTTCGGATGCGACTGGGAATTAACGCTAAGAGGAAGAAGAAGAAGACAAAAATGTGATAATTCACATGAGACACTTACGTCAAATATTTTGCCAAATACCTAGAACAAACACCCAACAGCTAACAACAGCATGTGAAGTACCACCATAATATTGTAACAGTTTGTAGCAGTTATATCTCACCATTGAAAATGGGAGCATTTGATTGTTGTATAATAGTACATTATGGTACAAGTGAGCAACGTTGGTGATTACCGCCGAGGCGCCATTGAGACCCGAGCCGCCAGGCGAGGGTCTTAAGACAGCCGAGGACGGTAATCATCATGCTCACACGTGCCATACGACGTTTTACAACACACTTGCGAATAAAATAATACTACAAATACTAAATAAACAATACTACGAATTAATTCGTTTTCCTATGCGCGCGCATTTGACAATGGCGGTCGACCATATTTAAAAAAAAATGAGGTTTGAACTTTTTTTACTCTGTTTTTTTTTCTGTACTTAGAGAAGTTTATTACACAAGTATTACAAGTTGAAATTATTTATTTAAATACGAAAATGCATCAAATGACCATACAATAGGCGTATTAATTTATTCGTACTATTAAACACGTTATTTTTTCTATCAAAACTTTTTTAAGAACATAGACAATTATAGACACTTCCTATAAAATTTAAAAAAGAATCTATAACTCACTTTTGTGAATAATAGCAATGAAAAAGTCACAGTTTTATAACGCGGCTCGGGTCTCAATGGCGCCTCGGCGGTAATCACCAACGTTGCTCACTTGTACCATAATGTACTATAACCATATAGGTACTGTACAGACACAGTAGATCTAACAAAATGCATTCCAAAAGGCGGTTTGAAATACGCGTTATGTGTGAGTAAGTTAGGCCTCCCCCACATTAGGCGTGCGCGTTCGTCGGGCGTGTGAGTTTCGCGAGCGCGCTGCATAATCGTCGCGTGTTGCCGCCACGCGACGCGACGCGACGCGAACGCGACGTGAGCGCCGCGTTCGCGCCGCGTGAGGGCGGCGTGCGCGCCGCGTGCACTCTCCACACCACACATGCCGCAGGGTAGTAAATCGCGGCGTGCACGCGGCGCTCACGTCGCTCACACGCCGGACGATCGCGCACGTCTAATGTGGGGTCAGCCTTTAATGTCAATGTCCCTGAAGTCAGATACCTACAGGGTGGAAGTTTTTGACCTTCTGGAGGAAAAGTACTCTAAATACTGGAGATAAGGAATTTTACTCAAAGGAAATATTCCTCCATTTTTAAAAAGAAACAAAACTGACTAAAATTCGACAAAGCAACACTTGTATTTTATGGCATCAATCGATATTGTCAATCTTAAGGATCAAATATCTCCAAGAAACATAGTAAATTAAATGAAATGTACTGCACATACCATTAATAAAATAATACAAGAACGTATCTCAGAACATAACGTAGATTGTAGAATGTAGATATGAAATCACGAGCAACCTTCTGATTGGTATTGTAGTAGCGCAGCGACAGCAATTTCCTTCTTGAATCGCATCACATTTCCTTTTTAACCCCCGACAAAAAAGAGGGGTGTTATAAGTTTGAAGTGTGTATGTGTGTGTGTGTGTGTGTCAGACTGTCTGTGGCATCGTAGCTCCCAAATAAAAAAATTAGCGGTCCCCCCAAGGTACTTAGGTAATAATGTAATAGTTATTATTTTACTTTTTATAGGTTCTTTTTGGGCCGACCCAAAAAGAACCTATAAAAAGTAAAATATAATTATATTAAATTATACTATATAAATCTTCCTCTTAGCGTTAATTCCCAGTCGCATCCGAAGCTTTCAGCTCGGAGTCTGGGGTCCGCTTTTTACCAGTCTTAACCACGGATTTGACTAGACCTCGATATTTTCCGTGAAGCGATTGTCATCTGACCTCCACAACCCAATGTTAACATTAGGTGATATCGAAGTTTAGCAGTTAGACCGTTGTTTTTGGATTTTTGAGGGCTCCAACTACCCGTAACGACTGCCATAGATGTTCTCATGGCAACCGGGACCGACGGCTTAACGTGCTCTCCGAGGCACGACCAGACCAATGCAAATACTCATATTTCATTCACACAAATATTTGCACTGAGCGGGGATCGAACCCGCGCCTCCTGCGTAGCGGCCGCGTTCACTACCGCTACGCCACGGAGGCTGTCTTATAAGTAAATTATACTATATAAATATTATACTATATAAAAAATTAAATTAAAAATTTAAAAAGCCCCCGAGGGTTTTTAAATTTTTAGTATAACAGACAATACTCAACAGTGCCTTTACTTGCCTTAACTCGATCGGAGTGCTATTTGAGTTTTGAGTTCCGCTGTTGTAGATCTTGAGAGTGCGCACCTTTAAAAGCTTGAGTTTTTATTTCTTTTTATTCGTAGCGATAGATCCGTCTCTCATCTTTATAATTTAAGTGCTTTTTGTTCCATTTTTTTTATACCACTTAGGTGGTAGATGAGCACACGGCCCTCCTGACGGAAAATGGTCACCCGTAGCCTTTGAACGGGTACAACACCAGGGGAGTCGAACTCGTGCTGCCGACTCTATAAGAGTAGAGAGTTTCTGTTCCTTAAGTACAGAAGACAAAGCAGGACAGGCCTTTGGTCTTCCCACTTCTCACTTATGTGACCTCCCGACTCTAAAAGAAATGCCTGCAATATGCAGAATTATGCAAAGGTAATAATGATTATATCTACTTGATTCGGCTTCTATAAGTCTATTTGCATTGGTCTAGGTATTTCTGTGTACATAATGTATTATTTTACAAACGAGGATATATCTAAGTATGTTTAGCATAATTGTTTTTAGAAGCCAGGGTATAAATAGCGCGCTGCATGCCTGCATAATATACCGTAGATATTGATTTTACATTAGGCTTTGAATGAGTGATCTGATGAAGGGCGGGACTTAAATTAGCCTTTACCAGTGAGCCGGCGAGCATAGAACGAGGCCCTGGGAATTTCGTGCAAATTTGCATGATAAAAACCACGTGGGCGCCTACGTCGATCGATATCCCAGTCGTTTGACATTTTAATATCACATCCATGATATAACGCATGCGGAAGACATTGGTCATACAATTCATTCACTCATTCATAACAACTTTATGTGATGATGTAGTTAGATTAGGCGATGCAATAAAAACTGGAGCTTGTCCTACTTCAGCTTGTTAAACCAGTTCAAGCAAACTACTATTGACTAATTACAGATTTTAAAATAGTTAATTGTGCAATTTTCAGCAGATTGGACAATAATTGCATTTTTTTTTGGATTGTTAAATTAGTTTTTTTTAATTGCCCAACGTCAAGTGCTATTCTACAAATTGAATCTCACCACCAATATTTTTGTGAGGAATGTGCCATCGTAGATGTGAATTCTGTATCGAGCAAAGGGTTAATGTGTTAATGGATTTGTTGCTAAGAAATTCTCAGATAAGTAGAACTAAGTATCTGACAAAAATTTTGAGACGACAATAAGCTCCTCTGCTGGCACGAAGGACCACAAATATTGGTAACGAATGTAGTGTTGTGTGTAATATTCTAACACCGCATATCCTTGAGTTCATTATAAAATTACATACTTAGTACATATTTTTAGTATTACTCCTTTCCATAGCATAAAAAATGTTAACCACATGACCAAAAAAAAGAATGAAATGAAATGAAGCCTTTCCCTTTATTTAAGGGTTGTTTTGAAGGGTTGAACTCAAGGCGTAGTATTACTTTCGCAATACACATAGCTCACTATAATATTACCACTCCTTAGAAATTTGAAAAAAAAAAAAAAAATCAAACGAGCTCTTAATTCTGAGATCTAATGAAGACATAAATCTAAAGTACTGATTACTAGGTAACAATCACGCCAAATATAGAATAGAGTTGTGAACAGTTTCCGTGTACCAAATGGGCCCGTTTTTGTTGAATGTCAGTCATCAAATAGCCTTGCCAACAGTCTTTCCAACTACGAATTGTAACGGTGAAAGGCGTTTCATGGAGGGGGTCGGCTGGCTGCGCACACGCTCGTTCAGTCCAACGCGAACATTTGACAAGGCTATATTCTCGTTGCCTTTGCCTAACTCGAAGCTCGAAACGAAGTGCTAACGTTTTTAACTCTCGCGCCATCATTTGAATTAGAATTTAGTGTTTGTGTATGTGACGTCATGAAATAGTGATGCTCCTTCAAAGAGACTGCAGTATGTTTTTGTGTGTTTGCATTTTTATTTGGAGCGCTCTTTCGCCGGCTCTGGCCCAAGGTGAGTGAACAATGCAATTGCTTTATTAAAGCGAAAATTGCAGACTGACATAAGATAGTGCAAATTTATTGCTACACATTGTTGAGCTTTTGCGAAACTTGTATCATTTAAAGTTCAAATAATTTTAAGTGTGGTAATTTGGCGCCGATATATAATAATTGTTAGATCATTACAAGGTTTCGAATACGTACGATTTGGTCACGGATTTCGACAAGTTGTCAGTAGCCATGACTCAGTGGACAAAGCATTTCAATTCGACATGCATGCGCTAAAATTAATGCTGTAATATTTTATTGCAGTTATGGTTTGGTATCATGCATTTTTGCGGTGACAAATCTTTTTACAAAGTTTGACAAAGTACCTATCATTGATAGTACCTACATTATATTCTCGCCTATTTTTCCCTCTGGGGTAGGCAGGGACTGTACAACCTGTTATCTTCTTCGGTAATCACTTTACGAACTTAAACTCACCTGTACTCTTAACTTGTCATTTCTTCAATACGTCATCAATTTGACCAGTGTTTAACAAAGCTATTGCCATCTGACCTCCACAACCTCCAAACATAAAAAAAATTGTGATCAAAATATTCATAAGGATTGAAAGGGCGGTTGTACCTTCATCTTAGAAGGCTTTTAATAGAGTCTACATGTTACGCGGTAAAATAATTTTCCTGTGGACTGATTTTGTCGAAATTTGTTTCTCCAATTGTACCTATTTTTATTTTTTTACATACTGGTATTAATCGCGCAATCAGAGTTTGCTTTACTTTGGTCCACTCTTCTCACAATTTTGATTTTTAAGGGAGACTGCCGTCAGACCACCCATCCCCGAAACTACTATCATCGTAATCAATATGTATAGATAGTATATCACCTTAGCTATGTTTTTGTTAGTTTGCAAATAATGTATGGGAATCTACCGGATTTGTTGACATTTATGATAACTGCTCCGCTCCCCTGAGTAGTAGCGTGATGATATTTAGCCTATAACCTTCCTCGATAAAAGGATTATTCAACACAAAAAGATTTTTTCAATTCGAACCAGCAGTTCCTGAGAGTAGCCCGGTTAAACATACAAACTATTCAGCTTCATAATATTAGTAGGTACCAGAAGTTAGATTAAGGTTTCGAACTCACTAGAGCAGTCCAATGAGGTTGAAATCAAAATGAGTGCAATATTTATTTTAGCTCCGCATTTCGCAGTCACGACTAGCAATATCCGCAAGACTTTCACTATCGAGAAACATAATGCAATGATAAGCCGAAAGCATTATTATTGTAAGTACAATCATAATGATAAATGAGAATAATCGCTTTACCTTACCGGATCTTTATAGTAATTTTCTGAGGCATACCTACTACGTGTATTACATGTGTATATTACGAAATCTTCTAAATAATTTTATTGAACCTTACCTTACTAGTATTGGTAAACGTATAAATTTCCCTCTTCCTGCAGTCCGGGTCCTTTAAGCGGGCGTGAAAAAGTATCTGATGTGGTGAGCCGTCAAGTTGTGTGCAACCATTGTAACATGGTATGTGTCTATAATGGTGGCCCCTTTTTCCGAGACTTTGCCTTCAACTTACCATCAGGCGAGGTGAAGTTAAATTGACGTTTCCTATGTAAAAAAAACCGTTCCTGAAATATAGGTAATTGGGTATTTGACTGTCTAGTCAAATTAGTGACTTTTTTACTAAATGTCAAAACTATAACTTATAAAGAAACTTCTTGTTTGAAATAAACTATTTAATTGTGACGTTATAATATTTTATTGTCAAATTATTTACTATTATAGGTTAGGTGGATGATCAAAAATATAAAAAAACTATAAAATAAGACAAGATGCAAGTTTTACCGCTCTTTTACCATCCTTAATTTAATGAGGTCAATTAAGATATGATTCCGTAGCCGACCGCATACGACAACTGCCGACGCACGCAGCAGATGCACGTAATTCATTGCGGCTTCTCAATGGTCCCCTTTATCCGTATCGGAGTTTGACAAGTAATGGGTCCTCTGTATGTGCTGCATGCGTCGGCAGTGTTGTCGTATGCGGTCGGCTACGGAATCATACCTTTAAATAACTTATTCAAACTAATATGCCACTGGATCGAACCCAGTAGGTAGCGCTCTAGTCGAGTTATAGAGCTTTTTAGGGTTCCGTAGCCAAATGGCAAAAAACGGAACCCTTATAGATTCGTCATGTCATTGTCTGTCTGTCTGTCTGTCCGTCCGTATGTCACAGTCACTTTTCTCCGAAACTATAAGGCCTATATGCTGTTGAAACTTGGTAAGAAGATGTATTCTGTGAACCGCATTAAGAATTTCACACAAAAATAAAAAAAAGCATTAAATTTTGGGGGTAGAACCCCATACTTAGAACTGAAACTCAAATTTTTTTTTTCATCAAACCCATACGTGTGGGGTATCTATAGATAGGTCTTTAAAAATGCTATTGAGGTTTCTAAAATATTTTTTTTCTAAACTGAATAGTTTGCGCGAGAGACACTTCCAAAGTGGAAAAATGTGTGGGGGGGACACAGACATCCAACTTCTAAAATAAGAGAATGATAAATCTAAAAAAAATATATTATGATGTAAATTGCCATGCAATCTTCCACTAAAAATTGGTTCGAACGAGATCCAGGCAGTAGTTTTTTTTAATACGTCAAAAACCGCAATTTTCGCCTTTGCTACTACGGAACCCTTCATGGGCGAGTCCGACTCGCACTTGGCCAATTTTATTTTTAGATTATTTTTTGACCTTTGACTCAAAAATAGAGACTAATAATAGTATCTACGTTATAGGTACTATTCTGTACCCTAAGAAAAGTCCCAATGGTGGACACTATATTATTATGATAAGTTTTTGCAAATTGGGTTAAAGTTAAATTCCTAAGTAACCTGAGTTTTTATTTTTATCAGGTTTGATTAGGTCGTAAAGATTCTAGTAATTCAACCGTAGTCGTTTATTGATATGAAGTCACTTACATGAAGTGTCACGTCACTTGACTTGAACAATAATTCATTTCGCATTTTTATAACACGTTCGATTTCTTTGACAAATTCATACGGCAGAATAATATTTTCCGAACCAGGTAATATTTCATTCAGTTGCAAAATATGTGCTAAAAATACACGGATGTAACTAACATTTCGTGGAAACTTAAAACTGTTACATAAAACCATGCTGAGGTATGCCCGAAATATCATTAAAAATCACACAATTACACGTACAATTAAAAAAATACCCACAATAAAGGTTTAATTTCGAAATCGCGACCGACATGACGTAATCTGAATAGGTACGGCTAATTAACCGCTATTCTATTGTCATCTAATGATTATAATAAAGTCGCGAATTGTATGCAAACGCCTTGGAGCGTGGCTGACACTTTTATTTCTGTTCAAATGATATTTCTTTATTTTGGACCTACCATACAAAAGAGACACGGCTGCACCTTTACATAAAACTTTATGTGAAAAAGTACAACCGTATCTCCTTGAATATGGGTATTTGCATTTTGCCTGGTTGTGCCTCGGAGAGCAAGTTTATCCGTCGGTCGCAGTTGTCATACCAACATATTCTCTGGTAGTCGATATGGGTAGTTGGAGCCCTAAAAGTTTAACAACTGGTGTAGCTGTAATGCTTCGATATCACCCAATATCGTTATTGGGCTGTGGAGGTTAGATGACTCCCATCTGACCTCCACAGCCCAAAAACGATATTGGGTGATATCGAAGCATATTTTTTTTAGATTTATCATTCTTTTATTTTAGAAGTTGGATGTCTGTGTGTCCCCCCCACACATTTTTCCACTTTGGAAGTGTCTCTCGCGCAAACTATTCAGTTTAGAAAAAAAAATATGTTAGAAACCTCAATAGCATTTTTAAAGACCTATCTATAGATACCCCACACGTATGGGTTTGATGAAAAAAAAAAATTTGAGTTTCAGTTCTAAGTATGGGGTTCTACCCCCAAAATTTAATGCTTTTTTTTATTTTTGTGTGAAATTCTTAATGCGGTTCACAGAATACATCTTCTTACCAAGTTTCAACAGCATAGGCCTTATAGTTTCGGAGAAAAGTGACTGTGACATACGGACGGACAGACAGACAGACATGACGAATCTATATCCACAGCCAAAAACGATATTGGGCTGCTTCACGAAAAATATCGAAGTCCAGCCAAATCCGTAGTTAGACTGGTAAAGCGGACCCCAGACTCCGAGATTTAAAGCTTCGGATGTGACTGTGATTAACGCTAGGATGAAGAAGAAGAAGAAGATGGAACTGTTTTAACATAATGGGCGGTTGTAGTTTCTGGCACGCTGTTTTGTAGGGTAGAGAGCGAATTCTGAATTCGAAATAAATGTGCAATATTTAGATGTGACCTCATTCAAGTTTTACCCTCTACATTGAAAGTTCTGTATTCGTACCTATATGTTTTTACGAGTTACCTACTTTCACATTACGGAATGCATACACATTATAGTATCTATATATTTTTTAAATATTGACCTCCAACTTTTACCTTCGATGCCTCATTAAATAACATACTAGTGTGATCGAATAGTTATTTGTTATACAAGAGTGCAAAGTTGCTTTTTAACCGCGTGCTCAGTTTTGATGACCGAGCAAGCGAAAGATTCTAAATTTGAATCACGAGCGTAGCGAGTGATTCACAAATTAGAATCTTGAGCGTAAGCGAGGTGAAAAATCTTTGCACTCGAGTGCAACACGTAACTTTTCATCCCACCTCAGCGAGGAAATAAAGTAATGCAAAAAAAAATCAACAATGTTCAACAATATGACATGAGAAGAAAATGAAGTTCGCAAAGCAAATTAAAAAAAAGTACACCAAGGAGGTTCCGAGTCTGAGTTTATCAAAAAGACAGATTCAGATTCAGATTCAGAGACAGATTCAGAGACAGATTCAGAGACAGATTCAGAGACAGATTCAGAGACAGATTCAGATTCAGAGACAGATTCAGAGACAGATTCAGATTCAGAGACAGATTCAGATTCAGAGAGAGATTCAGATTCAGAGACAGATTCAGATTCAGAGACAGATTCAGATTCAGATTCAGATTCAGAGACAGACAGATTCCTGTCTGTTTGTCCGCGATGGACGCAAAAACTACTGGACGGATTTTGATGCGGTTTTTTTTGTTCGAAAGAGCTTACTCAGACTTAAAATCTTACGTTTGTTTGATCGCAATCGGTTTAGTAGAACCGAAGATATGAGCAAAGGTCGCGTTAACCGAGATGCACGCGGGCGGAGCCGCGGGCAGAAGGCTAGTACTATTATATAATTGTAAAGTGGTCGCGTCTGTACATTGGAGATATTTAAAAAAAAATACTTGGGTTATGTTATGTTAACGATACTGAACACGAAAATATTTTTTTTGAATTTCCTGTCTGTTTGTCTGTTTGTCTGTTTGTCTGTTTGTCTGTTTGTCCGCGATGGACGCAAAAACTACTGGACGGATTTTGATGCGGTTTTTTTTGTTAGAAAGGGCTTGCTCAGACTTAAAATCTTACGTTTGTTTGATCGCAATCGGTTGAGTGGAACCGAAGATATGAGCAAAGGTCGCGTTAACCGAGATGCACGCGGGCGGAGCCGCGGGCGGAAGGCTAGTATCAAATAAAGTCTCAAAATGAAGGGAACTAGAAGGAGATTTCAAATATACTCATCCGCGCGCAATCAAATAAGTAAGGAACCTTGTCAAAGAAAATCGAAAATGACAGTTCTCAAGTAGCGTTAGTAAATAAGTGAGCCGATAATTACCTAATCCCTGGATAAACTGAACCGATTTTAAAAATTGTTTTACTGATAGAAGGCTACATAATTTGTGAGTGTCATAGGCTATGGATGGGTAGCGGGAAATATATATTATGTAAAGGACATCATTCACGCTACATACATTTTTGGTCCAAAATTGAAAGTGCCGTCCAAAGAAAAAAAATACGATATTTCGTTAGAGCTTGTTCTTACTACCATTTTGTATTACAGCGTCAAAATTGAGGGACCGCTTCCATCGGTTTTATTTGAGTTCAAAAATCTTGAAAACTTACATTTTTTATGTTACGAGTATTGAAAATGAATGAAAAATATTGTTCTATATTGGAAAAATAGTTAATAAAAGCAATAAAAAATACACCCCATAATGCATATCGATCTTTTTCGTCCATTTATTTAGGTCCAAAATTGAAAGTGACGGTGTAAGAAAACAAAATGTAATACATATTCCGTTAGAACTTGTCTTCATTAGCATTTTTTATTATGGCGTCGAAGCTGAGGGACCACTGCTCTCGGTTTTATTTGAGTTCGAAAATCTTGGAAACGTAGGTACATTTTCAATAAAATAAATGATTGAAAAGGAATGAAAAATATCGTATTATGTTTGAAGAATTGTTGATAAAAGCAATAAATAATAAAGTAATAAAAAATAAAACTCACGTACAATAGTTTTATCTCTACTTCTCTACTAATATTATAAATGCGAAAGTAACTCTGTCTGTCTGTCTGTCTGTCTGTCTGTCTGTCTGTGTCACTTTTACGACTAAACCGCTGAACCGATTTTGATGAAATTTGGTATAGAGGTAGATTAGACCTTGGGAAAGGACATAGGCTATGTTTGGTCGCGATAACCGACATCCACGCGGGCGGAGCCGCGGGCAAAAGCTAGTCTATTATAATGTATGTACGAGTATAATGTTGACGAACCTGGCATAATGTGACTGTAATATTTCTCATTCTTCTGCCTCCTAGCGTTAATTCCCAGTCGCATCCGAAGCTTTTCAGCTCGGAGTCTGGGGTCCGCTTTACCAGTCTTAACTACAGATTGGGATAGACCTCGGTATTTTCCTTGAAGCGATAGCCATCTGACCTCCACAACCCAATGGTAACATTTGGCGATATCAAAGCTTTTACAACTAGACCGATGTTTTTGGATGTTTTAGGGCTCCAACTACCCGTAACGACTGCCATAGATGTTCTTGACTTAGATTACAAAACAAATTCGGGCTAGTTGATCTAAATAGTCTGTAATTAGACTTGGTTTTAACGTTTACAGTTTCGTCACTTTGACTATTTAGGATTTAATTCCACACTTAGATTAAGTAGGCGAAGAATTAGGTGCACATAATGGGTAAGATACATACCTACTGTACTAATGAAGTTAATATAATAGGCAAGATGCTATACTACATTATAATAGCCATAATAGGTAAGAAAACATTACAGACCAGTGGCGAAGGGTGAAACTTTTTAAAAGGGAAGCCGGTGGAAAAAATGCTCCATAAGTCTTCCTTCTGCAGAACAAGTCGGCTGGTAAAGGGACCCCTCGCTACCGGTACATCTATATATAAAAATAAATTGCTGTTCGTTAGTCTCGATAAGACTCGAGAACGGCTGAACGGATTTATCTTATCTTGGTCTTGAAATGTTCGTGGATGTCCAGGGAAGGTTTAAACGGTGAGAAAATAGGTGCACCGGGATCTGACAGCTAGTATATACTAAATATAGTAGGTTCATACTACACTATTACTAGATAAGATCGAATACTGTACGGAACAAATATTTAGGGATTGGAGTTTGACTGTTTTACCTCAATATGACTGAAAGGCAAGAAAATTCTTAGCGAAGTATTTAATAAAAGTTACCCTTTATCTGTGTAAAGCTAGTGATAAAAGTGTCAAAATGTATAACACTTATTTGAGCTTGACCTACATAAGTAATAATCTTAATTAAGTAAAAAAAAATACTTGCTCTTCTGTTGGCCTCATTTTAAATATCTTGAGAATATTATTTTGTTAAGTATATTGGTGCGGGGACACTGTACCTTTAGTATTATGTTATGTACCTACCTATTTAGTATTTTAATTTTTTTAACAGAATGTATTTAAAAGTATGATTAATATAAGTATTTATGTAATGAACATAGCGGAATTATAATTAATTTATTTCTCAGAATCGTGTATAAAAGTTACAAAATAGAGCTATCCAAATATTTTGCTGTCTCCAGCGTACAAATAGAATTAATTTATTTTAACCCATGAATAAAATACAAATTATATTATTAACTATTTAAATGACAATGGTTTTAATCATAAAAATGTCAAATTGGACAGAAGATAGACTAACTTTTTCGGAGAGTTATTATGATTACATAATTCTTATTTTATTTTAAGTAGGTATATTATTTGTTATGATTGTAATGTAATAAAGAACTATGACGTCATACTTCGTTATTACAATAATTTACAATTAGTGTTTGGATGCATGATTAAAAATAAATAACAGAACGGACATAATTTTACCGCTCTCTTTTTCTTTTACTAACAAGATCAGTTAAATTATTTATTTAAACTATTAGAAAGTACTCAATTACAGATCTAAAGTATTGTTCAGGTACCTACTTAGTGTGTACCTAAACAATACTTAGGTACTCATAAACTTTTAGCAATACAAACGTTCGGTGTTGGTACTCAGTTTTGCGAACACCTGCTGTCCTCGAAATCCCCTTTCCAAACTTTCATTACGCTTGAACGCCCAAGGCCAGCGGCTGACGTCTGACATGACTACATACTCGTACAAGTACAACTACATACAAATACTGTAACATCAAAATTCAATAGCTAGTTAACGTTCCAAACTGGACATGTTTTGTAAAGTTTGACAGTCTCACAGCCCATAATATATGTGTCTGTTGCTTTATTATCTTTTATTGAAAACTAGCTGTTGCCCGCGGCACCGACCGCGTGGATCTAGCTTAAACGGTGAATTTGGCTTATGTGTTAGTAGGAGGGGTTAAAGGGAATATTAGTAATTTCGGTTGCTAATATTCTTTAAAAAAATAATTCGGTTGCTTAGGATATCTTGTGAACTCTCATAATATTAAGTGTGTGACTGTCTAAAAGTTACTAGGTACCTACTTACTAAACTTTATTTAATTACTTACTCGTATTATGTACTGTTTTATGCTTTTTCTTGGGCTTTTACTAAGCGAATAACTGGAACCCAGGTAATAAAGATCCGTGTAAAGTTTAGGAATTATTTTACATAATAATTGATTGTTATCTTATTCAACTTTAGACTCTTACAAGAATGCACTAAACACGCAAAAAATATTCAATAGATATTTTCTACTGATAAGGAATTTGGTGAGTACCAGGAAGAGAATACATAATATAATTTCGCTTTTTATTAAATCCTTGTTACGTGAAAATGGTTTAAAGAATTTTAATATAACTACATATTAAGTACCTACTTACCTACCTGTTTGTAGTATAAATTTCATAGTCTAACAAAAAATATGAATTTTTCATTAAAATGTGTGAATTTTATACAGCAAGGAATTTAATAATAAAGGCATTTTTTGATTTTTTTTATTTTTTTAACCTTACGATGGTCATGGTAACAAAATTATTAATAGTTTATCCATTATGTAATATTTCAATGTCATACTCACTAAAATATCGAAATGTAGGTATCTACCTATTGTTTAATGTAGAGTTGAGTTAATATACCTAAGTATTACTCGTAGGTATTAGGTTTTCAGTTTCACAAGGAACAATAAATTTCTGGAAAAAAATTATTGCCAACTTTAATTTTGTTGTAGGTACTATTTTTGTTATACTTTTCTGTTCAATTTAGTTTTTTTTTTTAATTAATTTATTATTTTGTTCTCGCTACGGATCGTACTTGGTGCAAAAGCCATTGCGATCCAGCGCGAAAATGCAACGTTAAACTCCGTCGCTCCCGACACGACCCGATGATTAATAACTAACAAATTTATTTATTGAATTAAAATACATAATGATACATTAGAAAAATGTCACATAAACTCATTACGAGTAAATGCCACATAAAAACATTTATTAGAGTATGTGAGTAGGTGGTGTTCTCTGTAAAGGGTGCTAGGAAAAAATGACATTGTCAACTACATTCAGTTCTATCGCAGAATCTACTATCGTTTTAAAATTACGCAATTTTTCCCGTATTCCACTTCTAGTGACTATAATTTGCATTTTCTAATTAAGAGATTATGTCAGGACACATTTGTGAATATATGTTACGAGTGCGAGTGCAATATGGAACAAAAGCTCTATTAAGTAACGAGAGGGTGTCTCGTGTTAGTGGTTGGTTTTTCACGTAAAAGTAAATTATTTTTATGAAGTGCATATGTCGTTTGCA
This sequence comes from Eilema depressum, assembly GCA_914767945.1. Lineage (NCBI taxonomy): Eukaryota > Metazoa > Arthropoda > Insecta > Lepidoptera > Erebidae > Eilema > Eilema depressum. The sequence goes on from OU612012.1 coordinate 25,827,983, forward strand.
CTCATATTTATTTCTGAGAATAAAAACTTGTACGATAGTAGGTACCTACTACTACCTACTTGTTATAAAAATCTGGACAGAGTTTTTATAAAAAATCTGTGCATCCATACTAATGTGCGAATAACGTTATAATTTTATTTCTTCGACATAAATCTCTGTTTTGTAGGCTGTTACCTATTTTGGGATTAGAATAGAATAGCTGTTTGATGATTGTAGCACGAACAGTTACTATGGTCCGTCTCACCGTTATAAGATGCCTTTGATGGCGGGCACACCCACGGTGCGGTGACAGATACCGCTTCTTGATTAAGGTGATTTTTGACTTCGAATGTTTAGAACGAGTCGAGAATTTTATGCATAATCATGTTCAATGCTTTCACCTTGGATTCCAGGGTCCGCTTAACCCTTGTTCTCTTTTTGATTGTATTATGAGAGCGACTGCCGACTGATCTTCCAATCCCGATAGGAAATCCTGCGGTAGAACCTTGACCGTCAAACAGCTTATGTATCGGCTTATATGTGGGGCTCAATGCCCATACTAATATCACAGTCTAATGACTCATTACACTATGTTTATATTATAAATGCGAAAGTAACCCTGTTTGTCTATTTATCTGTTACGCTTTCACGCCTAAACCACAGAACCGATCTAGATGAAATTTAATACTGAGATGGACTAGAGCTTGCGAAAGGATAATGGCTAACTTTTATCCCGGGGGCTAAAGAAGGAAGGAAGGGGGGGGGAGGGGGGTTGAAAGTTTGTATTAAAGTTCGTTAATTTTGAAGATAACTTAAGGGCATAGCTACGTTTGGTCGCGATATTCGACATTCACGCGGGCGGAGCCGCGGGCAACAGCTGGATATTACATATAGGTACCACTAACTGATTAATCACGAAATCTCAGAAACTTTAACCCTACAAACTTAAAATTAGGCAGGTACGTTCCTAATAGGATGTAGACATCCGCTAAGAATGAATGTCACGAAACTTCACCTCTAAGGGGGTAAATGGGGGTTGTAATGAAAATTTGTATGAAAGTCCAATAACTAACTTCACGTGTACGAAGTCGCAGGCGGCCGCTAGTATATTATATTGCTAGTATATTTATAACTATATTCATAGTCTTACGTAGGCGGCATTTAGCCGTCTACTTTGCCTTTGTCCAACACGATCCGAGACTCCTTGTTGCTGTCGAGAAATTCGAAACAGAGTTCCAATAACACTTTAATTCGGGGGCAAGTTTTGAAGCTAATGTAGTACAACAGGTAATACAATATTATAGTACACAAATATGTATATCTATTAGCAGAATCTGCGCGTCGGGATGTACAGTTGCTATACAATCTTACCTACAAGTCTAATACAGCCATGGTGTTTGAATAAGTCAGTTCAGTTAGTTTTAAAATATCTTATTAATTCATAACTCAACACTTACAATTATTTCCCGTATTGGTTCCCGCTGGAGTAGAATAGGGCCACCCCATCTCTTCCTGTGGGTATCGTAGAAGGCGACTAAGGGATAGGGCTGTTTTCCATCTGACAGTAAACATACAGCCCGTGATTAAGTGCCCGTTTGACGGCAATAGGCTCGCCTTCTATTACTTGGGACTGCAAAATCATAGTTGGTGAAATATAGTTGTACATTCTCTACCTACCCCTTCGGGGATTTACATTTTATGTACAGTACGAGTACCAGTGTATCAAATCCTAGTAGCACAACTTTGAACAGTATTTTGTATTTTGTTCAGCGAGCATTGTAATCCGTACAGAACTTACAATACGATATAATGCCAATTTATCACTTTATTTACATGTAACCCTAAAACGGCACTCCACTCCGTCCAGGGATTGGACCTTAACTTTTAATAATCATTTATTAATGAATTTCAATGTTAAATATCGTTTGTGTGTTCAGTAACTTTTGTAGTAACCAGCTTCTACGATCCTGTCATCGCAATAATAGGCTAGTTAGACACTACAATCTGTCTCTGTGTCAAATATTATTCAGAACTGTTCAGTCATTTTTAGGGTTCCGTAGCCAAATGGCAAAAAACGGAACCCTTATAGATTCGTCATGTCTGTCCGTCCGTCTGTCTGTCCGTCCGTATGACACAGCCACTTGTCTCCGAAACTATAGGGCCTATGCTGTTGAAACTTGGTAAGAAGATGTATTCTGTAAACCGCATTAAGAATTTCATACAAAAATAAAAAAAAAGCATTTAATTTTGGGGGTCCCCATACTCAGAAGTGAAACTCAAATTTTTTTTTTCATCAAACCCATACGTGTGGGGTATCTATAGATAGGTCTTTAAAAATGCTATTGAGGTTTCTAACATTTCTTTTTTTCTAAACTGAATAGTTTGCGCGTGAGATACTTCCAAAGTGGAAAAATGTGTGGGGATACACACATCTAACTTCTAAAATAAGAGAATGATAAATCTAAAAAAAATATATGATGTAAATTGTCATGCAAACTTCCACAAAAAATTGGTTCGAACGAGATCCAGTCAGTAGTTTTTTTTAATACGTCATAAACCGCAATTTTCGCCTTTGCTACTACGGAACCCTTCATGGGCGAATCGCACTTGGCCGATTTTTTTTGTGAGAGTATGTAATAAATATCCATCGGCTGTTCCTTAAAATATACAAACATTTGACTGACCGATGTGTAACAAAAGTTTATGGTTATTTTTCAGAAACCCTTTATTGTAATTTTCCTAGAAATCGATTTCTCAGTAAGCATCGCCTTAATACTCCAAACAGTATTAAGATAATAAGTTATAAAAAACTACCTTTAAAAGTGGAAAATGTGTAGAAGGGGCTTTTCATTCTCAAAGGTGTGATGTCATCAATATCTGAATGGCAACCGCACTCGACTTCACTTCTTCCTCTTAGCGTTAATTCCCAGTCGCATCCGAAGCTTTCAGCTCGGAGTCTGGGGTCCGCTTATGCCAGTCTTAACTACGGATTTGGCTAGACCTCGATATTTTCTGTGAAGCGATTGCCATCTGACCTCCACATCCCAATGGTAACATTAGGCGATATCGAAGCTTTGCAGCTAGACTGTTGTTTTTGGATTTTTGAGGGCTCCAACTACCCGTAACGACTGCCATAGATGTTCTTATGGCAACCGGGACCGACGGCTTAACGTGCTCTCCGAGGCACGACCAGACCAATGCAAATACCCATATTTCATGAACACAAATATTTGCACTGAGCGGGGATCGAACCCACGCCTCCTGCGTAGCGGCCGCGTTCACTACCGCTACGCCACGGAGGCTCGACTTCACTATTGCCATCTATTGCGATGTGGTGAGACCCGACACGCATCACATCATAAAATGCGGTGGCGTAACGTTGCAGCGCGACACGATACACCTAGCTCGGCCATATTTACCAATATGTAATTTCGTATTGATTTGAAACCGTAATTGTATGACATACGTATTGCAATACTTTCATTAATTTTAATACTATCGAGCAGCAGGCACATGCTGTAAGAACATTTCGAACGATTGAACGAACTCGATTTAAAGCTAAATCCGCGGTGAGATTTCAATTTCGCATGCTATAAATTTGGTGATGTGAGCACAAGTCGACAGTAATGTATGTCTATGTCCTCGACAACGTAACCCGGATTCAGCCGTCGAGTTCGTTCGATTTCGATCGTTCCAAACGCTCTTACAGGATGTGCCTGCAATATTAGCTTCCAATTACAGTTTATTTAATTAGTTTATTAAATTCTATTAAGTAGTGTAAACAGTGACAGACAGAAAATAAGGTTTCATTTATACTAAAATATTAAGAACAAAATGCTCTTGTTCTAGCTCTATGTTCGTTATATCTAAATCCACCTTTATAATACTTCTTTTAGTCTCTTCTCTTCAGTCTCTTATTACTCTTGTACTTTAACGAAATTAGATTTTAATAAGATAGTTATTCGCCTAAACGGCCGTGTTTTCTAATTATCCTGTCGGTAACTATTATGGCTGTGGGTAGAAAACAGAATCTTTGTCATTATCATAGTGAATTTTTGAAGGGGTAGGGGCCTTGCAATTCGCTTCTTCTGTCGCAATATTGAGTGTTATGACTTATGACGTTCGGTTACTTTTCCACAACCATGATCACGGTTTCAGAGATATTTACCTAAATTCGATACTATCATTAAACTCCCTAATTTCTACCCCATTCTTCATTCAAAACTTTTTCTTAAAAGCCCGGGATCCGCTCCCTACTTCTCTACGCGTATGAATGTCATCTAACCACTCTACCCCGTATCGAAAAAATTCACGCAAATTAGAATACCTACTACAAGGCCGAAGAGATGCCTGTGTGTGACCTAATTTAAAATTGTAAAATGCCAATACCCGTCTACTGTCTATATTGTTCACACCACTGGCACACTGCTATTGTTAAGAATAGTGCTGAAGTTATGAATAGTGAGTAGTTATAAACACAGAAACCGTGTTACACTTCACATCAAAGTATCGCCAATGATCCATGACATCAATTTTTGTCCCTGACTCAGTTACAGCTGGTTGGTACCTCACCTACTCATTGATTTCTCAGAAGAATTAAATATATATAAGTGGCGAAGGGTGCAAATTTTCAATAATGAACCCGGTGAAAAAAAATTGTTAGGTATCACCTAAAGCGTTCTTGAGGAGGTACCTAAGTTTTTTTTGACTTGATTGATTACAGGAACAAATTCAGAATTCCAATCGGGCAAGTTCACGGCAACAGCCAGTAACTGAAAAGCAGCTAAAAAGCCTAGTATTTAATCCAATACCTACATATGTGATCGTATCTTTTCGTATTTCATATTAAAAAGTTTTCCGATACGAAAATATCAGACAAACCCAATTCCATTCGTAAACCAGGGAGCTTTCCACAGCAATTTAAATCAATTTGAAACGACACACAGTTGGAATGAAATCACAATGTTTATAGGAACGGTAAATGAAGGAAGCGGAACTTCCGAGCGGAAGAGTAGGTCTGTAGAGTAACGTGTGGAAATAGAAAACATGTATGGTTACAATGACGTATTATATTAATATATGGTGAGATGATGCAGGAGAGGTGAAGTCGACATGGCTCATGAAAAAAAAACCACAGATTAGATAATAGTTCCTACGAGTTGTATAGAATTTGCATTACTAGATTATAACCTGGTTCAAGTTCTGCCCGGAATTAAACAAGTTCCGTAAAAACACCAACATTTGTCCTAATTACTTCCTAATGAATACTTAATCACAATTAAAACTCAGGTTAGGTTTCTCCGACGCAAAGTCTAAGCCTAGAAAGTTTATTAGTCTAATTTGTTTGTTTGAAAGTCAATAAAATGCAAAATAAGTAGGTCGGCACTTAATGAAAAAGTACGAACAGTATCTAATCGGAATTGTAAGAATTCAGGCCCTTATTGCGCCGCGAGCAAGGGTAGTCATTGTATTAAACTTAGACTAAATTTTTTGTTATTTTTTTTCTTCTTGTTTTGTAAGAACACATAATTATATACAGTTTTTTTTTACTTAGAGTTTGCCTTTAACTTCGATTTCGATTCTGACTTACTACACATCTTTATTTATATCTTTCTATCTTTACTTTGGATTTTTACGTTCGAAAATCGTCCACATTTTTATGTGTCGTTTCGGCTGATATGCAACAGTCATGGAGATGAAGATGTAGTATATGACGATAGTAGTTTCAAACCTAAAAGTATTGAATCAAAGTTAACTAGATTATTGTCTCTTATTACCTGTTGGCTACACTTTATCATCAACAAATGAGTGCACAGTCAGGATCGATCGATCTTGACGAACAAAGTCCTTAAAATATCTTAATGACTTGGTTTTACTCCCATCCTGTTGACTGATTGTTCTGATATTTGATATACACATTTAGTTCGGACAATAATATCTACAATCATCACTATCACTACATATTATAAAACAAAGTCGCTGTCGCTGTCTGTCCGTCCCTATGTATGCTTAAATCTTTAAAACTACGCAACGGATTTTGAAGCGGTTTTTTAATAGATAAAGTGATTCAAGAGGAAGGTTTATATGTATAATACATGCATAATATTGTAGAGAAACACTGATAAATTTAGAGATAATACCACGCGGGCGGAAATATGGCGGTACGAAGTTCGCCGGGTCAGCTAGTAAATAATAAAGTAATAAGTAAATCTATCAATAAAACAGTTTGATTTGCTCGTGAAATCTTGATATTAAAATCATTTTAAGACATTGCAGTCAAGATTGGTCTGATGCTGACTGTACAGTAAGCCTTTATAAGTTTCTTGTATTTAACCATCTTAAATTCAAGTTCCTACAATTCTTTCCATCCATAATTGGATGGCTAACAATAAAAAAGAAAACTAGTTGTGGTTGTAACATTTTTTCGACATATTATTCCGCACTTCGCTATAAAGTAAATATTAGTAGTCCACTGTTTCGCTTTGCAATCACGATTCCCTAGTGCACGAGTCTTTGTATTATTAACAATAGAAGAGAAACCAGCCAATATTACCTGTACGTACTAATTGCAACTTTTTTACAAATAGTCAAAATATCAAAGAGATTGTTTGTTACACAGAATAGCCTAATCAGGCATAGTGCTTACTGACCAGCCCCCCAAGAGTATTATACGTCAAATATCATACATTCATCATTCTATTCTACAATACGCCGGTCAGCGAATTGCCACTTGTCTAAGGGGCAGGTGACACACAGCATCAAAATCCTCCCTATAATGGTTTGTGATGGATTTTATGGAAGTATTGTCGTTTGAACCCGATTGCCCTCAGCTCAGCCCTGAAAGGCAAGCCTAAACCAGAACTTTCTCCGTCAATCGCATTGTATAATATAATGACGAATGGGATTTGACGTTTAAGACAGTCGTCAACGTTATGTCAAAAACGTCAAATCTCATACATTCGTCATTCTATTCCACAATACGCCGGGCAACGAATTGCCACTTGTCTAGGGGAGTAGGACCGGTGTATCAGCTTGCAGATAAGTTTGGCATCAACTTTTTATAGTAAGTAACTAATACTTACTATAAAAAGTACTAGTACAAAGTAAGAAAACTAGTGTTAACTTCGAAGGTGTTGACAAGTGCCACCTTGCAGACTGCCTCTAAAAAAGCCAACTCACCGGTCAATTGGCAAGAAACGTGTTCTCAAAACAAGTTATTAGAATTAAACTGTTATAAATAGATACATTTGACGACTTCAATTCATATTCGCGATCCGTTCAGGATTATACGCGGTGATTGTGGAGTGCCTAAATATTCTGGAAACAGGATCGCTTTATAATTGGAACTCAGCTATGTTTTCAGAACTGCCACGCGAGTAGAAATAACTTACATGTTATTGCTTTTACGCTAGGGCGTGTGAGAAATTAAGGCTAGGCAGCTATGCGAGAAATGCTATCTTTTTATTGATGCATTTAGGCAAAATTTTATATAACTTACCTATTATTGCTTAACTATACTATGGATGGATGTTCACTTTCGGAAAGATAACACCCCTGCCCCTATCGTGGAATGTAATGACGAATGTATGGGATTTGCCGTTTATGACAGTCGTAGAATCCCATACATTCGTCATTCTATTCTACAATACGCTGGCCAACGAATTGCCATTTGCCTAGGGGGACTGTCCTTCAGTCGTTTAGCACGATATCCATAGAAGATAGGGCGGGCATTGTGATAAATTCCATCTAATAACCATCTAGATATAGATATGTACAAACACCACCTCTATTCAATTATTATAATAGTAGGTATAGATATTCTATTAGCTATAAAATTATATGGTCGTGATTGTGCATTGGAGATATTTAAAAAATACTTAGGTGGGCCGTTATAGGTGCACAAACGAATAACACCCAAACAAGTAACATTGTTAATGGCTGGGAAAAAAAATCCAAATATTATAAAATATTAATCGTATCTAATTGTGTCGTAATTGGCTGAAGAAAATATGCCATGTTGATGACAGCTGTATCATCCATATTATATTACTTTCTAAAATTGAAGCACTTATACCTACTTATCTAATAATAATTATTAATTCACATTCAACCAGTTTACACAAAGCCATCCATTGCCAAAATTGAGCGAAAAGAATTCGGATAAATATTGTCTTGTAATTATGTACATAAATAAATATTACACGTGAAATAGTTATTTGTTATACAAGAGTGCAAAGTTGCTTTTTAACCGCGTGCTCATTTTTGATGACCGAGCAAGCGAAAGATTCTAAATTTGAATCACGAGCGTAGCGAGTGATTCACAAATTAGAATCTTGAGCGTTAGCGAGGGAATCAAAAGAGCACAAGGTGAAAAATCTTTGCACTCGAGTGCAACACGTAACTTTTCATCCCACCTCAGCGAGGAAATAATGAAATGCTTCTCCTTCCTAGCGTTAATTCCCAGTCAGCATCCGAAGCTTTCACCTCGGAGTCCGGGGTCCGCTTTACCAGTCTTAGCTGCGGATTTGGCTGGACCTCGATATTTGCCGTGAAGCGACTGCCATCTGACCTCCACAACCCAATGATGACATTAGGCGATATCGAAGCATTGCAGCCAGACCGTTGTTGTTGAACTTTTTAGGGCTCCAACTACCCGTAACGACTGCCATAGATGTTCGTATGGCATCCGTGACCGACGGCTTAACGTGCTCTCCAAGGCACGACCAGACCAATGCAAATACCCATTTTCATGCATAAAAAATATTTGCACTGAGCGGGGATCGAACCCGTGCCTCCTGCGTAGCGGCCGCGTTCAATACCACTACGCCATGGAGGCTGTATAATATGTGTATTAATACTAGTAATAAAATACAACAAAATAAAAATTCAACAACAATGTCAACAATATGACGTGAAAAAAATTGATGCGCGCAAAGCAAATTAAAAAAAAAGTACACCAAGGAGGTTACGAGTCTGAGTTTTTCATGAATTAAAAAAAAGTTGTATGATAAATTCGGCACCATAGAAGTAGAAGTAATAGTTATTTGTTATACAAGAGTGCAAAGTTGCTTTTTAACCACGTGCTCATTTTTGATGACCGAGCAAGCGAAAGATTCTAAATTTGAATCACGAGCGTAGCGAGTGATTCACAAATTAGAATCTTGAGCATTAGCGAGGGAATCAAAAGAGCACAAGGTGAAAAATCTTTGCACTCGAGTGCAACACGTAACTTTTCATCCCACCTCAGCGAGGAAATAATGAAATGCTTCTCCTTCCTAGCGTTAATTCCCAGTCAGCATCCGAAGCTTTCACCTCGGAGTCCGGGGTCCGCTTTACCAGTCTTAACTGCGGATTTGGCTGGACCTCGATATTTGCCGTGAAGCGACTGCCATCTGACCTCCACAACCCAATGATGACATTAGGCGATATCGAAGCATTGCAGCCAGACCGTTGTTGTTGAACTTTTTAGGGCTCCAACTACCCGTAACGACTGCCATAGATGTTCGTATGGCATCCGTGACCGACGGCTTAACGTGCTCTCCAAGGCACGACCAGACCAATGCAAATACCCATTTTCATGCATAAAAAATATTTGCACTGAGCGGGGATCGAACCCGTGCCTCCTGCGTAGCGGCCGCGTTCAATACCACTACGCCATGGAGGCTGTATAATATGTGTATTAATACTAGTAATAAAATACAACAAAATAAAAATTCAACAACAATGTCAACAATATGACGTGAAAAAAATTGATGCGCGCAAAGCAAATTAAAAAAAAAGTACACCAAGGAGGTTACGAGTCTGAGTTTTTCATGAATTAAAAAAAAGTTGTATGATAAATTCGGCACCATAGAGGTAGAAGTAAATAGGTTTAATGATGTTTTGAGTCCACAAACCTAGTACACACGATGTTCTAAATTCAAATTTACTTTACCTCTCTAGAGGATAAAAACGACTTTTACGCTCAGTTATCGAAGAGCAAAAATAGTCTTTCCGAGATGGTGGGATGAAAATAGGTTTAATGATGTTTTGAGTCCACAAACCTAGTACACACGATGTTCTAAATTCAAATTTACTTTACCTCTCTAGAGGATAAAAACGACTTTTACGCTCAGTTATCGAAGAGCAAAAATAGTCTTTCCGAGATGGTGGGATGAAAAGATCTTTTTGTATTTACGCTCACCTATATATATTTTGGGCCCATGTACCTATTAGGTTGCAAACAAACTCTACGCACAGCGGCGGTGATATGTGCCTTAAATAGAGAAGTGCTATTTTCAACTCAGGACAGTTTTATTTGCTTATTCATTAAAAATTTCATAGTTTTGATTGCAATTAAAATAGTCCTTTGATCTACACTACATAGTCACGAGATACTCTTAATTAACTAGGAATATTTTAAAACCAAAATATGAAAATGCTAGCGCAAAATCTAGAGCTTTTCAAAACTACGGCACAGATAATACGAATCAAAGTCACCGAGGAGACATCTTTAATTCTTTCTAAAATAAAGCCCCATTATCCTTTTCTTACAAAGACTCTGTCGCTCAAAGCTTTCTATTATGGCATTATGCTAAGATGATAATACAATTTGGAGTGTTGTATCGTATATAATATTATGGTTCCAGTAGAAATGATCGTTCACTCAATGGCGAGTATTAATGTCTATGGATTAGAACTTAGTGAAGGCTACACTAGTGTTGCCGATCGATAGTCGACTATCGATTATCATAATAGTCAGGCTATCGTGGAACAATCAATAGACCTATCGATAGTATCGATACTATCTACAGTATCGATACTATCGATAGCTCAGAACGAGACAATACTATCGATAGAGGGCAATACTATCGATAGTATTGCAGCTCACAAAGAATAAACTATCGATGGTAACGATACTATCGATACCATCGATTGTTTTAGACTACCGATAGTTTGCCAATTTACAATAGTATTGTTTACAATCGATAGTTTGCCATTTACATTAATATTGTTTACAATACTCGGGTATAATCCATACTTCCATATCCATTACCATACTAATATTATGAATGCGAAAGTAACTCTGTCTGTCTGTCTGTCTGCCTGTCTGTCTGTCTGTCTGTTACGCTTTCACGCCTAAACCACTGAACCGATTTTGATGAAATTTGGTATAGGGGTAGATTAGACCTTGAGAAAGGACATAGGCTATGTTTGGTCGCGATAACCGACATCCACGCGGGCGGAGCCGCGGGCAAAAGCTAGTGTGTCTATATTTTGACAACCTATGTGGTGTAGCGCTCGAGTGCAGCAAGTCAGATGTCGCAGGTCCGAATCAGACACAGTACATTTTTTTTTTGCATGAATATGTATATTTTTATTGGCCTGGGGACTGCTTTGTATAATTTTGAACCTATAGTACAAGTTATCACGTTAATTAAGCCTATTTACGAAAATCAGCTATTGTATCAAGAAAAGTAAATTAGTAGAAAAAGAAATCATAATAAAAAAATGCTTTTAATTCGGTTTTGAAATTTAAATGTCTAAACAAACAATAATAACTAAGCTTACCTAGTTATTAATAAAATTAATGATTGCGAAGCTAGTTTCTCGGGAGCTTTTTACTCGTAATGACTGTCAACTGTCAACTCGCCTTTCCTTCGCTCGCCATACTTACTTCTTAAGTCGAGTTTTCACGGCGCGCATTTCACGTATAAAGCCCCGCGATATTTAATTATCCAGTACTGAAGGAACCTTTAAGTCAGATTTTTTTTATATGAATGGCGTTATAATTTTATGTGAATATTAAAAAAGGAAACTATAAAACGGAATAGGTATATCCAGCACATAGTAAGAAATTGGGTTGTGGAGATCAGATGGCAGTCACTTCACGGGAAATATAGAAGTCTAGCCAAATACGCGGTTAGACTGGTAAAGCGGACTCCAGACTCCGAGGTAAAAAGCTTTGGATGCGACTGGGATTAACGCTAGGAGGAAGAAGTAAGAAATGCTATCTGACCAAATAATATTAATACCTATTCCGAAGAACGCTGACAGTCCAGTTCACACTATGAAAGTCACGAAGCAAGATTGAAGAAAGGCCCTCGTAAGTGCACATGCCATTTAGAAAATAGACATTGCATTGCAACGCTGCAAATAACTCATACTCGTAAACACAATTAACAATCTTCGCAAGCGCTTTCCTTTTCACTTGTTTTTCTGAATACCGCCATTCATTCTCAATATTTCTTTCTTCAATTAAGCTCTATACACTGTAACCGTACATCACATCTTTTAGAAAAATCATCAAACAATACATAATCATTACAGTTTCGTTTTCAAATAATAACAATAGCATTACAAAAAGTTCGATCGAGTGCGCTAGTATAGCGTATAACCGCAGATTACTTTCACTTATCCTTAGTACAGTACTCGTGGATGTGTGAGTGTGTATAAACAGTGTTGATCAGTATTTGTGAGCGATATACTGGTTGTAAGGCCGGTACCACACAATCACGGCGCGAAGTCGTGATCAATCTGACCGAATAACTTATAGGCTTTTCGATCTAAGTTCTTGTTGTAGCACTGTCATTGTGGAGTCGTGATTAGGAGATTACAGCGACGATTTGTTTTTCCTGGGTAGCTTGCATCATTAGAATAATGGGTGGGGGGAAGCGCAAGCGATTCTAACCCTCCCTGCGTACTTCTGACGTAGGCCGAAGGAAAGTTGTGATACCTACCATAGCCGGCCGTTTTATATCATTGGGGCTCCTCAATGATCCCCTTCATCCGTATCGAAGTTTAACAAGAAATGTAAGTATGTGAAGAAATGACATGTCATCCCACCGCACTTAAATAATCCAAAGAAATAAAAGAAAACCTTTCTTTTTTTTTCGTATACATTACTACTTACTACTTACTACATTTACTACTTCCAACCGGTCCTATTGGAGATCTATAGGGGAGGCCTATGTCCAGCAGTGGACTTCCTATGGCTGAAATGATGATGATGATTAACTACTTGTTAAACTTGAGTTTGGCGAGTAATGTCTTTATTGATATGGATAAAAAACCCTCCGAATGCTGTATCTGCTGCATGCGTTTGCTGCTGCGGTCTGCAGTCGGCTACGGAATTATACATGTTAAAGTCAAAGTCAAAAATCATTTATTCTTTATAGACCATTAAAACGGCACTTGCAAAACGTCAAAATTAACAACAACGCGGCCCCGCCCTGAGAAGACTCCGCGGATATTTTTTTGGTCTATTTACAATAAATGCTTAGTCTACTTAGTCTAAATACAATGGTATAACCTGCGCCACGTATCTTGGACCTAAATCGTAAGACATACCTACGAGGCTCTGGCGCCCGCGCACAGTGGTTCGAAATTTGAGCTCCATTGACATAGAAACTAAAAGTGAGGAAATTAAAAAAAAAAAATTGTAATGGCTTTGCCATACCTCGCTATATGTCATATTAACGTATGAATGGTATAAGTAGCTCCACGCGTGAGAAAAAAAAGTTTTGTGTTTTTTTTGTATGGGAGAAAACACTTAAAGTGATTTTTCTTTCAACTGAATGGAACTGAAGGGCTGGTGCTCACACCAGCTATTGTACCACACACGGCGATCAAGATGACATCAAATTCACGCACCTTTACGCACCACTCCGCACGTAGTAACATTTTGAAATATTGAATTTTCGATATGTGATTTTTCAAATCTTTGACGTAGCTAAATGTAGTTGCCGGTCCATTTACTTATAATGTCAATAGTTTTTAGCCTATTAGTGACTTTTAGGATGACAATAATTAAAAATAATATTGATTATACGCATAAGTTTTTTACAAAATTGCATTCCGAGAGCTAAGTAGCTCATTTGTTAATCACCGTGATTATGGTTGTTTATGATTAAATATGATTGACGTGAGATTAACCAATTAGGCTCTGGCATATCTCACTTTATGTCATATTAACGTATGAATGGTATAAGTAGCCCCACGCATGAGAAAAAAAAGTATTGTGTTTTTTTTGTATGGGAGAAAACACTTAAAGTGCTTTTTCTTTCAACTGAATGGACCTGAAGGGCTGGTGCTCACACCAGCTATTGTACCACACACGGCAATCAAGATGACATTAAATTCACGCACCTTTACGCGCCACTCCGCACGTAGTAAAATTTTGAAATGTTGAATTTCTGATAGGTATGTGATTTTTAAAATCTTTGACGTAGTTAAATGTAGTTGCCGATCCAATTACTTATAATGTCAATGGTTTTTAGCCTATTAGTGACTTTTATGATGACAATAATTAAAAATAATATTGATTATATGCATAAGTTTTTTACAAAATTGCATTCCGAGAGCTAAGTAGCTCATTTGTTAATCACCGTGATTATGGTTGTTCATGATTAAATATTATTGACATGAGATTAACCAATTAGGCTCTAGCGGAGCCAAATAGGTCCTTTCAGTGCTATGCGCTAGGAGCTCTTCCACTCTCCTTCTCTTTTGTCGCGCACTTAGCTCCATGAAAGGTTTTCTTGGACTCACAACTAATGTTGACGTTCCAACATTGCATGTCTCCGGTCCACAGGATGTGGATGCACCCTCATTTAAACTAGAGTCAAAACTGGTACATGGTTGCTCCTCTACTGACACTGAAGAGGAGTTCATTTTTCCCCTCACGATGAGGTCGTCATTTTATATCCTCTTGCAGCCATGTCTCATACTTTTTAATGAATGTACGTCTAATAAGCGAGATATGCCAGAGCCTAATTGGTTAATCTCACGTCAATCATATTTAATCATAAACAACCATAATCACGGTGATTAACAAATGAGCTACTTAGCTCTCGGAATGCAATTTTGTAAAAAACTTATGCATATAATCAATATTATTTCTAATTATTGTCATCATAAAAGTCACTAATAGGCTAAAAACTATTGACATTATAAGTAATTGGATCGGCAACTACATTTAACTACGTCAAAGATTTTAAAAATCACAATCAGAAATTAAACATTTCAAAATTTTACTACGTGCGGAGTGGCGCGTAAAGGTGCGTGAATTTAATGTCATCTTGATCGCCGTGTGTGGTACAATAGCTGGTGTGAGCACCAGCCCTTCAGTTCCATTCAGTTGAAAGAAAAAGCACTTTAAGTGTTTACTCCCATACAAAAAAAAAAACAAATCTTTTTTTTCTCACGCGTGGGGCTACTTATACCATTCATACGTTAATATGACATAAAGCGAGATATGCCAGAGCCTAATTGGTTAATCTCACGTCAATCATATTTAATCATAAACAACCATAATCACGGTGATTAACAAATGAGCTACTTAGCTCTCGGAATGCAATTTTGTAAAAAACTTATGCGTATAATCAATATTATTTTTAATTATTGTCATCCTAAAAGTCACTAATAGGCTAAAAACTATTGACATTATAAGTAAATGGACCGGCAACTACATTTAACTACGTCAAAGATTTGAAAAATCACATATCGAAAATTCAATATTCCAAAATGTTACTACGTGCGGAGTGGTGCGTAAAGGTGCGTAAAGGTGCGTGAATTTGATGTCATCTTGATCGCCGTGTGTGGTACAATAGCTGGTGTGAGCACCAGCCCTTCAGTTCCATTCAGTTGAAAGAAAAATCACTTTAAGTGTTTTCTCCCATACAAAAAAAACACAAAACTTTTTTTTCTCACGCGTGGAGCTACTTATACCATTCATACGTTAATATGACATATAGCGAGGTATGCCAGAGCCATTACAGTTTTTTTTTTTTAATTTCCTCACTTTTAGTTTCTATGTCAATGGAGCTCAAATTTCGAACCACTGTGCCGCGGATTGCTTTGTAACAGTCTATGCTTAGTGAATTTGAGTTCGTCTACCGCAGTAGTACCCCGTGCTATCATCAAAAGACACTCAAGAGATGTGTACTGCTCGTATAGGGCACATTTTGAGCACATTTTAGGTCCAAGATACGTGGCGCGGGTTATATGCTTGAGTAGTATGATTTTTCGCACGATAAAAAACTGTTTATATGTTTGAAATATTTTGCTCTCAGATCTTAACGTTATAGCGTTATATTCCTAAAACTTAACATAAATCGCTATTCTTTTCTGCGAATTTTCGACTTCTGACCGAGATTATTAAATGCCTAAATACCGTTACTATTTAATATATAAACTTTAGTAATAAAGGATTGTAAGTGGCAGTTTTTCTGTTTCCAGCGTAATTTCGATATTTCCATCAAATATGAACGTTAAATGATATAATCGCTCTTTTGTTCCTTTGAAATGTGATCTGGCTTATTTATTCGAGCTGGATTTATTGGATAATACCGCTTACTCATGAAAAGTCATTTTTAGTTGCCGTAATAATTTAATAATAGGTATGTCTGATGTACTAGGACATAATAAATTTGTGAAATGTATCAATATTCCCCGAAATGAAATGTGAAGTCAAATTATGGGACATTAGATCCCATCGGACGTATCTGTGGGTTTATTGGATTCAGGAAATTGCAATCTTGAAACAATCACTTCAGCTCTGTTAAAGTGGTTTAAAAGAATACTGACCGTAAGCTAAGTTACTAGTAGTCTATTCAATTTAACATTAAAATTTAAGAAAATATATATAACCAGTAACAGCAAGATTGCAAGAACTACCGCGGCATTAGCCTGCTCAGCGTCGTCGGTAAACTGTATGCAAAGATTTTGATTGGAAGAGTAATGAATGAAACGGAAGATAAAATGTGGGATGTACAAGCAGGATTCATGAAAGGAAGGGGGTGTATGGATCAGGTCTTTTCCCTACGAAGCATAGCCGAAAAATTCTTGGCTCAAAGACAAAAGGTCTATTGTGCTTTCGTAGATTTGGAAAAGGCCTATGACAGAGTGGTGAGGAATGAATTGTGGTCAACATTGTCTATGTATGGGGTGAGCGGCAGCTTGATACGAGCACTTAGATCACTCTATGAGGGTTCTAGTGCTTGTGTCAGGATAGATGGAGTATACACGGACTGGTTTAACATTGAGAAAGGTGTTAGACAGGGATGTGTGGCTTCACCAGGGCTGTTTAACCTATTTATAGATAATTGTCTGAAAGATTTGCAAGAAAGTGCGTATGGATTAAAAATGAATGATCTGACCATCAAATGTCTCCTATATGCTGATGACCAAGTTATTTTGGCATCATCGGAGGAGGAGCTGCAGGCGATGGTCAGTATTATGCATGGTGCCCTAAAAAGCAAAGGAATGAAAGTGAATGTAAGTAAAACGAAAGTGATGGTTTTTGAAAGAGAAGAAAGTATGACAGACTGCACAGTTGTGATTGAAGGAGAGAGATTAGAACAAGTGAAAGAGTTTGTGTATCTGGGGTCGAAGTTTACGAGAGATGGAAAATATGAAAGTGATATTGAAAGAAGAGTTATGGCTGGAAATCAAGTAAATGGGGCAATGCATAACTTTATGAGCAGCCAGAATGTATCGAGAGGGGCGCGCCTGGCTGTACATAGAGGAGTGCTCGTCCCTACACTTATGTATGGTAGTGAATGTTGGGTTTTGAAGAAGAAGTATGAAAGTAAATTGAATGCTGTGGAAATGAGAAGCCTGAGAAGTATAGCTGGGGTGAAGATGACGGATCGAGTGAGGAACACTGTAATAAGGGAACGTTGTGGTATGGTTGAAGATGTAGTGACTAAGATAGAGAAAGGGATGCTTAGATGGTTCGGACACGTGGAGAGAATGGACGAAAGAAGACTGACGAAACAGATTTATGAAGCGAGGGTGAATGGGCAACCCGGTAGAGGTCGACCTAGACATACGTATGTCAGACAGATTGAAGACATATTAAAGAAAGGAAATGTCAAGAGTACTCGAAACCGGCGAGCATGTATGAAAACAATTATGAAAGTAGAAGAAGCGAAAGATGTATGCCAGGATCGTAGCAAGTGGAAAGCAGTGGTCTCTGCCTACCCCACTGGGAAGGAGGCGTGACTTTATGTATGTATGTATGTACATTCAAACTACATAATCATTTTAAGCCACATAAAAACGACCTCTAAACGAGTTCAACAAATAAAATTATAATCACATAAACGGAACAGGGAGTGAAAACCTTGTGTGAATATTAATAACAGGCAACTGAGCTATTCAAGAATATTTTACACATAAATTAGTATTTAATTTTCTACAATAAAAACCTACACAATGGATAATTAATTTCTAACTATGCATTTGTAAGAAGTTAAATTTAGATTTAAAGAAATCTGAATAGCCAGAATAGCTTTTTTGTCAAAGGACAGCGAAGCAAGGTAACTAATTTCATTTCAATGTCTAAAAGTTAAGTTTATTTTTCCTTCGTGACGTTATTTTGTGATATGTGGTGTAGGTGGCGCTACCAACGTCCAAGCAATAGCTTAGGTTTAATTATTCGACCTCGTACAGACCTGATTGGTAGGTATTTTTAATACGAGAATATACACTAACGTACTGACGGTCCGAGTATATTCGAGTATATTCATGGTATTACATACGTATTTGAAAAGAATATTACGGACGGACATTTACAATTATTTGGGTATCGTTAAAGTTTTTTCTATTAGACTGTTTATACTGGAGATTGATGACGCTTGGTGGCACTTGCTAACACATATTGAATAAAGTACAATTCAATATCTTTTCTATTTTTGCAGTTGTTTGGCTCAGCATGAGACAAAAGCAGGGCAAAAAAAAACTCACGTAAAGAGGATCACATTTCTTTTTCGACGTTTTTTGATATTCAATAAATCTAATCTTACAAATATTTACCGACTCATTTAAATTTCCAGATTAATATTTCTATCCGTCTAACACAAAATATTGTCGTAATTTCCCCGGGCAATAAGGACCTCCCGGTATTGCGAATTATCTCATTCCACTTCTGTTACAGTGGAGCCAATTAATATAACTCTTATGAAACTACCCGAGCATGACTCCTGAGTTCGAAATAGTATTGCTTATTATAGCAAAGTTGGTAAGAGGTACCTGAAAGCTTAGCAAATATTATAAGGACAACCGGGGAATAAAATATAGGATATATTTTAGGTTAGGTATAGGATGAGGTAAAGCGGACCCCAGACTCTGAGGTGAAAGCTTCGGATGCGACTGGGATTAACGCTAGGATGAAGAATAAGGATATATTTTATTTCGGGAATAAGATTAAGTGCGTCATGACATGACAATGGGATTGTGAGCGCGGTGATCACTTACGTCATGGATAGTTTAATTATCTACCTGTTACCCGCCGACCAGTATAATAAGCTGTACTTTTCAATAATAAGTCTACTTTTTTGGGGAAATCAATTCAGTGTTTAGGTTTTTTTTTTTTAGTTTATCGGAGTAAGTACAAATTGTAAATGTCCGTATGAAGTTCAAGATTCGTTAGTAAAATTATTAAAACAATACAATTTAGGTAAGACAATTATATATCGCTAAAACCTCATAAAATATACTGGTGGAATTTCTTAAATATATGAGAAATAAGAACAAACACCAGCGGAAATTTATAAAATTTATAAAAGTGTACAAAGGAGCTGATATTCCTTTGTATAGTTTTTACGTAAGTATTTTACATATGAATGTAATGGAATCTGAAAATTTTACATTCTATTGTTAGCCACTTCTAGACGTTAAAACAATTGAATTTTTCGAATGAATTATGAATCAACACACAACAATTTTGGTTTAAAATTTTAATTGGAAAAATGTTGACTTTTTCGATGTAATAAATCTTACTATAGGTACATACTATATTTTTATTATACTAGTACCCAGCAAACGTCTATTGCTGTTATTAAAAATGGGAATTGGTAGTAGAAGGGTTGTATTATATTTTTCAATGCCAAATCAAAAAAGAAAGAAATAGTTAGGTACCTACCTACCAAAAAAATAGAAACCTAAAATAAAAAAATTGGGGTTTTTTTATAGCTTAGATATTTATAGCTTAGATTATACATGTCCTTTTATAAGGCGGACAAAAATAAGCAGGTATTCAGTCTCTGTATAATTATGTTTTAGCATGAAGTCATACAATTACTACACATCAGCATGCAAATCCCGCGATGGATTCACATAATAATGCCTATTCACGATGCTGTAGAGATTGTCTCCCATTATCTAGTAGTGTGGACCGGCACATGTGGTTCTGAATCACTGAATTAGTACCTGCCTATTATTATTCCTCTTTATTTATATTTATGATCTTATTAATTAAATTTCTAAATACAATTATAAAAACATATAATTTAAAAATATTAAAATAGTGCCCCACCAGCGTCGGGTACAGGGACCAAGCCACCGGTGTGGTTAGGGCTCCAGGGAGAGGTACCTCCTCACAATACGTGCCGTGTCGAGGAGTACCGCCTTCTGCATCAAGCCCTTCATCCAGCTGCCTAACGAGAGCCTCTTAAGGTGTTGTTCGACCTGCCTATTATTATTATTATTATTATATGTTGGATTTTTTTTTCTTATATTTATATTATACTATATAATTATTAAACAAATCATTAGGTTTGCTTGTTGGTTCCCGGTGGAGTAGAATAGGTCCACCCCATCTCTTCCTGTGGGTGTCGTATAAGGCGACTAAGGAATAGGGCTATTCTCTATCCGACAGTAAGCATAAAGCCCATGACTAAGTGCCCGTTTGACGACAATAGGCTCGCCCCCTATAACATGGGACCTAAAATCATAGTTGACGTAATGTGTGTTAATGCACCTCTGCTTACCCCTTCGGGGATTTACATTTATATATGTATATGTATGAAATCATTAGGTCTATCCCCTTACTATTGTTTTACTGTAGCGTATTGTAGTTTTTATTATGGTTACTAGAATACAGATAAACATACTTATTTTTGTCAATATCTAGAAACACCCCTGCATTTTCTTTCAATAGACACGCTGTTCATACAGCAATCCAATACTGTGACACAGAGCACTAATAGTTGGAAACACTACAGAACTACAAAACGGGTGAACTTTGATATTTGCTGTGAAGTGACTGCCATTTGACCACCACAATCCACTGGCGATATCGAAATTTTCTAGTTAGACGCAGATTAATAAATAATTACTACGTAAGACCTGGTTAGACCAAGTTATCAGACTTTTTAGGGCTTCAACAACCTGTATCGACATATAAGAGTACTACTTCTTATTTTCTTTTTATACAACTTTGGTGGCAGACAAGCACATGGCCCGCCTGATGGAAAGTGGTCACCGTGGCCTACGGGCGAGTGCAACACCAGGGGAGTCACACTTGTGCTGCTTCCCCTATACTATAAGAACAAAGAGGTTCTGTGCCGTCAGCGCAGAAGATAAGCAGGAAGGCTTTAGTTTTCCTTCTGATAGCACACAGATTTTATACTCTGTGGACATGCCAGTTAACAACTTTAAATAAATGAAATTTGATAACGTGAAAAGTTGTGAAACTATAGAGCGCTCTGTCGATCTTGTGTGAAACGGTGCACTGTATCTAATTACTAACTTTAAATGAATTGAGGCTTCTATTATTTACATTACATTATAGGGCCCTTTGATGTCAATCGTCCATTAGGTCGATAAGGGATGGGGAACAGTCTCAAACGCAATTAATGTAGGTACACGTGTCCACACTGCTACATACTCGTTTAATGCACGACATGAGGTCATAGCTCAGTATACTTCGCGACAAGTATCTTGGACCTAAATCGCGAGACACGTGACCCTGGCGCGCGCGGATTGTTTTGTAATAATCCGTGCTTAGTGAATTTGAGTTCCTCCACCGCAGTAGCACCCCGTGCTATCCTCAACAGACACCCAAGAAACTTGCACTGCGCGTATAGAGCTCATTGTGAGCACATTTGCGGTCCAAGATATATATTATGTGCCGAGCAGTATATGTGGCGCATGATTAGTTGGTACAAAGGAAGTTGTGTGACAAGATTTAAAAAGGTAGATATTAACTTTTAGGGAATATACTCGTATTACATAGCGCTTTCTAAACTCAAAACCTTCTCAAAACTAATCTCTTTGCTGGTCCAACATTGTCTTCTACACTGACGACGGCACAGAAACTCACTGTACTTACAGGGTCGGCAGCACGAATGTGACTCGCTTGGTGTTGCACTCGTCCATAGTCAACGGTAACCACTTTCCATCAGGTGAACCGTGTTTGTCTGCTACCTAATTACTTAACTCCTCTTGGTGTACAACAACTGCTGGTGTCTCACAGGGCGGCGTTTTATCTCCCCTACTCTTCGTAGTTTTTATAAACTCAATCACCCTAAAACTATCTTCTTCTTACCACCTGCATGCGGATGATTTGCAAATATACTCCCGGGCCCCGCTAGACAAACTGGCGGAAGCGGTCAGCATAATAAATAATGATCTAATATCGATTTGCAGATGGAGTGCCTCGTACGGTCTAAAAGTCAATCCATGCAAGACACAAGTAATTGTAGTCGGTAGCTCCAGGTTGATTGATAAAATCGATTGGTCAATCTTACCACAAGTAACTTGCAACGGAATATTAGTCCCATATAGTGACAAAGTTAAAAACCTAGCGATAAGGCCGCCATCTGTACTTACCACATAACTTAGAATGTACAATAAAGACGTTTTTACTTACTTACTTACTCATCCCCCAGGGTATCAAATACGGGGTATCCAACCGGAATAAGGCCTAAAATGGTTGATTTACACCAAACAAGTCAATACTCATTCTATCCGTTCTACGTCAAATTCTTTTAGTGTAAACAGTGACAGAACATTCGTTCATTGTTCTTTCAAATGTGAACGCTGAAAATAAGGTTCATTTAAATATTAAGAAAGAATTCTCTTAGGATGCTCTTGTTCTAGTTATAGCTTTATGTTCGTTTGGTGTAAATCAACCAGTAGTAGTAAAAAATTGACTGTATTTAAGTAGAATGGAATCACACTGCTCCATTCTCCATACTGTGTGATTCCATTCACATAGCGTATTAGGTAGCGGATAAACGTACTTATACCTATTAAAAGACTCAGATTAATGTAAATGAACACTGTTCAATATTAATACTTATCGACGTCCTACTGTCACGCTCAAAGTATGAAAGGGTTTTAGTACCAACAGGCAAGAATCATAACGTCAGTTGTGCTCAGTGATGTCAAAACAAGTACAGTGGCTGTGGCTCTTAGCACGTTGCGTCGGGATGAAGAAGAGTGACAGTATCTACTGTGTCATAGAGAGATTTGAATGATAATAACGACGGGTTCCGGTCTAATTGTATAAGCGACACTCTGAGCGATATAGACTTTTTTATAATATTTGGAATCAGCGAAATTTTCTGCGTCGTTTGAGCTGGGTTTGGTGACGATCGGAGCACTTTTTTGTCGCTTCATACAACCACATTTTTTGGGCCTATTTTGAACTGCAATAAATGAAGCGACACAAAATATTGACAAATTTAGGAACTGTCTACTTAAGGTCACTACCAAATACCAGACAGTCGTTTAAACTTTTTTCCCTGTAGCTAGAATTTACATGCAACGCACGTTAAAGCAATTAGCCTGACATTGTAAATATATAAAAATGGCGCTTCATACAATTAGCCTCTTTGTTAAATTCTTATCCAGTGTCGCTTAATGCAATTAGCTTTACCTTGTAAATATACAAGAATGTCGTTTAATACATTTAGCCTCTTTGTTAAATTCATACCCAGTGTCGATCCATTCATTTAACTCTGTACATGAAATGTTAGATGTTGTCCTTCCAACCTATTTTTCACTGGTCCGACTCCAGCTTACCCCTCTCCACGGATGACGCCACGCCTCTGCGGATACTGGAAGGCGCAATGCCAGCCAGTGGATGCAGCATTCCCACCGGAGTCGGCTTGAGGCAGCCAGTTATTATCCGGCAGGTTTCGTTTAGTGCTACATCCACTAGCCCTGCGTGGGTGGATCGGCACCATACAGGGCATGCGTATTCACCAGCGGAGTAACACAGGGCCAACCCTGTTGTTCGCAGCACCTGTGGTGTGGCCCCCCAGTTTGTAGTCGTCAGCTTTTTAAGGAGGTTATTGCGTGCCGAGACCTTCTGCTTGACGTTTCCGCAGTTCTTCTTGAACGTGAGGGACCTATCCAGAGTTACTCCTAGGTATTTGGGATACATACAGTGGTCAATACCGACGCCGCGCCACCGTATGTTCAGCTTCCGATTCGCCTGCACGTTGTTGAGGTGGAATGCGCACGACTGCGTTTTTGAGGGGTTTGGCTTCAGTGCATTGCTTTCATAGTAGGAGCTTAGCTCTTCAAGTGCACCGTTTAGGTTTGCCTCCACCTTCTCAAAAGATCCCTGTGACGTGAGAGCCAGGTCATCGGCATAGAGGAAGCGTGTCGTGCGTGGGCTCACTGGTTGGTCGTTGGTGTAGATGTTAAAAAGCAGTGGTGCCAGGACACTGCCTTGAGGTAGGCCGTTTTTCTGAACTCTCCAGCGACTTTTGTCAGAGCACAGGTGTACCTGAAAGCGGCGGTTTCTTAGCAGCTCGCCCAGCATCTCCGTGAGTTTGCAATCTCCTTATCTGTCCCATAAACTAATTAGCCAAACATTAATAAGTGTAAGATATGGTATTTAAATCAATTAGCTTAGGTTTGAAATATGGCCAACTTTTTGATTAAAGCACTTAGCTTAGAGCTATTATTTGCATGCCTAGGCGGTTAAGTCATTTAGCTTGGAACAAGAAATAATAAACCTAGGCGGTTTAGTCATTTAGCTTGGAATAAGAAAGAATAATCATAGGCGGTTAAATCATTTAGCCTGGAACAAAAAAAAGTAAAATATGGGTCATTTTGTATGAAGCGACATTTATATTCGTTAAAAATAGGAATAAAAGAAAAAAACTGAATTCAATTATGGGGAATTATGTTATAAAAATAGTAATATCCTTCTTTTTTAAAAATAATGCTATTTACTAAAGTTACAATTTCTTTTCTAAAAATCGAAACTTTAAACTGCTCTGGTGTAAAGTTTCAAAAATGTCGGTTAATACAAATAGCCCGGAACCCGTCGATAAAGTACAGCGGTCTCCTTTAATGTTGATTTCATATTTCTCAAATAGATATGACTGGGACGGACTGGATGCGGAAGGCGGAGGATCGGCAAACGTGGCGCCTATTGGGAGAGGCCTATGTCCAGAAGTGGACTGCAATAGGCTAATTGGTTGATTGATTGAAAGTACAGTGAATTGTAAAAAGCGATAATGTTTTGATCCACCCCTCTCCATCTGGGCTGCGGGCCAAACTACGATCCACATATCCACAGGTCTGAAATATGCGGCACCGGCCGGTGTGGTAAGCTTGTATGAAAGGTTTAATGATAATAGACAAAACTAGTGAGGTAATAAAACCAGACGTAAACGGGAGGCATGTTTCTGCCCACACCAAAGTTAGAAATTCGTGAATAGAGAAAGGTATAGAAATGTATGTGCCTATGAAAGAAAAAAAAAATTTCATTTTTATTCTTGCATGGTATATTGCATTTTTTATAGTACTCAAATAACGTTCTAATGATTGATAAGTTGTATTCTGACATATACCTCATCTCCTCATCAGTGAACTTTGACCTGATAAAGTGTCGCTTCACCTCACGCAGTCGTCGGCCTTCCACCCAAGTCATTACAATTGCGGTATTTTTAACTCCAGAATTATACGAGTTTGTTTGACCGGCTTTCTCTGACGGAATTACGACCGGGGTCAAGTCGTATGACATACTGACAGACTGACGATGACGGTATGGCACGCGTCTTAACGGTTCTCAAGACTAGGTTCCGTATACTCGTAGAGCCGCTATTGGCGAAGAATCAGGTAAGAAAAACGAACTGCATTCTAACAATCTGAAAACGCAAATATAAAACAAAGTTTGATGGTCATCAGTGTATCCGCAATTGTTATTAATTTGGCAAATGAATAAATTCTTCGGGTCTCCTTTAATGTTGATTTCAAATTTTTCAAATAAATAATATTACTTATATGCTTTGCATGTGCAGGAGATGATGTGTTTGTCTCCTAAATTCGATATGCTTTAGATATTACATATCTAATAGGGGACGATCTTTTAAAGATTTCTTTACCATTTTGTCGTACTCAAGAATATGTACAAATCATATTATATCCTGAATATTAGGGTTTCTACTGAATGTCAACAGAGTTATACTATCCGACGACGACGCGACGCCGCAAAGTGGGTTGATATGCGTTGCAAATGCTATGCAATGCAACGAATGCGCCCCACGCTTTGCCGTACCGCGATGTCCATAACTACTGGGTACTGGGGTCTACAAATAAATCAAGGATCTCGTAGAACATTAAACATAGGTACCTACTTTCATATCAGCAAATTTAACAGATCAATTGTGTTTTAAAGTAACAAAACGTAAAAAAAAACAGCCCTAAACAAGAGTGCATCAAATGCAGAATACTATCATTAATTCACCAGAGACTACTTAAATCCTTCATTTAAACCATTCTCCGTTGCTAGCTCTGAAAACTAAGCCTTATTTTAAGAACTCTTCGCTTCTGAAGCTTTAAGTTATAAACCTATATTTAACTTCAATTAAAGTAGACGCGGAAGTTTGCCGGGTTGTCGTGAGATATTTAAACGAGCAACTAACTTGTCTGCTTGCGATTTAATAACTTAACTAGCTCCTTCAGCTGTTTAATACATAATTATAGTTGTGAAAGATGACTTACCTACTTTACCCCATATAATTGTTCGACTTATGTTTTAGTTATATTTCCCTGTCAAATTGCAATATAGTCACTTTGTTTTATAATTATGTAGAAGCATATAATATCATATTATGAAGTAATGTTCGAAAAGTACGAATCCATACTAATATTATAAAAGCGAAAGTAACTCTGTCTGTCTGTCTGTTACGCTTTCACGCCTAAACCACTGAACCGATTTTGATGAAATTTGGTATAGATGTAGATTAGACCTTAAGAAAGGACATAGGCTATGTTTGGTCGCGATAACCGACATTCACGCGGGCGGAGCCGCGGGCAAAAGCTAGTTATCTATAAAGCCCTGTCAGTGACGATGCAAATTCTTAACAAAGCGATGTTGTGGATGCTCTTCAAGGCAGTGAACAAGCGGGTCACAAACAAGTGTCACGCAGCGTTACCGCCTACCTACCTCTAGTGACTAATCCTGTAGGACAGTTCATGTATCTGTTCTATTAAACAGAGGCCACGGTACCGGTTTTCTGAAGCCTGTACTCCAGAAAACTGGCAGCGAGGACTCTCCTCTGTAATGATATTGCAAGTGCGAAAAATATTTTGTTTTTAATAATTACGCCAGCAGTTATCGTACGCATGGAGTTCGGTTTACCCCCTTAGGGGTAGAGTTTCGTAAAATCCGTTCGTAGCGGATGTAAGTATGTAGGTGTTTCTGAGAATTCGTGATTAATCAGTGAGTGGTAAAACCGCTTTTATATGTATAGATAAGCACGATAAACAATGTTTAAAGGGTGATCCTGACTCTGGTTACAACTCACTATGTTTCAAAAGAGCCGATTTTGTGTCACCTCCATTTTCTTCTTGAATACTGTAGTCATTATCATATGAAACATCAGAGTCAAGCTCCCGTGTCGATACGACTTCCAGATTATTTTAAAAAAATCTCAAACTTTACGTTTTTTCAGATCCGGAATTAACAAAAAAATAAATTATTTAAAAACTAGCCTAATTTTAATTATTTTAATAATACACAGTGAAGCTATACAGTATACTAAATCTTTATATAATTTTTCATGTAATTACAGTGATCATTTAAAAAGAAAAAAAATATTTTGTTATTTTTGGTTTTTATTTTTTTATTTCATAATTATAGCGAATTAGCAGATAAAAATTTATAACAAAGTAGCTACAACACTGTTCTATTTACAGTATATAAATCAACTGCTAATAAAAGTAGTTTGGGATTTTTTTTTAAATAATCTAGAAGTCGTGTCGACACGGGAGCTTCACTCTGATGTTTCATATGATAATGACTACAGTATTCAAGAAGAAAATGGAGGTGACACAAAATCGGCTCTTTTGAAACATAGTGCAACTCTTTGTCAAACGGTTGTCTTGTCACCAAAAAAACGTGAAGCTTGGTAGCTAAAATGCCACCACCTTCGTGTAAAAAAGTCATTAAGCGTGGGCACCTACTGGTCTTGTTACTATTACGATAGAACAGTAAGAAATACTCTGACCTTAGATTATTATCAGCTAACGATTACACTGGTATCTCTATTGATTACGGAAGTTCAGACTTTCGCTGCATATAAATGCTCGTTTAAGTCGCTTTTGAAGGTTTTTTTTGGATACCGACCTTCTCCAATATAGATTAGTTTAAAATAGGCTAAGTTAGTGCAGAAAACGGATAATAATAACGTGTGAGCAACTTGAGTAAGTATCCAGAGAAGTACAAGATGATAGGCTTGAAATATTAAGTAGATATGACAGTATGATTTTGAAATTAACATAAATGATAAGTGGTTTGTAATTTCGTCCAGTTGACGCATTAAAATTCTATCAGTTATTTCAATAACGCGGAGAAAATTAGCGGTAGTTATTTATTTATCACAAATGATTTATTTGTGATTAGGCCCTAATTTAAATTTAAATTACTTTATTCAAATAGCTGTCAGAAATAACAGTGACAAATCGAGGCATTTCCAAAGAAATCTTCAGTATAAAAGTGTTTGAAACTACTGACGTATTGTGATTTTGTCTGAAAATAACTATGACGACACTTATTTTATAACTCTACTTAACTATAAGTTACTGAATAACAAGACTGAACTGCAACCTGCAACGATACTTGCAACTGTCGCAACAGTTGATTCTCGTTAAGAATTATATAAAATGTATTTCGAATGGCAATAACGTTACTCTTGAATAAAGTACACGAACATTCATTTTTATACTAACTTATAATTGAAAGGCGTGAGAGGCATAACTTTTATGAAGGTGCGATTGGCAATGACTTAAAACTTAACTGGCAATCGATCTATCTTTTCAATACAACGCATTAAACTCTAGCAACGGTTATTAGAGTGGTGGATACTGTGTTTTGTATGCTTAATACTCAGACTAAAAGAATTCTTTTAGTCTGAGGCTTAATACCTACTTTTTTAACGATGTATCGGTATAAATAGACCATGGTCAAAGTTTTACTAATACTTAAGCTAGATGATTGTACCTTTTCCCGACACATTTATCGTAAAATGTAGAAATTTGCTGTACGTAATTAATGTTTACAAGGCTTTACTGTCGTCGTACGTACTCTTACGATCACGGAAACGAGCGCTCGAGGGAATTCTACAAATCGATTAAAAGCAACTACAGGAAACTGTACTGTATTAAAGGAACTTCATCCCACGCACGCTCATGATGTAGACTGTAGACTAAACTTCCTGCTTTGGTTTATCCAACCGACTACAAGATGGGGTTTCCAAAGAAAGGCATAAGAAGATTCCTACAGAGTCGACGGTGCGAGGGTGATGCACTGGCGCCCCTGGGGTTGAACTGCACACCACCGCACATGGCGTCCATAGGCCTTGGTAACTTTCCATCAGGTGGGCCGTATGCTTGTCTGCTACCTAAGTGGTATAAAAATATTTTAAACTAATTTTGCACACATCCAATTTCCACCTTACCATCACTCGTATTCAATATAACCTAAGGGTTGGAATCGTTATAACAGTAATTTTGGGTTATATTTTGTGTGATTCGATATGATTTCATCTATTTTAATTTAGGTAGATACTCGTACATAATATTTATACCGTACTCGAACGAAGGCGGATTAGGACTACTGTGATAATTATGAGGGTGCTTATGACAGGGTGGATACGGCAAGTGCTTTGGGAAGTCCTGTGTTTTTGCAGTAGTGCAAGTACTGTAGCTAGTCGAGATCGATCTGAACTAGCAAAGTACTCAAAATGATCTTAATACCTTGGTACTCCCCCCTTCTTGTTGACTGATTGTTCTGATATTTGGTACACACCTTAGTTCGGACGATAATACAATTTAAATCAATAAAACAGTTTGGTATTACCATTATTAGTTTGAGTACTTTGCTAACCAAGATCGATCTGATACTGACTGTATTTAACATCCCACCTCTGTCATATTATCTGTCTAACTCAAACACCGCAATCTTACAGGTTACAATCAGCTGTGCGAGAGAAAGTTCTGTTTGTACCGCTTTGTATCTACTAACATTAATGGGAAACCAGCTACCGGGTCTTGTTCGAATTGCAATAGTTTATAACTCTGTGACTCCATTAACGTACAACTTGTACGTAACTCACCGTCCTTTACACTACCAACTTCCAATGTGCGATACTTGTAACTCTATTTGAGTTTGTACCAATACTTAATCTATATTGATATTGATATATCAGACTTGGATAGATTAGGTTAGAAGGCTAATGCGGAGCGGAGCGGAGCTCCCGCTTCAGGCCTTCGTGGTTATTTTTTATGACCATTAAGAAATTCACTAAACTTAATCTAGTAATATAACTATATCATTAAACTTGGACCGTTTTATAACTATATTCCTAGTGAGATAGTAATGAATCGCTTTCGTATAACTACGTTACGGTATATAATTATATCCCTAGGGATATACCTATATTACGGCTTTATCTATCTTACTGCAACATATATTATACACTGTGTAACGGTTTTTACGAAACTCCACCCCTTCAGGAGTAAAAAGAACTCCATGCGTAAGAAGTCGCGGGTGGCCGCTAGTCTAATATATAAGTATCTGTACAAGCTTGACTTATCTATTGGCATAGATTACTCGTGCCAATGCCTAGCTATTCAATTTTGATTAGAATAGAGACACAGAACATTATTATAATTAAGAGGTTACTATTTTTCACACTTCATAATATAACAAAGCTACCTGCTAACTAAACTGATATATTATACCTCAACACATACATCGTTTCTGCAGTTAGACTGGTAAAGCGGATCCCCAGACTATGAGAGGAAAGCTTTAATATACGACTGGGATTAACTGTAGGATGAAATAGAAGAAGATATTATTTGATTTACTTAGAAATGTATCAGTTCATATTCTGACAACTATTTAAAGCAACAATTGCACAGATATATTCACTAACACACTGGTGGCCCACCACTTCTACAGTAATAGAGTGGCCCATAATTAGAACTTGCTGCCGCCTCAATAAACTCATTTAAAAAGCGGCTCGATAACTGCTTACGATTAGCCAATTCAGTGCTTAAAAAGATGACGGACAGTTAAAAAAAGATAATACATTTATACTATTACATTTTATCACTAGAAGTGAACACATTAGCGTGTAGCTGCTCGTTCATAAATGTATAAATGTCATTACGAAATAGTCTTCTAGTATTTGATCTAGGATTTGACGTTTTTGACATTCATTGACGCCTGTTACGTCAAATCCCATACATTTGGCATTCTATTCCATCATACGCCGAGCAACGAATTGCCACTTGTCTAAGATTTTCAACGCTAAGAAAACTGAGTGTTGACATCGGAGATTGTAGGTAAGTGCAATGACCGTGGCCGACGCTCGAGGCGCCAGTAGCAGGCAGAGCGTGGTACGGCGTCCGTCAGCTACGATGGAAATCACTCCACGCGTAGTTAGGTATGTGTATTGTGTAGGTCTGTAGTCCTACGGGAAAAGACTGGAAGCTCAGATGTAGGACTGTAAGTAGGTAGGTCTTCTATAGGTCTTCTACAGGTCTTCTATATGTCTTCTATAGTTCTTATATAGGTCTTCCGTAGCTAGTAACGTTCGGATTGGTTTTAAAATGTGACAGCTATTTCTGATGGTGACGTCACCCCTCATTATGATGTTTACAAATTTTAATATGGAAGAGTAGTTTAGTTAAGTAGGTACCTATAATTTGTAAGTGAAGATACCCTTTTTATCGTGCGTAAATCGCCATGGATACCTCCTCCGCCGGACCCGGTGGGGGAGGTAGTGTCGGACTCGAACCGAGTAAAACGCACGCCGTCTGTGGCCCGTTGGTTGCCGGAGATGTGACCAGCTGACCCAGAGCCATATCTCTCGATCTGGACTTTTTCAGGTGTGGGAGAAATGAAATGAAATGAGAGATTTATTTGCTTGAAATATGGTATTACATTTAGTGTGTTGGTATAAATCGGTAGTTAGTTTCACATACTCCGCTGGAACGACGCCCGGCATGCAAAATTTGACATTAACCTAAACATATAATTGTAAGTCTATAATGAAATTATTAAGCAATTACCTACCATACATAAGTACCTACTTAATTCTACTTTGTAATTGCAAGATAAGGACGTTGACGGTTTAGATTGTATTAAACATTAATATTAATATTTATTATAAGCTTTCAATAAATTCATTCACACTATAAAAACACCTGTCAATGAGCCACCCTTAAAGCGTTGACTTAAACTGTCGTGTAGGTAACTCCCTTATATATTTAGGTAGATTGTTGTATATTTTTATAGTCATAACGTAGCAATTTTTATGACGTAGGAGTTCCGCGGAGTTGCCTCCGCTCCCGGGTATGAATATGTATACTGGCCTACCTGATATATATTTTTCATTTCGGTATTTATTTTTTCATTTTGCGCGTCACCTGTACAGTTTTTTGAAGGAAGTATATTGAAACATATTTTTGTACAAAATTTTGGTTAGTTTGCTATATAATTTAATTGTTTACTTTTTTTTTGAATTAACAAAGATAACAATAATATATTTATATAATTTTTTGTACTCAAGGTTTTTATTTATTACATAAAATGGATTATAGACGGTTTTATAATTTGAACACAATGAATATTAGATTAGATTATATTGTAAACCTTGAATTTTTATATCTAAGGAAATAAGTTGACTAGTAGACAATGCCTGTGGCATTACGTCCGCCTGTGTACAATGTGTGTATGGAGTATAAAAAAATAATTAAAAATAAATAAATAAGTAATTATATACCTTCCAACCTCTTTGGTAATGCTATGGTATCCATCAACGCAGGATTTAATCAGATTGCATCTACACTTTCCTGTAAAAAAAAATTATCAGGTCATCAATCAGAAAGGTTGATTACTACACACAAATATTAGTAGATTACCTAACAAGTGAAAAAAAGGTGAATTCTTTTCGAGGCACCAAGTTGTATCCCGAGAGGAGTAAAGGTTTCTCCGGTAGAATCCCGAGCGTAGCGAGGGGTTCTAGAGAGAAACCTGAGTGGATCGAGGGATACAAGAGCCGAGATGAATTCTTTTTTCACGTGTTAGGTACTCAACTTTTCACCATTGACTACGAGAAAACGATTACTCTGTGAATTATGAATTACATTTTGTTATGGATAGTACACAAAAGAAGCAGCAAATTATCAGTAATAGCTACCGCTTTAGCGCGAAAAGACTCAGGAGTCTTTTCGCGTTCGAGAATATGAGTTTAATTTTTATCACTAGATGAAGTCATTTTATGATTATGAGACAAACATAAACTTTTACAAGGAAAATTACACAGAAAATGGCGGCATTTTTTTTTCTTAATTTAAACTGAGCCACATTCCATCCAGCCAGTGATTACATTTAGGTGGCTTTTAGTACGTTTTTATAGTGAGAGTGTGCAACCTCTTTGTATGTTTCACTAGAATCCGTACATTCGCGCATGTTCCAAATTCAAATTTTTTTATTCACTCGGTGAAACAAAGAGCGTTTTATTCACTGTTTTTGATGAATCACGGGCCCTTTTTCGAGTGTCAATGGTGAAAAACAATTAACTATGCAGTTCTACCTAAATAATTCATCCTAAGTATGCAACGAACTCGAGCGAGAGTTCAAAGCAGCCATGAATAAAATGTATATTCTCAACATAAACTCAACTCATAACAAACTAAAAGGAAATGGGAGCAGTATTTGAATGCAGTTGAGTTCATTATCTGGTCGTCAAACCGACTTCATGAACTAACTCTAACTTGCTCGTCAGAAACGCATCGGAGTTATACTGTGGTTATACCTCGGGGCACGTATCTTGGACCTAAATCGTGAGACAAACGAGGCCCTGGCGCGCATGGATAGTTTTGTAATTATCTATGCTTGGTGAATATGAGCTCGTCCACCGCAGTAGCACCCCGTGCTATTCGTAAAAGATATCTAAGAAATGTGTATTACATGTACGAAGCACCTTTTAGGTCTAAGATATATGCCCCGAACTATAAACGACTAAACTTTGCCTTGGAGAGGTCGACAACGACACCAAAGCCCCTAACTTTGTTATAGGCTGGGTCTAGGCTACGCTACGACACTAGTAGAACTATTTTCGGACTTCCTGTGTTTAGTAGTGTATTAACCTCCAACATCAGTGCGGAAATTTAAGAAAAACTTAATCGTACTTAACTTAAACTCAATACGGGCACGCACGGCACCCTACCTACAGGGTTTATATAATCAAAGCTACAGGAGTAGATATTCAAATTCAAAGTAAGTATTCTGTGTATAGATTGTATTATTCTATGAAACGAAAATATGAGGCAAATTTTATGTCAAACGAAATTCTAAATTAAGCTATTAGCTATAAAACAACGTACACTCGTCGTCGTGCATATTAACTTGAGTTCTAATTGCACGAAGCAAAGTCCAATTAAATACTGAAAATATAATGAAGCGTTCTTATGTTATTTATAGCTTCTAATGCCCCTCGATCAATTTCATAATAATACACATATTGATCCAGGGGTGTTACAAGTGGAGCCAAATCCTAAAGTTACGTATGGGGTTCCCTCTATCTGGCAGAAACTTAATTTAATAAATATGCTGTCTCTTTGAGGAATTTCCTATCATATTTGAACTCATAAAGGCATAATACATATTTCTATTGACAAGCTAGATAGGATTCAACAAAAGGTTCCATGTAAAGCGAACTGTTTGGACGTGTTGTCAGAAGACAATATTAGGTGGAGTAGGGAACTAGGGACCCAATAACATGTCCTACATGGCTATACCTACCCTCAGGCTGATACGAATCTATTTACATTGTTAACACATATGAACTGCCTTTCATCGTTCATTCCATGTTAAAGATGAGAATCATAATGACATATTGTAGGCATGACGTCAATAATTATGCCGTCATATAAATATGTATTTTAAGATGTCGTCTCCGCCGATAAGGCGCCGTTATTGTCTCAAGGATTTTCTTAGAGTTATAGCTTTTAAAGTGACAATGGATATCAAGTACGTAATGTGCCCGACGCGACGGTAAGCTTTTATCATAGGTTATTAATACTTAATAGTTGCGTCATAGCAAGGTTAAAATATCAGGTAACATAAGGTCATATCAGCACAAGTTTTATCGTGAAAGATTGCTATTTTCCGAAATACTTTCTTATATTTACCGGCTTTTTGCGGAGTTTTTTTTCTTTTCGAGTAACTAGATACCCGCCACAACCAGACGGGGTGCCGTTATTCCAGACTCAAACCGACTAAAACCACATGCCGTTTTGGTATTTAATGTTTAATGTCGGAGTGAGAGATGGGTGTGAGGATTCGTGACCTTTAGGATCTATATTTGGCAGTCCATCTAATATTCAATACACAATGGATGTTAAAAGTGATTATGTTTTACTACATTTCTGTAGTTATGCCTATGGAATTCAATTATTCGGTAATATCAGTTACTCCAGTTCTCTCTGAATTCATCATCATCATCATCATTTCAGCCATAGGAAGTCCACTGCTGGACATAGGCCTCCCCTATAGATTTCCATTCCGATCTCTGAATTGCTCAGGCAATATTCGTGAAAAATAAATCCGAATGCAGCGCCACCTACCGGAACACTTGTTCCGGTAGTGTGCACTTGCACACAGTAACTTCACAAAGGTTTATCACATTCGGATGAACGTTACGGCAACGCAAAAAAAAACGAACAATCATTGATTTTTAATTAAAATTCTTCTCTCCAGGTTCGAGGCCCAAACTATTCTAGGGATAGATGATTGGGTTCAAGGTTTGGCAGTATAAAAATATATTTAGCAAACAGAGTTACGAATGCAATTTACATGATATTCAGAATATTAATTTTATTATATTCTATACCTATAGCAAAGTAAAGTAAAAACTATACGTGTAGGTGTCAACAATGAGTCAACAGGAAGGGTGGAAAACCAAGGCATTAACATCATTAAGAGTACATATAGGTACGTCAAGATCGATCTGATGCTGACTGCACTATTTTAAATATAGCTGCCCCACTTGCAGAATCTATTTACCATACACAAGGATTATCAACTTATGAACTCAATCGCCAAGTAGGTAGAATATTACAAATGTTCAAGCCGTCTTATAAGGCAGTGTGAACAATTTTGTATTTACACAGCGTTAAACAGTGTCATTCTGTGTTGGAAAAATGTGAGCGGCTAACAGACTCAGAGGCTTTATTGGAAAACACGCTCGACGCCGTCCCACATGTTGACGTCATCGTTGTCAAACCGGTTCCGTACAGTGCATTTATTAAACGTTCATAAATGGAACGGACATGTCAGAAATTCTGTGTTAATGTCAGTGTAATTTAGAACGAATAACCTGATTTGGTTAATAGAAAGCTAATTGGGAGTGTTATTGGTTGGGACCTCTAATCATAGATCACGTCTCTGATTAGAGTTCAACTAATGACTACTTAATGCAAATTACCTATTAGGTATTATTATTTAGCTGACCTGTCCTGCCTTTATTTGGACATATCTCGTATAAATGTCTTATAATTCTATTACAACGCCATCTACTGGATGCGAGCAATAAATTACATAAGTAACAGGAATATACTGTACAACAAAGCATAAAATACAAACAAATATCCTACACACCTACCTTCTTAATAGATTTGCCGCAGAATCTACCAAAGTGTTTTATAAAATACTATACTCTTCCATATGAATTCGTTCCACTGCGTTATTATAACTAAGCTTGTTCAGTACCTACTTAGAATATATTTTATGTTCAAATCTCCGAGGTAACAATTTCCCATGAAAATTAAACGCATATTAAAATCAAACTCAATATTGTACTTTATTTACCCCTCTTAAATATTTAGCACTTATAAGAAAAAATAAGTGTAAGTATTATTTATTAATCTGTTTGAACTCACAAGCCGTGAAATATAATAGAAAACTAATAGAGATTTCTCTAGAATCTGTGCCTGTTTTTGCCGAATGTAAAAACAGCAAAAACAGCAAAAACAGGCACAGACGCTAGAGAAATCTTTTTTTTTTGGCTGTTTATTCTTCATATTTCGTTAAGAAAGAACATAGTGAACAGACGACTCGTGACATAAATCCATTAGGTACATGGTCGGAGTCAGTTATTATCCTTTTAATATCTAATATTTGATTTCTTATAAATATTTATAATAGCATTAGTGTCCCGCCGGCGGCGGGCGCCACTCATGGCGGATTTCCTCCCTAACATAACATGTCAGACTTGATTATATTCATTCCGTACCAGTGCAGACTCAAGTATATAGGCGTCACGGCGATCGGTGGTGTAACTCTCACTTGACTGCTCTAATAGATTCATAAGACAAATTTTTATTCGAATACAGAAAGAGGAATCGCCGTTTGCACTATAGTTCGTTAATATAAAATGAGCTCGACCGAGACCGCCACAGAAGGTCAACTAGTTTATTTTCGCTTTTACTGTGACCCTTACCTTTAGCTGGATTTATTTAAATCTCTGCTTCTGATACAGTAGGTATTAAAACGAAAAATATATCGTTAATTTACATGGCTTTTTATAGTATGTTTTGATTTTCGAGTACCTACCACGCCGAGGGGAATACCGAAAAAAGTGCAAAGTGACGAAAATTGTGGTTTGATCTAATAGTAATATACATAAATCAAAGGGACGATGTTTCGAAAAAGTAACAGTTACAAAGTAGGTAGTCGCAACGTTATATGAATAGTTTAAAGCGATAAGTGTAGTAAGACGTATTAGGACTGAAAAAACATCAATTTTTAATTTCCATTACTCAGAAGATAGGAAAGCGGGCAGTGAATCTGATTTTCAAAGTATTATTAAAAGTTCACCTTTATTTCCTTTCGTTGCCTGGTATAATAGGACCTTTAAATGAAATATATTCCAGATGCGATTTCTGAATTCGAGACATCTTATAAGTAACAAGCAATATACATCACAGGTCATACCAGACATTTATAATACGCGTGCAATGGGATTGCAACTGCATATTGGAAAACGGAAGATTTTTATTGTGACATAAATCGTCTCAAACGTTTCATTTTCCATGAATATTTTTCAGTTCAACAGGTTTCTCTGCGAATGGTTACATATTTTTCTCTTGATGATTTGAGAATAACCAACCTATTCCGTATATTGCGTTGAAATTTTACGTTTAATATATACCTATTATTTTTGTAGTTAGGTATAGTTAAGAATTATTACTACATATCGATGTCATTTAGCTATAATATAAAATTGAATTCAGGAAAAATATAATGGCAGTTAGGTACCTATAGGTATTCAAAAACTATTCACATGTTGAAAGAACTTGTCGAAATAAAAGAAAAGTGATTTTTGAGTAGGTAAGATATAATTTTATGGATTTTTTCTTAGCCTTTTTCATTAGCTGGTGAGGCATTTCGATTATTGAGATCAATCTGAAAGCATCTCAAATACAAATGGCACAGCATTTGAGACCATCCGCATCCCTTGAACCTTGCTAATTATAGCTAAAGTAGTTAGCTGAAGAGAATGTTCCTGGACTGGACATTAAATAAGTAAATCGATTAGTATCTATACTTAGCAGTGGCGATGGGTAGGGGTCTTTATAACACGAGACCTGCCGGCTTGCTCCGCAAACGGAAGCCGTGGTAGAGATGCTTGAGTTTATACGCTAGTAAATATTATACATAATGACTTATCTAAAACTGGATGTATCTGAAATTCAGTATTCAGTTCAGTAAGAATTTCATACAAAATTGCCGTAACTGTTCTTTACGAGGTAAGATTTTTTTCCACCAGCTTTTCTCTTTTAAACATTTTCACCCTTCGAAACTGGTACCTAATTACTTTAATTTAACATCGTATGTATCTGAAACATTCGGCTTATAAAATGGCGAATAACAGTAGCCTAGGGGCAAGGTCACCGAATACTTGTTGGCTATATTTATTTATTGACTTTGTTCTGTTCGAACTTCAAACAGTCGTTATGTCTTTCAGTTAGCCTTAAATAAGCCGGTTATAAATCTTGAAATTGTCAAACAGAAAAATCCTACATCCCCATTTTTTGTATGACTTTGTTACAAGCTACATTTTTCTTATTTTAATCGTGCGGAAGCCCGGTTACCCGAGCAAGCAGTGAGATGTACTTATCTGTCGGGTTCAAACCAATTTCAAGCTGAATATGTTGCCGGCAACACAAGCAGCTCTGGGTCGGGTCAAAATTGCAGAGATTTCACGTTGATTGGGGGTCATATCGCGTGAAAATATGACGCGTTCTCACCTCTCTACTTCTCTCTCTATACTTTCTGCTTCTCTTCGAGACCCGCGCTCTTGGAATTCAGATCGGAACATGTTACATAAGGTCATCCCCGTTACATTTAAAGCTTGCATTTTGATAGCTGTGAAAATGAGATTTTTGAAACCATTCACTCAGTGCTGTTTCATAATTAAAAGTTCGTGAATGTATCAATCTGGTTTGCCTTTTGATTTTCACCCATACTATTTTTATAATGGCACGTCAATACCTCGACTGATGAGGACATACTGTGGCTCTAAGCTTGACTGCCTGCTATCAACTCAAGATAAATGCTTGTAATAAAAACAAAACACTTAAATTATATTTATTTATGTACTGCATTCCAGCAAAGCAATTATCATAACCACATGTTACTAAATATATAGCATTGTAGTTATAATGCATGTATAGTAATAAAATTACAACTCATATATGGGTCAAATGTGCTAGCTCCCAGGAGGCTAATTCTTTTGTAAAAGTGGGTTTATGATTATTCTAAGGCTGGAGTTTTCCGGTGAAAACACGAATTACCCTTTTAGATTACTAAGGTTACGTTCATAGAGTAGGTACCTAACCCGATTATCATACAAACATGAACTAAATGATATTACAGAACTAAAAATGACATTTAGAGCACTAGATAAAAATCGTTTTCAGGAACCTAGCTTTTGAATACGAGGCTAAGATTTCAGTGGGGTAATAAGTCAAAATCAAGGATTTCTTTTTTATAGTGATATACTTAATTTGCTTTATTATATCTGGATTATTAGATTTGTCAGCCTTTTTTTGTTCCGTGCGAAAATTCCCCACAGATAGGTACCCCTCCGCCGGAGCCGGTGGAGGAGGTTATGTCGGACTTGAACCAACTAAAACGCACGCCATTCTGTGTGTGGACCATAGAGTCCCCAACTCGACCCGGGTATGAGATTTGTCAGCCTCGAACCCGGATTTCTCTAAACAGTACACTGTACAGTGGCTATCTACCGAGTGGCTAGCTAACGAGAAAGTGAACAGTTCTATCTATCCATAGCATAACTAAATAGATTACGGAACAATCGAAATTTCATAACCGCAACAGGTTATATTCGTGTTTCAAGTCAAACATAACTGTCCAGAGTATTGAGTGAACTTTAAAATCTCAGTCCAAGGTTCTATGAGTGGCGAGTGTACATAGAGAGAGCGGGCGAAGGTCCATTGTTCGAATCCGAAAGCACAGTTTACCGAAAGGTCCGTTTCATACAAATTAGAGCATACCTCGCCCAGTTATGAAACACAATCTTGTGTTGAAAATACAAAATAATGTGCTTACATTTGAAACAACTTAATAATTTAAGGCATGTATTTAAATCGATATTTTAGTGGAGTTACGTAGTTTTCTGAAAAATTATACAGATGTGCATTTAAAAATATCCCATAATTTAACAACACTTGGGCTTGGGCTTAGGCTTTTTCTTTATTTAAAATTAAGAACATATTTTGTTTATGTACTCGTACTAAGTATATTATCTTTATCCATATTTAAAAGAAAGTCGTCTTAGTTACACTATTTATAAGATAAGAACGGCTGAACTGATTTGGCTTGGTGGGAAGGTAGCTTGGAATCGGGAGAAGGACTTGAGATACTTTTTATCATGTTCCCGTGGGACGTGAAATAAACCCAAAATGTAGGTATGTACGCACATAACCTCCCAATGACTGCACCAAATTGGATAATTCTTTTTGTTTTGTGTTCGATATTGTGTGGCTGAGGTTTGAATAAGAAAATTAAATGGAAGGTACAGTGGGAACGGATTCTGAATACAACGCGGGCTGAAAATATGGCGGTACGAAGTTCGCCGGGTCAGCTAGTATACAATATTAAAAAAAAAACTAAAAGAACCTTTATAGAAATCAATGCTACAAATGTAGGTATATGCGTCGTGAAAATCATCCACAAGAGGCATTGTGATAATATTTTCAAAAGACTGGCAGCACTGCAGCAGTACCATGGTATATGGTAATTTTATTATCTGTCCTAAGGAGAGGCCAGCCTACTGGTCAAGAGAAGCGTCGACCATACATTTTGCAATTTCCCTGAAGAGAAGGAGATTGCGAGCGCTCAGACCCCCAACGGACCCTCAACGGACAAATTCACGCACAAATTCGTAATCATGCATATTTTAATATTGCCTACAATACGCTTGACCTAGTTTGCTAGGTTCATGGCATATATACAATCAAGAGGTATACCCGTATTACCCGGCAGCTATCGCTTGTGTACCACAATGCTGTATTGTTGTACTACAATGCTGTACTAATATACTATATTAATAGGTAACAACGCGAGTAGCTGCTAGGTAATTTTTGGTTTATATTCTAAGAAATAGTAACCTCATGGATCGGACATAGGCCACGCCCAATAACACCTGATCCTTTGCCTTCCGCGTCCAGTTAGTCCCAGCTAGCTTTACGTCAGCCTATATACTTAGCACATTGAAACGTATAGTTCATTTGACTGTGGTATGGGCTATGTAACATCTCACCCAAGGGTCCAAGCGACTCTGCCTGCAACCATCTGTCGCCCAGTTCAGTGTCACACAAGTAATAGGGCCAGCCCCCTTAGACAAGTAGCAATTCGTTGCCCAGCGTATCATGGAATAGGATGATGAATGTATAGGATTTTACGTTTTTGACATTCGTTGACGCTTGTCATGTGGCCTTCTATTCTACAAAACGCCGGCCGACGAATTGCCGCTTGTCTAGAGGGGCAGTTCCAATGGGAACTGCTCCTCTAGACAAGCGGCAATTCATCGGTAATGACTGGAGACAAAAAAGCAAGCAATTGAAAGAATATAATAACTTTGTTGAGCAGTGGGCGATGCGCTAATACCTAAAGATCACAGGTGTCCAAAAACCTTCAGTAACAGCTTCTTCATAATAAGGAAACCTACGTGATGGTTTTCCAAGCGTGAAATCATTGCCAGCAAAATAATTAAACCTATTCACCATTTTCTTTGAGTTTACTCAAGTGGTTTGAATTTCTCATAAATATACTTCGAAGTTTCGTATTGCGGTACCAAATCCTCCAATTACATCACATTTTGGTAAAAATATATTTATTTTGTAATCTGATATCATTAGCAATATATCCCACCGATGGATTTCTTCTAACGCACCGTATCAAATACAATATCATTTAATTTAGAGCATCTTATAAATAAACATCGGATCGTATAATAAAGGAAAACAATTACTAAATCAATTACATACTCGTTCCATTACGAGTAGTGCGGGATTAGTAAATTATTGAGTTCATTCTTTTATTTTTCCTCATAACTATACCTATTGATTGACAAAAGAATAGCAATTTATCGACCGAGTGAATTTCCCCAATACCTAATAGGAAATGAGATAAATTAACACTTAAAATGCGTTATCGAATTGTTCCTATCTACAAAATGAGTTTCATTGACAGTGGATTGAACGACGAACGTGAGAACCCAGTTTAGTTGAACAGATGTTGAGTAATGAAATGCAGTCAGCGTAAAACGGTAAAACGTATCTACAAGTAGTTTTATGAAATTAATTTAGACCGATGAAATACAGCCTGCTTAAAATTATGTTGAATGCGATGCTTAAAAATATATAATATTATAAAGTACTAGCTGCCCCGGCGAACTTCGTACCGCCATATTTTCGGCCCGCGTGGTATTCAAATCCCGTTCCCGCTGCACCCTTATCACTTAGGGGGATGAA
Organism: Eilema depressum; assembly: GCA_914767945.1. Lineage (NCBI taxonomy): Eukaryota > Metazoa > Arthropoda > Insecta > Lepidoptera > Erebidae > Eilema > Eilema depressum. The sequence continues at coordinate 25,871,267 of OU612012.1, forward strand.
AAATAGATGTTGGCCGATTCTCATAGATACCGGATAAGCACAAAAAATTTCATCAAAATCGGTCAAGCCGTTTCGGAGGAGTATGGCAACGAAAACTGTGACACGAGAATTTTATATATTAGATAATATATATTTTTATAAATACCCAGTTTATAAATTCATATAGATGTATTTATAAACTGGGTAAAGAGGTCATTCTTTTGGTAGAACATTTTTATTTGCATAGATACCTTCGATTTAGTTATAGGTATTGTCGTGTATTATGAACGTAGTTCTAGATACAGTTATTGGCCTAGTTGTGAACCAGTATCAACATAATTTGTATAAAATATATAGCACAGCACAGTATTGCACGTAAAAAATATTGTAAAAACCATTTTGAGTCAAACAAACTCTTACTTATTTATTTATAGTTCAGAAGTAGTTTGAAAGTGATTGCAGTTACGATAAAGTTGCGTGAAGAGCAAATAGCGCAGGCTTCATATAATAAGATTGACATTGACTTTCCTTGTATCTACATATTATGCTGCCAAAAGTCAGCAGAACGAGCCGGTTTCCTGATACAATAGTACCTACATATTTTATAATACACATGATATAATGCGACATAACCTATCAGGGTTGAAAATTATATGACAAAAAAAATGAATACCAATCAATAATTACTTATCTGGGACAAAGTCTGTTTTCTTGATAAAGTAATCTTTTAAACGTAACATAGGTATGGTACCGTCAGCATCAGATCGATCTTGACTAGAAAAGTACTCACAATGATGTTAATACATTGATATTCTTCCCTTGCTGTTGACTGGTCTGATATTTGGTACACGCCTTTAGTTCTGACGATAATACAATTTAAATCAATAAAACAGTTTAGTATTAACATCATTATTAGGTATCAAGATCGTTTTGAATACTTTGCTAGTCAAGATGGTTGTGACGCTGACCATACATTCCTATTAAACTGTGCGATTAATTGAAAACCTTTCGTCAATCTTCCTCTTAGCGTTAATTCCCAGTCGCATCCGAAGCTTTCAGCTCGGAGTCTGGGGTCCGCTTTTGCCAGTCTTAACTACGGATTTGGCTAGACCTCGATATTTTCTGTGAAGCGATTGCCATCTGACCTCCACATCCCAATGGTAACATTAGGCGATATCGAAGCCTTGCAGCTAGACTGTTTTTGGATTTTTGAGGGCTCCAACTACCCGTAACGACTGCCATAGATGTTCTTATGGCAACTGGGACGGACGGCTTAACGTGCTCTCCGAGGCACGACCAGACCAATGCAAATACCTATATTTCATGAACACAAATATTTGCAGTGAGCGGGGATCGAACCCACGCCTCCTGCGTAGCGGCCGCGTTTACTACCGCTACGCCACGGAGGCTGTCGTGTGTGGCTGTTGTGTGAAAACCTTTCGTATCTAAAGATTTCTCTCGGAATACAATAAGTAAGAATTGTAGTCTTTCTATGCCTGTGTTGTGCCTGATTACAGTGATTAGGTACCTTTTGACATACTCTGATGTCTCTGAAATTTTTTGAAGTAACATTTACTTACATTACTTTATATAGGTCGGTCTAGACAAGCGGCAATTTGTTGGACGGCGTATTGTAGAATAGAATGATAAATGTATGGGATTTGACGTGTATGACAGTCGTCAACGTATGTCATTCATCATTCTATTCTATTATACGCCGACCAACGGATCTAGGGGCAGCACTTGTCTAGGGGGCTGAACTGAACAGAAACCCTAGTGGGTTCATGATCATCTTCATGAAGACATATTTTCCTGATTGCATCCGAGGCTAAGGTGACCTCGGAGCTCAGGGTCCGCCTTCCTCTTCCTCCTCCACTTTGTGCAATCTTGGGCATCCATGGTAGTGAGATCATTTGCACGCATGTCACTCATCACGATATCAAGCGAGGACTTCTTGGACCTCTTCTACTTTGACCCGATGGGGGTGCCATTGCCAGGCATTTGTGTGTTCTAACGCCCAATAAGAAAGACTGACCTGGCTGCCTGACTGTTTAACCTTGCGATGAAATATTATTCATCTAATCTAAAGTCTACAATTTTAGCATAATGATAATAGTTTCCACCAAAATATACGCGTCCTTAAAATCACTTTTAATATTGAAACAAAAACAGCAATGTCCAAAAACTTAAACCGGTTATGACGACAACCTTAACATTTGGGTTTCACTCGACAAAAAGTACAACAAAAAGTAGTGATTAATTTTATCAAGTCCAGTGTGGTTGCAACATCGAGTTGTGAAAGACTGGTGCTCGGTAGGCGGACCGTCACGATCAACGTGCGATTTGCTCAAGTTACGTCTCAGTAAAGCACGATCCGTGTATTTTTTATCTAACACAAATAGTTATTTTCATCCCACCATCTCGGAAAGACTATTTTTGCTCTTCGATAACTGAGCGTAAAAGTCGTTTTTATCCTCTAGAGAGGTAAAGTAAATTTGAATTTAGAACATCGTGTGTACTAGGTTTGTGGACTCAAAACATCATTAAAACTATTTACTTCTACCTCTATGGTGCCAAATTTATCATACAACTTTTTTTTAATTCATGATAAACTCAGACTCGTAACCTCCTTGGTGTACTTTTTTTTTAATTTGCTTTGCGCGCATCAATTTTTTTCACGTCATATTGTTGACATTGTTGTTGAATTTTTATTTTGTTGTATTTTATTACTAGTATTAAGACACATATTATACAGCCTCCATGGCGTAGTGGTATTGAACGCGGCCGCTACGCAGGAGGCACGGGTTCGATCCCCGCTCAGTGCAAATATTTTTTATGCATGAAAATGGGTATTTGCATTGGTCTGGTCGTGCCTTGGAGAGCACGTTAAGCCGTCGGTCACGGATGCCATACGAACATCTATGGCAGTCGTTACGGGTAGTTGGAGCCCTAAAAAGTTCAACAACAACGGTCTGGCTGCAATGCTTCGATATCGCCTAATGTCATCATTGGGTTGTGGAGGTCAGATGGCAGTCGCTTCACGGCAAATATCGAGGTCCAGCCAAATCCGCAGTTAAGACTGGTAAAGCGGACCCCGGACTCCGAGGTGAAAGCCTCGGATGCTGACTGGGAATTAACGCTAGGAAGGAGAAGCATTTCATTATTTCCTCGCTGAGGTGGGATGAAAAGTTACGTGTTGCACTCGAGTGCAAAGATTTTTCACCTTGTGCTCTTTTGATTCCCTCGCTAACGCTCAAGATTCTAATTTGTGAATCACTCGCTACGCTCGGTCATCAAAACTGAGTGCAAAGTTGCTTTTTAACCGCGTGCTCAGTTTTGATGACCGAGCAAGCGAAAGATTCTAAATTTGAATCACGAGCATAGCGAGTGATTCATAAATTAGAATCTTGAGCGTTAGCGAGGGAATCAAAAGAGCACAAGGTGTAAAATCTTTGCACTCGAGTGCAACACGTAACTTTTCATCCCACCTCAGCGAGGAAATAATGAAATGCTTCTTCTTCCTAGCGTTAATTCCCAGTCGCATCCGAAGCTTTCACCTCGAAGTTCGGGGTCCGCTTTACCAGTCTTAACTGCGGATTTGGCTGGACCTCGATATTTTCCGTAAAGCGACTGCCATGTGACCTCCACAACCCAATGGTGACATTAGGCGATATCGAAGCATTGCAGCTAGACCGTTGTTGTTGAACTTTTTATGCATACAAATATTTGCACTGAGCGGGGATCGGACCCGCGCCTCCTGCGTTGCGGCCACGTTCACTACCACTACGCCACGGAGGCTGTATAATAATTATGTGTAATAAATGTAATAATACTAATAATAAATGTATTAAATAATGTATTTAAATACTAGTATTAATGTATTTTTCTTTTTTAAGTATATTTAGAAATATAATTTATATGTATATAAGAATGAATAAAGGTGACTAATAATAAAATATCAACAAATAAAATTCAACAACAATGTTCATCCATAGGACGTGAAAAAAAAATTATGCGCGCAAAGCAAATTTAAAAAAAAAAGTAGGTACACCAAGGAGGTTCCGAGTTGAGTTTTTCATAAATTAAAAAAAAGTTGTATGATAAATCGGCACCATAGAGGTAGAAGTAAATAGGTTTAATGATGTTTTGAGTTCACAAACCTAGTACACACGATGTTCTAAATTCAAATTTACTTTACCACTCTAGAGGATAAAAGCGACTTTTACACTCAGATATCGAAGAAAAAAAGTACTCTTTCCGAGATGGTGGGATGAAATAGTTATTTGTTATACAAGAGTGCAAAGTTGCTTTTTAACCGCGTGCTCATTTTTGATGACCGAGCAAGCGAAAGATTCTAAATTTGAATCACGAGCGTAGCGAGTGATTCACAAATTAGAATCTTGAGCGTTAGCGAGGGAATCAAAAGAGCACAAGGTGAAAAATCTTTGCACTCGAGTGCAACACGTAACTTTTCATCCCACCTCAGCGAGGAAATAATGAAATGCTTCTCCTTCCTAGCGTTAATTCCCAGTCAGCATCCGAAGCTTTCACCTCGGAGTCCGGGGTCCGCTTTACCAGTCTTAACTGCGGATTTGGCTGGACCTCGATATTTGCCGTGAAGCGACTGCCATCTGACCTCCACAACCCAATGATGACATTAGGCGATATCGAAGCATTGCAGCCAGACCGTTGTTGTTGAACTTTTTAGGGCTCCAACTACCCGTAACGACTGCCATAGATGTTCGTATGGCATCCGTGACCGACGGCTTAACGTGCTCTCCAAGGCACGATCAGACCAATGCAAATACCCATTTTCATGCATAAAAAATATTTGCACTGAGCGGGGATCGAACCCGTGCCTCCTGCGTAGCGGCCGCGTTCAATACCACTACGCCATGGAGGCTGTATAATATGTGTATTAATACTAGTAATAAAATACAACAAAATAAAAATTCAACAACAATGTCAACAATATGACGTGAAAAAAATTGATGCGCGCAAAGCAAATTAAAAAAAAAAGTACACCAAGGAGGTTACGAGTCTGAGTTTTTCATGAATTAAAAAAAAGTTGTATGATAAATTCGGCACCATAGAGGTAGAAGTAAATAGGTTTAATGATGTTTTGAGTCCACAAACCTAGTACACACGATGTTCTAAATTCAAATTTACTTTACCTCTCTAGAGGATAAAAACGACTTTTACGCTCAGTTATCGAAGAGCAAAAATAGTCTTTCCGAGATGGTGGGATGAAAAAGTAATTTCGATGCCCACAATTCTACAAATATTTTGCATAGATGCGATTCTTTACGTTCTGATGTACAATTCACAGTGTAAAGTACAGACGTTCGAATATCAATCTGTTCAGTTAGCATCAGATCGATCTTGAGGCCGTCAAGCTGAGTGTCACCATTGTAACATGATAAATGTCTGTAATGGTGTCCCTCTTTTCTAATACTCTGCCTTATGCTTGACATCAGGCGGGGTGAAGTCAAATTAACATATCCTATATAAAAATGACCAGCAAAGTACCTACTCAAAATGATCATAATACCTTAAATAATGTTAATAGGTACTATCATCCTCCTGCCCTTATCCCAAGTTTATTTGGGGTGGGCGCAACATGTGTGTTTTTTCCATTCATCTCGGGTTGCAGTCATCTCAATATTCACTCCCTTCCTAATCATATCATCTTTCACACAGTCCATCCATCTCCTTTTAGGACTTCCTCTCCCCTTGTAGCCATCTACTTCCATAGATAATGCCCTCCTTACGACATTACTTTCATCCCTGCGCATCACATGTCCGAACCAGGACAAACGATTTCCTCGTAGCTTTTCCGTAATTGGTAATACTTTCAAACTTCCTGTAATATACTCATTCCTAATCTTATCCTTTCTTGTCACACTACACATCCATCTTAACATTCGCATCTCGGCTAATGCAACCGTCTTTCATCCGTCACCTTTACGGGCCAGCTCTCCGATCCATACAGGATGGCAGGCCGAATCCTGCTCTTGTAGATTTTCCCTTCAGTCGAAGGGGCATTCGAGAGTCACACGTAGTTGCCGTAACCTGCCGCCATTTCATCCAACCAACGTTAATCCAATGCGAAACGGTCCGATCCAATTCTCCATCGCTTTGTAGTAGTGAACCGAGATAATTAAAATCGGAGCAGGTTGGTATTGGAGCGCCATCAAGCGCTAGGGTCGTGGGGTTAGAGAGACCGCCGAAATCGCAATATATTCCGTTTTGGTTCTGCTAATTTTCTGGCCAACACTCTCTAGCCTTTGTTGCCACTATCCCAATCTACTCTGGACCTCGGTTTCATCCTCACCAAAAGGGACAATGTCGTCGGCAAAAAGCATACACCAGGGTGCCTCATTCTGTATATCCGATGTCAGTACATCCATTACTAACAGGAAGAGGTACGGGCTTAAAGCCGACCCTTGGTGTAAGCCTACAGCCACATTAAACTCATCGGTGCTACCCGCGGCCGACCGAACATGCGTATGGGATATGTATGCGTATGCAATGAAATGTATACACGGACGAATTTTGAATAAATGTTCACTCTGAAAATTTCAGAAATAAATAGTCACATTATCAATATATTCTTTGTAATATTCGGGATTTCTCGCAATAATGTAAATTTTGGTCATTTTGCATTTTTTTTGCATTTATTGCATTTTGCAAATTTATCACTGTATACATATCAGTGCACGTGACTGTACATAGCACGGATTAACTCTACATACTTCACTGGCACACCTTTCTCTTTATGGGGCCCCCACCAAACCGTTCGGGGTACTTTATCGTACGCCTTTTCGAGGTCCACAAACACCATGGCAGGTTCTTATGCACACGTCTATATTTTTCGCATAGTTGGCGCAATGCGAATACGGCTGTGCAACCCGCCCTGGCATAAAACCGAACTGATTTAGGGTGATCTCACTCTCCTCTCGCAACCGTTTTTCTATCAGGTACCTTCTCCCACACTTTCATACTATGTGACATGAGCTTTATTCCCCGATAGCTATTGCAGTCCTGCACATCACCTTTGTTTTTAAAAATGGGCACTAAGTAATGTTAATACCAAACTGTTTTATTTAATTTCAATTGCTTTTTGACTGCCTCTGTGGCGTAGCGGTAGTGAACGCGGCCGCTACGCAGGAGGCGCGGGTTCGATCCCCGCTCAGTGCAAATATTTGTGTGCATGAAATATGAATATTTGCATTGGTCTGGGTGTTTCTATGTATAATATGCATGTATTTAAAAAAAAAATGTATCTAAGTATGTTTATCCGCATTCTAGAACCCATAACACAAGCTAGTTAAGCTATGCTTACTTTGGGTCTAGATAGCGTTGTGTAGAATGTCCTACAATATTTATTTATTATTTATTAATTGCGTTAGCGTTCGAACTAAAGTGTGTAGGTACCAAATATCAGAATGATCAGTCAACAGGAAGGAGGGAAAACTAAGACATTGAGATCATTTTGAGTATTTTGCTAGTCAAAATCGATCTAATGCTAGCTGTATACTACCGTCATTTATTAAGATATTTACTAAGAGTAATATCCATTAATTCTACTAATATTAAAAACGCGAAAGTTTGTAAGTACGTGAAGATGTATGTGTGGATGTTTGTTACTCTTTTACGTAAAAGCTACAATGAAAAGTCCGTCAGTACTTTTTACGTGAAAGATTAACAAACATCCATCCGTCCATCCATACTCGTACTTTGAAACTTTCGCGTTTATAATATTAGTGAGTAAGATGTTTTAAAGCGATATTAAGGAACAGATGAGGACCATAAAGCGCTTTCAATCTTCCAACCACTAAGCTAATCTCGCCAAATGTGTTTACTACATGGAGCAAAATCTTGACATTATCAAATTGAAAATAAAATTGAAAATTTCCTTCCTAAGCAGGAGGTAACGGAAATGCAATAACAGGAAGTGGAAAATCCATTTATAATAAAATAAACTCCATTTTATCGCAGCTTTTTGAATAAGCTTGTCCTAAAGGATATATCCATTAAAATTTAAAGGGAATATTCGACTTCTAAGTTTTTAAAATTGGTGAATGAGCTTTAATCAGAGTACTTTGTATTGCGTAGGGCTTTTCTCTCGTGTTTGGATGGTCAGAGGAGAGAGCTTCTACAGCAGGGACTGCCCCTGCTGTAGAAGCTATAATAAACCAACCAAATCATGTAGAAGGATTGAGAGCGTAGAATCTGCGATTCAATCGTTTTCGATACCGCCAGGATTGATGTATGGATGAAATAGACTTTGTATTGTTTAGTTTATTTCCATTTCTTCTTTTAGAGCAATTATTTATCATCTATTTCGTTCGGCTCTCGAAATTTCATCTAACTATTAAGTTATATGATGGTTCTACTGTTTCTGCGACTATTCTCTCAACACTAAACAACCAGCACGTCTAAAAAGGCCACTTTAATGGAATCGTATTAGGACAATATTTGTCTGTGTGAAATTGGAATCTGTTTAGTAAATTAATTATTGTAATTTTTCTCATATGAGTGACCATTATACGAATATTATTGGAATCTATTGAGATCTACTGGGAATTATAAAGTTACTCGTTTTAGCGTAATCGCTCAACGTGACCTTTTTAGACCCGCAGGTGTTAATATACCGTTACTCTCTTATTAATAAAAATCACGTAATCCAGACTTAATCTGAAGTTACACTTGGACTAGTTAATCTCAGAGTAACGTCGTATTAAGCACGAATTAATATTGTTATTAATAAACGTGGAGTAACCTCGAAGTAACTATACATTCCTTACACTGGGATTAAGGCGTGTTTTATGGCAACCCAGTTATTTTAAAAGTAAAAAATTGTGTCTGTGAATGAACTAAGAACGAATGTAATGCTTAATGTTGACATAAGTGTTCTGTGGTTGACATTATGGACCCTTGACAGTGCTGTTGACGCGCGGTTTTTGAAAAGATAGAAAACTCCAAAAAAAACCACCAAAATTATTGAATTGAATTGATAAAAAACTCATAGTACCTTCCTACTAATATTATAAATGTGAAAGTTTGTGAGAATGGATGTGTGGATGTGTGGATGTTTGTTACTCTTTCACGCATAAACGGCTGGACCGATTTGGTTGAAATTTGGTATGTATATAGGTTGGATTAACATATAGGCTGTTCCACGCGGGCGGAGCCGCGGGCAACAGCTAGTCATTTATAATTCTGTATTTTAAATCCTTTAAAATGAGCCAAAAACGGAATAGATCTATCAACTGGGATGAAGAAGAAAAGGTAAGTCACGTCGAAATATATTTCGTGATGATAAATTTTATTAAAATTAGTTTGGTGATTTTGTATTGCATTATAATAAGTAGGTACTTGTATTTTATTGTTTCAGCAATTACTTCGATCCATTTTAAATGTCAATGACATGTCAATAATGAAACAGGCAGTTGCCCGCGAAAATCTATACTTATATTTAAACATATCTTCCTGAAGGTCTTCGAGTGGATTGTTTCGTATCTTGTACAATTTTATACGTCTCGCTAATGTTGTATTCTGGTTTTCAATTTCAATAACTTCATTTATTAACCTTAGATCATCTATAAAGTATTCCCTCTCCATTTCAAATAAACCTACGACAAGAATAAAATTTACAATTTAGGATAGATCTGAATCTAATCTACGGTTACTCCGTCGTTAAACCACATGGCGCCTGGGAATAACTTTAAACCGAGGAGTAGGCTCGGATTAGCTTACTCCCTTCTTATTCCATGTTTATTAATATGACATTTCACTAATCCAAACGTAAGTCGTAGACTAAAGTTAATCTAGCTCTAATCCACGTTTATTAATAAGAGTGTTAGAGTTCACATAATACCGTATTAATCACACCGTCAATATAAATTAGATTTGTATGTTAACTTAATCCACCTAGCTCCTAACACCTGACGTCTCACTGCGTATTTCCAAGGAAATCCGGTTTCAAGCGAAAATTATAATTAGGAAGTAAACCTGTTAAACTTGGCAACCTGTTTTGGTCGTCACCACGCCGATACCCAAAGAGCCTCATTTATTTTATAATTTCTAAATTTGTGATAGGTATTAGGTACAAATGTGTGATGAATTTAAACTGAACAGCCCCCTAGACAAGTGGAAATTCGTTGTCCGGCGTACATACGAGTATAGTGGAATAGAATAACGAATGTATGGGATTTGACATTTATGACATACGTTGACGGCTGTCATATACCTACGTCAAATCCCATACATTCGACATTCAATTCTACAATATGCCGACCAACGAATTGCCACTTGTCTAAGGGGGCTTCCGCATGCAGTACATCCCATCCCAGCCATCTTTTTCGGGTCTCATGCCATCTGACTGGGAGGCTAGGCGGTTTCCGTTTACCTTCTCGCGGTTTCCACTCTACGACTCGTTTGCTCTGAATACAAATCAATCGAGATCGACTTAATTCAAAAAAGTATCTTGTTAATACTACTGTCGTCAGTAGGGGAGACCGGGGCTAGTTGACTAGTTTTCAGCTTAAAGGCTTATATTTTTATTTCTTTATAGAATATTAATTTAAGAACGGGTTTATTTCATAGGTTATTAAGCTTTGGAAAAAAGTAGGAAAAAGCACTTAATTCATTATAATATAGAGTACAGATTAAATCTTATACAATGCGAAAAACTCCTCCTCACCTGGGGTAAGTTGACTTATGGACTTGTAAGGGCAAAATCTACGAGGAATAGGATAAAGGGCAAAAATACATAAACAAGTAATAATCTTATTTTTTTTATTGAAAATTAAACACACTTACTTGTACAATGAAACAATAAAATTGAAATAATAAGAATAAACAATCAGATGTTTAAAATTAGGCAATTCATATTTACGACGTGATGTCGTTGGAGTGTTTTATACTAATTAGTATTTTATTTGTTAAATATAACTTTTTGACATTTTATACGTTCGCATGGTCCTGAAACAACAATTTAAGGATAAAATTTAAAAAATACCGACTTCTTTAGTACGTGGATTACTGGTCAACCAGCCCCGTTATACATTAGTCTACTAGCCCAGAACCAAATTTCAATTTCAATCACATGAAATAACTACAAAACTACTAGGAAACCAAATAGAATAGAATAGAACTGTTTATTTACCAAGAAAATAATTTACAATTGTAGAATCATCCCTACTAATATTATAAATGCGAAAGTAACTCTGTCTGTCTGTCTGTCTGTCTGTCTGTCTCACTTTTACGACTAAACCGCTGAACCGATTTTGATGAAATTTGGTATAGAGGTAGGTTAGACCTTGAGAAAGGACATAGGCAATGTTTGGTCGCGATAACCGACATCCACGCGGGCGGAGCCGCGGGCAAAAGCTAGTATATTATATAAAAGAAAGAACATGAATCAAACATCCATTATAAATCCTTTGACAATCAGTAACCATGAATACATAGGCATTATTACAAAAAAAACATTACGATGAAAATAATTACTTACGGTGTACGTTATTTTTCAACTTTAATTTCCTTCACTCAAACGATGTGCGTGCGCAACGTCGTCGGCGTCGCGCTACCGATGAGTGAGCGGGAAGAGGTAACGGACTCTCGGGTGTCATCGGTTGGCTAAAAGCCATTGCTTTGGCCGGATTATTGATAGTTAGTCTTCCTACCCCTATAGTCAACTAGCCCCGGTCTTCCCTACTAGATTATCTATTATGTGCTACTATTTGTTTTGGCTAACAGACAGAAACAAAACGAACGTTTTAATAACAAATAAAATATTTAATTAATTGCGCCTAGACGATGTTCCGCCAACACTAAATTCCGCATTTTTGTTACAGGTACAACATCTTTATTGCTGTTAAAATAGGGTGTATAATCCTCTGGCAGTAAGTCATATTTCAACTTGAACTTGAAGATAATTGTTACATAAACATATTAATAATAGCTGTTGCCCGCGGCTCCGCCCGCGTGGAATTCGGATTCCGTACAAACTTTTCTTTCGTGCTAAAATTGCCTCGGATACCATCCCCGTCAGCCATCAGGAGTGCCATGTGGAATTCGGACCCACTAAACAGCATGCCGTCGCGGGTCTTCAGTTGCTGGAGTGTAAAATTGCCTAGGGCATTTTCCGCACCCCCCGGCTGGCCCTGGGCCATCTACAATTTTAAGATGGCCCTCTCAGAAGTGGGAAGCACGATGTCGCATCGAATTCCGGAAAGGGAGGAGACGGGCGTGAAGGGATGACAGGAGGCCGGACCTATAATCCTCACGTCCGCGCTCGGTGACCAGCCCTTCCCTTTCCTGCCCTCTACTGGGCCTCCTCGTAGTCAGAGGGACATGTGGGAAGCCTTTGAGCAGCCCTCTATAGAGCTGCTCCCGTTGCTGTATGTATTTAGGCGGTAGCGCCTCCCCTGGGTGAGGGGCGTTAATGCCTCCGTTACCCAGGAATAGGATGCATCACATGGAGGTTCCAATCCCGCATTCGGATCCCGTTACCGTTGCATCTTGTGTTCAGCTGACCTTCCCTGTCTTCGCTCGTGAAATAATTCGAACACCCGTGGTTGCACCCTTTTAGCCCATGCCCGTAATAATAATTAGTTTTCAAATAATGTATGGTAATTTACCGGATTTATTGACATTATAATTTCGTAATATCTTTTGAATAGAACGTCCGATTTCAATAATTCAAAAAGTAATCAACAGGTATTGAAACAATCTTAAATACCAAACGATTTATTTAGATAAGAATTAATATAAAGGTATAGATGCCGTGGTCTGACTTTGATCGGCATTTCGGCTTGAATTTATATCGTCGCGCGTTACTTTCATACTGCAATAGATTCTAAAATATTCATTATAATTATACAGTGTAAAGGGCAATTTTGATCTACATTAAATGTACAATGTATCTAACGTATTTGGTCAGATAAGGCTTAACACTATATCGTTAAAAATAGCTTCGAAAATGACACATATTTTTTTTGTAATTTGTAAAAGATAAAAATGGTTATTGTGAGCTACCCTTATTAGATAGACATATGCTGTCGCGGACTTTTATGTAGACCTTTTTAAGTTATACATTTCTACAGTACATTATTTTGTTCTATCTTCAATAGTTTTCGCAGCGTACGCGATGTAAGGAATTTTTTAGGTCATTTTTTTTACACATTGGGTTACATTATTGAAGTTTTATCCAGGATCCCTATTTTTTTGAAAATTAATTATAGCCTATGTTAGTCAGTGATAGTGCAGCTTTCTAATGGTAAAAGAATTTTTGAAATCGGTTCAGTAGTTCTTGAGTTTACTCGAATACAAAAATACAAATCTAATATTAGTAAAGAATGTATGGAAATCTGCCCGATTTATTGACATTTATGCTCACTGCTCCGCTCCCTTTAGTAGTAGCGTAATGTTATATAGCCTATGTTACTCCCAGATAGTGTAGCTTTCTATAGGTGAAAGAATTATTGAAATCGGTCCAGTAGTTTCGGAGCCTATTCGTTACAAACAAAAAAACAAACAAACAAACAAACAAACAAACAAATCTTTCCTCTTTATAATATTAGTATAGATGGTGTTCTGTGGGCGAGAGACACAAAATATGAGTATTGTATTATATTACATTCTTAGTTTAGTAGTTGACTTCTAAGCGCGTTTGTTACAATCAATTAAGTACTACCTAGTCGTTTGATCAAACTTTAACGAAATATTTTTTTTAAGTTATCGTTCTCATCATTTTGTGAGACTTTTTCCCATTTCCGTTGGGATCGGCTTTTCAACCTGACTGTCATGCGGCTTAACTTCGATATTTTAGTACGTAATCGAAATTACTAATATTCCCTCTAACCACTCTAGTTAAGCAAAATTGCTTGTTTTAGGACTTTAGGAGTGGGTTCACGTCAGTATGGTAGGTAATGACCAGGATCCAAACCCGGCACCTCGCCATCCGATGGTTGATCAATCAGGCGTTAACTTTTAGCAAGTGGAAATTAGCATTTGCATTCGTTATCATATAAAATATTATGTATTGTAATAATTAATCATTCAATACCCATTCATATAAGCAGTAAATTAGCTTTGTACGTTATACTATGAAAACGTAGCTTTCAAAACCCAAAATTTAATTTGTACGCCTGACATTTTGAGTGTACGCCGCCGATAGCAATACAGATTGTTATTTTACGTGTTGTATTCGAACGGATTACTTAGATATTTAAATAGTATGAAAGGAGCTTACGCTTGATGAGATGGTATACAGAAAAGGTTTCTAAGAATGGACATAAAGCAAAATTTTAAGGTGTATCTTGGAACGAAGTGGTTTCGCTGTGAACTGGGACGGCAGGTTTTTCATTTTATTTACCGTTTATTCGACGTTGGCATAGAATCACGCGTCGCCCACGCGGATAGGAACAACTCGGATATCCTCAGAGGCCGTGCGGTCAATACGAGTATAGGTAGGTATGCTTCCTCGACTCTAATCAATTTGAACGTTGTCTTACAAACATCTTTACAATCATTACAACGGATATTCTATACGTTGGTATGTCTGCCCTGGAGAATAATTTAACTAACAGAGTTATAAACGCAGTCGTAACGTGAAGAAAACTGTGGAGTACAATTTCTCTCTCCTATGTTAGGAGAGAGAAATGGCGTAAAACTAGACCAAATTGAATGTGTCTGGATTTTACGAACGCGCGTAGTAATGAAAAGGTTTTTCACTCAGGATAAGAGGCCAGTGTGGAAGGATACATAATCTCTTTTACGTAATTACTTAGGTTTTTAAGAAATGACTTTGGACTAGAATAGTGTACATACTTACTTCAATTGAAAATAAGGAAATTCTGAAAAACACTTTGGCATTCAGTATGTAGTATCTGCTAAAGCAAAACGTACGTTATTTGTGAGTTTCTAAAACCTGAATCAGAGTCCATTTTCACAATTTTATAAGTAATAGGTACTCCAAGCATAAATTCGTATTCCCTTATTTCCATATTGTCTACATCCTACGTACAACTCTCTCATCCTAGCGTTAATTCCCAGTCGCATCCGAAGCTTTTCAGCTCGGAGTCTGGGGTCCGCTTTACCGTCTTAACTACAGATTTGGCTAGACCTCGATATTTTTTCGTGAAGCGATTGCCATCTAACCTCCACAGCCCAATGATAACATTAGGCGATATCGAAGCTTTGCAGCTAGACCGTTGTTTTTTTTGGATTTTTTAGGACTCCAACTACCCGTAACGACTGCCATAGATGTTCTTATGGCAACCGGGACCGACGGCTTAACGTGCTCTCCGAGGCACGACCAGACCAATGCAAATACCCATATTTCATGCACACAAATATTTGCACTGAGCGGGGATCGAACCCGCGCCTCCTGCGTAGCGGCCGCGTTCACTACCGCTACGCCACGGAGACTGGTTCGTCCTCCGTGGCGTCCTACGCACAACGTCTTATTATTTATGATAGGAAGGTATGGGACGGCTTATAGGTAACATAATTATATTGTAACCAACATCGGTCATACAAAAACAATATGCATACAAAGAACCAAATGTCCTTCCGTTTTTAGTTCTATCGTCAAAACAGAATGTCTATTCAGTGTTTGTAGCCAACCGTGGGAGAATTATCAAGGTTGAATATGTTAGCAAGAAATTGGTACCAACTTGTTGGGAGCTACATATTGCTTTATGGTTTGTTATAAGCCTCTCAGAGTGCCGACATCTGTAACAGACCTGTATGAGGAAAACATTTCTACTTTGCTTTTAAAGCGATTTAAGCAGTTTGGTGGTTTGATGAAAGGTTGTCTAATACCTGATTCGTCTTTTTCTTCATTCTTCATCCTAGTCCCATCCGAATCTTTCACCTCGGAGTCTGGGGTCCGCTTTACCAGTCTAACTGTCGATTTGGCTGGACCTCGATATTTTCCTTGAAGCGATTGCCATCTGACCTACACAACTTAATGGCGATAATGGGCGATAGACCATTTTGTTGAACTTTTTAGGGTTCCAACTTCCTGTAAAGACTGCTATAGATGTTCGTATGGTAACTGGGACCGTCGACGACACGACCAGACTATTGCAAAAGCCCATATTCATGCATACAAATATTTGCACTGAGTGGGGATCGAACCCGCACCTCCTGCGTAGCGGCGTTCCCTACCGCCACAGAGCCTGTCTCTAATGCCTTATTGTCCAAATTTCTTGTGGTAGGTTGTTGTATGGTCTAAGAAAGTGGTTGGTATTTAGATCATTATCTTGAAATGTAGCCTGAATCACATTTCTAATATGTCAACCGTTGCGCACATTAGCGGTCAACCACAAACGTGCGTATCTAACGGTTTGTACAAAAATCTCGTAAAAAAAAAAAAACAGATGAAACCACCACGAATCGTACCAAAATATGTGGTTTGAAGAACCCTAAGAACCATGACTGACATATTGAGTCCAAACCAATGGGGAGAGTGAAAGTTATATCAGACATTCTCAAAATTTATTCTTTTCCACGTCAATGGATATTTATGGACGTACCTATAACTGATCGAGATATTTTATTAAAAGTGGCACTATATAATTTCAGAAGTTTGATAATCTTGTTTGGAATCTTCGGGGCTCAATCTAACCGCACTTTGCAAGCTGCTGCTGTTGACTGCTTTCCTCTCGTGGCTGGAGATAAGACGGCATACGCTCCCATAAGAATCAAAATAGAGGTCTAAGAGAGCGGACCTTGGAATTAGATCAATGAGACTTGGCGCTTAGATAAAAAAAATAAACCATAATTTAATACGAGATTGTTCCATGAAACAGAATCTATATTCCAGTTTTTTTTGGAACCCACAGAATATCAAGGTTATACAAAGTTACTTATACAGGGTCGCCGCGTCTGTTTCCTTTTATTACTGCACACTTTCCGTGCGCAGTCCACTCTTTTTTTTCTCTTTATTTATTATTGAGGACTTTTATAAAAACGTACATGCCAGTCTCATCGTATTTTCTATACATACTTCCTGCAGTCCACTATTGTGCACCAAATTTTACCAATGTACACATTAACAACCAGTGATCAACTTTCTACACTCAGTCTCTCCCAGTTAGTCTTTACAGGTCGTCAGTCAATCTTCCATTTACCGAATCTCACGTTTCAAGATTTGTTTGCTTTCATGGTTATCGGTGCTTTGCCAGATGTGGTTAACTCATAGCCATTGCAGTTTGCTTATTCTGTAAACTGCGTTATTAAATTCAGTTTGTTTATTTGTTGGAAGACCTCGTTATAAACTTTATTTTTCAAAGAAACTCCAATTACGCTCGCTCCACGCTGTGCACTTTGAGTTTATGCGCTCATATAAGTTTTCACATCTCGGTACCGTAAGTCTTATAAGCGAAACACGGTTGATATGGCATCACTGGAGTAGAGGCAAGAAGAAATGTCCCTACACCTTGTTGCTAATGTCGCCAAAAGATCACTCTGTGTGCAAACAGTGACTTGATTAGATTAGTTATAATTTTCGACAGATAACATTTTATAGGTAAACATCAGTTGATAGCCAATTACATTGCGAATTATGTTTAATCTCCTGGTAGAGATTTATGTACAGAGCGTTTCAATATTCCGTGTCGCAGAGCTTTCATTTCAGGCATTGTAGCAAATATGATCGAAAACCCGGCGAAATATAAATGAATCGTTATTTTTGACCGTTCATTCATTCTTGCCGTATATAAAATCATTAAATACATTCTATCAATACATATCTTATCATATATTATATACAAATCTATCAATACATTCATTCTTGCCGTATATAAAATCATCGAACAGGCTTCTCGATAATTTATTTTAATTTTCACTATATGAACATACTTAAGTAATTACAATATTTTAACGACAATTAATTTCGATTAATAAATAAAGAAGTTTCAGTGCAAAATTTAATTACGTGTTGCATAATTTTACGTAAATATTTCATCAAAATGCACATAATTACTGGAAAACCTTTTGAAATACTGGTTACGGAATACAATTATAATAGACTACTGTTTTAAAACAAGTTGTTAAAAATGTAATTTGAGCATGTAGGTAAGTAGTATTTCTCTCTGTGCAGATTCGTTGATGAACAATTAATATCAAAACCTGTGCAGTAAGTTAATTATTTGTTAGGACACGCTGTCTCAAGCAGGCTGAGTATGAGAATGTTCCCTTAGGTTTTACGCTATAAAAATGAAGTTTCTAGCACTTTAACCTTCCTCAGACTTCACCTTTAGCTTAAAAGGCAAGGTGAAGTCATACTGACATGTCCTACGAATAAAAAAACTATTTCTTATGACTATTGTCACAGAATGAATAAATAGTACTACGTCTATTGTACACTATCGTGCCAACTGTTAGCTACCTGTTATACTTTGATAACGTATTCATTGAGGCATTCTTCATGTGCCATGAAACGTTTCATTTGAGCCTAATGTTTAGAATAAAATTAAACTTGTAAAGTACAGTCGACAAAGGGTGCACCTATACATACAATTTTTTTTTTTATACCACTTAGTTGGCAGACAAGCACACGGCCCACCTGATGGGAAGCGGTCACCGTGGCCTATGGACGTATGCAACACCAGGGGCGTCACACTCGCGCTGCCGACCCTGAAGAAACCTTCTAATGCCCTTCATTCTGCAGTTAGTAGTACCTAGTGGTTTTTCGGCCAGGGTGCGAGGTATATGGCTACGATAATCTCACCTCTGGCAAATAACAGCTCACAGAAGGCGTGCGTTTTAGTCGGTTCGAGTCCGCCATAAACTCCTCCTCCGGCTCCGGCGGGGGAGGTATCCGTGGGGATTTTTCGCACGATAAAAAAAAAAGAAGTGGCTTTTGCTCAAATGCGCCAGCTCAATCCGGGGAGTTTTAATTGCAAATCCATTTTTAAGCTGCTTTTCGAACATTTCAGAATATAAACCTAGATTTTGTTTTTTTTATTCTCTCATTTATATTTCAGTTTGGGCCGTATACGTCCATCGCTTCAGGGATTGTAACACCCGGTGAATTTTGCTGATAATTTACTCTAAAACAGGAATAAAATGCTTCGATGTTGAATTTTATTGCGAAACTGTGCGTATCTACCTACTCCTGACGATTTTATTGCGCCATTATTTTTCCTAATAATTATGACCTAAATCTCATTTATTATTTTATTATTCTGTTACACTAACTGTCAAACTTTCCACTGTCCTCCGCTTCAATTATAACATCTTAGCAGGACTTTTAATACAATATATTCTTGAGAAAATATTCCTCCATTCCACCATTGGAATTTTGTCTTCCACATCTTTATAATTGGATACCGAATGATCCTGCCACATGATATCAAAATCTAGCAAATTTGGTCCCCCCAGAAAATGTTTCTTTTTCTCGCGAACAGTACAAAGGCACCATAATGTGATAATGAAACCCTCCAATGAGAGGCAGTACTTCCTCGTAGTGAAAAATGCGCGCTGGGAAAATACTTGGTTTTACTACCTATATAATGTTTACTTACATGGTTTTGTTGAATTTTTATTATTAATTGTATTGTATTACTAGAGTGGACGCTTTTCACGCAGCCTGATCTCAAAATCTTGTTCGCACGGTTAGCGTTAGACGGTCGCCGTATTACAAGTGGATTACGGAACAAAATATTGTGTAACCCGCAAACAGTTGTTTGAATCTCTCCGCGTACGTCTAACTTTGTGCAGACTCTTGCGGTGCTATACAACTATCCATCAAGTAAATGCTGTATTTTCGAAACCACGAATACTTATATAGAGAAAGCGATATTGTATACACGAATAAATAAATCAGTGTGTACTATGTAGCATACTTTAAATTATAGTGCCAATTACCTATATGCAATTTCAGACTGCATATTCGGTTACGAAATCTAAAAAAAAGTTCTATACCTACTTAAATACAAAAATGCAAATAGACCTTGTTGAATAAAGAAACTTATGTAAAGTAATAGACACGTGCAGAGTTCGTTACCATAATATATGACAATAATAATTGCCGTGGAGTTTTAAAGCCAATGTTATCATTGGGCTGTGGAGGTCAGATGGCAATCGCTTCACGAAAAAAAATATCGATGTCTAGCCAAATCTGTAGTTTAGACTAAAGCGGACCCCAGACTCCGAGCTGAAAGCTTCGGATGCGACTGGGAATTAACGCTAGGATGAGAGAGAGTGAGAGAGTTTTAAAGAAATGGGATGATGCGTAACGATACTTATCACAGCTAATTACTTCACTATTTAGGTCTGTTACCATTATAAGGATACATAAATAAGGACTTCAATGACAATTATGAGTGAGTCATTAATGAAAACAAAGTATGTTAATACCACGCTTGCTAATTAATTTCGCAGATTCCCATCTAGCATGCCTGGTCTTCTTCTAAAACTAATGACATAATTGCGTTGGGTACGCTGTTGCGAATAATACTGTATGTGCTTGCAATATAAATTATAGATGAGTGTATCTATGTGAATGTTACGCTACATAATCAGTCATTTACCTACGAAAAATCTTGGTATAACGATATGATGTAATGTATGTGATGTATATATGATAAGTACTTCTGCTAAAACTCCATCAAAAGTCACCAATAACTAGAAATTTGAAGGTTCTAATACCTATAGCAGGAACCAGGTTTTGCAGAATAGAATACCAAACTTATGTTATTTGACGTATATGACAGGCGTCAACGAATGTCAAAATCGTCAAATCCTATACATTCGTCATTCTATTCCATGATACGCCGAGCAACGAATTGCCACTTGTCTAGATATGCTGGTCTACTAATACGTATTCCTTGCTTTATTTGTTTACAAATAACGGCTTTCGCAATTTTATGAAATTTAGTTCATACGTATCCAAAGACACATTTGGCTATTGTTAGCGCTCGCAGGCTATTATGTGAGTAACCATTACGCATGTGAGCCGCGATTACTCTGATTGAGACTTGTAATCGTGCGGTTAGATGTCATTCGATTGCCTTTGTCATAAAGAGGTACTTAAACGAAAGTGACACGCTTTCTGGTACCCTGCAGTGAGAGTTTGTTTTAAGTTATGTAGTGTTTGGTTTGAAATAATTGTGTCTCTATTCAGTACAGTTTATTGATATTACTTGATATTTACTCTTGCCTGATCATTTTGCGATAAATGTTCTATGTATTATTAAACTACTTTCCAAAATTTACTTTATAAGCTTGTTTAAAAATGATTATTTGAATTCAATTCCACAAGTAATGAGTTTGAGTAAGTGGCGAATTTTTTTGATCGTACCATTTCCAATAGGCCTAATCCACACGCAGCACGCACTGTTAACTAATAAATTAAGCGAAATTAGTGAAGCGAAATTCTCTTTCGCTTCACTAATCTCGATGGAAAAAGTGTTGCGAATACATCATCTTCGATATCGATCGGAACGTTTCGAACGAAATTTCTAACACATATTCTTCTTCATTATCTGATCCTTCATTGATTTAATATTAGGTACTATGACGCGAAAGCAGCCTCCGTTTTTTCAATTTATCACCATTCATCGCAATCTTACAAGATAGCGATGTACAGAACAATGGAACTTGCAAATGACTGCAGATACCAGTACTACGCCGCTCGTATGCAAAAACGAATCACTGTTCAAAAAAAACTTAAAACAACAACATTTCAATGAGAGAGATTCGGGTAAACATCAGACAGTATCACTTTTAAAACATAAAATTTTCTTCGGTTGAAATGATACGAATATTATTTCATCGTAATAATGACCCGAAAAGCCTCTGTGGCGTAGCGGCAGTGAACGCGGCTGCTACGCAGGAGGCGCGAGTTCGATCCCCGCTCAGTTGTGTGCATGAAATATGAGTATTTGCGTTGGTCTGGTCGTGCCTCGGAGAGCACGTTAAGCCGTCGGTCCCGGTTGCCATAAGAACATCTATGGCAGTCGTTACTTAGTTGGAGCCCTAAAAAATCCAAAAAACAGCGCTCTAGCTGCAAAGCTTCGATATCGCCTAATGTTAACATTGGGTTGTGGAGGTCAGATGGCAATCGCTTCACGGAAAATATCCAGGTCTAGCCAAATCCATAGTTAAGACTTGTAAAGCGGACCCCAGACTCCGAGCTAAAAGCTTCGGATGCGACTGGGAATTAACACTAAGAGGAAGAAGAATAACCCGAAAAAGAGATGTCATGAATAAACTGGTTTTAGGAGCAATTATATTCAAGCGCACGGCAGGGATTTTGATAGTAAACTTAAAATTCAGAGTTAAAAAAAACTATAACGTAATCTACAAAATCACCAATTCTCTAAACTCCCGGGAAACTTTCCAGTCAAAAATACTTGACTCACATTCCAGGTAAAATTACTTTACAAACTATCCAGGTATCAAAAACATAAATATTTAAGCCCGCTCCCAGATCCAAGAGGACCAGAGATAAGATTATAACGAACAATGTGAACAAACAGCAGATTTTAGCCGATTAAGGCAAGTAAATAAAACCCAATTTAGATAAATCAACAGATCTGTAGGTGTATTTATTATTCGGATAAGTTACATATCTTATCATAAGCTTAATTTTTTTGAATATCTATAGTCTTCCTCATCATTCATCATTCTAGCGTTTCGTTTAGGCGTCCGCTTGCATTCAAAATAAGAATTTTAGAGCCCAATGTCCAATTAACTGCTATTTCTCTTCCAATTCGCGCGACCTTCTGCATCTATGCTTTTGAGACCATCTTGAGTCATGGTGGTCAAGATATTTACTAGCTATCGACGAGTTTTAACGTTATCATTAAGAAGTCGTTAGTCTTTTCCTCATTATTTACGTTATGAATTAAGAAAAACAAAATTCAATATGAATCTACATCTACATCTACACTAATATTATAAAGAGGAAAGATTTGTTTTTTTGTTTGTTTGTTTTTTTGTTTTTTTGTTTGTAACGAATAGGCTCCGAAACTACTGGACCGATTTCAATAATTCTTTCACCTATAGAAAGCTACACTATCTGGGAGTAACATAGGCTATATAACATCACGCTACTACAAAAGGGAGCGGAGCAGTGAGCATAAATGTCAATAAATCGGGCAGATTTCCATACATTCTTTACTAATATTAGATTTGTATTTTTGTATTCGAGTAAACTCAAGAACTACTGAACCGATTTCAAAAATTCTTTTACCATTAGAAAGCTGCACTATCACTGACTAATATAGGCTATAATTAATTTTCAAAAAAATAGGGATCCTGGATAAAACTTCAATAATGTAACCCAAGGTGTAAAAAAATGACCTAAAAAATTCCTTACATCGCGTACGCTGCGAAAAATATTGAAGATAGAACAAAATAATGTACTGTAGAAATGTATAACTTAAAAAGTTCTACATAAAAGTCCGCGACAGTATATGTCTATCTAATAAGGGTAGCTCACAATAACCATTTTTATCTTTTACAAATTATAAAAAAATATGTGTCATTTTCGAAGCTATTTTTAACAATATAGTGTTAAGCCTTATCTGACTAAATACGTTAGATACATTGTACATTTAATGTAGATCAAAATTGCCCTTTACACTGTATAATTATAATGAATATTTTAGAATCTATTGCAGTATGAAAGTAACGCGCGACGATATAAATTCAAGCCGAAATGCCGATCAAAGTCAGACCACGGAATCTATACCTTTATATTAATTCTTATCTAAATAAATCGTTTGGTATTTAAGATTGTTTCAATACCTGTTGATTACTTTTTGAATTATTGAAATCGGACGTTCTATTCAAAAGATATTACGAAATTATAATGTCAATAAATCCGGTAAATTACCATACATTATTTTAAAACTAATTATTTTAAAACTAATTATTATTACGGGCATGGGCTAAAAGGGTGCAACCACGGGTGTTCGAAGTATTTCACGAGCGAAGACAGGGAAGGTCAGCCGAACACAAGATGCAACGGTAACGGGATCCGAATGCGGGATTGGAACCTCCATGTGATGCATCCTGGGTAACGGAGGCATTAACGCTCCTCACCCAGGGGAGGCGCTACCGCCTACGGCAAATACATACAGCAACGGGAGCAGCTCTATAGAGGGCTGCTCAAAGGCTTCCCACATGTCCCTCTGACTACGAGGAGGCCCAGTAGAGAGCAGGAAAGGGAAGGGCTGGTCACCGAGCGCGGACGTGAGGATTATAGGTCCGGCCTCCTGTCATCCCTTCACGCCCGTCTCCTCCCTTTCCGGAATTCGATGGGACATCGTGCTTCCCACTTCTGAGAGGGCCATCTTAAAATTGTAGATGGCCCAGGGACAGCCGGGGGGTGCGGAAAATGCCCTAGGCAATTTTACACTCCAGCAACTGAAGACCCGCGACGGCATGCTGTTTAGTGGGTCCGAATTCCACATGGCACTCCTGATGGCTGACGGGGATGGTATCCGAGGCAATTTTAGCACGAAAGAAAAGTTTGTACGGAATCCGAATTCCACGCGGGCGGAGCCGCGGGCAACAGCTAGTTAGGTATAATCTTGTTACTAAAATATTTGAAAACAGTTTACTAGATACGTAATTTTTGGAGCTACGGCCGCGTGCACTCTCTACGACATTCTCAAACTTACTAGGCGCGGTTGGCGCGGTGTGCTGCGTTCCCCTTGCCCAACCCCCTCTTACACCTGTATACGAAAGTTTTGACGAAATTTTACCTGTAACTACTACTAAAATACTAAAATAGGTAATAAAAAGGCTGTTTCCCATTACTCAAAACATTTATAAATTGTTAAAATTTCCAAATGATTATTATGGTCTATTATAATAGGCAATTAAAAAGTTTACTTAAATACGTAAGGTTTTTGAGGCACAACCGCGTGCACTCCCAACAGCGTTTCTGAAAATACTGAGCGAGGTGCGCGGTGCGAGGAGTGAAGCGTTCCTCTGCCCCTTACCCAACCCTCACTCACACCTGTACAATGTGTTCAAGAATATGTTGACGAAACTTCATTAGGTATAACAAATAAAAACGGTTCAGTATTCTTTCCCACCGATTTATTTTTGTCTTTAGTAACTAGCTAGATATCGATAAGCTTCACTTACCATATTTTTTTCTATTTTCATCGTTTATGTATCGCCACCATCGTCATCATCTGCTGAAATCGAGACTACGTTATCTAGAGTATCCGATTAGGGCAGACTAAATTTAGTCCAATTCAACCCCTCTAAGACACAAGTATGTGTATTCACCGCTAAGAAAACTCCATTCATTGTAGCACCGCAATTCCTGGGCACACCGCTTACCATTTCCTCGAGTATCGGGATCCTTGGTATCGATATCTCCAGCGACGTCCAATACCGTAGTCATTTAGAAGATAAGGTGAAGCTGGCATCAAAGAAGCTTGGGGTGCTTAACAGGGCGAAGCAGTACTTCACTGTGGGGCAACGACTCATCCTTTATAAGCCGCAGGTTCGGCCCCACATGGAGTACTGCTGTCACCTTTTTGCTGGAGCGCCTGCTTGCCAGCTTGACCCCTTCGACTCGGTACAAAGACGGGCGTTGAGGCTCGTCGGCAATCCCATACTCGCAGGCGATGTGGAACCTCTCAGTCTCAGAAGAGACTTTGCCTCACTGTGTGTGTTTTACCGTCTATACAATGGTTTGTGCTCAGAAGAACTATTGGACATGATGCCAACAGCTACATTCTATCATCGCACCTCTCGCCACAGGCAGGGAATTCATCCTCACACATTGCGTCCGGAAATGGTGCGCACTGTGCGGTTTGAAAGGCACTTCATCCCACGCACACTCAAGCTGTGGAATGAACTCCCTGCGGTGGTTTTCCCAAGCGACTACAATATGGGGTTCTTCAAGAAGGGCATTAGAAGGTTTCTTCAGGGTCGGCAGCGCGAGTGTTACGCCCCTGGTGTTGCATACGTCCATAGGCCACGGTGACCGCTTCCCATCAGGTGGGTCGTGTGCCTGTCTGCCACCTAAGTGGTATAAAAAAAAAAAACTTGCGTCAATTATTTGGGGTTGATGTGACATAATATATCATCATTCTCTTCCGAACATCATTGTCACACTACTCAGTCAGTACTTTATTTGCCATGTCCTCTTGCATGTAATCCGTCAAAGTTTTACTCTTAAAACTCTCTACATTCATACTTTGAATTTTCATAATTTGTTTATGACGATAAATTCTTTAATACTGAACAACAGAAAATAACAACTTTCAAGGTAGTTGTGAAGAATTAATTAGATAAATTACAATATTGTTTTTGTATAAAATGTTCAGATGTTTTTGTTAGATAGTTGTTGTTC
This sequence comes from Eilema depressum, assembly GCA_914767945.1. Taxonomy (NCBI): domain Eukaryota; kingdom Metazoa; phylum Arthropoda; class Insecta; order Lepidoptera; family Erebidae; genus Eilema; species Eilema depressum. The sequence goes on from OU612012.1 coordinate 25,897,596, forward strand.
TCTGCTCCAGTAATGCATGCTGCAAAGAATGCGGAAACGGTATGGAAGGAACAGCTTATCTGTTCAAATAGTTAGTCAAGAAAAAAGTCAGGGACTTTGTTAATTTGATTTAGCACCGTACGGAAAGATAAATTGTAATTTTATTTATCCAAATGTTTCAATGTAATATAATTTCTTACAAGGAACGAATAGCTACTTTAAATGCATTTTACTCGAGGGCGCGTCTTAATTGGCAATATGCTGCAGGTCACCCAAGGTCTTCGCCTACTATCCTTTTTCCATTTCTTCTCTTATCCCTGACATTAACTCATGGATCATCTGGTTGTTTTCTGCTTAAGTAGTTGAACAATCATATTAGTCTCTCGTCTGGCCTCCATCTACTTGTGTTCTAATTTCTTTAATCACTACTCAACCAAACTGTAAAACCGGGGCTGCGTTATTTTGCGATTAAAGCTCGCACTGCATAAAACAACTTATTGCTTTGTTCTTGGTACTCGCTTGTTGCGGGAAGGATTATGACCTCGTTTTATAGTTCTCAGGCCTCGCAAAGTACCAAGGACTGACAATAATTAGTCATAGTCAATTGGTATAATTAATACATCTTTAACATACATACAGTCACGCCTCTGTCCTATTGAGGTAGGCAGAGATCGCATGTTTCTTCTTGCTACGATACTAACACCCTTCGCATCTTCTTATTTCATAATAGTTTTTGTAGATGCTCGCCTGTTGCGGGTATACCTCGTGACATATATCTTAGACCTATTTGCTCGTATTTTGGATAGCACGGGATACTACGGCGATGAATGAGCTAAAATTCACCAAGCATAGATAACTACAAAACAATCCGCGCTCACCAGGAAGTCATTTGTCTCGCGACTTAGGTTCAAGATATGTGTCCTGTCCTGAGGTATACTCTTGGCTCGGTCTTTCTTTGGCATTTCCTCGATTTAGTCTTCGCCCTGATTTTAGCGCTGTTCCAGCTTTCATCCGAGACATTCGCCTTGAAGCCTGGCGTCTGCTTACCTACCCCTTTACCTTCTTGTCTTACTCGGTTTTTATGAGAGTGGCCCGGAGAGGAAAGCCGACGCCAGAATGTCGTCCGTAATTCAGCAGGTGAGATTGGTTTGGTTTTGGCCCCGAAGACACTCAAACAATCTTTTAAAAGAGACAGAATAGTTAAGATTGTCTAAATCCATACATTCGAATACTTTAAGTGACGGGTGCGCCTTCAAACTTTGTCCACCCACATAATTAAATTAAAAACCGTTCTAATATCTAACTAACATTAAATATATGTTACTTCAAAGGTTGAAGCGGGCATAAATGAGAAGTTTAATGACTATAGAGAAAGCTAGTGAGGTTCACATGCCATTTTCACTGCCTACGATGGAGGGAAAAAGGCGTGAGTCTATGTAATCAGCATCAGATCTATCTTGAGAGTGTCAAAAGATCTTTATACCAAGGTATTAACATCAAGTCGAACTGTTTTATTGATTTAAATTGTATTATCGTCCGAACTAAAGGTGTGTACCAAATATCAGAACAATCAGTCAACAGGAAGGGGAGAATACTAAGGTATTAAGATCATTTTGAGTATCTACCTAAACATTGATCAGGACTATAGCCATATCATGTACCTACTTTTCTGTGTTTAACACAAACTTCTTTACCACTAAAGTACCTACATACTATTTATTGCTTTTATATTAGGTATCTTTTGAAGGTAGGTAAGGTCGTTAGAATTAGATAGGTACCGTTTAAGTCTTGATAACAAAGGTCAACAACCTTTGATCAATATCAGTTTGGTTCACGACGATATCTGTTAATTAATGGTGATGGATGTAGTTCGCGTTACTAGTTGAAAATTGTTCTTGAAAAGCAAATCCTCATCTTTAAAAGATAGAATGACTTTTTCCTTATATTTTCTTTATTATTTTACTTATATTTTTTTATTTATTACTTATTTTTGATAAGCTTTAAAATACTATATTAATTTTAGGAGTAAATTAACAGTTATAGGGACAGACAGTTCCAAAATAAACAGAGCTGTTGGCATCGTGAATTAAATTTAGCTGCTGCTACCAGAAATAACGTAAAACCTACTAATCAGGTTTAGTTGCAATTAAATAAATAAATAATAGTGCATAGTAAGTTAGTAAGATCTAGATTGTGATAATACCTACAAATTTCGACTACGCATATAACAATCTTTATCAGAATATTTTCCGTGTTTTTGTTTCTGAAGCTTCCTGATGGGTAGGTACAGAGATTGAAGACCAGTACGGAAATCCTTTGCTAGATATCTAACAAGGATCTAAATATGCATATATTATAGATACACGTACTTTAACTTTGTTTATTCTGCATAATGCATATAGGTAGATATAATTCGTATCATTAGCTGCAAAAAGAACGAACAAAAAGAATAAAAAAGTGTCGACGATTTATTTTATTCGTGGAATCGGTTAAGCGTAACGTGCCAACAAAGTTTAGCAGAATCCTTTGGCACTCGCGTATTCTTTCATTCATTCTGGAAAAAACCCTGCTATATATTTTAACTGCTACGTACTTACTTTACGTTGCTGCGTTCTCGATTCCCTGCGAAAATATTTCAGTTTCAAAAGTTTTGTTAATCTATTTATTGACCAGTAACTATGTAAATCAATGATTTATTGGGTCAAAGTCGAAAAATGGACACATCATTTCTCGATTACTGTTGGAGCTATCAGGATATTTACCACGTATTGTTGCAAGCACCATGACCATGGAGGTGATCATGGTGCTTGCAATAGCGCCGAAATATCGGAAATTTAAAACAATACATGGTAAATATACAGATAGCTCTAATACTAATATGAACGACCATGATAGTTTAAATACATTTATCGATGTTATTAAAATTTTACCCCTAATAGCATAGCATAGCCTACCTATGGCATAGGGGTAAAATTTTATAAAACATCGATAGGGTCCAAGCGGGAGAAATAGAGGGAGAACGTTTATATAATGGGTAGTCCGTCACTTTAGAGGATTTTAATTTTTTACATGATATTTTATTTACCTGTCTAGCCAAAATCCGTAGTTAAGACTGGTAAAGCGGACCCCAGACTCCGAGCTGAAAAGCTTCGTATGCGACTGGGAATTAACGCTAAGAGGAAGAAGATTTTATTTACCTGCTTCTAGTTAGAAAGAAAAAGTACGGTCTGGATCCGGATACCAAACAAGATTAATGAACAGCAACACTTTAAAATAATGTGCATTGAAGAATTAATTAGCATAATATCGATTAAGAAAGGGAAAAATAATCGACCTCGGACGGGACTCGAACCCGCGATCTTTCCCTTACAGGGGGAACGCTCTGACCACTAAGCCACCGAGACACGTACGAAATCGATCCAAATTTCCTTATACAACCGTATTAAGGGCGACTATTTTTCCCTTTCTTAATCGATTTGAACAGTTAGCATAATAAATGCTTCAAAATTTCATTATAGCATAATATGTTGCACTATTAAACGTGTTTGCAACTTGGTTGAAGTATTGAAGTACAAACCTTGACGGCCCATTCTAAGTTTCTTAGGACGAGGAATAATTCTGTCACGCTTGGAGTAATCTTCTACAGTGGCCTTTAGCATTGAATTATACCTACCTACCTACCTAATAGATGCAATTGTGTATTCATATAATGTACCACTCTGAGGTAGGAAGAGATTAGATACAATAGTAAATTTGCTTATATTCCCTACATACCCGTTCGATACCTATATAAATATTATACAGTCCTACAGATTTCGGATGTTTTCAATTTACAGTTTTCTTAGAAAATTACCTCATTGGTTGTATGTTTTTGAAGGTTAACTTCCATAAAATATTATATGCTCATAATGCACTTGATTTAAGAATCACCTATTATTTTATCTAGAATTATTTGCACTGTAATAAGCAAATTACAAGTTATGCTTGTTGAACTAAGCTACAGAATTCCATTCAATGGGAAGTCAAACGAGATCCTGTGATTCACTTTTCTAAGTCCATTATTTTACAACAATATCCTACTAGTTCAGAAAGCTTCCTATTCTTATTGTTGGAACCGACTTGGTGGTTAAGATCTAAATTTGGAGACATTACTGGAGAGTAGGTATTATGTCCTTTAATTTATTTCTAGCTTTATTGTATGACAAGACAGAAAAAAGACAAATCAAATAAAAGGAATCAGTACTTACAATGAATTTTAAAAGAATTTGTTTCTATCGTACATATCCAAAAGGAAATAGAATGAAGCTTTCACGTTATACATGAGAATGTTACAAAAATAAAATACACATACAGGAGGATTTGTACCGTCTGGATGCCCTACATTACGTTCCCGAACGAATTAGGCCACGTTCGTAGAAAATCCAGGATATTGAGCTTGGATAAATGCATAGAAAATGTATTGATGCAACATAGGAAGGAATCAGATTTACTACACAAAAGATATACGTATGTATATTATTTGATCGTACCAGTATTAGTAAAAATCTTGATTTCACTATTTTGGATAAAAAAAGAAGCTCGTAAAGTGACTATCCAACTGAATTTCGAAGTTCAAAATCGCGATGAACCAAACGGTAATATGGAAACGTGCCTCATGTTAGTACGTAGTGCGCCACATCGATACAAACATAGTAGTATGTTTACATAGTAGTAGTATGTTTGTTACCGTGATCTATGTGCACATGCACGTGACCGCGAAAGTGCGACACATCGATAACTTTTGGATGCATCCGGGACCAACGCTGATCTGCAAGCTAGTTGTGTTAGGAAAGTAGCAAATACTGGTAAATTAATATGTTATCTCTACGTACCTACGACGCCGGAGAAAAATAGCGTTAGTAATGTATTTATGTAGGTACCTACTTTATTTCGTCAAAACTTGAGTTTTCTGGATTGTTGGTTGGTTATTTGTTTGACATGGAATTCTAATACAATAACAATTTAATTTAATCATCATATCTCTTCCATATCCCATTCTAATTCTTCCCATGTATGGATAAGTGCCAATTTGTTACGAACTGTTAGTAAGCCGCGGCTGTTTCAATTAATACAATACCGACCTTGATACGGTAGGATAAGCAGTACCTACCTTCCTATTGTATTTAAATGTCAGGCGCGTGAACTTAAAGTTGAATTAGGTTCATCATATAAAATCAACATCGACCGATTAAGTTATGTAATAAGACTAATAAGTTAAACGTAAAAATCTCCTTAATATAGTTATGTCACAATTTAACCTCTAACTTAACTACTTCTCGATTAAGCGAATGTATTCTGTGGGTGGATATCGTTAGTGCTCCAGTTTCAAGAGTGAATGCATTTTATCAAAACCTTATAAAGAACTGCATTTAAGAATAAATATCGCGACAACATAATAATATGCCATATAAAATATCTGGGCTCCAATCGCTACTGTTTCTTTGTGTGTGTCAATGAACACGCATTATGCCTACGCGCATACCGCGGTGGTCACTAAAATGCTGCTTTTAGTAATGATGTTTTTGAGTAACGATAGAAGCATAAGTTAAGCACTAATTATCCCACGGTATACCATCACTCCATTGCCGCTTTATGGTCCTAGCACACGCACATATCAACTCGGAAAGGGATCATCACCGGATCGCCTCGCCGTCAACCTAACATAACCTAACGTAAGCGCGTAACCAACCGACCAGCAGTAGGCACATGCTGTAAGAACATTTCGAACAATCGAACGAACTCGACAGCTGAATCCACGGTGATATTTCCATTCTGCATGCTGTAAATTTGGTTTCGTCACGCTGTCGAGCATGAGTGTGATGTATGTTTATGTGCTCGACAACCTGACATCACCAAAACAGCATGCGATTATTGAAATATCACCGCTAATTTAGCTTTCGAGTTCGTTCGATCGTTCGAAATGTTCTTACAGCATGTGCCTAGCTCTGAGTCGACTCGGCTACGGCTAGGCGACGCGCGACGCCGCGCTTACGGCCGCCGGCCGATGGTTGACGGCTAGGCTAGGCGGGTTGCCGCGCGGGTCAGTGTTCGAACGTGAAGTGTAGCATACGGTTATGTCCTGGTTCACAATACGCAAGATGGCAATCATTCCCATAGCACTTGACGAAGAGGAAACAGAAATAGAAAGAAACGAAAAAAAAGATATTGGGTTCACAATATGAATAAAGCAAGGTCAACTGAAGGAGAATTTCGAAGGATAGCGTACGGTGAGACGTAAGCGCGGGTACGGCAAGTCGTCCATGCACCGTACCGCGGTTCGTGAGCTTGTCTCGAGGCGAGGCGGTTACGTTACGATTCCGATAAGTGTGCTTTACAGTAGGGAGTTAAGAATACTAAAATGCAAGAGTTGATACGTTTACGAGTTGATATGTGTGCTACGACCATTAATGGTAACCACGAAAAGAAAAGTGGGTATCTATATGTTTAATACAATATAGGTACCTATACATATAATTGGTAAATAAAATAAAATAGACTTGAAAATAATTGACGTTAATATGTAATAAGCTAAAAATATCGACATTTAATTATTTTTTATATGAATTTTATTTTTAATGTTATTAACGTGTCAGTTTTGGTAAACTAATATTTTTTATGCCATGGGATACCACTACTAATGCAATTTACTGGTTTTAAATTACCTACATTTTTCTATGACACCATACAATTTATTGAAATGCATAGCAATTTTAGACGTGAACGACAAACCCTGTACCCTATAATCCACGTGCTCATCGTACTGTAAATATAAGCTCTGCTGCACTAATACAATAATGAAGCCTGCAGCGGGTGCGAGCTAATAACATATCAGCCAATACATCTCGGACATTTTCAAACTTAGTTAAACGCTATGAAGCTGGAAGGACATTATTAAATTTTGTTGTGATGATATTACTCACAGTTCACTGTATGTCAGATAATTCTTTAAACATCGAGCTAAAAGTAGAGAATAACAAATAAATCGCGATAGAATCCGTTAAAAAGTGATTTTATTTTAATTATTTAATGAAAAATAAAACCCGACAGATACTGAAAAGTACGAAATACATTTTTCATCCCTTTTATTCGAAAAGTGTCACTTTGTTCCTCTATAAGTGGGAGCAAAGTAGCACTTTTCTGTTCAGAGCTTTTTAGCGGGCGGAAAAGTGATTTGAATTCGGAACATCATATTATTCATAGAATCGAACCAATTTTTTTTTATTACTGGCTGGTTCGTGTTGGCTGCACGGCGGTACGGTGACCCGTGCTACGTAAAAAAAAACAAGCGCGCGTATGCCGTCTTTGTTCTTGTATTATGGAATCAAAGAATCAATTTCGTTTATTCAGTTTAGCCACAAAAAGAGCACATGAACGTCAAAATATTACAATTATGTCAAGAATTATGACAACAATACATAAAGTAAAATAAATCATTTGAGAATGATTCTCTGATTACAGATTACAGTAAGTACCTATGTATTTTTCTCATAGAAAGGGGATGAAAAGTAGAGTAAATTATTTTTCCCTCGGGCGATATACTTTGAACCGCTCGCTGTGCTCAGGTTTCTACGTTAGAACCCCTCGCTAAAGCTCGGGGTTCTAATCTAGAAACCTTCGCTACCCTCGTGGTTCAAAGTGCACCCTCGCCGTAAAAATACTATTTTGCTCCCTTGTTATACAATCTACTATTGATAGCGGGCGGTACCCATTTGCCATTAATACAAAGAAAAGAAAAATTGGTCACGATAACTGACATTCACGTAATAAGTAAGCCCCGGGCAATAATAGCTAGTTACAAATAAAGACCCAATGCAAATTTAATATTTTTTTATATGGTTCCTACAAGAAAAGGTGTGTTGCCAGAAATAAATAATTTTCATTTATTTATAACACGCTCAGCACTGTATTCATGTGGAAATAACGGGAAGATTGATGAAATTTCTTGTGTTGTTTATGCCAAAGCATGTGTCATGGCATCCACCTAGGTGGATACTTAAACAATACCTGCCCGGCCGCCCGGCGTCTATCTCAAACAGGCCGCCTATTGTAGGTCCATTCAACTGTATTCTGCTTATGTCTGTATTGTTAATTTTGATGTTCAATAAAGATTCATCTATCTTTGTTTGAAATGACACATTTATTTTAAAACTTTTTTAATATAAGTACCGCCACAGATTCACAATGCTAAGTAAGCAAAAATTTGCAGGCCTAAAAAGGCCACTTTATTATAATCGTATTAGGATAATATTTTGGCATGCGGCGATATTTACACGAAATTGGAATCTGCTCAGTAAATTAATTATTGTGATTTCATATAATTATGAGTGACCATTATACGAATTTTATAGGAATTTATTGATATCTACTGGAAATTCATAAAGTTGAATCGCTCAATGTGACCTTTTTAGAACCGCTGTTTAAAAGAAAAAGATTACTGTGGATAGCGCAGCGCGCCCATAGTGCTCCAAGCCTAAAAAAATGAGTAACGTGGAAAGAACTTGTATACTAGGTATTTTCAGTTCAGAATATTATTTTACACATTATTTTAATAAAAAATAAACATTTTAGGCTTCTATCGAAGTATGGGGAACTTAACGTAGCGTGTGGGCGATCGAGTACATTGCACTCTAATCACGAAAATCCTTGAATCACAATAGACTTAAGTTTATCTCTATAGACATACCTAATACCTAATCCTGGGAATAATTTTGTGTTGACTAGCCCTTCAATAGTAGCTTGTTCTAGCTACACCTATCTACTTCAAAACGCTATAACTTTTTTCATGTCCCGGCGGTCAGTATTTTAGAATAGAATGATGAATTTATGGGATTAACATTTATGACAGTCGTCAAGTAAAAAGGATCTTTTTACTTTGTGGAAGCCAAGAGTATGCAAAAGTCGAAATCAAAATTACAATTGTTTTTCGAATTGCGAAAAGATTTTTTTTTGTTCTGAGAATACCATGTGTCCGACAGTGGTCTGTGAGACTGTACACATGTTCAGTCGTGATCGTGACCAATGCATTTTTTGTGTGTCCTCAGTAGGCGGCATTGAAACATTTGTCTACTCAACTATCAACTCTCGTCTTTGTTATAACTTTGGTACAGTTGTCATGTTTGACAGCATTACGATTATTATCAACCACCTCAGAACACTTCCTATCACGACTCATCCACCGTACAAGGAATGAACAGTGTCACTATTGTATACGTTTATCTTTATATACATTTATATATTTTTACCCTGTCATCATAACATATTGCTCGGGACATAGGTATATCTTGGACCTAAAATGTGCTCTATATACGCGCAGTACACGTTTCTTGGGTGTCTTTTGCAGATAACACGGGGTGCCACTGCAGTGGACGAGCTCAAATTCACCAAGCATAGATTATTACAAAACAATTTGCGGGTGCCAGGGTCTCGTCTGTCTGGCGATTTAGGTCCAAGATACGTGTCCCGAGGTATACCTGTAGTTGGGAGCTAAATTATGTTGATACCTATATGCGTACGTAAGTACGTATATAGGTACCGAAGTGCGGATTATATCGCTCACACATCTTCAGTCTGTCCACCTGAAACAAATGTAGAAAATCAGACTCAGTGATGACAGGCTGCTTTTCAAGACCATCTGTATAATATACAGCCTTAATTGATGAGATCAGCTAGTAGTTATTACAAAGGATACCGCCGTAGCCGCTGGACAGTAACTACGATGGAACCGTTTCCGCCCCATTAAAAAGTATTTTTTTAAAGTGAAGTCTGTCATGTGGTTTCTTAGAAATCAGCTTCCCTATTCCTTTAGGTGGTGTCCTGCTAATCCTATTAGATGAACTAATAATTAATTAATCTTAATTTTGAGTAAGCTCCTCTCGAAAAAGCAATTTATTACCCCAAGATACCTACTAACATAAAAAAGAGTGAAAAATGCCATAAGTTAAATAATATAGGTATTTGTTGTTCTAACTAAATATAAAATTACCGACTTTAACGACTCACAAGATCTATTTTAATTATTAGGAAAGTGAAAAATACAAAATACGAACTTAGTTCTCCATAGTTTTCTAGATTCCAAGGTTTTTAATAAATGTGATCACTCACAGGAAAATGAACTACCGATGATGGTAGATTGTAATAGAACAATGGAAACGTTCCGGGTTCTAATATCACTCACCCATTACACTACCGGTGAAAATCCAGTTCAAAGAAAGCCTTTAATTGATAGAATTAATGGATGTTCTTACTAATAGTACTATTATCTGTTCTGTGCTAATATCATAATACAAGTAGAATATGAACAAAATATTTAGGTACATAAGTAATTTAAAAATATTAGAACCTATTGAAAGGTATAGCTTTTTAATGAAAATTGGGTCATAAAAGTCTGGTGACAATTAAGTCTTGAATAAGTTTATTAAAACGCAACTCAAAAAAGTATTTATTGACTTATGCGAGTTGCTTTACTTGCTACTGTGAGAAACATTTAGAATGCATGTTTGAAAATGTAGTTCATTATTATTTATGAAATACAGTTCAAACTGTCGTCGTATCGATTGACATAAATACTCCATATTCCGTTCAGAAATTCAGGAAATTAATGGTTCTCCACTTTAATGAAGTCACCGTCGTCGTCGCGACGCCTACCGCCAACATGTCATTACGTAGGCACTGTTTCAATACTTAATTCAGGCTTTATAGCGCAAGGTGTATTGATTGCAACATACCCTTTCGTTCTCACAGCACCATTAAAATATAAACATTGTATCGGTGCAATTAGGGCTAAGAGACTTTGTGCTTTTAATGCCATTTGTCTACTTATTGCGTCGCAAACTTTGTAGCTTCGAATTTCATAAGCGTTACTTAGTAACTAACACCCGTATTCACAAACGATACTGTGAGGTCTCATAGTGTGCTCGAGCGCATAGGGCTGGTAAAATTAATTCACAAACATCACGGAGCAGTATCTAACGCAGTGCGTTCCCTTAACGAAGTATTATCAATGAATCAAAAGGCTTGCCAAAACGAACGCACTGAGAATTTGTCGTTCTTTGCACAGTTTTGGTGGTACGCATAGCGAAGTATTGTTTGTGAATACGGGTGTAAGATGTCAACAATTCACCCCGCAAAATATTTGTATCGCAGTCGATCCGCAACTTTCACCTCGGAGTCTGGGGTCCGTTTTACCAGTGTAACTGCGAATTTAGCTGGACCTCGATATTTTCCGTGAAGCGACTGCCACCTGACCTCCACAATCCAATGGCGACATTGGGCGATAGCGAAGCATTGCAGCTAAACCAGTTGTTGGGATTTATAGGGCTCCAACTACGTTACAATATTAGGTTCTATTCACTAATAAATAGCCGACGTAAAAGGCACTATTGTGCACGTTCCCAAAAGGTACTTAGGTACCTAAAAACCACCGTATACTAAAGTGGTTCAACAGTTTTGCTTACTATACCCGAATGTGTCCACCTATAAGTGAAGAAATAGAAGAAATAGATAAGTTTATGTATAATTTTTATGTTACAACAAAGAAAATCGAAGGTAGTGTTGGGAGGATTTCTTTGACGCCTAAACCCATTGATTTATAATTGTTACTAATTAATCTCCCTGCAAGTTTGTACCTATAGGTATATTATGTACTGTTTTTAATTTCTATTCATATATTATTATGTAAATGTGGTTCAAATAAAAATTATTGCCTTTCTTAGCTAGTAAGTAGGTAGAGACTTATATTTTGAGTAAAACCAAAACAATCTTTATTATCACGACCTAAAATCGTACATTGGACTACAATCCGATACGTCAAATTTGACAGCCGTGACCGATGTTCACACGTGTCGGGTATAAGTAGCTATAGAGTATTCGAATGTATCTATTTTGCATTCCTTACGTATAGCAAACATTGTCGACAACAGATCTATTGTTTCAGTGTGTCGAAAATTTCTTTCGACACGAACAAACTGCATAACAATATGTAACTCACAGTTTCAGACTTACAATAGTTACAATTGAGTAACGCCTGTTCTTGAGAATAACACACGCCCCTCAGGTCTGCGCATCTAATGCATCCAAGGAGTGTTTACTAAATTCCTACCTGAAATGTTAACTCCCAGTGGAGTAGAATACGGCCACCCCATCTCTTGCTGTGGGTGTCGTGGAAGGCGAATAAGGATAGGACTGTTCTCCATGCGACAGTACCTAAACATACAGCAAAAAAAATAGTCCAGAAGAACTGCAGCACATTCGTGTGTAGTTATATGAAAATTAGGTTGGTATCCATAGTAAGTAAAATAAAAAAAAAGTTTGTGTTATTTAATTTTAAAGGGAAAATTCTATTTTTCCGGAATACTAGTAGTACCCGCTGGACGGCAATGCGACCAAAAATGATAGGTATGTAAACGTTAACTTTAAGCTACTTGTGTGTTTAATATAGATGGCATTTAATATAGATGAATTTCCACCATCCGGAAATAAATTGGAATTGTACAAGTACCTATAGGTACCTACGCCTGCGTTTCCTAACGTAATAAATGTAATTATTAGGACCGTATAGCTTCACTCTTTTGGAGATATTTACGCCGGCAAAACTTTGCAAAACTTACAACCCCATTCTCCCCTATACATTTTAGTAGTGTACATTTACATTTCTACTTTTCCAAGAAGTTCCATTAATGATTTTTTAAAGAACGTTGTCGTTACCTTTTTCTGTTATGGCGGCGGCTATATGATTATTACGTTGCAGCTAGCAGTTCTACCGTAATGAATAGCTTGTTCGTATTTTCATTTTTAAAGCATAACGTAATTGGCAAATGTATCAGCCACATTACTCTCTAAACATGTATTATTATCAATTTTGTAATACATTTGCTGTGGATAAACCTAAATAAATAAATAAATAAATAAATAAATAAATAAATAAATAAACATACAATTTCCTATTCGCATAAGTAGAATCAATATTTTCTATTTGCTGCTATCCCGGCATACACTTTATTATACGTGCATTTCTTTTGTTTAATCTTTCATTATTACTACCACTACTGCCTTTTTAACTGATCAGAAATTAAAAGCTTATTCTTCTACAATTAAAGCACAAAATCTTCAACGTGTCTGACAATAGCAGGATTGTCAAAAATTCCATATCTTCTTCATCCTAGCGTTAATTCCCAGTCGCATTCGAAGCTCTCACCTTGGAGTCTAGGGTCCGCTTTACCAGTCTTAACTTTTTGTTTAACTTAACTTGAGTTTTTGTGGCATTATTTGTAAACACTGAAATGTATGTACCTAATTTTTGCACTGAGCGGGGATCCAACCCGCGCCTCCTGCGTAGCGGCCGCGTTCACTATCGCTATGCCACAGAGACTGTCAACAATTCCATATGTAAATATTCAAACTCTTCGACATATTTGAAATTGCTTTTTTAATTTGCATTTCATTTATACTTACCAAAAAAAATAGTGGTTGGTACTTTTGCCTCATATTTAAACCAAAGTGCACTTAAGTTACTAGCTATAAATAAACACGGCAATAAAGGTCTTGTTTAGACGTTTCACTTATTCATTATAACCCTGAAAAGGGCAACCGAAATGAATTCAACTTTGTATTGATTAGCCACTGTAGAACAGTGAAGTAAGTGCATTTGTATCTTTTTCCAGTTAATATTGTATCGTCTCATGATTCTTTTTTCTGATTAGTAATCAGAAAAAAGGGAAGCAGTCTTAAGAGTCTGACACGAGCTTGTACTTTGTGAGATAAGTACGGGTACATACATGCTTCGACCAAAGTAAAAGAATCTTTTAATTTGGTCGAAGCACACATACGTAGAGCATAGGCCTAAACTTTATTTTTTCACCCAAATGTGAGTTCAACGAAATGTGTTCAACGAGCCTATAAGAAGTTTTCACTTCTAAAACTAATTATTATTATTATTATTATTATTATATATTATTATGCTCCGTTATGACTTTATAATTATAAGCATAATATCCACGTGTCTATCATCCGCATTCAAGAATTTATATTACAAACTTCGCTTAACTTTGGTATGTCAGTACCAGTTTGTATATAATATTATTCTGTGGCTTGGGTTTTTGTTTTTTCTTAATTTATTGTGTGAATAGTAACTTTTCTTGTAAATATCAACTACAAAGTTGTCTAGTTTATCATTTTAGATCTTACATTTTTTGTATTCAAATTGTTATTCACATTTATTATTGTGTGCTAAGTTTTAATGTAAGTTTTGATATATTTATGTTGCAAAATGATACGCAATGCAATTAAATGTTCAAAAATTATTAAAATGAAAAAAAAAATGTGATGTTATATCAAGAAAATTTGCCTGTAGGTAGTTAATTAGACTGTAATATAACTTAAATATTAATGACCTCTGATTGTGTAAGTTATGATATTTACAAGTGCAGCAATTAACTTTTTTTTAATGCTGTATGTGTAATGTAACAATCTGTTCACTGAATAAAAAAAATAATATGTATCATAATAATAATATAATTATGTATATCCAAATTAGTGAATGCAAATACGAGCTTAACTGTGTGATGAAAGTTGACACTAACGTTTTAATTTTTACATACATAACATACATACATATACTTGTTTATTAATTTACATTCATTTAATTTACAATTCCTTTTTAGAATTAAACCTCTTTCCGATTTACATAATGGCTTCCAGACCACACAACTGTGTTTATTCAGTGACGGTCAGTACTGTCGTAAACCAATAACCAATGGGCACAAAAACTTATGGGCTGTCCCTATAAATCAGTCGGCGCGCGATGTTTGGCGACATCTGTTCGACAGGCGTTTACGCATCGGTGCACCATCCGCTGATATTCTACGGGATAGTCCTGACTTTCATTTAAAGTTTAAACTGACTAAAATATTTAAAAAATTATATGCACGCAATAATTATATTATTACAGGAATACATACATCTAATCATGTAGATCGACAGATAAGACTTATGGTAATATGTTATGCTTACAGTTTAAGGGCAAATATAATAAAATAATTTGCATTGCTGGAAAAACATTATTTTGTCAAGCCTTTGCAATGAAGAAGTTTGGTCTAAAAATTAATGTGTTGTACTGAATCATAGCTATTTAATCTGGTTAGGATGTAATCATCGACATCGTTTTTTTTAAGAAGAAACATTATACTGGGTGGCGCAAAAGTAGTGGCACTAAAGAAAATACCTTTATTTTTTTTATATGAAATTTTCTGTCATTCTGTTGTTGAAAATTGTGTAGTGAACAAATGTAAAATACACTGAAAATAAACATGGACCGTTTTACTCCCCAAGAACGTGGAATAATTGTGTCAAACGCTTTTCCAGGCCGAGTTATCTCTCGTTTTGGCGATTTGCCTTGGCCTGCAAGATCACCCGATCTGACCAGTCCAGACTTCTTTCTTTGGGGTTTTTTGAAATCTCGGGTGTATGTGAACAAGCCACAGACTCTCGCAGCTCTAAAAGAAAACATTCGTCAAGAAATAACGAACATATCGCAGGAAGTGTTACGGCAAGTTATGCAAAATGTCATAAATAGGGCTCAAATGTGTATCAACTCTGGAGGTCACCATTTAAAAGACATCATCTTTAAATCCTAATGGTACGAAATTTAATGGTACAAATATACATTTAAAAAAACCTAAATCTAGTTTTCTAATTTAGAAAAAATGTTATAGCCGAACCAAATAGGGTCTTTACTTTTGCGCCACCCAGTAGTAGCTTTAAAGCAGCAGACGCTTTAAACTGCGTTGTTTCTTTAAAAATATCTTAAGTAGAGATGCATGGTTACCCGAGTGAGCAGGAATTGACAAATGAACCTCTGTTGAATGTCAATGACGAATTATGTTGTTTCCGTTTAAATACATCAGTTGACGTATTATTTTATTACTTGACGTTTGTAAAGTACAATAGAAGCATTGTAATAGAAACAATAGCCGAAATTGGTAACTAGACATGCTCCACATTTTTCGGATGGAATCCATTGAAACCAACTCTTGGAATAATATTAATAAAGTCTCTTTCTTTCATTACTAAGTATAATTAATTTGAATACAGAATAGTTAGCATAATAAAGTTTTTTTTCATCAAGCTCAAGAAATTCGTTTTGACTCAACAGACTTTCGAGAAATTTCTCTAAAATTATTCTGTATTATACACAGCGTTTTTTTAATGCGCCTATTTCTTATCTTGGCATTGATGGTCATGTTCGACATGTTGTAAAACAGATACAGCCACTTCAGTAGGACCTTGTTGTCCACAAGTCCACATGTTGTTTTGAAGTGATTCACTGCATTTTACCATCTCCATAGAATGGTTTTGACCTAAGATAAACTACAAAATATGAAGAAGTTGTCCCGAAGTATGTAAAACACACACATCATGTACATTATATGAAATCAGTGACCATAAGAACTAATATACTGGGTGGCGCAAAAGTAAAGACCCTATTTGGTTCGGCTATAACATTTTTTCTAAATTAGAAAACTAGATTTAGGTTTTTTTAAATGTATATTTGTACCATTAAATTTCGTACCATTAGGATTTAAAGATGATGTCTTTTAAATGGTGACCTCCAGAGTTGATACACATTTGAGCCCTATTTATGACATTTTGCATAACTTGCCGTAACACTTCCTGCGATATGTTCGTTATTTCTTGACGAATGTTTTCTTTTAGAGCTGCGAGAGTCTGTGGCTTGTTCACATACACCCGAGATTTCAAAAAACCCCAAAGAAAGAAGTCTGGACTGGTCAGATCGGGTGATCTTGCAGGCCAAGGCAAATCGCCAAAACGAGAGATAACTCGGCCTGGAAAAGCGTCCCTCACTAAGTCCATAGTGTCGCGCGCTGTGTGTGCCGTAGCGCCGTCTTGTTGAAACCAGATGTGCTCCAGCCCCAATTCGTCCAAACTGGGTATCAAAAACTCACGTAACATGGTTCTGTAGCGTTCTCCAGTGACAGTTATCGCATTGCCTCCAGCGTCTTCGAAAAAATAGGGTCCGATCACTCTGTCAACACAGATGCCACACCATACAGTAACTTTTAGTGGGTGTAGAGGTGTTTCTTGAATAATGCGTGGATTATCAGTGCCCCAGAACCGAGTATTCTGCTTATTGACATGCCCTGAGAGATGGAAATGCGCTTCGTCACTCATAACCAATTTTGAAGGAAAATCATCCTCTTCAAGGTTGAGGTTTATGACGCGCTGGCAGTAATCTAGACGAGCTCGGTGGTCAGCAGGCAGCAGCTGATGAGTCATTTGAGTTTTATACGGGAACATCTTTAAGTCTTTTACCAAAATACGCTGCAGGGTCCGTCTGGAAATGCCCAATTGCGTGGCACGTCGCCTCGTTGATGTTTCTGGACACTCTTCCACATCTTCGCGCACAGCATCGATATTTTCAGCTGAACGGCCTGTTCTTGGTCTCCCAGACTTAGGTCTATCCAATGTTGAGCCAGTTGCTTCAAGGCGTGTGGCAAAGCGTCGAATTGTGCGACCAATCGGTGCCGGACGGTGGGGAAATCGTCGACGAAATTCACGTTGTGTTCTTATCACTGATGAATTATTCCGTAAGAACATTGACACAATTATTCCACGTTCTTGGGGAGTAAAACGGTCCATGTTTATTTTCAGTGTATTTTACATTTGTTCACTACACAATTTTCAACAACAGAATGACAGAAAATGTCATATAAAAAAAATAAAGGTATTTTCTTTAGTGCCAGTACTTTTGCGCCACCCAGTATAAGCCTGTGAATATTAGACCGGTCAATATACAAATCCGAGGCTAAAATATTTCGCATCCAGCTGAAAGTTGGTAGGAATGCTCACAACAACATTATAAAACTTTGTGTCAGATATTTTCATGCTAAAAATCCATTTTTGTGACCTTTGACCTCCAAGAAATCCAGGCATCGTATCAGAAGATCGTACTTTTTAGATTACATTTAAGATTGTGTTTTGAACAATACTACCAACTTTGTACCCTCACTCCTATAGGGATTTTTGGGTTATTTTGACCGGAGTATTTGTAAGTAAAAAGTTTAATATATGAACTGGTTGGAACTCAAACTACTCGCCTCAAGAATACCTAAACGAGGGCAGACAGATGGATACAGTGTAATATACAGATAAGTCAAGTGATTATCCTCTATATATAGCGAGCTAACATCGGTCATACGTCAGTTTAAAGTTACGTCAACTCTTGTAAAGTTTGCCCTCGTCCTTTCCACAATTCTTTATACAACATCGCCATACATAATATATCTTAATTCTCCATATAGGACTCCTAACGACCGGTTTTTAGGTACGTAGTTGCTTCTATGCAGTAAAGGAATCGTATTAGGGAGGTTGTTAAATGTGAGAAAATATGTACTCTTCACTATGTATGCATATTTATATAACCCTCTACTTAAAGTCATTCATGGAGATTTATTTCATACTGAACGGTAACCTTAGGTTCATTAGAGAGCTAAACTGTCCTCAAACAAGGACATAGTGTTTATAAAGTGACAACAAGATTGAATATAAATTGAATACCATCACAATTCATATGATTAACTTCCAATTCTAAGCCGCCAAGGCTGTAAAAAATTGATAGGCCATTGTTACTTGTTCCCACAACTACAACACTGCAGCTACTCGTATAATTACTTCGTTATTATAATTAACAGGATATAATTTTATTGTTATTTTTCTGTTAAGTGTAAAATAATAGATTTCAAACGTTTATTAATTTGTTACTTCGTTGAATTATAGGCTGTACTCGTATGTAGGCCATCAGTCAGTTAGTGAGCGCTTTTCTTTACAAATATGAATTTTATTTTTCATGTATTTTTTTAGCAATTAGTGTTCTACTCCATACTACGAGTAATAGCTACTAATATTAAATATTTGAAACTGAAATTTGAAAAAATATGTCTAAATCTTCGTTATTAAAGAAAACAAAACTACTGAACAGATTTAGATACAGTTTCTTTTATTAGAAAGGTCTTGGTATCGACATAGCGTCCTCCGATAACGGGGAAACTTTTAAGTAAAAGGGAAAGTAGGTACCTACATAGTTTATTTTAAAAAATAAATAAGTACTTAGTAACTTTCATCATAGAATGTTTCACATTTGAATTTACTAATTTGAAATGATTGCAAATATGTACATATTTTTTATTGCTTTATTCCGTAAGCAAATTTATTAAATTACACACTCAAACATACAATTGCTACACTTGTAAATATTGTGGGTGTAATTAATATATGAATCTGTGTACGAATACCTATCACTTTTGTAAATAAAAATAAAAATAAAAATTAATTATTTGTTGTATGATTCTTTAATGTTTTTAATTAATCGGTACTAAAATTACATTTTAATTGGTTTATAATTAACCATTTAATTTGATCGTACCAGTGTCGGATGCCGCTCTAGTGACATTTAATAAACATAATATAAAAAATATACAAATAACGAATTTCGAAAACAGACATCCTTTTTGGTAACTAGTTTCAAAAAAGAATTATTATTATTTTGCCAAAACTGATTCTGAACGAATTTATAAGTATGTCACGACATTAAATCAGATCCATTTTGGGTACAATGTTACTTCTTTAATTAGGTAGGTACAGTCAGCATCAGGGCCCATACCATGAACTCTTAAAACAGGTCAATAATTGAACTGCTGTCATTCTACCAACTGCAAATGTCACTTTGTAATCCTATATGTTTATATGACATTACAAAGTGACATTTGCAGTTGGCAGAATGACAGCAGTTCAATTATTGACCTGTTTTAAGGTATGTGGTAAGGCCGCAGATCGATCTTGGCGAACAAAGTATTCAAAATGATCTTAATGCCTTGGTTTGCCCCTCTTCCTGTTGACTGATTGTTGCGATATTTGGTACACACCTTTAGTTCGGACAATAATACAATTTAAATCCATAAAACAGTTTGATTTGCTCCTAATACCCTGGTATTAGGATCATTTTAAGACTTTGCAGTCAAGATCGTTCTGACACTGTACCAATACCTACTGTTATAGTAACAACTACCATACCATGCCAGCAACTGAAGGAAAAGTTGGGTACCCACTACCCATCTTTTTCTTTCCTCTCTATTACGCGGAAATTTTGATTAAATAAATCACATCAAATCTCTAACTACCCTTCATATAATAACTGACATTAATTTTATTGTTTCAGGTACACACAACGAGATAAACGCCACGGGTACACATAAGGGTCAGCACAGACCGAGTTGCAAACCGCTCGAATAGTTCTTGTGTTAGTTACATATGAACCTTATTCCATTTAGATAAGGTTGAAAATAGCAAGCAACAACTCTTATCGAATAAGATTTAATGCTGCATACTATTTTCAGGCTTGTATAAAAGGAAAAAGGGTTTATATTAATTATTAAAACGGTTTAAGCACATTGCCGCTAAGCCGACATAAATTAAAGAACAACACGTTATTTATTAAAAGCATGCCATTAAAAGTTAAAAGTTCATACTTAATGTTCATTATAATGTGACGACTACCGAGCGTACTAATGATACGATACGCCTTTGAAATTAATAAGCTACATACCTGTTGATATACACTCAAAGGGATTCCCTCGATCGTCTTGGGGTATAAGGAATGATGTCGATACGTGACTTCATCCGCAGAAAAATATATCACGTGACCAAGAGGATTAATTTCATAGTACAAAGAAACTCAAGAGACCGAGAGATTGATCTAGTATTGTGCTAAAATCTAGCATGACTCCCTCTAGCAGCTGAATGGACTGGTGTATTTTCACGAGCTTTTAAAAGCAGCATTTATAGGGTTACAGATGTGAGAATAGCTCAATGTAGGCCACCATAGTAGTTATTACAGAAGAACGAATTCTAAAAGTTCGTTAATATATGATTCCAAAGCCGACCGCATACGACAACTGCTGACGCATGCAGCAGTTACAGCGCACCCATTACTGTTTACACTCCGATACGGATAAAGGGGACCATCGAGAGACTGCAATGAATTAGGTACGCGCAACGTACGCGTTGTTTTATGCAGTGACCTTCGGAATTATACCTTTAAACTGTGGTAGTATTATTAGTATGTATATCTATAATGATGCTCCTCATTCCTGAGACTCCACTTTAAGCATCCTATCAGGTTTTACCAAGTTACGTTTGAGTCAATTTTTTTAAAGGAGTAGATACCAGTGTTAGTAATTACAAGTATTCCCGTTATTCCGTTCCAACTAAGCTAGGCTAAGATTGTGTTAGGAATGGGTTCGTGTCAGTAGCGTATTGGCCAGGATCCGAACCTATCGTAAGGCCAACTACATAACCACCATGCTATCAAAGGCAACACAAAGTGGGAAAAACAGCTAGTGTGTAAATATCTAATGGACCACATTATGTAATTGAACACAAAAAATAGCAAGACTAGAACAACCACAAAGGATTTTTTTCCAGAAAAAGAACTTGCGAGGTGTTATTTTGCAAGTTAATTAGCGGCTATTATACCATTGTTAATTGTAACCGTTGTCTAGGGTGGACGACCGGGCCGCCTATGATTCAGCTTGTTATAGAAATTTGCTTGTCATACCACATTCATAGCGTTAGGAGAGCCATGTAAATTGTAGATCTAATGTCAGGATCCCATTCAATGTCGGCGTACTCGGCTTATTTAGCGCATTGTAAATTTATACAATTAGTTCATTATCTAGAAATAAAAGTAACACATCGGTGTATAATGTTCAAGTTATAAATATGTAGAATATTCGGGAAAGTGAACAAACCTTTCACCGCGAATCGAACAAATTAGATCCACGGTGTACCTACCGATAAGAACCTATTGTTCGATGCTTCGAATATAGTCTAGCAAGAAAGTCCCTAGAATCCCTGTAGTCATTGTCGTAGGTACGTCTAAAAAGCGGAAAAATTTGCGCCATCTGTCTATAGAGTGACTGGCAGATCTACACTTTGCTTTCAAGCCCCCTTACGTGAAGACGGCATGTCACTTTTTTCGCAGCTTCTTTGCAGTTAATCATTAAGGAGGCTTACGTTCCCATCAGCTGTGAAATCAAAATAAATAGATTTGTTATAATGTCTATCTATCTATCTCGATACCTCCCACGTAAGTTGTTGTAACCAACAAAATTGCTATTTTGTGTTTTTCATGTAAAAGGGTCTAATTTTATGTATAGTATCCTGTAACAATTAGATCAAATCCAAAAATCTATTAATTTCGGTAGTTTTCAGAAGTATAACATCGTATGTTCCGAACTATCCCGGCGTATATTGTGGTATTTATTACTTGCAATAGTTTACGGCGGGCGGTGTGAGTCTGACGAGCGCGCTCACCCCGCGTATGTGTGACATAAAACAGACTACGCTGGAACTCGCTGTAGGTTGCATGTCACGCGCGTATTTTTTGTGTTGATTTGATATTTATTACGTAATACTACTAGCACATATTTTTCGTATTTCAAATATTGCTTATATAAAATGTGGTATTGATTACATACAACAATATACGTTGCTGAATTTACACGTATTTTGTTGTAAGTAATACATACAATATTTTACTTCGGAATTAGTTATACTGAAGCACATGGCAAGATGACTTACAATGTTTTACGTGGTAAAATTAACAATTTTATGGTTACTAAGTAACACATACAACAATCTACTTCGCTTATCACTGACATTGTGTAAGTTGTAAGTAATATTTGCGGTTATCAAAAATCTATAGAAATAAATAAAATTAAAGTGTCTGTTTGTAACGTCAAAATAACAAGTGAACAAACATTTTGAACCTAAAAAAAAACAAAAATAACAAGTTGAATGAAATTTTGAAGCATTTATTATGTTAACTTAATCATCTTATCATCTTCTCTTCTTCATCTTTTTCATCAATCTTCTTCTTCGATCATCAATCATCATCATCTTATTAAAAAAAAACAAGTTTTTACTAAATGGGTATTCATGTAAATCAGGTACCATTAACAATAACTTAATTTAAATGTCTTTGGTCTGTCTGTCTGTCTGTTCCGCTAATCTCCTCCCTCCTCTTGAAGGTGACGGAGCGTATCATTAATACATAGCTCCTGGGGTACTTTGAACTGTATGATCTACTGAGTAACCGACAGTACGGCTTCCGCCACCGTCGCTTAACAGGTGTATCTTATCTTAACCTTCTTGTGTATCTCACAAACCGTTGCGCGCAAGCTATCGAGACTTGAGGTGAAGCACTGGCGGTTAGTCTCGATATCGGAAAGGCCTTTGATCGGGTCTAGCACAGAGGTCTTCTTGCAAAGCTCTTATGGACCAAGGGATTATGGGAATGGATTGCCAGCTTTTTGTCCAACAGAAGTATCCAAGCCGTCGTTGATAGCAGTTGCTCGGACCGCATGGACATAAAACGCCGATGTCCCACAAAGTTCCGTGTTGTCTCGACCCTGTTACTGCTGCATATCAATGACATGCTGTCGGATGACTCCATTCATTACTATGCGGACGATAGTACCGGAGACGCTTGTTACACGGACCGTGCAAATATCCCACAGTCCGAGATGGAGGAAAGCCGCGAACAACTTGTGTCTGAAATCGAGACTACGTTATCTAGAGTATCCGATTGGGACAGGCTAAATTTAGTCCAATTCAACCCCTCTAAGACACAAGTATGTGTATTCACCGTTAACAAAATCCCATATATTGTAGCACCGCAATTCCTGGGCACACTGCTTACTATTTCCTTGCGTATTGGGATCCTTAATATCAATATCTCCAGCGACGTCCAATACCGTAGTCAATTGGAAGACAAGGTGAAGCTGGCATCAAAGAAGCTTGGAGTGCTCAACAGGGTGAATACTTAACTGTGGGGCAACGACTCCGCCTACATAAGGCACAGGTTCGGCCCCACTTGGAGTACTGCAATCACCGTTTTGTCGGAGCGCCTACGTGCCAGCTTGAAGTGGTCAACCCCTTCGACTCGGTACAAAGACGAGCATTGAGGCTCGTTGACCATCCCATACTCGCAGGTCATGTGGAACCTTTCAGTCTCAGAAGAGACTTTGCCTCACTGTGTGTTCTACCGCCTATACAATGGTTTGTGCTCAAATGAACTATTTGACATGATACCAACAGCTACATTCTATCATCGCATCTCTCGCCACAAGCAGGGAATTCATCGTCACA
This sequence comes from Eilema depressum, assembly GCA_914767945.1. Lineage (NCBI taxonomy): Eukaryota > Metazoa > Arthropoda > Insecta > Lepidoptera > Erebidae > Eilema > Eilema depressum. Next base: position 25,921,833 of record OU612012.1, read on the forward strand.
CATTGCGTCCGAAAACAGTGCGCACTGTGCTGTATGAAAGGAACTACATCCCTCGCACACTCAACCTGTGGAATGAACTCCCCAAGCGACTACAATTGATTGATAAATTGATAGCTGCCGTTGACTGGACAATACTTGTAGACTACACCTATGAGAAGCACTATAAGAGGAGGATGTCTGTACCTCGTCATCCAGACCCGAAATATTCCTTTTTTCACGATCGCATAGACGAGCATTGCTTGTAGAACTCACAGTACCTACCGTGGAAAACTAACATACCTAAAGACCACGCTATACAGACGAACAAATACTTTGACCTGACTAACGAGTTAACCAAAAATGGCTACGTGATTAAACTCTACGCCGTAGAAGTAGGACCAAGATGAATTCAAGCTAAATCCCTGTACAACTTAAAGACCTCGAATTGCCAAGAGCTTCAGTAAGCTCTTTACTAAATCGAATATCCAAAGCGGCATTGATAAGATCTTACCAAATTTGGATAGGTAGGGGGTACACTACTGACGGTGGAGGTGAGTGCTGATGCATCACAAAATGGCCACCCTAAACCTACATCTGGGTCGCAAGTCCCAATCGCCGTCACGGTTTGCTCTGTATCACGGGTCCATAAGGACACGGCGACCGCACGGTGAATCCATGGAGTACTGAGAATCGGATCTCTGGGTCTCTTCAAGAATGGGCATTAGAAGGTTTCTTCAGGGTCGGCAGTGCGAATGTGACGCCGCTGGTGTTGCATACGTCCATAGGCCACGGTAACCACTTCCCATCACGTGGGCCGTGTGCTTGTCTGCCACCTAAGTGGTAAAAATAAAACATACCACACTTTTTTTCTCTCTTGCATTTCGGCGTAAATTGTTGTATCTGGTACATACAACTAAATGCGACTCATGTGTTCCGGTGAACATTATTGTAAGTGACTGATACAACAATTTGTAAAGGTCATATACCGCGGTAAAATGTTGTAACAACAAAATCTCTAAAACTTTTGGTATTTTTGAATAATACCGTGAGGTAAACGCTAAAGTATTATTAACTGAAGTTACATGTTGAATTTTATAAAGATTAGTTGAAAACTGCGGTTTTTATTGCCAATAGTACCTTTGAAACGCTCTCCTGTAAAATCACAGTTTTGAAGTTACAACAGTTTACGTAGGAGGTATCGATCTGTCTAACCTCCATCAAAATTACTTCTAAAAGATAGGGAGCTCTAGACAAGATGATGACGAGGTGCTGCTTTTACATCTAACATAGGAGTTAATAGGCTTCAGTTCCAATATATACTTTTAAAAATGAATATTCAAACTGAAATTACAGTTACTTATGACCAAAGAAAGGTCTCAAATTATAGAAATTATCGGAGACAAAGCAGGTACTTTATATCGATTACTGTCACTATGTTTTGCTCATATGGAAAGTTGTTTCTGTAATGTAGTGTACTACAGAAATAGCTTTCCCATTATGGGATTCAGTGACAATACACTATGTAGGGTAATTAGTTACGTTGCCGCCTAAACCACTTCCCCATCATTGCTTGGTAGTGTGTGAAATTATATCTGTTCCGTCGTCTTTATTTTATTATCTGTCAGTTAAGTTTTTATTAAAATATTAATAGTAGTAATGAAATAAAGAGACAGCTGTATGTAACGTAGAAATAATCACTCCACTATCATCCACTGGGTACCTACTGAGTTGATCAAAATGGGCTGACGTGATGAAATGTAGAGCAAAATATAATTCCTAATCTACGCAAAGAAGTTAAGAATAAATCATTATAATTTATTTTATGATATGTTAAGTACTGTCTCGCCTTTACTTTATAATAATTCATCTTTCCATTCCTCATGGCAGAAGGCAGAGGGCTCTTTCTTTCCAGTTTAATTGGATACCTGAAATCTATAGCTGACTAGCGCTAGCTGGGAACAAAATCTTTTCAAATTCTTGCTTTGGATTTTCTGCTATCATCAAAGTAACCCAGATTCAATGGTTACAAATGTACTTATCTGTATCTCTGTATATGTATCACCTTAAATAACCGGAATGGTCCCAAATAAAAGCTTTGGAATCCCCATAAAGTGACGATTTACCTCAAAATTTACTTAATTTTTTAACGTTTTCCTGTGTTTCTATAATATATTATTGTCATCACAGGCAGTTCTACCATTAAAATAAACTGCAGTTCTTCACTTCTTTGTACGAAAAATCGTCTCAAAAATATATCTTAAATACCGCAGGAAATTCGAGTTGCTCCATTTAGCAAAAAAAAACTAGTTTGAATTTGATAAAATGAAGACGGAGTTGGTTTTTTTTTGTGGCCTTGATTAAACACGTGGACAAAAATAAAATGCATACCTATTTATAACACAACAGGTTCATTTCAAAAACTCATTGGTCAACTTAGTAAAATAGTCCGTTCTTAGTAAAACCGTCTGTTCGTACTAGAGTATGTACATCTCATTATGACAGACGTAAAAATACTATAAAATGTACTTTATTAACCGTGTTATTGGAGCGTTAACCTCTTTCTATTCTCACCTGCAACACGTACCTACCATAATATCGTATCGGCTGTTAGATTGCGACAACGAACAATAATTTATTGACGATGAAAGTATCTACCTACATGTTCTTTATCAACTTTTTATAACATCACAGTAAGCCAACTACGAGTATTCTATTCGAACAAAATAGAGTCAACGCATTCATTATGAATGGATATCAAAATGTAAAAGTTTGGTTTTGACACCTAATTTCCGTTGTGGCTTCTGATTTATTACTAGTGGTCACACGGATTCGTGAAATGATGCCTAGGTCATTAGCGAAATCCGACACGTCGACAAGGCCCCGTAATAGTTGTTAAGAATGTATGTTTAATTGATAAAATGTGTGAATGATGGTTAAGTTATGGTTGCTAGAAATAATCATTAGGTATGTATTTCTGTTTAAACCTCACGTGATGCTGTATTCAGAAATCTGCCAACATTGGTACGCTTAGGGACGATTCTGCAAATATATTAAAGCAGCGATCAATCGCTTTGCAAGTAATAAACTAAGCGCTTAATATAGGTAAAAATTACCATTTCGTACGATTTGTAAGAGTATTATACCGATGTTAATTAGTTCCTTTTATTTCATTTCTTTTTCCATTTTCGTCATTTACTCCATTCACCTATGCACGACTGCCTTGGTACGCATGCATGCCATTGATAACAATGTCAAGAAAATGAAGACTAAGTACTTAATTTACACAAAATAGTAAATTTTTATTCATCATATGTGGTGTCGATGCAGGCTGCTGGCCGAAATACCAGATAACGGTGCGATTGTTCTAGTCACAAATACCTATATGTGGACGTGTGTGCTACTCGAGTAAACATTACTCATGCGTTGTGTGCCCTACATAAGATTGCGGCGTAAGTTAAAAGTGGTCACCCTCACCATAACGTCACATTTCATGGACATTGAGTCGTATGCCGTATTTCTCTTATTTTTTTTAATCAATCTGTTAACCAGTTTGTGATTAAAATATGTAAGGATAGTCATCGTTGTGGAAACTAAATCATATTGGTGATTTTGTGTTCAAATCACTTTTGTGTTTGTTATTTTATGAAATTAAAATACTTCCAAGAAGGAGGAAGTTACGTATTTATGCCGCTTCTTATTTTCTCTGTTCCAAAAATATTATAAGAAACCAAAGAAGTATACAAATATGTATGTACATACACAGTTCTGAGAGTTTTTGATGTATTAGCATTCCCCATTCCACCATCAAGAGAAGTAATTGAACTCCCAAAGTAATATTGTACCTATCGTAAGACATTGAACCCCAAGCCTTATTATTTTCATTTATTTACCAACAATTATTACAAGTACCTAATTCATGTAGTTATGTAAATCCCCGAGGGGCAGGCAGGGGATACACCCCTAGGATAACACCCACATTTCCACGCAAATTAAAAAAGGAAAAAGGTAATGTAATGTAGTGGTGCTTTTACTAACTATGTACTTACATAGTTAATGCAATTATACAGTCGTCAACGTAATCATAAACGTCAAAATACGTGTCATATACGTCAAATCCCATACTTTTATCATTTTAGGTCACAATACGGCCGGCCACTTGTCTAGGGGGATATCAGTTTACGTAAATCGCTCTCGTCTTCAACTTGCACCTTGGCATAGAATGGTCATAAGGTGTTAGTTACTAAGCGGCACTGTGCCAGTAAACCGCACCTCTGGTACAGAAATGTATTGCAAAGGTCGCCGTACTAGTACCGGGCATACCTGTTTCGTACCTGCCGTTCGTGGCTTATTATATTGAACCTGGTCGACATATCCGGCTGTGACTATCGCGAGTACCAATCGCGTCCACTTACCCCTATTGTAGTATTTATTTAGCCCTAACTGATTATCTGTATGTGTGCTATTCAAAGTGTTGCACAGGTTGCACTTTTGAACGAAGTCACAAATGGAAATAATAAATCTATTACCAACTAGCTGAGCCTGCGAACTTCGTACCGCCTATCAGTCGATTCTTTAATTCCTTTTTTTTACTTTTACAGGCAATTTTTAAATTTTTCCGTAAGAACAATCCTCGTACTTCAAGGAATATCAAAAAAAAAGAATTAGTGAAATCGGCTCAGGCTGTTCTCGAGATTTTAGCGAAATCTGTTCAGCTGTTCTCGAGATTATAAGCACACATTCAGCGATTCATTTTTATATTATAGACTATAGCTGACCCCGTGAACTTCGTATCGCCTAACAGTGGATTCTTTATTTTTTTTTCTCTTTAATTTTCTCTCCGTAAGAACCATCCTCGTACTTCAAGGAATATTCTAGAAAAATAATTATCGAAATCGGTTCAGCCGTTCTCGAGATTTGCGCTTAGCAACACTTCTAGGGATTCATTTTTATATTATTGAAGAAGAAGAACAGATTATAGATAAGATCCGGCTATCAATTTTTTTTTTCAAGAACTTACTCAAGATCATGATAGCATAGGTATGGTTTGAATGAAATTTTGAAACATTTAGGTAGTATGCTTATTATTTAAATCGATTAAGATACAAAAAAAGTGAATCTAACTCAGGCGGGACTCAAACCCGCCCGAGCTAGATTCGCTTTTTTCTATCTTAATCGATATAGGTATGGTTGTTCGAACTGTCAAATATCGCAAGATGATTTTTAATTTTATTTCCCGACCCTTTAGCTGAATTTATATAAATAGATATCTATAACTCAAATAAGTTTTCAAATTACATTTCAGTTGATCACATTAATTCAGAAAATGTGGTAAAATAATCGTATTACCATCATTAGTGAAGTTCAGTCTTAATAATTTAAAAGACTAGGTACACCTAACTTTTCCACAGCGTTCTAGAACTTTTATCGATCAAATAACCAAGTAAGCCTTTAGTGGCTAAGTTCTTAGTAAAGAACCAATTCGAGAACGAATTGAATGATTATTTAATCATTCCTTTCCTTAGTTGGAAGTGGAACAGTAGAGGAAATGCATAAGTCGATTTTATTCTTTTTTTTACTAAAGTGGCTAGCTAGTTTAAAACTAACTTCTAAATTTTTGCGTTTTTTTACAATAACCTTTCCTACTTGACGGTAGACGGTTATTGTAGTTACGAATACTAGGAACACCAGTCGTCATTTTAGCAGGGGTAGGTCAAAGAGTACAATCACATAAAAAAAGGGAGGCAAATAAACCCTACCTTCCTACGAAACCAAAACAGAAACAAATTAAAACCGTCGAATTGCATTGAAAGAAAAGAAAAAATAGGTACTTACCTTCTTATATGGTTTAAACTTCATCAAAACTGTTACCCTCATAATCAATACACCGTTTTTAACCATGTTTAAATCATTGGACAGTAGAAAAGACGCATAACAACATAAACATAGTCTGCCTACGTCATTGGAAAGACTTTAGCGTGGCATTATTAAGATACGCTTATTCTAGGCATGTCATCGATGGTCCCTTATCAAATTAAATATTCACGACAGTCGTTACATTTTCGCTACATCAATAATAATTCACCACATAAGTAGTTCGGAATAATATGATCAATCAATTAAACAACCTATTTATGGCTACAAGCTACAACAGGGAATTGTACAAATAATCAAAAATATCAGACAGTCAAAAAATCTGACGGAAAATATCAAACATCAGCCGCGACGCAGTTAGACTAAATAAAACCGGTCAAGTGCGAGTCGGACTCGCCCATGAAGGGTTCCGTAGCAGCAAAGGCGAATATTGCGGTTTATGACGTATTAAAAAGGGTTGCCTGGAAGAAATTGCGTAAAGCGATAAGGCCGCCCTTTGTACTGCTCTTGTCTTCTTAATTTCTGTACAATAAAGTATAATTATAATAAATAAATAAATAAATAAATAAAAAAGCTACTTGATGATTCTCGTTCAAACGAATTTTCGGTGGAAGTTTGCATGGCAATGTACTGTATCATCATTTTTTTTTTATTTATTTAAGAAGTTAGAGGGGGGGGGGGGCACGTTTTTTCAGTTTAGAAAAAAATTATGTTAGAAAACTCAATAGCATTTTTGAATACCTATTTATAGATACCCCACACGTATGGGTTTGATGAAAAAACATTTTTTGAGTCTCAGTTCTAAGTATGGGGACTCCCAAAATTTTGATGCTTTTTTTCTATTTTTGTGTGGAATTCTTAATGCGGTTCACAGAATACATCTACTCAGTAAATTCGGAGAAAAGTGACTGTGACATATGGACGGACAGACATGACGAATCTATAAGGGTTCCATTTTTTACCATTTGGCTACGGAACCCCAAAAAAGCGAACCTCGGACTCCGAGGTGAGGGCCCTGGATAGACTGGGGCTACGATGAATAAAAAATATAAGAGAACTAGCCGACCCTGCAAACTTGGTACCGTCTAACAGTTGATGCTTCAATTATATTTTTTATTTTTTCTCTGCTTAATAACCATCCTCGTACTTCAAGGAATATTGTAAAAAAAGAATAAGCGAAACATAGTGATGGAATCGCTCTGAAGCGAACCATTTTTAAGGTTTTAACAATGGATTTCGGGACATTGCGGTGGTTATAGTAATAATGATAAGTTAAATAATGTATTTCGAGTTACAAAGACTCAAATTTCATTTATAAAAATTTGTTATATTAATGATTTATGTCAATTTCTTAATACAATTAGCGATTCCACTGGCGTTTAGGCGCTGGCACTGGCGCCAATAGAATGTCACTTTGTCTGAGGCCCCAGCTGTTCTCGAGATTTGCGCTTAGCAACATATTCAGCGATTCATTAATAGATATACATAATACAGGATCCCACAAGACTAGTTATCAAAAGTGAGCTTGTTAGATACAGGCGATGCTAAATTTCAGAAATTACCTGTGAACACGACCGATGTAGGTAATTCGGTTGAAATGTTTAGCAACAAAAGGTAGTTAACCTTTAAATATTCACGCAATTAGACCCGTTGTCTGCCAACGTGTTTCTATACAACACTAGTACTTTGGAATTGCAATACACAATTAAAATTTTGCAATAAAATGTAAGGCTTATTTTAACTACACACCTACACACAACTGCTAGCTCTTAACGGTCTCCACTGTCTTGGTCACGAAACATCCGGGTGACAGTTTTCGACGACTTGAAAGAGGTTACATTCGAAATCGACTAGGCAAGTAGGAAAATAAAAATTTGTAAATGCAATACTGGGAAGAGTATCCTGTTACTTTTTAATTTATATAATAGTACCTTATGGTTCAAGTGAGCAAAGTTGGAGATTACCGCCGAGGCGCCATTGAGAGCTTCTAAGAGCCGAGGACGGTAATCATCATACTCACGCGTGCCATACGACTTTTTACAACACACTTGCGAATAAAATAATACTACAAATACTAAATAAACAATACTACAAATTAATTCGTTTTCCTATGTGCGCGCATCTAACAACGGCGCACATAGGGGTATTTGGGCTTAAAAGTTGGCCAAAATTATTTTTTTAATTTTTGGCCATGTAGATAGGGATATTTAAAAATAACAACAAAATAAAGTTTTTACGGACATTTGTGGACCTTTCCACCCCCAACTTTTAAATAAAATACAGAAAATGTTCAAGAAAATACTTAATTTATTTACTTTATTAATTATACATATAGCACTCTGATAAAACTTGTCAAAACTATCATTCAGTTATCGCATCCCACCCTTCTTCATCAGAGGAAACAACATTTACCTCCTTATCGGACATTTCTTCAGCGACATCAGCACTGGCCTCGTCATTGTTAAAGTCAGATGGAAGCATCATTTCTCTAGCAGCTAAGCTAAAAGGTTTAAAAGTTTTCGGTGGTTTGGGTCTTAAATGCTACTCAAAAGTGGGTCGGAAGTTAGAAGTAGTCTATTTAAAACATCCATGTTGCATTCTTCCCTTGAAAATTTTCTAAAAAAATTCTGCCTGAAGACTCTGAAATGTTTGTTTCTCGCCTCTGCTGCTTCTTTTGATAAGGTTCCTATAGGTAACAGAGCTCTCTTTATAACAGCAGGGCCATGTGCCAGAATTTTATGTACAGTGTAGGCGTCATTGGTTGCCAGGGGTATAGCTCAACAAAAAGCTTTGCTGTGTCATCACAATACGATTCAAACTTATTGAAGTCAATTTTATGACCACTGGATATAACTTCAAGAACGGTAGCGAATCTTTCAATTAAATTTAGGTCGATTTTATTATTTATTTATTAACAACGTTACTACTCCCGTAGCCAGGTTTTGGAACATCGACTATTAGTCCCAGTTGCTCCTTAAATTGTGTCTGGATATCACGTTTTCTTGTGTTGATAATATCTTTTTCTTCTTCTGTGAGTCTTTGTTGCCATTTTTTTATCGGTAGTCTATAAGACAGGTGAAGCAGGGTTTCGAAAAATCTAATTCGAGCGTGCAATATTGATAAACCAAACTGCAAATTCTCGACCTCTGATTCCTTCGTTTGAATCAACTTATTGAAGTCTTTGGATGTTTTGTTACATATATAACATCGCATGGTTGATCGCGTATCAGTAGCTGCATTGCAAACTTTGCCATCCACCATTGTCATAAGCATTGTGTGCTTGACAGAAATTTCCTTGTCGTCTCTCATAATTTTCGTATTTTCCAACAGTTTAATCTTATGATTGAAGTAACTTATTTCTTCACTAGTCACATCCGCAGTTTCGTGAATAAACCTTATTCGCATTGGTCTACAAAACCGTCGTGATGATGGAGTCGGATTTTGCCAAATCACTTTACCGTTTATCGTACAGATGAGTTGAAGCGGTACCATCGATGACTGGAATATATTTGCATCCGAATCACTCCAGTTTTCGAATTTTTGTTTATATTGGACTTGCTGTGATCCATCACAACCCTATTTCACTACTAACTTTAGAGCAATGAGCTCTTCTACGGTAAGTGTGTTTAAAACATCATCCAGATATTGGATTAAGCGTTCCACTGTGTGCTCCAACAATGCCTGTAAGTCCACTTCTGCACAACTAGCTGTCACTCTATATGCAGTTAAACGTGGACAACACTCTTTTTTTGCCTTCTGCAAAATGCTGTAACATGGATACAATTTCCTATCGCTTATACGTATAACTTCATATGTTTTCGCGTCAATGAAGCTTCTACAAACATTGAGAGGGCTTGCGTAGAACTTATTTGCGACTTTGAAACCGGAGTGTCGCTTTTTCTAAAAGCCCGTCGATATTTATCACCTCTTTTAGGCGAGGTCATTACATCCTTCACAACATTTGCACCACTCACGTTGCCTGATTCACGAAGCTTAGCTTAGTAAACTTAGTTTTAAGGAGTTTTTGACGTCAAAAAGCTGTAACAATGTTGCACTATTTTGAGAAATAAAGACTTTGACTTTGACTTTGACTTTGACTTTCAAAGTCTTTCTTTGGGCGGCCAACATTGTATTCGCGACTGAGAGGAACTTCTAATGTCCCGTGTAACCACGTCTGATTGTTCTTTAAAAAATCTTTCTCAGTTCGATTTACAGCTTTCCATCTATTCCTCATTTCTGATTTTATTCTAGAAAATTTGCGAAGAAATTCATCTTTTCGTTGCACATCAAACGTCGCTGTGTTAATAATTTGATTTTCCACTATATCCAATTTCTTAGCGAAATCCATTTCACCGCAGTCCTTGGTCATTAAATATACGGCTTCCCGTGTAATTATTTTGACTCCAGAAGGACCTGTTCAAAACCAAACCATAAATTAAAAAGCTAGACTGCACAAATAAGTTTGTTTGGTGAAATCACATTTTTATAAAAAAATCATATCTTAACTACCGGCACTTTTCGGCACCTAGTTTTATCGTGGCTAGCATACGGAAGAACAGCTCTATCAAGCCCAATAAAAAGATCAGCCGGGGAATGCCCGCGCTGTCACTTATGAGTAACAAAAGATAATATAAATCACTAAATCAGAAGTCGTTTACAGTAGTTCGAAAATAACAATATTTTGTAGTTGTCGTAAATGTTTTACATAGTTTTATTACGTGGAATGCACATACCTAGTACACTGTCTTCTCCTAAAGACATAACTAGATCAAAATTTGTATCAGTATTAAGAAAAAAAATATTTTAGAAGAAAGATTTTTTTGTTCAATTTCACTGTATATTTCACGTATATTCTACAGAGCACACAAATGACGACTGCGTTTCAATAAAATGCAACGCAATTACAAAATAAAATGCGGGTAGATTTTCCTCAACATATGCATAAACTAACGAGCGTAAAAGATTCTTAGAATTTCATGTTTTGTCTCTTTCCTATTTTGGCCAACTTTTAGGCCCAAATACCCCCATGTGCGGCGGTCGGCCATATTTAAAAAAAAAATGAGGTTTGAATTTAATATTTTTTTTCTGTACTTAGAGAAAAAAAAAAAGTTAAAATTGAGTGAAAATTTTGTTCAATAAACAAGTATTACAAGTTGAAATTATTTATTTAAATACGAAAATGCATCAAATGACCATACAATAGGCGTATTAATTTATTCGTACTATTAAACACGTTATTTTTTGTATCAAAACTTTTTTAAGAACATAGACAATTATAGACACTTCCTATAAAATTTAAAAAAGAATCTATAACTCACTTTTGTGAATAATAGCAATAAAAAAGTCACATTTTGATAATAGGTGTCATTACGTGCCTAATTGCGGTAAAATAATATCACTTTTATGAGCAGGTGTGTTGTAAAAGTATTAAACAAGAAAATTTCAAGGGTAGCTGTAGTTGTAGGCCCCTTACTCTAACATTAGATCATATCATAATATATATTTTAACTTTATCGATATTTTAAATTCACAACTTCCAATCACTATTTCCATCTGTCTAAAATACAATAATAAAATGGAACGGGTATAATGTGGAGGTGAACAAGTTGCTAATACTATAATGCTCAATACTCTGCATTCACATCTCTCTTATCACTCGGCGATTTCATTTTTAACGTTTTTGTAGTAATATTACTTGCTAAGAAGTGCTTATAACATATTGTATAACAAATTATGAATTAATTACTTCTAAAAAATTAAATTAAAAATAAACAGAGACTGTAAATTTACACATGGATGAATCCCTCTCAATCAATGACTGCTGGTAGGTACTATGCTACTGGTAGCCTGTCCAGAAGGCTAGCGGCATTACTTACCGCGTTGAATGGCAATGCCAATTCTCTGAGGCTAATGGTTAGCCATGGTCACGGGAAGCGTCAATCAGTCACTTCGTAATCTCCTAAATCTCGGTGTTTAGCATAAAATTGATAGATATTTTAATAGATTTAATAAGATGTGTAACATTTTTTTTTAATATTCTATTTTTATCAGTAACACTGTTAATTAAATTGTCAAGTTAACTATTGTTCTTGACAGTAGTTTCTGTTTCTATTGCGCTTTCTAGAACACGTTCAAATTACTATTGGAAGTACACATCTGAAATAGCATTCTGCTTGTAAACGGTAGACAGCTGACACGTCACGATAGAAATAGTATTCTCGGGAGATACTGCTGAAACTTCACCTACTGACTTAGTATTTCTGGTTGTAAATAGATATAATACATCTTGACAATTGACGGACTTATCACTGAGACGATTTCTTTCAGATAACTTTCGAATGGACAGAAACGTGAAGCAACATATTAGTAGAGAAAATAGTCGATAACGAAAAATTTTTAGAAGAACATATAAATATTAAATAAATATTATAATTACTATAGGACATACTACACAACGCTATCTAGACCTAATGTAAGCATAACTTTACTAGCTTGTGTTATGGGTTCTAGAATGCGGATAAACATACTTAGATTCATTTTTTTTTATAAATACATACATATTATACATAGAAATTCAAATACCCATTTTTATGCATACAAATATTTGCACTGAGCGGGGATCGAAGGTAGTCTAGAGAGTTTTTGATACCTACATTTTTAACGGTTACTCAGAGCTAAAGCAGTTGTGAGTAATTTATTTATTTAGGATAAAGGTGAATCCCTAAAATTCAAATTCCGCTCACATTACCTACTGTCCCAATTAAGAATGTAACATCAAGTTCGAACACGTCACATAGGATATTCAGTGGAGCAATTATATTTAATTGAAGTTGGGTTCTTCTGTTGCCTTCCACTAAAATAATTCAAAAATAAAACATTTGAAATAATACAAGTATTTGAGGAGAATCGGCATTGGCTTGAAGACAACAGTGCAGTTATAAAGTCATATTTTTTTAGTAAACAGACAGGAAAGTTAACTACTAGGTACTTGAGCGAATTACAGTTTCAAAGCAGTAACTTGAGCAATCAAATATCGTAAATGAAGTGCTAACCCTCGAGCCTTTGCAGTTGCGTAGAGATGTGGCATCTTTGGCGGTATTTTACCGTCTCTACCATGGTGAATGTTCTGATGAGCTCTTCCAATTAATCCCACCCTCTCCTTTCCTATATAGGACAACACGTGCAGGGCTTAGATGCCACCCGCATACGGTGCAGAATATTCCATCAAGAACCAAGCGGTTCGGCGACTCCTTCTTCTGCCGCACCATTAAGTCTTGGAATTCTTTACCAGTTCACGTTTTTCCCTCCTCCTACAGTCCCGGGTCCTTTAAGCGGGGCGTGAAAAAGCATCTGATGAGGCCATCAAGCTGAGTGCCACCATTGTAACATGATACGAGTCTGTAATGGTGACGCTCTTTTCAGGGACTTTGCCTTCAGCTTACCATCAGGCGAGGCGAAGTCAAATTGACGTGTCCTATATAAAAAAATATAAAAAAATAAAAAATCATTAGTAGGAGTCATATTTATATCCTGGGCTATTAAGGAGAATAATATATGTTATTGATACTTCACATAATATAGCTCATTTGAAAACTACTGAGGTTTGATTCTATTTTTGTACCATGTGTACGTGTACCAAACAGTGCCCACCGAATAGTCTAAATATTTTTCGCAGAGATACCCAACGCGCAGTATCTCTTGCCTAACAGATAAAACTGTGATGCAAAAAGTCAGTCTCAGGTCTCAAAACAAACATATTTGTTTTTCCGCAATAGAAGTGCCGTAGAACTTTAAGGATAAGTTCCGAAAGCTAGATATTTTTAAACTCAGTTGATCTTTAAAGTTGTTGTTTTTCATTTAAGCTATCTCTACAACCGAACACACCATATTAAGGTGACTAATAGTAGTATTTGTACCATCCTACTAATACCTATTATAAACGCGAAAGTTTGTAAGTATGGATGGGCGGATGTTTGTTACTCTTTCACTTAAAAACTACTGAATAGATTGTAATGAAACTTTACAATAATATAGCTTATAACTCAGAAAAACTCCGAGGCTACGTTTGGTCGCGATAACCGACATCCACGCGGGCGGAGTCGAGGGCAAAAAGTTGCTATTTACAAATTGTGATGTAGTAGTACAAACAGCGGTCTTATCGCTAGGCGCGATTTCTTATGACTCCTTTACACGTAGACAGATTCACCCGCAAATGTCATCGGCGGACGCGTCCGCTGACGTGCAGACGACACGGGGTGACTTGCTCGTCTGTGGTAGATATTTAACGTTAAATACCTACCACAGACAAGAAAATCACCCCGTCCACACGTCCGCGTCGGTGGACGCGTCCGCCGTTAACATCCGCAGATGAATCCGTCTATGTGTAGAGGACCCTTTACAGACAAATTAAGTGTGTAAAGTGGATGTATGGACGCACAGGCATTAGAGCTTTACTACAAGATTAGGTACAATAGTTCGCAAACAGTAACTTCAAGATGGGTAATATAAAGGCATTGATGCTACAATGATGGTCGACTCGTGCTAACTGCCGACCCCCTTACCATCCAATCCGTCACGGAACATACGTGACTGAGACGATACGGTTATATACCGAATGCCGAGGTTACAATTCAAAAGATAGAGGCGATTTGACGCCGGCGTCACTGTTGGTTGGTTACTGGTGATTTAATATTACTTAGTAGGTATACTCATGGCACTGGTAGTAACAAGGTTTAGAGATCTATATCACACGCATTTACATATACTTACGCTCTTTTTCCACCGGCGTAGGCAGAGACACCATGCCGCTACTTATCTATTTCTATCCTTACACACTTCACATATACTTAGATTTATGATATGAATATCAATAGAACTATGCTAGTTAATTCCTAATAATGATGAAATACTAGCCTCCGCCCGCGTGGATGTCGGTTATTGCGACCAAACATAGCCTATATCCTTTCTCAAGGTCTAATCTACCCCTATACCAATTTTCATCAAAATCTGTTTAGTGGTTCAGGTGTAAAAGCGTAACAGACAGATAGACAGACAGACAGACAGGGATACTTTCACATTTATATTATTAGTATGGATTACTTAAGTACATATTACTTACCAATAACTTACTTATTAATCACATCCCATTTTGAAACCCAGCTTTCAGAAATAGGTAACATTTGTTTGACCTGACTGCTTTTTCGAATTGCCATAGAGACGCTGGTGAAATATAATGGCAAAGATCATATATCTTTGCCATTATATTTCACGCATTTATTTTCAGTAGGAGATAATAGTCTCATCCAGGGGTGACCACTATCAAAAAGACCCACTACATGAAAACAAAATACTTCATGCACGTAAGCAACTTTCAGGCTACGATGCCGACGAGGTTATCTACTTCAGCTCTAGTATACCATAGCTCACTACGGAATTCAAACTGTCAAAAAAGTTCTTAAATCTCACCGTTACCATTTTCAAATTCAATGAAAAAAACACATCATAGTGGCCTTGTTTCAGTAACCGAATAAAGTTCCAGAGGTGTAATTATAATCGCGTCCTTTTATGTTTTGAACTACACAATAATTTTTCTGCATTCTACTATTCCACGTTTAACAATAGGACAATAGCTATGAATATTGTGGTATATTTACTATTATTTACTTTTCATTTATCGTACACGATTATGATTGTATATAGATGGACCACTCTATTGGGTAAGTCCTCAGCTTGTCCTCAGAGTACAGTAAATAAATGTATACTCTAAGGTTAGGTCAGTTTACAGTCCAGGGATAGGTACCCTAGGCAGGTTGTAGAGGTCAGTCAGATGGCAGTCGCTTCATGGAAAATATCGAGGTCTAGCTAAATCCGCAGTTATAACTGGCAAAGCGGACCCCAGACTGCGAGGTGAAAGCTTCGAATGGGAATTACCGCTAGGATGAAGAAGAAGATTAATATGAATACTGTCCAAATTATTGTATTTATCACTTTAGATTACTTCAGTAATATTTAAATCGGGTAATGCGAACGTTAATTTCATGTACTTATTTATAATTATTACATTTGTGATGAATAGACTAACTAACACGCTGTAATATTGTCAGTTTATATTCAATCACGATATGACGCGTTTGAAAAGTAGCCAAGCTTATAGGTAGAGCCTCTAATTTAATAGCACTGATTGGCATCAGTCCAATACAATACACGACCACAGTCGGTGCAATGCGCTCAAAATGTTAGGTAAACCAAAGATTTTCGATCTTTTAAAATATTCTCTCGATGCGATCTTTTTTATTTATATCCTAATCGTACCTATAAATGTGAAAGTTTGTACTCAGTAACCACGTTTGGATGTTCGATTTGAATTACATTTTAACACGAATACCTTCTCAAATCAAATCACTTCACTTCTAATCAAGTATATTTTTTTATGCGTGCAGCTCAGAAAGATATACTTATGATAGTCAAGATTATTGACTAAACGTTTATAGGCAAATTAAGGAATAATATTATAAAGCCCGTAAGAAAATGATCTGACAATAAAAACTAAAGGCTGCTCTTTTCTGATTTGCAATTATATTGTTTGCAAACTGTAACAGACAACACAATAATCATCCATCAGCGTCATGAGCCTAGCAATCTACTGCTGGACAACGACCTCCCCCGAAATGCACAATAGCTCCCGATTCTCCATCACCCGGGTCCACATTTTCATTTCTTTTCAGATCAAATTCTGAAGGCTCAGCTAATATAAACCAGTCACGAAAGTCAACTATTAGGTAATCTGTGACGAAAGCTTCACGTCATAATGAATACACATTATAGTTCACTGTCGATGTCGATATGAGCGTGCGCATCTATACTTACACTTACACAGCCCGATATGGCTACACAGTATATTGACACACCACTAGGAAGCCATCGCCGCACAATGTGTAACATCTTTCGTAACGTATCCATTAGTTTGCACGATCATCCGATTTTGGCGACTCTTAGTATTTTCAGCACGCGCCATTGTGCAATGTGCACACTTGAAATTGTTGTTATTTAATCGCTGGTACCCCAGACGATTTTTTTTTTTTTAATAGGACACGTCAATTTGACTTCACCTTGCCTGATGGTAAGCTGAAGGTAAACTTAAATTCCGTCTATAAATTATCTACGATAGAAATTTCCCGGTACCCCAGTGTAGGTAGAAGGGTAATAAATTATTGCAGCAAGTTGGAAATGAAAGAAAATATAGCGAAAAGAAAAGGAAAAATAAATTAAATTCTATAGTGAAATACTACTCGGTAGTGAAATAGTTAAAGATGAAAAACTAATAGATCACTATTTCCAGTGAAACTAAACGTCCTATCGAAAAACATAAAATGTAAAAGTTTGGGTAGTTGACGTGCGTCGCCTCACTGTACATTACAAATACTGCGTATCTAATGTTTCTGGTTGCATTATATAGGTACTTGCATTTTCCCATTAACTTATAAAAACATTATTAAATATTATCGTCTACCAAGACTCCACTGACATTGACGGATCAGTATTTACCTGAAAGATTTATTTGGCCTCCCATGCTAAAATAACAACGTACTTCGGCCCTGAAGATGCTACGACGGCAGTCATACCTATCATTGTTGAATTTTAATAAGCTAAGTGAAATCGTTTATTTTGATCATACAATCACGTCTATCCCATGGGAGTTATTATTCAAAAAGGATTGCAAAGATAAATTGCACATATCACCTATCTCTGTTCTGTACCTATTCTAAACTTTCGTAACTACCTCTATAATAATGAAAACGTTGAACCGTGATAACTTTGACACAAAATATTAAATTACGCACAAGAACCAGCTAATAATGATCACAAAAGTTAGTTAAGAAGTAAATTGATGGATTACTGGAAATACAATATCCGTTTTCAAATATTTACGTAAAAACCATTTTGTCTACAATACAGTTAATCACCATCTAAGGCTTCTCACTACACAGTTCGATTTTTAGTTTGGCTTATTATAACTGAATTTTCCATCAAGCAACTGCCAATAGAAGATCTCTTCAAACCACTGTCAATATCGAAGTTGTCAGTGTCAAGTCATTAAGTGTCAGTGTCAGACATTTTAGGACTCCAATTACCATGTACCGAATACCTACCACGGTTTAGCAAGATCAACACGACGCGCGGTTTAACGGGTGGGTTCTGGCCTGTTTATCTCCTAATATTCGTTCCCCGAAATAAAAGTTGTAGATGCTTCCCCTATTTATCTCCCGCCTCCTTATCGGTACTTGCCTGAGAGTCATTGACGATAGGTACTGTGAACAAGCCAAATTAAACTACGTTACTGCATTATACTACATTGAAACGTGCCTAAGTTTAATGGTGTTCAGGCTCTTTTTCTAGACTTCAAAAACTTATAAGAAATTGGAGAGTAGGTACAGCTAGCCGCTTGTGCTTGAAAACCAAAACCCTCGAACTCAAGCAATAAAAAATTAAACTATCAAGATATTTTTAAACAGGTGACCTTCTAAAAAAAATAATTATACAATTTTCCAGAAACGGAAATCCATTTTAAAAAGTGCATAAATAGATTTAGTCGGGAAAGGTCGAGGCGATTAACTTGTTTTTATAAACCGTAAAACCATTGCCGTCTTACTAGGTTTTTACCACTGTTTTAACTAGTTTTCCAATAACTAAAGTTATTACTTTGGAAGAGGTTTTATATTTTTTTCGAAGACCTTTCACCTTTTCATCCTTCCAGTGTTCTTTCGATGTCTGTAGTAACGATCAAACTCGTTATTTTCAATATTCGCGTTCTAGAACATTTTTCTAGATTTAAGGTTAGTTTGCTTCACCGCATACATTCGATTTCTAACGTCAAAACCAGTCTCGGTATTTTAATATTTACATCCTGGAATCTTTCTAGAATTTGCGGTAATTGCACGTTGTTGTCTGTTTTATATTCGCATTTCTAAATGATTACTGCTTTCCTTGTACGCACGCAACATGGACAGCGGTCTATCTTCAATCTGCAATTAACGAGTGGACTCGTTTTAAGAGATTGAGAATATTTTGCACACGATGTACTACTCATAATATACCTGTTTGCTGTTATATCATTGTATTTGTAATGTAATACTACAATTGAAAAAGGTGATTGTGAATTTTTATTACCATGTCCTTGACAAGCAGTCAAGGTCACGATTTGCTATTAACTTTCATAAGTGTTACTTTGGTTCGTTACTACCAGTAGTAACACAATTAACATAACACAATAATTTGCAATTTCTTAAATTCTAAACACACTGATATTATAAACATTTTAAGGCCAATAACATCAGAAATGGTGGTCCGCATCTTTTGCACTGCATCTCAGATTTTTAATATCTAGCGGGGTGGAGTCAATTGATGGACCATATAGCTGGAATCCATCTCGCCTATACCTACTCCGTTTGATTAGGTACTTAACTCAAGGAAAACAATCTTGATGTGACCTTTTACTAAACACATTGCTAAACACATCACTGCCCAAACTAGTAGTTCGATTTTGATTTTTAGCTTTTCGCGTTTTCTTTTTAAGCTCAGTATTAATATAAAATATAATAAAAGATACATCAAGATTGTTTACCTTTACTTAAAGTAAGTACCTAACCAAACTGAGGAAAGAATCCTGACTGATTTTCTAAGAAAATTTCTTCTTTTATTTGTTTTATAAACATTGAATCCGGCTACTCAATGTCGCACCGAAGCTCTTGAGAGAGTTGAGAACTCGTGCACGTACCTATCCAGATTTCGTCGGTGTCAATTATTATGAGTGTCGCGTTGCTTCATGAATACCGTGTCATACACCAACCATCCAAATTGGAACCACAATCTTCTCGACTAATGTTTATAAAGTGAAGCAAGTGTTATATTGTTAAAGTACAAGTCATCTTCAAGGTGATGTACAAATGATATTATCTCTGTGATCTATTTTAGTTGAATGTTAAATAATTTTTATTTAGTATGTTATCTGCTTTTGAGGTCGTGCTTTATAAGGCGGTTCTTTTTTGTTGGAAACTTCTAAACCTCTTTATTTTCATTGATCGTCTTTTAATTCTATTTTTAACCGACTTCAAAAAAGGAGGTTCTCAATTCGTACCCAATTTTTTTTTTTTTTTGTATGTTTGTTACGCGATTGTGAAGCCAATTCCAGACGGATTTTGAAAATTCTTTTTGTGTTCGTAAGTAGATTATTCCGAAGTGGTCCCATTTAAATTTCGTAAAGATCTGATGATGGGTTTCCGAGATTAGACCAAGGAACTCTTCAAAAAGTACTAGGAAATCAGCCGCGATTGCTGCAAGGGCATATTATTGCAATGTTTCTACCATTACACATCATAACATCACGCCTGAGTCCTTTGAAGGGGTACGCAGAAGTGTTCAGAATATTCAGCTATATTTCCGGTGTATATGCATTGATTTTAAAAATTATTTTTGAATAATGATTTAATATTTTTTTTTATGTAGCGTGGCCGGTTCGATCTGTATTGCAGCGTCAGCAGCGCATGTACAGTCAGGTCACTATACATGCGATGTACAGTCGTGAGACTGTACAAACTCACTAAAAAGAGAAAAATAAATTCATTTTTAACAAAAAAGTTTAACCGACTTCAAGAAACGAAAAAGAGGCACTGAAATGCGAAAAATAACTTAATTTACAGACTTACTGATTTATTAGAAGTCGGTGCCAGCCAAATTTGTTTGTTGTGTCTGAACTACTATTCATTGAGGCAATCAATTGAAATATGGCCTCTCTTGGGCTAGGTACCGACTTCTAATAAATCAGTAAGTCTGTAAATTAAGTTATTTTTCGCTTTTCAGTGCCTCTTTTTCGTTTCTTGAAGTCGGTTAAACTTTTTTGTTAAAAATGAATTTATTTTAAATAACTTAGATAATTATCTTGAGATATAACAAAAACTAAACTAATATATTTTAAAACTAAAACTAATAATATACTAATTATAATAAAAAATAATAATAATTTAAATGCGTCGTGGAATTCCTCCGCATCGCATGCCTCTTGTGGTAGGGTTCCCAAATAATTAATTAATAATTAATTAAATATATATCTCTCTCTTATATCAAGCAATGTTCCTATATATTCAAGGGTTAGATTAAATATCGCAAGAAATAATAATCTTAACGTAATTATCCTGAACCGTTATTCAATTAACACTGCAAGTTGTGCAATTTTCATCATAATACGATGTATTACTACGATTTCCCTATTTAATTAGAAACTTGCAATGTCAACACAGTGTAGCTCTACCATGAGTTGGACACGACACGTGCCAACGTCTACGTAACACGTAAATTGCAGGGCCGCATTAGGGATTTTTCAAATTCCGATGACTCAAGACCAGTAAAAAAGTTTTACTTTGATTATTTTAGTGACGCTTAGTTACCACATTTTAACCTATAATATTCCCATGTGATTACAATGTAGGGGTTCTTCAAGAAGGGTATTAAAAGGTTTCTTCAGGGTCGGCAGCACGAGTACAACGCCTCTGGTGTTGCATACGTCCATGGTCCGCGGTAAACATTTTCCATAAGGTAGGCTATATACCTAAAACACTACTGATAATCACATTTGCCAAAAGTAGGTATTACTCTATCACTCGCGATTGAAGTGATATCAACACAACAACATTCCGAAAAGAAAAGTGACATCTTGCCATAAAAAAACGTTAGACGAAATTGCATAATAATCCATTATTCATAGAACATAAACTTTGCCTTTCGCTTCTTGATAATATAAGTAACAGTTGTACGTGAATTTGTATCGCTAAGACAGTGTTGTATTATGTTGATGAAGCTATGTCTCATGATGGGGCGCTTCGGAGCGTGTCGTGAACACTCGACTTAGCGCCGAGTAACAAGGATTTAACTGGGGTTTACATCCAGTTTAGTGCAAGTAGTGAAAGTAATTAGATAATGGTAGCGTATATGTTATCTTATTACTGACTTACTCGGTGTTTATGAATGAAGTGAATAGGTGGGTAGGCTTTTAATTAACTTACTTTTAGTATCGGTGAAGCTTGCTAGCAACCAATTTGATAACCTTACCAGTAGTTTTTATTAAGTGTTGATAGCTAAAAAATGTAGGATGTACTTTCTTAGATACTAATGTTAATCCGGTCAATTTAAAAATCTCGGATTTACAATATTTCGCACCCAGTTGAAAGTTGGCAGGATTGCTCAAAACACCAATACTTATAAATTTATTCTAAAAGTCCGATGCCTGGAATTTTTGTTATTCGGGGTCAAAGGTCACAAAAACGAGTTTCTGGCGATTTTCAAGAAAACAGTAAGTTTTATCATATGAGAGAAAGTTATAGATCGTGCACTTATCTATAAAAATACTGTCAAGTGTGAGTCGGGTTCGCGCGTTAAGGGTTCCTTATGAATCTGAATTGAGACGCGAACTTGGCTACATAGACGGCAATATAATATTTACATACTTTGATTGCGTTGAATTAGAAGTTTGATTTTAGGGTACTTGCCGTTGAGCTAGAATCATAAAATTTGTGATGAGCGAAGTCTTACAGCACAACACAAATAAAGGGCAGAGTTTGAAAACCGTAAATATGTAGCTGTACGGTACCGTAGTATGTTTATCCGCATTCTAGAACCCATAACACAAGCAAGTTAAGCTATGCTTACCTTGTGTCTAGATAGTGTTCTGTAGATTGTCCTACAATAGTTATATTTATTTATTTAGCTACCGTAGATAGGTGGATTAGGGTGATGAGTAACATATTTATAGCACACTGCAACTCATTAAAAGAGTAAACGGGGCCGCACCTATTTTTTTTTAAACCTACATAACTTCAAGTCGGCTTATTAACGGACGTCACGTTAATGCAATCTTTGTTTCGGATGATAGTAGCTCCTGTGAAAGGTTAGAATCCCATCCGCATCCCAGGATTTCACCATCACAATCATAGCAATTTTCATTATTATTTTGTCCTTTTACATTAATTTACGTCAAAGTATCTACTAAGTAAACATATTTCGTTAATTTTAAGCTTACTATTAGTTTGTTTTCCAACAATGGCATTGATCACCAGTCACTCCGATCAGAGTGCCACAATTCTATTTAATAATATTGATTCACGCATGGCAATAAAATAAAATGATTACCAAATGTAATAACGTCAATGGAAGTCTCTAAATTGTTATGATCGGCGATTAGATGCTCCATAAATGACCTGTATACAATTGAATGGATTAATTATTTTCGTACCCGCTATGGACTTTGGAGTTATGTATATAGAAAAGTTTTATCACCTATAACATAAATATTAAGACATCAGTGAAACAAGTTCGATATATATAAAATATAAATAAAAAAACAGTAGTTCCTTCCTCCGAAGGAATTTCTGAGACTAATCCGAAATTTTTAACACTCTCTGCCACCCGAGGCGTCTTTGGTCCTATAGGATAGTACGAGTTCACTCCCGTGCCTTTTGTACCGCTTTTTTCGGAGTACTTCACCTCCTCCTAATTACCCACCTATTTCAGCAATAATAAGGAACCTATGCCCAATTTCCAGAATATAAATAACTTAAATCAAGTATCTAGCAGTTGTACAAATATTATTTCACTTCCTATTAAATTTGTACCGATTCAACGTTGAGATCGTAAAAAAACTATTCTTAGCCAACAGTATGAAGAAGTGAATTCGCATTCGATAGTGCTATCGGAAGAGAAACATTTCTGTTAACTGGAACAAGAGCAGCAATGTAATAGGTACACTTAAATTGATGTCATCGGTGTTGTTACCTACTACACTTATCGCGTGCGTATTTTATCACTTCCGCGTTTCTTTGCGTGACATTAGTGCATAGACGCCAAGCACTGCTAGCTGTAACATCTTGATTCTTCCGGTGACTATGTATCCTAGGTTATTAGGTTGTTTTGAATCTTATTGCTTACATAATACAGATCAAACTGCTTTGACTGAAATTGTTAGCCTACTAATACGCTTCATTAAAATATTCATTAATCTACTGAATAATGTAAAAAATACTAATATTAAAAAGCAAATATTTTTGGAGATTACTACGAAATTTGGAAATTATGGTTGCTAATATGTTTATTGAAAAAAAATCAATCCATACGGGCTATCTGGAAACTGCCTGCAGGCTATTCTTAGATCTTATAAAATTCAATGATTTGCCCCAATGTTTGTTGTATGGTACAAGCATTACCTATTTACTTATAAATTAAATGGTCGGTATACTTTAACAAAATTATGTAATGAAGTCCTATTACATTAATTGGATAATCTTGTGTATACTCTTTCCGGTAACCTTTTTCTTCCCCTGAGGACGACAGAGGGAATGAACGGGCACATAATTTACTCGATTACGGTGAAGTCAAAAGGAAGGATTATTAATGTTATGATCTCTCAAGGTTCTTACACGATTCGTTCGAAGTAGTAGTACGGAGTTCCTCTTTTCGAGTAGGTACAGTTCTTAAGATTTATGTACCTAACTAACCATACCCAATGGACATTTTTTTAGTTCTATACAGCCAGTCAAGTGCACATAGAATTTAGATTGTTCTTTTTTTAATGGACTGACAGTGCAGTATAGCGTACACATCACATGTTATGAAAAGTTTCAGATTATCATTCTACCTGAAAGCGTTCTGGAATAAGTAAAGTAAAAATAAAAACAATTCTTATATTTAGACCGAACGAAAATAGACCTAGAGCTAAAACAAGAGCAGTCTTTCTCAATATTTTAGTGTACCGAAACCTTATTTTCAGCGAAAAAAGAACAAGGAAATAATGTTCTGTCACTGTTTTATAGTATTTGACGTAGATGGGATAGATTGAGCATTCACTCGTCTGATGTAAATCAACTTTAAGAGGATTGTAAACCCAATTAACTTGTAAAACCAAGTGCACTGCGCACAGTTTATTACCTATCTACTTCTCACTGGACACCTGGTGTTTTCTAGCTCAATAGATGTATCTATTGCAGAAGCATTGGCACTTCGTAGAACAATTCTAAAATTGTTCTACGAAGTGCCAATGATTCGCCTTCCGTAAAGGTAATATGGTCTTGTTCCTGTAGTTGGATAGCTCTTTACTACGAATGGAATTTTAATAAAAATGTCAAGACAGTGGGCTTCTGTAACAAGATGTAGTTTCAAGGCACCCACTTTCAGTGCATTGCACTTTACGGAAACCAATTTAATGGAAAAAAGAAAAATTTTAACTATAAAAACCGGGATATTGTTAAAAGTATTGAAATGAAATCGTTTATCATGTGCAAGAGAATGTGACTCCCAGTGACAATGAAATGTATATTTAGCATTATTATGTAGAGTAGAGTAGTGCTGCGTCCTAGCGTTAAACCCGGTAGCATCCAAAGTTCACCTTGGAGTCTGAGGTCCGCGTTTTCCAGTCTAACTGCGAGTTTGGCTGGACTTTGATAATATCCGTGAAGGAACTGCCATCTGACCTTCATAACACATTGGCGATATGGAAGGATTGCAGTTAAACCAGTTTTAGGGTTTTTAGGGCTCCAAGTATCCGCAACGACTGCTGTAGATTTTCGTATGCTCTCCGAAGTACGACCTGAGCAATGCAAATACCGATATCCATGCATACAAATATTTGAACTGAGCAGGGATCGAACCCGCGCCCCCTGCGTAGCGTTCGCGTTCACTACCGCCACGCCACAGAGCCTGACTAAAGCTAGAACAGCTGATTATTACAAGATTATCCCTCTTTTCATTGAAATACTGAACAGATTTTTTTTAAGAGAATTAGTCTTCTGTTAAGTAATGAATTTTCTGTAGTTTTTGTCAGTTTCAGTAACGTCTAGACTCATAGCAGTACTAATCAACACTAGCACGATTTTTACGACCTGCGTGGGTCATAAATGTGGGCATAAATACATACGTTTGTTTGCATAGTGGTTTTATAATAGATATTTAATTAGTATAGAGTAGGTACCTATACAATGAAAAATATTATTTAATGTACACTAATAAAAAGTAATACATAGTACCTACCTACATGTACGAAATCCACGAGAAATATATTATAATTATAATACATACTTACAATTACTACTTAAGTGGGGTAGGCAGAGACTGAATGTTTCCTATTGCTACGATCCTGGCAAATAACTTCCGTTTCTTCTACGAAGAGATGGCGATATAACTAATCCTTTATTTTTGTCAACAGTTGAACGTCGCTGTGGGCATCCTGCTGTCCCTCCAAACGCCAGGGTATCATTACCCAAAGGTGAAATAGAAGCTGGTACGATAGCCTCGTATGAGTGTGATGAAGGATACGAGCTCTTCGGTGCGCACCAAAGGGAATGTACGCTGAGAGGGGACTGGACTGCTGAGCCACCATTCTGTGGTAAGAATAATAATTATGGTTGTTAATTTTAATTAAGAAAGTCGTAGGATGACACTTGTATCCGTGACAGTACCTACTCCTACAGTTCTGTTTCTAGATACTAAGGGCCAAAACACAAACTCGCGGCGCGGCGCCGCCTGTCAATTTGTATTGAAATTGACAGGCGACACTGCTCATTTTGGCGGTGCGGCGACGCAACGCGAGTTTGTGTTTGGGCTCATAAAGACAAAATCCAATGTGAAAACAATTTTACTATTATCACGAAGTACACTTAACTCGACTATTTTCGATGTACTAAGTATTTGTACTGCAAACTAAAATATTTGATGCAGTTGTGAAACGAAGTACCTAGCCACTTCACTGAGAGTTTCACAGTGTTGTTATAACTAGCAAAAAGCTGAGATTTGTGAGGGCTCGTGTAGTTAAAGTTGAAGTTGAGTTTAGTTTTGTTGCAGCGATGTTAACTCTTTGGTTACCTAACGCGTTAGTAGAACAATAATAACCTTCTATCTAATTAAATTGTTAATCAAAATTTTAGTGGTTATAATTTATTTGACATAATATAACAACAGTTAATTACGTTAAGTAAAGCACATAGTTTTTCAGTAAAGTGTATCACAAAAATGCTCAGGTCGCAAGATAGAGATTAATTGAGACCCTATTATTACGTGGGCGAGATGTACCCATAGATGCGAGCTGTTATCTCAAAATGACCATACAACATTTTTACATGAGTAATTTTTTATTTGGAAGGGCCGTTATGGTTATGTATTTTGATTAACTGTTTCATACATGCTCGCCAGTTGCGATTTTACTTACTACACACACAAAGCAATAAACTCGAGGTTCTAAAGGACGTATTTCTTCCATAGGTACGAATGTCGCCTTCAGGAAGCCAGCGAACCAGTCCACGACAGTTCGCGGAGGGGCGGCAGCCAACGGCAACGACGGGGAGAAGACCACGGACCATGACGGCAAGAGATGTACGGAAACGCAGAGGGAGGCCTCGCCGTGGTGGCAGGTGGACCTACTCAGACATTATGCTGTAAAGGTAGTGAGGGTCACTACTAGAGGATGCTGCGGTAAGTTTTGTGGATATTGTGATATACTTTCTACAAATGTTGCCCTTCCTTAAACCTCGTTAGTAGTTAAATCAGTAACGCTAAGCTATCCGCAAGATACCAGTAGTACCATGATGGACCTAGACAATCAAATGGTACTACTGGGTACTACTGGTACTACTGGGTACTACTGGTACTACTGGGTACTACTGGTACTACTGGGTACTACTGGTACTACTGGGTTTTTATCTACCAGAAGTTCCATGGAACTTCTTGAACCGATCTTCTTCTGGTGGATAAAAATCCCAGTAGTTCCATAATGGAAGTAAACAGTGGCACTACTGGCACTACTGGGATATCCCGAAACTATCATAATGCTATGAGTTATGATTTATGACCATTTACGTCCCACCAAAATGGGTTCGATGTCCGCTGTATTCAAATATATATATGTATGCATGAATAATACTGTCTATTTGCTTTGTTCTGAGTGTTTCTAGGTTTCTATATACTTATTACTTATCATGTAGGTACGTTTTTATTAAAAAAATATTTAAGAATCTGCTTTCTGGAACTGATTTTATAAGCTATCTGCTTTCTGGAACTGATTTTATAAGCTACTAGCTTTTGCCCGCGGCTCCGCCCGCGTGGATGTCGGTTATCGCGACCAAACATAGCCTATGTCCTTTCTCAAGGTCTAAACTACCTCTATACCAAATTTCATCAAAATCAGTTCAGTGGTTTAGGCGTGAAAGCCAGACAGACAGACAGAGTTACTTTCGCATTTATAATATTAGTAGGGATTGGTTGTAAAGAATTCTTTATAAAATATCTTGAATATTGATACATTATTCATTATTAGTAACATACGAGAAAATAGTACATTATTACAAGGCGAGGTATTTAACCGCATTGATTAACATTCTCTAAAGAATTGGTTACGAAATAATCCAGATATTTATTTTACACAATTCTTATTTGGCACTACTAGTTTCTGCAGTGAAATAATTGCAATGTATTCTGATTCTTGCCCAACATTAATCGGTACCTAATTATTTGGAAGTGAAAGTGAATATTATGACATAAGTGCCGCAAATAGCAACCGATATCAATATATCGTAAATTAAAAACGGTAATTGCTTCTCATATCGAAAAATATTGTTACCTACTTCTATGCGAAGTATAAAGACCACCATAACAATATCTAGGTTTCATAATGATTATTATTAAATGTTGATAACTGCGCAGCAATCATAGCAACATATATTTTTTTCAATTTGTTCCACTGGCTCTGACAATCTCTGTGTTAAAATACTTTTAACTCGCCCTGCCATACATTAATCTTCTGTTCTTCATTTTTGGGTTGATCCCTGTTATGTAGCATCCAAACCTTTCACCTCGGAGCCCTGGAACCGCTTTTTCCAGTCTAAGCGTGTTTGGCTGAACTTCAATATTTGTCGAGAAGCAACTGCCATTTGACTTCAACTACCCGTAATGCCAGAATAGATATTTACAGTATAACAATCGGGATTGACAACTTATCGTGCTCTGTGCATGAGGCTTACAAATACCCAGACTAATAGTAATAAACATATCCATGCATACAAATATTTGCACTAAGCGGGAATCGAACCCAAATTTCATATTTATATACCTACTAGCTGACCCCGCGAACTTCGTATCACCTAACAGTAGATTTTTTAAAAATTTTCTCTCCGTAAGAACCATCCCTGTACTTCAAGGAATATTCTAAAAAAAAGAATTAGCAAAATCGGTTCAGTTGTTCTAGAGATTTGCGCTTAGCAACACATTTAGCGATTCATTTTTATATTATCCCTACTAATATTATAAATGTGAAAGTAACTCTGTCTGTCTGTCTGTCTGTCTGTCACGCCCAAACCACTGTACCGATTTTGATGAAATTTGGTATAGGGGTAGATTAGACCTCGAGAAAGGACATAGGCTATGTTTGGTTGCGATAACTGACATCCACGCGGGCGGAGCCGCGGGCAAAAGCTAGTAGATGTATAACAGCCCGATGATGACCAGAATAATACCCAACATATAAGATGTTTCGCACAATTTTTCCACTGAACTCTTCCTAAACCAATTCTCACCATTTTAAGGGCACTTACTAGGAATGATTGACTTCTCTCTAAAACAGACGTGAAGCGTTCCATTTCATTTCCAAGGTCAAAGTCTGTACCGGAACGTTTTTGAAGCACTTCAGACTTTTTTAAATCATCCAAGTTCTATTAATTAATTACCGGTTCCTTTTTGATAGCGAGTGCAAATATCGGAAGATTTGCGTGACTTTTTTTCTATCCACTACCGCATTTCAAAGTGAATATTATGGGTGACGGCCCATATTATTTGTAAAAAAAAATACTTTAACTTTCAAATAATGTTTATAAAGAATTATTAGTAACTAGCTGACCCGGCGAACTTCGTACCGCCATATTTTCTGAGCCCATTCCCGCTGCATATCTCTAAATTTATCAGTGTTTCTCTACAATATTATGCATGTATTATACGTATAAACCTTCCTCTTGAATCACTCTATCTATTGAAAAAAAACCGCTTCAAAATCCGTCGCGTAGTTTTGAAGATTTAAGCGTACATAGGGACGGACAGACAGCGACAGCGACTTTGTTTTATAATATGTAGTGATGATTGTCAACTCCTCCAGCATCTTGATAAGCTATCAACTGAAAAGCTGAAAACAAATTCGAACTTATATCAATTATTTTATCAAATTCGCTATACGGAGGTACATAAATAAAAATAAGCTTTTCTGTTGACTATAAAGAAGAAAAAATCTTCTAAAGAATTATGTTTACAGCTCGCTGAATAATGTTGAAGGTAAAAAATAAAAAAATAGATAAATATTCTATACTTCTTAATTGGAATACAGCACAAAAGGTAGAAAGTTCTATTCATTCCTTCTTCCAAAGAAATTCTAAAAAATATTATTTGATAGTAACAGCGAAGTCTGATAGGAATCGGAAAACCAGAGAAATAACTGGCTTATTCCCGTGCGCTCCAAATCTATTGTTCTCTAAAATTCATATTTTCATACATTGATTACCAGGAGCGTTTAATACAAACATCCTTGATGTTTGTATTAAAATAATAAACAAAGCCACATTTACCACTTTCATTCCCAAGAGCTTTAAAATATTGTCTAGGTACTTTGAGATATTATTCCCAGCAGCTCCAAGAAAAAGTCAATTCTTCAAATAAAAATCGTTCCCAAAGCTGCTCATTCCGACTTGGATAGATTAGGTTAGAAGGCTAATGCGGGAGCGGAGCGGAGCCAAGCTCCCGCATTAGCCTTCGTGGTTATTTTTTGTTATAAAACCATGTTTACCGTTATCTAATAATACATATAATTATAGGTAATATTATAATAGGTAATATTATAGTATTAATTGTTTTAATTCCTGCTAACCGTATACTTTGTTTTGGAGCTCATATAATACCTTATATGAGTCTTTTTTAATTTAAGTAGTATAATTTGGAGTTCCTGAGAATTGATGTATAGAGATAAGAAGTTATGAAGGAAAAAAAAATCATAAGTTTTTGGAGCTCTTGAGAACGATTTTATAAAATAATAATAATATTTAATTTTAGTCTTGGAGCGCTTGGGAGCAAAATCGTGGAGCGGACGGGAATAAGCCAAATATTTTACAAACATATTCTTTAACTAACTAACATTCCCTTTCAGGTCACCAACCACTTCAAGATCTCGAAATCAGAGTTGGCAATAGCAGCACGGATCTGCAACGAAACCCACTTTGTGCATGGTTCCCTGGTACCATAGGTAAGTAACAGAGAAATTGCATTTATTCTCAATAGCTAGGTACATACTTTATTTACAGTACATGCAAGGGGCTGTCCGCTAATCACGTGCTCTCCGGCCACTTGAATCCCATGTCTATAATCCCATGAGATCTTAGAGGCTCAACAGGGGGGAGGAGGATTCGGAAAAAATCACGAAATATCACCAGGGGGAGGTAGGGGTATAGTGAGATATCACGTGTATTCATTTTTTCTTATAGCGCGCGATTTTCATCACTTTGCTTAATTTTCTAGTGAACCATCCAAAGGTTGCCTGGCAGAAATCGCTTATAGCGATAAGGCCGCCCTTGTACTGATTCCTTAGTCATGATTTTTAAATTTGTATTTTATATGGTGTACAATAAAGTATAAATAATAATAATAAATACACATGATTTTTGTTGAATAAAACCTCATCACGTATCGCCAAGGGGGAGGGGGTGGTTTAAAAATTCCTAAAAAAAAAAATCACGTGATTAATGGACAACCCCCAGGATATAAAATCATCGTAAAAAATTTACCTATGCTTGTTGTACCAAAATAAATTATTTCAAAAGATGACAACAAAGAAAAGAAATTTTATAGCAACTCGGAACTTCGATTTAGTATGTTGTATGTATTATTTCTGGGACGAATAACCTCCTTAGGAACACGTTTATTTGTATGTTTTCATGAACCTTTTGAATATGTACTCTTTAAACCCAAACGTAAGTAATATAACATTCACTGAAAGCCCTTTTATATGTGTAAGAAAATGTTGAAACAATAATATAGGTATGGTATGTTCACCATCCCGGCTAGTTAATCCGAAGATAATACAAACATAAACAAGGGGTATTCATTAGTTTTAGAATGAGGCAATTATTTATTAAAGAATTGTAAGAGATGCCATTATGCATCGAAGATTAAAAACTTCGATTATTTATGAGTCGGTAATGATTGCATAATATTAAATTTATTGGATTATAAGTGAATATACTGGGTACAATAAACTTATTCAATTATGAATGGATAGTACTTAAAGACGGTAGTAAACGCGACTGCTAAGCAGGGGCGTGGGTTCGAATCCCGCTCAGTGCAAATATTTGTATGCATGAATATGGCTATTGGCATCTGGTCGTGCTTCGGAGAGCCCGTCAAGCCGCCGGTCCCGGTTGTCATACGAACATCTATGGCAGTCGTCAGGAGTACCCTAAATAGTTCAAAAACTATTCTAAATGCAACGCTAAATAATCGCTTCACGACAACTATCGAAGACCAGCCAAACCCAAAGTTAGACTGGAAAAAGCGGACCCCAGACTCCGAGGTGAAAGCTTCGGATGCGACTGGGATTAATAACTAGGATGAAGAAGTACTTACTATAAGTGGATAAATGTGTTCTTGTCAATCTAGATTACAAACTTTCTGTGCGCCAAGTATTAGGTAAGTATCTTGTCGTTTTGCGTTATTGATTGAACATCCAAACATACTACTAACTTTCACGTTTTTATTATAAGTATACCTCTATATAATACGTGGTTCCCGGCAGAGTAGAATTTGGGTCACCCCATCTCCTCCCATGCGGTGTCGTACAAGGCGACTATGGGATAGGGGTGTTTAACATCAGACAGATATATTATACAGTCCCCTGTCCAGACTCGGCCTAAGTATACATGGCTCGAGTCAACAATAGTGCCCGGAAAACGGCAATAGGCTCACCCTTATTACGTGGGACCTAACCTAATACAGTGATTGGTGAAATGTGGGTGTTAATTCACCTCTGCCTAACCCTCTTATCTAAGACACATGTAGGTACGTAAACGTATCCAATCTCAAACTTATTACACAATCGTAACGAAGACGGGTTAAGAGGCGCTTCGTACTCCATTGCCCTTATTTCTGGACAATAAAAATAGAGTAACCATACTATGCAATGTTTACGGGATTCACTTCATACAGAAATTCGGTCATGGTTAAACGTTTTAGGCCAAGAGTGCAAACGATCTTACAAAATCGTTATAGTAAGTGCAGCGATAAGGTGGATGGTCAAAAGAAAAGATGAAGGGAGATGTTTCGTTTGAAAATTATTTTCTCGATTGATTGTAACTTGTAGGAATATTTGAGATGGTACCTACATAATTTAGTTAACGTAGTCAACGCGATCGTGATATAGATGAGTACTCATACAAACTTCTATCAACCCTACCAAACCCATCATCCATTCATCCATCATCAACAAAACCCTTTCAAGAGCTTCAGGGTCAAAGCCAATCTCACCTGCTAAACAAGTCTTAGGGTTTTTCTCAGGGTTGTGGGTTTCAGAGTTTTAAACTGAACCTAAAGGAGGCGAACTCTGACACCTCCAATATTATCGGCATTCACCCCCGCATACACCGTTTACTTGTTTACTACCTTAGCTATACAAATAAACTTATAAAACCGTGTCATACTGTTTTCTATTGCTAAAGTAGTACTCGAATCAATTATTCGCTTCATCTATCAAATTATAATATTCAATAATTTGTCTATAAACCACAAAAATACCAATTAACGTTCTATCTCTCACTCGAGCCTCAGGCACAGCAATTACATTCTTAAGCTATTACAAATGCATATATAATCGGTGGTTAATACTCTGAATGGTCGGCAGAGGAGCTATCAATCAGATGAAAGTGGAAATCGTGTCGGTCGCAAGCTCTCTAGCCTGGGAACCGGTGTGGAAGCAGGTCACCAGACTCTGCAGTAATCATGTCATTCATATGTTCTTAGGATCGTTTTCAACGGCTTTGTGTGTAGTATTTATTTGTAAACTTCAACATCTTTATTTGTAATCCTATAGAATGTAAAACTTACAAAAGTACAGTTATAATTATTTAAGAGATACGATTTGACGTTTATAGTCTAGGGTTGGAGTGTCTCAAATCAATTGTCAGAATAATCGATTCAGGTAACAAAAGATTAATCGCAACGTTGCCCGAATGTAACTTTTGTAACATTGTAATTTGTAAATAAATAAAATTATTTGTCATAACTACCCCACCGCGCTATATAATTATCCGACAGGATTTTCATACCATAAAAAAACCTTACTTTTCCCCCGATATGTAACTTTTTAAGCTACATATCTTGTTTACATTTACATTAGACTATCTGGCCCTGGCAACACTGATTAATCATTTAATATATATTATCTAGTATTGATATTAGGATTAGTACCTCTATGTGTTAGGCTTAATGAAAACATGGGTATCGTTATTATACCTCTTTATTCCTTGAAAAATCTAGTAAGATACTATATTTTTAAATTCATATACCTACTTACAATAAAAACATATATTTAAAAATACAAAATACAATGCCCCA
Organism: Eilema depressum; assembly: GCA_914767945.1. Taxonomy (NCBI): domain Eukaryota; kingdom Metazoa; phylum Arthropoda; class Insecta; order Lepidoptera; family Erebidae; genus Eilema; species Eilema depressum. The sequence goes on from OU612012.1 coordinate 25,956,348, forward strand.
CCGGTACCTATAGGGTACAGGGACCACGCCTCACAATACATGCTGTGTCGAAGAATACCGCCTTCTGAATCAAGGTTCTCAATACGGATGTTTAAATAAATATATTTTTTTTGTTTGTACGGTCATAGCTCCGTCTTGCGTAGACGGATTTGCAAAATTATTTTTTTGTTCGGCAGTACAGTATTCCGAAATGGTCCCATTTAAATTTCGTAAAGATCTGATGATGGGTTTCCGAGATTAGACCAAGGAGCTCTTAAAAAAATACCAGGAAATCAGCCGCGATTGAACATCACGCCTGAATCCTGCGAAGGGATTCGTAGAATTGTTCAGAATATTCAGCTATAATAATACATTTATGCTATTGAAGTTTTTTATTGAATATTGAATTTAAATTGTACAAATCTATTAAGACAGAAAAGCGAATCCACCTTTTTTATTGGCAACTGGCAATTTAAAATGAAGATTTTAAATGGTTCGTGCGAAAAATGTTAGAAACGGAAAATACAGAATATTATGGTTACATTTTCTTTGTCCGATAGTGCACATGCGCGAACATTTCCCTCCACGCCGGTTTAGGTTCAAGACATGTGTCCAGCCAGTACTATACTATACCATAAACGCAACGAATAGAGGAGAACATAATGGAGGTTCCATACGATCAAAATGTAATAACAAAAAATAATAGTTATATAGGTAGGTACTTGTAGTTATTCGGTCCCACGTAATAGGGAGTGAGTCTGCCGGGAACCACACGGCTCCTACCGGGAACCACACGGCTCAGTAAAAATTAAAACATAAAAATTTGCCTTGCCTTGCCTTGGCCTCAGATGCAATTAGGAAAATACATCTCCATGCGCATGATGATGATGATAGGCAAAATAATCTAAGAGGTGCATTTTCACAATCAATCTAATATTATAATCTAGTATTGTTGTCTCTAGTATGCGATACGGCAAAAGTAAATCTAAACAATATTTTGATTTGTATTACTTAGAAGAAACATGAGAGGGTAAAAAGAAACACAAAATATTACAAAAGTTACATTCTGGCAACGCCGACCATAAACGTAACGAGTTGACATAAACTCCATACGATTAAAATGTAACAACCATAGAGAACACAGCCGCAACACTCAACTGAAAAAATAAGAACGATATGACGTAGCTGTCACACGGGATTTCGAAAAATGAAGAATCACGTCTTATTTTAAATTATTTGTAGCAATTCCTAAAATATTTCTAGTAATATAAAGTGAAACATGTCACACCATATTTTTTTATACTTACTATTATAAGTTATTACGTATTTAGAAATGGTTTAACTTAATTTATAACAGTTTCATGTATCCTTTCAATAGTGCCTAGTTACCTACCATGAATCCAGAGATCTGTCAAATCGTATCTCTTAAATAATTTCAAGTGTAATGGCACATTAGAAATAAAAATTGTATTTGCGCCTCCATTCTGCGAAATCAAAACCACTATTATACCACGGACACTGTTAAAAAATCATTTAATTTTAGACTTTTAAATAATGCTGTTAATATCTAAAATAAAATTGCTTTTTGTACAGTGAATTAAAAAGTGTAATGAAACTCTTTTCATTTCATTTTGAACTTTCGGACTATAGCAATAAAGTCTTCAATGGCATTTTTGCAGTCTCTATATAGTACGACCGTGGTTTTGCTTTAGCAGAAATGAGGGCCTGTTTAATATCTACCCAAAAAGTTCTTTCGAGTCAATAAAAGTTAAGGATTGAAAGTCTGACGGTCCTACCTAAATATAAAGAAACAATATCTATTTTCCCTGTATACACTTCATTTACACAATATAGAGGTATTCAATGTAGCTGTATAATCAGCAGATGCGCCCCTCTTTCTCAGGACGGCAGTTAATCTCATGATATCTTATTTAATGACGCTCATAAAAACCAAATTCACAATACAGTTTGATATACATTATAATGTGGGTCACAATACTAATATAAATGCGAGTTCTGACCATATAATGTGTTTCCTGTAAAGATCGAAGTTCGCATATTACATCCTATGCCAGGATAAAAAAGCAATAATAAGAATAAGTGACCTGTTGCTGAGGTAAAATGGATCGCATTGTTGGCATTCAGCAGCCGTAGCCGTGACGATCACTGGCCATTGCCACGCGTACCAGTACTTCTCTGCAATTTTATTTATATTGGTTCAAGGTGTTGATTGGTCTTTTTCAGCACTCCACATACCTAATTTAAAAGAATAATTAAGTTCATTCATTAAAATCATCCTATGTACAACCATTGAAGACGCCACGCCATAAAAACTCATGGTCCTTCGTGTTCACAAAGACATATTAAGTATTTGTTTACAAACAAGTAATTTAGAAGCCTTACTTTTCTTATCCAATACAAACGACGTTATTAGAAATACTTAATTGAAAATATTGGATTAGTAGGTAAAGCTTCACATTATAATATTTACTAAATAGGAATTAGGTATAAATAAGAAAAATGTTTAACATTCAATAATTATTCTGATATATTAATTGCTACTTTTCCTTAACCTTGTAGATAAAATAACTACAGTATAACGAACTATTTTATGAATTTAATCCTCATATTTATTGGCAATTAATTCGAGTAATTTTGACGAGTATGCACTAATGCCAAATATTTTCTAGAATTAACGTTAAAGGTCAGATTTAAGCATGCTTTTCCGTTAAATGAGAGGTTATTTCGTAATGATGATATTAACAAGTGCATTTTTCAATGGACAGCTGATATAATGAACGATAATATAATAATACGCGCTCGCAATAGTTCTTGGACTAATTAGCCAACGTGTGTGACGTACGATAGAGCTCTTATTAGATGTAAGAGCGGATGCGGAAGCGACAGCGATACTGAAATGATGACTTAATTCTTGACTGACCCAATATTCGGAAGGATTGATCTGGAATTGAGGTACATATATACTACTTCCTACTTCACCTAGCTTCTTACCAGCCAGCAGGGCTTAGTCAATTGACGGGCTAAACGTAAAAAATGTTACTAACAGAAATGAAATAAATCACGAATCCCTTTGTGCGAAAACAGATGTCTAATTTTTCCACAGCTAGAAATGCACACCCACATGTAGATACATCAGACAATGAAGGCATCCGATAAATAAAGGTTCCGATGCTATTTTCTGTCCTCCGTTTTTTTTCGCCATTGACAAGAAACGCTATGTTTTTTTTCCATTAGGTGCATTAACGCTAATAATGCAGCAGTTTTCGTTTACATCGTCGCGACGACATCTCAGATTCTGCTTTTGTCAGTTTGTTATTTCCTTGTCAGCGCTGTCATTTTTGTTCAAGTCACGTTGCATTTCTGCACAACAGAAAATATTGCAATATTTTATTGAAATTACAAGGTAGCTAATAAGATACAAAACTTAACTTAATCTTTTCGCATATTTATATTTCAACTAGATTTTCTAAGGCGAATTCGTTTCACATTAGAAAATCTAGTTGACTTTAACTCTTAACTTAACTTTACTATAGTACTTTTAAACGCTACCGCCAGACCGCCGCACTATACAAGCAGTAGGTAACAACCATCATTTGAATAATTATATAAAATTATATGCTTTGTTATTCATTAAACATTACATAAAGAAAGAAGTTCTCACTTGACTGCGTATTGTTTTTTTTTTCTTACTTTTATTATCATAGTTATAAATAGTGTGTAGTAGAACAATTACATAACAAAACAGGCCTAATTGTAACTAGGGGAAAAAGTGTTTTGTAAAAGCGTGAGTAAATTAATATATTGCTTAATTCAATGTGGAAAGTTTGGGAGTCATTTGTCAGCATTTAGTTTTTTAGCGCGTGAACTGGTAGGTTGATTTGGACAAAGACGTTTAATTACAATACTAGGTATATAGGGTACATACGCTGATGAAAATTAATGGGTTTTCTTTGATACAACTTAATTAATAGGTTACTTTAAAGGAACTGTTCACACTGTGCTTACGTTTGGACAGTATTATTGACAATATACATTGACAAACTCCACCAAATTCCTAGAAGCCGCGATAGCAGAATTTCCTGTGCGATGTGACGAGTAGCCTGTTAACAAAATCGTGGACAAAATGGTACCTAAATAAAATACTCATAGTACCTAATTACGTTCCTTCTTACTATATTGTCAAATTATATAATGTACTCGTATATGCCTATATAATTATGTATTGTATAATATAATGTATATACCTTGTATAGAGTACATGTAGGTATAAAGTTTTTTGAGCATGTACCTACTGTCCCATTTCTTTCAACGTAATTATATTCTTGAACATTTTCTATGCGAAGCTCAATCTTTAGACATACCCAACCTTTAAGTAAAATGGAACATTATTCGAAACCCAATCTTTAAGTTAACAATTTAATTAAATCGTGAAAAGAACATATTACAATCTCAATTTCGTCCAATACGTAACGAAACGAAAAAAGGACGTACCGACTGATTTTAAAGTCGTTTTATAACATTAGATACTTCGAACAACTCGGTTCAGTTCTTCAGTTAAAAAAAAGTGGTCAATTGAACGGGTTCAGCTATAATAAAAACAAATAAAATGATTTAATACTTCTAAATGATTTTGTTATCGAAACTGTGCCCATAATATTTTGGTCCAAAATGACTATAGAATCACAAGTTGAAATTTTTCAAAAACTGCAGACTATGTTAGCTACTGAGTACTTACTGAAAAATTATGAAAGAACCGAAAGCAGTTTGCACAATTAATATTTTTTTCCAATTAAGTTTATTTCTGCTCACAATCGGCATGCAACAATAATCAAGAACATTGCGAAGATCACAAAGATAAAATACTGCTTAATTAACCTGATCAGATTCAACACTAAAACGCAACATATTAATTTAAAAAAACAGTCATTACTAATTAATTCTAAAATTACAATCCTGGCAACAGATGTAGATATCGTTTTCTGCATTACAACAATGACTTAAAAACAAATGCTCAATAAAACAGCAATGTAAGAAGCATTGTTGGATGTAATCGCGAAAGTGACTTAGACTTTCTAAACAATAGTGTGGTTTCTAATAAAGAAGATTCCCACAGCCAATAAACGTTTGCGATTATAAGTTACGGCCGTGTGTCAGGCACACCGTAACGTAACTAATTGTCGAGTGATTACAAAGCTCATCTTGAAGGCATCATAATCGTCCGATTGTTTGAATTGTTTAGCTATGCGTGTTTGGTGGTACTTAATAAGATTTTTATGAAAATTAACAATATTATCGCAAATAGGTTTTTATTGATTCACAACTATCTATACATCAATTTTATAGTGTAGCTGCTTGACCTTTGTAATATGTCTGTAATTGAACTATAGAGCCTTTGAATCCAAAATGGGAATCCAATATCGTTTGTGCCTCCCTGGCTAGTTTAAACAGTTCTGGTACAACGAAGACAAAGTACACAGCACACAAAGGAATGTGTGTAGTGACCTTACCTTTATTAACACCTCGTGTCGAAATGAAATTCTGATGTGTGAGATCGGCATCCTAGTAAACCTTTGATGGCTATCATGGAAAAGCAGTGGGTGCAGATTCAGACAATATTTACCTAATCCGTCCTGATACCCAATTCTAGTAAAATCTGTTCAAAATTCAGTCTCGACATAATTTAAATCTCCCAAATTTCAAAAATGGTAATCTCGTAACTTAATTTTCATGATCGAACATTGACTTTGTGATCGTTTTTCACGAGAATTGGCCGTCTGATCGAAGATAGCTAACCTGCCCCTCTAGACAAGTGGCAATTAGTTGACCAGCGTATTGTACAATAGAATGACGAATGTATGGGATTTGACGTTTATATTATAGACTAGCTGACCCCGCGAACTTCGTAACGCCTAACAGTCAATTCTTTTTTTTTTTCAATTTTTCTCTCCGTAAGAACCATCCCCGTAGGTACTTTAAGGAATGTTCTAAAAAAAGAATTAGCGAAATCGGTCCAGCCGTTCACGCGTGATGGCGTGACCAAGAGAAATAGGGATTCATTTTTATATATAGAGATAATCCAATGTACGGGATTCACTCTATTCTACAATACGCCGGTCAACGAATTGCCACCTGTCTAGGGGGGCTGATAAGGCAAGTTCAAACTCTAGGCCAGAATTCGTTTGAAGTATCGATCAGCCACCCGCATACGGTGCAGAATATCCCATCAAGAACCAAACGGTTCGGCGACTCCTTCTTCTGCCGCACCATTAATACCTGGAATTCCTTACCAGTTAACGTGTTTCCCTCCTGCTTCCGTCCCGGGTTTTAAGCGGGGCGTGAAAAAGCATCTGATGAGGCCATCATGCTGAGTGCCACCATTGTAACACGGTACACGGTACATGTCTATAATGGTGACCGTCTTTCTCCAAGACTCTACCTTCAGCTTACCATCAGGCGAGGCTAAGTCAAATTGACGTGTCCTATATAAAAAAAGACTAAATCCAAAATGTATTGTTAAACCTAATTAAGTGTAACAGGCGCCCATAGCGTGTCGCTAAACGTTTGTCAAGTGTCTGAACAAGTTGGTATGCGGATTACTCGCACTTTATTGTCATTGGCCGTTGTCTCATCTCATAGATAAATTTTAATGGCGGTATGTTTCTACTTACAAGACGTTTACATACCTACTACTTACTATTGCCCGTGACTCCACCCGTGTGAAAGACTGATCAGAGACCAATAACCAGGATTATCAGCAGCCGATGTGGATACAGCTATGTAGCCGTGTGGTTTCCGGCAGAGTAGAATTTGGGCCACCCCATGCGGTGTCGTACAAGGTGACTGGGATAGGGCTGTTGAACATCAGACAGATATATACAGCCCAAACTCAGCCTCAGATAAATGACTCGAGTCAACAATAGTACCAGGAATACGACAATAGGTTCATCCCGTATTACGTGAGATGATTGATGAAATATGGATGTTAATTTACCTCTGACTAATCCTCCGGGGATAAAGGCGTGATTGTATGATTGTATGTATGTATGTGGAGACATGTATTGTGGTGCTTACCACTTTGGGAAAGAGACGTAACTGTGTGTATGTATGTATGTATGTAGGTATGTATGTCCTATTCTAGACTTTAATCTATCTCCATGCCGAATTAACCAATTAACCAGTCCTGCGCATGACGAAACTGAATTTACTTATATATTACTGCAATGTCAGATAATTTCATTAAAAAGCCTTTTCCAAAGCGTACCTACTGATTGCTTACATAATATTACTCAGGAATATATTTAACCGAAAGACCGTGAAGTTAATTTACTTACCTAGTGATCATTTTGTATCGAAAACATTAGCAGTTAATCAACTTAATATTCTAGTTATAAAGAAGTTGCCTTCAAAGATGGAGACCGCTCCCTATAACTTGCTACTGAACGATCTCGAGGCGCTCTCTCAAGGTATCTGTGGGGTGAGCATGAACAACTATCGTAATCGTATCGTGAACGTAACGATAGCACTCCGTGCTCTCGTTACGTTCACGATACGAATACAATAGTTGTTCGTGCTCACCCCAGAAGCTGATAAACTTACTATAGATGGGTGGGTAACGGGTATATAATACTGTATTCACATAAATGTTGACAGAATTAAAAAGACAATAATTAAAATTGCACAACTAAGTTGCATTTCATAGCATAAAAGTATCAGAGGTACATCATTTCAAGTTATAATATGATACTATCTGTAATTCCGCCCTATATACAATCCACCATACGAATACACTATTCTCAAATGGAGACGACTATTAATTGTTTTTTTTTCTTTTGTTCGTAATGTAGGTACATTTGCATGTTAAAATATTGAACTAATCAACACATTCGAGTAAGTCAGTAATCAGGCAGTACATCATTCTCAGAGCCATTTTTCAACTCTGTCGGGATCGGCTTTCCAGTCTAATGTGATGCGGCTGAACTTCAATATTTACCGTGTAACGACGGCCATCTCACCTCCACAACATATTTATGACGATATCGTAGTTCTGTAGTTAGACTACTTTTGAGGGCTCTACTACCCGTAACGACTACCATAGATTTTCGTATGGCAACGGGGGCCCGGAAACACCCAGGCTAATGCAAATAGAAATATTTGCGCTGCGCGGGAATCGGAGCCGTGCCTTCTATGTAGCAATCGCGTTCACTACCCCCACACCACAGAGGCAGTTGCAGTAACACAGGCAGTACATGGCATAGGAATATAATGGTATATTATCTTTTTATACCTATAGGATTACGAGTGAGCTCTTAATAGCGAACGAGGTTGTCTCAGCTAATTGCTTTTACTCAATAATTAATCGTGAACTGGAACGTGTGATCTAATAAACTTTTTTTTATTCTAGATGAGGGTATTACGAAGACATTCACGTGTGCTCGTCCACTGGTGGGTCAGCACGTGTTCCTGCAGCTCGTCGGAGTCGAAGGCTCGTTGTCACTCTGCGAAGTGGAAGTCTTCACCACTGAAGGTAAGGACAACTCTCACCATCCTTGCGTTAGGTACTCCCGGGCGCATCCAAGACAGAAAATATATAAAAAAGCTAAAAAGTCATCGCATCAATGCCCACCTATTTCGAGAACCTTCATGGTTTTTTTCATTTTAAAACAAAGTATAAAAGAAAATAATTTGACAGGGCACTTGTCTTGTCACTTGTGGAATTTGGCCGTGTGTAAAAGCGAGTCAAATACACTATTTTAATTATATTTATTACTGTACAAATAAACGCATTCGAGTTCTATATAATGGCGGGGGCCGGTAACATCTGGGCGAGTTTGAACCGTACTATCTTCAGGCGAACTTCTACCTACGCCGTAATGGTTGGCTTAGGAACATTTTTCTTCGAGCCGGCATTTGAGAGCATCGCAGAAGGCGTCTTCAAGAGTATAAACAAAGGGAAACTCTGGGACGACATTAAGGACAACTATGCCAAATAACGGTGGTTACTTCCCTCGATTATTAACATTTTTCGTTAGTAATATTTATATTGACTGGTTATAATGTACTGCGCATAATATGATATTCTATAGAAGACTTAACTTTTGGAATGTAAAATATTTCATTAAAGTTCATTTGTACTGTCTATTTCTTTTTCTATACCGCTCATGTACGATCTAGCGCAATAACTCATACGTCACGAAGTCAGTTGTTGCACTATCGACTGTCCATTTCTGTCGTATAGCGAATCCAGCTAATCAATAATCTGTCCAATCCACGAATCTGTCCAATTCCAGAATTTGTCGTATAGCGAACAAAGGAATCGGTGTATTATGGGAAAAGGTACACTACAACCCGAGCATGCGACAAATCTTTGATTAATAATCAAAGCGACAAATATGGACGGGAGAGAGTTGGTACACGATACGATACACTTTATAACAACCATGTTCTACACCCCGCTGTCCGTACCCCGTACCGGTAAGGTCGGGTTTTACCCAAATACGATTTTAGATTTTAGACATTTTCCTCATAAAAGCTGCTGTAGCACTAACCCTATTACTTAGCACTCGAAACCGATAATGTAATTTGTCTCGGTATAGTTGTACATGTACAGTTCGCCTATTTTGTGTTGTGTTGTACTCGTATTGTGCGATTGTGCGAGTAGTAGCAGAATCTATAATAAAATAAATCGTAATATCTATGCCATTTCTTTAATTCTGATCACAAAGCGATCCTGACTCCTTTTTTATGGTTGATACCTCTCACTGTTTTTTGTTAACTATCTCACCTGTTGGTAAATGACGACGACGTGGTGGACGGTGGAAAAGGTTATAGCAGTCACCCAAGTTATAAGCCACTATTCCATCTATCCCTACTAACACAGGGATACTTGGAAGTAGTACCTAGTAGCACCATATAAGAATGGTTATACGAATGAAGAACGTATCGTCGTATGAGTGGATTATAGACGATGTACCTACCTATTGGTGGCGCGTCGCCGCGCGTCTTTTCATTCGATGGTAGAAGCTTGGAGGAATTAGCTTGTGCAATCCAGCGGACACTCCCAAAAGTTCGCCGATGTTCTTGGCTCTGAAGCCTATTCACAATGTTGTTGATTAGCCTCTTGGCTGGTTTCTCTATCGAATCAAGTGCTTCTGGCTGGTATTACCAGTGAGTAGGTAAGCTACCCACGCTTTCAATACCTAATAAATCTACCGGCACCACTATCACACAACTCTGCATACTTAAATATCCAAAGTTTACTATCTACTACCTATTTACTAATACAATCTATTATCTAATGTTCCAAGGATTAGTGGTCAATTTATTATTACAGAAAATACAATTTATGTAACTTCAAATTCTTGACCAATACAAACCACCTTGACTACAAGGTACTACCTACCCGAGGTAGGTTACAGCATAGTTGTACGAATTCTTTACCACCCGTTCTGAGTGGAATGTAAACAGTCCCCGGCGTATAATTTTCCGTCGATGCCCCTAATGATGCCTCCTGAATGTATTGGAATTTTCCATCATATTAAGGGTCAGCACAGACACAGCGGCAAACTTAAGTATTATAAGGCTATCAACCTTATTCCCTTATTCCATTTAGACAGACTGCAGCGACGTCGCGCGCATTGTCGTACTTGTTCGAGCAGCCACGCGCTTGTTTTTTTATGTAGGTTACGACATTTTGACTTCACCTCACCTCACCTGATGGCAAGCTCAAGGCAAAGACTCAGGAAAGGGGATCACCATTGCAGACACGTACCAGGTAACATATGGCCGTCAAGCTGAGTGCCACCATGCACTCAGCTTGACAGTCTCATCTTAGGCTTTTTCGCGCCCCACTTAGAGGACTCGTAACTGTAGGAAGAATAAGGTTGACATTAATACTTAAAAACTACTCGCTCAGTTTGCAGCGAAGAGGATTTTATTACAGTACTCGTAAATCAACTTTATAACTATTGAAATAATGTGCATATTATGCGTAACCTGGCAAAATATACTCGCGCGTCCTCGAAGATTGGTACGCGGGCAGTCGAGCATATGCGATCAGTCAGAAAATGTCCGAAACCGCGGGAGTCTTCCTCTCTGTCCGCACTGACCCTTAGCGTCACATTTTACTATCAGTAATAAAGCACCCATATCAATTAGCCATCTATATTTATTTAATATCATTTCTGGCTACTCGGAACGATATTATTCACAATCAATCAATCAATTAGCCTACTGCAGTCCACTGCTGGACATAGGCCTCTCTTATTGGGAAACTTTGAAAAAACTTCATTAATATAGTTAACACCTCGACTCAGAGTACCCCGACTCGGATAGGTTAGGTTAGAAGGTTCGTGGTTATTTTTTTTTGCGTCAACGGGGAATACCCAGCCAGAGTTGGTTAGACCTAGGTGAGTATGGGTAAACCCCGAATTCAAATTTATTTAACTTATTATTCGGACTTTACCCTAGAAGCTTGAATAATACAAACCGGATAAACCTAGGTTTACTCCATTTTCTAGCATTACCCGTAACATATCTACATAGGTCAATCTACGTATGTATTATGGCTAGCAAAATTTTCTAATTCCGTCGTAAATTACCTACTTCTATAACCTTGATAGTTGTGTAAAATAGGTAATATTGCTGTCTCTAAATACATAAACCATTTATAAATATTTACAAAGTAAGAATAAGTATAAATAAAAATGAATGTTGCTGAGCGCAAAACTCAAGAACGCCTCCACGAATTTGTCTAAAATTTGTTTAATATGTAATATGGTTTTTATAAAAAAAAAGTTCTAATGAGTCACGGAAACGGGAACAGAATTCCACGCTGGTGAAGCCGCAGGAATTAGCTAGTACAAAAATGAAATTATAACAGCCAATCATTATCATTTATTAATAATTTCTAAATTGTAGGAAATTACAAAAGCTTTCTCCTCACATCCTACATTGCGCGAACGCAAGGCACGGCCGGCTTTTAAATTTTATTATGCTTTTAATAGTTCATGGTTTGTTAACATTTTTGTTGTTCATTAATATAATTTATAGTTGTGCCGAAATAACTATTTCAAATTGCAAGACTATACATGACAACTGACCACGTCCATATTATGCCTATTTAAACTATCATGACCATTCACATTACTCTCGATGCTGTTGCAAACACCATGATTAGGTACAGTGGAACTGGTGTTTGCAACAGCGCCGAAATACATATTGGAAACTCCGAACAATACATGGTATTCACGACAGCTCTGATAGTAAGGACCACGTCTATGTTCCGAAAACAGTGTAAGCAACTGGTGCCTGGCTTCGTAGAACTTATTCATGACTTTAGCGCAGATAAAAATGGTTTTGAAGTTGACCTGGGGCCGACATCTTTCACGTTCTCCTTTAAATTGATAGCAGCTAAAATGCTGCACAATTGGCTTTGTACCGCCCGTATGTTTATCCACCCTTATGGAATTCAGTTTCCGTTCCCGCTGCACCTTCTATTCAAATTTCCGCGTGAATTTCTGACCCCGTTCCCGCTGCACCTTTTATACCAATTTTTATACAAGCCTTGAGCACACAGTAACGAACACTTCTTCTTTCTTTTAAACAAAAATAATTATCTAATTAGTTGTAGTAGTAAGATGTGCGGGTAGGGCAGGCATAGGTAGGCATTTAAGTTTAACAGTTACTGCAAACATTTGGGGGGTTTTTATTATATTTATATAGATTTTTTATAATCCTTGTTTCCTTCCTTCTAGAATTCTCAAACGACCGGTGCGCGCCGCCCGGTGCTCCCGCAGACATCGAGCTAGCCGCTTTCTCCAGAAACTGCTACGAATACAACGTGGCCAAAGGAGCATCCTTCGAAGATGCAAGGAAACAATGCCAGTCGCATGGAGGCGATCTCATACACGGTTTCCAGGTAACGTAAACACGATTTCTTACCCCATATTTAAGTAATATATAGTTATACATCCAATCTCTCTCCGGAGTAGGTAAGACAACAGTCCACCGATCACTTGTGTCCTTACCAATAGTCCTCAAAAACACTTCGCGAGCTTCATTCGTAATGGAACAGGCAGGTCATTAGCTGTTTAAGTAGCTGTGTACCTACTTCAAATCTATTCGTATTTTACGCAAGTTCAAAATTCAAATTCAAATTCTTTATTTTTCAAAATAGTGCAACACTGTCAAGCTTTTTGATGTCAAATTCTCCTTAAAACTAAGTCTACCACCGTGCACCGCTTCCTAGGCGCTAGTGGAGAAGAAACGGCGCAACAAACTCCACTGCGGCATTTTTAGGACGGCCTTTCACAAAATATGGTTTCTTAAGACTAAATATGAACGTATATACATTTGTCTCACTTCAAGTATATAAAAGGATTAGCATATCCAGTTTCCTTCAGTCGGTCGTGTGCTCGTTTGCCACATAAGTGGTATAAAAATAGTCCATCAATAAAATATCCGATCCAATATCGACATCCCCTATCAATACAGCTCATATGTATTGATTGAAAGAATCGCGAAGATTCCGATATAGGTATAAATAAATGTACCTACGAGTATTGAGAAAATCTTGATACGTATTCACTGTCTTATCCCTGCTATATGGATGGGATCATCTCAATACTCTACTCTTCGCTGTATTCATAAACTCCATCTCAAACAATCTTACTTCTTCTTACCACCTATACGCAGATGGTCTACAAATATACTCGAGAGCTGTTCCAGATAAACTGACGGATGCTATCGGCTACATCAACAATGATTTGGTCCGTATATGTGACTGGAGTAAGTCGTATGGTCTGAAAGTCAACCCATCTAAGACCCAGGTTATTATCATTGGCAGCTCAAGCTATATAACTAAAATCGACTGGTCACTGCTACTTCAGGTCTCCTGTGATGGGACCTTGATACAATATAGCGATCGAGTAAAAAATCTGGGGATATAATATATGGACAGCTGTTTGTCTTGGAGTCCTCAGCTTCAAGAGATTAGCCGCAGAATGTTTGCCTCCGCGGGGTCCCTGCGTAGGCTTCAAAATTTTCTACCCATTGCCACGAAAACTTCGATTGCACAAACTCTTCTCTTTCCCATCCTTGTAATACAGTGAAACCTATATACAGGGCGTCCCACGGCGATGCCACATGGAGGGAAAGTACCTTAAATCCTTAAGTTAGCTCATTTTGTTTAAAGGAGACATCATTTTATTTTTAAAAAGAAACAAAACTGCATTCAAAGATTTTTAAAAATTCGCTTGCCACACCCGGTAATCGAACCGACTAAAATCCGAAAAAGTAACATTCTGTATTTTTATGGTATAGTAGTATGTATGTAAATATAATCTATAACTTATAATATATCAGAGCTTAAATAGCTATAAAAAAGTAAGTTTAGTAATATATGTACACCGGAAACTGCCCGTTATATCTATCTATTAAATCAAACTGACTCCATCCCATGGTTGCCTGGTAGAGATTGCCTTGTGCGATAACGCCGCCAATTGTATTTACTGTATTTTTATCTAATTTTTATTTTCTGTATTTTTCTGTTTGTGTACATGCAATAAAGAGATATCTTATCTTATCTTAATACCTGTAAATATTACGATATTGAGTGACATCGAGATTTGAGTGACTTCCTGTAGTACTGAGCAACTTAATTCCTTTAGAGAGAATTGTATTACCCCTGACCTTCACAATCAGTACAGACATGCACTACCTGGTTCACACGTGCGTATGTAGGAACCGCAATTAAATTAGGTACAGTCAGCATCAGATCTATATTAACTACTTTGACGGCCTATGTGGCGTAGCGGTAGAACGTTCGACTGCTACGCAGGGGGCGCGAGTTTGATTCCCGCTCAGCAGACACATGCGGCAAGAAGGTTTCGAACGAACTCAACAGCTGAATCCGCGGTGACATTTCATTTTCGCATGCTGTAAATTTGGTGACGTCACGTTGTCGTCACATAAACACATCACCGTCGACTTGTGCTCGACAACGTGACGTCACAAAATTTACAGCTAGCGGAAATGAAATCTGTATCTGTATGCATGAATAATTGTTTATTTGCATTGGTCCGGGTGTTTCTATCTAGGTATAATATGCATTCTAGATTCCATAATACAAGCTAGTTCAGCTATGCTTACCATGGGTCTAGATAGCGTTGTGTACAATGTTCAATTCAATTCAATTTTTTGGTGTGGCAAGCTATGCCGAAGTTGTCGGCAAATTTGGCCATGTACAGACGTGCGAAGGAGTATAGTCACTTAAAAGGCCGCAGTCAGTATACATTTTGAATTTGGCAGTGTACAATGTTGTAGTAGAATACATTCTACCACAACATTAACATTCTCCAAATGATCATAATACCAAGGTATTAGAGTAGAGTAAAGGTATGACTCCGAAGGTGACCGCATTTGTCATCTGCAGACGCATGCAGTAGCATTGATTTAAATACTATTTAAATCAATGCACGCAGCAGATACGCGTAATTCATTGTGGCTTCTCAATAGTCCCCTTTATCTGTACCGGAGTTTAACAAGTAACGGGTACGCTGTATCTGCTGCATGCGTCTGTAGTTGTCATATGCGGTCGGCTTCGAATTCAAACCTTAAGTCAATTTTTTTTTTTATTTCAATTATTTTAACGGTATTATCGTCCAGACCAAATATTAGAACAACAACAATCAGTCAACAGGAAGGAGGGAATATCAAGGTATTAAGATCATTGTGCGACTACTTAGTTCGTCAAGATCGATCTGATGCTGACTGTACCCTGTTACAGTGCTGATTCTGCGTAGTTCCTATTTGTCGCAATAATTGAATTAATTGCACGCATGCATGATATTGTGTTGTGGACAATGCCGCTGTTATACATGACTGCACGTTGTTCCTGTTGAAATGGAATGCTGTTCAACTGGAATAATTTGCGCTCCTGCTACCAGATTCCTGTAATTTTGCTATTGTCTTCTCTATAGACAAATTAAATTATGTAGCATCGAGTGAAATCGCTGTACAATAGAGCGAATTACTGAGTACTGTTAATTAATTGTTTCATCAGTGATATTTGTAGATTGACAAAGTTCAGGTTACTGTAAAATAAAACGGTTGAAATTGTTTTAATATTATGAAATACGATTTTTTATTTCATTTCGACATGCAATTACTCTGAAAGGCCCTTATAAATAAAAAATACACAGGGTATAAACAGATATAATAACAAAATTTTGTATGGAAATTTTGACATTACCGGTGTATGTAATGTACCCTGTGCATTTTTTTATTAGGTGGTAAGGGCCGATAAAGTTCGCTATCGCGCAATTGACACCGTAAATACAGATTGCCTGATAGCCATAATATATAGACCAAAAATGTTATGTTAACCGTGAGAATGCAGTGTGGCGAAACCGGTCAGGTTATAAAAAGGAACAGTATAAGTGTATTTCTTATTCAATATGTCATAACTATGGAAATCCTTAATTTTGAAATTAAAGCTGCTACACTGTTACCTCTTTTAGAAAGTTGTGTATAATACGAAAACAACCTAGAAATATTGAAAATACGTTTTTCCTACGACTGATGCGAGCTAACTGGGACAAGTCCCGTGTCCTCCTTTATAGACGTAACCTAACTAGGACGAGTCCCGTTTCCTCATTTATAGACGTTTAGGTTACGTCGTAACGGAAATGGATTAAAATTATAGCAAAACCTTATAGATGTATCTAGAAACTGTGATTGCTCTATAAATAAGTTTATTTCAGCGAGTGTCTAGTAAGATGTACGTAATATAAGTCGGGAAGCCGCTAAGACAAACTGGTTAATTTACATTTTCTTTTGTTTAAAGAATATTAGCAATCGATATTACTAATATTCTCCCGAACCCTTCCAGCTAAGCTAAATTGCTTATACTTATACTGAACTAGCTATGTCCGTGACTTTTCTCGCGAGGACTTCGATCTGGTTGCTTATTTTTTTACGCGGTCCAACTTAGTAGGTATAACTTATAACATCAGTAAACATCCCGATAAAATCGGCTCAGCCACTTTTATCTATAATATTCCCGTAACAAACAGACAGACATACAAAAACAAAAGTTTTTTGTTATTATATAGATAGGTAGATATCGTACACATTCAATAAAACGCTATTATTTTAATGCAACAAACACTCCAATTTTATTCTCCTTCTGTTTTCCCATACCTACATACATACATACATTATAATCACGCCTTTATCCCCGGAGGGTTAGGCAAGGTAAATTAATACCCACATTTCACCAATCATTGTATTCGGTCCCCCGTAACAGGGGGTTAGCCTATTGCCGAATTCCGGGCACCATTGTTGACTCGAGCCATACATCTGAGGCAGAGTCTGGGCTGTATATATGTGTCTGATGTTAAACAGCCGTATCCTTTTAGTTGCCTTTTTTTTTTTTTTATCGTGCGAAAAATCCCCTCGGATACCTCCCCCGCCGGAGCCGGAGGAGGAGGTTATGTCGGACTCGAACCGACTAAAACGCACGCCAACTGTGGGCCGTCAGTTGCCGGAGGTGAGATTGTTGTAGTATCCTTTTAGTTGCCTTGTACGACACCGCATGGGAAGAAATGGGTTGGCCCAAATTCTAATCTACCGGGAACCACGCGGCTATTAACCCATACACTCCAATTTTATTCTCCTCCTTCTGTTTTACCAGTGTGGATTGCGTTCTCGGATTTTATTCATTTGTATGACCTACCATTCCTACGTAGAACGGATTACTTGATATTTGGCGTGATAGCTTGTATTGTGTAGTACTTACGTGTACTCGTGAGACGTTAACGGTAATCTCCGTTATTCTGGCTATTAACCATTTTTGTTACGTTCTATTGCGCTTGGTAACACGGGGCTTAGTGTATCGAATCTGATGATTGAGCGTCATCATTTCTATACAAAATTATAGTCAAGTAAAGACTATTACACACTGTAATGCTACACTTGCGATACACATAATATGTTATAATTTAGTGTTAATCTTCCATAAATAAAAATATTTATGTTGTGCTTGACCGTACAAGTTTTTCAATTTCGGGGGTTATCAAGAATGAATTAGTATATCGTAATACAATAACTTTTGGGGGGAAACAAGAACAGGGGTAATCAAAACTAACCCAATCTATGTGTGCCTAATTCCTAAACGGTTGCAAAATTCAAACCTATATATATATATATAACCTAAGAAAACTGATAATTTTGTTTTCACTTCGGTGTCCATGCATCACAAAAAAAAAAGATGGGCTCAGTTGATAACCAGCACCGTCCTCTGTACTCCTGCCATATGATGAACTAGACACCGATATGGTGCAACCGTCTCCCCCTTATCATCATCGTCATCATGACAGTGTGTGTCCCGATCACATTCGAGGCCTTCATCTCAGAGCCCAGGGTCCACCTTTCATTCCACCCTCATCATCCTCCAAATCCACTCTCCTACCCCTTTCCATAATTTGGTTTAGTTCTGGTTAGCCGTCTGACCTCCTACCCCGAGACGGAAATCTACGCCAGAGCCTCGCCTTCCATCAGTAGGTACCAATTTGCCTACTGCTTTTAATATGTTCGAATATGTAGGCATATCCAGACTACGACAACCAAAAAATAGGTTAAAAATAACCATCGCGCGGTCGATATCTGTGCTGAAACGTTAGGATTGCATTAACTTTTAAGCTGCACATGCTAAAAAAAGCCTAAAAATTAGATCGGCATGCAGGTTCGGGGCCAACCCCACCCCCGGTCAGCGCCAACTAACCCTCTTCTAATAAAAAACATTTAGCAAAGTGATTTTGACGAGAACAGTCGTGGCCCATGTTTTTAGTTAAACTAGCTGTATTATAATCCCATCCTGTAACCCATGAGAACCAATGTCAGGTATAAATAGTACCCTATCTGTTATTCCAGACTAAAATCTATTCCTGTACCAAATGTCATCCAGATACGTTCAGCCATTTGAGTATTATTGAGTGACAAACACTCAAACATGAAAAAAACTTCGCTAAGCGTCACATTTATGTTATTAGTAGGATTTACTAATGAAATATGGCATTGTTACAGGGTGCAACCTCGAGTTTTCTGATCCAAGAATTAGAAAGAAGAAAGCCTCAGTTGAAAACACAGCTAGTGTGGATTGGTGTGCAGAAGGAACCTGGATTCACTTCCAGAACCTGGAAATGGGTTGATGGTAAGAATCTTAAATATTATCATCTACATATACCTGCTCGTACTATTATTATAAAATAGCCGTGTCCGTACATTGGAGATATATAAAAATTTGTTCTTCGTCTTCGACCCAAACTGAAATATAAATGAGAGAATAAAAAATCAAAATCTAAGTTTATATTCTGAAATGTTCGAAATGCAGCTTAAAAATGGATTTGCAATAAAACTCCCACGATTGCGCTAGCCCATTTGAGCAAAAACCACTACTTTTTTTTTCTTCATTTTCTTCATCCTAGCGTTAATTCCCAGTCGCATCCGAAGCGTTTCTCGGAGTCTGGGGTCCGCTTTACCAGTCTTAACTACAGATTTAGCTAGACCTCGATATTTTCCGTGAAGCGATTGCCATCTGACCTCCACGACCCAATGGTAACATTAGGAGATATCGAAGCTTTGCAGCTAGACCGTTATTTTTGGACTTTTTAGGGCTCCAACACCCGTAACGACTGCCATAGATGTTATTATAGCAACCGGGACCGACGGCTTAACGTGCTTTTCGAGGCACGACCATACCAATTCAAATACCCATATTTGCATTGGTCTGGGTGTTTCTATGTATAATATGTATGTATTCTAGAACCCATAACAACTAGCTTGTTGTTAAGCTATGCTTACTTTGGGTCTAGATAGCGTTGTGTAGAATGTCCTACAATATTTATTTTATTTATTTATTTTATTTCATGCAAAATTTTCCTATTACTTAGACTTAAACCAAAACAGTACCTAACTTATAACAGTTTTTGCAATCGAGTTTGTAATCAGTTATGAGTTTCTTACTCCTATGCTTTTTATTATTATGCTGTAATTTAAGGATTACCTCACAATCATTATAATTATGTAGCCTTGAGGCTTACGAGTGACTTAAATTAACTGAATTTACTTGAATTTATTTACACCTCAACTGTCTAGGGATATTAAATAATATTTATTATTATTATATTTGAGCATGAAATACCGCCGTCAATAGTGTCCATGCAAGATTAATGTTCAAAGTGCTTTTCAAGATCGTAATTTAAGTTTCCTGCCTAAGGTTATTTTGTTATGAGTTCTGATTCATAAAACAAAACTATAACTCAAATGCTTATTCCATTATTTTTTACAAAAAATATTTAAAATACTTTATTTTATTTCCTATCTTGATAGATATAAAATAGCGCGTATTTTGATATGATTATGGCTTATCTTATCTTACCTAATCGCATTTTTTGTGGATTTTTAGTTATCATTTTAAAAGAATAACATATCCCTAGGAAGTTTTGAGGTGTTTTAGATTATTATGTAATTTATTTTCATAAAATTAATGCCGGGTACACACCAACTTAACTAAATTGACGCTAGGTCAGTTAGGTCCCGAAGCTAACCAGCGAGATTTGTCATCATTAAATTACGCCAGGGTTACAGTTCAAGCGACATTTTCGTAAGGTCTAGAGATTCTTATATTTTTTTAGCTATTTACCGACTTTTTATCGTTAGTTTAAATCTAGCCATTAGTCCATATAGTAGTCCATAATTATATTGGTTGTCTGTAAGAAATCGCAGATCGCAATATGACCACCCATTGTACAATGCACTACCATGTAATGTCCTTTGTATGTATTCTATGTTTGGTGTGCAATAAATCTATATATTTTGGTCCGGGTGTTTTAATGTGTAATATGTATGTACCTATTCACGAAAAATAAATGTATCTAAGTATGTTTATCTGCATTCTAGAACCCATCACACAAGCTAGTTGAGCTATGCTTACTTTGAGTCCATATCGTTGTATAGAATATCCTACAATATTTATTATTATTATTTATCTTAGAAGTTTCTTGATTTCCAGCAACAAAAATACAACAGTGCTGATCAATGACTAAAGTTACAAATTTTCCAGGTGAGGTAGTATCCAAGCCTTCATGGGGAAAAGACCAGCCGAACAACTACGGCAACGGGGAGCAGAACTGCGTGGTGCTGGACGGCGGGCGTGCCTGGTTGTGGAACGACGTGGGCTGCAACCTGGACTACCTACACTGGATCTGCCAGTACCGTGAGTGTCATACTAGGTACATATCTGTTTATTAAAGTAGCCCGGCGAATTGCACAGCGATGGTACAAAGGTATTTATATTCTACCCTATTTTACTATCACGTATCGATTAGGGTTGCCAACCATCTTGTATTTTACGGGACTTCGTGTAGGTATTTAGCACATAAATCTGTAGTAATATTAT
Organism: Eilema depressum; assembly: GCA_914767945.1. Classification (NCBI taxonomy): domain Eukaryota; kingdom Metazoa; phylum Arthropoda; class Insecta; order Lepidoptera; family Erebidae; genus Eilema; species Eilema depressum. The sequence continues at coordinate 25,977,805 of OU612012.1, forward strand.
AAAGCAGAATCATTTTTTTTTGTTTGGTTGAACTCGCTAATCTCAGGAACGAATTGTTGAATATGCAGAAGGTTGTAGATTAAATATCATCCCTCTGCTACTCAAGGGATCTGAGCAGTAACCGTAAATATTAACAAATCCCGCAAATACCCATAAATTAATCAATTGCGGGCATATCTATATATTATTATATAAAAATCAATGCCACTTTTCGTTGTTAGTTTATAACTCAAGAACGGCTGAACCGATTTGGCTAATTTTAGTCTTGAAATATTCGTGGGTGCCCAGGGAAGGTTTAAAGGATGAGAAAATAGGTGTAGCGGGAACGGTAAAAATATGGCGGTACGAAGTTCGCCGGGACAGCTAGTAATAAATATATTTTAAAAGGGTGATACCGGATTTGGAAGTACCTATGCCACGGGTAAAGCCGCGTAGGCCGGTAGCTAGTAAATAATTATATAGATACATGTGAAACAAATGAGGGCAATATTCCGTAAGATTTTGCTGGCTTAAAAAATAGTTGACAACCCTGATAGGGATGCTTTTATTACTCGCAAACGCATCACATGAATATGGATTGTGTGGCCGGCAGCACGAGTGTAACCTCTGACATTGCATACGTCCATAAGTCACGGTAACCACTTTCCATCAGGTGGGCCATGTGCTTGTCTGCCACCTAAGTGGTATAAAAAGGAAAAAGAACCTCCAAAATACATGTTTTCTTTTTGCTGGCGCACTAGGATCAAAATCACTTTGATTTGGACCAAACTATTGACGTCACGAATACCTGTGTAACTATATAATGTCCCTCGTATTTTTTTTAATTAAATTAAATTAATTATAATAATTAGTTTAATGATACAACGACAATAAAACAAATAATTAAGAATCTGCTATTGCCTACTTGCTTGTTTCTTTGTGCGCAATGCGAAATAACATGCGTATTGCATTTTTATAATTGCGTTTGTGTAGTTTAGTCATAATATTTTTACACATAATTACCTAGTTATTTAAAATAATTTACAACAAACTAAGTAAAGACTGTGACTAAATGAACGAGAACTATAAAAAAGCAAATTTATTATTGGTCCACCACAACACTATCCTCTCGGGCCTAAAAAAACCTTTGTGTACACTGGCCAATATCGGTTTGGAATTGCCTCGTGACCTACGAACGAAATTAATATGGAAACAATGTATTCCTGCCGTATAAGGCGCAGTACACACCGGGATTTGGCGAATAAATAAAACATTCGACAATCGTATATTTATATTTCATCAATACTTCAATCATTGAGCAAATCATTGCTCTGTTCTGTAAAGTGGGTCCGATGAAATTGCACACTCACTGTGTATAGCAATTGGCAAAGTATTAGCGCAACTCGAGATTCAGTGAACCTCTCACTAATCCAAGTCTAATGAAGAAGTTCAAGTTTAAATGGCCAGTGTAGCAATTAAGATCATTATATTGCTTGTAGAGTTGTCTAATTAGTTTCAGCAATAGATTGGGTGATGAAATTTAATTCCAACAGAGTAGAAATCAGAGAGAGATAGGTATCATCCCATATCCAAACTAAAAAACTAATATTATGCGAAAGTAACTATCTGTCTGTCTTTCTATCTGACTATCTGCATATTACGCTTTCACGCCTAAACTACTGAACCGAATTTGATGAAATTTAGTATTTCTTTATATAGGACACGTCAATTTGACCTCACATCGCCTGATCGTAAGCTGAAGTCAAAGTCTCGGAAAAGAGTACAGACATCGATTAAACCTTGGGAGAGGACATACGTTATGTTTAGTAGCGATAACCGACATCCACGCAGGTGGAGCCGCGGGCAACAGCTAGTATAATATTTATTTTATATCTTACTTTGCTGACACAAATTGAACTGTCCAACTTACGCATAGGTAATACCTTAGCGGTAATAGGTACTTACCTTTATGTATTTCAACAGCAACAAATTAATATCACAGCAAAAGTGTAATTATTTTATAATTATGACATTAGTTTTCGAGACAAAGCTAATAGAAAGGCTAACCTTTTTAACTATTGTATAATATTGTATGTTACAAAATGGACCAGTGTGCACATAGCACATGTCGAAACGTGTAATAAAAATAAATATGTCTCTTTTTTAATTAATTACGTTTCTGCCAGCAGCTATTGTGATACTATTTTAATTATTAAATTTTGTTTTCATTACACCTTTGACTTTATAACAATTCAGTGGAAAGAATCAAAATATTTTTGCGAAATTTATTTTCAACTTGTTCATTATGTAACTCTGCTGCAAGCCTGCAACTGCAACTGTACTGCATTTAAATATACGCTAAAGCAATTTGAAAATCATTATTTAGATTAGTGTTAAGAAATATCTGGATTATTGCGATACAATGTACATACCTGATAATTCACATTGTATTTAGTACCTAGTAGTTGTATTTCAAATTTGTATTTAAATTATGTATTCTCTTCACCAGTTCCTCCGACCTGCGGCAGTCCGGACAAGCTTCTGAACACTACCATTGAAGGAACTAATTACAAGGTTGGGGCAGATATCACGTATCACTGCCCCGAAGGTCACATGCTGCTTGGCGACAGGACCAGACAGTGCATGAAGGATGGGTTCTGGTCGGGACACGCGCCGAGTTGCAAATGTAAGTAACATGCAAGTTGATTCATAATAAAACCAAACTTTCACATTTTATACATTGAGGAATTTCGACCTCTTCGGTAGAGCGTTCGACTGCTATGTCGAAAGTCACGGATTCGATATCCGCCTGGTTCAAATATTTATGTACATGTTTGTCTATATGTATTGTTCTGAAACTCGTTAGTATCTAACTATGTTTATCCGCATTGTAGAACAAACGCGCTCTAGGTATATTTAGTTTAGGTCTCTATAGCGCTAAGTAGGTCTTAGAGTATTATTATTCTATATTTTTTCAGATGTCAATTGTGGAGGTCTCATACCTATCCAAGATGCAGAAGTAAGACTAGTCGACGACCGAACGACCTACGGCGCCAAAGCAGTTTACTCCTGCCATGAGAACTACACCTTGGTGGGAGACGCTGAACGTGTATGTGGAGACGAAGGAAGATGGAGTGGAGAAGCCCCGAAGTGCTTGTTCGATTGGTGTCCTGAACCTCCACCGGTCGCGGGAGCAGTCGTGTCTGTTACTGGGCATAAGGCCGGATCCTTGGCGACATACAGCTGTCAGAATGGATTTATCTTGTTTGGACCACCGGTAAGTGATTTTATAATAGGTAGTATAATTTCTAAATGATCTTAGCGTTATTCCTGGTGCATCGAGGCTTTGACTCGAAACCTTGGTCCCCTTACTCCTTCTCCTCCTTATTCGGTTTTTATGCAAGCGATTGCCATCTACCGACCAAAGGAAAGCCTGCACCCGATCCTCGTCCAGAGTCAGGTGTAACGGCTTGCGAATGAGGTTTACTCGAGCATCGAAGATCTTGGTGCAGCCTCTAAAATATCCTCAATCACTCAGGTTTTGGGAATCAGAGAGTTTCGTTTTCTCATTACTTACTTAATCATTCATTAGCCTATCGCAATCCACTGCTGGACATAGGCCTCTCCCACCGTGGCTATTTCTTCCGATCCTCCGCCTTCCGCATCCTTGATGAATATCAGATTTGTCGTTCACCCCAGTCTATCCCAGCCTCCTTCTTCTCACTACTACTACTACTACTACTACTACTACTACTACTACTACTACTACTACTACTACTACTACTACTACTACTACTACTACTACTACTACTACTACTACTACTACTACTACTACTACTACATGCATTTAGTATATTATAGATATTCACCCTACTTTCAGAGTGTGACCTGCACCCTCGGCGGTTCTTGGTCGGGTACCACTCCATCCTGCAAGTACGTAGACTGTGGTACTCCAGCTCAAGTCCATAAGGGCTCGTTCAAACTGCTCAACGGCACTACAACGTACGGATCCATCGCCCAATTCTACTGCGAGAATGACTACTGGCTGGCTGGAGCTGACACCCTCACATGCAATAGAGATGGCAAATGGTCGCATGACATACCGTCTTGTGAATGTAAGCATAATATCATATTAAATTTATATGTACAAACAGAGTATTCCAATGGAAAATCATTGTCAGTTCTGTTTGAATTTACAATAAACATAACGTACAGTGTTTATACCTTTTAAAATTGAATACAATTATGAAACCTAGTTCATGAGGTTTTTAAGTTTATCCATTACAAACAAACATAGGTACCTACGTAGAAACAAAACCTGCGTAAAAGTAAACAAAATTGTCTTACAACTATTCTATCTATAGGTACAATATACTGTGGACTTACTAATTATAACACAAGTTCATTTTCCAGTGATCTCGTGCGCCGAGCCAGAAGTTCCAGCAGGTGGTTATATGGAGGCCTATGACTACAATGTACACTCCACTATCGACTTCCATTGCGAGAAGGGACACAAACTCGTCGGTGAAACTAATCTCGTCTGCCAGCAAGACGGCGAGTGGTCTGGCGAGTCACCCAAATGTGAATGTGAGTAATAAACATGATCAGTATAAGCGGTCCATGAGGTTCAGTATGTGAATATCATACCTGAGGAGTGTCGATAAAAGTGACCTTAATACACGTGTGTAGAAGAAAGGCAAAATTTACAACCAGTGGTTACCTTGCAATAACTTAAAACACCAACTCTATCCCTTCCTCCCAATGAGCTCTGGAAATCGTAGGCACTAGAAACACTACTCTAGCCAGGTAATGTTGTTCAGCTGCAATTTTCTGTAGGATGGTGGCAGATAGGGATGTGGCTGGGAGCTGACATCCCGTTAAGTACAACCTCCGTTGAAAACCGCAACGAAGGATACAATTTTTTGCAGTAGGTATTATTTCAAAATTACTTTAAAGCTTGCCTTGTTTGTATATCTAGCCCTCGATATCAGCAAGCCAATATATCACCACTGCTTGTTAGTAGAAGAACTGGTCTACTGGGAGAGGTTCACAATGGGGACACGGGCCTTCGGAGAACATTTAATATGGAAATTATAGTAGCTAACCATTTTTGTTTACCTTGCAGATGTGGATTGTGGCAAACTTCCACCATTACCATACGGAGCAGCAGATCTCTTGAACGACACCACGCACTTGGGCAGCGTGATCCAGTACTCGTGCACTACCAACTACAGGCTCGTGGGGCCAGTGAGAAGGATCTGTACCGCAGATTATCTGTGGAGTGATTCACCACCGCGATGCGAAGGTGAGCTTGCATAAATTCCTTAAACGTGAATGGGCTTACAGCACACATTAGAAGGTGGGTCGTGGTGGCCTTATTCAAGCTGTGCACGACCAGTTTTCCTTTTTTCGGAAGTTTGTTTAAGGACTTCCACTTGGTGCAAGAAAGGATCATCTCCAGACAAAAGATTATCTAAAAGAAGTTAATAGCTCTGTGCTATACAGCTTTGTAAAAAAAACTCATGATATTTGATAGTGAAAATATTGTTCCAGAAATCCGTTGTGCTGACCCAGTGGTACCCGAGAACAGTATAGTTTCGGTGACGGGCAATGACCGGAACCACGGACGCACGCTGATCAGAACTTCAGTGGCCACAAGTGTGGGCAACAGCTATCGTATAGGAGCTCTTATGAAGTACCGTTGTGAACGAGGATACAAAGTAGTGGGCGAGAGCCTGTCGACGTGCGAGGACAATGGACAGTGGAGCGGAGTCACGCCAAGATGTCAATGTAAGTTGTGCAACTGATGTGTAGTATTGAATTTAAAAATGTCGGAAGGTTAGGATAAAGAATTTGGAAGCGTCGGAAGCTTACGTGTCTTGATGATCGAGAGGTCTAAGTTCCTAATCCTGGCCATTACACTACTGACGTCAACCCACTCCTCTCCTAACACAAGCAATTGAGCTTAGCTGGAGGAGTTAGAGGGAACACTAATAATTTCAGCGGTAAAAAATTACTTTATAAAAAAAATTTGGAATATACTTACAAAAAAGAATGTAAATAAATATATTTATCCACGTTCAGCATTCTAGCTAGAATCCATATGGCTAGGTATGATTAGTTTGGGTTTATAGTGTACCAGTCCTACCAAGAGCTTCGGGGACTCACGCAAAAGCAAAAATGAACCGAATGGCGCCTCCATTCGCTTCATTGGAGAGTGAACCCCGGACACCAAGATGCAAGCTTTGTATGCAACCGGGCTTAGCGCTCGGATGTTCATGATACTTAGTTTAGGTTCAGATAATTATCTTCCAAAATCTAATATCTAATAACCGTATTGGTACAGTAGAATAGGGCCACCCTATCTATTCTTGTGGGTGTCATTGAAGGCGGCTAAGGGATAGAGCCGTTCCTGCTTGCCGACAGTTGGGTCGCCCACTGCTGCATGGGACCTAAAATCAGAGTTGGGGAAATACGAGTGTTAATGCACCTCTGCCTACCCCTTTGGGGATTTATAGACGTGAATATATGTAGATTTATGAATAGGTATAGAACTTTATACCTGAATCACTATTTTAGCACAGTATGTTTTAAAAATTTAATCATTGTGCTCGGTATCTTCATTGTTTTATTGGTATTTCTCGTTGAGATAATTACTGAAAATGGAAAATGTTTGGATTAATTTTGTTTACCCTGGGGCATACGAATTAATCATCGAGTGCTCACAGAGTGCCCTACTACAGATACACTTGTATCAACAAGTGGTGTCGAAATCCGATAGTATTTACTAAATTAATTTTTACCGTTATTGACTTTATTTTAACGTTATTGCAATGATTGCATATGTAATTACTACTTCACGTTTCTTCATAAATGAGGTTGCTACAGCTACTCAACTACTATAAGCTCCTCTAGTTACGCCCACTATATCAGTGTATAGTGGGCATAATTCCAATTAGATAAGTTCTGCCTGAAATGTTAGCAGTAAGTAATGTGGCTTGACGCCTAACTGACTAGGTACGAGATATCGCGCATTGGTGAACCACCACAAAGGTTACCTGCCGTTTTTAACTACGTACGGAATTACGCTCGTTGTCGATATAAGCCATACTTATAATTATGTCGAATCACATTGTATGACGATTTGGCGCCCCACAAAGATCTTCGGAGACTTCGGGGCTTCGACTTGTTTGGGACTTTTTCGGAAAAGGACTTTGACCTGAAAGTCGGTGTCGCTGCTGATTAATGGATAAGGCTCTGGCATCACTTTTTTTCGGGTTTGGGGGACAGATGGTGGAGGTTCCTGTATTATTTCAATAAACCGAAATGGAAAGGAGAAGTATAAGAATTTAATATCTAACTCGATACAATTCTCTCTTGTCTCTCTTTTTGATGTGTCCTATAAAATCTTTATGGCCCAAATTCCTTATCAGCTGGTACACCATCGATCAATAGACTGTCTGACTGGCTCAGGCACTGGCTCTTTCTCAAGGGCGGAGGGAGGTGAAGAGATGAAACAAGAGACAATTCTTCAGCCTTAACTTGGGTCAGTAGAAGAGAAGCTACGTGTTAATAAACTATCAATCAATCAATTAGCCTATTGCAGTCCACTGCTGGACATAGGCCTCTCCAAATATGCGCCACGTTTACCGATCGTCCGCCTTCCGCATCCAGTCCGTCCCAGCCACCCTTCGTAGATCGTCAGTCCACCTGGCTAGGGGGTGTCCCACCTTCCGTTTTCCTTCTCGCGGTCTCCACTCTAGGACTCGTCTGCTCCAACGGCCATCAGTCCTTCGGCAGGTGTGGTACTAAACTACTGAAGTTACCATTACTAAGTATTATCTGTTCTGCTTATAGACGTGGACTGCGGTACACCAGGTCTTATAGCCAACGGTAAAGTGACATTAGCGACCAACGCGACGTACTACGGAGCGGCGGCGCTGTACGAGTGCGATGAACATTGGCAACTGGATGGCGTGTCCAGGAGGCTGTGCCAGGACAACGGGACCTGGAGCAGTGAATCACCTGATTGCATAGGTAAGGAAGTAAAGCTTCTACAGGTTTGGCAGTGCGAGTGCGAAGCTCCTGGTGTTGAACATGTCCGCAGGTCATGGTAACCACATTCTATCACAGATGGGTCGTGTGCTTGTCTACCACCTAAGTGGCAAAAACATAGATTGGCTGCGAAAGCCGTTAAACCCTGAACGATAATACCCAAAAAGGCTGTGTTTGGAGGGCATCTTATAATGAGACTACATTTTTAGATCTCTTTGAACCCTCTTCGTTAAATATTTTGTACAAAATAAATACCTATTTTAGATACTGCTAAATTTTAATTGGATTAAGTAGACATGTTTGTAAATACACCAAAATGCAAAAGCTCGCTGAGATTTTTGCCAAAGGCTTCTCAGGAGCGAGCGGGGCCGCGTTTGGAGCCGGTGTGGTGGACTGTTTGCTGAACATTATCCAGTCTAGTTCTTTTAGCTTTGACTTTTTGTAGTGCCGTTTTAATGGTATATGATTAGGTTCATGTGAAAAACCAACGCTTACAAGCATTTTCATTCTCTTTAGGGGTAGGTAAGTCAACTCAGAAATCAATTGGCACTTATTAAACGTTTAAACAAAATAGGCTTGTTTAGCAAATGGACCACTGGACGTAGTATTATTAATCTGTGCCACTGGTACCAAACGCGGCCCCGGCCTGAAAAAACACCGGCAAGAAACAAAGTGAGATTTTTTTTGCTTTATCTGCGAACATATTTACTTAATCTAATTAGTTATAATGATTTGATATTTTCTGAAGTTCACGCGAATATCACTCATTGAAATAAAACCACTTCTTAAAGGATTCCATCACGATTTATTTGATAATGTGTAAAGATTTGTTGGTAGGTGTAGGTACCTACTTACTTGTAATTAAAAATAACAATAATAACAATGTTGCTTTCTTCCACAGAGATCACCTGCCCAGACCCATCCATCCAGATAAAGGGCAGTGTTGGCTTGTTGGTAGCTACCTCGACCTTGAGCATAGGAGGCGCTGCGCACTATCGATGCGAGCGAGGGTACAGCCTGCAAGGAAACCAGACCAGGACATGCTTACCGAAGGGACAGTGGAGCCGCGCCCCGCCAGTCTGTATACGTAAGTATTGTACAATGTACAGCGTTATCGAAGACATGCGGTGTCGTATAAAGTGACGAAAGGATAGGGCTGTTTAATATTAGACAGATATACCTACAGTAGTAACTATTTAGTAATCTGGGCTACAGTCCTGACTCACCCTCACATGCATGGCTCGAGTCAACAAAAGTGCCCGGAATATGGCAATCGGCTCACCGCCTATTACGTGGGACCTAATACAATGATTGGTGAAATGTGGGAGGTTAAATTCACCTCTGCCTAACTCTCGGGAGATAAAGGAGTGATTATATGTATGAATATGTATATTTGTGTATGTATGTATCGGGGACAACAAATAAATAAATATTCTACGACATTCTACACAGCACTCTCTAGACCCAAATTAAGCATACCTATCTTCACTAGCAACAGAAAATAGCAATAGCATTTCTTGATTGAAACTAAAGTGGAACATTAGACAATCTTAGCACAATTATGAGGTGTGTTAGGAGTCGGTGAATTTCTGAAGTAAACAAACCTTTTATTCAAAGCGATGATTGGAGAAAAACTATACGTCCACAATGTCTTAATAAAAATGATAAATGTATATGCTGATTTGTGGTGAAGTGAAGTGTACGTAGCCAACGAAAAACAATTTTTAGAGATGAATGTGAACAGCGCAAAGCGCACAGACCAATGGAAATATTATACTTGCATATTTTTGCATGCAAATTAATTACTGAGCTGGAATCGAAACCGTGTTTTAGCAGACTGACGCTCTACCGCCACACTATTAACATAGGTCGCCGACGTGAGCGTTCATATCGCTAAAAATTAATTAGTTTGTATTTCCTTGTGAGTTTATTTTGAGAACTCTCGACATTTTTGGCCGAGGATATTGATCGTGGGTTGTCTCGTATTGATGAACTTTAATACTATAACGACTCCCAAATCCTACCTGTCTACCCTATGGAAATGACGGCATGAGGGCAGGTAATTTTACCAAGAAGTTAACGTATTGATTTTTGTTCCATAGCCATCGACTGCAAATCGCCTGGCACAATTGAAAACGGTCGCATCATCATATCGAACAGCTCTACATTATTCGGCAGCTCTATCGAATACCACTGCTTACCCCAGTTCCAGCGTGTCGGTTCGTTCTTGCGTAAGTGTATGGACGACGGGAAGTGGTCGGGAGAAGAGCCCAGTTGTGAAATCGTCTCTAACGAGGCCGCTGAGAATGGAACATTGCCACTGAGTGTGGGAGTGGGATGCGGCGTCGTTTTGTTCTTGCTGATGCTGCTTGGAGTCATATATTTGAGGCTGTAAGTATCAATATTATACTTGGCTTAGGAATTCTCTTTCAGGACTAGCCCTCACCACTTTAGTATTATGTTATCTGTAATAATATAATGAACCATAGTGAATCTTTAAACATTTCAGCACATTCTAGTTCATTAGCAAGACTCTGATATCAATCTATCAATCATTAGCATAATTTAAGACTGTTTATACTATTGATCTGATTGATGACACTTGTACATTTCCACAGTATTTTATTTTTCAACCTGACCGGTTTCACCTCACGGAATTCTCAAAGGTTCAATGACCTGACGTTTATGATACATTAACGTAGGTAATATTTAGAACACACAGTTCATATCGATACTAATTCTTAATATTTCCTCATTTCACAGCCGGAAAGCTACACCAGTAAAGAATACAGAAAATATAGAAGGCGCTGAAAGGAAAGAAGACCAGAATGCTGCAGTGATGAGCTACGCGACATTGCACGACACGAATGGACGACACATCTACGACCATGTGAGCGACAACGTTTACGACTCGCCTTACAGTGAAAGGATCGCAGATAATGTGGCGTACGGCAGGCGAAGTGATACGGACTCTGCATATGAACCAGAACCAACCGGCCCAAGCGCCGTAGTCACCATCAACGGCGTGGCTGTCCGTTGATCATATATTTCGAAATAAGTGGCTCGAAAGACTTTCTAGGTAACCAAATCCGATGCTTAATTGGTGTTCCTCAGTGTAAACGTTACCTGTAAATTGCCCCCTGGTTACCATTGACTCGAGTGTTTAAACGATACGATAGTTTTAGGGTTAGTCACGAATGAACGGTCACACCAACCCCTTACTAGGTATTGTACCAAAGATGTAAATGTGTTGGATTTGCATGAGTTTAAGATTATAATTCTCTACATTTAAAATTATGTTAAGTAGGCATGTATATCGGAAATTATAATAAATTACCTAGCTGTTTTAATAAGCACGATATAGGTACAATGTGTAGATTTGCATTTGTGCATCACTCACAGAAGGGATTGAGCTAATATTCATGAAAAAAAGGGATAAAAAATAGGCTTGCATATTTGCAAACTACATGTAAATGTTGTTTGCTAACCTTACTCTATCAAATTTAATAACTATAGTTGGTATTATTTAATAATAAAGTTAATTAAAGTAAGCTCTGTGATGCAATGATGAAATCGGTAGAGCAAGTTACCTAAGCTCCGTAAAGGACACGCAAATGATTGTTTTTTTTTTTAAATCTTTAGTTTTCTTAACATAAAAATTTGACTACTATAAGACTACCCTGTGAATAATAATGCAAATGCATATCAACGCTTTATACAGGTACAATTATACGCTTACCCATTTCGGTGGTAAGGAGGTGAGCTTATATTTTATTTATAGGTACATTTTATTTGTACCTACCTACGTGGTTGAACATCAATTTGATCGCTATACTATAGATAACTATTGACTATTGTACCTATCGATGCCAAATTGTACTACGGTCTCCGAAAGACCACGCTCGCTTAGTAAACATCTTATTCTATTATTCACTATATTCTTGCCTAGCCAATATTGCACTCCTCTAGGGAATCTCATACGTTAGTTAAGTAAGCTACAGAATTGTAATCTTAAACAATGGATGCTTTTGTTCATAATAATTACAAAAAATAGGAACAAAAGTATTAGGTAAGGTTAATGTATGTATTTAGACATAAAAGTGTATTTATTGTTGCAATAAAACCATTAGATTTGAAGCCAAAATAGTTCTGCTAATTGCTTTGTAAACACATTAAATTAAGGAATAGATTAATTTTATATTGTTCCTTTTGAATAAAATATATCCTTTAATCGGAGTATTTAAAATTTTATTGTATTTTTCATTTAGTTTTCGTGGTGGTTAGTGGTATGTGACTTAAGGACATACTTTTTAACAATTAATAACTTCTTCGCTAGAAAATTTTTAACTCACAATTTTCGATTCCCTGTTTCTAAATGGGGAATGACCTATTTCCTAACAAAGGCAGCGGGTGAGGTGAGCTATTGCCCCAAATGTAGTGTGTCTAAGTATATTTCATATCGCTTCTATGTTTCTACATATTGTTTTGTATTTTGTACATATTGTTTAAGTTAGTCTTAATTAATACCTAGTTACAACTGCCTGTAAAATATATCTACTTATGTTTATACACTTATGAAATGTAAATACCTTTTATTTCATGTAAAGATATCTTCACAATATAGTCGTTTAATAAATCTGATATTAGGAGTAGGTAACAGATTATGTAGTACAGTTATGTAACTGTAATTTTCCACTTTTATACATATAACTTTATACCTTTTGCTTATAAAACTAATAACAAATAAGAATTTTCTTTTTCATTTACTCGAGGCCATGTCCTGAAGAACCGAAACATTAATTAATTGAAATATTGATCACCTAATTAATGTTTTTAATATTGATCTCAACTCTCAATATTATACGATTTGGGTCTATCGCCAAACAAAATCTACATTCTAAATATTACCTACTAGATATTATAATTGCCACTGCCAAGGCCATGGCCTTATAATTATCATGCGGCGATATTTTACACGAAATTGGAATCTGCTTTCTAAATGAATTATTGTGATTCTGTTTATATGAGTGACCATTATACGAATTTAATAGAAATGTATTGAGGTTATGTATTCGTACACATAACTCGTAACGTAAGTATCTCATCTCTCATCAGATTTTAACAATATGTGATTAACTACATAGGTATTGTTCAGTGTTCATCAGATTTACATAAATATTTTTTGTTGTAGGTACAATAATTATAATTTAGATGGATTCGTTAAATAAATGTTCTGAATGTAATTTTTTTTTTTCATAATCCTTATATCTAGGTATTAAGTGTTTTATAGTACAGTTAGCAATAGATCGATACTGACTGATTGTTCTGATATTTAATACATACATCACTTGTAGGTATTAAGATCATTTTGAGTACTTTACTAATCAAATCGGTTTGATGCTGACTGTACCTACTATAGTCCTACAATATAAATTGCTATTTAGCTTTACCATGAGTTGACACCAAAATTTGACAACTTCGTTACCCTATCGAACTGCGTACGCGAATCTGATTGGTCTGTGTAGAATGCATGCGCGAATTCCCCGACTTCTGATTGCTCCGTTTAAAATGACAACGTGATTTCGCATGCGCGATACTTCGCAACCGTGTGTAGATTTCGAATCGTCGCGTCGCCTGTCAAAATCCAGGGCCGTATTGGGTATTTGGCTGTCAAGTCAAATTAGTTCCTTTTTACTAAACGTCAAAACAATAAGTTATAAATAAGGTTTGTATACTTTGTATGCAATAAACCATTGTGACATTAACATTTTTATTGTCAAGTAATTTACTATTATAGGTTGGGTAGATAATTAAAAATACATAATAAACAAAATAAGTAATAAACAATTAAGGTCTGTCCTTACTGGTCCGTGCCATGCCAGAGCCGACTGAGCAGAGCTGCCCCGCCATCCAGGGCCTTTCTATTTACACACGTCACTTACGTGAATAAGGAAATATTAAAAAACGAATAAAATCCTAGTAAGGATTTTATTCGTTTTATGTACATAATGATCTACAATATATGTATACAAACATTACAAAGAGAAAAGAAGGTGCAGCGACGGATGCAGCCCTGTGGAGAGGTTCGACTGAGTGCAGACCGAGGGTTCACATTCAGCCACCTGTCACCGCTTCATCCCGCTGGCGAAGTGGTGCGACATTCATATCCTTCCTTTCCGGAGTACAATCGGGACACCGTGCTTTTCACACCTGAGGGCATTATGGCTGAGGATCAGTCAGGGAGTGCGAGATAGGCGGCGTGCGGCTTTGAGTAGGCGCGATGGCTGACTGGAGTGGTATCTAAGGGGACTGCCGAAAAAAAGTTGGAACGGGATCAGAATTCGACGTGGGTGAAGCCGCGAGCAGCAGCTATGTATAATATAATACCATTTTGTACAAAAAAACTGTAGAAAAAGGCAAAACAGCGAAAAAATAATCAAAGTAAAACTTTTTTACTGGTCTTTATTCATTGGAATTTGAAATATCCCTAATGCGGCCCTGCAATTTACGTGTTACGTAGACGTTGGCACGTGTCGTGTCCAACTCATGGTAGAGCTAGCAATAACGTTGCCATCGGAATACATGACATGGTTATGTAGCAGAGAGAGAGAGAGAGGGAGATAAGTCCGACCTCTGAAACATACCAGCATTTAGGTACCTGCACAAGTTCTGAAGCTAGCCGTTAGTTAAAGACTCGAATCCGGCGCTCATACAGGAAATTGGCAAGCCAGTTGCAGAATCGAAGAGGCAGACTGAAAGCCGGAAGCTTCGGAAATTTTCGATACATCGAAATACTCGTATATGACGTAGACTGAAGTTTTAAAATGTTAGTAAGCATTGACGGAGGAGACTAGGGTCTTATTTGAAAGCTTGTGGCGTAGGTACCTACCATGGGAGAAGCATAGCGCTCGCAGTCTATCTATAGTTAAACATTCGTTATGAATACCTCTCCCTCTTTGGTAACAAATATCAATAGATGAAGGTTGCAGTGTGATCTGTTCCAATTGCTAAAATCAGAAATACGTTAAGCGACCCAGATGCAGCAGTTTCGATACGACCTAATAACCTGTATAACAAGGTGATACTGAAAGCAAAACTGACCCTATTGTTATTTATGTAGTTCCAAGGTTTGGTGTCTGTTAAATTGAAATAACGGCAGGCTAGGAAGGCCTCGAACTAAATCGTCTGACTACCTACATAGAAATGTCGCCGCCAACTAGCTTAATCAGCCGTTCTATTAACCGCCTAGGCTCAACTAGGCTGTTAACTGAACGTACAACATTTTAACAAACTGGCTGACTATTTGCGTAGGCCCTTAGGCCATTCACACGATAGGACACCACCCCGAAATAAGACACAAAGTTAGTGATAGGCTTTTTCAGTAGGTAGTTATATTTTATTCATGAACAATTTTTACATTATGTTTGAACATTTTTACAACTTACAAATACAATAATAATATAAATTATACCGAGTAGCTTTATTGAGAAAGCTGCGCAATCCTTGTTAGATAGATTAGGTTAGAAGTTCTTCGTGGTTATTTTTTATAAAGCCATGCAGAAACAAGTCTTTTGCCTAGCCAGTTTGTTAAATGTTGTACGTTTTAGTTAACAGCCTAGGCAGTTAATGAGCAGTTTTCCAGTAGGTATTTATAGGGTTCCTAAAGACGCTCTAGATGGCGCAGACGGCACTTTTGGTAAGAAGAGTGTGGTGTCACATCTAGTGTTCCCTAATTTATGGAAAAAATGTTCTTCGGTTTTGTAATGATTTACTTTACTTAAATATTCTGTAATTTTTTCTGATACAATTATTTAAATATAATATTATTATTTTAAATTACAGACAGTGACGTGAAAAGAATTAAGCGTTTTATTATATTTTGTCTATTATAATATGTGTAAATGAAATTAAACTTTGGCAACATCGCAAATCCATGAAAAAATACCACAAACGAACCACAGAGTACATTAAAATTACCAAAAGCTATGCTAGCGGCATCTCCTGATGACTTAAAAACCAACTGATTATTATACCTACTGGAAAACTGCTCATTGAATGGCTGAATAAGCTAGTTGGCGGCGTCAGAATGATGATACATGAAGTATTTTTTTTTTTTTTTTTTATTTAATTCTTTATTGTACACTGAAATTAACAAAATAACAAACATAAACACAATAAGATGTACAAAGGCGAGCTTAACTCAGTATTGAGTTTTCTCCCAGCAAACCTTTGGGGGATAGAGGAAAAAGCGAAACAAAAGGGTAAGAAACAAGTGCACAATATTGTAGAGAACATAATACATAGAATACCGAAGTACTAAGAAGATTGATACCATAGTTAGGTACCTACATACCTATTCATTACCTACAATAGACATATTACATAAATATATATATATACATATACAAACGCATAAATGTATAAACCTAAAAAAATAGGTAGGTACCTATGGCATGAAAGTAAAGCCTGTAAAATGCATGTACCTATCATATTTTACGAGTAGGTATGATAGTATCAAAGTAACTTAGTCCTACCTAGTGGCACAGAATAGATAGGTAATAGTACTGCGTACTACTACTAGTGGTGGTGTAGGTACCTAGTACCTACATACCCGCAGGCGTTAGTTTATTAAGAAAGAAAATATAAGTTTACCAGATTCATGTAAAATGACACCGATGACCTTTGAAGTGTGTCTATTAATAAAATTATATTATGTAGGTGCCTATTCGTTCCATGTGTGTGATAACTAAAAATACGTTTCTACATAGGTAGTATACCTACGGAATAGATAGGTAGGTATAATGTCAGTCACTATGGAATTATTTATACTGTAGATGTAAAGATACCTAGGCAAGCCCAAGTAGGTCAGGTGACCTAAGTGCCCTGTCTATCCCACTAGTACCTATTTTATTGCTGGAGTTCAACGGCTGGTCAAAACTCCGAGTGCATCGAAACCTAATAAGTACATACCTAGGTACTAGGTACCTACTTCGGTGGGTATGGCGAGAACGACCATTAGTAAAATGAGTTTATCAATTACACGTTTCTAAAGCAACTAGCCCGAGTAACCAATACCATTCAATCCCCCAGGGGCGTTATAGGTAACATTGGATGGCATCCGTGGACCAAAACTAGAGAGTTAGGTAACACACGACGCTCCTTTGTGTTCGTTGTCAACGGCCACAATCAATTCATCAATGCACCGCATTCTACATCAAACGTATGCCTAAAACCACCAATACCCATCACAGCATAACATAAAGGATAAGAGTATTAAATAAAATAGTGGTAAGTACGGCTAGTAGTAGTAGGACGTAGGTCCACTAGGTATAGGTACATTTTGAAATCATTTTGAAAAATTTGTGAAGATGTTTGATACTCAACCACGCTCTAACGAACGGCGGGTCTAATAAGGCCACTTTAGTGGAATCGTATTAGTAGATATCATAATAAGGGTCATATTAAAAATCGTGTGACCACATAAATTATAAACTGCGCTCAATTCAACTTCGGCAATTCAAGTGGTTGACAGTTTTGTAAGGAAATGCGTAAAAAGGTCACAAATTGGCCTAGTATTAGTAGTCCGATTAAATCATGATTAAATAGTCCGACGATCGAACTTACGAATTGTTTTACCTACTGTCAGGCAGACTTGAAAGAATTCAATTCCTTTTGCTTATTTTTTTAATTTAACATAATAAGCTGTAGGTAATATAAAGAAGAAGAAAAAATAGGTTTTGTATTATGTTTTATTAATAAATTAATCATGAATACATATTACATACATAACTCAAACCAATATTTAACTGTGCTGACCAGCAGCACCATCTAGCGAAAGAAGAGTAATTTAACTTAGGTTTAACTCAAATACTAGATGTTGATAGATGGCATAGACGTGGACCACACAAGCTGCAGATAATGGTAACACTTAGGGGTCCATTACACGCTAGGTTTTGCCATGGTTTAACCATCAATCACGCCGTGATTGACCAATAACATAACGTCTAATAACCGATTGACCAATAATATACATGATTGACGGCATGATGCATGACGCTTGCATGAGCGTGTAATCGACCCCTTACGCCCAGTTTCCGAAAGGCTGATCAATGTCAGATTAACTAATCGGCTGTTATTTTTTTTTTCAAGTAATTGCAATTGGGTTGCTAAAAGCATGGTTCAATAGTATAATTTGATCATCGTGTTGGTTAATCAGCTATTTTAACCGACACGATGATCAAATTAAACTATTTAACCATGATTCTAGCAACCCAATTGTTACTTGACAAGAGATTTGACAGCCGATTAGTTGATTTGACGTTGATCAGCCTTTCGGAAACTGGTCGTTATACCTACTTTGAGTTCGTTCTTTTCTTGTTAATGTTATTTGCAATAAATCTATGGCGAATTAGTATTATTTCAAAGAATCAAAGAATCTTAATTTTTGTCATGCGGCAATATTTACCTCCATGAAACTACTTAGAATCTGCTTGGTAAATGAAATAATGAATTTTATAGGAATAGGTAGATTGAAATCTACCGAAAATGCATAAAGTGTTAGTTAAAACGAAATTCAGAACTGAGTACCTACCTACCTATTCCGTACCATTCTAGAATACGGGCCCTGAGAACTTCAGTGGTAACTGCCGCTGCCAGCGACGACATACCTACCGTGTGCTCATACCACCCAACAAACATTTTTGAAGTCGCCACAACGTGCCGAATGTAACTTTTGGTTGTATAAGCATGTCGCCAAAACGTCGTTATCACGTCGTTACGACCGAAAAAGGGCCCATTTTATACGACTTAGAGTTGTATAAGAGTAGCATAGTAGTCGTATCAATTACATATTCAGTCGTATAATGGTCGCATAGATGTAGTGAAATTCATTTTTTGCTGCATTATGGTCTACAATACCACTGTTTTACGACACTTTGTCGAATACCAGTGCAAATGACGACATTTTTATTTAATTTTGTTGTACTCATAACAGTGAAGAGTGAAAGAGACATTATAAATTAGAGTTGTCAAAACTCTACCTAGTTTAAGTTAGCCATATTCATTTAATTTCAATATGTTATATCTCGAAACGCGTGTTGAAGTGCATTAATCTATTGGGGAATTAATTTTATCGTGTAATATGCGCTAGTTTTCTTAGTATAATGCACGCGCCTTAGAAATAATTAAAATTAAACAACATTTCTCACTATATTTTTAGCGCACGTGCTAAAAGTTACTTTTATACGACTCTAAGACGCGACACAACCGTAATACGACTACAAAACGACCTTTCATTCTGTGCAGTTAATTTTATGTGCAATAATTAGCCGCCATATTAACAAAATTAGGGTTCAACGAGTAAATTTTAAATTTTATTTTAGTAGTAAAAATAATATGATGTGATTTAATGGACGTCGATAAGTTTTTAACCAAGATAGATTTTTCGAAGTTAATACATAATTATGTATTTGAGATGGCTATGGATATCCACACACATCTCTATCACCATTTAAAATAAATAAAACCAACCAATATTATTTGACTATTTTATTTACTTATAACTTCCATGGTGATATACATAAAGAGCTGCGTAATTCTACATACAAACTCTAGTTACCTACCTATATAAATATGAATCAAATAGGTAAGAAACGGACCTTGAAATATCACTTGTCTCTTTTTTTTCTAATATGCAAATAGACAGGGCGATTTTATAGTCATTTCGGAAGAAGAGATTTTGAGCACAGTATAAATATTGTATTTATATTCACGGAATTGCCCCAGAGGAAAATTCCGTAATTCCACTGTATTATATAGTGCAACCTTGATATAACGACCCTTGAAATAACGAATTTCTCGCTTTAACGAATTTTTCATTATCCGAAGTTTATCATTTTTGCTGGTTTCGCTTTCGCTTTCATAGTCTATTTCACTATCACTGAAACATATTTTTTCAAATATTTCATCTTATTTATCTTGTTTTGTCTCTACTACTTCAAAACAACTAGATCCGCTTTCTGCGCTTTGATTTTGCAAGGAACTCTCCCGAACTCAAAATTAAATTTTGTACGGAACCACCTTCAGTTTCATTAAAAATAGAGATAAAGAATGACTGACTTGTAATGTTAAGGTACTCTACAGCTATGCGACATTCAGTCACTTAATTGTAGTATAATAGTGTTCAAAATGACTAAAAGTCGTGTAAGAGTGCAATTTATCACTCTATTACGATTATCGCGTATAAGTAGTTCTTGCGACTCTAATACGATTCAGTTTGGTGTAAAAGTTGTATAGACGTTAGTAAGACGACATCATCGGTTTTACCACTGAAAGTTGTATAATGGTCATAGAAAACAGTCGCGGAGACGTTTATACGACGTCTTTATACGACTACAAGTTGTATAAGGATAAAGAGGCACTGAGTCGTATTAAAACCTAAAATGACTTCTATACGACGTTTATAGAACATTAAGTCGTGTAATTTTCACTTATACGACTAAAATGTTTGTTGGGCAATTCTCTCAGAATGAGCATTATGGATGCTCATATCCATACTAATATTATAAATGCGAAAGTAACTCTGTCTGTCTGTCTGTCTGCCTGCCTGTCTGCCTGCCTGTCTGTCTGTCTGGTCTGTCTGTCTGTTACGCTTGCACGCCTAAACCACTGAACCGATTTTGATGAAATTTGGTATAGGGGTAGATTAGACCTTGAGAAAGGACATACCTAGGCTATGTTTGGTCGCGATAACCGACATCCACGCGGGCGGAGCCGCGGGCAAAAGCTAGTTCTCCATAAATAAGGATTCCTAGATAATTTGACAGTAAAACAACAACACATAATTTTACTAACTCATTTTATTTGAATAAAATTGACATGACATCAAGAGGACAACGATAGTTTCATAACAGTGTAGCTAAATAGTTATACAAATAAATAAATAAATAGGTATTTGGGTTTTAGATACCTACTTGACTCCAGTTTTATAATTATATTAGCAGGTAAGTACCTCTACTATGCGATTCAACTAAGAATAGAGGCCATTTTTCTGGATCTATGTAGGCGTGATATTACTTAGTTTTAAGATTATAAAAACAATGCATCCGTAGGTACCTACTTAGCTACATAATAATTATTTTATAAAATGAATGATTCGTAACCCGTGTTAACATTGTAGATCTTTAATTAATTTATTAAATTGTGTACTTATATAACATAGGTAGGTTTTAAACAATAAAGATTAATTTATTAACTTGTGCCTACTTACATAACATAGGTAGGTTACAAACAATTAATATAAGTAAATAAATCGTACTTAATAATGTTTCCTACCACTTACATCTTACAAATTAAAATTCTAAGTATAGAGATAAAATTAAGTAGATTAAAACGAACCTTATCTATTAACATTACCTAACATTAACTGTTTTTCTGCTGACAGTGCATGAATACATACTTATACTCGTATTACCTAATACAATTGTAACTGAAGTGTAACTGAAATGTGACTGAAGTTATCGCAAATGCGATTCTATCATAGAATAAAAAGGAATATCTTAATCTTCTTACTTAGGAAGGTATACTGTAGGTACAGACACAATTGTAGGTATATTATATACCTAGTCGAAGGTATGTATCTAAGTAGGTAGGTGTTATTATTATTTCTTATTTGTCTCGCATAGTTCGTGCTGTTTGAATATTCAGTTATAAAAATTTAGATTTACGTAAGTTTATTTACAATCCCAATAATAAATACATATATATTACAATATTTAATATAGGTATATTACAATAGGTACATTTTATTCCATTAATAGGCAAATACATGACAATGTAATAAATTGTTATTAATAATTGTTAATGATAAAGAACAATTGTGTTTGATTAATGATAAAGAAATATTGATTTTTACTATTTAATTGTTAGCTTAAACAACAGCAATAAAAGAGTGTTTAAGTAATTAAAATTTAAAAATGCACTAAGTGGGTAGGTGCCTAACCGTAGCAATACCTATACCTACTCATAAATAAATACCGGGCCCTTTATTCACCATTATCAAAGTAAATATTCAAACCAATTAGTGCTGAAGGGTCCCTATAACCCGATTTCTGCCAACCTTCCCATTGGGTCGCATCACGCATGGTGCATGACAAACTAGATCGTGATAATTATTTTCTACCGGCTTCCCTTTCAAAAATTTTAACCCTTCGCCACTGGAACCAATCCAGCTCCTTTCTTAATAAACTACTTATATTACAGTTATAATTATTATTATGTAACGAATAATTTGCGATGATAAAGCATAAAATATTATTCGACACAGATTACAAACTAGCTGTCAACTAAAATTTATATAATAAATGTGCTCTTCTGTAGCCATATAGTCAAAGCGCTCAGCATTCAGTATAGTCAAAGCGCTCAGCATTCATATTACCTACCCCTTAAGCATCGATATAATTATATATATTAACATCCCTTAAGTAGATAGATAGGTAGGAACCTCAATATTAAAGTTGACTCGGTGATGAGCTACCTATGCTATGTGCTAAGTATAGCACTGCGGATGTCAAGTCGTCTAGTCTATCTGCTTCTTTTTTTGCCTTACCCTTGCTTCCTCTGGTTGTTATTTCATTATCTGCTGTTTGTTATTATGAGTAACATAACTACAATTATAACGATGTTCATTGTAACGTTTATGGCGTCCGACCATAGTTCTTTACATTTAGTTCGGTAACGGCCACCGTTTAATTACTATTTGCACAGTGAATAGACAAGCTTAGTTGATTTTTCTCAATAAAGATAAGGTACCAGGGCCTTGATACATTTATTTAAAGAAATAGTTCTGAGTGGGTAGCTAGTTTTTGAACTTATTAAGTAGATAGGTAGGTAAGTACTTACCTGACTTTAACATTAAGTAGGTTTTGGCTAGAAAAATAACAATAGGTGGATAGTAATTTCAACCTAGGTACTTAAATATTATTTAAGTGTGTAGCTTTCATTGTAACACTCCTTTGCATTATAATATTATTATTATGAAATTGAATTTAACTAATGATACCTACTATGATTAGAAATATTACACATTTAATAACTAGACATTTATTCCTTGGATTTCACATTATGACCGTGCCTACTTTTTAATTACACGCTTACCCTTTCACGCAGTCATCTTACTTAAAATGATATCAGAAATTCAGAAGAACACGTCCGAGAGACAAGGTAGGTACTATTAGGTACTACTATTTGCCAGTTAGCCTGGCAATACGGGTTATTCACCCACCTTCATCTCGAAAAAAACAATAGGTTACTTGACGTATCGCTTCCAGTACAAAAACTGTCGCTAATGAATATCGCTCGCTTATCATAATACACGGGGACCCCGTCTTACGAAGCTACCGGAGATGCCACTAAAAATAAAGAATTAAAGATTATTACCTACATTATCATTTTACTAGTAATAAATGGTAATTGCAAAAAAATTTACCGCATCAGAACTAATTATTAATGTTATTATGAGTGAAAATTGAATAAGAGTTTGATATTTTGGATGATAAGTACCAATAAAATACTTTGTTTTAATGTTAAAACCTCGACAAATGTCACATATATTAAAGCATATTTTTTATATTCAAATAAAAAACCTGAAACATTATAATTTCTGTTAAATGTGTATCATTGAAATTAATATTCTCGATAATATTAAACAAACGCGGCGCTCTAGTATTTTTCTAACTCTACATAGCGCTCACGGTGGTTTCAGTTCGAACAACGTTTTGTCCTCGTTATTACTTAATAAATAACTATCTACCGACTTTGTTTTTATTTGTGTTTCTAGTCCTTTAATCCTTTTTTGTACTTGTGAAAATTGAGAATTTATATGTTTGAACTCTACCGATATAAAAATTAACAATTTTCAGTCTCAATTCTCAAAATTAACATTATTTATGATTATACATTATACGTAGGGTTTTGTAGTAACAAAACAAGGCCATTAGATGTCACTAGTTTCGGAAATTTAACTGATGTCTCTATCTCTGTAGCGCTGAGCTGTCTAGATGACTTTTACCACGATTCACTGGCGACAGTATTTTCTGTCGTTAAGGGAACAATGAAACTGTCGTTTTTGCAAATAACATGTCAGTGGTAGAGAGGGGTGAGGGGAATGACCTGTATTTTGCCGCACTAACTGGCGCGTACTATACTTTGTCTCAAAGGTGTTCGTAGATAGGTATGTCACTACTCACAGACAGGAATTGGGTACTAAAAGCATAAGTCAGTAGGTAGGTACCTATTTGTATTTTGGAAAAGATCCTAGGTAGGTGATATTGGGTATACCCAATAACCGATTTCGGCTAATGTACCGAGAACGTATGAAAAGCTGCCGTGACTTCGAAGAAATAAGTTAAATAAGTAAGTAGATAGGTAGGTACATACTTGATTTATATTAGACCTACTTATCTACCTTATTGTTTTTTTATATAACACCTAATAATTACATATATTATTTAAGAACACTCAAAAATTAATAATACCTATGATGTTGGAATATCCATGCTTTCATTCCCAAAATCTGTTATAAAACCGCAGTTATATTTCTTTAAACTACGGTATCAAATTACAAGGTAGATACCTAGGTACTAGAAAGAGATAATCGATATTACTTTACATAACATTATATTATTATATACACTTGTATAACTACCTATAAAATATTATACACTGTCCAAAAATATGTTATAACGAATTTATTTATCATTTATAAAGAGCGTAGTAGGTATCTACCTATCTAATATTGGTGATACCTAATGATAAGCTTTAGCTTTAATTTAATGGGGAAGATAGTTTCTAGACTTGATGATGTACCTATGTACCTAATGATATATTAATCGTTAATAGAGATGTCAGTGCAAGCTTTACAGAGCATTTATGTACCCTACTGTCGACAATGGGGATACGATTGCACTTTTACATACAACTTTACATGAAAAAGTGCAACGATATCTACTTACTTTGTCAAACTGTAGGTACTTACCTAGCTACCTACAGAGTATCATATACATTCATAGTCACATCTCATTTTCATTGGGGTAAGCAGAGATAATATCTTTCCATTTGCTACGATCCTGGCATACCTACGCCTTAGCCTCTCTAAGATCAAATCATCTTCTTCAGGCTTCTCTTCTCTATCTTGGTCACCACATATTCAACCAACCACGTTTCATTTTCTCGCTTTCCATTGCTCATTTGAAGTCACGACTGCAGATGGGCCGCAATTGCACCGCCAATATCTGTACCTATGTTTCCTGCGCTTGCGAAGACCATAGCACTGCCATTAGAAAGTTAACATAGATACAGTCTGTTTATCTTTTAGCATTTAATAATGAGCGACATGGTAATTTCAGGGGTAAGCTCCGTAAATAAATACTTTAAAAGTATCTAATAAAGATTTAGATCTTCCGTGTGCGTGCTTGTAGATAATAAATCGACAATATAATATGGATACCTACTGATATGCATACCATCTAACATGATGTAAATATTAATTATAAATTACGATAAACGTAGGTAGGTACCTACATTAATAATACCTAATACCTACCACTAGTATCTATTTACAAGTGATGATTACTGATGATCCGTGTGACCGTGTCGATAGGTACATACATACATACAATCACGCCTTTATCCCCGGAGGGTTAGGCAGAGGTGAATTAACACCTACGTGGCGTGTCGATATGGCAATGTTTTTGGGCAGTGGTATGAGTCTTGTGCGAAGTTGTCGTGAGAGACAGTGCTTGCTGCGATACAGACATCACTCACAAATCTAGATACCTAGGTATATTTTCTACCTCGATTACTCTATAATGGTAACAGTAGCGCGCCATTATTTTCCTTAAACATTTCTTTTTAGTAATTTATAGTCCAGTCATTTGGGCGAAAACCTAGAACATTACCTGGAAAGTTTTCCGGGAGTTTTGAAAATTGGCAATTTTATAGATTTTGATATGCTCTTTCCAATTTTGAACTTTGCCACCTCGTATGTTTGCCGCTCGCGCCGCCATTTTGAAAAAATGGCGCCCAAAAGCAGTTTTTAGATAATAACTCCTTTCCGGCGCATTTTACAGGAAAAACATTTTACACAAAATAAAAGTAGAGAAAATTTCCTACAATTTATGTCAACCCTTTTCTTTCCTAAAATCAATAGTTTCGGCGTACGAGCGCCGTAAACCATTATACTGGGTGGCGCAAAAGTAGTGGCACTAAAGAAAATACCTTTATTTTTTTTATATGAAATTTTCTGTCATTCTGTTGTTGAAAATTGTGTAGTGAACAAATGTAAAATACACTGAAAATAAACATGGACCGTTTTACTCCCCAAGAACGTGGAATAATTGTGTCAAACGCTTTTCCAGGCCGAGTTATCTCTCGTTTTGGCGATTTGCCTTGGCCTGCAAGATCACCCGATCTGACCAGTCCAGACTTCTTTCTTTGGGGTTTTTTGAAATCTCGGGTGTATGTGAACAAGCCACAGACTCTCGCAGCTCTAAAAGAAAACATTCGTCAAGAAATAACGAACATATCGCAGGTAGTGTTACGGCAAGTTATGCAAAATGTCATAAATAGGGCTCAAATGTGTATCAACTCTGGAGGTCACCATTTAAAAGACATCATCTTTAAATCCTAATGGTACGAAATTTAATGGTACAAATATACATTTAAAAAAACCTAAATCTAGTTTTCTAATTTAGAAAAAATGTTATAGCCGAACCAAATAGGGTCTTTACTTTTGCGCCACCCAGTACATCCACACCAACGTGTAATATTTACTTTAAACTGCTCATACTGTGATTTGTAAATTATAAAAATTATACGAAGGTTATCTATAGTAATTATAGGTAACTATAGTCTTTCATGTCTCCGCAGGTATAAAGAAATGCGCCCCTTCTGTGTCAGGCCCCTTCTTTCCCTTCTAAGAAACATCTAGCCCCGGCTGAGCTCAACAGAAATATTTAGTCTGAGTCATCAGTATACGTTTATCATTTCACAGTGTCGTTTGCATTTACAGAGCCATGGCTTCTAATGAAGTAGATAGAAGGAAGGGATACCACGATAAAAAAACGCGCCTATTTCTCTACCTCATGGTGGTGTGGAAATGAGTATTTCTGCCGAAACGTGTATTGAATTACACTTTACGGCGCTCCTACACCGAAACTATTAATTTTAGGGAAAAAAAAATTATCACAAATTGTAGGAAATTTCCTCTACTTTTATTTTGTTCAATATGTTTTTCCTGTAAAATGCGTCGGAAAGGAGTAATTATCAAAAAACTGCTTTTGGGCGCCATTTTTTCAAAATGGCGGCGCGAGCGGCAAACATACGAGGTGGCAAAGTTCAAATTTGGAAAGAGCATATCAAAATCTATAAAATTGCCAATTTTCAAAACTCCCGGAAATCTTTCCAGGTAAAAATACCAAATGACTGGACTATGCAAATTTCATAAAAAAAATAATGATAATAATTTTTCAGTAGGTTTTGTTGCAGGTACCTATATGTCACAATACATATTATTATATTGAATACAATACTCTTAGCTAAAAGTGTAAGTGTACCTCATTCGTAACCAACGCAACATAACATCGATGCAAGCCTAACCATAGTTACCTACTAGACTTTTACAAAACTGCGAGGACGGCAGTATTGAATATTGTCATTTTCTTATCAGTCTAGTTCGGGAGATTCCCACGCTTCTAATTCTAAGTAGATTGAACAAAAGTATAGCACATACACTCATAGAAACTGAAAACTTCCCCTGTTTTTCCAACAGTTTATGGCAGTTGGGCACACTGCACCACATAACGCGAGAATGAGTGTCTTTACTATAGAATAAAACTGTGCGTGTTTTCAATCCAAAGAGAGATACTTAAGACTTAAGAACAGAACACACACTCCCGCGCTACGATGCGTGATGGTGATGCGGGATAGTGTGACAAACGCTTAAGCGCCATTTAGACGGGGAGAGTTTCTTGCACGTTTCGGTCCGGAAAATCGTACGCTACTTTCACTAAAATAGCCACGTCAATAACGTATCAAAATGTTACGTAACGTACGAATGTTACGTCCTGTATATAACAGGAAAACACTAAATTCTTGCATAATGTTACGTACGAATGTTACGTCCTGTATATAACAGGAAAACACTAAATTCTTGCATACGATTTACGAGACGGTCACAAGGCAAATCTCGCCAGCGTGGACGAGCGATCGGCAATTGTTTTTGCGAATGTTTAGACAAAATAACTTTTTTATCCTTTCGATAATCGTATCTTGCTTGCAGGCGAGGAACTCTGCACGTCTAAATGGGCCTTTAAGGCTCATTTACACCAGCAGACACATGCTGTAACTTGCATCTCGAATGATCGAAGTGAGCTCGATAGTTCGATAGTAGAATCCGTAACGATTTTTCAATACCGCATGCTGTTTTGGTGATGTCACGTTGTCGAGCTCGAGCACATAAACATACATCATATTCATGCTCGACAACGTAACGACACCAAGTTTACAGCATGCAGAATTGAAATATCACCGCGGATTCAGCTGTCGAGTTCGTTCGATCATTCGAAATGTTCTTACAGCATGTGTCTACAGCAGGCACATGCTGTAACAAACATCTCGAATGATCGAAGTGAGCTCGATAGCTGAATCCGCGGTGATTGGTCAATTTTTGACCAATCACCGCGGATTCAGCTATCGAGCTCACTTCGATCATTCGAGATGCAAGTTACAGCATGTGCCTACAGGTCGACAGTCGACTTCGCTTGCCAGTCGAAGGCGACAACCAACCCGGTGTAAACACATTGAGGCGAGGATCGTCCTTCGGCAAACGAATGGTCGACAGAAGTGCGGCCGGCGCACGGTCGTAGGTGATACGGACGCCTTCGGCAGGCGACGGTCGACCAAACTAAATCACGTTTGTTTCGTCTTTTTTGTCTTTTTTTTTAGAGTTTCTCGAATTATTTCGCACACTATTCCTATTCCCTTCTGCAACACGTGACGTGACGACTCACAACAACGACGACGTGGCGTTTTCGCCAATAGAATGTCACTTTGTCTAAGGTGTAAATATGCCTTCGACTACGCCGCCTTCGGTAGAAGAAAGATGTTCGCCGAAGTCGACTGTCGACCTGGTGTAAATGAGCCTTTATACTCGTGCATAAGAGCGTGGATTACTGTTATACAATGTAAAGGTTTATATATAACATTGATATTGTAAAAAAATGCATATGCTACGTCTATTCAATCTAGCATAGTACTCGCAATCTTTCCCACTGTCCCTATCAATCGCAGCATTAGCGCTAAGTACCTACTCTCTTAACTTTAGACCCCAACACTCCACAAAATATCACACACCCTTAATATTAAATATTTTCTCACTATATAGTTCGTGGCACATATTTACATATTTAGGCCGTTTTTTTTCAGTAGGTATATTACGTCATTTACAAATACAATATTGTCGTTAACCTATACGAAATTGAGAACCAATTGTTATCTAAATTGTCTAGGTTACAATTTCTCAGTATTAAAAAGAAATAGAAATGGATTTTTCTTTCTTTCTAATAACATGAAATGACAATATTCATGGCGGATGGTTTAAATTAAACAACATAGCTTGCTACACCAAAAAAATGAATTGAATTGAACAGTTATGCATTAGTAGACCAGCTCAAAGTTTATAAACGTATGAAATACCGTGCGACTCATTTGGTTTAGTCGTGAGACTTGAATCCTAGAGACTTATACCTAGTACTATTATGTGTTCTGTGCTTATACTCTGCACCCTACTACGTCACAGATACACCACTTCCATACATTAGCGACAATAGCTCTCTAACAGTAGGAAGCTGCAAGCAGAAAACAAACCTGCCCGCGAGTCCCGACGTTGAGGACTGCGTGCCTGTGTCAATTAGTACTTGACTAATAGATATTCAATGACGAACTTTACTGATTGAAACTAAAACTAAACAAGAAAGGTGGGAGAGCCTCAGAACGTTGGCAGACAAACTGAGGAAAAGGATACAAACCAAAACAAAACAAAAATAATGAAGAACTGTTTATTTTAACTTCCTCTTCAAATAAATAAAACTTTAATGAACAAAAATTTCAGGATCACTAAACTAAAGAAAATGTTGGTATACAAATTTTATACAGATTATAGTTTACGAATATCATTTTACGACTTTAACAAAATTATAAAATGTTCATTTAATCACTCCTCACTCTACTTGTAACAAGCTAAGATAAATGTCCTTTTTAATAATAATTAACGTTAATTTTATTATAGCTCGGCAAAATGAGATAATAAACGGCTACATAAAACCTGTGAGCTCTTTCATACTATGACGTGTTTCAGTCAACGACGGCTTGGCGGCACCTCTCAGCGGCACACCCGCCGTTGACTCGACAGATATGAAAGCTTCCAATGGTATCATATCAATAACTGATAACAGTACTATATAATTACAAACAAGTGCTGGGAACACGGCAAAGATTTACGCACACGATGTGAGGCCCGCGCGGTAGATCCGCATGCGGAATCGATTTCCCCTCTAATGTAGACTAGCATTTTGATGACCTGCAGTGGCCGTAGACCCGAGGAGCGATGACAATGTACTTCTCATAGGCCCACGTCACTTTAATATATTAGAGCCATAAGTTACGTATAAGGCCTCATTCTACTTGATAGTCTCAAGTTTTTATTGTATATTTTAAAAATCATGACAGTAGAAGCTATCGGCGTAGTCAACAACTTACTGTGAGCTACGCCGATAGATCCTGCTTAGTTCTCAATAGGAATAGGTCTTAATTCATATAAATTATTAACTTCACGGCCCCGACAAATTCATCAGGTTATTATTAACAGACGAATAACGTTTATATGATTGTCGTACAAAATCGATATGTCACCGGAATTTTGTTGGAATCGTTAGATTAATTTTATAAAATTAGTGAGTCCACCTTGACGAAATAATGCGAACTGACAGAAGAGTTCACCATACAGTATGGCCTATTTGTTTTCATTAGTATCTACACAAATCTATCGGTTAACTTTTAATCTGTTGCTTTTCAGGTTATGAGCTTTAAAAATTCATAACATGGACGTATTCGACAGTTTAAAATCAGAATTCATCATTTAAATGACATTGGTCATCAATTCATTTGTGCAAGAAGTCTGTTCACTTCAGTTTACAATTGTTTTCCAATTAATTGAGTTGATTCTTTGTTCTTAATTAATTAATAATTTGAACAGTTAGCATAATAAATGCTTCAAAAATTTCATTCAATCAATTGAGTTGTCTTCAATTTTATGGTCCAATTTATTAGCTGCAGTAAACTTTTCTTGACTCGTAATATCTCACGGTTTTACAGCTAGCCTAAGCACTCCATAATGCATATAAAAAATCATTGATAAAATTCCGTCAGTTCACAATCTCACTAGTTTTTATTTCACTCATCTAACGGTCTTCACAATATTACGATAACAGCTATATCACAAACCAATCGGTCATTAGCCTACAAAAACTATACATTTATATATTAGTCATTAATCATAGTCATTAATTATTACCTACATATTATTGTATAATCTGTAGGTGAACGTCAATAGTAGAAACATTTTGTAATGCGATATCTAGATGACATATATAACTATATAAAACATTTAATGTGGGTTGAATTATGCCCTTTACAAAGAAATCATGATAAACTAAATCTACTTTACACTTATTTAGGAATTATGTCAAAAGATAACGACAAGAGATACACCTCTAGAACTGTGATATTGTTGTGAACTGTCAATATAAAGCGCGTTGTTTCAATAACATCACAAAGTCGAAACTGAGTTAAGTTCTACTAAGTAAATTTTTAAACATGATTTTGTGTGACATGGCGTGCACAGTCCACTGTCCAAAATTATATTATAATCGTAAGTACAGTACCCGGCGCGGCGCTTTGCTTGACACGTCGGGATTAAGAGAAACGGCTGACATCGAGTAACTTCGGTTATGTATAGCGTTTCTTTTATCGTATATCAAACTCATTATTGATAAATAAACTTTTGTGTAAGTTAATGAATGATGGAGCAATCTTTTAACTAAGTAGTTAGCCTGTATAGTGTGCATGCGTGAACTTTCTGTCGTTTGTTCAAGAAGCTTGCCGGCACGTATATCGTTCGAACTGTCAGTCTGCTGTGCGGTAAAAAGAACGCTCTAAAAAACTGAAGTAATCCGATGTTAGCCGAATTTTCTCTCGTTTTTACCAATGTGCCAACCAGCGCCGGGTATGTCGGGTACTGTAATACATCTTCAGTTGATACTACGAGTGGGACGGCACTAAGTACACAAAACGCGCTCAGTAAGTACATAATACTTGAAAAAGTAGTGTTTTGTAACATAAACACAAGTTCGATATAACACACATGGCAAGGCAATATAAACTAACGTAGACAGAACACCGTATCTAAATAAAT
Source organism: Eilema depressum (assembly GCA_914767945.1). Lineage (NCBI taxonomy): Eukaryota > Metazoa > Arthropoda > Insecta > Lepidoptera > Erebidae > Eilema > Eilema depressum. Next base: position 26,010,365 of record OU612012.1, read on the forward strand.
ACATAAAGCGGATACATATCTCGTTCACCCCCGCTTGTGACTAGTGAGAGCAAGTGAGATAAATGGCTAACTATGCTGTTGTTGCGATTAAAACACATAGGTTAAAAAGTAAACGCCCTTTATATTCACTATTAATAAACTCATAAATATCTCATCTAATAATTATTTCATTAATTAAAATTAATAGCTCTGAATGTGTTGAAAAACTGAAGGTACACTGCATAAAAACACATGTTTGTGTAACAGTTTGGGTTTTGATTGATTTTGTACTACAGTCACGGTAGTCTGTGTGCTTCATTACATAATACTTGGCTTACTAAAACATTTTTGACTAAAGCATAACGTAAAATTACAATCAGATACAAATATAAATTTCCAGATCAACTATCTATACACATTATAATAATTTGGGACGTACTACATAAATTCTCCCGGAGGAAATGGGAATATACTTTTGGCATATTTTAAGTGTCGCCTATCAACGTTTAATAAATAACACGAAATATATGAATAAAACCTTTGAAATAACAGAGTAAAGAGCTTGACAGGACGTCAATACTTGTCGTATAGAACTATTGTAGGAAACGCTCGGGCCGCTCACTTAGACAGTTTGCTGATGACCCGGATTAGGGCTCCGTTCTCATCTTTCAATCGCTGGTTTTCTGCTTGGAGCGTTTGCTGATACTGAAAATTGCACAAAAGAACAGTCAATAATTAAATGCTTACAATTGAGCAATCGTGTGCCCAAGACAGTCTGTTGTTGGAGTGTTGAATGCCCATTTACACTAAAGTATAAGCCTTTTGGAAAACTGCAATGGGTAACAGTGTTACACAAAATGGTGTGACACAACGGGAACAAGGCAAATCAGTCGTTATAAATTGGACTTTTGGTGAAATGTTTACTTTTCAAAATCACTTTTCAAATAGTTATAATACAAATCACAAACGTCACATAGAGTACATATGAAAACTTCAGGTTGTTACAAAGTCTTGCCAAACGGGGATAGAATTGATCACACAATAAATCATAGGAGGCAACACATGAGATATTTAAGAACGCTATCTACACATTTACCTACCCTCAGTTACAGTCAAAATGTAACACACGAACTACGCTACTGTTCAACATTTTAAAATATGACAGTGGGTAAAACTACTAGGTTGTGAAAAACATTGCAACTAAACTAAACAAACATTGTTAAGTCCAAGGCTCCAGAATACGACAAACTCAAGGAAACGCTAGGAAAATCAATCACAAAAATAAATTCCGCTTCGAGGAAGAACAAACACTGTGTAGGACGTTTTAAAATGCTGTTTGTGTATGTAACTCAGCATGGACACCTCAATGTGGGTAATGGAGCTTCAGTTTGTGGTGATGCATTATGAGAGAGGTGCAATCTTGGGCATCTTAGATGTATTGAGGGCCTTAGCTTAGGAAGAGCAACGCGGACAGTATTACTTACATGTCTCGTAATTTTAATGTTTGTTTTAAGTGAATTCTGTGAGTGAATTGCAAATTGTGTGAATTCTGTGGTGAAATTTACATACATACACTCACACGTTTTCAAAACAATTTCTCCTTAGTAATTATTCGTTTTGATTAGTTAACATAGAAACATGTCCGTAAGTACAATTGGAGTAGATAGTTCAAGAAGGATTCATCAACCTCTGCTCCTGATTTCCATTGTACACTTGGCTCTATGCTTGCACCTTTACTTCTAAGTTCGTCAAAAGTACGGCGTTCTAACTTATAATGATAAAATTAAATACCGAAAGCTATACTACATATTTACAAGTGCGCAACGCTGTGTATGTTAAGGTAATTCCAGTCTTAAAGCTATTTTAGTAACTAGTTGATGTATGTATGTGCCTACGCTAGAATATTATAGTACAATTTCGATAGCTCACTCTATGGCCAAAGAAATTCTTTACTTGACTCCTAACGAATTATATGGATTTTGTATGAACCCAATGCAAATAATGAGGTGTTTGGTCTCTGTATTATAGGTACAGGTCATGCAACACACGTCAGCCATTTGCACACATTGTGTTTTATTCGTACCATATAATAATTATTATAAGTAACTATGATCGACTTATAATTTTCCCAACGTAAAAAATACCTTTTGACGTTTGGCTCTGAAGATAAGACCGAAGTTAGAAATATGGATTTTTCTAAATTCTAGAAGCTGAGTACTTATTGAATAAAAATAATATATTACTCATAATAAGGCCAACTTATTTATCACTAATTTAAATTCAACTGAAAAATGTACCTATGGGAAAAATTAGTTTTTAAATTGCGAATAAATCATAACCACAGAAAGCTGGATACGTTCTGTTCAGAATATGTTTACAAAAACTGGTATTCAGATAAAACACAATGAATATAGGCGCGTGCATGCAACACACAATACGAACGCAACGACAGCGCGATGTAGACCGTCTCGACACTAAATACCCGCTTTATTTACCTATTACAACTGTTGGACGAATTGGCAAACATTGCTGAATTGATTTAAAAAAACGCAACAATTCATATTTTGTAATGAGCATACATTTTTTTTGCAGCGAATTGTCTAATACATAGGTAACAACAATATTGCACACAAAAAGAGAAATTTTGGTATATTTTTCTCATAAATCCGTACAACTCACGTAGTTTGACTTTTTGTATCTTCTACAAAATAACCGCTTGCTCAGTGCATACAGCAAAGTTTATATCATGCTTTGTTTATTCTGGCAGCCCCGACAAATTGCAGTTGGTGCTGCTGCTGGCCATTCTGGCGCTTTAATTTTCGAATCCATATCGAAATGTATTATTATAATTTGAATTAATAGTTGAATTTCTTCCCTATAATTTTGAACACTGAAAGTTTTAGCGCGAGTGTGTACGGCACCGCGACTTCTCGCTGTCACCATGCTGTAGATGGGACGGCACCACTTGATTTTAACCATGGATTACACAAGTTCTTGGATAAAACAATATTATGAACAATGTACGAGCGTCATAGTAGTGTGCTTAAAAATTATCCGTAAATATTTTAAGTCAAATCTGCAACATCTGCAAACGAGTCCGTAAGTGACGCAGAGCTAATCTCGAGACAATACTTTAACTTGTGATGACTGAATTATGATGTTCTGTTAAATATATTTTGGTCACGTAAACCATTTGTATAGATTTCGACATGGATGAGGAATGCTAATAACATGTACAAAGGGGGATTCGAAGCCGCGATGTATCGACCAAGACTGATAGCAATGAATTACTGTCTGTGCTGGGTATACACAGACTGAACAAAGGTGCAACGTTTCCGTCGTGTTGCCCTCACTGGATCGTGTTCTTTCATTAACCTCTGCTCGTTTGGAGTGTACGCAGTATTAGGAAAGAAACTGAATGGGGATTCAAAAATACCCCTTCTTATAATGTTCACAACACACAGAGCACTGTCTTCTCCAAACGAGCACAATATGCCGGTCATATTATCTTTATTATTATGAGTTTATAAAGAATTGAAATGTAAAGAATGAATATTATCAATCATTTGTATAAAATTATATTGCCTGTACGCATTTTTGATATACAAGTAGCAGAGTTTCTTTTAATCGATATTGTGCTAAGTTATCATTTTAGGCAATTTCATTTTAAGTCGTTGTATAAGAATGGTTTTTTTATCAATAACATGCTCACGTCACACTCGCAACCTCAATCATACCTGATGGTGAGTAACAAAGCAACTTAAGCATTGTACTAGTTTTAGTTTTGTCTCGAGATTATTCACAATATTATCTCATATCAATTGTTTAAATGTAATAAAACTTTATGAACTCAAAGAGAATCATTGCTTCTTTCACAATATTGAAAATCACACATATTTCTGACGGTTCTTAGTATCACGCACTTGACGTAAGCGTTTTATGTATGGCTAGCAAAACGCATACGTAGGCATATGCGTGCTCGACAAGATCTATACTGATTCATAATAAAGTGAAGCATCGCTAATGAAGAGCACGCATTTACTCGCCCGCAATGCGTTTGCCAGTTGCACGCAAAGCACGCGCCATGTCGTATTATCCTTCACGCAAGTTAGACATGTACCAAAGCATGCTCGCCATAACACACAGTTAATTGTGAGCGGTGCTCGCGACAAATACGACGTTAATGCCCGCGCTTTCAGATCGTGCTGTCTCGCTCACACGTTATAGAATTCAACATGAAGGTCCATAAAATATATTGTACTAAACTATGGCCTTACATACTACATAGTTTAAGCAAATAAAAATAAAATTCAAAGTTATATTGACACCATACATTGACATTTGGAGTACTTGTAAGTACTTTTGATATTATATAGAAGTTATATAAAAATTCTAATTGAATTGCACAATAATTATGTATTTTAATTTCAACATGCACCGCCCTATATTGTGGTAAATGGACGAGTGAATTTGTTAAAAATAGTGTATGTATGTATCATATTAAGTATCAAATAATGTTGAACGTGTAAGCGAGAGGGACGATCGTGTTTGTACCAGCGCGCGCCGCACGGTGTCGCCACTGAGCCGCCGCTCGTTCAGATACACATTTACCTATTTGGCGGCAGAGTTGGTCAATTTGCTCACGACCCGCGTAAGGGCACGGTTCTCAGCCCTCAGCCTTTCGTTCTCGGCTTTTAGTTTTTGCAATTGCTATAAAACGAACACCAACATGTCAATTTATTATTAACTTATGTTTATTTCGGCGGCTGCGGCCATCTTGACGTCCGCCATCTTGGTTTAGATTCAAACTTAAAAACTAATGGTTATACTAGATTTAAAGATCAAACTAATGGTTGCAAATATATATAACGTGTGTGTACGTGTCAGTAACGTGTATTTTTGAATAATATGACAATGGAATCTATAAATACCTTTAACTCTTCCTCCATTTCTGATAATTTCCTTTCCATGGCTCTCTTTTCTCGTTTCTCGATTTCGGACAACGAATTTTGGTTCTGAGAATAAGGAAATATAAGTTTACAATCTTCAAGTCGAATAAAATTATCTCGCAGATTGGAAAAATTCGTAAAATTACACACTGTCGCAATTACACAAAGATTCGCTATACAAACATTGCAAAATACATACATAAATATATTCTAGGTCATTAGACACTACTCTGCATGTGCATATAGAACTCATACATACAAATATATGTGCATATGCAAAATATAGTAGGGCTGAGATGGTTGACGTCGATCTGTATGCACATTATTAGTACTGTGTGTGTAGGAGGGTATTAGTCAACCACCTAAAATCGTCACTAATTATGTTGGACAACATTAGTCGTAGTCACGGTGAAGGTGAATTACGCATCACAAAAATACGCGGAAATATTTATAGATGAGACATTATGTCGATACTTTTTCTTGAGACAACAAAAATAGGTTTTAGAAGAAGTAGTAAAATATCTAGCAAGATACTCGGTAGGTACTCGGTATTCGAGGACCCAAAAAAACTAAAATAGTAATGAACCTGAAAATAATTGAAGAAAATTCTTGTAGAAAGAATCAATATAAGAACGTGGGTAGATATCAAGCTATATAAATATCAAATTGAAGCCCTACCCTAAAGTGTTTGCAGTATAAAATTGTATGCCCCGTAATCATTTTGTTCAGTACCCAATAGAAACATAGCTGCAGCCTAAAAACAAAAGAACAACTCTAGAATTCTTTAACATTCGCAGGGATAAATCACCGGTAGGTAAAAATGTAATGGGTGCGAGAGAATTGTCTTTTTGGACCACCTTATGAACCAAGGCGGCGTGCGGTTTTAGTCGGTTCGAGTCCGACGTAACCACCCCCGCTGGTCGTTACCCGTGGGGATTGGCACACAAAAAAGTATAATAAATGTAATATAATATGTATTCAGATGTTGTTTTTATAGCTATTCATAAAGTTTCAGTAGTAACTGCTCAAAATACGTAATATTAATACGTTTTTTGGCTGTTCACATCTTTTGAAACATATTGCGGAAGTGTGTGAGATGTGAGTAGTTAAAGTTTATATAAAAGTACATAAATAAATGAATTAAGGTCGAAATTCGACCTTTGGGTGATCGCTAGCTTTATTTAATTCGCTAGCGTTAATACTGTCTTGTATAAATCGCAAACGCCTCTTATAAAAACAAACGTAGTTGCGCACGCAAGTCACTATCATGTTTGGCAAATTGCTATAGAAATGGGATACAGCAAGTACTTAAGCCATTTTTATAGCAATCTGAAAAGCAAATGTGTTTTAGATTACATTACACTATGTTACATAAGAAATGAATCAACTTATTTTCATCTCAATCAATGTTCAATGTGTACCTACGCTATTCAACTAAAAACTAGTACAACACGCACTATATGGCCGGATCCAATCATCTGGATTCGTCCTACTAGCCCTTGGACCCTACTAGCCGTCAGTAGGATGATTTTGATCACAACATAAGCGCTTCGGATTGGTCGGCATTCGACGTATAGACAGTTGGTTGGATCCTGTCATATCGGTGCGTGTATTGTGTAATGATTACATGTTATAATAGCAAGAAAAATAAAAAATAAAGTGCAGCTATGGCTTGTGTGCTGTGCCACAATGCGGTGAAGATTTTAGCCATACTATGTGTATATAGAAATTTAGGTTTTTCACTTTGATTTGATATTCTCGACGCAATAGAAGCAGCCATAATACTGTTAATCTAGATGGTGATAATTCGCTGTATGCATTAAATAGCTACGTCCGTACCACTTGAGTGAGCCTGGTGATGGTGGCGCGCGCCTCTCGCAGTTGTTGCTCGGAGGTCTGTAGGAGGGCGCGCAGGCGGCGCACCTCGCTCGACGACGCCTCGTACAGCGCTTTATAGTCCTTGTCGTCGGACTCTTCTGTGCGTTCGCTGCCAGACTGGAACCATACAAGACAATACATTAGATAGGTGTTGCACATAACAAACGGTTGTCACTCTACAATAGGCTTGTGTCCTATTTTTTCTTTATTATCGTAATCTGTACATTTTGCAATAATATAATTAACTGCTAAAGTGAAATATTCTTACGACAAACAGTTTTAAAGAAATTTGATTTTGAAAATACAATTTCTCGAGCCGCCCGAAAACGTTCCATACAAAATCGTGCCACGTGGTGACGTCACGTAGTGCAAAATGTATGGTGTGCAAGAGAATATCGCATTTATCTCGGTCTAAGTTGCGTTTACACGTGTACAATGCATAATAAGATCGATTTGAAATTTAATAAGGTATCTAAAAAGTTTTAAATTGTGACTTAATTCGATTGTTTATATTTTGACCTATTTTGGAAATTGAAAATAATGAAAAGTCATAGTTTCAGTTTGGTTGGGCAATATCTTAGTTTACTATGCATATTTTTTGAGAAAAAAGTAAGATACTAAGCAGTATTGGTAAGGATCTGATGACCCAGGACACTACCCTATTCTAGAATGTCCGGATTCTAAAAAATCATCAGTCTACGAGACAAGGTGACCTACTAGTGGGGGTGATTTCCTCAAATCAACGACAACACGAGTAGTTGCTCCTATTTGCGATTATTGGCACAGAAAATAGTCTACAGAAAGTGTACGGTAGGCGTAGCCCTTCGGTAACGTACAGACGTAAGTTAATGATGATGGTGGTTTCAGGTCATACATACATACATACAGTCACGCCTCTTTCCCAGTGGGGTAGGCAGAGACCACAGTTTTCCACTTGCTACGATTCTGGCATACATCTTTCGCTTCTTATACTTTCATAATTGTTTTCATACATGCTCGCCGGTTTCGGGTACTCTTGACATGTCCCTTCTTTAATATGTCTTCAATCTGTCTGACATACGTATGTCTAGGTCGACCTCTACCGGGTTGCCCATTCACCCTCGCTTCAGGTCATAATTGTGATTATTCCAAGGATAAGCAATTGAGCTACCGGGAAATTAACTTAAAATATTATAGAAGTAGTAATTTACCGATTCCGTTTTGCAATTATTAGATATAAGTCTTCAACAAAGTATAGTAACTACTATCGAAGAAATTCCAATGTTTACTGTATTTGCATACTGTAGTTCGTAAAACTCGGTACAGTCAATGGCCTTGAATGCTGGGGAAGATTCGTGTCACTCCTATCTAATCGGCTGATGAAATAGCAGAAAAAATTCTAAGTGACCAAAACGACTCATTACATTGATGGAAGAGAAACGAGAGACACGAATCGTCCCCGCCATCCTAATTTTAATGTACAATTTTTTACAACAATCATACAATAATATTTATTATAAGGAGAACGCCGTTTTTCTTCTTTATTTCCTCTGCAAAGCTTTAAATGTTATACATATAAGTAGTTTATCAAAATTTGTGTACAACTTGATAAAGATACTATTGCAGAAACACCTTTGAGTATCTATCTTACTATAGAGCAAGTCTAACACTATGGTCCATTGTGCCGAGTGTAAGCAGTTTTTTATCTGTGGCATAGAGCGCCTATAGTGATGTTTCATTACTCAATACCAAAATTATCGATAGTTGGTTAGGTATGTTGTGAATTTAGTGTGACGCATGCACGGATGGATGGATAAAATTAAAACCAAGATACAAATATATTAGTATCATTTAATGAATTATAGAAATTAAAATTACGCACAGAGTATCAAAATAAATTTAAATATTATTATAATGTAATATTTCAATTTATTTTGATACTCAAAATAAATTTTATTTTGATACTCAAAATAAATTTAAATATTACGTAACTGTGCGTAAAGACTGTAATCAAAGTTTTGTTTTGAATATTTTAATGTGTACATTTCAGTATGAGATTGGAAAAAATCAATAAGTTAATCATTTAAAATCTCTCCAGCAAACAAAAATATTAGCCGTCTCTGGAACAAAATGCTTACATATATTAATTTGGGAATAGTTGTTGAATGGTGACTTAAGATTTATTAACTAAAAACATAACGATGTATCATTCATGTTAGAGGTTTCGGGATAGTTACCATGTTCTATTGTTTCAAGTTTCCGATATTTCGACTTCAGTCCTCCCTCCTACAGTCTCGGACCGTCAAGCTGAGTGCCACCATTGTAACATGGTACGTATCTATAATGGTGACCCTCTTTTTCCAAGACTTTGCCTTCAGCTTACCATTAGGCGAGGCGAAGTCAAATTGACGTGTCCAATAAAAAAAAGTTCCTTCGTGATAATGGTGCTTGCAACAGTGCCGAAAGATCGAAAATTCGAATCAATAATCAATACAACATGGTAAATATCCCGATAATAGTAATGTGAGTGACCATGATAGTTTTAATACCTATATTATGTATTACTATCCCTTAAAAAGCGTTAATTTATTTAACTTTTGTCTTTTTGTTGTGCTAATATTACATTTGCGTATTAAATATTTTATCCTTATATCTACATATTTTTGCACCACTGCACGTATCAAATGTACTAAATGATTGCTGGAAGGCGATTGCTGAAATATGTGCTCATGCAGTGTTGTAAAAATATCTTTACCCACAAACCACTTCATTGTTTCAATTAGTACGCTTATACCTGTTAAATTAACGTTTTTTTTAGGTGTTATAGTTTTCTTTATTATACTTTCAGTTTGCATGCAAATATATAACATCATTTGATGGATATATGAGACCACCCCTGTCTTTTAACAGAATGAACTGATGATATATGTTGTTATTTGTGGATACAAGTGCATTAAGACATTCCATACAAGTTAGTGTATTAAGTAAATGGCGGACCACGTAGCCAGCTATGTATGAAATTACTTGTTTGGATGCCTCAGTCAAAATAGTCTCAGGCAAGACACCAGTGATGACATCACAATCAGCTATGAATTGCGAGTCTGTCATTTGCAACGTTTGCAGGTTGTGATCTATATCCTTTAGTTGTTAGATTTATGGTATCTGTAGATGATGAACAATGTAGTAATTGTATCGGGCCTCTTTATAGCTTTCACCCATGCATCTATTATTTGACGTCTTTTTGGAAACCTAACAAAAACAATAGTGCATAATATACAAAAGTATAATGAGCAGATTTATTTGTTTACGCATTAAATACTCTATACTACATAAAATAAACCTACAATGAAACTCTACTGCGAAAAGAAAATTATCGTAACCGAAAGTGCATGTGTTACATCACTATTCATTTTAAAGGAAAAATGGCCGAGTGCAGCCGTCAGCTGTAACCCGCCCCGCGTTTCTCGCAACCCCCTAGGAGACCCGTATAAATTTTATGAAAACAAATAAATTAGTCATTTACACTTCTCACCGGTGATATGAAATGTTATCATTCTTTTTAGTTTTCTTTCGGGAATCGTTTTGACAGCCTGGCACTGCACAGTTCACCATTATTACCACAAAATGAAATATACTGTTATTTGCGAAATCACTTTGACGGATATTGTTTTGCTACTGATTGCAGTTGTCAAAAATCCTACGCCCTGTTCACACCTGTGATAGCAGTTCATACTTGCTAAGGCTTGCTCTATGGATAATAGATACTCTAAGAGAAACACGTATTAATTTATCAAAGGCGCCTTTGACAATGTCAAGATGCTAGGGAATTCTTGTCAATGGTTAAATCATGCTTTCAAAAAGGTTCATACAACTAGAATGTCATCGATAACAACCGCTTTCAATAATCAAATAATGTAAATTCTGCACTATACAGTGTAAATATTTCTTCAGACCGAAAACTATTGCGTCATGAAATCTCACTCCTTGTTATAATTGGTGGATATCAAACGCATCCATAGCAACGTAGCATAGCACATTACTGGTAGAAAGGCAGTCTTAACGCGCTCTCCGAGGCTCGCACAGACACATGACATACATGTGCATATTTGTTACGCTATACAAGACATTCCAACAATTGTCCTTTTTTACAAAATGGAAAATTTTTGTTTCTTGTTTACCTTTATTATTTCGCTTACGACAATTAATGGCAAGTATTTACAGTATGTAATTGCAAACCGACAGAACTACCTGAAATTTCTCGCAAACGCTCTGTGGTCACAGACTAATAACCGCTCAGTCAGGATATATAAGATCTGTGACGTTTTACTGACGATAATGTTTTAAAGAAATGAATTGACTTTTGCTACTAATCTCAAAGTAAAAAAAACCGGCCAAGTGCGAGTCAGACTCGCCCATGAAGGGTTCCGTAGCAGCAAATGTGAAAATTGCGGTTTATGACGTATTAAAAAAAAACTACTTACTGGATCTCGATCAAATCAATTTTTGGTGGAAGTTTACATGGCAATGTACATCATATATTTTTTTTAGATTTATCATACTCTTATTTTAGAAGTTAGAGGCGGAGGGGAGGGGGGACACATTTTTCCACTTTGGAAACGTCTCTCGTGCAAACTACTCAGTTTATAAAAAAAAATATGTTACAAACCTCAACAGCATTTTTAAAGACCTATCTATAGATACCCCACACGTAAGGGAATGATGAAAAAAAAATTTTTGAATTTCAGTTCTAAGAATAGGGACCCCAAAATTTAATGCGTTTTTTCTATTTTTGTATGAAATTCTTAGTGCGGTTCACAGAATACATCTACTTACCAAGTTTCAACAGCATAGGCCTTATAGTTTCGGAGAAAAGTGGCTGTGACATACGGACGGACGGACAGACAGACGGACGGACAGACATGACGAATCTATAAGGGTTCCGTTTTTGCCATTTGGCTACGGAACCCTAAAAACGCCATAAACTACATCCTTGTGGGTAAAATTTAGAATGAGTAAAATTAATCTGCCAAGTAGCGTCAGTGAACAAAAAAAAATGCTACCCGAATCTATAGCCAATTAGCAAACTAATCTCAACCACTTCTTACGCTACTATTAACTTAGTATAAGTGCTATGCGTAACGTAACTATGTGTCGTATAAGGCTCCAGTTTACCTACAGTTGTACACACGCTATTACTTCGGAGAAAGACATTGTAGATTTATAAAGAAAACCTTAACTTTTCTGAGTTCAATATTAGATAGCGTAATTTTCATTATCTTAGCTAAATTCATTAAAATCAAAGGGCCTCACTAATTAAAAATAATTATACATATTATACGGCTGTGTTGCCAAAATTTCTACACAAAATTTTGTTATAACAGCTGTATAATATACCTTGTGTAATGTTTATTAGTAAGGGTCAATTTATTTACAATTATAGTCTACCAATTGGTAGTTAAGTGTCCGTAGTCGTTAATGTTTGATCATAACATAACACAAGGTGACTACGTACACAGTATCCATCCGACGCCAACGAGTTTAGGCTGAGAGAGCGTGAGCCGAAAGCCCCCGAAGTTTCCAAGGAGGTGAGGGATCGCGATCGCTCTTTGTCCAAGTTGCCGGCCTTATTGGCCCGCGACTTGCGCTCCGGTCGCACAGGAGGAACCTCGGGCGGCATTAATGCTTCCGGCGGTATCTCCACTGGATCCTGTGTCTTCGCTGGTGGCACTGGCTTCGGCTTAAAGTCCTTTTTACTCGCCAACAGTCTCTTGTCCAGCTTTTTCAACACTGGTGTCATTAAATTTAACGAACCCAATGATGTACCACTTAAGTACACGCCCCCATAACCCGAACTTGTACCCCCATAAATACCAAGATTAGACGTAGGCCGTCCTAGGCCAGCACTGTATGGGTTATAGTTTCTGTACGCACTAGAACTGTAATTGGAGTAATTAGATGCTGTATAAGGATTATACTGACTGCCGAGCATCGTGCTCAGCACGCTTGGTGAAGAGTTGTAGTGCGAAGTCAAGCTTCGCGGACGCGAGGTATACCTCTCTTGCTTACGACTCATTTTGTGCACATATCACTGGAAATGAACCTCTAAACCAACAGTGAACGCTACGCGAAACATAAACGCACTGACCGTTTCCCTATTTTTATTTTACGCGGAGAAAATATTGCATGCGCTCGAGTCGCGAGCGTTAGGATCGCGCGTATGTGACGCACTGCGCTGTAGAGACGAGAGGGCGAGAATCACAGGGACACGTAAAACACGCATCACCTGTAAATATAACGGCGTACCAAGGAAACGCCGGCCGGTAGCACACCCGCACCCGCACGTACGCAAGGACGCTACGTAAATAGAGATTACAGCTTACAGCCCTCTATTATTGTCCGCAACGCCTCATCAATCAGTCGACGGTTTACTTCACAATTAGTGAGCCATCGAAGGCGAGCCGCCGCCAATTCGCGCCTCCGCCCTGATCGTGCAGGTATACAACGCACAAGCTAAAAATAAATCATTTGATCTCCATTTCTCTAACCTCTGATACAATATACTATATCAAAACATTCATTAAACCTGTAGATCACGATTGCCGATATGCATTAAATGTAGTACTTATAGTCGTTCTCCAAATCGTACAGCATTACACAATCAGCTAAGTGCTAATTTACAGATCACGCTTTAACTTCTTGTCGTCGTGGTATACTCACTGATCTTACTATACGTATAGAAATTCTATTTTCAAGTTTACGCGTCTCCGATTCAGAAAACGTTGACCCAAATACTATCTCGTTGAGAACAGTTTAAAGATTTGAGTCAAATTTTATACCATTCACCTCCAATATTATCTGTAACCGCAAGGCGTTCCGAATCACATTCGGTGTTTTATTACTGACCTAATATTCCTCTATCTTACGAGATCATTTTCTATCTGGAAATGTTCAACACATTCGTGACCTGGTTTTATTTCTCAAATGTCTATCTGGCATAACGAAATCGCTTTTCAAAATTTCGAAATTCACAACAAAATGTGTTTGGAAAGCATCCCGTGAATCTCGGCCGATAACTTTACATTCGTCCACGTGGGCGATAGACGCTACGTAGCCGACACGATGTCTGTCCTACATAATGGACAGTGACAAAGTAGTTATAAATTGTTCGTGAACCATAAAATTTGCGCTTTAGCACTTGGCTAATGTAAAAGTTATCGAATTGACGCCGTGACTACCGTTGCGTTCCTGTTGCGGATTAACAGGTCAAGGGTGTGTCTAGTTTAGTAGTGTAGATGTAGAACAGTTTTAGTTTTTGTAGTTACGATCATCTATTTCTAGGGCAGCTTCCGCTCTTTGCAAAATAAATTAAAACGTAATTGCATGTCAAATAAATAAAAATGATCAAAGCTCTTAGGAAGAGTGTTTCTACGATTGACGTAATGATTGATGTTGCTCATGGAATTAATATGATATCTACGCCCACTAACACTGTTTGGTATTTACATGAATTTACGTGTTAAGTCGGTTACATTGTGACCGAAGGGAAGACGTCACTGGCCATGTGTGCAGTGGAAGCCGCTTCAAGAACAAGATGCGCTATAAATAATAAGGTGCCGAAGATCTGCTTTTCCATCATAACTATATTATTATCAAATAATATAACATAAACAATCTGTTTCTTGTTCACATTCTGTTTTATAATGTTAAATAACTCGAGTGTGTGGAATGTTCTTGCGTTACCTGCTCTAAATAGTTCTGTAACATTTCTCAGTTGTCGGGTTACATAGAATAGAAAATGCAGAAGTTCCATTGCAAATCCAAACTTACTAGATATCCTATTTGTTTACACATTAGATTCTTAAATAGTTTTGATATGGGCTGATTCGAATAATTTTACACACCCAGGTTATCCGCTATTACATAGTTGATTATTGTTTTGAAAAACCTAACAATAAAACACCTACTTAACTACAGAAGTCATTACGATCACTTTGTTATATACACACATGTAAGTAGATAAATAAATGTTGTTTACAAAATTTCTTAACGTAGTAGTTACCGTACCGTTCAAGTGATTTATGAGTCAACCGTAAATGAGTTGGAATTATTCCAACATTGTCACGTTTCTCCACGGAAACGTGTATATGTATTTTGAGATGAAACCATGACATATCAAACGTTCATACGGACCTTGAAGGTAGAATTTTGAAAGAAGTCCCAATTTCTCCCAGATTTATTTTGTTTTAATTAGATGTACAGTCAACTACAAAGATATGTATCCAATTTAATCTTACAAAATGATGTACCCCTGCGAGTGCCACTATGAACTAACCAAAGATTGTGACAAACATGGTATCCACGGAACTTGACAGTACCATGTATGCGCGTAGAGCGCAATAATTATGTATCCATCTACATTTCCTGTGATATGTACACTTACAATTTAATTAAAAATCTATCCAAATACTGTGAAAGAAAATTGTATACATTTAATGCTCCAAAGAAATGTAACCATAATAAAAAGGATGCATGGATTTCGAAGTGCTGCCGAAAACAAAAAAAGTTTCTTCTCTAAGAATGCCATTTAAAAATAAATTCACTACATTGCCCGTAATATTTATTGACGAAAAAGTTTTCTACGAATGAACATGGATGCTTATCGCTTTGGAAATTAGACAATTCCCGTTATGAAGAACCGAACGTACTAGCAACGAGACAAATTGGTCGCTTGACTCTAGGATTTTGGGGTTGGATGTCGTCGTCTGGACCTGGAGAATTGATAGGAATTTCATCCCGATTAAATTCAGCGAATTATAGAGAAATCTTGGAAGATGTCTTAATACCCCACTGCACAAAACGTAGGTATTCGGAAACCGTGGGATAACTTTTATACTGGATAATTCATCTGTTCACAATTCTCGAATGGTCCAAGGTTGGATTCAACAGCTAGAGAACCTCAATCTTATTAAATGGCCGCCAAAAAGCCCGAACTTAAATACCGATGATAACAGTATTTTTTTCTTTTATCCGTCATCCAATATACATGTTATGAATGTTTTGCCATCGGTTTCATTCGGAAAAGTTCGTATTTATCATACTCACTTAGTCAACTGTTGTAGATTTGTAATGACATTTTCTCGCGAAGCGTCAAATCTTTTGTTTTGCAGTTATGTCAATAATAGGAACATTAATACATATCATAGGAAATGTAGATGGATACATAATTATTGCGCTCTACGCGCATACATGTTACTGTTCATAGTGGCACTCGCAGGGGTACATCATTTTGTAAGATTAAATTGGATACATATCTTTGTAGTTGACTGTACCTAGCAATGTTCTGAAAACTTTCGCAAGAAAAGGCAGAGATGTGCGTCGGAAGCTTAATGGTTATGGTTTCAGCCTTACGATCGATAATCCTGGGTTCGAATCCTGGCCATTACACTACCGATGTGAGGGTTCACATTAGAGTGGGTACTCTCAACACAAACAATTTAGCTTAGCTGGAAGGATCTGAGGGAATATTAGTAATATCATTTGCTTATGTGCTTTTTTATGTTTGACAAAAAGAATAGTATTCTATATCAACCGTACGTGTGACAGGTGAAATAGATAAACAAGATATCATTATCAACACAACCCATCAGCGTGAGCGTATTTTTTTTAAATTGTCACTTTCATTCACCACAATGACATCGAAGCTGAGGTGTAGCGACAAGTGATTTATATTTATTTTAAATTATAAAAGAAAGAAAAAAATTGTTTCTTTAAACAAACACAGAACAAAAACATTACGTGCTTTTTGTACTTTGTATGCCCGAATGGTTTTACCAATGTTAGAAGGTATCATTAGTTATCTTTATACTTGAAATTGATTATCTTAATCTTCGGATCTTAACCGGCTTTTTTAAACTTCAAAACTATGTAGGTATCAGATTGTGGTACGACGATTAATACTATCATCTTGTCTACTTGACTAGCGTATACTAACAGAGTGTATTTTATAATTATGTTAACATAAAACTATTACAATAAGTGCATAAAAATTGACTTTAGAAGACGTCAACATTAACGAAATACAGAAACTACCGAACCCATCAAGGATAAGCCGCCCATTGCCATCCATTTGACGCTACTTTTCTCCAGAACAAAGTAGTTTAGTAAAAAAATACACATCTTACAGTCATCAAGTGTTCATGACGTTGGGCATGAGTTGCCAAAACGCTTCCGTCTTTTCAAAGAAAGTCGTATTTCACTAACCTTGCACATGGACACGTAAATAACAAGGTGACACACAGTTTCAGAGGCGTGATGAAGCGACGCACAGACAACGGGACACGAGAAGTAGCAATCTGGGTTCTGCATATTTGGAAAAGGATCACCGATCCTCGGATAAATCGATTAAAATATTATACCAGTTGGTAAATCTATCATTACCGAAAATGAAGGGCCCATAAGGTTACGTAACAAGCATTTCGAAATTTTGACATTCTCGATTTGCACAAAGAGTTTCTTTAAAGAAAGGCTCAGAGACCTTTTTTTTCCTAAAATACTATTAGATTAAATACAAATGCTTATAAAATATTCTATTTTCGAAGAAAATTATATTCCAATTGCAATTTTTATGCTACTTTTGACCAGTTATTGTGCAGAGTCAATCACCAGTTTAAGAAGCTGAAATTAATTGAATAGACATTATGCTAGCTATTCATGTCGTGCAGATTTTAAAGGAAATAGGATTTCACATAACCTTGACGTAAAATAAGATACTACACATGTCAACTGTTTAGCAGTCTAACAACCAACCAAACACATTTAATTTATTGTATAACATGAAATGAATGAAAGTGTAGCGCTTAAAAATAGTTCGTAGACGATTGTTTATATCGCAGACGAGAACACTTTTTCTACTCATTTGTCATCACATCACACCGCAACATCTCAAACAAGTCCGTTTTTCGTCAATTCTTATTTATCGCCTTGGGTAAATATTACATGTGAATTTACTTTATTTAAATAATATTAGAAGAATTCAAAATTAGTGGTAGTGCAGATCATATACTCGTACAAGCTGAAAAAGCTTATTAGTGAAGATTTCTAGTGAGTTAGAGGTAACTTTAAGTAAAGGCCGTATTGTATTGTGAAGAAATAGAGCTTTTACCGTCTGCGACCCGCGTCCGTTACCCTGAAATCTTCATAAAAGAAAGTTTTGACGAAATAATTGATAATACGCTTTGCTATGCTGTGCAGGAAAATTATCTTTTTATTCACTAAACAGTATTCTGTCATTTATAAATTCGACGTCGAGTCTCACACAGATGAGAAAGCTCTCTTCGGGTATGTTCGTAGAGCTCACTTATAGGTGCGCTCTACGAACATTATGATGTTGCTATTGCTCTCTACTGGCCGAATCGGTGGTAACGCAAAAGATTACATTACACTATTTTATTAGGTTACTAGTAACCCGAAGATATTGAGGTCGCCAGACCAATCCAAAGTGAATTCCCTCGTGCGTTTGTATATTACAGAAAAATACTACTGATCGAAATAAAAATAACAGTGTTTATATTGGATTATCCAATATGAAAACGAATTCATGGAGTTTCCCTAACTAAAAATATCATGGAGATGTTTTATATGTTTGAACTTTTTACAATACCATAATTTTATTTCAGTATAAAAATACACAATGTCCGTTTAGAATAGAGATGAAACGGATATTCGGTCACTATCCGGTATCCGGCCTATCCGGCCTTGTTTTCACTATCAGGCCGGATACCGGATTGTGATGCAGTATCCGGCCGGATACCGGATAGTAAAATTTTAAAAGAAACCATCTTATCGTGTGTGTCTCTCTCTGTGGCATCGTAACTTCCAAACGGACAAACCAATTTGATTTAACTTTTTGTTTGAAAGGTGAATGGGCCACCACAGATGGCTGCCACCACAAAAATAGTGGAATACATAATTATTAATTTACAACTCCCTCAATATGGGTATCAAATCAAAGGGCTTGACAAGTGGAATACTACACACAATGAAAAATGTCAAATCCTTGGCTTCGTATACCAGACCAGCTTCTGATAATAGCCTTCCACAGTAACTGTTGCCGCCAGGTGCTGAAAGATAAATTCTAGCAAACCTTTTCAAGCCTGGCCGAATATCCGGCAGCCGGATATTCGGCGCTCCGGGCTCTTACCTTGCCGAATATCCGGTATCCGGTATCCGGCCAAACCACTATCCGTTTCATCTCTAGTTTAGAAAGCAATAACCTAACAGAATTAAGTATAGGTACAATTGGCACATTCAAAACATGACTTCTTCATACTCATTCTCTTGAAATTACTTAGCAGGATCTGTATCAGTTCCTCGGTATAAAGCACGTCTTATAAGTATTAACACCCATGTCTGTTCTGCCTCACTGCTAAGGCAAGATCTGAGTCATGTGCGAATGCTTCTAAATTTATATATTAGTAATACTCGGTAACACATAGGCACAACATGACTCGCTCAATCATAAGTTTGATAGCTATAACCTCCTAGTTTAACTATAAACTGAAAACATTCAAGTCATGAATACATTAGGTATTTTATCAGAATAGGTGGACCACTCGGCACAAACTAGGGAACTCATGCTCAAGCTTTGAAACGAAGAATGGACAAAGAACTTCTACAGAGGCATACATTTTACTATGACGTGTGGTTTCCCTAATTTACTACAGTATGTTATTTTTTTGTTTTTTCAAAATCAAAAAGTGATTTTTTTTATAAATCAAATCCACAGATACTGTTGTTAATCTAATCTTATACATGTACATGTCGCAGCCAACTAGCTTAATCAGCCGTTCAATTAACCGCCTACTCTGTTAACTAAACGGCGTTGTTCAATTAACCAAACTCCTCCGAAACGGCTATACCGATTTTTATAATTTTTTTGTGTATACATATTTGGTAAGTCTAAGACTAGGATATAGGCTATTTTTTATACCCTAACCCTTAATTTTCACTCTTCTACTACCAATTATCATTTTAATAGCGGCAAAACAACGTTTGCTGGGTCAGCTAGTCAAAATATCAATTTGACTTATTAAGGGTCATAGGACACTGGGGTGGCACTCCAAGTTTTGCAAACATCTGTGGGTTTTTTATTCCAGGAGACGGTCCGTATGACAACTTATCATTAAATTACATACTCGGACCATTAACCTTCATTAAGAGAAGATTTGTTAGCGTAATGTATCGAATACAGACCATTACTTTGACCAATTGCATCGTCTAAAAATAATAATGGTTATAACTCGCGCGCGATCAGAATGGGATTGACGTTTTGGAACTGAGAATGTAGTCCCGTAGCGTCGGCAAACTCTTATCGAAGTTTGAAATTTGTTCTGATAGTTGATAGATATTTCAATCAAGAACAAAGTCTTTATTCTAACGCATTAAAAATGATGACACAGTTAGCGATGGTTATATGAGTCAATTCTCATAACTCTATGATATGACAGATCGTAAAAATCCGAAAAAGAAAAAATACGATATTTCGTTAGAGCCCGTTCTTATTTGCATCCTTTACTATGCCGTCAAAGTTGAGGGACCACTGCCCTCAGTATCATTGAGTTCAAAAATCTTGGGAACATATTATTATATCTTTTATGATACGAATTATTGAAAATAAATGAGAAATTGACGGCCTCCGTGGCGTACCTGTAGTGAATGCGGCCGCTACACAGCAGTGTTATTCACTAACTTTTAGGCGTAGCGTCCGCGCCGCGTTCGTAGCTGACGTTACGTCGAAGCTAAATTTTGTATTCGCTAACTTTGGGACTTTGACGTACGCCGTAGGAAGGAATACGCGGGAAAATTCGAAAATTGACAGTCCCGTGAACTGTCAATTTCGTGAATTGAATTCGCACCCTGTTTTTAATATAGCTTTATAAATATGCTAGCAGAAAGAAGCCAAGAGAAGTGATAATAGGGTAAAATCACTAGAAGCAAGAGAAATGAATACCACAGTCCATTAAACGATTACTAGGTATATAATATATTATTCAAAAATATATAATAATTATGTAAGAACCTAAGAACCTGTAAGAACTTTTTGCCTGTACAAGTTCGTGCAAGTGCTTCAAGTAATATGCTAAAGGTAGGTACCTAACCTGTATTGCAATAAGCAACTTATATCTATTTAGATGCGAGATAATGAGGTAAATAAAGATTGTTTGTTAAAATTTATTTCAGGTATTATGTACTTTATCATTTTTGGTAGCTCCTAACAATGGTTAAAAATGTTGACAGTTATGTGTCACAGACCCTCAACTGTCTACATCAGAGCATCCAGGTTTTCAAAGGAAAAGAAAGAATTGTTGGAATCATGTGGCATCATGGAGAAGGAAATGATAGCGGAGTTGTTGCAAAGGCAATCGAGTCGCGTGCTTCCATACTGTCAAAAGGACTCCTATATATAGACGTCAGTTCTGTGACGTCACCACTCAGTTCTAGTGGCACGTCGTTGCGATAGGTTGTCATTTTTTGGTTAAAAGTTCAAAGATAAAAATAGTTTTGACCCGATTTAAGAATGAAGTGTGCGGTACAAGGGTGTACAAATTGTAGAGATAAGATGTTTAAATATATTGATGATATAACATTTCATCAGTAAGTCCACTATATTTTTATTTTCATTTTTAGAAAAAAATGTCTTTATAGAACCATCTAGCGGAGAGAAGAAATAAGTAACCTTGTCTTACTTGTATAATGTTGTAACAACAATTCAATTCATTCTATAAAAAAATCACCACAATAATTTCACCGGACTTCATTAGTAATTCCGCAATTGTTATTTTATTAATTCTTACATTATATTTGGGTGAAATTGAAAATTGAAAATAAAAAAATTAAGCCATCTGTCGGTATCTGCCCAAATCATTTAGGGGGGCTAAATGATTCTGCTATAATTCTACAGATGGCCTTATTTAAAATAAATGGTGTGCATCATAGTAGTGAGACCACTATATTCACATTATTTTTAGGAAGCCAATAAAATTGTCAAAATTATATTATATCATTTTAGATTTCCCAGTAACCCAAAAATAAAAAAATGCGTGGATAGGTACGTATTTTAAATAGACCTTCCAGCTGGTAGGTACCCCACAAAATATTCCAGAATCTGTTCGAGGTCCTTCAATGAAGATGACTTCTATAAAACAAAAAAGTGATTTAAAAAATTACAGCCTAAATTTGCTATACCTAATGAGCAGTTTTCCAGTAAGTATAATAATCAGTTGATTTTTAAGTCATCAGGAGATGGTGCTAGCATAGCTTTTGGTAATTTTAATGTACTCTGTGGTTTGTTTGTAGTATTTTTTCATGAATTTGCGATGTAGCCAAAGTTTAATTTAATTTACCCATATAATAATAGATAAAATATAATAAAAAGCTTAATTCTTAGGGAACACTAGATGTAACACCACACTCTTCTTACCAAAAGTGCCGGCTGCGCCATCTAGCGCGTCTTTGGGAACCCTATAAATACCTACTGGAAAACTACTCATTGTATATACGTATACCAGAAATACATAAGTGAAAATTTTACAATATAATAACATCATTTTTTTATATTTTTACATTATTTTCTTGCTTTATTAATTTCCTTTTTGAAAAAGTTAGGGATCCGTACTTAGCGCCTTCGCTGGCATAGGCGGGTGCGGGTCGCGGACGTCCGCTTCGCGTGCTTGTTTCATGTTATTTCAAGAGCAGCGCTACGTGAGGCGGATACCCGCCACGCGGGCAGCGGGGCACGCGCCGTGTGTCCGCGCGACGGAGCACGCGAGCGGGTCTGTTTCAACAAAATCATCGACCGCCGCTACGTTATCCGTGTCACACGCGCCGTGCTTGTACAGTCGTTGCAATAAACTTAGGATAATCCTTAGCTGCAAACTGAAAGCTTTTTTACAGCAAATACCTTTGGAGCGGCGAACAGGCGGGCGCCCGGCACGGGTGCCCGCGCCTGACGTCCGCGACCCGCACCCGCCTATGCCAGTGAAGGCGCTAAAACTCCAGTAATGCAACCCAATCATTATGTCCTTATATTCCTTATATCAGAATTCTACGCGGACGGAGCCGCGGGCAACAGCTTGTATATATAGTGGTCAATATGTAAGTGGTCCCGCTGTCATTAAACACATAGATTATTCTAGAATTCTGTGCAGCGCTTTGTGGCGAGTGGTAAAACTACAATGGAAATTGCATGCATTATTTCTATTTGGTTTCGCTATGCCACACTAGGTGGCATTCTAAAAAGTGGGAGGGGCTTAGACTTAGGAGAAGAGACGCGTGGGGGACGAGGTATGGCGTCATGCCCCCCGCGTCTTCTTCTCACCCGCATTTGGCGACGCGTTTTTATTACGAGAAATTTCACTGGAACATCTCCGTTTACTAATCATATTCTGTCCTCCGTGTGTGGCATGCTCATACCTACTTAATATTTATAAGGAAACTAAGTATGTAAGTATAACTGTGTGACTTTTGAATAAATAAGGCAAAAGGTACATAAATGTATGTGTGCGTTGATGCCACATTTGGACTAGATACCTATATGGACGTGCAACACATGATAGTTTTGTATTTTGTACCTAATCTGACACAGCGATAAAGGAACATTTAGATAATTTTAACCATAATGGTGAACTAATATACTTAATTGGCAAGATAGTAGGTATCTGTAAACCAATATACAGGATATATTAGTATAAAGAAATAAATTATTATTACCTACATACATACATACAGCTGTCAATTCCCGATATAGAACTATAACACCTACATTTGGTCCAACACAGTAAGGTGCTAGCCTATTGCCATCAAGCAGGTACGTTGGCATAGACTCTTGGTTATTGTCGAATGGAGAACAACGCTCTAACTTAGTCACTTTGTACAACACCTCTAAGAAGAGGTGTAATTATATTTATTATGCACTACTTGAAGCATGTGGCTCCACACTTGGGAAGTTTTGATCCCATTCCCACTACCTATAAGAAGCTATTCCCAGTACTACTTCCTCTTAGCGTTAATTCCCAGTCGCATCCGAAGCTTTCAGCTCGGAGTCTGGGGTCCGCTTTTTACCAGTCTTAACCACGGATTTGACTAGACCTCGATATTTTCCGTGAAGCGATTGTCATCTGACCTCCACAACCCAATGTTAACATTAGGCGATATCGAAGTTTAGCAGTTAGACCGTTGTTTTTGGATTTTTGAGGGCTCCAACTACCCGTAACGATTGCCATAGATGTTCTCATGGCAACCGGGACCGACGGCTTAACGTGCTCTCCGAGGCACGACCAGACCAATGCAAATACTCATATTTCATTCACACAAATATTTGCACTGAGCGGGGATCGAACCCGCGCCTCCTGCGTAGCGGCCGCGTTCACTACCGCTACGCCACGGAGGCTATTCCCAGTAAAAAGTAGCAAATATATTATTCCACACTATAATCTTTACCTCTACCAAATTTTGACCAGATCCATTCAGCCGCTGAATGAATAACACAAACTTTCACATTTATAATATTAATAGGAAGTAGTATGGGATTTAAAACAACAACACAAAACAAACAACTAAACATACATTAATAATATATCTACATATTTATTACAGCAAACATTAATATAAATAAATTATTGATAATGATATTTTACAGAGAAACTTAATTAAATTAATTTATGTAATAAATGTGCAAAGTACATAATTTATTGTATCTCAACATTATGAATGGAAAACTTTGATTTCAGATGCAAGTACAAGGCTTTTTATGGAATTGAGTGCTGGGACTTGTTATTACAACAAAATAGGAATATTGAAGGGATGGCCATCAGATCAGGATTTTTGAAAATGATAATAAAAGATTTTGTGCAAATTTGTTT
The DNA here is from genome assembly GCA_914767945.1 of Eilema depressum. Classification (NCBI taxonomy): domain Eukaryota; kingdom Metazoa; phylum Arthropoda; class Insecta; order Lepidoptera; family Erebidae; genus Eilema; species Eilema depressum. The sequence continues at coordinate 26,035,068 of OU612012.1, forward strand.
TTTAATCTCCCATAAGTAATGTAATGTTAGATCAAAATTAATGGTCATGCACCAAACTGTCTGTTATGCTTACACACCTTGTACTAGTGGACATTCACAGAACTGTCTGTTATGCTAAACTACTGAACAGATTTTGATAAAATTAGGTACCTATAAGGAGTAAAGTAAATAAATTTATTCATTACAAAGAGTGCATGTAATTACTACAAGTATTATAAGGTACAGATATGGAAGAAAGTTTTCGGTAAGGACATTTTCGGTAAGTGAACTAATTGAAAACATTTGACTGGTAGACACTGAATTTAATCTATCTTAATTTTCCATCCATTGTGCCTTAACATTGCTCTGTTGACCTTTATCAAGACATCAAACATATTTTGGCGATTGACAAGATGAGCTGTTCGGTCTCCAATATAAAACTGGTTAGATTTGCCATTCCATCCGCCTCTGCAAGGGTTATTGGAGGACTTCATGCATGATGCTGTGAAATAAAAATTAGGTACCTATAAGGAGTAAAGTAAATAAATTTATTCATTACAAAGAGTGCATGTAATTACTACAAGTATTATAAGGTACAGATATGGAAGAAAGTTTTCGGTAAGTGAACTAATTGAAAACATTTGACTGGTAGACACTGAATTTAATCTATCTTAATTTTCCATCCATTGTGCCTTAACATTGCTCTGTTGACCTTTATCAAGACATCAAACATATTTTGGCGATTGACAAGATGAGCTGTTCGTTCTCCAACATAAAACTGGTTAGATTTGCCATTCCATCATCATTCTGCAAGGGTTATTGGAGGACTTCATGCATGATGCTGTGAAATAAAAACTTAAATTAATCAAATATTACTCAGATAGCGTGACAGAATAATGAGAATCTAATGAAATACATTTAGGTATGTATGTAATACTTAATAAATTTACATTTTATTAATCTTGCACATAATGACAGCATTCTTAATTAATTGTATTATTCTATCAATCAATTGGCGTATTTGCATACTGACTGTCTTTGGCAATGTTGGGAGGCTTAGGCCTACTGTTTTCACGCTGGTCAGATGGCTTTATTTCGAATTTTCCGTCTCTAACAGTGATATCTTCAACGTATTGTTCCGTTAGTATCATAGCTTAACTTCTTAAGCCTTCTTACGAACCGACGTCCTTCGGATGAGATGGGGTGGTGATACTTGTATTCTTACTCCGTCACCATACGGATAAGTGTTCCAATTAATAATAAATATGTACAGACATTAAATTAAATAATGAAACTAATAAACTAAAAAACTTACTTGGTTTTTATATAAAATAGGTAACATAGCACAGAAAAGTAACTTTGCAACAAATACGATTTTGTTACTGCATTCACATCGTAAGAATTGTTTATTCTACTTGACTTATGTCGTAAAATAATTCTACTTCTTCCTTTTTTACGGTTTCTGCATCAGAGTCGCCTAAATAATATGTTTTTAAAATTTTATTACATAGAGGTGATCATAGGCCTTTAAGGTTATGTTTGTTTTGTTTTTTTTTGACGTGTAAGTGATGTGACCTCGCACTCGAGTCTTTCTCTCTCGCAAAAGAATTCTCGCTGACTCGAGTTCAAAAACCGAATATTTTAACCGACTTTGGTTTCAAGTTTGCCGATCATTGGAGACTATATTCATTCGTAACAAACAAGTGTCACATTTAGACTTTGAGGTTAACCGTTTACTTAAGTAACATTTAAATACCTACAATATAAGGCAGTTGTCTCACCGGCAACCATGAACGAATAACGACTAGAGCTAGAATTAGAAACGAGTTGGCGAGCCGCTAGGAGCGAGTGCGTAGTTAGAGTTCCGATTGTTGTGTAGCTCAGCTATAAGCGAGTATTCAAGTGAGGTGAGCGATTACTTGCATCACTCGCTCACGGCAGATAAGTGTACAGTCCTAGTTTTACCATGAGTAGACACCGAAATTAGCGTAGTGAAGCGAGTGCTCGCCGGCAGTGTGAACAGTCGGCGATCAACTACATATTTGTATATGCATCTCTTTTGTTTACACGGAATTTATATCTATTGTACATTTCTTGAGCGAGAAAATAGTCGATAGTTACTCGTTTTCTCGTCGGCGGTAGAACAAGTACCTAATTAAGACTAAAATATCAACATATATTTAACTTGGGCAAATATATTCTTTGTGATACTAGATAGCTAATTTTCTTGAAAATATTGAGATTGTGATTACAAAACAATTATGAACCTATTATCTTTGTAGGTACATACCTACATCATAATGTTTAAATTTTGAAAAGACATTATATTTACATAGTTTTATTGATAATAAATATAAATTACGAGTAGGTAACGTGAATTTTACCTCAAGTAAATCGAGTTGTGTTTTTTCCGAGTGGGCACATCATTACGTGTAGGTACTTGGTACTTGCACATTGCACAGATAATATACTAGTTATGCAGATAACCATCATTCAACCTATACTTAGTAATAATTATTAGTATGACTATGACTATATTCTGTTAATGCTCGAAACATACATAATAATATCTTGGACCTAAAATGTGCTCAAATGTGCCCTATACGCGAAGTACTTGTTTTACGGGTGACCTTTGAGGATAGCACGGGGTGCTATGCTACTGCGGTGGTAGAGCTCATATTCATCAAACATAGATTATTATAAAATAATCCGCGCGCGCCAGGACCTTATTTGTGTCGCCATTTAGGTCCAAGATACGTGTCCCGAGGTTTATGAACTTAAAAATACCAATATAATAATTTTAGAACTCACTAAACTATATTTAAAGCTTAGTCGAATTACTCGATTACGATATTACGATTATTGACAATTTCGTTCAAGCCCTAACTTAGTATTAGAAACAAAGCTAAATGGGTGACGTCTCTAGAACGTCATTGTCATTGGTCCACGGAGGACAGAATATGATTATATGATTCATTGGTTGATTTTCAGTCCGTTCTTTAATCCGCGCGGAATATGTGGAAAAGTAGATTGCCATTGGTCAATTGTCAGTTCGTTCTACAGTTCGGCGCTGAAGCCAGTTGAAATTGATTTTCATTGGTCGATTCACAAGGTTGTGCTGTACGCGGGCTAGGCGCCGAGACCGAAAGTTAGTGAATAACACTGCAGGAGGCGCGGGTTCGATCCCTGCTCAGTGCTCATATTTGTATGCATGAATATGTGTATTTGCATTGGTTTGGTCGTGCCTCAGAGAGCACGTTAAGCCGTCGGTCCCGGTTGCCATAAGAACATATGGCAGTCGATACGGATAGTTGGAGCCCTAGAAAGCCTAACAACAACGGTCTAGCTGCAATGCTTCGATATCGCCTAATGTCACCATTGGGTTATGGAGGTCAGATGGCAGTCGCTTCATGGAAGATATCGAGGTCTAGCCAAATCCATAGTAAAGACTGGTAAAGCGGACCCCAGACTTCGAAGTGAGAGCTTCGGATGCGACTAAGAATTAACGCTAGGAGGAAGAAGGATGAGAAATATTGCAGTCACATTATGCCGGGTTCGTGAACATTATACATACATTATATCATAGATAAAACTATTGCACGTGTATTTTATTTTTTATTTATTGCTTTTATCAACTATTCTTCCTATATAATACGATATTTTTCATTCCTTTTCAATCATTTTTTTATTGAAAATGTACGTTTTCAAGATTTTTGAACTCAAATAAAACCGAGAGCAGTGGTCCCTCAGCTTCGACGCCGTAATAAAAAATGCTAATGAAGACAAGCTCTAACGAAATATTACATTTGTTTTCTTACACCGTCACTTTAAATTTATTATATTGGACCTAAATAAATGGACGACAAAGATCGATATATCGATCGAAATAAACCGCATACTGCATTATGCGGTTTATTTTGTATTGCTTTTATTAACAATTTTTTCAATACAGAAGAATATTTTTCGTTCATTTTCAATAACTCGTAACATAAATAAAACTGGCCAAGTGCGAGTCGGACTCGCCCATGAAGGGTTCCGTAGTAGCAAAGGCGAATATTGCGGTTTATGACGTATTAAAAAAAAACTACTGACTGGATCTCGTCCGAACCAATTTTTGGTGGCAGTTTGCATGGCAATGTACATCATATATTTTTTTTTACATTTATCATTCTCTTATTTTAGAAGTTAGAGGGGGGGGGGGGGGACTTTTTTCCACTTTGGAAGTGTCTCTCGCGCAAACTATTCAGTTTAGAAAAAAAATGTATTAGAAACCTCAATAGCATTTTTAAAGTCCTATCTATAGATACCCCACATGTATGGGTATGATGAAAAAAAAAATGTTTGAGTTTCAGTTCAAAGTATGGGGACCCCCAAAATTTAATGCTTTTGTTCTATTTTTGTATGAAATTCTTAATGCGGTTCACAGAATACATCTACTACCAAGTTTCAACAGCATAGGCCTTATAGTTTCGGAGAAAAGTGGCTGTGACATACGGACGGACAGACAGACAGACAGACGGACGGACAGACATGACAAATCTATAAGGGTTCCGTTTTTTGCCATTTAGCTACGGAAACCTAAAAATGTATGTTTTCAAGATTTTTGAACCCAAATAAAACCGAGGGTAGTGGTCCCTCAACTTTGACGCTCTAATAAAAATGCTAGTAAGAACAAGCCCTAACGAAATATCGTATTTTTTTTTCTTTGTATGGCACTTTCAATTTTGGACCAAAAATGTGTGCAGCGTGAATGAAGTCCTTTACATAATATATATTTTCCGCAACCCATTTATAGCCTATGAAACTCACAAATAATGTTGCCTTCGATCAGTAAAACAATTTTTAAAATCGATTCAGTTGATCCAGGGATTTGGTACGCCGTACAGCTCACTTGTTTTACTAACGCTACTTGAGAACTGTCATTTTCGATTTTCTTTGACAAGGTTCCTTACCTATCTGATTGCGCGCGGATTATACGCTAAATACGTACGACATAAACGTATTATCAAACAACTTTATATATAGTTCAACTTTGCCATAGAGCAATAAATAGTACGTAGGTACGCGAATTGACGTACACACATTATTACAGGCATCATAAACATTTCACTATTTGTGGGCATTCTCTTCGGAGCTCGTTATGAGATCACTGGAAACGGAAATGTACGTCTTAAATATCCCTAAAACATATTTTTAGAATCCATCAATATAACTCATGTGGAGCTGAGTTCATAGCCTTTGACGAATACGATGTATGATATAGCGGCCCGAAATACCCCGAGCTATTGTTCAGCGACGTCATTACAGCGGGAGCGTTAAAATGACGCTTCCTACCAAATAAATAAGTAATATTTATGTATAACGTCGCGCTTGGATTCACTGTTTTACGTTTATAAGCAATTTATGTCCTTGCTCTTGACACACTAGCACAGACCTACAATATTTTAATGTAAATCGTATTTCGTATTGATATTTTGGGAACATTCAATGTCGCAATGTCTATGCAAGATATTTACACACATTGTAAATTCGTTCTAAGAGTATTGGACTTCAGGCTTGGTCATATACTAAGGTGTTTTGTTATTATTTTACTTATGACACGGTATAGGGTTTTCAAATTTGAGTTTGAAAGAATTCCCCGAAGTTCTAATCCATAGGACTTAAGATCTCATTGCTAACACTACCGTATCATTGGCTAAATTACCCACAAGAACGAACGTAGTTAATGGTAAGTCGTATGGGTCTAAGAGTGTCTTAGAATGTCTTATTACTTCGATCTGTTCTCTATCTTAACATAAAAATATGAGAGGATTGCTAGGGTGCAAAATAATTCTGTACTTTCTTCTGAACGAACACTTCCATGATTTTCTTTGCTTACTGGATTAAAAACAGTTCAAAGGTATAGCTATCTCACAAGAGTATAAACAAATAACCACGAGTGTAGTATTTTAATAATTATACCCACATTTTAGCTAGAGGTTGAGCCATTTTCGTAGCTTTCCCAATTACAATAAATTCGTAGTTGAAAGTCACAAAAATTAACCCACTTTTAAAAACATCTTTAATCAAGACTGCCACAACACATTGTAACATTTTAAATAGGCGTCATTCTAGCAGTCTGGTACAATACAAATATAACGTTTATTTAATATAAGAAATGAACAGGTGTCGACCGTTATAAGTGTCACGGCGTCATGCGGACTAATGACCCAATAAATAACTATCGCCTACTAATTGCCTGTCGTAATATCTGCTGTCAAAATGGTTAAAGTGAATAGAGAATAAGAATACTATACTCTTATATTGAATAAATCAACTGTACTTTTCCACAATTATTTATTTGAACCGAGAAACCTTACCGGTTTCGCCTTACGGCATTCTCAAACGGCAAAGTTTAAACCATTGTAAACCTTTGAGAACGCCGTAAGGCGAAACCGGTAAGGTTCAAATAAATAATTGTGGAAAGTACAAGTGATTTATTCAATATGTGTAGCAAGTTGCACCAAGTGCCATTAATCTCCAGTATAAATACTAGATATACTCTTGTTTAAACATAATCCCGAACGTTCATGTTACGTTATTGCACAGATTTTAATAATTTTTAGAATGTTCTTAAACTTTTTAGGCAGCAGTTTTTTACATTAAAAATGGTAATATGTCAAAATTCTATTTGACATACCAAACTGTAATTCGTATAACTTGGTAACCACTTACTCAAATAAATCATTCAACGTTATAGTTACTACAGAACAAGTTTTCACGCTTGTGTCCTGGACCTTAGTCATGCTTTTGATACTAACAACCATAGTCAGTCATGGGATTAGCTAAGAAAACCGTCTGATAGTGCTGGTAATATTAGCTATTGATTTTACTTGGGATAATTTAGTGTTCGATAGCTGCAAGTCTGTCGTTTAACTAGATATGATGGCTTGGCCTCATCTCTGTTTAATATTAAGTTATACTTACACGAGTTATGTAACATTCCCGGGAGGTTATTTCAGTTTTGTTTCAGACCTTAGCTTAAGGCTATTAATTAAACTTAAGAGTATAAAATCTACGAAATCTATTTCTTCAAGGACCAGCGCCCACCGCTATACGTGCAAAAATGAACCATGGGTTATTATTTTATTCAATTAATTGTATGTTTTTGGGTATCCATTTTGTCTTTTTGTAATCACTGATAACTACAATAAACAAGTATCATTATTACTCGATAAATAAAACTGCAATGTATAAATTAACAGGTGTTACAGAATCGCTCGTTATACGTCATAGAGATCTAATGACCCATTAAATTAAAATTGTACAAATAAATCTTGTAATTAGTAAAGATTAGACCGTTACGAGAACAGAGCCAAGCCGCGTGTAGACCTTGGTGCTTTGAGAGATATTATGTAACTAATACAATATTAAAATTTGATATTCTAACAAATATGGTGCAGTGGACGAATACTTATAGAAACTGATGTTGGACATCGCGGTGTCCAATATGGTAATAAATAGCAATTGCAAATAGTTTATGTCAAATATAAATTCTTTATTCCTCAAAATAGTGCAACACTGTTACAGCATTTTGGAGTCAAAGTCTGCTTAAAACTAAGTTTACCACCGCTTCCTAGGCGCTAGTGGCCAAGAAACCGCGCAACAAACGCCACTGCGGCTATGAGACTCTTTTCATTTAATTTTGGACAATAAGGCTATAGCAATATAGTTTAAATAATAGTAATGAGGGGATGACTGTTGCTGTCACAAGAACTTGTGCTGCCTTGTGCTGCTAAAGATTATGACATCACCTTAATTTGTATTAGTCTTAGATGTACAATGAAATAAAGCAATATGATTACTTTATTTCGGGAAACGCACCGGGCATTAGCATTAATTAATTTACGGGCAAAGTAAGTACACAGTTTTGTAGTCAAGACTGTCAGAATGTGACATTATTTATGATTGCACCGGGCAATGACCGGTGGGCGAACAACATCATTGTGTTTGAAACGTTAGTAATAGATTTGACGGGTTACTACACAGCACAGCATTTGTACCTATTCTCCGAAATGTTATCAAACACATTGAAGGGTCATTTAAATTTTCTTCTTAGTAATAGGTAGAAATCAAGTTTTCATTTTTTGCAGGCAGATTTTCTAATTCTTAATTCTAATAATATTTTTAATAACTTATCCCACCGTGTAAGTATCGCGAAGAAAGAGATTTTTTTTTAAATTGTTAATTGCCTTCTTGTTGCTGATTGAAACGAGTAATAATACCATTGTGGATTTAATCGCGAAGCAATGGCAAATCTTGCTTGTATGATAGCGACATGTGCAGTTCAATTGGAATTTGCAAGTTTGATCGTGGCCAACTACCATCGGACTTAACACGGATAATGATACAATTATTGCTATTTATTGATCATATTATGCAGTTTGTATACGATCAATAATTGTAACACAATTTCTATAGCAACTAGATGTATAGAGTTTGGGCACCCTTAATAAACACAAATGTTGCAATTCAACATAAAATACCGCTTAATGTCTGTCTCATTATACGACAGTTAACGTTTAAAAGGAACTAACGTAGGATGTATGACGCTAATAATCATACTATATGGACCTGGATGACCAAATCAAGTTGTTTTGATGTCTACGAGACTCATAATTATGAACATCATATCATTTCTAAATCTATTCTGGTAGACTGTGTGGGCTAAAGTAAACGTGCGGTATTGTATACATTAAAATCGCATGGTAAGACAGTTCAAACATTGTATAGAAATGATTTATCCAGTAATTTCGCGATCGAAAGCAGGTGTTTTTGGCGCGTTGATAAGTTAAGAAACAGAAGGGTTCTATAACGGACTGTGCAAAACCAATCCGTCTTCAAGGTTTGAATCAAACAACGTTGTTAGATGTATAAACATTAAATAAGTACCAGTAAGAGACAGAAGCTGATCAAGTGGTTCGTGTTTCTTTATTTCTCGTTTCGATGAAAGATTTTACGTGTACAGGCGTCTGAAGTTTGAATAATTTATAGACATTTCTTTTTTGCTTAATTTTTTCATTTCGCAATGTCACAATTTGCACAAATAGGAGCCAATCGTCAAAGCAAGTATCTGTATCGTAGAACAGCTCGTACTCACAATAATTGTATATAATGTAGTGCTTGTACTAGTATTAGTAAAATTTCTTCCTAACCGTTGCCTTTATGGCTATCACCCCCGTTAGATATTTAGTTAGAAGGCCTTTACAAGGTTATCAATGCTGCGTTGCCTCGCTTCTTATACAGTCTGCTGGGTTTGATATAGAGCGGCTATAATAAACTCGTGTTGTGTTCCCGGCGGTGATTAGGGTAGCCAGAGCTCACTGGCTAGTGGCGCTGGCACTGGAGAGGTTTTGTGCTGTCAGTGGGAACACCAAAGACTTGTCCTATCTTCTGCGCTGACGGCATAGAACTTCTCCTTCTTACAGGGTTGGCAGTACGAGTGTGATTCCTCTGGTGTTGCATTCGTTAATAGGCCATGGTAACCACTTTCCATCAGTATAAAAAAAGCTTGTGTCGAGCTGAAGGATGCGAGGCTCCATAGGTCCTGAGTACTGTTCATTAGCAAACTGTTATTGTAGGAAATGATTGCTATTGATAGTCTGACTACCTACTTTATTGACGTCATACTCTAACTAGGGAAACCTATAATTCGCGGAACGTTTAGCTCCTAGAATGGTTCAAACAGAATACGGTAGTATGTTACGTAAAGTTTATAAACTACTCACCGGAGGTGCTTCGTTATCGGGCTCGCCCTCGCCGCCTCCGCCGCGGTCATTTACAATGTCCTGTTGATAAATATACACTTTAGAAACTATAAATCTAAATCGTTGTATTGCGGATCAATATTAGTGGAATATTATAATGGACTACTTCAGTTGGTATCGATTAATGCTCTACAATATTTTTGATTTTTTGATTGTCTATGAAATTTTATGGTGTCGGTGGTAGTAGGAGCAAGAGGAAACGCTCACCTCAATCTGCTACACTAAGGCTAGCAGCAGCGATATGACGTAAATTATTCCGGTATTGGAAAAGTTAAATCGAACGGCAAATCCTAAAACCTACTAATAAATCACAGTAACAAGTTTTCGTTTGTTATATATTTTTAACCTACTGTCTCCGTGGCGTAGCGGTAGTGAACGCGGCCGCTACGCAGGAGGCGCGGGTTCGATCCCCGCTCAGTGCAAATATTTGTGTGAATTAAAAATATGAGTATTTGCATTGGTCTGGTCGTGCCTCGGAGAGCACGTTAAGCCGTCGGTCCCGGTTGCCATGAGAACATCTATGGCAGTCGTTACGGGTAGTTGGAGCCCTCAAAAATCCAAAAAACAGCAGTCTAGCTGCAAAGCTTCGATATCGCCTAATGTTACCATTGGGATGTGGAGGTCAGATGGCAATCGCTTCACAGAAAATATCGAGGTCTAGCCAAATCCGTAGTTAAGACTGGCAAAAGCGGACCCCAGACTCCGAGCTGAAAGCTTCGGATGCGACTGGGAATTAACGCTAAGAGGAAGAAGAAAGCTACAATATCTAGGAGTAACATAGGCTATATAACATCACGCTACTACAAAAGGGAGCGGAGCAGTGAGCATAAATGTTAATAAATCGGGCAGATTTCCATACATCTTTACTTATTTGTATTTTTGTATTCGAGTAATCTCAAGAACTATTGAACCGATTTCAGAAATTCGTTTACCATCAAGAAGCTGCTCTATTACTGACAAACATATTATGCTAAATTAAATTTAAAAAAAAATTAGGGATCCTCACTAAAACTTCAATAATGTAACCCAAGGTGTAAAATAAATACCTAAAAATTCCTTACATCGCGTGCGCTGCGAAAACTATTGAATATATAACAAAATAATGTACTGTGGAAATGTATAACTTAAAAAGGTCAATATAAAAGTTCGCGATAGCATATGTCTATCTAATAAGGATAGCCCACAGTAACAATTTTTATCTTTTACAAATTACAAAAAAAAAATGTAATTTTCGAAGCTATTTTTAACAATACAGTGTTATTCCTTATCCAATTAAATACGTTAGATACGTTGTATATTTAATTTAGATCAAAATTGCCATTTACACTATATAATAACAATGAATATTTTAAGAGTTATTGCAATATGAAAAAAAAACGCAGCGTAATAAATTCAAGCTGAAATGCTGATCAAAGTCAGACCACGGAATCTATACCTATTTATATTGATTCTTATATAAATAAATTGTTTGGTATCAAAGATTGTTTCAATACCTATTGATTACTTTTTGGATTAACGAAATCGGACGTTTTATTCAAAAGATATTACGAAATTATAAATGTCAATAAATCCGGTATATGCCCATACATTATTTGGAAACTATTTAATTACGGGCATGGGCTAAAAGGGTGCAACGGGCGTTCGATGTACGAGTATGTCACGAGTACTCACGAGCGAGGACGGGGAGGGTCAACTGAACAGAAGATACAACGGGAACGGGATCCGAATGCGGGGTCGGAACCTACATACGATACACCATGGGCAACGGAGGCGGTAGCGCCTCTCACCCAGGGGAGGCGCTGCCGCAACTGGAGCGGCTCTGTAGAGGGCTGCTCAGAGGCTTCCCACAAGCCCCTCTGACTATCAGAGGGCACAGTGGAGAGCAGGCAAGGAGAGGGCTGGTCACCGAACACAGGCGTTAGGTTTACAGGTTTCCGGGATTCGATAGGGACACCGTGCTTCTCACTCCTGAGGGGGCCATCTTAAAATTGTAGATGGCCCAGGGTGTGCCAGGGAGCGCGTAATATGCCCTAGGTAATCTTACACCCCAGCAACTGAAGATCCGCGACGGCATGCGTTTTTAGTGGGTCCGAGTCCGACATAATCACTCCTGATCGACGGGGGTGGTATCCGAACTTTAGCACGAAAGAAAAATTAACGGAATCCGAATCCCACGCGGGCGGAGCCGCGGGCAACAGCTAGTCAAGAAATAAATAGGTAGCTCCCGTTGGGAATATTTACGATCTGTGATTTGTGAGGTGTTTACAAGGGATCGATTACACTTGATTCTGGAATGACCAAGAATGGTAGTGAGTGACCTGAAGGATACATAACCTGTATAATTAATATTGTAATAACTTTTAGTGTCACCTATCGATTTTATGTACAAGAACTATAATTATAATTATAATTCGCTGTTATTGTAATGAAATACAGATGGTTTATGGAACTGCTATGTTCTCGCAACCAGTGAGGACCTAAAATAAGGACCCATGTGGTATCCCAGACTCTATCCATACATTTCAAAATCTTTTCTTGCACCAAATATCACACAGATCCCTTTAGCCATTAGAGCGTGATTAAATAACAAGCACCCTAACATCGAAATATCTTCACAAACTTTCACATTTACAATATAAGAGAGCAGGATTCGATTTCATAGAATTAAGACTACGAATCCTAGAGTGGCGACCGCGAATCGGCAAGTCGACCTATGAGGCTTCTCTTCTCTCTTCGATCTTTATCTTTAAGCAGGCACAAGGCGGATGATCAGGTACTATACCGCACATTGGGAGAGGCCTATGTCCAGCAGTGGACTGCGGACCAGAGTAGGATTACGTTGAACTTGTTGTAAAGGACGACGCTGATTCTAGAATAGGGGTCTGATAAACAAACGTCTAACTCACGTCCATGTCGACGTGGCCGACGCCCGTGGAGCGTCGCTTCGGCCTGCGTCGGCGTTGTATGACGTTGGCCGCGGCCTGCGTGCTCGCCGGGGACGCATTACTTGACGACTTGCTCTCTGTACTGCTCTCGCGATCCTTCTCGTCTTCAACAGCTGGCTCTGTACCACGAAATGTACACGTTATAGTTAAACAAGGTTCACAGGATCTGCTGATGAATATAGCTACGTAAGAGTTTCGCAATGAGGTATGAGTATAATTATAGGAGTTTGAAACTGTGAAGGAGCAAGACCATTTGTTGCAGAATACTTTGGTAGGAGTCTAAATTGTCTTCATCATCAGTGTTAATACCGGTTTCATTCAAAACTTTCACTTCATATCATGGGGTTCACTCTTCGCTATTTTTTAAGATTGGGTTTACCTTGGCTTTTGGGAGGTCATACAGCATTATAAGAGTTTGAAACTGTGAAGGAGCAAGACCATTTGTTGCAGAATACTTTGGTAGGAGTCTAAATTGTCTTCATCATCAGTGTTAATCCCGGTTTCATTCAAAACTTTCACTTCATATCATGGGGTTCACTCTTCGCTATTTTTAAGATTGGGTTTACCTTGGCTTTTGGGAGGTCATACAGCAGTTGCTTCCATTAAAGCAGTATAAGCCAAGCCAAGATGAGAAAAAGTTATCCACCCCTGGTCTCGGTACTCGGGTACCATGCTACTTACTTCCATCAAGGTCATCCGTTCAGCCAACAACGACCCGTTGACCGAACGGGTGACCTGTATTTTTTATACTACTTAGGTCGCAGACAAGCACACGGCTCACTTGACGGAATGTGGTTACCATTACCTATGGACGAGTGCAACACCAGAGGAGTCACCTGGTGCTGCCGACCCTGTAAAAACAAAGAGGTTCTGTGCGTCAGCGCAGAAGATAAGTAGGATAAGCCTTTGGTCTTCCCACTGACAGCACAAAACCTCTCCAGTGAGCTCTGGCTACCCTACTCACCGTCGGGAACACACCGCGGTATTCTGTAGGGCGGAGGTACTTCACCAGTCGGACTGTCCTTCTGCGTGGGCCATTTCGCCCAATTCCCATAAGGGGACAATACTATGACGATGATAATAGGTTTAGATAATCACCAGTTCTGTTGTCTGTGTTCGGGAGCGTGTTGGCCGTGTTCAGCGTAGAGCCGGCGGGCGGCCGGCGGTAGGGGAGCGTGACCGTCGCCTCCGCCGCGGTCGGCGCCGGCCGGGGCGACGCGCGCCCGGCATCCTCTAGCTCAAACTGTACCCAATATCGAACAACGTCAACTACTGGACGAATGTGTGCAATGATAGTGGACGACCCTTCTAATATTAACACTATTGTGTGATAAAAAGTAGTATGATTACTTCTGATTTATTTCCCTTAATGTCTTGTAGAAACAAGGACCACAGTCCAAATACGACAGTGTCATTTGTATTCTTTGAATTAACTACTTATCGTTTTGTAAAGTATAATTATGTAATGTGAAATATCGCAAGGGAAAAATATAAAATTCAAAATCACAAGTTCATTATCTCCGCAGCCGAGGCGGTTATAATAATCCTGAATAGTGTTGGTTCATGACATATCATCATAAAGAGGATTCACCAGGAGTACTAAATTTGTAAATCATGCATTTTATACCTACCCACTCCTTATCGTGCGTGAATGCAAAAATACACAGTGAACTTGTGCGTAAAAAAATCCATTACACTACGGTGAACAAAAATAAATTAATGCATTTTGGACGACATGTTTTACATGAAATGAAAGATATCAATTATATAATATGTTAGAAAAAGTGCATCGGATTACATTGTTAACATGAAAATGTGTGATATAGTGATCATTATAATTTCATTTCCGTCGAATTTCATACCCTCATTGAATTGAATTTTGCAATGATTTGAAGTCTTTAAATAATATTGAGCTTATGACATTGAACACTGCCAAAAACCTAGCTTTTTGGACTATGTGGAACTTTTTCATCACTGCATTTTCTCATCTATAAATGTGACGACCGGAGATGCGTTGATAATTGAAAGCCTATATTTAGTAAATAGTATGCCTAATGGACCTAAATTAAACCTGGAAGAATTGATAGGACAACATGGGCCAACATTATAAAGGCTGCCACAAACAACCGATTACAATCGGAAATGTACAATAGCATGCATGTACATCGAAGAATACAATAGGAATCATTTTGTTAGAACAGATGTTATGTACGAGAATGATTTTTAGCAGTCTGTGGCAGGCCTTTTGTAGAGCAAACACGAAGTTCTCTCTAACTACGACAATATACAAGAACCATGTACAACGTACGCAACAGACATGGGCAAACAGATATTAAAATACCAACGACGTGGATAGCCTATGTAACTAAATAGTGCTTTGTAAGAAAACAACCATTATTATTCACGAATTTGACATTATCTGCTTATGTGTTGAATAGGATCTGTATGGAATATATTTAAAAATAGTTCAGAAACTAAAATAAATTAAATTTATATAATGACAAGACAACGCTCAAATTTGTGAAGGGGTCTTCTAACTTAGTAATATTAATCACATGCAGTAAGCAACAGATTTTAAGAATATGCATAGCAAGCTAGGGGTTTTTTCTAGTTTAACCTTGTATTTTCTGAAATGAACAATAACAAATTGGAGAAATTTATTTTGCATTTATGATTTGCCAGGATTTACGCAATCATAGTGTAGCTTCAAAAAAGGAAGTTATAAAATTATTTACTTTCATCAATGGTAAACTAGAAAAATAAAATTTATTTATTAGAAATACGTACACATACATGCAGAAATACGAAACAGACATACAGACAGACCTATAAACCCAATGAATCATTCCTTCTGCATATTGGGATACGAGCAATATTCTAATTCTGATGTTGAGATAACATGATTCTGAATGATTTCTACGATTAATGCTGCTTGCTTTGAATGATTTTTAATGACTAATGACAGCTGTCCAGTCAATAGCAGCATGTAAAATAGCCCCAAATCAGAACTTGACTAGTTCTCGTAGGAAGAATTTTACTTCACACGCATGCGCGTTCCCACTCAGCGAGTGGTCGAACGAGATTGTCGATTGATCGATTGCACAAAACTAGATACGTCATCAAAAATTGTTAGAAATATTTAGTCAAGTAGATTTTACTGATTTAATGTTGATAGTCTTGCCATAAGATGTTATTCTTACTTTTTGAATATTAAAACTATTTAAGTTTGAATTTAAAAACAGAAGATACAACGCTACTTTCACACGGAGACATGCACTATGTGATTTTTGCAGGATACGGTTTAGTTACAATATAATGAATTTTAATTGGTTTTATAATCCGACAATTAACTGATATAATATCCTGAGAAAGTCAAATACGGTAGTCTCCATGTGAAGGCAGCTTAAGGGCCAATTTCCACTGAAATAGCAGTAGCCGACAGCGGCTGCAATTTGATACTAGAAATAATTGCGAAAAGGTCCATGCAGCCGCATGACGTGTCCTCCTTTACTTCAAACGACTATGAGCATTTTGGTGCAATACAAGAATGATTTGTCAAATTTTGTCTCAAACAGCCGTTGCTCTTTCAGTAAGAATTGATCCTAGGTATGATTCCGTAACCGCATACGACAACTGCCCACGCACGCAGTACATACGCGTAATTCATTGCGGTTTCTCAATGGCCCGCTTTATCCGTATTGGAGTTTAACAAGTAATGGGTACGCTGTATGCGCTGCATGCGTCCGTCGTTGTCGTACGCGGTCGTCTTCGGTATCATATCTTATCGTCAGTTAATATTGTCCCCGTGAGCTATCGACAATCTCGCGAGCACAACGCGCAGTAACCACCTTATTAGTGGGATCAAGTCGCAGTCGCCAAGAAGGGCGGCGCTCGCTGCTGGCGGCGATGGTGGCCGTCGCCGTCGCCGTGGCGCACGCCAGCGCTAGCGTTACCGCGATGTCACTTGCCGGGACCACCGCGCGCGCCTATACATTCCACCCGTTTTATACATCTTGACTCAGTGAATTAGGTAGCCTACTATCATCTCTTTACGCAGTAATATTTCAATCTTACTTTAGTTTCATAGTGTGAATCGGACTCGGACCGTTCTCGTTCGTCGGGATACTTGTAAATCTAAATATATCCAATGGTAAGAGATACTGTTTTAACCAATTTGACAACATAACATTTAGTATCCTTTCGGACGCTTACGGTCCAAGTCACAAAGTAAGAATGAAATAATATTGTTGGAGATTGTAGTAGCCCCCAGGACTAGGTATGAATAAATTCCAATTATTTTACTTTATTTCAATTCGAATGGAATATTTTATTGACAATAACAACTTGGCGGGCGGTGTGACTAAAAACTGATCTCTTATTACTGTAAAAATTGATTTTTCGCTAGATGTCAAAGCCAATGAATAAAAAAAAAATATTTGACATTCTATAAGTTCTAATGTAAATCTTTCAAAATGTAAAGAAATTAAAAGTCTGAATTTTGATGTTGATTAGAACAATCTATATTGTTTTTCGTTCAATATAATTTTATGTGTTCTAATGTATAATGGATCTATGAGTTCATGAATGTTTATAAAACATGGATATATTAACACGAGGCGATATGTATACAACATTAAAGCAAACATTGAACCGATGAGCTTCGGTAATAAGTTATCAACTCGAAAAAATACAACAAACTCAACGTATGTACAAAATTGTTAAGACTATTATAACTCGAATTGTTTCATGCGCTTTCTCTTGTCAAATTGTCTGTAATTTACTTTAAGCTCTATATTCTAAGGCTAACGATTCTAAATCAAAGGTCAGATAGTGAGTTGAACTTCTATCGTTATTTTAGACGAATCAACAGTCCAAGTCAGTAATGCCGGTATTCGCATGGGACAATCTTGTTAGACCTGGTTCTTCTGGCATTTATCAACTGAGATTTAAGCAAAGAACGATGTTTAATGATTTCAGCTACAAAGACTGATGCTTACTTTTTGATAACTATATTTATTAAAATCTAATTCTCTGTCTACAAGATAACTATAAATACTGTATTGGAGCTGTAGCATGAAACTCGCTAATTACCGTTCACCTACGATAACCTCGATGTCAAAACTACGAAGTGTTAAAACTCTGCTATAGTGCGCAATCGTACTTCATAGCTGTTGTTCGAATATTAAATTCTAAAGGACTTCGTTCAGTGTCTGCACGAGATTAAGCTTCTAAAGAAAGCTATGTGCTGGTTTAATTTTTACCGACTACGGCAAAGCCAAAGGAGGGTAATGACTTAAATTGATACCTGATTCGGCTATGCTAAACAAAAAAAACAGTAGGTAAGTAGTTTTATTGGCAAATTGCGGACATAATTCATCCTATTTTACTCGTAAGAGCTGTCTACTATATTTATTACAACATACAATTAAATTAAATGATAACTATATATTTGCTTAAAATATAGGAATGTTACTACGGTTTATGACAAAACAATCGGAAATTCTAGTCGTATTCTTTCATATTTTTTATGTTCAGCATATTTGAATGGTGCATTAAATACAAATGACATCAAATGAATGTTTTTGGTCATTTTTCTTTACGTTTTATGTTAGATTCACTGAATACGTTCTAGGTTCGTAAATCTTACTTTAAACAGACAGATAAACGATGTCCTTTATTATGTTAATCATGATCCCTTTACCAATTAGTCACTTTTTAAAGTATTATTCTGTATTAGAAAGTAAGTTACCGCCTCTAACCCCTAGTTACTCAGGTCATAATTACCCAGTGGGTTAATTCTACATTTCATATAAAGAATAATCACATTACGATCGGCAGGTTAAACCAGTCGGTCACAATATTTATTGAAGGTTAGTACTTCGTTCTTTATAGTACATACCGTGCCATTGTCAGAAGGAGTAGCAGGCACCGCGTCATCTTTCTTCAAGCTGCCAGGAGAGGGACTTTCTGTAGTGCCGTTTCCAGTTTTCTTCTTTACAAGTTGTTCAGCGGACTTGATCTCGTCGAGCGTGACGCCCTGGGTGGAGCGCCTCGTCTCACGAACGCGTTTGGCGTGAGCTTTCCTCTGTGTTTCACTCTCTTCGTCTCGAACAGGGGGAACAAACGACCTGAAGAGGTATTACTGAGTTAGATTTTTTGAAAGCTGAAGAAGGTTTTGAATACATAAGCAAGATAATATTAAATAATCGCTAGTCAACTCAGTTAAACATGCAACGCCTACTTTGACATGCTGGTAGAACTAAACGCAAAGTAAAAAATCCGAGCACAAAACAGTCGAAGCGCAAATAATAAACTAAAACACAGAAAAACCGGTTCGCTTGGACACGAGAACCATACTCTAGAAACTATTGAAATTCATGGACTAGCCAGCATTCCTTAGAACGGAAAACCCTCATTGGTATTTAAACTATCATGGTCGTTCACATTACTATTAGATCATGGTGCTTTGTTACAAGCATCCTTGAGGATCGTGGTGAAATATCGGAAATATCGGATACTCAAAACAATACATGGTAAATATGCCGATAGCTCTAATAGTAACCCTCACAATGGTACTTATTCCTCGTCGTTTCATACGGAAAAAGTAGGGATAATCAAAATAGCCTTGTAAAGACTGACCCAAAAGGTTCAAAACTGACCAAATGATATTTATAGATTAAAAAATACTGGTAGATTTCCAGTCGCATGTTATTTACATTATATATACCTACTTTATTTATGTACAAGTCAATATGTGAATAACTAGTTAAATAATTATGATCCTTGCAATTACCGAATCATGTTGGTAAATATCAAGATTTACGGGCTTTTACGCTGCCTTTTCACCAGAGATGTGCTATGCAATTATGCTACGAGGATGTAAAAGCTAAGCTATGCAACTATGTGACCGTTTCCACTGTACTATGCTATGTAGCGTAGCGAGTAATATTTGCTATGAAACTTCCTACAAATATTTAAAATTCGAATCTATTTTCCATCCATAGCACGTATCTTTCTATCTAAAAAACATAGCTTAGCTGAACTTCTTTCCACCAGTGCTATGCTATGTGGACCAATGAATATAATTGGCGGATATCAAACGCATCCATAGCATAGCAACGTATCATGTAGAACATCTCTGGTGGAAAGGCAGCCCTAGTGTCATTATTTTTAAGATTCAGTTCAGTTATCCCTATTTATAATAACAAATCACTAGTGTTAAAACACTTCAAACGATATAAGCACACAGTAATTTAACGTTAACACACAAACAAGTCTCGTGTCCAAGCGTTTTTATAACATGACTATACTTGAAGAAGTTCTTGAATATGTTCCCAGGCGACAGTTTGGTGGGCGTGGTCGAGCTCGGGGTCGAATTGCTACTGTTGGACTCTACACTCTCCGACGCACTGTTTACACACATAACACTGTACCTTACCATACACTAAACACATTTACCGCTACTAGGAAACCAGAGAAAAGAATCATCAAATATTCCATCAAATATACCAAAAAAAATACTGAGAAATGTATGATTAATGAACGTAATTAACGTTTGTGATTTATGTGGAATGTTCATCACTACTCTAGAAGCTTGCGCCATGAATTACAATCTCATATTCTCTGTATTTTTTTTCTTATATTTGTTGCCCTTTATCTAAACCTTGTGATTGTGGGGATAAGTTTAGAAACAAGATTATAGCAAATATGGACTTATGTATGAATGGAATTCGTTTACTTATATAATACGGAATTCTACATAGTTTATACTTCTATTTAAATATATAACTGCATGTTACCAACTGTTATATAATAGAAATGTTATATAATAGTAATAACATGGTCAAGGAATATAATACACGAAGACAGTCAAAATCTACTGATCTTGCTTCTAAATGGAGGTACTAGCTACTTATACCAATTACCTATAGACCTATTAAAGATAACGCTACTTGCAATTACATAAGAGGAAAGTTATAGAGACGAGGGAGGCAGAGGCAGTTTTGAATTATTAGATTTACGATAGCAGTTTAAAAAAACAGCCCTCCTAGACAAGTGACAATTCGTTAGCCAGCGTATTGCAGAATACAATCATGAATGTATGGAAATGCTATAGAGCGCGCCTTACAAGTATGAACAGCTATCACGGGTATGAACAATACCGAGGCTCCTGGCTCAAACTCAATCAGTAGCAAAACAATACCCATCAAAATGTCTTCGCAAATAATATTTAATTCAATATGTTTGTATCGTATATTTGTAGTAATAATGACGCAAAAATACCGCAAAATGACGGCATTTTTTTGTATTTTGGCTTTAATTTTATCCATGCATATCAAATCGAACAAAAAGCTTCATAACAACAAAGTACATTAATAAGTGCATCTATTGATATTTTCGGTAATGCATGAAACGTCACTATAGGTGCGCTATACCATCGCAAAGTATCTGCCAATGCCAACACTCGGCGCCAAAGACTTGAGTGATAGGCGTGCTCTATATTTATAATGTATACTCTATGGATTTGACGTATATTATGACAGTTGTCAACGTATGTCATCAACGTCAAAAACGTGTCATATACGTTAAATACAATATAATATATACAGGGTCTCCCAAAATTCAAGGATAAGCCGGCAACAGAGGGTGGCCCTACTTATGGCTGCTCTGGAAAAAATAAGAAAAAAAATATATCTCTATTTTTTTTTTAATTATTTAAACTTTTTTAAAATCCTTCGAAATTCGGTACCCCTAATGATATTTTCAACTACCAGGCCCACAATTTTGCAAATATTTTTGAACTCTTTTCTAAATTAGCAAGCTAAGAAGCATGACTATCCATCACCACCCTGAAAAATGATAGAATATTTGTAGTTATTTTACAAAAATGAGTCAAAATATTTTTTTGTCGTCAAATTTTCATACATTTTTACTTTCGACCCACTTTATCTTATCTCGGTGAAAAAAAAAAGTACGGACACGACTATGGCATCCTTTTTCAAAAATTGGCGCAACTATCCAAGATTTCAAAATGGTATGATTTGGGTATGATACTATAATGAAATACTAAAAAAAAATTTTTTTGCAAATAAGAATCATATTTCATACATTGCTTTTATTGAAAATCACCAGATTTACTTTGTACACAATGCATTCATCCTCAATAAAAAATCATTGACGGGACTTTTGACTAAGTGGTAACCGAGTAGGTTATCACATTACGAGGTTAAGCAACACAAGCCAGGGTGGTTTTCGGATGGATGACCATTCTTAAGACATTGAGGCACCTCCGTTCCTCAGAGAGTAAGACCGTCGATCCCGGTGGCCATATGAGTATCTATGACAGTTGTTACGGGTAATTGGAGCCCTAAAAGTCCAACAACTGGACGCACTACATTACTTTGATATCGCCAATGGGTTGTGGAGGTCAGGTGGCAGTCGCTTCACGGAAAATTTCGCGGTTCTGCTGTTTCACAGTTAATCATAAAATCCGACTCTGTATTTTGTAAAGGCTCAGAGGATGATGAGTGTTGAACATCCATACTGTTAAAAAATTAAACAAACATAATGGTATAATTTTATAATTATTGCATTATTGATAATATTTTTTTTATTTTACATGTTTTAATTGTTTGCCACTGGCATTAATACATTATTTTTCGTGCATATCTTTTGCCAGAAATATAATCCGCAACCGCATTGATAGTCCAGCGTTGCAATTGTTTTCGGAGACCTATTGTTCTCAAGACAATTCCAATAAAACTCTAAGCCTCTGATTTCCCGGCTAACTGTGAAACAGCAGAAATGTGAAATTTGCCGTGAAGCGACTGCCACCTGACCTCCACAACCCATTGGCGATATCAAAGTTATGTAGTGCGTCCAGTTGTTGGACTTTTAGGGCTCCAATTACCCGTAACAACTGTCATAGATACTCATATGGCCACCGGGATCGACGGTCTAACGTACTCTCTGAGGAACGGAGGTGCCTCAATGTCTTAAGAATGGTCATCCATCCGAAAACCACCCTGGCTTGTGTTGCTTAACCTCGTAATGTGATAACCTACTCGGTTACCACTTAGTCAAAAGTCCCGTCAATGATTTTTTATTGAGGATGAATGCATTGTGTACAAAGTAAATCTGGTGATTTTCAATAAAAGCAATGTATGAAATATGATTCTTATTTACAAAAAAAATTTTTTTTTTAGTATTTCATTATAGTATCATACCCAAATCATACCATTTTGAAATCTTGAATAGTTGCGCCAATTTTTGAAAAAGGATGCCATAGTTGTGTCCATACTTTTTTTTTTCACCGAGATAAGATAAAGTGGGTCGAAAGTAAAAATGTATGAAAATTTGACGACAAAAAAATATTTTGACTCATTTTTGTAAAATAACTACAAATAGTCTATCATTTTTCATGGTGGTTATGGATAGTCATGCTTCCTAGCTTGCTAATACAGAAAAGAGTTCAAAAATATTTGCAAAATTGTGGGCCTGGTAGTTGAAAATATCATTAGGGGTACCGAATTTCGAAGGATTTTAAAAAAGTTTAAATAATTAAAAAAAAAAATAGAGATATATTTTTTTTCTTATTTTTTCCAGAGCAGCCATAAGTAGGGCCACCCTCTGTTGCCGGCTTATCCTTGAATTTTGGGACACCCTGTATAAATATTTCGCCCATACATACATCATTCTATTCTACAATACACCGGCCAACGAAACGCCACTCTTCTAAAGGGCAGGAAGCCTAGCCTAACCTAGCCTTATAGCCTTGCCGCAGTTTCAAAAGGTTTTTGAAGGTTAGAGAAAATAAAGTGCAATCGTAAATCTAATAATTCAAAACTGTATCCATTCTAAACTGTTTCTCTCTCCTTAGATCTAGTGGCATACAACGGAAAAACATTCCGTTTTACTCCACTGTACGGTGACATGACACAAAAAGGAAACCCATTTCCGTTTTATGCCATCACATCAGATCCAGAGGCGTACAAAGGAATATCAATTCCGTATTCAGCCACTGTATGGTGACAGTGGCGCAAAAAGGAAACATAATTCCGTTTTACGCCATCACAGGCAGATCCAGTGGCATACAAAGGAATATTTCATATTATGATATTTACAAGTACGTAGTTTATCATCGATTGAATCGTCCATTTAGAAGGTTGTTTTTACAAAAAAAAATCTTGAATAACAATGCACAGACACACATACCTTCTGACCGTTGTAGTAGTTGTGGTGTTGGTAGGACTGGCGTTTGGTGTAGTGCTAGTGGCTCCGCTCCATGTGTTCACTTCTCTGTCTCGTCTCTCCGTAGGGTTTATTCTACATAACATGTATAACTTTTAACATTCAGGACGTCTAAAGCATTGGTACTACAATCTAAATTATAATGTTATATAGCTTTGGATAGGGAATATACGTAAATAGAATATACTACAAGAAGTATATAGTAATAACTCAAGAAGCACAGTCTGCAATAAAATTAGATAATTATATTTCAACAAACAGAACTTGGAATTAATTACGATTTAAGAAAGAGGATTTCAATAATTTCTAAGTTTTGTTCGTACGATTATTATCTCTCTGACTTTCATTGGCGACTGGGCTCTAATGTTATTACAATCTAACTGAAATTAGATAATTAAGTAGATACTAGAATCATGCTCCATAAACCGCGTGCGGTCAGTGAGCAATCATCCCCATCGAATCTATAGAGTTCAAAACTACTTTTATTTCGACAAAATTTTACAAAATTGTGATAATAGACTTGACAAATTCGGCATACGGATGTCGTGGTTAATAAAAAGGCACACAACACACTTGCAACTCGCAACATGTCTGCTTTTTTATGAAACTGCACCGCATGCGTACAGTCGCAGGTGCGGAATACCACTATGATGAATATTGGCAATTTTTTTGCACAGTTTTGTATTTATTATTTAAATAAAAATAGTAACACTGTATCAGTCATCATCATCTTTGCGTTAGTCCCGGTCGCATCCTCGGCATTCACGTCGGATTCCGGAGTCCGCTTAAAGGTATGATTCTGTACACTGCAGCACGCAGTAATGCTGCCGCTGTAGTGCTGCGCAGCACAACATAATTCCAAGTGTTGATATGGTGTTGTTTATTCATTAATTTGTACACAGCAGTGCTGCAGCGACCTTGCTGCGTAGCTACGATTATATGGCTCATAGAGATTATATGTGGAACAGTGGTGCTATGCAGCACTGCTACGTACTGCAAAGTTCAGAATCACACCTTTAGCGTGCTATATAAGTAGATAAACATTAAACATAATATAATAATTACATATTAGACATACAATAGCAGTGTGTGCAACATGGAACAGTTAAAGCGTAAATAGCAATATAATATAGAGAATACACATATAGAGATGAATATAAAATATATAGGTAAGATGAGTAACAATTAACATGTATGGCTCCAGTTTGTTTTTAGTGTTTTTACACAAACTGTACTTAGAAATAATGTACGCAATAAAGGCTTTTCGACTAATAATAATAACGCATGGACAGCTGTTTTCATGCGCAAGGCAAGCGCAGGCTGTTTTCACCTTACTACAAAATACTATTAATAGTATTGATTAAGCGGCTGCGGGTTCGTTCTCTTTGAACTTTAGCGTGTAATAAAAGGCTACAAAATTATTTTCATTTTAATACATTCTATCATATTCGTAATGTAGATGTAGACTTAAATATGTTTTTCGTTTTGCCACTTTATGTTATAAAATAATTTTACTATAGAAACTGATTTAGGTATAAAAATCACAAAAACAAACTGTAACCATACACAAAGACTTAACAAGCACCTTGTTTGTACATCGTCGTTAATTTCTGTCGCATTGTTAGTGTGTTCTTGAGTCTTTTTCCTGTCGGTGACTGCCACCGGCGGCGCGGGCGGTATCGAGGGGCACGAAGACGCCTTTATACGTGCGGTGACGTCACGGTACCGTTGGTAGAAACTACAATGCACACAAGCATGCGATATGTACCTAGACCGCCTTCATTGAACCACTGGGCTTGCACTGCCCAGC
This sequence comes from Eilema depressum, assembly GCA_914767945.1. NCBI lineage: Eukaryota > Metazoa > Arthropoda > Insecta > Lepidoptera > Erebidae > Eilema > Eilema depressum. The sequence goes on from OU612012.1 coordinate 26,060,858, forward strand.
GTTGGGATGAGTACAACAAAAGTATGTGAGGAATCTCGTTGATAAAGTTTACATCACTGTACATTATTCTGAGTGACATTGAGTTTCAAATGTGTTGACTTCTACAAACGCACGTAGTTATGAAACGAATTGACACTCGGAATAAGCGCCCATTTCTTTATGAAAATATTTTGAGAATTTGTATACTTAATTCTATTCTATGGAAATCCTCACACACTATACTTTCATTTGATCGAGAAGAAATTTCATGAATACGAGTTTAAATATAATTTATGTTTGTTAACACATTGTTAGACATTAATATTATTTTTAATGAGTACCGGCACAGACTGGCACAACGGTTGCGATGAATAAAGAAAAGCTAGTTAACCACAGAGAAGCGTTATTGATTGTCATAGCACACGAATGATTTATCTTAAGACATAATTTGTTAGATTCTGACCACCTTTAGACACAGCAGACATGACACACATCAAACACATTGACACTAAGTAATGTGTGTCGGTACTATTAGCTATATTAGGTAAACATGGTGGCATTCAGTAAAATCTTAAAACAGTGTTGCGTAACTTTCAAGGGTCACAAGATACAACTGAAGAAGGATGTAACTAAGTAGTATGATTCAAGTTTGTGTTGTGAAGTAAATCTACTACCAAAATATTTTGGCGGTACATTTACATTTTCGTGATCCATGTCGGGGGGCGCGGTGTCATATTACGTGTACAGTAATCGATATATTTGGCGACAGATCTACCATTAGATCATTAGATAAGTAGATCTAATATTTTCAGTAAAAAAAAAAAATTCCAACATTAAGGTGCGTACAGATCATGTAACATGTTGTATAACTTGTGTTATATAACACGTCCACATTCTCTAACATTGTTTTATAACTTTACAACATTGTACTAACTTCAGTGTCTACATTACTGAAACATGTTATATAACATGTTATGCTGTATAATTTATACGCACCTTTACAGTAACGTAAACTAGTACTCAGTTCTGTACATTGCTATATGAAGGCACTCTGGATGCATAGAACGGGGTGGTTAGATCTCTTTGGAGGTAAGCTCGGAACGTGATGGCAATCCACCAATCATAGGTTACGGGTGCACGGATCCGCATGATTGGTTGAGCAATCCTCTTTGTGGTTTTTTTTATTGGTCTGTACAGTGCACGTGCGTGAACGTTCTGACATTTGTTCGAAAAGTTTGCCGGCACTTGTACACCGCCAAGTGGTATTTTAGTACAAACTCTATCTATTCGACAACTACTAATAATTTCCTGTTTACAAAATTACTTAAACATTGCTCAATTTTTATAGTTTCGGTACACTTTAGATAAAAATAGACACTGGCACCCCGCCATTTGTGACGTGTAAAATAATAATTCTTTCAAAATTGCCTACCATCGAAACAGAAACTAATTAAACACTGTTATTTAGTTGCAGAACATAATATTATGGCGGAATTCAAGCAGAATGGAACCACACAGTATGGAGAACGGAGACTAGAACAGTGGTTGCTGCTGACCGAGTGTAAAACATTTATTTGTCTGGACATAATAATACAAATGCTGATCTGTCTGTTGCATTTAGTCAAAATTTAAATTCTTATCATTTAGTTCAAATTTGAGCTCTGTTGGTTTCTTTATTACGAGTATGTAATGAATGGTTTTATTGCATGATTGCTGGCCTACTAAATTTTATAGTTCTTTTACAAGCCTTAAAGTGGTTTGGCAAAGATATATCATACAATTGCAACTATAGTTGTTTTGAAGTATTTAGGGTCAGGCGCGGTCCGAGGGGGGGGGGGGGGGGGGGGGGTCACAGGGGACATGACCCCCCCCAAAACCATGCACGTCATATTGAAAAGTCCCAGTACGAGGGGAGGGGGGGTTAAATCAAACACATCATTACTTACATCACAACAAACATTATTACCTAATGATTCTAATGAGCACAAAGTGTCATTCAGCGTGCAGTTGCATTTACAATACCTACCCTACACATTTTTAGTCAAAATGTAAATAATGTTACTAAAGAAAAACTATGACCATTATCCGTATTTGATAGATATAAAAGCCTTGGTCCTTTTTTTTAAATTTATTTCTGTTATTAATAGTTGGTACACTTAAATCTTTGTTTAATTTAAATGAACATCAATACAAAATTTAAATCAATGTAATTTATTGAATGAAATTTTGATCGATTTTCAAATCATCATGTAAATCGATGTAATTTATTTATTTAAACCCATTTTATTTTAAATACATACTCGTTATATATTCACAGATATACGAAAATATCATTATTTACTTTCTGACTAACCAACCTATCAAAACGGACATTTCTCTTTGTTTTTCTACAAACGTCTATTAACAATTTACGCACAATTGTGTGATCATTCGTGTACTTCCGATCATAGCTTAATAATTTGTATTTATCATACCTTTTATCGTTCTCGAAGCTGTGTGTCCTCCTCAGTATGGTGTCGTTGTCAACTGCATTGTTATTATTCGCCGATTTGTTATTCTCTCCTGAAATCGCAATACACTAAGGTTACTTGCGAATGGAAACTGGTAAAAAAATTAAACATATTATACGTCGGGACATATATATCTTGGAACTAAGACACGAAACAAACGAGGCCCTGGCGTGCGCGGACTGTTTTGTAATAATCTATGCTTGGTGACTTTCAGCGCGCCCACCGCCATAGCACCCCGAGCTATGTGTACTGCGCGTATAGTGCATATTATAAGCACATTTTAGGTCCAAGATATACCTATTAATCATCATGATCATTTGAATATCTAGAATCATAATTATTATAATCTTAGCATTGTTATTGGTTGCATCGGATGGTTTCACTTCGGAGTCCGGACTCCGCTGTCTAAGGCGCAGCTGTATAACCAAAAGGGGGGAGATCTACATGGTTAGTTTATTACAAATGTCTATGATTCCAAAAACTTGTTAAAGGAATAAATGAACATTTATCGGCTATATCGGCTATAAATGAAATGTACAAAACATGCAACTGAGACAGTTCAAGACATTTTCAAGACGCTTCTTTTCCCTTCTTTCAGATCTGATCAATTTTGGAAGTGTAATATCCATGCTACAAGCATGGGCAATATAGTTGAGGTGGTAATTGTCTCTTATCAAAATCCAGGATTGAGGTATTGGTTTGTGATTTTATTGCTTACTAAAGCTCTCGCAAGTACATTTTTGAGCCCTTGTAAGCGCTTTTTATATTTCGAGCACAACCCTTTATACCTAATTTGTTTTGTTCCTAAAAAAAAACTTGA